>CM045758.1:216604441-218066316 GCA_025200525.1 Camellia lanceoleosa
TTTGGGTATTCATCATGTTTTTTTTATCAAGTTGCCAAGTTTGATCATGTTTTGAAGAGGTTGAGTTCAAGAGAATTCATGCATGTTATGTTCTTGGATCATTCATAAACTTTTAGTTGAATTTTGCAAAATTGGCAAGCCATTGGGCCATGATTTCTTGAAATGATCTTTGATTCATGTTGTTTTAAGGGTTTTCATGTATTTTCTCAAGTTTTGGCCCAAAATAATCAAGTTTGATGCTTTAAAGGTTGAGTTTGAGCTTGAAGATCAAATCTGGAAATTTCAAAATTTGCATCTACGCTCGAGCGTAGGACTTCATGCTCGAGTGAGCATTCCGAGTGCGTGCACTTTTGCTTGAGTGACCTGATTCTCGCTCGAGCGTGAAATGCATATATCTAGAAGTTTGCGTATCTTGCAGCATGCTCGAGCAATAGATGTCACGCTTGAGCGAAGGATTGAGTCTCACACTCAAGCGGAGATCGAGCATCCGTCGAGCGTGAAATGCAAGCAACCAGTACTTTTCCAAAAGTTTGCAGTCCACTTGAGCGAGGAAAGTCGTGCTCGAGCGAAGCCTCATTGTCTGCAAGCCCACTCGAGCGAGAGAACATACGTTCGAGCGTGGACCCCATTTTCAGCAAGTTTTGGAAAATGTCTTTAAGTGTATCTTTGCATCTTCATTCCATTCTAGGCACTCCTAGGCCATGCTTAAGACTCCATAATGAGGTTAAAGGCTGGAAACACACTAAGAACAACGAACAAGTTATGTACAATCGAGTGTGTGTTTCAATGTATGAATCTCCCATGTTATGTAGGTCACGCGCTTCAAGATAAGTGAATTGCCCACTTTGCCATCTAATTGGAGCTACCAATTATCTGTGAGTAATAACTCTGTAAAATTATGTTTGACTTTAATTATTTTATGATGATATGAAATGATAAGTTTTCTGAAATGCTACATTTTGTATGAATGAATGATTGTCCAAATTTTCTTTGAAATGTAATTGCGGTATCCTTAGCAGGAGCTGTGATAACCTTGCTCTGTATTAAGCTAATTAATCTTAATTACGAATGTGATTGTGTGTTTGATATGATTTTGAGTGCCATTTATATGAATATATGTGGTTTTGAATTTCTATTTGTTCACCGTAAAAAAAATTGTTTGATTATCTACTTTAGAATTTAAATTGAAGGCCTTATCGGCCACAAAAATCGAAATTGACTACGCCATTGTGATTAGCGTAATTTTTAGAGCCTACGGTGAAATTTAATTAAAAATTGATTTGGATCAAATTAAATAGATTAAATTGATGAAATAGTGCTCAATTAATTAGTGTTAATGGAATTTGATTAAGAGGGGCTATAAAAGGGGCATTATACACCCACCTTCCTTTAGTTTTGAGCTTAAGATCAGATTTTATACTCTAGAGAGAGAGGGAGAGGCCGGCTCTAGAGAGAGAGAGAAGGAGAATTGTGTGTTTGGCTCAAAGGTTTGAAATTGGAAGCTAAACTCAAAGGACTTGGGTGTTTGAAGCTCCTAGGTGAGTAATCAACCCTTAATTCATGAGTTTGAGTTGTGATTTTGTGAATTGAAGATTAAATGGTAAGTTAGATCATGAATTGAATTGATAAAGTTGAGATTGAAGTCCATGTGTTCACGCATGAAGAGAATTGCTATGAAATTACATAATCTAGCATGTAATATGTGAATTATGAAAGATTGAGCATTGAAGCATATATGCAAGCATGGTTTTGTTGAGTTTCATGGTTATAAGCATCATTGGTGCTATTTGAAATGGAATTGGGGTCACAGAATAACATGCATGTTGAATTGATAGAGATATGAATTTGGTATGAAGTTTGAATGCATGGGTTTTGATCATACAAAAGAAATGAAGGTTATTTGAGAATTAGATGATGATTTTGAACAATTTGGTGTCATACTCTTATATTCTCATGTAATATAATGTGTTTACATGTTTTTGAACCGAAATCATGAGTTTGGAACCGTTGAACATCAAAATTGAACTTCAAGAACAATTCTGGAAAACCCAGAATTTGACATGTCCACTCGAGCGTGAAATGCGAGCTCCCAGAACTTTTGCAGACATTGATGTCCGCTCGAGCGGAGAGCCATATAGTGTGACCTTCAGCTCGAGCGTCCGAATTCACGCTCGAGCGTAAAATTGAGGCAACCAGTACTTTTGCAGACCATGAGGGTTTGCTCGAGTGGCGGAACCCACGCTCGAGCGGGGACCCCTGTTTCAGAAATTTTGTAAAGGTGCTCTGTGTTTCATTTTGCATTCTTTTTCATTTCTAAGCACTCTTAGGCATGCATTAAGCATGATAAATGAGTTAAAAGGATAAGAAAGAAGCCTAAGAGGGATGTATGAATTAAAGACGGATTGAATTGTTTGTGACCCATTGTGTTCATGAAATGTGTAGGGTCGAACTCCAGGGCAAATCCGCCAGTAGAACACTGTGAGTAATATCTTAGTAAAGATATTTTGAAGTATGTTATTTGTCTAATTGCTTATTCCCATGTAAGTCTTATAAGTTGTTAATTTGAATTGTGGACAAATGTTTGTTATGCCATATGGTTGGGCCAAAGGCCGTTGGGTATAATTGGTTGGGCCAAAGGCCGTTGGGTACAATTGATTGGGTCGAAATCCGTTTGACATGAATGAATAAATGGGCCAAAGGCCGTTTGACATGAATGGATAAATAGGCCGAAGGCCGTTTGACATGAATAAATGGGCCGAAGGCCGTTTGACATGAATGAATGGGCCGAAGGCCGTTTGACATGAATGAATGGGCCAAAGGCCGTTTAACACGAATGAATAGGCCAAAGGCCATTTGATACGAATGATTGGGCTAAAGGCTATCGGATAGGAACGATTGGGCCAAAGGCCGTCGGATATGAATGAATTGGGCCCGAGGCCGTTTGATGTGTTTGGAACCGCAGTCACTTGATCTATATATATATATACTAGATAGAAATATGAATTGGGCCCAAGGCCGTCTGATGTATGTTGTTCTAAATACCGTTCGTGTATCTTCTTTATTTGATATTATTCACTGGGCTTTCGCTCACGCTCATTCATGTGTCTGTAGGTGAGCCAAGGGAGGTCCAAACCCAGCCTCAATGAAGTTTGTGTGAAACAGTCAAGGTTTTGAAGAGTTAGCCCATACGTCTCACGCGCGAGACTTGTTTTCGCCCTTTTGCTATTTTGTTATATTTTGTCATGTTGGCGAGAACTTTGGATTTCGGTTGTATATAGTTTTGATTGGTTGACCATGACTTGAATGATCCTGTTGTGTAAAGTTTATATGTTAACTTTCCTTGATGTGAGTTATTAATGTATGTTTGTAAAATGTTATGACGTGCCATGTAAGCATAGCTCTATGGACAAAAGTATGAAATTGCTTCCGTTTGGCCCCCTTAACTCTGTTAAAATATATTTGATTTGGTTTAAGGCCGTAGGTAATCTCGTGATTACTGGCCAGTTATATCCTTAACCCATGGGGGCGGGTTCGGGTCATAACAGAGTGGTATCAGAGCATGAGTTAATAACTCACACACTTGTCCAAAAGAGTAATAAGCATCTAGAAACGATCTAGGATGCATTCATGTGATAAGTAGGAATTTGTAAACATTGAGACTATGTCTAAATGCTCTGAAATAAATGATTATGTGCTATATGTTTGTGATTACCTGCATTGCGAATTATGTGGATATGTATGCTCTTTAGTATATGCATACTTGTGAAACTTTTGTATAGAGAATAATGCAAGTCTAATCAGATGGTGAGAACAAGAGGTGATGAAATAGAGGATTCCTCTACTGCCAGAATGGATAGGATGGAAAGATTGATTCAGGAAATGGCAGAAACATTGAGGCAACAACAACAGTGGCAATAATAGTGGCAGCAACCACAACCTCCACCTTCGGCACCACCCGTGCCAGACTTACAGAATGATGACCGAATAATAGCTCTTACCAAAGAGTTTAAAAAAATGAAACCACCACAGTTCCATGGGGGATTACATCCGTTAAAGGCCGGGGCGTGGGTTCTCGGCATTAAAAAGCTGTTTGAGGTGTTTCCTTGTTCAGAGACACAGAAAGTACTTCTGGCCACTTTTATGCTAGAAGACGAAGCAAGAAGATGGTGGATGTTAATGCGTGAAAATCATAAAGACGTTAGTCGGACGAAATTCCTGGAAGTTTTTTATGATAAGTACTTCCCTCAATGTGTCAGTGACAGGAAAGTATCAGAGTGCATGGAACTTAAACAAGACAGCATGACAGTAGCTGAGTATGAGGCCAAATTTACTGAGTTGGCCAGGTTTGCATCACATGTGATCGATACCGACTACAAGAAAGCGAGACATTTTGAAGGTGGGCTTTGAAGTGATATTTTAGAAAGGGTAAATGTCCTGAAGCTGGAAACCTATATTGGGGTGTTGGACCGGGCCATAATATCAGAAACTAACATAGCTAGACAGACCAGATCAATAACTGACTGAAATGATGGCAAAAGACAGGGCTTTTTTTCGAAGAAGAAATTTTCAAAGAAGCAAAACACGGGCTCCTCAAATACTTTGAATTCTTTTCAAGATACATCTCCTATGTGCAATATTTGTAATAAAAGGCATCGTGGGGTTTGTTACCGTGTGTCGGGAGCCTGTTTTAAATGTGGTAAACAAGGGCACATGGCCAGAGATTGTAACCAGAACAGTGGAAAATTAGCTATTAGCTCAACAGCATCCATCCCAAAATCGGGAAATACTATGAGATCTACTACCACTGGAGATACCGTGAGGCAAGGGAGAGTTTTCGCGTTTATTCCGGACGATACACGGAATGCTAACACAGTTGTCTCAGGTACTATTTCTATATGTAATTAGGATGCTTTTGTGTTAATTAACTCCGGATTAACACACTCTTTCGTAACATGCGTATTTGCATCTGGACTGAGTAGACCTCTAGAATTATTGCCATACCTGCTATGTGTATCTGCTCTATCCGGACAATCTGTATTGTGTGAATCTATATATCGTTTTTGTGACATACGAATTGGGAATGCTATTCTGTATGTGGATTTGTTGCCCTTGAACTTTAGGCACTTTGATATAATTCTGGGCATGGATTGATTAACTAAATATTGTGCCATCATTGATTGTGTAACAAAACAGGTTGTGTTTAAACCACCGGAACATAAAGAAATTGTGTTTGTGGGTAACGGGGTAGTGCCTCCACCTTATTTGATATCTGCAATGAAAGCATGTAAATTAATCAGGAAAGGGTGCCAGGGTTGTTTGTGTTGTGTGCTGTCTGAACAATCTGTGAATGTTGAATTGAATAGTATCCCTATTGTTAGAGAATTTCCAGATGTGTTTCCAAATGAATTACCAGGGGAATTGGTAGACAGGGAGATAGAGTTTACTATTGAAATTGTGCCAGGCACTCAGCCTATTTCTAAAACTCCCTACAGAATGGCTACTGCTGAAATGAAATAACTGAAAGAACAATTGCAAGACCTGCTTGACAAAGGGTTTATCTGATCTAGCACTTCACCATGGGGTGCACCAGTGTTGTTTGTGAAAAAGAAAGATGGAACCTTGTGTTTGTGTATCGACTATCGAGAATTGAACAAGGTAACAATAAAGAATAAATATCCCATACCTCGTATTGATGACCTATTTGACCAGTTGCAGGGATCGCAAGTGTTTTCCAAAATTGATTTGAGATCCGGGTATCATCAGTTGAAAGTAAAAGCAGAGGATGTTGAGAAAATCGCGTTTCGAACAAGGTATGGCCATTATGAATTTCTTGTTATGCCATTTGGGGTAACTAATGCTCCGGCAGCGTTTATGGACTTAATGAACCGAATTTTTAAAACCTACCTTGATGAATTTGTTGTGGTTTTTATTGATGACATTTTGATATACTCCAAGAATAGACTTGAACATTAACAACATCTGAGGATTGTGTTACAGATACTTAGAGAAAAGAAGTTATTTGCTAAACTAAAGAAATACGAATTTTGGTTAGATGAAGTAATCTTTTTAGGATATGTGATTAACAAGGAGAGAATATCAGTGGACCCGCAGAAAATTGAGGCGATTGTGAATTGGCCTAAACCGACAAATGTCACAGAAATCCGCAGTTTCATGGGCTTAGTTGGGTACTACAGAAGATTTGTAAAAGACTTTTCAAAAATAGTTGTGCCTCTTACCCAACTGACACGAAAAGGGCAACCGTTCGAATGGAATGACGAGAGAGAATTTGCCTTTCATGAACTAAAAACAAGACTGACCACTGCACCAATATTGACATTGCCCACAAGTATAGAAAACTTTGTAATTTTCAGTGATGTATCTTATAAAGGTTTGGGTTGTGTACTAATGCAGAACGGAAGGGTAATTGCCTACGCCTCTCGGCAGTTAAGGCTATATGAGAAGAACTACCCAACACATGATTTAGAATTGGTCACAGTTGTTTTTGTTTTGAAAATCTGGCGGTACTATTTGTATGGGGCAAAATGTGAAGTCTACACAGATCATAAGAGCCCGAAATACTTCTTTACACAGAAGGAGTTGAATATGCGACAGAGAAAATGGCTTGAATTGATAAAGGACTATGACCTCGAGATTTAATATCACTCAGGGAAAGCCAATACAGTTGCTGATACCTTGAGCAGGAAATCGATGGGGAGTTTGGCTTGTTTACTTACTGAACAGAAGGAGATCTTGCAAGATTTTGAGAAGTTCGAGATAAAAGTGGTATCATGTGAACAGGGCGGATTGATAGCCGCCATTTCAGTTTAACCAACAATAATCTCTAAAATTAAACAGAGGCAAAGAGAGGATGAATTCCTCAAGAAAGTGATCGAAGAATTTGAAACAAGTCTGAAAGCGGAGTTCAGCCTTGAAAATGAAGTACTGAAATTTCGAAACCGAATGTGTGTCCAAAATGTTCCAGAACTAAAAAAGAGAATTCTAGATGAAGCCCATAAATCAGCATTTTCTATACATCCGGGTAATAACAAAATGTATCGGGATTTGAAACAAAGCTATTGGTGGCCCAAAATGAAGAAAAAAATTGCAGAATATGTGTCCAAGTGCCTTCAATGTCAACAAGTTAAAGCTGAACATTAGAAACCGGGAGGTCTGCTTCAGCCTCTCCCTATTCTTGAATGAAAGTGGGATCATATGACTATGGACTTTGTTGTTGGTCTACCCTGAACACCTCGAGGTATGGATTCTATTTGGGTTGTAGTTGATAGACTAACTAAATCTGCGCATTTTTTGCCTGTTAGAACTACATTTGATACGTATAGATTAGCTACAATATATGTTGATGAGATTGTTCGTTTACACGGAGTTCCGATATCTATTGTGTCGGATAGAGATCCGAAATTTGTATCTAGATTGTAGAAGAGTTTGCAGAAAGTTATGGGGATAGAACTGAGATTTAGTACTGCATTCCACCCACAGACAGATGGGCAATCAGAATGGACTATAAAGACCTTAAAAGACATGCTCAGAATGTCTGCTTTAGATTTCCAAGGGAGTTGGGAAGATTATATGCCACTAACAGAGTTTGCATACAATAACAACTTCCACTCCAGCATCAGTATGGCACCATACGAGGCTTTGTATGGTAGAAGGTGTAGATCACTGTGATAACCCTCACCTCTGATTAGCGTTAAATTATGATTAAGCATGATAAGTAATTGATTAGACGAAATCCTAAATTGATTACATAAGTGTGTCGTTTTAAATGCATTTTTATCTGTTTGTTACTAAATAATCTGTTCGTGATTTTAGTTTTGAACTGCGAATTGAAAGCCTTATCAGTGACCGATTCAGAAATTGTTTAGTGTTATATGTTAATTAGGAATTATATGATTTTATGGTAGGTTTAATTAAAATTCAATTTGGAATGATTAAATTAGAATAAACAATGCTAAATTAATTGAACCTAGGTTAATTACATGTTTACCATTAATGGGCCTTACAAGACCATTTATTTTTAGTCTTGATTCATATATGTTGGCACACCAGTCTTCATCCATCTTCTTGACAAAAACGTGAGAGAGAGAGAGAGAGAGAGAGAGAGAGAGAGAGAGTTGGAAGAGAAATTGATTCAACAAGAGTTTGGCTTGAAATTTAGAAGAATTTGAAGGAGACTTGAGACATTAGGCTTCCACACTTGGAATTCAAGACTTAAGGTAGGAAATTCATTCTTTTAATTATGAATTTAAGTTGTTACTTGCATGGTTCATGGAAAAATTGATGATTAGAGTCAAGAATTAGCTTAAAGTGTTGATTTGAGAGTCCATTCATACATGCATGTCGATATCAAGGAGTTTTGAAGTTGTTTTGCATGAAATTCTTCCTTGCATGTCTAGATTATAGTTGTAATCTAAGAATTCATCATGTTTTTGGGAAGAATGGCTCATTTGATCATGTGTTAGAAGTTTTAAATTCAAATAAATACATGCATGGCATATTTATATCATGTTCTTGAATTTTGGGTTGAAATTGTGTTCAATTGACATACTTTTGGGCTTTGATTTTATAAAATGATCTTAAAAACATGTTCTATTATGAGTTTCTAAGTGTTTTCCAGAAAATTGGCCCAAAAGAATTAGTTTTGGCATGTTTGATTCTTGGTTTGAGCTTTGGAAGCAAATTTGGAAAACCCAGATTTTGGCTTCCATGTTCGAGCGAACGATTCCACGCTCGAGCGACCACCTTTGTGTTTAGAGCTCCGCTCGAGCGACGGAATGCTGGCTCGAGCGTAGATTGCAAGCTCTTAGGTTTTTGCGTATGCAAACGCACGCTCGAGCGACGAGACCTACGCTCAAGCGAAGAACTGTGTCTCACGCTCTAGCGAGCATCGAGTGGGGAATTTCAACAACCAGTACTTTTTGCATCTTTTACAGACCGCTCGAGTGAGGGAGTCTATGCTCGAGCGACCTCTCTGTTTTGGTAAGCTCGCTCGAGCGGAGAAAGCCACGCTCGAGCGAGACCCCTGTTTTCAGCAAATTTTGAAAAGTGTTGTTAAGTATATTTTTGCATCGTCATTCCATCCTAGGCATTCCTAGGCCATGTTTAAGGCATCTTAATGAGGATAATGTTATAGAACTACACCAAGTCAAGTTAAGGGGCTAAGTTATTAATCCCAAGTGTGTAATCTAGTGTGTGTTCGTTCTGCAACTGTGTAGGGTTGGCACTCGAGAACGTTGATTAGCCTGCTTATACCCCAGTAATCGGTGAGTAACAATGTTGTAAAGATATGTTCAATTATAATTATTTTCTGAATGATCGACTATATTGCTTCCTGAAGTGACATTGTTTACTGAATGAATGTTTGTCCTAGTTTATAAACTGTGCTCGTGTCATTCATAGCAACTTCTTTATTCTTTATTCTTTATTCGCTATCTTCTCTTGTCAGAATCGCATCTTTATTCTTATCTTGTTATAGAGATCTCTGTTAGTTCCAATGTTGGGAACTACTACCGTTTACTGTTTTGATGGCCATCAACTGACTGCTCGGTCTATTAAGACCTACTGTACTGTCTTGCTATTGGATGTGCCACGTATGATTGCTATGATTTCTAAATGACTGATATGACATGAACTATGAGACATTGATTGATAACTGATCTACTAATGCAAACGACTGTTTTAATTACTGAAAGGACATTCATTCTTAACCCCTTTACACAGTTGTTATTCACTGGGCTTTAGTTCACAGTTTATATATGTATGTAGGTGGCTAGGCACTGGACATAAGCTAGAAGCGTCAAGTTAAGCTCATGTTTTGGCAAGTGCCTCACTTCGAGATTCCGAGTCCGTTCAAGCCAAGGCTGTTTTGGGGTGTTCCAGACTCACCCTTTTGTCTCTGTTATGTAATGAATGTTTAAGACTTCTAACTGTATAGTTATGCTAGAGGGATTGGATCCCTAACCTGTATGTTATGTGTATCCGATATGTATATATGGTTATGGTTATGAATGTGGACTAGTCCATATAAGTCTTGTTCCATTCAGATTTTCACAGCTCATTGGACATATTTTATTTACTGTTTGGCTTCCGCCAGCCCCTTACTCTGTACTATTGTCTTTACTGTTAAGCAGGCTTTTGGTAATCACGGATTACTGGCCGGTTACAATGCTAAACCCATAGGGGGGGTTTGGGTCGTGACAATCACCAATTTGTTGGACAGAAGTCGGAGATAGAGCTCTTCTTGGGCCTGAAATTGTGCAAGACATTTGTGAGAAGATCAAAACCATTCAGCAAAGGCTCAAAACAGCTCAGGACCGACAAAAGAATTATGCAGATGTTCGAAGAATACCTCTCGAGTATGAGGTTGGTGACCATGTATTTATCCGTTTGACTCCGATGAAAGGCCGAGTCAGGTTTGGAAAGAAAGGTAAGTTGTCGCCTCGTTACATTAGGCCGTTTCAAATTCTGGAAAGACTTGGTCCAGTTACTTATCGAGTCGCTTTGACACCGGGATTCGAACAAATCCATAATGTGTTTCATGTATCAATGTTGAAGGGTTATCTTCGAGATCCGTTTCATGTGATTGATTATCACTGAGTAGCTCTTGATGAAAATATGGAGTACGCCGAATAGCCAGAACGAATCATTGACCGGCAAGTGAAACAATTGAGAAGCAAGTCCATCCCGATAGTGAAAGTGGAATGGAAAGAACACTATGGGATAAATGCCACATGGGAAAAAGAGAAAGAAATGCGGCTACGCTATCCATATTTATTTCCCAACGAAGGTAAGATATGTTTGGATGACCAAACTTCCTAAAGGAAGGAAGACTGTGATAACCCTGCTCCGTATTATGCTAATTAATCTTAATTACAAATGTGATTACGTGTTTGATATGATTTTGAGTACCATTTATATAAATATATGTGGTTTTGAATTTTTATCTGTTCACCGTAGGAAAATCTGTTTGATTATCTGCTTTAGAATTTAAATTGAAGGCCTTATCGGCCACAGAAACCGAAATTGACTATGCCATTGTGATTAGCGTAATTTTTAGAACCTATGGTGAAATTTAATTGAAAATTGATTCGGATCAAATTAAATAGATTAAATTGATGAAATAGTGCTCAATTAATTAGTATTAATGGAATTTGATTAAGAGGGGCTATAAAAGGGGCATTATACACCCACCTTCCTTTAGTTTTGAGCTCAAGATCAGATTTTATACTCTAGAGAGAGAGAGAGAGGCCGGCTTTAGAGAGAGAGATAAGGAGAATTGTGTGCTTGGCTCAAAGTTGTGAAATTGGAAGCTAAACTCAAAGGACTTGGGTGTTTGAAGCTCCTAGGTGAGTGATCAACCCTTAATTCATGAGTTTGAGTTGTGATTTTGTGAATTGAAGATTAAATGGTAAGTTAGATCATGAATTGAATTGATTAAGTTGAGATTGAAGTCCATGTGTTCATGCATGAAGAGAATTGCTATGAAATTACATGATCTAGCATGTAATATGTGAATTATGAAAGATTGAGTATTGAAGCATACATACAAGCATGGTTTTGTTGAGTTTCATGGTTATAAGCATCATTGGTGCTATTTGAAATGGAATTGGGGTCAAAGACTAACATGCATGTTGAATTGATAGAGATATGAATTTGGTATGAAGTTTGAATGCATGGGTTTTGATCATACAAAAGAAATGAGGGTTAATTGAGAATTAGATGATGATTTTGAACAATTTGGTGTCATACTCTTATATTCTCATGTAATATAATGTGTTTACATGTTTTTAAATCGAAATCATGAGTTTGGAACCTTTGAACATCAAAATTGAACTCCAAGAACAGTTCTGGAAAACCCAGAATTTGACATGTCCGCTCGAGCAGGTAAAGCATTGCTCAAGCGTGAAATGCGAGCTCCCAGAACTTTTGCAGACATTGATGTTCGCTCGAGCGGGGATATTCACGCTCGAGTGGGGAGCCATGTAGTGTCACGTTCAGCTCGAGCATCCAAATTCACGCTCAAGCGTAAAATTGAGGCAACCAGTACTTTTGCAGACCATAAGGGTCCACTTGAGCGGCGGAACCCACGCTCGAGCAGTGACCCCTATTTCAGAAATTTTATAAAGGTGTTCTGTGTTTCATTTTCCATTCTCTTTCATTTCTAAGCACTCTTAGGCATGCATTAAGCATCATAAATGAGTTAAAAGGATAAGAAAGAAGCCTAAGAAGGATGTATGAATTAAGGATGGATTGAATTGTTTGTGACCCATTGTGTTCATGAAATGTGTAGGGTCGAGCTCTAGGGCAAATCTGCCGGCAGAACACTGTGAGTAATATCTTAGTAAATATATTTTGAAGTATGTTATTTGTCCAATTGCTTATTCTCATGTAAGTCTTATAAGTTGTTAATTTAAATTGTAGACAAATGTTTGTTATGCCATATGGTTGGGCCAAAGGCCGTTGGGTACAATTGATTGGGCCGAAGGCCATTTGACATGAATGAATAAATGGGCCAAAGGCTGTTTGACATGAATGAATAAATGAGCCGAAGGCCGTTTGACATGAATAAATGAATGGGCCGAAGGCCGTTTGACATGAATGAATGGGCCGAAGGCCATTTGACACAAATGAATGGGCCAAAGGTCGTTTGACACGAATGAATGGGCCAAAGGTCGTTTGATACGAACGATTGGGCCAAAGACCGTCAGACAGGAACGATTGAGCCAAAAGCCGTCAGACAGGAACGATTGAGCCAAAGGCCGTCGGATATGAATGAATTGGGCCTGAGGCTGTTTGATGTGTTTGGAACCGCAGTCACTTGATCTATATATATATACTATATAGAAATATGAATTGGGCCCAAGGCCGTCTGATGTATGTTGTTCTAAATACCATTCGTGTATCTTCTTTTTTTGATATTATTCACTGGGCTTTTGCTCACGCTCATTCATGTGTCTGTAGGTGAGCCAAGGGAGGTCCAAACCCAGCCTCAGTGAAGTTTGTGTGAAATAGTCAAGGTTTTGAACAGTCAGCCCATACGTCTCACGCAAGAGACTTGTTTTGGCCTTTTTGCTATTTTGTTATATTTTGTCATGTTGGCGAGAACTTTGGATTACGGTTGTATATAGTTTTGATTGACTGACCATGACTTGAATGATTCTGTTGTGTAAAGTTTATATGTTAACTTTCCTTGATGTGAGTTATTAATGTATGTTTGTAAAATGTTATGACGTGCCATGTAAGCACAGCTCTATGGACAAAAGTATGAAATTGCTTCCGTTTGGCCCCCTTAACTCTGTTAAAATATATCTGATTTGGTTTAAGGCCGTAGGTAATCTCGTGATTACTGGCCGGTTATGTCCTTAACCCATAGGGGTGGGTTCGGGTCGTGACAGAGGTCGTCGCCCAGGGGACATAATACTGTGGCTTATGGTTATGAGGCCCTCGCCTGGGGGATAATACCGTAGCCCAGGCCTAGGCCCTCGCCTGGGGGAGACAATACTGTAGCACAGGTCCTAGCCCGGGAAAAATGATACCGTGGCCAATGTATGAGATATGTTACCCAGTACCGGAGGTTCCTTCATGGAACTTGTTATGATTGACCCAAGAGACATCTTTGTGCTAATGGATGTACCACACATGATTTGAATAAGTACAAGATTATGATTCTGTTCCGTCATTTGATTATGATTCTAATTTACTTTGAGACTCGAAAGATGTTATGGGCATTATTCATTAAAGTCTTTACTCTGTTATTATTCATTGGGCATTTGCTCACTATTTATATTTTGTATGTAGGTGAGCAGGCACATGACTAGGCCCAAAGTTGATAGCCTATGTTCAATTTTTGTCAGCCAATCTTTGTGCCTCCCGAGGAGGTTCCGAACGAAGTTGAGATTTGTGGCTGTTTTTGTAATCATGTTAGAGTTTGTTGTTTGTTAAGTTTTGAACAAGGTTTCTGACATTATGTTACTAGGGGTGATATCTATGGCTGTCTCTCAATATCACTCATAAGTTTATAAAAATTTTAAATTATGCGTCTCATGTATGTCTTCACAGCTCAATAGACTGCGTATAGTATGTATATTTGCTTCCGCAGCCCCTAACTTTATGTTAATTCGTCAAGAGGCCTTTGGTAATCTAAGGATTATTGGCCGGTTACGATACTAAACCCATAGGGGCGGGTTTGGGTCGTGACACCATACTTATTCAACATGTTGAAGATAAAGAATAGATAAATAGATTGATGATGACAAAGTTGCAGTGAGACAACTGAGAAGGTGTGCATCAATTGTTTGCCATTGTTGATACTTATGATTAGATATTGCTTTTCCATTAGAATCAATAATATCTAAAGGACATGAATGTGATCCATTTACGTAACCAAGAAGACCTGTGGCTTGAAGCACATTGTGCATTTGATTCTTCTATATCAAGTAGTTGGTGGAATCGAGCTTTATGGTCACCAATGAATTGAAATTTGAAATGAGTAAGGTGAGATTGGAAGAGAGAGAAGCAAAAGCATTGTCCTTCATTGATGGATCATGAATTGCTCGCAAGAGCTTCAATGCTCTGATACCACGAAGAGAAAGTAAATTATCATATTTTCATTACTCAACTGAATTGGTTACAAGATATTTCTATATATACCTAATACATTAATGACAGATCTGTATTTGTCTGTATCTATCACGTTATATCAGTATGCTAACCAATTCAAGAATCTAACTAATAGAACTGGTACTACTATTCAGACATACTTGTGAGTTAGTTGGTTTGACAGCCCATTCCTGAGGCTGCACCTGTGCATCATCAATTCACAACTTATATAAATCATTTGACCTATCTATTTATTAAATTAATAAATAAATATTTGTAAATATTTTTTTATAATAAAAAAAAATATGGACTTATTTTATGCATACTTATTAAAAAGTTTGAACGATAGTTTTTAAAAAAAAAACTATATATTTTTTGTTTAAAACCATTAAATAAATAGTTATATATAAAAAAATTATTTAAGATAAAGCCACTAGTCCTAATAAATTTAAATTATATCATAGTTTATCAGTTCATGACTAATATGAGTTAATTTGGGGGTTCTAATATTGGATTAAACACTAAATGGTAGCCAAGAAAATTTAGTTCAAGCCGATTTTTTTGGCCAATAATTCTTGATTTAAGCCTAGTCCTTAGAGAATCGTTTAATTCATGTCCAATCCATGAGTTAGTAGATCTATCTATTTATTTAATTTTCAATTAGTAAATATTTTTTTTATAAATTATAACAAAAATAGAAAATATGTACATATTTGTTTGGTATATTTATTAACAATTTCAAAATTAATTAAGAAACTATGTACTTATTCTTAAAAGGATAAATTACATTGGTAATCCTTATATTTTAACTCTTGTGTTATTTTTGTCCTTGCAATTTTAATTTGCCCAATTTTGACCCTAAATTTATAATCTTGTCTCAATTTGGTCCAATTATTATAATTTAGTGTTTTTTTAAAAAAAAAAAAAATACACACTTGAATAGCATTTGTTATACTTTTATATATAAAATTACAAACTTGTTCAACTCAATAAGTTAATCTTAACCAACTTAATAACTATTTTCTGTCAAAAATCTTAACCGGCATTATCAATTGGACCAAATTAATACAAAATTTAAAATTATGGATAAAAATCAAACTAATTGAAATTACAGAGATCAAATTGACACAAGAGACAAAATACAGGGACTATCGATATAATTTACCCTTCTTAAAATATGTCTAATATTAATTGTATCAATATTAAGATATTCTTATATCTAAAAAACTATTTAAGACAAAATCAGGCTAGAACCTGAATAAAAAATTAATAGCTTATTAAAAATATTTCATAATTATAAATTCAAATTTGATTAATTTTTCATTTAAAAATTTTCATAGAATTAGGTTGTTTGATAATTTTAATTTTTAGTTCCAATTTTTCCTTGTATTTTTTTTAAAAATATTTTAAAATTATATATAATTATAATTTCTTTTGAAATTTCCTTTTCAATCTCAAATTAGTTATAACTTGAATTTGGTTGAAATTTATTTTTGACTTCTCATCTACAAAAACTAGCAATAAATATAAATTATTTTTTTGAACATTGTAAAAAGGTAAATAAAGAAATATGTTATCAATAATAATAATAACAAACATAATTTTATCTATCATGTGACGTCTCACGACTGTATTGATAATAGACATTCATAATAAAATTCATTACGATGATATAACAATAATATATTAAATGATAAGTAACATGTGATCACAATAATTTTTGATAGTTATCCAAAAGTATCCAAAATTATATATAAAAAATAATATATGATCCATATTCAATTTTTATATGGTAAAACTCACACTTAATCTCAATCACACATTAGTTTTCTAAATCAATTTATCACCTAAACTATCTATTATTCTTCTAATATTCACTATTTCAAAATCCACCCAAACAATGTTCTGGCCGAGCTCACCATCACCCTTATTGTTGCCATGCTCACTACCTCTACTAACCATTATACAATTCCGGTCTAGTTTTTTATCTTTGTAAATATAAAAAAGACAATGTTGTGGAAATAAAAAAAGTACCATTAGAGTTTTAAAGAGATAAAAATGAAAAAAAAAAAAAAAATTTGCGTGATTTTAGGTTTTCTTATTCCATATATGGGTGTTAAATTTTTTTTATTTAAAATCCATAAATTATGGAATAATATTCATTATTTAAAATTTTATTTATTGATGGGCAAGTCAATTAAATGTTTTTAATTTTTTACAAATAAAAAATTTTAAAATTTTGTTTAATATATATATATATATATTTATTATCAATTTAGTTGGAAAAAAATATATTGGAAAAAAAAGTCATATAGAGAAGAAAAAAAAATACTCACAAGAAAATATAAATTAAAAAAAAATACAAACAAACAAATTTAAAATAAGTTTGGACTATTGGCAAAGAGAAAGAATAATCATTGCATCATTATATTTGGGAAGCAGTTGGCCAAGTTGAAAAAAAGATTAAATATTGAGTATTTTAAAAAGAGAATTGTATTGAATTTTTAATTTGATTTTTAGATGTATATTATTTTCGAAAAAGGTGAGTGAGATGAAGGTGGCTTACCATATTATTTTGAAATTTAAAATTATAGATAATTAGTGTCTTTATTTTTTTTTATTTGAATTGTTTTGATTAACATTGTTTTTGGAAAGAGTGATGGTAACTTATCATATTGTTTTGAATTTTAAAATTCAAAATTGTAGATAATTAACACTTTTTTTGTTTTTAGATTTTTGACTTAAGGAACTAACTAATAGATTTTTTTTATTTGTTTAAAAATTAATAAATTAACAAAATTAGTTTGGAAATTTAGAACTTCCACAATCATTATTTTTAAAAAGATCATTTTCTTTATATATACTAGCATATCACCCGTGCTATGCACGGATTGTGTTTACAATCTATACTATATATTAAGCAAAATGAGGTTTTTAACCCCAAGGCATGTGGGAACTCCAATCTCTTAATCCTAATTTTCTAATTTTTTGATTTTAAAAAAAAATCTCAGCATTTATTGACTTCTTCCAACCCAACCTTAGCATTTATTGACTTCTCCCAACTCACAATCCCTTTTGACTTCTCTCATAATTATTGCAACACCATTTTCAATTTCTCTCATACACTATAGTTACACAAAAAAAAAAAAAAAAGATAAGAATTTAGTTATAGATCTCAAAAAGATATAACATTTAAATTTGAATTATGATTTAATAATAAAATTATGTATATTTTTTTATGTATATCTATCAAAATTTTAAATCACTTAATGGGACAAATTAATCAAATTTTCAAAATTATTGATTTTTAATTTACAAAATAGATTAAAAAAAACTATTGACTGATTTATTTATTTAATAACAAAAATATTTCATAATTTCTCCCTCCTAATCTCTCTCACAAATTTTCTCTTACCCAAAAAATTCGATAATATTTTTTATTAAAGTTGTAGATATCTACCTATACTTTATATATTATATTATAATATAACAAAAAAAACTAAAAAACTAAAAAAAAAATCTTTAAAGTTTATCTAAATAAACTTTAAATCAATAAAACTCACATGTCTATCACATATCTAACTCACATCATAACTTACCTAAATAATAATAATTAAAAACAAATAGAAACCACAAATAAATTAAATTTAAAAAAAAAAGATACCCACAACTCGATCTTAAATAAATTTTTTTTAAAAATATCCGAATAGAAACCACACAAAAATAAAAATAAAAATAAAAAGATCTATCTATCTATCTATCTATCTATCTATCTATATCTATACTATATATTAAGCAAAATTGGATTTTTAACCCCCAAGGCCTATAGGAGCATCAATATCTCAATCTGAATTTTTTAAATTTTTTATTTAAAAAAAAAAAAACTTACCATAACTTACCTAAATAATAATAATTAAAAATAAATAGAAACCACAGATAAATTAAATTTTAAAAAAAAAAGATACCCACAACTCCATCTTAAATAAATTGAAAAAAAAAAAAAAACCGGAATAGAAACCACACAAAAATAAAAATAAAAATAAAAAGATATATCTATCTATCTATATCTATACTATATATTAAGCAAAAGGGGGTTTTTAACCCCCAAGGCCTATGGGAGCTTCAATATCCCGATCTGAATTTTTTAAATTTTTTATTAAAAAAAAAAAACTCAGCATTTATTGATTTGGTCAAAATCTCCCGATCAGCATTTAAAATCCCCTCATACAAATAATTATAAATACAATTCGTATATAGTTACTGCAATACCCTTTTCAACTTCCCCCCATACACTATGGTTAGTGATAAGAAAAAAATATTAAAAAACATAATTTATATATTAAAAAAAATCTAAAACAAATATAAATATCTATAATTATCCCGTGCATAGCACGGATGATAGCCTAGTTATCTATATATGTGAATTGTGATTTTTAAATGTTTTTTTAAAAAATATTTTCTTTTTTTTTCCTTTTTTATATTATATTAAAGTTTAATATTTTGATAATAATCATACTAGCATATCACCCGTGTTATGCACGGGTTATGTTTTACCATTTTATCTTTTTTTTTAATATTATATTAAAATTTAATATTTTGATACTAATCATATGTGTTGGACTTTACAAAGAATTTATATGTGATGGATTTTTCAAGGAATTTTTTTCATGTTTGTTTTTAATGCATTAAAATGATATTATGAGGGATAATAATCATATGTTAGATTTTTTAAAAAATTTATATGTACTTCACAATTATTTATATATATGTGAATTGTGATTTTTAAATGTCTTTTTTTTTTTATATTATATTAAAGTGTAATATTTTGATGACAATCATATGTGTTGGACTTTCAAGAAATTCATATGTGTTGGACTTTTCAAGGATTTTTTTTTTTTTATGATTGTTCTTAATGCATTAAAATGTTATTATGAGGGATAATAATCGTATGTGTTGGGACTTTTCAAGGAATTCATATGTGTTGGACTTTTCAATTTTTTTTATTTTTTTTTTATACATGGGGGTTGGGAGAAATTAATAAATGCTAATCAGGAAATTTAGATTGGGATATTGAAGCTCCCACATGACTTGAGGGGTAGAAACCCCATTTTTCTTAATATATATATATATAGATAGATAGATATATCTTTTTATTTTTATTTTTATTTTTGTGTGGTTTCTATTCGGGTATTTTTTTTTTCAATTTATTTAAGATGGAGTTGTGGGTATCTTTTTTTTTTTTAATTTAATTTATCTGTGGTTTCTATTTGTTTTTAATTATTATTATTTAGGTAAATTATGATGTAAGTTAGAAATGTGATAGACATGTAAGTTTTATTTATTTAAAATTTATTTAAATAAACTTTAAAGATTTTTTTTTTTTTTTTTAGTTTTTTTTGTTATGTTATAATATAATATATAAAATATAGGTAGATATCTACAATTTTAATAAAAAAATATTATCTCATTTTTTGGGAAGAGAAAAGGCATGCAAGTTTTAATATTTTTTTTGAAAATTTGTGAGAGAGATTATAAAATATTTTTGTGATTAAATAAATAAATCAGTCAATAGTTTTTTTAATCTATTTTGTAAATTAAAAATCAATAATTTTGGAAAATTGTATTTTTTTTTTTCAATTTATTTAAGATGGAGTTGTAGGTATCTTTTTTTTTTAATTTAATTTATCTGTGATTTCCATTTGTTTTTAATTATTATTATTTAGGTAAATTATGATGTGAGTTAGATATGTGATGGACATATGAGTTTTATTTATTTAAAGTTTATTTAGATAAACTTTAAAGATTTTTTTTTTTTAGTTTTTTAGTTTTTTAGTTTTTTTTTTTTTGTTATGTTATAATATAATATATAAAATATAGGTAGATATCTACAATTTTAATAAAAAATATTATCTGATTTTTTGGAGGAGAGAAAATGAATAAGTGTTATTATGAGGGATAATAATCGTATGTGTTGGGACTTTTCAAAGAATTCATATGTGTTGGACTTTTCAAATTTTTTTCTTTTTTAATACTTGGGGGTTGGAAGAAATTAATAAATGCTAATAAGGAAATTTAGATTGGGATATTAAGGCTCCGTTTGGTAGAGTTTTGTAATTATGATTTGAGAATATGAGTTGTATTTTGAGTTTGTGTGTTTTAGAATTATGATTTGAGTGTAGAAAATTTGTTTGGTTATGGTTTTTGAATAAAGTGTTGAATTGAGTGTGGAATTGAGTTTTGAATTGAGTGTAGAATTGAGTTTTGAAAGTTTGATTTGACATGTGAAGTAAGAAAATTTGTTTGGTTATGAGTTTTGAAAAGAGTTTTCAAAACTTAATTCAAATTGTTATAACTCATAACAAAACACATTACTTTCACATTATTGAAAATTTTGATCAACACTCATAACCAAACTCTTTTTAAAATTCAATTAAAAAAATTTATTATTAACAAAAAATAACATTAATCAATTTTTTTAATTGAAAATACTACAAAGGAAATAATTTTTTTTCAAAATAAATATTCAAAAAATTTAAATCATAAATATTTAAATAATTTAAATAATCTAAAAAATTTAATAAGTAAAAAATTAAAATAAATATTCAAAAAATTTAAATCGTAAAAATTTAAATAATTTAAATATTCAAAAAATTAAAATAATTTAAATTTTTAATATTTTAAATTTAAAAACAACTGTACACTCAAATCCTAACCAAACACATAAAACAAAACTCAATTAAAAAATTATTTTTAAAACTCATAACTAAACACATAACTCAAAATTTCATACTACTTTCACAACTCTACACTCAAATCGTAACCAAATACATAACAAAAAAATTAAAATATTTAAAAATATTTTTATAAAATAGAATTTGAATTTATTTTTATAAAATATTTTAAAATTTAAAAAATTAAAATTGTAATATTTAAAAATTAAAATATTTAAAAATATTCAAAAAATTTAATAAATAAATAAATAAATAAATAAATAAATAAATCGTAAATCTTAACAAAATTAAAATATTTTTAGAATATTGATTTGAATGGAGTTTTGAAAAGAGTTTTGAATTATGTGTTTGGTTATGAGTTTTGAACAGTAATGATTATGTTTTGAAATGAGTTTTGAAAAATGAGTGTAGAATTGTGATTTAAAAACCCTAAACAAACACAACACTCAAAAGTGAGTGTTGAACTAGATTTTGAAAACTCTGCCAAACGGAGGCTAAAGCTCCCATGTGACTTGGGGGGGTAGAAACCCTATTTTTCTTAATATATATATAGATAGATAGATAGATAGATAGATAGATATATCATTTTATTTTTGTGTGATTTTTATTCGGGTATTTTTTTTTTAATTTATTTAAGATGGAGTTGTGGGTATCTTTTTTTTTTTTTAATTTAATTTATCCGTAGTTTCCATTTGTTTTTAATTATTATTATTTAGGTAAATTATGATGTGAGTTAGATATGTGGTAGACATGTGAGTTTTATTTATTTAAAATTTATTTAGATAAACTTTAAAGATTTTTTTTTTTTAGTTTTTTAGTTTTTTTTGTTATGTTATAATATAATATATAAAATATAGGTAGATATCTACAACTTTAATAAAAAAATATTATCTGATTTTTTGGGGAAGAAAAAAAGCATGCAAGTTTTAATATTTTTTTTTGAAAATTTGTGAGAGAGATTAGGAGGGAGAGATTATGAAATATTTTTGTGATTAAATAAATAAATCAGTCAATAGTTTTTTTTAATCCATTTTGTAAATTAAAAATCAATAATTTTGGAAAATTGTATTTTTTTTTCAATTTATTTAAGATGGAGTTGTAGGTATCTTTTTTTTTTTAATTTAATTTATCTATGCTATCCATTTGTTTTTAATTATTATTATTTAGGTAAATTATTATGTGAGTTAGATATGTGATGGACATGTAAGTTTTATTTATTTAAAGTTTATTTAGATAAACTTTAAAGATTTTTTTTTTTTAGTTTTTTAGTTTTTTTTTTTTTTTTGTTATGTTATAATATAATATATATAATATAGGTAGATATCTACAACTTTAATAAAAAATATTATCTGATTTTTTTGATGAGAGAAAATGAATGCAAGTTTTAATATATTTTTTAAAAAATTTGTGAGAGAGATTATGAGGGAGAGATTATGAAATATTTTTGTGATTAAATAAATAAATCAGTCAATATTTTTTTTAATCTATTTTGTAAATTAAAAATCAATAATTTTGAAAATTTGATTAATTTATCCCATTAAGTGATTTAAAATTTTGATAGATATACATAATAAAAAATACATAATTATATTATTAACTCATAATTCAAATTTAGATGTTATATCTTTTTGAGATCTATTGCTAAATTCTTATCCTTTTTTTATTTTTATTTTTGTGTGTAACCATAGTGTATGAGAGAAATTGAAAAATGGTATTGCAATAATTATGAGAGAAGTCAAAAGGGATTGTGGGTTGGGAGAAGTCAATAAATGTTAAGGTTGGGTTGGGAGAAGTCAATAAATGTTAAGATTTTTTTTTTTTTAAATCAAAAATTTAGAAAATTAGGATTAGGGGATTGGAGCTCCCACAAGCCTTGGGGTTAAAAACTCACTTTTACTTAATATATTGTATGTATAGATGTGTTGGACTTTTTAAGAAATTAAATGTTTTTTTTTTTATTATATTATATTAAAGTTTAATATTTTGATAATAATCATATGTGTTGGAATTTTTCAAGGAATTCATTTGTATTGGATTTCAAAGAATTTTTTTTATACTTGTTCTTAATGCATTAAAATGTTATTATGATGGTAAGACTTGGGAGTTGGGAGAAGTTAATAAATGTTAAGATTTTTTTTTAAATCAAAAAAATCAGGAAATTTAGATTGAGAGATTGGAGCTCCCACAAGACTTGGGGTTAAAAATCCTTTTTTGCTTAATATATAGTATAGATAGATTATTGTCTAATTTTTTAAGAATAATAAGATTCAAACATATTGCAATTAATTTTAAATTAATTTAATTTTCTTATGAATGGCGTACTTAAAATGGACTAAAAATTCAACACTTCATAAATCAACCTAAAGTGGGCCCAAAATCACAAGCGAAGTATTCTCCCACAAGTAATGCTAGTCAAACAAAGATCATCGTCAAACAATTAAGTTCTTGTGCTGAAAGTTTTCATTGACTTTGAGACTTTTCAGTTATTATTAAGGAAATATTATGATACAACCTCTTTTAAATGTGTGTATTATATATATTTTATAATTAAAAAAATAATATGATTTTATATTTTTTGAATTATAATTAAAAAAACAAAAATAAAAAATATCATAACGAAACACAATATGAGTCCTAACTAAAAAACTCATGAGTCATAACTAAAATAATATCATAACTACAAAAAAAAAAAAAAAAAAAAAAAAAAAAAAGACACAATTAAGAATACATATCATACACTATTTTTAAGGGTGTATATGTTAGAATTTCCCCTATTATTAATATTTTAAGTTTGCAAAATTGTTACTTATTCAAAAAAATTATATGAAATTGGTTATTGAAATAATATGGCCACATAGTATTTTCATAATTCAATAGACATTTTATTTAAAAATAATAAATTTTGTTAGCATAATATTATTCTATAGATAAATTTTACATATTTTTCGATCTACATAACTATCTTTTTTTTAGATCTTGAGCTTAGCCTGGTGATCACCACACCTTAGGATGTGGTGAGGGAAAGATTAGGAGTTTGAGTTGATGGATTAACAGTGATTTTTTTAATTGTAATATAATTTTATTAATAAAATTAACATCTTACAATTTTAGTCCAAAAACATAAAAATAAAATATTTTTTTTAAGTACTGTTTATCTAAGGCTTGACTTGTCTAACAAGTAAAATAGAGAGATATGTCTTGGGTTTCGTTTGGAATGTAGGTTGGTTTTTTAGTTTTTTAACTTTTTTAGTTTAAAGTTAAAATGTTTCGTTTGAGATAGACTTTTTGATTTTTTTGACTTTTATAAGAGAAAAAATAAAATAATTATGATTTGAATGTGACATTTTATCTTATTATTTTTTTAACCTATTTTATCTTTTTTTTAAAAACTATTTTAACCTTTTAATTCTAAAATTTCACATGCTAAACAAGGGCTTGGTTGGTTAACCAGATGACTTGTAAGAGATTAGTCACCACAAGCAAATATAAAAAGAATAATTAAAAAAATATAACGATCGTGCTACGTAGCTCGAAACCGCGGCTCGACACCAAAACGAATTTTTTTTTTTTTTTTCTTTCTCTGGTTTTCTTATAAAACGAAGAAGAAGAAGAAGAAGAAAGGAGAAGAAGAGAAGGGAGGAGGAGGAGGAGGAGGAGGAGGAGGCCATAAAAATCGGGGCTGGAGGAGGGGGAGGACGGGCAGGATTTGTGGCCGGAAGAGGAAGGCGAGACGGCAGTGGTCGACGGCGGGATTGGGCTGCGACGAGGACGACCCACGGCGGGCAGACGACCCACGACGAGGAGGAGGAAGGCGAGAACGGCGGCAGACGACCCTCTCCTCTCTCAGACGACCCTCTCCTCTCTCTTTCTCCCTCTCCCTCTCCCTCTCCCTCTCTTCCTCTCTTGATTTCGAGCCAAAATTCGAGCCTCAAATTCGAGCACTCGATCATTTTCCAAAATATAAAAACATAAAAATCAATCACTAAAGAAACACAATTCTCTCACATTGATGATAGCGAGAGACTTGCAAATAGAATTAAAAATTGTTTGGTTTCAATTTTTAGAAAATTTTATTTTTTTATTTTTCGTATTTTAATGTTTTTAACGATTTTTTTAATATTAAAAGTATTTTTTTAATTTTCTGACACACCTAATATAAATACACTTAAAAAGTATAATATTTGTGAAAAAAATCTTTAAAAAATACATTAAATACCAAAAAATACAAAAAAATAAAAATAAAAATTCAGTACATTTTCATATTTTTGCGTATCTATTAATTTTTTAAAATATTTTTTTATAAATTTTTTACTATTTTAGATATATTTAAGTAAGGTACATCTAAAAAAGTAAAAAAATTATTTAAAATTTTAAAAAATATTCACTAAAAACAAAAAAAAATACGAAAAACAAAAAACTCAATTTTTAAAAAACTAAAACAAAACAGACTGATTATCTTCCCACACTATAAAACACTAATGCTATGGTTCTAAATTTTTTACCATCAAAATTATCTAAAAAATAAGTATATGGTGTAAATGAAGACTTTTTGTATTATAACACCTATAATAAATATCATCCGTACAATTTGAATTGTGGACAATTTATTTTTTCTAAACTTGTGGCGTCACTGCTGATAAAATATATGTGAACAATTAAACCCTTTATTCAAAAAATTATTAATTTTATTATTTTAAATCAATCATATATTATATTTTATTCGCATGTAAATGTGTGAGTTAATTGGAACACAAGGTATGGTTTCTGCCTACCACCTCCAAGGTTGAATTTCAAACTCGGGAGTCGTGAGTTATTAATGACCAACAAAAGCGGGGTAGTTAGCCAATGTCATTTTTATTTTTATTTTTTATCTTGGAATTTTAATTTAATTTCAGGAGAATTTTATAATATCATTTTGGTTACACAATATCAAAAAATAATCGACACAGTTTTCATCCAACTCAATTTTGCATCATACCAATAATATAAATAAAACAGCAAATCAAAACTAATAAATAAAGCAGATTTATTCAAAGCATTCAAAAGTGCTATGAATTCAATATATATATATATATCTGCAATTTAAATATAGGATAAATAAGCTCGTTGCTCTTTCTCTGAAAGTTAACTTCTCTCCAATTAAAGAAAATTTGAGAGGCCAGTGGGATCAAAACAACCCTATTTCAATTATTTGAACTATTCATTTTATATCATTATCAATATATTATATATGAAAAAAATTAAATAATTTTAATAATTGTAACATTTTTATTGTATCATATTTCTCATAGAAAAAATAAATAATCTATTTTAAAAACATACTTGTCATCTATTTTTTGAAAACAAACAAAATAAAATAAAAAAATAATATAATCATAAGATCAATTTTATTTTTTCTATGAATAACATACACTGAGAACTGTATAAAATGAATAATTCAAAATATTACAATGGAACTCGTGGTCCACCCTATTGACCCGTTTAGTTCAAGTTCAAAACCCAATCGGTTGTAAAAAAGTAGGTGGAAGGCGACGAAAATGAATCAAAGGAAGAGAAAAATAATCGGTTCAAAAAAACAACATGGACTGGCATTCACAATTCCAACTTAAACTAGTCATTCATTCCCATATCAGCTCTCTTCAAAATTGTTCCACTTATTTGGCCCCCAAGTTTCCACACCAATCCTGATTCAATCTCTCTCTTTCTCTCCATGAATTTCCTACCATGCTTCCTACTAGCATACCATACACTGTTCTGAGACGTGTTTGGACTGGGCACTTAAACTACATTATACCTAATCAAGCAAGCTTTTTACACTATAAATAACTCACACTTCATATACATCTCTCAGCAATACAAACTCCTACATTCAATGGCCAAACAGCCCAACCACCTTCTTTTTCTCCTCCTCCTTTCTCTATGCTTCACCATCTTCTTTACCTCCTCCATTCATGCCCGCCCCATCGACGTCCCAAAGCATCCCTGCCATGTCAAGAATGATCATCATCATCGTCATCGTAATCATGATCAATATGATCAAGTTCTTGCTCTCCGGGGGATCAAGAATTCAGGTCCGAGTCCCGGGGAGGGACATTCCTTTGTCAATGATTTGCATAATTGATTCCATTCCATTACGACATGGGTGCATTAAAATTGGGTCTGGTTAGGGATTTCAGATAGTCCTAGAGGAATTTATTATTTCATACATAGCAAAAAAATAGCCAATCTATTCAAATCTTTTGTTTATTCCTTTGATTCAATAGTACATTTTCACTTCCTTGTATTTATTGAAATTGTAGATCTTCCATGGTTCAATGATAATAATATTATCTTGAGGTTTTGAATTCAAATCTTTCATATGGCGTTGTGATAATTGAGCTTGCCATATGCTTGTGTTATATATTGTTGGACTTTTTTACGGAATGTCCAGTTTGATTTTGATTTTGATATAGCAAAATTGGGCTCAAGTGAAAATGCCTCATTAGTCATGTCCAGGCCCAAATTTAAATCCAATATATCAAATTATTTGTAGAAATTCTGGAGATGTATGGACTCAGAATGCCACCTAGGCAAATCCTGGTCTGTCTGAGGGTCAGTTTTCAACCAACTGCTAAGAAATTAAAATATAAAATTACAGCATGTTTTTGGTATAAAAAAAATAAATAAATGAGGCAGTTTGGTGGTGGTGTAATGCCATAGAGACAAAAGTGAAAAAGTCTGCAGCATTATGACCCAAACAGTGAGGGAATGGCAGTGGTTCTTCTTCTTCTTCTTCTTCTTCTTCTTCTTTTGTTTTTCTACTACTGGTTGGTCCCCGTCTCAATAATGTCATATGCCATTGATACTGTTCTAGTGTTGGAAGCTCTACCACTGCCCTCCTCGGCAGTCGTGCCACTGAACAATACCAGGACCATTTTTCAGCATGAAGATCCAGTGGTCCTCTCTTCTATAGCATGCCAAAGCTTTTATGTAGGTTGACGTTAATTGTTCACAACTATATATATTTATAGATGAGTGGATAAGACAGATGCCCCTTTTTTTGGTATGTTATTAGGATGGATGAGACCAACTGAGAGACAAAATTTTGACTGAGAAGTGTGATTTTTGTTTTTGTGGTTTTTCAGGTAATGATTTGATAGCAGTTGGTTAATAATTTTTTTATTTGCATAATTTGGAGAACAAACTAATATGACTTTGAATGATAAATAAAATTTAAAATCACTTCTACCCAACAAAGAATGACAAGTTAAATTGAGGTAAGTTATTAAAAAAAAATAATAAATAACCCTCTTCTATTAGCCTGTTTCTTGTTATCTTTTCAATAAGTAGTGTGGCTAAGTAACAAAATTCAAACTTCACTGCTATTACTCCACTGCTAGCCTTGTTTTTCCACTTTTCAGACCAAAATTATATTCAAAAGAGCTATCAACTTACCATTAATTTTATTCTTTTGATTTATAGTTAGAAAAAGATATTGATCCTCTTCATTGTGATTTCTACTTTCTTGTACATAAACTCAGTGAGCAAAAGCTTTGGACAACTAACACATCTCCCAAACAAATTTGAATTTTTTCCCCCAAAATTCACTACATTGATCTTCTACATTGTCATCTTCATATCTCACGTGTACTTCGTGTATTTCATGATACGAAGAGATACATATGATCAATAGCCATAGGAGTAACCCATATAGTTATATCGAGACCGAATATTATGGTTATTATACTTAGGATCTCCATAGTCCATTGCCTTTATCACAACAGCTTCCCGACGACCATCCTGTTCCTGAACTGCACCAAACACAATCTCATTTGTCTCACAACTTTGCTCGTAATAAGTTTGAGGACCAGATGAGTAATGCCTCTGATGATGCTGTTGCTGCTGCTGTTGGTGGTGGAGACGACCGCCATTCCACCCACTGTTAAATGCCTGACTTTGCTTGAATTGGTGGTTCTTTTCAGTGTCCTTAGTCATGTACGGGTAGGCATTTCTGGGTGTTGGGGTTCGGGTATCTAGTGCTGGAGGCTCATCTTCACGTGGAATCACATAGCTCTCTTGCATTGGCCAAGTATTTGAATGGTTGATTGGTTGCTGGTAATATTGCTGCTGGATAGGACTGTGGTGGAGTGGCTTCTTCCTACCTGAAAATAAGCTCGTGAATATTTCAACCACAGATGAGCCGGTGTTGAGGAAAAGTCTACCCAATGAACCAAACAAACCCTCTTCTGCCTTCTCCGATTCATCTTCAGCTGGAATTAAGGGCGGCCTGACAGGTTTAAAAGGTCTTTGATGAGGCGGGGGTGGTATGCCTTTTCTGATTGAAGTTTCAGAATCCTACAATGAAAAATATGTAATGTGTATAAATGATTTGAGTTTTGATTTTCTCTTCTTTTACTCCATATGTAACGTCTTAATGAAATTTCAGGTAAAATTTGGATCCCTAGAGAATTTTATTTCATATGCAGAACCATTAAGCAGTAATACATGAAGAAACAAAGTACCAATAAAGGCATGGATTACTCACACTGTGGGATGAAAACAAAGCGGTGACTCTACGCTGTAGCAAGGCAAGCATGTAACCAAAGAACGCAGCCGCAACAAGCACTGCTATCCCTGCACTCATGAACAATGTCTCATCATTCATGGTCTCAACAAAAGAGAGATTGGTAATGAGTTTGTGACAATCGGCTTTTACCTAAGTTGAGATTCCCATCGTACTGATAAGTACAATCATCTTCACGGAGTTGGATCTCACGAATTGCCTGGTTTCCTCGATCCACAACCAAAAGAGAGCAGCTACTTCCGATATAAGCCACATCAAAATCATTTGAGAACTTTGCATCTTCACTTGGACCATCAACGTGACCTCCTCCTCGGCCCCACTTCCCTCCTGCAATAGTGACAACCCCTGCATACAGAAAATACCAGACTTCAAACTTCAAAGTGAAGTGTACAAAGTTTACCTCCAAATCTCTGAAACTAAAATAGAATTTTGGTTTGTGTAAATGAAATCTGAGTTTACCTGCATCACTGATCTTCCTAATTGCCATATTCAAAGTGTCTGCGACATAGATATTTCCTCTGTCATCGACAGTAATCCCTTTTGGGTGGTACATCCTAGCCTCTCTTGGCTTCCCATCCACGTGCCCAGAGTACCCTTCAGGTGATCCAGCAATCAACTTGGGCCGACCATCTGGATATCAACCATTCATTTCAATGAATAAAAATAGGGGTAGAAGAAGCGAGAATCATTAGCCACAATACACATCCGAATGATGCTTGTTTGTAAGAATCTTGCTTGTTTGATTTGTTTAACCAAAAGATTCTAATGAACGTGTAAATTTGAAACCAACAGAATGGAAAAAAAAAATGCAAATAGTGTTGAATAAGAAAAAGAAGTATGAAATGAATCCAGAGAAGAATAAAGAAGTTGCGTGTTCACCAGAGAAATTGGTCTAAAAAAAAAAAAGAAAAGAGATGGAGACTTTTATAAAGATGGCACTGGTCCTGCAGAAACATAACTAACAAGACCGACTAATTAAAAAACAGCGGAGTCTTCTACTAAACAAAAGCAAGTTATACCCAGTTTATCAATGTTCATGGTATCAAAGTATTGTGTGCCAGACCTTTTAAAAAAATTTAAAAAAAAAAAAAAAAGGGGGAAAAAGAAAGAAGAAAAAAAAAAACTGTTTGTGTAAAAGAAGATCTTGATAGCTTCAGTTAAAATTCTTTCCCAAGGCTAACCGAAAAAAAAAATAATAATAACAAACAAACAAACTAACTAACTAACAAACAAATCTCTTAATGAATGACTACAATTGGCAGTTTGGAAATAATTTTCATAAAGATATCAACACCACAACTCAAAAAAAGAAAAAGAAAAAGAAAAAGAAAAAAAAGAAAGAAAGAAAAAGGATTCAATTTGGAGACACTTCAAATTCAACAGCGGAAATCCAATAAAGCTAACTTGCAAGCCTTTCTTCAAATTAACCTAGGACGACACATAAAACTTAAAAATCAATAGTGTGGTTATACCAAAATGAACATTTACACACAAAATTATCACAAAAGGAAAAACAATTGGGTTTCACAAGCCGATCAACGAAAGAGGGTTGGCCTTGTTGCATAAGCATGCATACCAACATTCACAAATACAAGAATACAAGAATAGACTAAAACTAGTTTTTCAAAATATCCAAAGGCCTAATCTTAATCTTTTGGATAAGAAAAAAAATAAATAAAATAAAAGCAAAACAAAACAAAACTGAATCTATAGAAGAATAAAGAGAAATTTGGTCGGTCAATGAAGAAACTTGGTCTGAGAGTAAAGTGAAAGTTCACAAATCTCCAAAACAGAGTGAAAAGGCCTAATGTACTTTTAAAAGTGAACTCTTCTTCTAAACAAAAGCAAACATAAGACACATTTCCAAAAGTTTATCATAATGAAATTTACATTCTCAGAGAACTTAGCTTAAAGAGAAAAAGCTATCAACTAAAGAAAATCACCAAAAATTGGGTCAAATAGGATGTTTGCGTATAGTTTAATAAACAAATCAAAAACCAAACAAATCACAATTTCAAACCTTAATGTTGTGTTTGGTTGAGAGATTCGAGGAAAGATTTGGAAAGAAAAAATGGAAAAGATATTATATTTTACCTAATTTTATACACCTTTTCACTTTTTCTTTCTAAATCCATTCTCAAATCACCACAGCGTAAATAGAAAATTTTTAACTTACATCGAGACAACGGAGTTGAAATCTTGTAAATGTTACTGTTTTCAGAATCCAAAACCAGAAGCTCCCCAGATGGAGACACTTCAACAGAGTATGGATCAATTCCAAGTTTGCTTCCATCAAAGACCGTCTCGACAGTGTATCCACCTTCAAATTTCATCATCGAACGGCTAGAAATCGCTGATAAAAACCAAAACCCATAAAAATAAACTTGTCAAAGAAACAAAAACAGAGAAAGCATCGAAATGTGAGATCAGGGGAAGATCTAGACCTGTTTTGGGGGTGGGTTTTAGCGACCACAACCATTGAATGAGAGCAGAGACAACATTTGAAACAACCCCACTAACGATTTCTGCAAATGTATGAAAATGATTGAGAGTTTGTGAGATTATGAAAAACTAAAAAAGAAATACAAAATGTGCTAGCTAGGCTTGTACTACTCACTTGCAGGAGGTGTGGCTGAAGCTGATGAGAACCCAGAAAATAAAACAACAAAGATGAGAAGTGATATGACCCAGTTCCTCCCCATTGTTGTTCTCATAAACAAAAAAACAAATGTGATCATATTAGGAGGTTCGAGCTCTGCATTTTGAGAGAGACAGAGAGAGAGAGAGAATAAGGGGGTATATGATAATGGAGGTTTTTTAGTGGGAAGAGTAGTGAAACAGAAGGGTGGGGGAGCTCTGCTCAAGGTAAAAAAGAAAAAAAGCGAAGGAAGCAAGGGTCAGATGCTCTGCTTTCGTCGCATAATGAAGTTTAATTAATTAATTATATTTACTAACAAACAATTTATTTTTTTTTAAAGAAAGTTAAAGGTTAAAAGAAAGAAGGGTCAGATGTTCTTTTTTTTTTCTTTTTTTCTTTTTTTTTTTCTTGATAAAAAATGCTCTGTTCTTATTTTTATTTTTATTTTTTATTTTATAGATTCGGAGCTCTGTTTTCGTCTTACAATGCAGTTTAATTAATTATATTTTACTGACCCGGCCACCAAGAAAATAAGATAAATATAATTTGCCACATTTATTTTTGCAGTAAAAAAAAAAGGAAAAAATAATTATTAATACATAAAAGATAGGAAAAATTATTAAAAAATTTCATAACAGAATCAGTAATACCATTTAGTCCCACTTATTTATATTTACATTAGTAGATCCCATCAGTGATAACGTAATAACCGATAGGTCCTGATTTGATGTGAATTATGTTATTATGGACATTTGTACCCTTTCCTTTTTATGGGTCACACAATTTCACACTCACACTCACACTCACACTCACACACACACCCTTGTGTCACACAGTTGCATAACACACATAGCACCCACATAACAATGGACATTCATCGTGACACAATCCAATACCCATACCCACACACAATCCATAATCAATTACACAAACAATGCCACAAACAAACCATCCCAAATGAGAATCACATAGCACACGCACACAATCAACACCCCCATACTGTTATCTGCAATATATGCACATTGAAGACACCACCATTTAACGCTCACAACATGATGATTCAAGCAAAATCACTTACGCTTGTTAACCATTCTCACAGATGGACTGCCGCATCATGTCTCTGCTCCGTCCGACACACCCTCAACACATTGACGATCGTCGAAAACCCTACCTATCATCTTCTTCGCAAAGAACACCAAATGCGATGCCCAACCAACAACAACACACAATAAATCCTCAAATATGTCACAAATATCCCAAATCACCAAATATGTGAGATTCACATTCGTTGAAATCAGTATCAAACAAACGGTGATAGCAACATTACAGGGATTTGACAACAACTAGGTTCTGAAATTGAGTGCTTAAATTGGGGCTTCCATATTACCCAACTGGGCATCAGAAACAGGTCGGGTTACGTCTGGTATGTTACAGCGTCACACATCTGGAAGGGTATAAAAGTTACTACAGTACTTTTGTCAACGTGACACACAGACACGTCCTACTCCAGACGAAATACCAACAGCTTCATCGACACACACGTGCAAAATGAGGGCACTCTAATAAACGCACGTGAAGTAGGACCAAATTGATTAACAAATATCTTTTAGGATTGCCTAGACCACCCTTTCACATTTTGGAATTTACTAATAACTTTTCCTAAAAGATATATTGTTAATAATTTTTTTCCTTTACCCCAATTCCAAACCTGGCCTTCATGGTAGTGGATAACGAAAACAGAGTATACGATTTGGTAGGAATAAAAATGTAAAAATAATATTTGGTGATTCGAATGTGTATGTTTCGAAAGATTTAAATATATCAAAATGATGTCGTTTTATATTTAAAATGACATATTCAAATTAAAAAAATTCGAACCTAAGAGGTCGTTTGGTAAACGTTTTGACTAAAAAATCACAAAATGACAAAAAAAAAAATCAAAAAATACAAAAGGACAAAATAAGCAAAAAGACAAAAAAAAAAATACACAATTCCAAAGCCAAAAGTGAAAAAAGCCAAACAAGAACACCAAACGACTAAAAAAGTCAAAAAAAAATTAAAAAGCCAACTAAAAAAGTTGTTGCCAAACGAACACTTAGGCCTCGTTTGGCAAGTACTTTTTTAGCCAAAAAGTCAAAAAGTTACTAAAAAAATCAAAAAATCAATAGTTTATATCAAAAAGTCAAAATTTTCTTTTTCTCTCTACTTTTTACACATCTTTTCGTAAAAAATTAAAAATCATCCCAAATATATTAATTTTTTTTACATCATATTTTAACAAAAAAATTTTTAAAAATTATTAAAAAAAATCTATTCCCAAACTAGCCCTTACTATTGTTGAAAATATAATTTGTTCGTAGGATGGCGTGCCTCTAATCAACGTACAACCAGAAGGCCCAAACAGTGTCAGAGAACTCGTTCAACACTTGATGTGAGCAGTTTTGGACTTTGCCAGACATCACGCCTTTGTGTTTGTTGGAAAACTTTTTATAAAAATAAAAGAAATAATAATAAAAAAAGGAAAATTTTAAAATCTGTAAAAAAATTTAAAAACTAATTATAACATATTGATAAATTTTTATTAATATTAATAATTATAATTATAATTATATTTTTTTATATATGTGTAATAATTTTTTCAAATTAATGTGATTGGTAATTTTTCCAAATGGTATCCAAATATAGTTTTACATCAAATACATTTATATATATTGTGTCATTTTTTATTTTATTTAAATTTTTTAATTTTAGTTGAATTAGACCATTTTAAATAATTAACAGAATAATTATAAAATTCATCTATTGTTCTAAAGTATGCCTTTTTTGGGGTGTTTGAGAAGTTATGTTACTGATTTTTTTAGTTAAAATAGTCAATAAAAGTAAAATAGATTAAAATAGTTAATAAGATAAAATATTACATTTAAATTATAATTATTTTATTTTTTTCTTATAACCATCAAATTAAATAAAAAAAAGTCAATTATCATTTTAAACACAATTTTTTTAGTCAGTCTAAAATAACTAAAAAATTAAAAAGTAAGAGGTGGTTTGGAATGTTCTAAATAAGTGTACTTTTTGACTTTTTATAAAAAGATGTGTAGAAAAGTAAAGAGGAGATATTGATTGATGTGACCCAAAAAAAATAAAAAGATGGACTAAAATAGTATATGCCAAACAACCTCTAACTAAGATAGCCAAGTTCTCAAACGAGCCATTTGGCCTCTTTTGGCAAGAGGTTAAAAGTTAGTTTTTTTGGCTTTTAACCTCTTTTGAGTCATATCATTTATCTATTTTTTTATACATTTAAAAAAAAAAAGTCAAAAAACTATATTTTAACCAAATTTCAAAAACAATTGGTCACCAATTTATCACATTTGTTTTAAAAAACGAATAGACGGTAATTGTATTTTTTTAAAATAAATCATACATTTCTTTGTAACAATTACAATAAATTAAAAATATTACGATTATTAAATCAATTTTAAAAAAATAATAATTTAGTAACTTATATAAATTTTTTTACAAATGAATAATTTGAATCATCAAAAACGAACTCACGATAAACCCCATAGATCTATACGTCATTCTCCAATCCATATCAAGATACTCAAGCCTATTTTGACATTAAGCTCTTTTAACCAAAAAATCACAACAAAAAAATCAATCAGTTTATTTGGTTTGAATTTTCAAGATTCACTTTAGAAAAAAATTTATGTTTTTTTATTTTTCTTATTTTTTTGGGTAAATTACAAATACATCCTCTAAAGTTTGCTTAAAATGCAGATTATTCCCTGTAATTTGAAAAATTATAAATATCCCCTTATTAGAATTTTTTATTTAACAGAATTAACTAAAAAAATGAAATTCATAATTGCTCTCCTATACAATAATAAAATTACCTAAATTATTAATTGAAACATATTTTTAACATCATCAAACATAGTTAATTGATTTGATAATTTATTAATAAAATTGGTAATTTGTTATGAAATTAGAAACCTCAGGGATGAAATGTAATTTTTAAAAATACAGGGGCGATTCGTATTTTAATCAAATCTCAAAAGTGTATTTGTAATTTACCCCTTTTTTTAATTGATTTTTTTAAAATATTTTAAGAATTTAAAAAAAAATTAGATACACCTAATATAAATAGGAAAATTCACCAATAAATTCCATTTTACAAACTGTTAAACCAATTAGTTCCAACTTTATTTTTTTGTTCGGGTAAGTCCTATCAGTAGGGAGGTTTGTTTCTTGCAGAGCCTATTTTCCATATTTGGTGTAACTGTGTGGACGGTTTTACCTATTATTGTTATGTTTTCATATTCTGTTGCGGGATCACGTGGGTCTTCCGATATTGTGGGTATCACAGTTGATATTTCAATGTTACGTGTGTAGATGTTTCAGCCTTTTCGACATTAGGGTTTTTAGTGGTGTGGGTCGCTGATTTTACGGTGGCTACGTGACGGACTGATTTAGAAATTTTAACCAAAGTCGGTTCCTCGTTGATTCAAATATATGTCTTCTTATTTGGATAGCATTTACAGTTTTGTATGTTTTGGTGGAAGAGGCTGCACCACAACGGGTGAGGGTGGGTATGTGTGCGTGTATCAGTGTGTGTGTGTTGTATGTGTGTATTAGTGTGTGTGCGTTGTGTATGTATATTAGTGTGTGTGTGTGTGTGCGCGCGCGCGCGCGCGCGTGTGCGTGTGTGTGTGTGTGTGTGTGTGTGTGTGTGCATGTATCAGTGTGTGTATGTGCGTGTATCAGTGTGTGCGTGTAGATGCATGTGTGTTGATGTCCCAGTCAGTGCCGTGTGTACTGTGTGCGTTGTGTGTGCTATGTGTATGTATCAGTGTGTGAGTGTGGGTGTGTGTTGAAGCCATCAGTGTGTATGTGTGCATGTATCAGTATGTGTGTGTGTTATGCGCTAGGTGTGTCTTAGAGAGAGAAGAGAGAGCTGGGTTTGGTGTGTGCTGTGTGTGTGTTTGTGTGTGTATTGTGTGTATGAGTGTGGCTGTTGGGTGTGTGTGTTAATGGTATCTTGTGTGCATGGTGTCTTGTGTCTGCTAGAGAGAGGAGATATGTGTGTGGCTGGGTCTCCATGTGAGAAAGAGAGAACGTTGAGAGAGATGAGTGAGTGTGTCGCAGAATGGGTTAACCTTGAACGGGTTATGAAACACACATACGCCATGAGAGTAATTACGTCCCTCAGAATTTTCCAGGACTAAATGGTTTACTAGAATAAAAATGGGACCAATTGGTTCATAAGTTTACATTTTATGATTTATTGGTAAATCTCCCATATAAATATACTTAAAAAGTATAATCTTTGTGAAAAAAATCTTTAGAAAATTTATTAAATACCAAAAATATATAAAAAAATACATGAATTCAGTATATTTTTCAAATTATTGTGTATTTATTAATTTTTTACAAAAAAATTAATTTTTAGATACATCTAAGTAAAGTGCATTTAAAAAAGTAAAAAAATTGCTTAAAATTTTAAAAATATTCACTAAAAATAAAAATTACTAAAAATTTTAAAAAAAAAAACTCAATTTCCAAAAAATTGAAACCAAATATACTAAATTATTCTCTCTGTTTTTTTTATTTGTTTATGTTATACGTCTTTTAATGTATGAACAACATTCATGTACGGTATAAAAAATAAAAATATTAGAGATTCTAAAAATTCTATCAAAATTTGTATCAAATATCTCATATAAGTATGTGCTCTACAAAATTGCGAATCCATACCCATGTGAAATATTTAATCATTTATTTGGTAAAAAATTTTGTATCCCTAATATTACCTTATAAAAAATGATTAAAAAATTAAAGGGTAAATTACAAACACCCCCCTAATATTTACTTAAATTACAAATTAACCCCTGTAATTTTAGAAATTACATTATGTCCTTTAAGGTTTTTAATGTCATAACAAATAGGTTATTTTATTAATAAATTATCAAGTTAATTAACGGTTTTTAATAATGTTAAAATTTTATTTCAATTAATATTTCAAATAATTTTATTATTGTATAGGTGAACTGATAGAAATTTTATTTTTTTAATTAATTTTGTTAGATAAAAAATTTTGACAGAAAAATATTTGTAATTTTTTAAATCACAGAAAGTAATTTATATTTTAAATAAATCTCAAATAGTATATTTATAATTTACCCAAAAATAAATAATGTGACATAGGATTTTTCTTTTTTGAAACAAAAATGATTTAATTCATTTATGTTTCTTGTCCTCTACTATCACGTGGCCCTAAGGGTAGATCTCACGTGAGAAACGGAATGAAAGTTGGTGCACCTCTCTTTCCAACGTTATAAATTTTTTTAATTCTTATTTTTTCCCATTGTTTCACCGAATTTGGATCCTCTCCTTGAGCTTGGTCCTTGAGCTCGGTCTTTAAAGGTTTTCGGGTCCACTTTGAGGCCCGATTTTAATAATCTGAACCGTTCATATTTTAATATTTACTCAGTATAACATACCTGTAAAAAATCAAGTTGATCGGATACTTTCTGATATCCGATCAACTTGATTTTTTACAGGTATGTTATACTGAGTAAATATTAAAATATGAACGGTTCAGATTATCAAAATCGGGCCTCAAAGTGGACCCGAAGGCCCTCAAGGACCGAGCTCAAGGACCAAGCTTAAGGAGAGGATCCAGATTCTGTTTCACCACCCTGCTTAGAATACAAAAATGATTTAGACATCTAAAAATAGACCTCTAATAAATTATTAATTTTTCTTTTTCTTTTTCATTTTTTGTCTTTTACTTCACTTTTTTATTTTTTTTAATGGGTGAACACAGTGGCGGAGTCATAAAATTAAATTAGAGGGGACACTTATTAATTATAATTGTAACAACTCAGATTTTTAATTATTCTGTAGAATTTATACTAATATTATTTAATCTCAGTTTGAAAAATATATAAGTTATTATATACTATTATGCGTAATTTTGTAAAATAATATAATTATTAAAAGTTTAGGGGTCAAAATATAAATAATAATAATATAGATAATATAAATAATAATAATAATGGATGTGGTACTAAAATAAATAATTAATTTTTTATTAATATATAATAAAGTGTAATTTAATTAGAAATTATTTTATTTATATAATTATATTAAAATATTAGATTAAAAAATAATTATTTGAAATATCTATTAAAGATAAGAACGAATCTATATAATTAATTATTGAATCTGGAAGTGGGACACGTGTTGGCTGAGTAAAGCGTTCATCTCTATATATAGGGAGAGGTGATATGTAGAAAGAAAGAAAGAAAAAGATGAGAAAGGAAGAAAAGAAAGAAGGAAGAAAGAAAGAAAAGAAAGAGAGGAAAAAAAGAAAAAATAATGGAAGTTGAAAAGGTCTTTGATAGTGAAAAGAAAGAGTAAGGTATTAAAGTTAAGGTGAATTATATTATTCCTTGAGTCACCAAAATGTATTTTACTTATATTTTGACTTATCAAAATCTATTTTATAAAAGTTATGTTTTATTAGTATATTAATAAAAGTTATGTTTTATAAAAGTTTCAGTTACGTGGTTTTATTTCTAAATTCAATTTGCTTAAAAGGAAATCCATGGATATGTTTGTTTATATTTTAAAGAATATTTGGCTATGACCTTATATACAATTATGTTTTGTAAGTACCACCACGGGAGTCCCATGCTTTGGGGGATTCAACAACCATTGGCCTCTGTTTGACCACTTTGTGGTCCTCTGTTTGTCATGGATTCATTAACCTCTGTTCTGTACGGAGCTAAGTGCTACACTATTGTGGGAGCCACCTCTAGAATCCGTACGAGCCACCTCTTGAATCCGTACCTCTGTTCTGACTGTCACTTCTGTGACCTCTATTCTGTTTTGTTCAGTACCGTGGTTATGGTCATTTACTTACGTAATATCTGTATTTCAATTCTGTTACTTAAATGATTTGTTTACTAATGATTTATTTACCAAACGGAGTTATGTAAATGTTTTGGCCTGACTAACTATCCATGGTTATTTCGTATCCCTTATACTCTTGGTATAATATTTCTCACTCTGCCATGTGCTTATAGTTTTTTACCAATTTTCAGGAAGCATGTAATTCAGAAATAGGTTCTGGAAAATCTTAGATGCGGGACTGTGGAATAGACACACACAACACTTTTATGATATTTTTCTATGTAAGTATCGCCTTTTTTTGTCAATATAATTTTGTAATAAAAATAGAAACTCCGATGATTATTTTGGTACCCTTATTTAAATATTACTTCCGCTTGCGTTTATTGATCTGTTTTAAAATTGGCTAGAGGTAATCTTAGTTACTGGACATCACGATGTTTAACCCTTGGGTACGGGGAGCGGGTCGTGACAATAATATTAAAAAATTTTACAAAAATATTTTATGCAAGTTTTTATAATTGATTTCGAGAAATATCAAAAAAATAATATTATTTATAACTAGTGTATCATGAACAATATAAAAAAAATATAGATATAAGTCTTAAAATAAATTATAGGGTAAATTACAAATATACTTCTGAGGTTTGATTAAAATACGAATCGCCCCCTGTGATTTTGGAAATTACATTCCATCCCTTGAGATTTTTAATTTCATAACAAATAGCTCATTTAATTAATGAATCATCAAGTCAATTAACAGTTTTTAATGATATTAGAAATATATTTCAATTAATAATTTAGGTAATTTTATTATTGTATAGAAGATCAATTATGAATTTCATTTTTTTAGTTAATTCTGTTAAATAAAAATACTAACAAAGAGGTATTTGTAATTTTCCAAACAACAGGGACAATCTATATTTTAAGCAAATCTCATAGAGTGTATTTGTAATTTATCCTAAATTATATAATGATAAATTATTTCTTCATACAAAATTTGATTAAAAATTCAATATAATAGTAATACAACGTCATCATTAGTATGTGATACTACCAAATAATAGTAAATAAACACATAGAGAGTAAACCTCCATGTCAAATGTAACTAACAATCTAATAAATTTCATATTTTTATAGTGAGATTACTTATACTTGCATGCCAATAATAATGACATCACCGTTACATTCAAAAAAAATTTATAAAGTTTTCATAGATATTATGATTTATAGTAGTCTCTTCATTTTCAATCAAAACAACAATTATTGTTCTCATAATTTTTAAAATGTCATTGATAATTCACTCTAATAATATTTTTATTTAAAATATTTTCTTTATATTTATAAAAAATAAAAAATAAATAAATAAAAAAAGTCTAAAATCCAGGGGGGAACGTAATCCTCTTGGTTCCCAAGTACCTCCGCCCTTGAGTGGACAGCTCATTAGAATTGCACTGTAACAGCTCTGATTAGAGCTCTACAGCATGACTGCTTAGAATAACAGAATCAATTATGCCATTTAGTGGCTGAGGTTTGAATCCCTGCTCCACTTCCCCCTTAATGTACTAAAAAAAAATTAATAAAAAATTAACGACTATTAAGAGGGTAATTTATATGAAAATTGGGCTGAGCTGGGTAAATTGGGCCAAGCTAAAGTGATGGGCCTGTTTGGGCCGCACTATGAAGGGCTGAGTAAAAAGGCCGTCTAAGTTACTCCGGTCTGAAGAAGTAGCCTTGGTGTTAGACCGGTTACAACCGCGGTAATTAGTTTGGTCACATAAGGCTTATTTCTACTTCGGTTGAGGGATGCGTTGTTCGGTCTTGATAGTGGATTCGATCGTAGCGTATGGAAACCGAGGTGTGCTAAGTCCTTAAGAGGACTTGGCTCTGAAGTTAGTTCGGCTCAACTCTCTTATAGTTAGCTCGGTCTTAGCATGGGAAAGCCGAGGTAAGAGAATGGAAAGTAAGGGCCGAACTAACGTTTACTTCGATCATATTGGAGTTTGGCCATGGTAAAACCATCTCACTTGGTTCAAGCAGTGAGGGGGGTGTTGAGAGAAGCATTATCTCTCAGGAGTATGAGTTCTAGGAGGACTCTACATGGAGGAATAAGAGTCCTACTAGGATTGTACCACACGAAACCTATAAAAAGCTCACTTACATCACCTTTGGGGAGGTAACACAACTTTGTTTTCTGAATACACAGAGCTTTTGTCTATTTGTCAAGCCTACTGACTTAGGCATCAGAGAGGTTTCCGGCACCCACCCGCCGGCTAGCTCACGTTTGTGTTTTCAGGTGATAAAGCGACGTCGTACGGAGAAGTGCAGACTTGATCAACAGGATTATACGAGAAGGTGTATTTCTTTCCCGTACAATTGGCGCCGTCTGTGGGAACTCAGACAAGAACAAAATCTCTTGATCAAGCTTTTTTCTCTCAAACATCAATGGTGAGCAATGAAGAGTTACCTCAGTCCGCCATTGACGGACAAACTCCAGATGGGGGTGCAAGGCGCGAAGGCCTACCCTTGGTCACTCCCATGGCGAACCTGGAGCCGCAAAGACAGAATTCCAGAAGGGATGTGTAATGACCCGGAACTGTAGGACGTAATTACCGGTACCTAATTATGTGTTTATATGATTTAATTGAAGAATATCTGTTGATTTAGGAAAATATCTGTTGGAATGACAACTTCGGGACTGAAATTGATGACCATAATGGGTTCAGAAAATGAAATTGAACACGCCTATATGATATTGGGAATTTTTAGAACCATCTGAGCAATTAAATTGAAGACTGAATTTCGTCTGATTCGTAAGGCTTGTTTGGCACAAGTGTTTTGGTTTAATTGGTTATAATTGCTATATATGGCTTAAGATAGGTATTGTTGACCATTGTTGACTCAAAAGGAAAAGGGGAGAAAAATCTGGAAGAGAGAGAGTTCGGGAGAAAGAGAGAAACAAGGGAGAAAAGGTGAAGAGAGAGGAAATCAAGCTTAAGGCTTCTAATTAAGAGCATAAGGTAAGGATTTCTCCCTAAATTCATGAAATTGATTGATGATCTTTGGCATCTCGCATGTAGAACTCAAGATTATGGCTTTAAATGTTATGAATTCATGTTTATTTGACAAGTTGAGGGAAAACCTCCATGGAAGTTACAAATGAAGCTCTTATGTTCAAGATTATAGTTTTACATTTGAATTCATGGGTTAATTTTACTAATGAGCTATGTGGGTTTTGAATGGAAGTTTTTATGTTGATTTAAGATGGGTTTCAAGGATTTTGGGATTTGGGTTTTATGTCTTGGAATTAATGTTTCTATGGAAAGGATGAAATGAAGAAGAAGAACCGCACTTCGAATTAAGAGGTCCGCCGGCGTGGTAAGCTCGCCGGCGGAAAATCACTTCTCGGCGGTTTGGGAAATGTACTGTACGCTCGAGCGGACATGTGGGCGCTCGAGCGGTAAGGCTTATTTCAGGAAAGTTTGGGAAGTTGTTTTATATGATTTCTAGCATGTTAATGGCATCAATTAGCATCTTATGAGCATGAGTGAACATAAAGAAGATTGATTTGACCATGAAAAGAATAAGATAGTATGTGAAAGAAGAAAGGAAATGGCATGAATTATGTATATTGATGTTGAATGATGAGAATGTGTCATGTGTGGATGTTTGCAGGACAAGACGGAAAGACCGTGTAATCGGTAGCAGGAAACCACTGTAAGTAACATTTTCGTAAAGATACGTTATTATGAATTATGTTCAATGATAAATGTTATGATATGTTTAAATGATAATGTTTTACGTGAATGAATGTCTTGATTGCGAATCTAGTATGGTGTCCATAGATAGTTTTAGTTGTGGGGGACGACATAGACGTGTAGGCCCATGCGCTTGAGTCATGGGGGACGGCACGGATATGTAGGCCCATGACCAGTTACGAGATCTCGGTATGTGTTTAATCGGTGTCCGGGACCGGTTACTCTAGTCGTTTGTCGACACACGTTATGATACGTTATGTTATGATCTATGGAGTACGCCATTACGTATGTTCTATATGATGACTAATGACTGATTATGTTTATGAATGTTTTATTACGGTTTTATATAAAATGTTGGACTTCATTCACTAACCCCTTTACGTTACTGTTACTTGCTGGGCTTTAGCTCACCCCCGTATTTATGTATCTATAGGTGAGCAGCCGGGAAGTCAAGCCTAGGCGGAGTTCAAGTTGAGCCGCCATTTTGTAAGCCAACCAGAGTTTTGGATGCCTCGGAGCTGGGGCTAGGCCTGGAAGGCCGTTTTGCAGAGTTTTGTCTTTTGTTTTTGTACATGTATTTAAGTGCTACACAAGATCTTTTGTCGCTTGTTTCGTAACTGAATGTGGGTAATTAACCTTATTTTTGGCATATATATAAATGTTCATATTATGCACAGCTCTTGGACTCTTAGTTATTTATTTCGCTTCCGCGAGCCCCTTTTATTTATGTTTAGTACAGGAAGGCCGGAGGTAATTTACGATTCTTGGCCGTCACGCTGTTTGACTTCTAGGGCGGGTTCGGGCGTGACAGATGCAAGGCGAAGGCGGAATAATGTTTCATCCCTCTCGCTCAAGAAGCCCGTAAAGACAAAGGCGCAGGATAGATCCTCAAACTCTGGAGGATCGCGTTAGGGAACAAGACGAGTTGATTCGTCGGATGGCAGCGGACATGGAATCTCTTAAGCGCCAGGTGAAAGGAAAAGAAGTGGCGACAGGAGAGGGGCGCAATAACAAGACGCCCCCTCGCCACTCAGAGGGTCGTAGTAGGAATTCTATACCCTCCCAAGCAGAGAACAGAAGCCTCAGGACAGGCGATACACAGTCCAGATCTTCCATAACTCATCACTCCAGGTCTGAGAGGACGAGATCTGTGAGGTCGTACACCGAGGGAAGCACATATTGGCTCTCGCATACCCACCAGACAAGGTCTAGACAGACGGAGTTGCCCAGATCATCCGACCTACGATCCATGCTAGAGGAGAAGGCACGATGGAAGGAAGACGCCAGGGCGCGCGATCCACATAGGGTTTCTGCCTTACAGCGGTTGGTTCCTAGGACATATGGAAGCATTGAGGTTGGAATGCCAATACCGCGCCCGGCCTACGAACCAACAGACAAGGCGTTGGCGAGGCTGCAGACCTCACCATTCATCCCAACAATAGAGAACGCGCCCCTACCGTCAGGCTTCCTACAGCCCAAATTCACAACATATGAAGGGAAGACGGACCTCTACTCGCACTTGAGCCACTTTTGCCAGGTCATGGCTGTATACCGGCGAAACGAGGCCTTGATGTGCATCATATTCCCTTCAAGCCTCGGCGATCTAGGCTTGACTTGGTTTGAGAAGCTCCTAGAAGGCAGTATAGCCTCTTGGGCGCAACTGGCGAAGGCATTTGTAACGCGATTCAGAACAAACACTAAAACCCTGGTGGAGATCGACCAGTTACTCTCCATCGACATGGGTGACAAGGAGACCCTAAGATCATACAACAGTCGCTACTGGGAGACCTTCAACCAGATTGGGGACTGCCTAACCAATCTCGCCATTGCGCAATACAAAAGAGGCCTTCCAGTCAGGTACAGACTGAGGGACTCTATTACCATGACACCACCCCTCACCATGGAGGCCCTGATGGAGAGAGTGCATCAGGACATCAGGGTAGAAGAGGATGGCGCTCGTGCCAAAGCAAAATCTGGCACGACCACAGCACCAGAGAAGAAGACCTCAGCAAAGGTCAAATACGGTAGATCGCTAGAACCAAAACGAACGGGGCAGGCGAGACAACAACGAGGACCAGGACAAGAGATGGTTGAGAGTCCGCACTGCCATAACCACGGTATTCAAGAAATCGATCTACCGAATACTTAGCGAAATTCGAGACGAGCCTTTCGTCAAGTGGCCAGCCAAGCTAGGCGAGGCACAGAAGGACTACGATGACAGATCAAGGTGCACCTTCCACAAAGAAAAGGGGCATCGCACTGAGAATTGCACGTCATTGAGGCAGCATCTGGAAGAGTTGGTGGCAGCAGGCCACTTGGACAAATACATTGAAGGAGGGGCACAGCCAGCCCTCCAGGACCATAATAACCCCAACGGCATGCCGATCGACGCCTCACCTCAGGGCATCATCAACGTAATACATGGAGTCTTTGAACCTGAGCGTGTATGCGAGCTCAAAGGTTCAATCAAAAAGGCTGAGCACTTAAGAGAGGTGCTAAGTGCCCAACCAGTCGTCAAGAAGGGAAAGACAAAGGCCACAAATGTTATGTCTTTTTCGGATAAAGACTTGGCAAGGATTTATTGCCCTCACAACGATGCCTTGGTCGTCACTCTCCGAGTCAAGGATTTTGATGTCAAGCGGATTCTAATTGACCAAGGTAGTTCATGTGAAATCATGTACTATGAAACCTTCAAACAACTAAAGTTGCAAGATAAAGACTTGGCGCTTGCCATATCTCCCCTTATCGGATTCAACTCCATACCAGAATGGCCCGTCGGCAAAATTATCCTCCCAGTCAGAGCAGGGAGTGTGATGAAACAAGTGGAGTTCTGGGTGTTGAAGGTTCCCTCCACCTACAACATTATCTTGGGCAGAACATGGCTACATGCCATGCGCTCGGTGGCATCCTCCTACCACCAAGTGATGCGGTTTCCCAACGACACCGGAGTAATAGAAGAAGTATATGGAGGTCAGATCATGTCGAAGCAGTACTTTGTCACAGTGAACGGCAGCTGCGCTGCCAAAGGATACGTTCATTCGGTGGAAGAACCTGAGAGTAATGAACTATTCGTAGATGTTGGCAAAGCGGCTAATCAGAAAGCAGTGGAGGACTTGGTGGAGGTCAGAATAGATGAAGAGAACCCGGATAAGTTCTTTTTACTTGGTTCGTCGTTGTCTAGCACTGAGAGATTGGAGGTCTTGGAATTTCTAACCTCCAACATCGAAGTGTTCGCTTGGACTCCATACGACATGCCAGGCATTGATCCCAACTTCATCTGTCACCAACTCAATGTCCACCCTTCTGCCAGACCAATCATTCAGCGCACCTGCAGATCGGCACTCCACCACGCCGAAATAGTGGCAGAAGAAGTAGGAAACCTGCTAGAGGCAGGGGCAATCAGAGAGGTGCACTACCCAAGATAGATCTCCAACACCGTCGCAGTGCCAAAGAAGAATGGCAAGTGGCGTGTTTGCGTCGACTACAAAACGGTCAACAAGGCGTGCGCAAAAGATAGCTTTCCTTTACCAAGGATAGATCAACTGGTAGACTCAACGGCAGGGCACAACCGACTTAGTTTTCTAGACGCATACAGAGGCTACCACCAAATCGCCATGCATGAACCAGACCAGGAAGTCACATCCTTCACCACTCCAAGGGGACTCTACTGCTACAAAGTCATGCCCTTTGGCCTAAAGAACGCAGGGGCGACGTTCCAGAGAATGGTCACCAAGATGTTTGAACCATTGTTAGGCAAAACAGTGGAAGCTTACATCGACGACATGGTGGTCAAAAGCAAGGATGAGAATGACCATCTCAAGGACCTAGGTGAGATGTTCGAGATCCTAAAGAAGCATAAGTTATGCCTCAACGCGTCGAAATGTGCGTTCGGAGTAGGATCTGGCAAATTCCTAGGCTTCTTGGTGACCAACCGAGGTATAGAAGCAGACCCCTCTCAGATCAAGGCAATACAGGATCTGGAGAGGCCAAACTCAGTGAAGGAAGTGCAACATCTCACCGGTATGGTGGCTGCGCTCAATCGGTTCATAAGTTTGGCCGTCGAGCATTCACGCGACCATTCTTCCATGCACTGAAGGCTAAGTTTGAGTGGGACGAAGAATGCGACCACGCACTAGAAAGCCTAAAAAAATACATGTCTTCTCCACCACTACTTGTAACACCAATCCCTGAAGAAGAACTCTTCTTATACTTAGCAGTATCGCAGCATGCAATTAGCGCAGTGTTGGTCCGCGCAGAAGGAGTCCAACATCTTCCCATCTACTATGTCAGCAAGACATTACTGGGCGCCGAAACAAGGTACTTACCACTGAAGAAACTGGCATTGGCCTTGATGATGGCCTCAAGGAAGTTATCGCATTACTTTCATGCCCACATCATAGTTGTTCTCACAGCCTTCCCATTAAAGGCTTTATTTGAAAGAGCAAACTTCTCTGGGCGAATTCTGAAGTGGGCAGTAGAGTTGGGACAATACGACATCAAGTTCCAACCTAGGACCGCAATAAAAGCGCAAGCATTGGCAGATCTTGTCGCAGAATTCACACCAGGAAGTTATCACATCTGCCCAGTCAACCTAACTGAAACAATCGAACTAGAGATGGAAGTTGACGCCAGAATAACGCAACCCCTAGTACTGGTTACTCAGTCAGGCCCCAAGGCAGACCAGAGTCAAGAAATGAAGGAAGAAACAAACCATGCTACACCAAGTCAAGACTCATCGACAAATAAAGACTTGGTGCAAACAGAAAGCAAGGGGCAGACAGCGAGCATGGACTCTAAAGAAAACACCAACAACATAGAAGATCCCAAGGCATCATCTGATACCTCCACCTGCTGGAAGTTGTTCGTCGGAGAGATGTGGAAGCTCTTCGTGGATGGAGCATCCAACAGGCATGGAGCAGGACTTGGCATAGTCCTCATCTCTCTAGACGGCCTAGTAGTGGAGCAGGTAATCAACCTTGGCTTCCCAGCATCAAACAACGAAGCAGAGTATGAAGCGCTTTTGGTAGGCCTCAAGTCAGCATTCTACATGAAGGCCACCGAGCTAATGATTTACAGCGACTCGCAGCTGGTGGTAAACCAAATATCTGGCGACTACGAGGCAAAAGATGATAGAATGGCCAAGTACCAAGAATTGGTCAGAACAGAGATAAAGAAGTTTGAAGTGGTGAGGATAGGACAGATCGGCAGAGAGGAAAACAGTAGAGCAGACAAACTCGCAGGTTTCGCCTCAATGGCAGACACCTCCATTCCTCACCCACTACTAATCGACTACCTGCCTAGACCAAGCATTGAAAACCCAGAAGCAGAAGAGGTATGTTGTGCTGAGTTAGGCCCTTCTTGGATGGACCCCATCATATTGTTCCTGAAAGACAGCATCTTACCAGAAGAAAAGAAAGAAGCCAATAGAATAAGAGCAAATTCGCAGCGATTTTGGCTCTCTCTATCCTTGGCATTATACAAAAAGTCGTTCTCAAGACCTTACTTAAAGTGTGTTCACCCCAGTAAAGTGGAAGCGTTCCTGTTTGAAATACATGAGGGTGTATGTAACAGCCATCAAGGAGGAAGATCATTGGCATATAGAGCAATTTCACAAGGATATTGGTGGCCATACATGCAAGCGGATTCTGAGAAGTATGTTAAAAAGTGCGAAAAGTGTCAAAAATTCGCACACCAAATACACCAACCTGCCAAAGAACTTCTGCCTCTAACCAGTCCATGGCCTTTCGCAATGTGGGGATTGGACATAGTAGGCCCACTTCCAACAACTCCAGGCAACAGGAAGTTCTTTCTTGCCGCAACCGACTACTTTAAAAGTGGGTGGAAGCAGAAGCCTTAGCGTCAATCAAGGAAAAAGATGTGAAGAAGTTTGTCTGGCAGAATATTATCACACGATTTGGCATACCAAAGGCATTAATCTCAGACAACGGCACTCAGTTCGACGGCAGAATTTTCAGAGGCTTTTGTGAAGAGTACAAGATAGAGTTCTACAATTCTACACCGGCATACCCTCAAGCAAATGGTTAGGCAGAGGCATCAAACAAGGTAGTCTTGGATGGATTAAAAAAGAGGTTAGAGAGGGCAAAAGGTAAGTGGGCAGAAGAGCTCCCCCATGTTCTATGGGCTTACCGCACCATGCCTCGACGATCAACAGGAGAAACACCATTCTCCTTAGCCTATGGCATGGAAGCAGTCATCCCATTAGAAGTTGGCCTCCCTACAATTCGAAGCGAAAACTTTGATCCAGACTTAAATGGCGAAGCCATAGCATTGGAGTTAGACCTTGCAGAAGAAAGAAGAGACAGAGCATTGGTTCACATAGCCTCCTACCAACAAGAGTTGTCCAGAAAGTATAATAAAAACAGTGCATCCAAGGCAATTCAAGATCGGAGATTGGGTGCTGCGCAAAGTGATGGGAAACACCTTGGTTCCAGGAGATGGCAAGCTAGGGCCTAATTGGAAAGGACCCTACAAAGTGGTCGGATTGGCAGGCAAAGGGGCATACCACTTGGAAGATGAGGACGGCAAAGCAATTCCCAGGCCATGGAACACAGCAAATCTCAAGTTGTTTTATTTCTAGCTTTTTACCTTTTTAAGTTTGTGTAATTTTTTACTTACTCAATAAAACAAGTCGATTCTTTTTTAGCATAATTGTTTTCAGTAGGAAGTAGCTTTAGTAAGTTCGTAGCATTGTAAACATAGTTGGCCGACCAACTATGACCCTTCCTAAGCCCAGGATCAGGATCCAGGCTGCAGGACGTTTTTGTCGGAATAACCAAAGCACTTTATTCTAAATTGGCTGGAAAAACTAACTTAGAGGTTGGTTGGATTAAACCAACTCTTTATGCTCTTCAGCCGAAGTAAGGGTATGGCTGAAGAGTGGTTGGCTGGATTAAACCAACTCTTGTTACTCTTCAGCCAAAGTATGGGTATGGCTGAAGAGTGGTTGGCTGGATTAAACCAACTCTTTGTACTCTTCAGCCGAAGTATGGATATGGCTGAAAAGTGATTGGCTGGATTAAACCAACTCTTGTTACTCTTCAGCCGAAGTATGGGTATAGCTGAAGAGTGGTTGGTTGGATTAAACCAATTCTTTGTACTCTTCAGTCGAAGTATGGGTATGGCTGAAGAGTGGTTGGCTGGATTATACCAACTCTTGTTACTCTTCAGCCGAAGTATGAGTATGGCTAAAAAGTGGTTGGCTGGATTAAACCAACTCTTTGTACTCTTCAGCCGAAGTAAGGGTATGGCTGAAGAATGGTTGGCTGGATTAAACCAACACTGGATACTCCTCAGCCGAAGTGGTTATATCGGCTGAAGAGTGGTTGGCTAGTAAGTTAGATAGCTAAAGCCAAGATCACAATAGAGCAAATGAGTTCGTGGAAAATTCATTACAGATGCAAGCATGCTCAAACAGGTAATAAAACCGAAATAAGAGTTAGAGCACAGAAGAAGATTTTTTCATTGAAGTAAAAAGCAAGTACAATTGAGGGGCCGCAGCCCGGTTACAAGTTCAAATACAAAATGAAGAAAGAAAAAAGAAAATCAGTTGAAGAGATCATCAATTTCTGCATCAAAGTCACCATCAGCATCTGTTCAAAGTCCGGTTTGAGGTAGGAGTTCGGTCTCAACTTGGACCTCGGTATCAACTAGCAGCGCGGTGTCAGTTGGCAGCCCATCAGTTGGGTTTTCCACAACCGGCTCCAACCGAAGTGATTGATTGTCGGCCTGCTTATTGACGACCGGAGTAATGGTTGGCTCCTCATCCTCATTATCATCATCATCCTCATCGTTGTCAGACCCTTCCAGAAATTGCCTTTGAAGATCGGCAGCGTATTGTGACAGTGAAACTGGAATAGAGTACGGTGGAGCATTGTAGACATCGGTGTCCGGCGAACAACCGAGCTGCTCCACCGCATTCCTCCAGCCGCACTTAAAGAAAAGATCCTTGGCTGCATCGTGCTGGAGGGTGTATGTGTCTTCGGCCTTCTTAAAGCCTTGTTTTTTGGCTTTCTTCATTCCGGCCTTCAGTTGGTTTATCTCGGCATCTTTTTTCTTCTCAATCTTTGCCAAGATGCGCAGATATTTGTTTTTCGCCTCGTTGGCAACCTTCTGCTTTTCGGCTTCCACTGAATTAGCAAGCTCGGTCAGCCGAGCATTTTCAGATCTCAGTTCGACAATTTATTTTTTTGCTTCCTCTAGCTCGGCCGTTTTAGCTTCGGCCTCTGCCATGGCCTCCCTAGTGTTTCTCTTAAGTTCCATGACCCACCTGTGTGTAACTTGGTTTTTTTGGATGGCCTGCAAAGGAGAAGTAACTTTAGCCGGACTGAAAGTTGGAAAAAATTACATAGAAAGTAGAGAGCTATTTACCAGGATCATGGACTTGGTTGAAGACTGGATGGACTTCAGTTCGGTGTTGAGCTGCTTGTAATGGTGCTCTATATCCTTGGGAAGGCACACACTTTTGGCTAGGTTGAAAGCCATCAAGTGGTCCTTCTCAGCAACCACCGAATCCGAAGCAATTATATCTCGGTCGTTGAAGGTAAGGTTAGGAGCCCATTTGGAGGAGGAGGCAGTTCGGTCTAATTGCTCCGGTTGGGGGCTTGGTTGAATGTTTGGGGGACTTGGTGGCAGAATGGTCTCGTCCTCATCAACAAGTCGTGGCTCGGATTGGCTAGTCCGGGCACGCTTGTTTCGGCGAGAAGAAGATGGCTGCTGGGATGGAAGGGCCACCACGGTCTCAGTGGTTTGACCGGTTGGTTGTACATCGGCTGGAGTGGTTGCGGTCAAAAGGGCCTTCAGCCTGCTCTTCTTTGCCATTTCTTGTTCGGCTGTGAGTGGGATTAGGTTTATCTGGGGCAAGGATGGGTCCGGTTCAGGTGCTTCTTCAAGAAGAAAGTCAGTAACCCTCGCTTTTCGCCGACTGGTGTATCTGTATGTCGGCTCAAAGCTGAGAAGTTTAGCCCAACTTCTCTCTTGAATACGTAGTGCGGCGTGGAGAATACCGAGGTTAGGATGGCTGTACAGTGAGTGTATATGGGCTGAGTCTGCATGAAAAAAATAATTATTAGTCCGGTCAAAAATTGGAAACCGAAGTAAAAAATAAGGATGCATGGAAAACCGAAGTAACTATACCAGGTATCCCTTTATTCCAATTTATACGTCGGCCAGGAATCTGGGCTTGATGATCTTCAAAATTCCCAGATACCCAGAAGAAGTCGTCATCATTCAAGTCTTTATCCGGTGTATCTTTTATTATTTTTTCTCTACGTCGGCGTATCCTAAGGTAATATACCCACCCATCCTCTTTGGATCCTAAAGAATATTGGTGGAATATTTCGGCTAGACCGAGGTTCAGGCCGGTTTAGCGGTTTAGTTCGGCGATGCCCATTATTATACGGTAAGAGTTGGTGGAGAGTTGGGTTGGGAATAGCCTGATTTGCCTAAGGAACTCGCGAATTAATGGTTGGACTGGAAATCTTAGTCCGGTCTTAATTATTGAAAGAAGGGTAAAAGAGACAAAGCCTTCATTTCCCCAGGGAATGGTATTTGGTTTGGCTAGGGTAAGGTGCACGTCGTCTGGTATCCTGTAATCCTTTCGGAATTCGGCAAGGCCTCCTGGGGTTTCTACTAAAAATCTGTACTTCCCCATTTATTGTATAACTTATAAAATAAATTAAATCGGCTGAGAAGTTGTGCTCAGAAGCTCGGTTGAGCGCATAGAGGGAGTGCCTGGGCAACCTAAGTCTGCAAAGTGAAAAAATAAGGTGTTAAGCACAGATCGTTGACCGTGCTACAAAAACAAAGCAAGAAAAGAAAAGTCTTACTTCGGCTACACAGGGCACTACAGGATCTACCTCGGTTCTGTGGGATGTTTTGGTTATCTCGGCTCTACCTATGGGTTTGTTACTCCGGTTGGGCATCAAGGGGCAGCTTTCTGAGTTAGTTTTAGAAACTGAGAAAGCTGGCTAAGCCCCTAGGCTCAGCTCGGTCGTGGGCCAAGATTTCTAGTTCGGTGCGTTTTTATTTCGGCTAATGTGAATCAGATGGTAACCTATTGAAACTACTGTTATATGCACAAGTTCTAGTTCGGTTCCAGTCTGCCTAAATCTATATATATCAAAAACAGTTTCCTAGTTCGGTTGCTTCGTGATTATGGATCAAAATCAAATGTTCTATAGGGTATTGTATGTATTCAAGTGTTCTATAGCTAAAGTTTTTTTCCATAAAAGTGTTTTACAAAAACAGACTACAGAAGATTGAACAAAGTACAGAAAACAAAGGAAAACGAGAAACAGATTCATAATACTTACCAGGAAGAGAGGAAGAGACCTGAGGATGGATGCAACGGCAGAAAATGAAGAACACGTAGTGGGCTTCACAGTTGCAAAAGCTAGAGAGCAGTGGAGCAAGAGAGAGAGCAGAGAGTGAATAGTAGAGTGTATGATTCAAAGTGAAGTGAAAGGTTTTTGTTTTGGTAGAAACGAAAAAGGCGGGAACTGTTCAAAACTTACGAAGTACGAGGGCGGCGCGACAGCTAGGATTGACCAATAAAAGGCTGCCACGTGTCACTGGAAAGGGAAGCGTTTCAGTTGCTGCAATTGAAAAGACGTTTTGACCGGACGTGCGCAGCTCGGCTTGAGTGTAGCTCAGCTGGAAAAGCAAGTGTTTTAGCTCGGCTGGAGTGGCTAATGGGTTTTTATAGCTCAGTTGGAGAGGTTAAAACTATAGCTCGGCTTATAGACAGGTAATCCCTATCACGCTTTGCAGATGGAATTAAGGGGCAATTGAGAGGGTAATTTATATGAAAATTGGGCCGAGCTGGGTAAATTGGGCCGAGTTGGATAAATTGGGCCAAGCTAAAGTGATGGGCCTGTTTGGGCCGCACTGCGAAGGGCTGAGTAAAAAGGCCGTCTAAGTTACTCCGGTCTGAAGAAGTAGCCTTGGTGTTAGACCGGTCACAACCGTGGTAATTAGTTCGGTCACATAAGGCTTATTTCTACTTCGGTTGAGGGATGTGTTGCTCGGTCTTCAGTAATTAGTTCGGTCATAGCGTATGGAAACCGAGGTGTGCTACGTCCTTAAGAGGACTTGGCTCTGAAGTTAGTTCGGCTCAACTCTCTTATAGCTAGCTCGGTCTTAGCATGGGAAAGCCGAGGTAAGAGAATGGAAAGTAAGGGCCGAACTAACGTTTACTTCGATCATATTGGAGTTTGGCCATGGTAAAACCATCTCACTTGGTTCAAGCAGCGAGGGGGGTGTTGAGAGAAGCATTATCTCTCAGGAGTATGAGTTCTAGGAGGACTCTACATGGAGGAATAAGAGTCCTACTAGGATTGTGCCACACGAAACCTATAAAAAGCTCACCTACATCACCTTTGGGGAGGTAACACAACTTTGTTTTCTGAATACACAGAGCTTTTGTCTATTTGTCAAGTTTACTGACTTAGGCATCGGAGAGGTTTCCGACACCCACCCGCCGGCTAGCTCACGTTTGTGTTTTCAGGTGATAAAGCGACGTCGTACGGAGAAGTGCAGACTTGATTAACAGGATTATACGAGAAGGCGTATTTCTTTCCCGTACAAATAATTTTTTTTTGGATAAGTATAATTTTACAATTTTACATCAAATAATAGAATTGTCTGTGTCTCTTTGACAATATTTAACTAGTAACCTACTAAGGACTAGTTTGATATATCTCAAAAAATTTAAATATTAAAAAGTTATTAAAAAAGTTAAAACGTTATCACTATTTATCAAAAAATTATATAAAAAAATTAATTTTACATAAAATTATTACAAACAACTCTGACGTCTCCACAGACACATAGGTAACCTTTTTAGAAAAATTACACAGCCGGGGTGTACAAACAACATAGTGTTGTTCAGCCCGTGGGGCCCATCACGGGTCCCGTTTTGATAATCTGAATCGTTTAATGTGTAGAACTCATCAAGTACTATAAAAAATAATGTTGATCGGATATCGTTAACTACATGATCAAATCAATTTTATATAAAAATGGATGATATTATAGTTAATGGTTAAAAAAAGAGTAATCCGATCATATAGAACTAACACTTTAGTAATTTTTACATATATATAGGGGAAATTATATTTCCACACATTTAATCACCTCAATAAACATCTTCTCTCAGTATATACACTTATTAATTTGATTATTAATTAATTTTCTTAATCCACATACTAAAAGTTGCCAATTATACCATTCACTCATAATCATGGTACACATACTACTCAACCCTCATTTCCACACACTTATTGAGTGACCTTACTTCCAAATTTATAAACTCATTGTAAACCCACGTGAAGACTATTCAAGACCACAGTGTGAAGTGAAGTGAAGTGAAGTGAAAACAAAATCTTTCATTGAAGACTCTATTAAACCTCCATTAAAAGCACCGTTGAAAACCTTTCAAAATATTGTTGAAGATGAGGCATTTTTTCATTTTTTTATAGCATTTATCATTTTCCAGATCACTGTGCACTCCATTGCCATAAAACCCTCATTTTTTTAATTTTAATTTTAATTTTAATTTTAATTTTAATTTTAATTTTTTTTTATTTTAATGTTTTTTGGTTTGGGGATTTTGGCATTGGTTTCTCGAAATAATACATTTAATTCGAAACTTAACTTCCGAATAAAAGTGATTAGTTCGACAAATTTGTTCTTAAAAAAATTAAAAAAAAATTCAGCAGTTGAGATCTGAATATAATAAAATAATTCGATAGTTGATATCCGAATATAATGAAATAATTCGGCAATTGATATCTGAATATAATAAAATAATTTGACACTGGTTGTCCAACTGAAAACCGCGAAAGGAAAAAAAAAATTATGCACCAAAAAATTAACTTTTTCATCACTAATAGAGTATAAATCTAGAGATTAAAACAATATGAGAGTTGTTATGAGAGTATTGATTTGCAAGCAATAGAGGAGTATAAAGTGTGTAGCAAACAAAGTGATAACAACCGAAAAATAGGGTTTAATTTAATTTATTTATTTTTTTATACTCAAAAGGTATATATTGATTTATTTTTTTTTTAAATGTGTACAGAGAATATTTTCATATAATATTATGTGTGATAGTGGATGTCTATTATAGTCATTTTAGTTTAGGGTATAATTGCCATTAAAATAATATTTTATTAAGTGTGTGCACTTAGGTAATTAGGTGTGTGGAAATAAAATTTCCCTATATATAGTAAGATTAATTATATTTTCATATCAATAATAATGGATATTGCCTTTATATTGAGATTTTTTCACAAAACTTTCATATATAAAAATATAATTTGCTATAATCACTTCATTTTCAATAAAACAATCAATATTATTCTTATAAATTTAAAAAGGCCATTGACATTTTATTATAAATATTATTTTGTTTAAAATTCTATTTATATACATATGAAAAGAAAAAAAATCACATTACCCCCTAATCACTATATCGCTCCACCACTATTCATGAAGATTCTCTACCTTTTGATTAATTTATAATATTTTATTATATATTATACAATTACTCATTAATTTCATGAAATTTTCTTATAATATACGTACATATTTTTATCATACGTAACATTACTCTTAATTAAATAATAGTATTCAATTGAAATGTACGCTAATTTTACGCACAAGATCGTCTTCCTTCGAATCAAAAAATCGTCTTCCTTCAATGGGTGGGCTGCCCGAAAGGGCCCAAATCTTGGCCCGAACATTATAATGCTTTTTGCAGTGGGCCACTACAACCACTACAGCTAGCCGTAAGAAATTGGGCCAATACTATGGGCAGAGTCAGTCGAGCCCAAGTGTCCAAACCTTCCAGATATTTTGCCGAAAGCAATTCAAAGTGAAAAAAGATCCAACAGGTTGGTCATATAGATCCAATAGGTTTTACAATCCCGATTGGTAGCTCGAAATTCGTGGGTCGAATTTGGCTCGACGCTAAAACGACGTCGTTTTGGCGCCGATTTTTTTTTTTTTGTTTCTTGTGTTTAATTAGAAACAAAGCAGAGGGAATAAGAAGAAAAGAAGGGAGAAGAAGAAGGGAAGGGAGGAGGAGAGAGAAGGAGGAGGAAGAGGAAGGGGGAGGAGGAGGAGGACTGGAGGGGACCCAATTATTAGGGCTTCTCTCCTCTCCTCTCTCCTCGCGGTGGAGGCACAGGAGGGCTGCGACGAGGACGACGAGGCGACAGCGTTGGCAGAACCAGCACGCGCCATCTCCCTCTCTTCTCTCCCTCTTCGAATTCGACCCAAATTCGACCCAAGAATTTCGAGCACCCACCCATTTTTCTAGGTTTTATGATCATCATTTATATAATTTGGGCCACCTACTAATAAGTCTCATATATAAAGGGATTGTTTAGAATGTTTTAAATGAGTATACTTTTTAATTTTTTAGTAAAAAATATAGAAAAAAAAAGATGTATGTTTGGAATACTTTTTTGACTTTTTACGAAAAAAAATATGTATTAAAATATTGTAACAAATAGCAAAATTACCAAATTACCCTTCTTGACACAGTCAGTGTTGTTGCGCTGGCTTTCTCTCTCCTTTCATTTTTTTTTTTTTAATGGGAATGTGGCTTACATTGTACCACGTTTTGCACTTTTATGGGAAATTGTGGCAGCTATAAAATAGTTTGCATAGCTTGAACTGTTTTCTTGTTTTTTGTTTTTTTTTTATCCGACAGATTTCCTACCAAAATATAAGTAAATTGTGTTAACTTTTTTATTTTTTTAGTAACTTTTTAACTTTTACAGTGTATGCCAAACCAACCCAAAGTTTAAAATCCATCTAATCGCAAAACAAAACACTTGCACCAATTAGTTTTACATATTTTTAATTGTTACCATTTTAAAAAAAAAAAGAACTTTAAAAACGTTGCTATATTCCACCACCATCAGACTTTTGTTAGATGGTTATTGGAGACTCGTCGAAAGTTTGACGGAGTATTGCCAGAGTGTTCTGAAGATTATTGAAAGTCGCTAGAATGTTCAAAAGCTTCGTTGAACGTCAAGAACATCATCGGAGACTCACTAGAATGTTTAGAATATTACCAGCAATATATATATATATATATATAAAGAATAAATGGAGAAATTATAGTGACAGAATATAGCAAAATATACTAAATATTGATAAACCGAAAGCAAAAAAAAATATAAAATAAAAAATAACAAAAAATAATGGGAAAAATTATATATTATTTTTCAATTTTTTGTAAGGTTTAAACAAATAATCTCCAATATTGATTAAACTGAAAAGTAGGCTTTAAAATTGTAAAATGTTACAGTTTCAAAGTATGATTCTATTAAGCATTTATTCTTATTAATCAAATTAGAAAACATGTTATGAAATTGTAAAATTTTACAGTTTTAAAGCATGATTTATTTTGCCATCAAAAAAATTGATGTAAAATTTTGTAGTTTTCATCGCCTGTAACTAAAATTTAAAAACTGGTTTAGAATTTGAAAATTTTTTCCATTAAAATAAGAAAATAGAATTGTGCAGTAGAGAAAAGTTAGAAAAATTAAGAAATTGGAAGAAAGAAACAGATATAGAGAGAATATTGTACTTCGACAACTATTTTTTATTTAGATCTAGTCGGATCCTATGTAGATTTACTCAAATCTAAGTAGATCTACTCATATTTCTTCGCTAGAAACTCATTTCTTTTGCAGTCGGTGAAGGTGAAGTTAGGAGTCAATGATTAGTGATTGTCGGTGAACCCAAGTAATGGTGGTCTTCGGTGACTATATATTAGAAAGTGTGAGAGAAAGAGAAGTAAGAAATGGTCGCTGGTCATTGAAAATCAGGAAGAGAAAGAGAGAAAGAATAACGAATGTACAGAAAGAATGAGGAAGGAAAATAGGTACTAAACTTTTAAAAGTATTCAAAAAGTTATGGGACTAAATAGACTCAACATCTTTTAAGTAGTACTTCCAACTAATTTGCCCATATAATTTTCAGTGTCATATCATGAATATTCTATGAAGAAACTTAAAAAAATAAAAAACAAAAGCAAAATACTAGAATACTAAAGTTTTCGCATGTTCAAGAGCTAGTTAAGATACACAGTTGATTGGCATAACACAAAAGCCTCAAACCTATCATTTACAATAGCATGACAAAAGAAAAATGAAAAAATACATCAAAAGGAGAAAAAAAAGACCGACGAGGCTAAAAACTAAACATGGTAGATCATCCCGACCTCTAGAGTGGATGCATAAGGAACACTCAAAGCATATGTTGGAACCCTAGAGTTCCTCCTCAAGAAATCATACCCAAAATTAATGACAACTCTTTTAATCAAACTTGAACCCCTCTTTGCCCTCACATAACAATGCCCCAAAATAAACGCCATCCCTGCCTCCCTTGCCTCCATCAACTCCTGCAACTCCTCTCGTGCGCTCACATCGATCCGAGGACTTTCCGGCACAAGAAACCTCACTCTCCTCCTTGGCATCTCCGGAGACTCTATCTCCCTCAATTCAAAAGTATCAGATATTTCAGAAAAATCTTCATCTCCATCACCTTCAAAAATCCTTATTCCTTCTAAATTTGTTAATGCCGTTCCAACAACCGTCATTCTTTCATCGTTGTGCAAATCTTCTCTCCCCACATTGTTTTCTGACCGAATAAATTCAGCAATACTACATACCAAGTCCTTTTCAAACTCCACATCATCTTTGTGAATATCACGATAACCGTACCGTGCTATGCACCTATAAATTCGGTACTCTTTTGGGCCGATTCTTCCCACTAAGAACCTTTCCTCGGGTCTTACGTGAGGTACTGGGACGGATTTGATGCACAGGAAGATTAAAACTTGGTGAAAAGCTGGGAGGTTGGTGACGAAATGGGAGAAAATTGCTGGGATCCCTGACACGAGCTCTGTCTGTACGAGGCCAATGCCACGGACCCTCACAAACCCGAGATTAGGGCCCAGAGTTAGCAGCCAGTTGATAGAGACCTTGTTTTGAACATCGAATTCGTATTTCTTGATAGTGCCGTAGTGCCAAACGTACATGATTATTAGAAAGATGAACGAGAGAGCAACGGGCACCCATGCCCCTTCGAGGAATTTGATGAGTGAAGCTGAGAAGTATAGTGCTTCTACAGAACCGAAGAAGAATATAAAGCAAATGGCTAGAAAAACACTTTTGTGCCAGCACAGGACAATAACCAGAGACATTAGGCAGGTGGTTACCAACATAACGGTTATAACTGCCAAACCTGTTCCAGAAAGGAAGAAGAAATTGTAATAATGGTCATGATTATACACTGATAATTCACGAAAAAACAACCAATTTAGTAATTCCATTCCAACATTGAGGTATTTTACCTGATGCATTGCTTATGTGTTTTGTGTTTCTGAAACCGACAGTAACGGCCAAACATAGTATCATTAAAGTCCAGTTAATCTCAGGAATGTAAATCTGGCCATGTATTTTAGACGATGTGTGTACTATTTTGACCCTCGGGAAGCAACCCAGAGCAGAGCACTGTTTGATGATGGAGAAAGTCCCAGTGATGATGGCCTGGCTTCCCACAACTGCTGCGAGTATGGCTATTGCCATAACAGGCCATCGGATTTTCTCTGAAAAAAAGAACACTTACATTAGCTGAAACTCAACCTAAAATTCTTGGATTTGTTGCTTCTACAAAAAATAAAAAATGTATATACAATATAAAAGGAACAACAATTAGTACCTACCAGGTACTGACACATAGAATCCAATCCGGTAGTCACTTTCAATAACATGATGCTTGGAAAGATAAGCAGCTTGCCCCATATACGCTAGGATCAAAGAGGGGTAAACCACAAAGGTGAAAGCAATCTGCAGTTAACTCTCTATTATAGGGCAGTCATTTGAGAAATTGATGAACATGAATGGCTGTACATAGAATATAACTTGTAGAAATCTAAAACTTTGCATACGAGGATTGCATTAAATCAACTCATTCACAATGATGGAAAGATTATGATAATAATGACATGGCTTAAAGGCATAGTGAAATCTTCACAAGATAAAAATACCTGACCAAATAACTGACTCCTTTTATTATTATTATTTATTGATGACAACAATAAAGAACTAATGCAACTAGAAAACATAAAACTGATTACCTTGATAGATAACTGTGAAAAGTGACCAAGATCAGCAAACATAGCTTCTGAGCCTGAATTAAAATAAAATAAGTAAATGTAGTATAAGAAAATGTGCCTATTGGACAAAGGGCAAGAATACAAAGTTCATTTTACTCTTTTACCTGTTATACACAACAAAATCCCACCCAAGGACATCCAACCTCCCCTTTGAGTCTTCTTCAAAAACTTGTACATGTAATAAGGAGAGAGCGCTTTGTAAACATGGGGGTTCCAGTGGACGATATTGTATACACCAATGGCGCTGATGCATAATAGCCATGTTATCACAACGGGTGCAAAAAGAAATCCTATTCTGTGGGTCCCGTAATGTTGGAGCGCAAACAAGAATACCAGTATGATACATGTAACCGGGACTTCTACATCTGCAGAATTGATTTGACCACAACTAAGATAACGAACTTCATATGAGTAATCATCAACTACAATGTTTTAAAAAATAAAAATAAAAATAAAAATGATCCACTATAGTGATTTGGACAGTAACAATTGTGGCAAAGCTTTGCTGATGCATATATTGTCTACTTGTCAACCGATTGAGAGATGTGTTTACCTCGACAGGGACTGAAATCATCATTACAACATAATGACCAGTCTGATGATGGCTATGCTTCTCGACATCACTTGGGAATTCAGTTGGACAAATATAAAAAATTACTTTTTCTAAATTTTATTGTTACCTTCTACAAAGGTAAAATGTTATCTGGTTAGGCCTCGTTTGCAAAGTAATAGTTTTAGTTTAAAAGTAAAAAAATTACTAAAAAAATTAAAAAGCTTATAACTTATACAAAAAAATCAAAAATTCTTTTTTTCTCTCTACTTTTTATACGTCATTTCATAAAAAATTAAAAAGTCATTCCAAATATACAAATTTTTTTACCTTATATTTTAATCAAAAAAACTAAAAAATTACTAAAATAATCTATTCCTCTTTAATCTAGTAATCTATATTTTACTTATTCTTAACCTCAAGTTACATCTTTATTTTATTATAAGTAGGACGCTATCAACTTTTGTCTGCCACATACTGATGACCTAACTTTCATTTTATATGTTTGATAGCGATTTGACTTTGATTAACACACGGGACTTATCTTTAGAATAATACTAAAGATCATGAAAAAAAAATATCATAAAATATTTCATGAAAATTACTTATTCTTTGATTATTGTGTAGTGTTTTCTTATATACGTAATTTAACGGTGGAGAACCTTTCATGATCATTTTTATAATATTTCTTTCATGATACTTAATATTACTCTTATCTTAATAATATTTGAAAGGACCCACAATAATGCATGTTTTTACACTTGGGTGCTCTCTCTTTGTCCACCAACTGCATCTCTACAGAAAGAGCTTTCTAGATTACAATAACAATAAAAATAAAATCAAGATAACGATGCCTAACCATGATATGCATCATTTCACATCGTATATGTACTGAGCAAATGCTAAGAACTTGTCTTGATTATACTTCAAGCAATCAAGAAAAACGGAACATAAAATCTTTTTCATTTCCACACCTTACCGTGCCCATCTCTAACCAACATATCCTGCTTTCCATCCTTACAGCTGAAGTTGCTAAAAGCTTTCAAAAATCAATTACTTAATTTGACAAAGTTATTAAGATATTTTTAACCCAATCACCTGGAAGATTCATGACTTCCCAATCCGGTTGTGTAATCAATTTCAAATTATCTTCCTCAAACATTATAATCAATTTATAATACCAAAGAGTCTAATAGGTAAGAGTCTTACATTGATGATGCTCTTTTGACATGGAAAGCTCTAGCCCCGAAACAGCAGAAAACACTGCACAAACAACAAAATCAAACAAATTTTAGTAATCAAAATCCCAATTTTCCACATTTTGATAACACAATAACATAATCTCATCTCCAATACCAGAAATTGCCGGTGTAAGGACTCCATCCCCAATCACCATACAAGTTCCAATCAAAGCCAAAGCAAGCAATACCCATTGAAGTACTCTATGCCTCTCCAATGTCGATCGTAGACTCGAGCCAAGACTCTTATCTGCAGATACAATTCCATCTTTCTTGTACTCAGATAAGTCCTCATCAGCAAGCTGGCAATTGGGTAAAGTACTGACTCGGGCGTGGCGGCATAGCAATGAATACAAAGCAAAAGTGCCTCCTTCGCCATTATCATCAGCTCTAAGCACTATAAACACATATTTAAGGAGTGGGATGAGAGTTAATGTCCAGAACACAAAAGACAAAACCCCATATATCTCCTCGTTAGACTCCGAATGCTGAATGTCTTCTGCAAAAGTGCTTTTGTATACATACAAAGGTGAAGTGCTTAAATCTCCATATACAACCCCCAAGCTCTGATAAGCCAGAGTCAACACTGTCCTCCATGATTCCTTCTGCAACAAAAACAGAACAAGATTATCAGAAAACGCTTGTGATCTGAAGACGGGTCCTACAATACCCAAGTGCCACGTGTCTCACCTTGATGGGATTGTCACGGTTCCATCCTTCAAGATCCATAACAGGCTGCCCCAGAACCATGAAAACCCAATTTTTGCATCAATTTGAAGAAAAACAACGATGACCCAGATGGGTGAACACCTTACCCAGTTCAAATAATCCAGGAAAATACGAAATTCAAGATAAAAATACGAGAAGGGTAAAAAGAAATTCAACAATCTACCAATGGTGACATCCCAAGAAGAAACAAAGAACACCACAAGAAAATACAAAGAGAGAAATGCAGAACGAGGAAGGGTGGTTGGAATTGGGTGCTATAGAATATAAAATATTGTGCGAGCGAGTGTGCTTGGGTTGGGTGTATGCAAATGAGAGAGAGAGAGAGAGAGAGAGAGAGAGATTTTGTTTGGTGTTTGTGAGTAAAATAAGAGAGGGAGGGGGATTTTGGGTTCTCTTCCACTTTCTCCTCTTATCTATGGCTTTTGTTTCTGAATAACATATATTAGTAGGTTATCTTGACAACTTTGGCTGTGTGTGTGAAGAAGAAAAAAAAAGGTACAGATGTGCCGAAGCACTAACTGATAATTCTTTAACATATAGCACAGGCCACTGAAAGCAACAGTTCATATCCAAGAAAAAAAAGGTCACTCAGTAACTCGGGTGAGTTGACCAGACCAGCATTCTTGGTCCCTCTTCTGATATCATTTCTCGGGAGTAATTTCAATTTTTGAAAATTTTTAGAGACAAATTTAGATGTATTTAAACATTAAAAATATTTGTAAAGAAATTTGGAAAAAAAAAATTACCAAAAAAATAGAAATCTGAAGCAATTTTTGAGTTTGAAAACAAAACAAAGATGGAAAATAATTTGTCCCTCCTAAAAAGCCCCCTCTAATTCTCCTAATGTTCAAAACAACGTCGTTTTGAATTTTTTTTTTTTTTTTGCCTTAATTTAAAATTTAGAGAGATTAAAGAGATAAAAATTAAGAAATATAGTACAGCCCAACAAAAATTTACAGGCTTCGACTGAAACATAGTACCCTATATTTCACAGATTCAGAATATACCTATGCAAAGCTCAATTTTTGTTTTTTTGTCTTTGTCTCACTTTGGGATGCAAAAGAAGCTCATTATTGCCAACCATACAAGTTGCACAAGGCAACTTCTACATATGCTGCAATTAATCATGGAAAGCCAAGGGCGGAAATCTTTCAAAGTATCCTAGGCCAGCTAAGCGGTAGTGCCAGAAAAACGGTGGAACAAGTGTATGGTTACAGTGACCCCATCATCATCATCAACAACCACCCCACTCTCCTAAATGCGTGTGGTACCTTGTTTCTTTGTAAAGATGAAACAGACACTGACCCATTCAAGCCATTTCAGCTAGCCACACAACCCAAACCCCAATGATTGAACTTAAGACCAAAGAATTACAGTGTATATTTAAGCTTTAAAAATGGAATATTCCCCGATTTAAAGCAATTCTATGCTGTTATATTCAAGCCTAAGTTTGGAATGACTTCCAAACTACATTTCTACCTTCGCATTCTAACATGATGTTTGGATATCACACTTAAATCATATTTTCATAATATTTACAAAATTCTGTACAAAACTCTGTTTGAGGCACGATTTTCAATTTATTTTATTTTTTTTTTCAAATTTGGCTTAACCGGTCGTCTCACCGGTTGACCGGAACGGGGCAAATTTTTTTTTTTGTGCAATTGACATATGTTAATTTTTATATATTCGAAAAAAATATTTTCTGAATTTTTAATTTTTTTTATGTGCTTTAATAGAATTTTGAATTGTATGTTTGGTATGAGTTTTAAGTTTTTGTATCAAATATCATATATAACATCAAAAATTTCCTATTCAATTCAAAACTCTTTCAACAAACAAAATTTTCACATTTAAATCATAATTTCAAAACTCACAAACCCAAAATACGACTCATACTCTCAAATCATATTTACAAAATTCTACCAAACACAACATGAAATTTTGGCATCATGTTACCAAAAAAAAAAAAAAAACAAAAAAAAAAACAAAAAACAAAACATCATAATACTCCTAAAAATGTGTGTACATAATTTTTGAAAAATAATACATACATTTTATTAAATATCTATTTATTATAAAAGAGTTGTTTTTTGCATTTAGAAGTGACATAAATTTTAATAATGTGAAGTCTACACTTTTATATGACATTTTGCCCATTTTAAGAGATGTTGGTGTTTATTATACCAAGATAATTTGTGTTTTACTAGTAAGCTCAATTGAGTTCACTCGTCTGCTACATTGTTCATATAATAATTTAATTAAATAGAAAAACAAATTCAAAATACGATTCATACTCTTAAATCATATTTACAAAATTTTACCAAACGCAACCTGAAATTTTGGCATCATGTTACCAAAAAAAAAACAAAAAACAAAAAACAAAACGTCATAATACTCCTAAAAATGTGTGTACATAATTTTTGAAAAATAATACATACATTTTATTAAATATCTATTTGTTATAAAAGCGTTGTTTTTGCATTTAGAAGTGACATAAATTTTAATAATGTGAAGTCTACACTTTTATATGACATTTTGCCCATTTTAAGAGATGTTGGTATTTATTGTACCAAGATGATTTGCGTTTTATTAGTAAGCTCAACTGAGTTCACTCGCTTGCTATATTGTTCATATAATAATTTAATTAAATAAAAAAATAAATTTAAAATATAACTCATACTCTTAAATTATATTTACAAAACTCTACCAAATGTAACTTGAAATTTTGGCATCATGTTACCAAAAAAAACAAAAAATAAAACATCATAATACTCCTAAAAATGTGTGTACATAATTTTTGAAAAATAATACATACATTTTATTAAATATCTATTTATTATAAAAGCGTTGTTTTTGCATTTAGAAGTGACCTAAATTTTAATAATGTGAAGTCTACACTTATATGATATTTTGCCCATTTTAAGAGATGTTGGCAGTTATTATACCAAGATAAGGCCTATTTTGGCAAGTTGGTTATAATCCGCTTTTTGGATTATAACCAACCTCCTCTCTCACAAAAAAGCTGCTTATAAGCAACTTTTTACCAAAAAAACTAATTATAACCATCTTCCCAAAACACCCCTTACTAATAAGCTCAACTGAGTTGGCTCACCTGCTACATTGTTTATATAATAATTTAATTAAATAAAAAAAAAACAAGTACTTTATAAGAGAGAGTAGAGATGGGACCCAATAATTTTTCGTAGAGATGAGATCAGAAAATCTGCTTATGAGATATATATTATTTCTCTCTCTCGGCATTTAATAATTTGGCAGCACATTAAAAAAATTGACAGCAACAACATTAATGACGGCGATGATGGAAGCCAATCGCCATTATTGGGTTGTGGAGAGGAGTAAAGCATGTGTCCCATATAGAAAAATATATTATTTATTTATTATGAATTTTTATTTTATAAATAATTCTTACTAATAAGTGTCTTAAGATGTGAAAATAAAAAAAAAAAATTTTAATTCTGAGACATTTATTGTTAAATTTAATATATATTTTTATAAATTTTAAAACATTTTTTTGATTATTTATATTTTTTAAAAATAATTTCTCTCACATCCCCAATATTAACTTTTGTCTTTTGAAAATTATTTCAAATGTAAAGTGAATAATATAAATGTAAAATTATTGAACTATGAATTACACACCAAAATAATTATGATACATAAATGTTTTGAATATTTTTTATATACTAGCGTATCTCAGTACTTGAAGGTACAGTATAAATAATGTTAAGATTAAAATATAATTGTAATTCTAACACTATTTAAATTTATTTTTTAATTTGATAAAATTCAAAAATTTATTATAAAATTTTGGAGTTCTCATAAAACTCCTCACGAAAACTCGTTTTTGCTTATATAATATATAGCTAGATAGATAGATGTGTCTAGTATATATACAATTTTCACGGGTATGCATATAATACTGATTTTGCTTATATAATTATATGAAAATTGTATGTATACCCGTAATGTTCTAATGTATTACGATCAAACAATCATTATATAAAAAGAAAAATGTTTGGGAGCACTAATTAGTGCTCCCACTAATTAGGTGACAGTGGATCCCGCCAGTAATGATGTGATGTTTTGGTCTTGGAGTTGTATTTTTTTTTTTTTTTTTTACTTTTTTAATGCATTAGTGCTATTAGTGGTGGTGTTTTTAGTGGGATGAATCATTACTGATATAGAAATATGTGTAAAATACATTGAACAAAAATAATAATAAAAAAATAGAGAGCAAAATAAAAACAGAAGAAAATTAAAAAAAGAAAAGAAAAGAGAAAGGAAGGTGGGATCATGGGATCAAGGAATGATGAGTGAGAAAAAAAAAAAGTAAGCGAGAGAGAAGCGGTAAAGTAGAAAATGTATATATAGGATACTTTTTGTAAACTATATCTCAGCCATTGTTTTATAATTTGAACAAATCCGAGCTATCCAAATGGCCTAATAGGACAAAAATATGTTAAAGATTCAAAAATCGTCATACTTTATTAAAATATGTTGAAGATTTATATGAGATATAAATTTATGAAATTTATCAAGCACTACACACAGTAAAATTTGACTCATAATTCTGGGATCGCAAATTTTTTCATATAATATGAATAACAATAATTGAACAAAAATGAGAAAATAAAAAATATAAACAAATAGAGAGAAAAATAAAAATGGGAAAAAATAAAAAAAAATAAAAAGAAAATAGAGATGAAGGTGGGATCATGGATCATAGAAGGATGTGTGAGAAAAAGAAAAAATAAGAGAGAGAAGCGAAAAAATAAAAAATGTACATGTAAGATATTTTTTAGAAACTATATTTTAACCGTTGTTTTATAATTTGAATAAATCTAAACCGTCACAAAATACTAATCTTATCACAAATTGACGTAATAAAAAATATCATAATCAATTCATAAATTTTTGTAACATCACACAAAATTTAAAATATTTTATTATGTTAATTTATGATACAATTGCACTCTCTTTTTTTTTATATTACAAAATTTTATGATAACATTATACTAATTTAGGATAGGATACCATAGACTTTCCCATAATATTATCATAATATTATTGGTCCATATATACCAGAATGCTCGGACAACAACTTATTTATGCAATCAAGCAGGCAGGCACAAAAAAATCAAATCCCTCTCACCTCAAGGGCTTTGCTTGCATTAGTGGATTTCCACTTTCCACTAATGGTTGATGTCCATTCCTTTGCCCCCCATCACTTTTCTTTCTTCTTGTTTTGTTTTATTTTTTAAATTTAATCACTGGCTTGGTTTGGTTTGTATTTGAGAGATAAGTTTTTAAAAAATATTTTGAGAAGAGAGTTTAGAAATTTTTATAGTTTATTTGGTTGTATATTTTAAAAATAATTTTAGAATTTAGGAGTTTAGAATGATTTGATATTTTGTAGTAATTGAGTAGATGTATGTGAGAGAAAAAGTGATTGAAAAGGAGAGAGGAGAGAGAAAAAGTAATTGATTGATGTGTAGAAAAAAAAAGGTGATTTTAAAAATTTTTTGAAGAAAATTACAAACCAAACAAAATTTCTAAAAATTTTCTCCAAAATCTTTTTCCCAAAACTAAACCAAACAAGGTCACTGTGTTTGATTTTAATTTTTTAAATTTAATTTTTTTATTTTTTTTTATATTTTTTTTTAGTAAATAATTTTTAAATTGTAATCAATTTTTTTTGACATTTTTAGATGCACCTTAGATGTATTTAAAAAGTAAAATATTTATAAAATAATATTTTTAAAAATCAATAAATACACAAGAATTTTAAAAATATATTGAATTTTCGTATTTTTTTTATATTTTTGGTATTTAGTAAATTTTTTAAAGATTTTTTTCACAAATATTATTTTTTTAAATATATTTATGTTAGGTGCATCTAAAATTTTTAAAAAATATTTAAAATATTACAAAAATTCAGTAAAAACCAAAAAAAATATGAAAAACAAAAAATTTAATTTTTTAAAAAGTGAATCTTGAGTTATGAAACTAAACAAGCTTAATAATGCTGTGTATTTTTAAAAAATATTTAAAAATAAAATTTATAAACCAAATTTATTCTAAATATAATTCTTACCATACCAAATTTAAATTTAAACTATAGATTTCATTTTTGAAATACATTAGAGATATAGCTTTTCCATTTAAAATCTGTCAAAAAATATTGGGCTTCTCTTGCACAACTAGTTAGTACCTCAGATGTTGAGTTTTAATTTTGTTGCCATTTCTATTTTCTAGATCCCTTTCAAGTTTCAATCATGTCTTCGCAAAGTAAAATTTGTCTTCACTCTACTATTATGTAGATTGAATTATATTATCCCTCCGTTTGGGAAGATAGATTTGGGTTAAAATAGTTATATAAAATAAAATAAATTATTTTAACCTAATAAGATAAAATATCACATCTAATTCATAATCATTATATTATTTTTTTTACAAAAAGTAAAAAAAGCTAAAAAGTCTTTCTCAAACAAGACTTTTTAACCCTAAGTTAAAATAGTCAAAAAATCAAAGAATCGACTCACTTCCCAAACGAATCTTATATTGGGCCTGTGAATCATCATAAGTTTTATTTCACTGATTTGATTTATTTATTTTTAAATTATTATAAAAAAATTAAATTAATTTAATAATTATATAAAGATATTGTTTGATTTCTTTTACGGCATATCCTAGTTCACATCGTCTACTAGAGGCGAACCCCCGCGAAAAAGATGGTCCTAAATAAGTGGCGCAGATTAGGCATGGTGAGTAAGGAATTAGAATTCTATCCTTACTCTTTTCTTCTCTCTTTATTTGTTGGGTTATTAGATTTATTTTTGGGTTTAATTTTAATGATCTAAATTATTTACATTTTAAAATTTGTTAAGTATATCATACTTGTAAAAAAATTAAGTTGTTCAGATATCAAAAAATGTGTTCGGAAAACTATTTATTAAATTCTTTAAAAAAATGATTTCTAATTCGATGATCCGAACATGTAGTTTCTAATATCCGATCAACTTGATTTTTTATAGGTATAGTCTATTTAACAAATTTTAAAATGTGAACGGTTCAAATTATCGAAATTAAGCCCAAAAGAGAGCCCAGTGACCCAACAAGTAAGTAAGTAAGGAAAAAAAAATGAAGAGAGAATCCTGATTTCAGTGAGTAAAATGGCATTAGATTAGAGCATGCCGGGTCAATTATTAAGATTAAAGAAAAAAATAGAAGGAATTTCAAATGGAATCTTCATTCGTCCAAAAGGTTAGGCCATTAACAGAGAGTCCGATGTTTGTTTGGCCAAACTCAATTTGATGTGATTAGCATTTTAAACATTATTTATTATATTTCACATTTGAATTGGTTAGCGATTATGAGAAATTTTATTATTAATTTCATAATTTAATTAATTAATAAAAACTTGTCCTTAGTCTTTTATTTTGTTCAAATAACTATTAGTTTGGATTTAATTTTCTTAATCAAATATCATTATATATTTTGTTAAATTATTAATCCGATCACAAAATAATGAGACAGTAAGATTGCTGATTGATGGACTCTCAAAATATAGTAGGAATTAATTGGAGATGATGACAATGATATGATGAGGATCTCAAGCTGCGTCCACAAAATTCAAATTTTATTATGTTTTTTTACATATGGGTCATGCGATTGAGCTTTCAAATAGAAGTCTATGATAACATGAAAATCTCATATATATATTTAAAATTTTTTAGCATATTTTGATAAATATAAAATAATTCGGAAAAATATCCTCTCATTATGTTGTTCACGAGTCAAATCTAACATGTTCACTAAAAGACTCTGCATAAATATTTTTTAAATAATTATTTTTATATTGTTTTTGAAATGAAACTCTCAAATTTAATCTTGAAATTTGTATCTGAACTATTAAATGTAAATTTAAACTATTCTCATTGAATGAATAGTATCAAAAATTTTGGTTTCAAATTCACAAATCCAAACACAAGCTTAATGTATTTCTTCATAATCTTCTAAATTTGATATGGAGAGGTCAAAGATTAAGATTTAATAGGCCATGTTACTCTCTTTTCCTTGGAGGCCATGCAGTGAGTGGGCGATAAATTTGATATGCATGAATTGCAAACAGAGTTGCTAGGATACTAGACTTATTTATCCAGAAAAGTGACCAGATAAACATTAGAGGGTGGAGATTTTATTCAAGTATAGACTTCGTTATACAGAATTAAATCTAAATCACACAATAAAATTTATGGATGGATTGTAGACAATTTTTCTGAGATCCTAGAGTTTTTGATTACAAATTGAACAATGTGTCATTGAGTTCAGAAACTTTAAAATAAAAATAAAAGATAAATTCTTATGGACCTGCCATTAAAACCCAAAAAATCCATAACCAGTGGATGAAATATATATATATATATTACACATACCCAGTGAACGTATTTTCAGCAGTTTATTTTAAATTAATATTTGATAATTATAAAATATAATAATATTAAAAAGACATAACAATTTTTTACTAATACAATCGCAAGTCTTATTTATAGAACTCAAAAAATGTGAGCATTTTAATAAGATTGTTAGTAAAATTATTAATGTGAGGATATATTTTTTGAGTACTAACACGTGGCAAGGTGACGCCGACATGTCAGCCGAGGTGCCACGTGTCCTAGTCGTACGTGTCCTAGTCGTGACGCCGATGTGATCTCAGTAAGGCTGAGGTTATCTCCGAAGATATCGGAATCCGAAATAAATAGATAAGGGACAAGAGTCCTAGAATGAAAAAGGAACTCAACCTGGATGAGGAACAAGAGTCCTAGAATGAGAGAAGATTTTAGTCTGTATTAAGATAAGACTCTTAGAGAGTTTATCCTAATCTTACTGTGAGTCCAAGATTAGCAGTAATCCTGAGTTCATAGAAGTTAGGCTTCTATTAGGACTAGGTTTATTTTGGCTATAAAAGAGAGGTTTAAGGTATGCTTTTTATGCTCAAGCTTGTGAGTTGAATAATGGATTATCTTTGAGAGATATTGAGTATTGACTTGATCGTCGGAGTACCCCGGGTGGCGAACCACCGCGGGATTCTTATATTTCTATTGCAGGTTAGTCAGGCGCCATCTATTCTTATATTTCTATTGCAGGTTAGTCAGGCGCCATCTATTCTGCCAGTGCTCTCCAGCTGAATACTGAGTTGACAGTGTGATCAAAAAATCTCTCACACAATTAATATTATTAAATTTCTTTGTAAATTACATCACCCTTCTGCTTTATGTTAATTAAAATTTTTCAATCGCAACAAATGGTCAGAATCATTAACAATAATAATAATAATAATAAAGTATAACCAAAACATTTAAAGTGAATATGTTTCGTTTCTTTTAACGTAATATATTTTATGTAAAAAAATATTTTTTTTATAAATTGATTTTACACCCAAAAAAAAAAATTTGTTTTTTGGTGTTTGATTTACACTTGAAACAAAAACATATTACTACCTAAAAGAGAAATTTTAATTTAATAAAATGTCATTTATAACTTTTTAGTAAATTAAGATACTTATTAAAAAATACTAAATATGTTGAAAAGATTACAAAAATTTTAAAGATAAATGATGTTTTAAAAAATAATGTAAAAATATTTACTTATTTTTTGTTCAACTAAACTGTAATGTCAACAAAAAAAAAAAAAAAAGAAACAAATTTTACCACACAGGCTTTGCGATCTTGCAACCGTTGGATGTGTGAGGCCCGCTGATCTGAACCGTCCAAGACGATATGTATCATTTGTGTTGTAGGATATGAGCGCCAGCCAGCGGCCCAGCTCTTGACATACCGAAGTCCACGCATTCTCTCCCGTTTCCCGCGAAAACCTCAACTGTCAAAATTGCAAACCCCTTTGGCCATTATCTAGTTCAATTCACCACCAACCCAACGGTAACCCCTCCTCCCTGTTCCAACCAACTTCCCACCGTCAATTCTATTCTCCCCATTTTTGTTTTCCAAACAATCTTTAATTTGTTTTTATAAAAAAAACAAAAAAAACAAAAAAATTAAAATAAAATAAATAAAATTTTTTTGTGACTAAAATAACTCGTCCTCCTCTTCTCGGAATCCAATCCCCATCGGAGTCCGCCATGGAAGAAGATGAATAGAATACTCAAGAGGCCGGTCTCCCGCCTCCGCCACCTCAGTCGACCTTCTTCTCACACCACCTCGGAGCAATTCCACATCCTATGGCACTACCAAATCCTCAACCCCAATGGTGACATCGTCACCCTTTGGAACCACATCTTCCTCATCTCCTCTCTCATCGCTCTCTTCATCGATCCTCTCTACTTCTGCCTCTCCTATGTCAGCACCCCCCGCCTGCATGAGCACCGTGTTAGGAATTGACTCTTCCTAACCAAGGTCTGTAAGACATGAAATAACGAACAATGAAGAAAAAACGAATTATACACATAAGAATTCAAAAATTTACGTGGTTCACCCCAGAATAGGACTACGTTCACGGCTGCTGTGGTTTTCACTATGATTGGAAAAAATACAACTCTCTTAACCTAAAAGAGACACCCTCATCTAGTTAGTAGTCAAAACTAACTATACAGCGACCAAAATATTTTTTAATCGCTAAAAATAAATTTTTGGCGACCAAAAGATAAAAACTAAATTTTTTGTCTTTCATTCAGTGAGTAAACAATTTTAGTAGCCAAAACTAACTATACAACGACTAAAATATTTTTTAGTCTCCAATAGTGGCATTTTTAAGGACTGAAACTTTTTTTAGTTGCCAATAATCAATATATCCCGACTAAAAAAAATTAGTAATTAAATATTATACTTTTACCGACTAATATAATTTTTGATAGCCAATTCCACAACCTTTGGCAACTAAATTTTTTTTAGTCATCAAAAGTGCATTTTGTTGTAGTGTTAATCTTAAAAATCCAAAATTTGAAATGTGCGGATTAAATTTTTAAAAATTCTGAGCACTTTCGTAAATAATTTTTTGAAATGCATAACATTTCCACACTTCTTAAATGAGTACATTTTATTTATATCTTACTACCATACATAACTGAGGAATGAAAGTCTAGTTCAGGCATAAATATCTAAAAATCAAATAAGATCATTATCATTGCTTTCATTTGGTGTGACTGAGCCCATACTGGACCCTTCAAAAAAATTTGTTAGACTGTGTCAACTATATTTACAAGTGAACAGATCATTTGTATCCACACAAGAATATTAACCAAAAAAAGAAAAAGAAAAAAAGAATCAGCAATGTGTTTATCATTACTGATCTACCATAAAATTTAAGACAAATTGTCATACGAAGAATCCTAACTAACCTCCGATTAGTTCCTTTCATCCTTCACCGATTTGATCATGACTCCTCCACAGCTTCACACTAAACTAATCATCCTCTCGGATTACAGAGAAATCAGGTTCATCCGGCTTAAACAACTTTGGCATTTTTAGGCTAGCAGTCGGTTCAACCAGCTGAACCTTCTGGTTAACCCCTCTTCTCGTATTTGCAGCAAACTTTGAAGCCAAAATTGTGGCTCCAAGATGCTGAACATTGTTCGGATTATCAATCAATGGGCTCTCACCGCTCTCATCATAATAATTGTCATCATCTTCCTCGTTAATGTAGCTACTTTCCCCGTCTGGGATTAAAGTATAGTATAAACTCTCTTGTTGAGCCAATTCCCTGGCCAGTTTTTTCTTTTGGTACCTTCTCCAAGCAGCTTGTAGAAAACAAGCTCCCCATGTCCTCCACTGGTGTGAATAGTATCTGAACGCATGCTGGAGCTTCTTGCTATGAAGACGCTTGAACTGATTCGCAACAAATTTCAGATCTTCAGCACGAAGTGCAAAGGCTTCAACTTCAGAAAGTGTTCTGACAGTTCGAGTTGAAGAAGGCAGGTTCAGACTCGAGTTGGGCATCAAGGCCCATGTTAGTAACTCTTCACCACAGAAGTCACCGGGTCTGAGTGTGATGGAGTTGAAAAATCCGGACCTTCCTCCATTGGTTGTGGAGCTCTCTAATTGTCCCCTAATGATAAAGAGCATCTCATTTACTGGATCATCCTCTCGAACAATGTAGGTGCCTTGTGTACTCAACGATGAGACCAAGCGTTCACATATGGCATCAAGTAGCTGATCATCCATTTGTGAGAAGAATGGGACCTGTAAAATGAAAGAATGATAAATAAGCTGTTTTTAACAACTCGGTCAGAGTTAATATACTTATTCGCTCAAACTTGATGGATGTAAACATGAACAACAATCACATTAAAGTATACCAAACAAGACGTACACGCCGAACAAGGTTAAGACATAGATGCCGTTGAATTTGACGACGGAGGTCTAGAGGCAAGGACTGCAAAATAGATTCTTCATTAACTCCTCTTGTGGCAAGCCATTTATACTGAACAAACCGACGGACACGTTCTTGCAATTCTGGAGGTAATTGCCGGTGCCTCATCCACTCCTCTGTATCTCTTCGTTTTACCCTCCATTCTTCGAGTCTCACCGTCATAGATTGCAAATAAGTCTTCAAGGAAAAAAAGAAGAAAATGATTAAATTCCATCCAGTATTTTAAGTTAAATCATCAATAAATGATATATAACCCATACAAGCTCAGAACAGTTATTCAAGGGATGGTTTGCTAACTTTTTTCTGGAAGATTAATCAAGTTCTCTGTTACTCATTGTCACTATTTTGGTTTATCTATCAGACATTTATCGAAACAGTAAGCCTACAGTGATAATCTGCCAAACTAATAGTCTAATACGTTTATCAGTTAATGTTGTCAACCATTGCTAATCACTTTATAAATACCCACACGCAATAACAAATGATTTATGCAAAAATACAGATAGAATAGAAACTTAAAATATACGGCTTATGTATGCTTAAAAGACACAATAGCTAAATGCATATGTGCATCCATATTTACTTCAATTATTTGGATTAAATTGTTCCGGATGAGTATAATTGAAGTGACACCTTTGAGTTACCAGTGCAATATTTTACATAATCAAAGGTACTCGGCTAACTAATTTCTTGCTTTTCATAATCATATGCACATGGAATGAATGTGTACACCATGTTTCAAAAATGAGAGCACATTTACAGAGACTAGGAGCCTAATGCTGTATTTCTTACGTAAGTAGATCCAACAGATTAAAAGCATACCAAAATACATTAGAGGTGTCCTAGATGCTTATTATCGGAAGCCAGGGGGACAAGTGCATATTATATCAAACCCTACAATGGCAACCATCAATACATCAAGTAATGACAAGAATTCAAATGGATGCAGAAAATATTACCTGCATTTGGCCTATCAACTGTGCAAATAGAATCAAACCCCCAATGCATATAACGATGCAAAATGATGTCTCACCGATATAAGTGCTTGTCGTCAAATTCTGTCCATATGAACTGCAAGGCAGGTTATAAGCATGAAAACCAAATTAAGAATTTTAGACATAATCACTAAATATAACAAAATTTATTATTCACTACCAAGCAAAAAGTACGCTCCTATCAACAGTGAGCAACTGAATGCTCAACAGAATATCAAACTATTGATTATAAGCATTTTTAGACACCTAGAGTTTATGGAAGTCAGAACTAGATAATCAATTGATTATATCCACCATTTTGAAAAACTACCAAAAATCCTCAAGTCGAAGGTCTTCCAAATAACCATAGGGTGGACATCAAATCCTTGCCAAGATACTTCCGATGGTATACCCACAGTGATTAAGTCCAGTGAGCATATAAGCTCTTTAAGTCGTACATAGACAAAACTGTACTAAAACCTTCCCTAGAGGAGAGTTAGTATGTTCCTATCTAGACATTAAACTGATATTTCATTGAAACACACCGGTAAAAAGTTGCATGTGTAGTTCAAAATATGCCGTAACCCATATAATAGAGTTACTCACTAAAAAAATGAAAAAACGATGTCAAACAAACAAATCGGGGGAAAACAAAAACAAAAACAAAAACAAAATATTCAACATGGTGAGGAACAGACCTTAAATTTCTTAAACCCCACCATAGGCAATAAAGATACTTTTCAATGAAAGGTGACGAAGCAACTTCGTTTGTAAAAGCATCTGAAAACATTCCAAACTTAAAATCAGTATCATCTTTCTTTGCATCACAACGAGCAATTGCACGTGTGGCATTTAGCCAATGATTTCGTTCAGGTTGATCTAGACTGTTACAATCCAGATAATTAAGGGCACATGATGCAACTGCATTCTTTTCATTTTTGCACTCAAGTCTCCAGCAGGAGTGTTGCCGCCCTATGGACAATAGATACCACGACGCTCCTAGTACCTGACAACAATAAATGACAAATATCAGTTGGTGTTTTTCTGTGTGTTATTCACTGCCAAAAGCAAGATTGTACTCTGGCAACTTTTAAAAAAAAATGATAACATGACAGGCAAAATGGGCGATCTGATGTTTACATGACTGGCTAGCATGTAAAGAAGGAGATTGTATGCAGCTCCTGCCCAAGCAGTCCTGGTAATGGCGCCTGTAGTTTTTATAATCCTCTGGTTCAAGGGAAAAATGAGAAACAATCTAGGAATATACTGAATGAGAACAATGAGAGCAAGAGTATTGTTAGCATGATCAGCTCTGGAATTCCTTGTTGCTGGAATTACAATCCAGATGAGAATCTGCAACACAAGAAAGTCACCGGAAGTTGAACTTTCAACCATGAAGCATAATAATTTTGAAAATATGTAAAGCAAAAATTTTGACCAACTTTTCCCGGGACAACTTAACCGATTCAAACAAATTCTGTGCTTAATTAAGCTTCTGATCTGCCACTCTTGTATGCAAGCTCATAGTGTGTATTGACCCTGTTTTGTACATTCAACTTGTGAAATAATTGTAAGTGTAAATTTCACTTTACCCTTCATGGTTTAGAAATAATTACGTGGTTTGTGAATTAAAGTGCGCCGTCAGACCCATTAACTGCTTAAGTGAAAAGATGAATACTTCAAGCGTGATTTAACTGTTACATTTAGAAATGAGCACATAATCCTTTTATATCCCGTCACATGTTTCATACTTGCTGTTATAGATACCTGACCGTGCTATTTAGTCCACAAACCAGAGATTATGTAAACGGCACATGGATCAAACGACAAGGTTAAAGTCAAATTTGCCCTAATTACAATTAGGGTTCATCCTAGGCAACAATTGGCAATGCCAGTACTTGTCATCATTCCTTAAAAACAAAATTGGAACTTTCCCCTTCTAAATTCATGTCATAAAAATTAGACGAAACGAGAAATTGCAAAAAACCCGAACAATTCCCAACAGGAAGAGCGAAAATGAGAGAAATGGAAGGACTTGCCTGAGGTAAAGGAAGCGTAGCGGCGAGATCGATAAGGAAATCGGACTTCAAGTAACGCATGGCGATCTGATGAGCGTCCATGACGAGCTCACCCCTGCCAAAGACCCTAGAACTAGGGGCCACAAAGGCGGTGCGAAACTTGATGAGCATGTGGAGCAAGTAGAAGAGATCGGCGAGGGTACGGAAGAAGGTGATGGCGACGCCGAGAGCGGTGTCGGTGCTCATGCAGGCTGGGGCGCCGACGTAGGGGAGGTAGAAGTAGAGAGGATCGATGAAAAGAGCGATGAGAGAGGAGATGAGGAAGATGTGGTTCCAGAGGGTGACGATGTCGCCGTTGGGGTCGAGGATTTGGTAATGCCATAGGATGTGGAACTGCTCCGAGATGGTGTGAGAAGAAGGTCGACTGAGGTGGCGGAGGTGAGAGGCTGGCCTGCTGAGTATTCTATTCATCTTCTTCCATGGCGGACTCCGATGGGGATCGGATTCCGAGAAGAGGAGGAGGAGTTATTTTAGTCCCAAAAAAAAAAAAAAGAATTTTAATTTAATTTTTTTGTTTTTTTGTTTTAATAAAAAAATTAAAGATTATTTGGAAAACAAAAATGGGGAGAATAGAATTGATGGTGGGAAGTTGGTTGGAACAGGGAGAAGGGGGTTACCGTTGGGTTGGTGGTGAATTGGATGACGGCTAAAGGGGTTTGCAATTTTGACAGTTGAGGTTTTCGCGGGAAACGGGAGAGAATGCGTGGATTTTTGTGTGTTAGAAGCTGGGCCGCTGGCTTGCGTTCGTATCCTACGACACAAATGATGCGTATCGTCTTGGACGGTTCGGATCACTGGGCCTCACACGTCCAACTGTTGCAAAATCGCAAAGCCTATGTGGTATAATTTTGTTTTTATTTTTTTTTGACATTACTGTTTAGTTAAACAAAAAATAACTAAATATTTTTATATTATTTTAAAAAAAATCATTTATCTTTAAAATTTTCGTAATCTTTTTAACATATTTAATATTTTTAAATAAATATTTTAATTTACTAAAAAATTATAAATAATATTTTGTTGGGATCGACATTTGGAAAGAGCAACATCGAGATTTAAAGAGGTCGATGTTGATGATAATGATGACGACGATGGCAATAATGATGATAAAAAAGAAGAGGATAATAGTGATGAATTAGAGGCGAAACGAGTCATAATAAAAATTTCAGATAACATATGATAAAGATCCAATTCTTTCTCCTACCAAACATAACACCAACTTACTTCCAATCATCATTTTTGGGGTTTGTGTGTTGATTTGGGTCATTCAAAATTGAAACCCAAGAAAGTAGTTGATGATGATGATGATGATAGTGGTGATGGTGGGAGAGAAAGAATGGAAAAGAAAGTGAAGGGATTGAGGGAGAAAGGAAGTGGGAGGTTTGGGGGAAGAGTTGGGAAAGGACAGATTGAGGATGGTCGGATTTGATTTTAGGGGAGAGAGAGAGAGAGAGAGAGAGAGGGGGAAGGAAAGAACGAACACTTGGGTGGCCCTGGCTGATTTCAATCAAAGGTTTGACTCCAAAAAGGTAAACATTGGCTGTGTGTAGCTGTGTTTTTTTTTTTCAATTATAAATTAAAATATCTATATATATCTCATTTTTTATGTTTTATCTCCAATTACATCAATCTTTGTCCGTTTCCATTATGGAGGTGTTTGGAAAGAAGATTGTGCTAAAATAATTCAAAAAAAGATAAAATAAGTTAAAATAATTAATAAGATAATATGTTATACTTAATTTATAATTATTTTTTTTTTACAATCATTAAATTAATTATAAAAAAAAATCAATCAGCTTTCCAAATACAACTATTTTAACTAGACTAAGGGTTAATTTGGCAAGATAGTTAAAAACACTAATTTGTCATTTATAACTTTTTAGTGAATTAAGATACTTATTAAGATACAATATTATAGTCATTTTTATTTTTATTTTTTATTGTTTATTGTTACATATTTTTATCTTTATTTTGTATACTTCTTTTACATACATAATGTATTTTGTAAATAGATCTAATATAATTTATAGGGTAGAGTTTCATATGTATATATTAATTCGTAAAAATGTTTTTAAAATTTAAAATTTATTTTTCTAAATGTACTTTGTAGCTAGATCTAATATAATTTATAGGAAAATGTTTCATATGTATATATTAATTTGTAAGAATATTTTTAAAATTTTAAAACTGTTTTTCTGATTTACATTCGCTCAATTTACATAAATGAAAACGTTTCATATTTATTACATTTATTTTTTTTTATTTTTTCACATTTTGTTTACTGTTTACGTATATTTTTTGGATCACCCATATATATCTAAAATATAACAAATTATTTTGCCAATATTTAGAAAAAGAATTCAAAATAACTTTTATTTCTATTACACATCAATCAATCATTTTTTCTTCTTTCCTTTCTCTTTCTCTTTCTTAATCACTTTTCTCTTACACTCATCTATTCAACTAAAAAAATATATTAAATCATCTCAAATTTCAAAACTATTTTCAAAATGAGTTGTGATTCGGAGCTCGAAATTGGGAGCCCCGAATTCCCTTTTCTTTTTTTCTTTTTTTTTTAACAGCGGAAGAAGCAAGAAGAAGACGAAGAAGAGAAGGAGGGGGAGGGGAGGGGAGGGGAGGGGAGGAGGAGGGGGAGGGGGAAGAAGGACTGGAGGGGGCCTCAAAAATGGGCTGGAGGCGAAGGCAGGGGGCGCGGCGATGGAGACGCCTCTACGATGATTGCGCAGAAGCGACGGCGGGTGGAGGCGACGCGACGAGCTTGGCTGGGCGACGGGCTCTTTCTCTCCCTCTTCCTCTCCCTGCATCAAAAATGGCGGAAAAAATAAAATAAAAAAATAAAAAAAATGCCTAATGCCCAAAACGACGTCGTTTTGGGCATTAGGGGCATTCGGGGCGGAAAATTTCGAGGCACAAATCATTTTTCTTTCAAAATATACAATAAAACAAAATTTTAAATTTTCAAAACTCTCTCCAGAAAATTATTTTTGAAATAATATATTAAAATGCAAACCAAATAAGGCCAAATTTAAAACTTACTTAGTTATGAATTTTGAAAAGAGTTTAAAATTTTAAAACTTATTTGGTTATGAATTTTAAAAATAATTTTTAAATGATTGAGTCGAATATATGTTTTTGGATTTTGAAATTATAATTTGAAAAGTAAATCACATGGAATTTACAACATATCTTCAAAATTTAAGATCAATAGCCAAGGTTATAAGTTTAAAAACCTGTCTTAATTTTTAATTTATATATGACACTTTAATTTAATTTTTATTAATTATTTATATGTTAATTTTTGAAATATAACTAAACAGATATAAAAATTTTAAAAAAAAATTCCATCGATCATAGTACATTACTGAATAAAACACAACCAGAAAAATTATTAAGTGGCATTGGGGCATTATCATCAATCACCAAATCTCTGTCTCTGCTGTCTTCCATCACCAATACCAAATGCTGGGGACCCCAAAGAGGCGACCCAGCACCCCGATGACAAAGCAAACCCATCCGGCTGAGACCAAAAAAAAAAAAAAAAAAAAAAGAAAGAAAAACTGTTTTTTCAGCCAATGGGAGAGGACCCCCAGTACCCCCACTGGGGGTCTCAAGCTTTTTTCACAAAATTATTACAATACTCCTAAGTGTCTGTTCGCGAGGTGGGTTTCGAGGTTTTTTGGACTAAAATAATCACAAGAAGTAAAATAGGTTTTTTAGTACAAAACATCACATCTAACTCATAATTATTACTGTTGACTTTTTGACTTTCGAAAGTTATTATTGTAATTTTAAGTGTGCTAGTAAGGATCAATCAGTCCTTATAAAAAATAAATTGCCAATCAATTATTCACTACAACAAAATTATACTTTAGTGGCACTACACTAGTGGCATATTTTTAGAAAATGCCACAAAAAATGATATTTAGTGGCACGTTTTTGAAAAATGCCACAAAACGACAAACATAAAAGGCTCTAGTGACATTTCAATGAACAAGTGTCACAAAACTACAACAAAAACATACTTTAGTGGCACTACACTAGTGGCATATTTTTAGAAAATGCCACAAAAATGATATTTAGTGGCACGTTTTTGAAAAATGCCACAAAACGACAAACATAAAAGGCTCTAGTGACATTTCAATGAACAAGTGTCACAACACTACAACAAAAACATATTTTAGTGACACCATACTAGTGGCATGTTCTTAAAAAATGTCACAAAAAGAATATTTGGTGGCATTTTTTAGAAAAATGTCATAGAGCCACAAACATACAAGGCTCTAGTGGCATTTCAATTAAAAAAAAAGTGTCATTTCACTACAATAAAAATGTCACTACAACAAATTTACATTTTAGTGACACTACACTAATAGCATGTTTTTAGAAAATGCCACAAAAATAAAAATTGACATTAAATGTTTTAGAAAAATACCACAGAACCACAAAACATATAAGGCTCTAGTGGTATTTCAATAAAGAAATGTCACATCAATTTTATGGCATTTATAAAATAATGACACAAAAAATTATGTTCGTGACATTTACCAACAGATGCCACTAAACTTTAGTTGTAATAGCATTTTTTTAAAAATGTCAGAACACTAGGTAGGTGCAAATTACTTTTTATGACACTTAGGTGAAAAGTGTCATAAACAAATATTTTATAATATTTTGAGAAATGCCACTAAGCCAAAAACTTTCCAAGCTTATAATGACATTTGTGAAAAAATAAAAGATGCCAATATATTTTCTAAAATTTTAAAATGCAGTAAATGATTAAAAATAAATGAATTAAACTCAATATACACTACCGGAAAAAGCATATTCGGCGACTAAATTTCCAGACAAAAAAATTTGGTGGTTCAGCCACCAAAACAACATTAGTTGCCAAAAGTAAAGCTTTTTGGCGACTAAACAATTTTAGTAGCCAAAAGTCTACAATTGGAGACTAAAACTAAGTTTGGTCGCTAATTATATGAGTTTTAGTGACTAAAAAATTTTTAATAGCCCAAAGTAAAGCTTTTTGGCGATTAAAAAAATTTAGTAGAAAAAAATCTACAATTGACGACTAAAAATAAGTTTGGTCGCTAAGTATATGGGTTTTACTGACTAAAAAAATTTTAGTAGCCAAAAGTAAAGCTTTTTGGTGCCAAAAAAAATTTTAGTAGCCAAAAATCTACAATTGGCGACTAAAAAATAAGTTTAGTCGCCAAAAGTGGTCATTTTTAGTGCGGGAGAACTAAAATCCTAAGGCGGGAATAAAATTTTTTGGTGACCAAAATTTTGATAGCTGAAAGTGCATCTTCGGCGACCAAATCCGATTTTGGTTGACAAAAGTTAAGTTTTTTAGCAATTAAAAAATAATTTTAGCCAAAAGTATAGAATTGGCAACTAAAAATAGTAAATAGTTTATTTTACATAAATTATGTTCAATAAAATAATTATGTTTATACATATTAATATAGATGTATGTACTATATAAATAATATATGTTGCATATATAATCATATGGTGTTATAGAGGTGTAGTGGGAAGAGTGTGGTGTATAAGGTTTATGGTGCGGGAGGTTGGCGGTTCGAATCTCCGCAAGAGCGGATCAAATTGTTCTACAACGAATTATCGTCACGAATGGCACTTGATAGCGTCACGAATAGTGCCTACCATGACATTAAAGTGTCACTGAAAGGTTTTAGTCTTGATGGTGTAATGACACTTATAAGTGTCACTAACTCTTTTTTTAATGGCGCTTGATAGTGCCACAAATAATATCTACCATGACATTAAAATGTTATTGAAAGTTTTTAACCATGATGGTGCAATGACACTTGCAAGTATCTACCGTGGCACTCGTATCTACCGTGGCACCGATAGAAGTGGCACTTGTTCAAAATGCCACAAGACCAAAAAATGTCATTAGAAGAATAGTTTTGTGGCACTTTCAAATGTCACTAAACTAAGAAAATGTTGTAGTGATTAGACGATTGTGTTTTAGTTCTTTCAGCCTCAATGAAGAGGACTTTTACTGGTGACTTTGTTTAGGAGAATTAAACAAACAGTGATTAAATGAAGAACAATTGTAACATTTCATTAAGTAAAAATGAAAGACTTACAATAATTCAATTCAGCCTCTTAGAGGTTTACAGTAATAAACTACTTGAAACTACTCCAATGAACGAAGTGCAGTGCAGGAATTTGAAGTACAGAAATGTAAAGAACAAGAAATGTAAAACTGGAAGGAAAATAAAGTAGAATAAAACTAATTTTTTGGATCTGAGTTTGGGACTTCTTTCTGGGGCCTTCTCTGCTATTTATACTTCTTAATGATAACCGTCGAAATGCATTTCTAACCGTCGAACCATCCCTCCATGATCGCTGATCACGTTTTTTCACAGTTAGCTCCACTATGTCATATTTGCAGTTACACTTCCCTCCTAATTTTGAATTTAAATATATGAATAATTTTTGAAATCACGTCATTTTGCGTCTCTTTACTGATTCAGTACTATGCAGATCTACAATAACCAATACTAACTGCCACGTGTGTGATTACGATTGAGGATTTGAATTGTCTTCCCGTATTGCCCTCATCCTGTCACGTGTTAAACTATGATTGGCTTATACAAAATATATAGCCAATAATTACACACTTTCTCTGACAAAAAAAATTAAAAAAATTAAAAAATCAAAATTCCTTCATAAACTAAACTTTTTTATCCCAAGTTAAAATAATTAAAAAAATCAAAAAATTAACTTATTTTCCGAACCAAGCCTAAGGCCTTGTTTGTCATATACTCAAAAAGTTAAAAAGTCACTATCCTATTTAAGTCATATCATCTTATTTAAGTCACATCACTTCTCTATTATATCACTTTAAACCCAACTTAAATCCAACTTATATTTTATAAAAAATTAAAAAATACACTTATGGAAGATATTCCAAATCACTCCTAAAGCACCACTTGATTATGATCCATAACTATCAAATAATTTCTCCCCCAAGCACGAAATGGGACAGGGCAAAAGCGAGCACGAAATGGGCACAGGGACGGCGTGAGATTTCATACACGTCATGCATGTTTTGTTTGTTTATACCCTCGTTAATACACCAACATCCTACTGCTGCTTTATGTGCGCGTTTTGTTTGTTTATACCCTCATTAATACACCTTCTTACTGCTGCTTTAATGTGCGCTACTCCACCACCTAGCTTTAATGTGCGCTGCTCCACCACCTACCCACGCAGGCCGCAAACGAGTGGGGTGGAGTCGAATTTTAGTATACGTAGATTTATTTATTAAGGTTTTACTGAATTTAAACTTAATAAAAATTTAATAAGTTAAACTTAAATCGAGTTAGTTTAGGCTTGATTTGAGTTGGAGTCTGTTTACGAGTTAAAAAATTTATAAATTTACACTTGCACATAAGATTAAATTTATAATTAAAACTTTGATTATACAATATATATAAATATTTTTAAAAAATTTAATATTTTATCAAAATAATAATATCTACTATTACTATTATATAAATGTATTATTTATAGTTAACTATTATTTACATTTATATTTTTTAAATATATAAATAACATATTTATCTTATTTTTTATACATATTTTACATTATTCAATATATAAATAATAAATATTAAACGAGTCAGCTAACAAGCCAAACTTTAGAATGTTTGGGCTTGTTTATTAAAAATTTAATAAACTCGAGCTCGAGCTCGAGCTCGAACTCGAACGCAAAAAAAAATTAACAATCCGAGCTTGAATGAGCTATTACCGAGTCGAGTTCAAACTTGTTCACAAACGGCTCTGTTCATTTGCAGTCCTACCCACCTCCACCAGGAAAATGTTAGGCATCATAAAAAATGTTTCAATAAAATGATTATAAAAGAATCTTCCCATCCGTATGTTAATTTGTTGACATATAAACAGTAAAAAAATAATATATAAGTTTACTTTTTAAATTTAACAATATATAAGCGAGATGATTGATTGATAATTAGAGGAGATAAGAAATAGAATTATCTTACATATTTTAATTAGTTTCCACATCAATAAATTTGCAAGCTGAGTTTAATTTTTAAGTTTAAATAACAATGCTCTAAACAGTATACACTATTTCATTGATTTATTTTATATATTTTTTATAGGACTGTCTCAGTTCAACTAATAAAGTCTTATTTTGGGAAGTAAGTTAAAAGTTGACTTTTAATTTTTTGACTTTTTTTTTTAAAAAAAATGTGTAAAAAAATAGAGAGGTGATGTGATTCAAAAAAATCAAAAAGTCAATAAACTGACTTTTAACATTGTTCCGAAAATAGAGTATTCTAAGGCCTATTTTAACAACTAGGAAAAAATTTAAAAAAATAATATGAAGAAGAAGAAGTGAGTTTATTAGTTTATTGGCTTATTTGAGACACACCATATCTCTACTTTTTTGCACATTTAAAAAAAAAATTAAAAAATTAACTCTTTTTTTTTTTTTTTTTCCCATTTTCCAAAATAAGCATAAATCTTTTTGTTAACAAATTTTCTCAACCACTCTTTCCCTACCGATTTGGCAACTGCGCCCACTTTCCACACATTATCACTCCCATCATCATAGGGATGACCATTTTAATCTGATCCACGAGGTCCGTCCATACTCGTCCGAAAAGAACAAATTTTATCTAACCCAACACTTATGTGGGGACAGAAGTGGATTATATTTTGATCAATCTCAACGGGGTGGGGGCAGGTATAATATGTATGTGTATATATATAATATAATTAGATATGATAAATGAATATTAAAAATGTCTAGTTCTGTTTAAATATAAATAAATAATAATCTTAAAAGTCTCGCTACTTATATATATAGAAAACAAGAAAAATCATTTAATATGTTAAGGATTTAAATCAGATCTAAAGGAAGGAGATGGTTTCGATGTTCCTTCGATCTTTATGTGTCCCGATAACGTTGTGAAGAACGACGTTACTTCAGTCCTGTTGTCATACTGGCAGTTCTTTACCGTCCTCATTACCCTAACTAGAGAGAGAGTGAGAGAGTTGTTATTAAAGAAAATGCGGAGAAGAGTTATCAATGGTGATGGAGCAGACGACGAAGCGATAAGCGATGAGCTGCAGACAGAGGAGTTGAAGGTGAAGGCGAAGGTTAGGGTTTTGGCGGCGACAATGAAAGGGTAGTTGAGGGCAGTGAGATCGATATGAACAGATTGTCAGTAGAGAGAGAAAGAGAGGATGATGAGGTGAGAGAGAGAGTTTTGGGGAAATGGGATTCAATAGTGGTGAAGAAATGAGAGGAAGAAGACTTATGAATCATATTAAGGGTAGTCTGGTCATTTTACATAAAGTTGGCCTTATGGACATAATATTTGAGCACTTGGACTTTTTGGCAAACAAAATATAAATTTGGATTTATGGATCAAATACCCTTTTAACAACTAGGAAATGAAAGGCTTATTGGCTTATTAGCTTATTTGAGATACATCGTCTCTCTACTTTTTTGCACATTTTTTTAAAAAAAAAAATCCAAAAAATTTAAAAATTAACTTTTTTTCCACTTCCCAAAATAAGCATAAATCCTTTTGTGAACAAATTTTCTCAACTACTCTTTCGCTTATCGATTTGGTAGCTGTAGCTACCTCCTCACCCCTTTCCCACACATCACCACTCCCACCATCATAGGGATGACCATTTTAATCTGATCTGCAGGGTCTGTTCATACCCGCCCGAATACCCTTTTAACAACTAGGAAATGAAAGGCTTATTGGCTTATTAGCTTATTTGAGATACATCGTCTCTCTACTTTTTTGCACATTTTTTTTTTAAAAAAAATCCAAAAAATTTAAAAATTAACTTTTTTTCCACTTCCCAAAATAAGCATAAATCCTTTTGTGAACAAATTTTCTCAACTACTCTTTCGCTTATCGATTTGGTAGCTGTAGCTACCTCCTCACCCCTTTCCCACACATCACCACTCCCACCATCATAGGGATGACCATTTTAATCTGATCTGCAGGGTCTGTTCATACCCGCCCGAATAGGGCAGATTTATCCCACTCTACACTTATGTGGGGCAGGAGTGGATTATATTTTGATTATCCGTAACAGGGGTTGGTATTGCCTTCCCCGATCCAAATCTGACCCGATATAATTAATAATATATATGTATATATAATATAATTAGATATAAGAACGAATACTAAAACTCTGTGTTTTTGTTTAAATATAAATAAATAAAAATTCTAAAAGTCTCACTGTTTATATATATGGAAATAAGGAAAATTATTTGGTGTGTTAAGGATTTAAAGGATTCTCAATTTTTTTGGCTATGTGAAATGTAATTGGGTATCCATGGGGGCGGGGATGGAGTTGAAAAATTTCACTCGTAGCGGGGTTGGAATGGGGATGAGAGTGAGAGATGACAAACTCTGCCCAAACCCGCCTTGTGACTATCCTTACACCATCACCTTTTTCACCATCTTCTCCAAATCTTAATAGGAGTATATTTTTTAATAAAAACATTTCTTCTAAAAAAAATCAAAATTATAAATTCAAAAAAATATTGAGAAATATCAATATATAATCTAAATTTATTTTACAAATATATCCCATAATACACTTATTTAATCTCCACCATACACTCAAATTCTAAGAACAAATCTCAGCTCAAATTCCAAATTCTGAATTTCAAAAGTATGTTAATAAAATTTACAACATTTTTCAAATATAATTTTTATATAATAATTTCATACAATAATAATAATGCAAAAAATTTCATTTTAAGTCCATTTCTTTATTACTGTTAGAAATCTTACACATGTTGCATGTGTGAAACAGTTATTAATTAAAATAGTTAGATAAGGTAATCCAACGCAATTAAACTTTCAGTCCCGCTTGGTAACTCGAATACAATAAGGCTTGAATAGCCCAATTTCTTTGTACAATTCCATTTCTTTGCACAGCCCCATATCAGTCCCATCCACACATTTCATTTCAAATGAAAAAAAGGAAAGAACAGAGAGTAGAGAGAGAGGAGATCGACTAACCTAGCTAAATAGTGAGAGGAGATGAGCACTGACTGGGTAACAGAAAGTAGAGAGAGAGGAGCTGACCTATGTGCCGTCGACCAAGCTACTTCCGTTGTTGTGTGTGCCGCAAGGGTGTTGTGGCTGCTGCTGTGTGTGTCGCAAGGATGCTGCCGCTATTGCTGTTGGTGGATGTGATTGAGAAAAATGACAGCACTTGGGATATGATGTGTTGAGTTCATAACACTGTAGCAATATTTGAATTGTGCAAGATGGGTCAATTTTGTTGCTTGCTGCATATTCCTTTTGGGTTTAATGAGGAGGTTATATGTACTGTCTTTGATTATACATGCAGACTTTGTAAAAAATGCATTCAGTGGGAATATGTACAACTCACAAATTTGAGATAAAGTGGCCGGCCGGCCAAATTAATTATCCGACTGGCTAATAAAGTTGTTCGGCCCGCCAATTAATCGGCCGGCCGTTGGTATAGTAATGTTATTAATCCCAAATTAATAAATAACTTATCAAAACTTATTGATAATATTCATAAAATTCTCAATCCACATTCATTAGTAACCTATGAAAACTCACAATCAAAGCTCATCCACTTAGACAACAGAAAACATACAAGACTGTTTGAATGCTTTTTTATTTTCAAGAATAGAGATAGAGAGGAGATGAGAGTAAACAAATCTTCCGCCGTCCTTCGCATTCTCCTTCCCAATGAGAGAGAGAGATGAGAGGTAAGAGTGATGAGAGTGTTTGAATGCTTTTTCTTTCCAAGAATAGAGATAGAGAGGAAAGGAAACAGAAATAGAGAAGAGAGAGAATTCCGAACCACTCGAGCCTCAGCTTATTTGAGTTATGGAGCATTTTTCTTAAACTTTAAGGGTTGTTTGGAAAGTACTAATATAACACATTTTTTTTATCTTTTTATTTTTTTTTGTCACATCATCTCTCTATTTTTTTACATAATTTTTTTTTATATATATATAAAATCTTTAATATATATACTTAACACTTCCTAAGCAACCACTTAATCTATACCAACTCACTGGATAAGTTTATAATAGAATAAATTATTCAAAATTATAAAAATATTACAACCACATAATTCTTGCTTGCACATTTTTTTATATAATATATTTAAATTTTATCATAATTTTTCCACCATCCATTGCTCAATGAACAGTAGCCATCCGCGCGGACGATATGGGACAGACATAGCATCATGCGCTCATGTACGTCAAGCTATAACCTGCTTGTTTTTACCTCATCAATGAGCTGATTTAATGTCCGCCACGACGACCCACCTTCCTCCACCGCCTTGACGGCTTCGCCACCGACCTCCTTCACCTTCTTCCTCACCTCCTTCCCCATCTCCCCCACCATCAACTCTTCCACCATCTTCTTCAAACCTTCCCACTTCACAAACCCTCTCACCGACCCATTCCATGTCTCCACCCTCAACCCCACCTTCATCTCCTCCACCACCATCCTCGCATTCAGGTGCTGTTCCGCCATCATCGGCCACCCCAGTATTGGAACCTTTGCGCATATACTCTCCAACACTGAGTTCCAACCACAGTGACTCAGAAACCCTTGAACGCTCTCGTGCTCGAGTATCTCTCTCTGGTTCACCCACTCTCTCACCACCATTCCTCTCTCTTTCACTCTCTCTTCAAACCCATCACCAACACCAAGTTCGGATTCATTCCTCCTCACAACCCACAAGAAATTCACTTCCGATTTTTCCAACCCAATTTTGATCTCACTGAACTGTTCTGGTGATATCTCGGCTTGAGACCCAAATGCAATGTAGAGAACAGAGCATCCCTGAGCCCGCTTTTGGTCCAGCCACCGCACCCACGGTGGTTTCCGGTGGGGTTTGAGTTCGACCCGTGGTGGCTCAGCCAAGCAGAGAGGTCCAACGCACCAGGCTTTGGGCGCACAATTTCGATTCCAGTGGTCTAAGTACAGAGGCTCTAGATTATAAAAGCTGTTCACGATAAGCCCGTAGCTTCTCGATGTGGCTAAAAATTGTTCCGTAAGGAAATCAGATTCAGGGGTTTCTTGCTGATTTCGATCACTCATCACTGGTTCGAAGTCGTTTTTCGTGAGCTTGATCCATGGAAAATTGGTCACCGAAAAGGGTTCATCGTCCGACTCTGTTTCCAGAAGAAGCCGATTCGCAATGACGTCGTGACACAAGGACATTGCGTGGTTGCTCATGCCGTAGAATACAAGCCGAGGGATTCCGAATTTGGAAGCCGATTGGAGGGTCCAGGGAAGGAACCCATCGGAGACGATGAAAGTGACTTTGGGGAGAGCTTGTAAGGCTTTTTCGAAGTGGGGTTTGATTAGATTTGTGGCGGCGGCGAAAGTGGAGAAGAGGGAAATTGAAGGGAGTTTGTCGGTGCTTTCGACGCCGGAGGGGAGGCCGGGTATGTTATCGGGGAAAGGGAGGGCGATGATGGAAGCGGCGGTGTCGGAGAGAGAGGCGGCGATGAAGGGGCGGTTGGCGGTGGTGGTGAAGATGGTGACGGAGGAGCCGTGGCGGAGGAGGAGGAGGCGGGAGAGGCTGAGGATTGGGATGGTGTGGCCTTTTGACATGAATGGAAACAGAGCGACATGAATTGGATCAATAGCCATCTCTGTGTCTTGTCTGTCCATGCAAAAATGAAACACGTCCAATGGTATTTATAGATGGAGAAACACTATTCACAACAGAAAAACTATGGACCCCTTCCCGTGCAAGAGAGATTTGTATGCAGATAGATATATCGGTGGTATCTATATACTATATATTAGGAGGGAGTCCTTAACCAAGCGCTTTAATCTTTCAATTTAAATTTTTTAATTTTTTAATTTAAAAAAAAAAATCTTAATATTTATTAATTTTTTTTAACTTTTAAATTTTACCATTATAATAACACTTTAATGCATTAAAAATAAGTATAAAAAAAATACTTTCAAATCTAACACATATGAATTTCTTAAAAAGTCCCAACACATATGATTATTATCTCTCATAATAACACTGTAATGCATTAAGAACAAGCATAAAAAAAATTGCTTAAAAAGTCCAACAGATATGATTATTATCAAAATATTAAACTTTAATATAATATAAAAAAAGAAAAAAAGAACACATTTATAAAAAAAAAATTAAAAAATCACAATACACATATATAGATAATTGTAAACACAATAAAATAGGAGGGCATTCATGTCTGCACATTTTTTTTATAAGATCTCTTCCATTATAATAAGATAACACTTTATTTCTCTCATCTTATAATCTATATATATATTATACTAGCCTATCACTCGTGCTATGCACGGGATAATTATAGATATTTATATTTGTTTTCATTTTTTTTAATATATAAATTAAATACATGAGGTTTGACCGAAGAGTTTGAAAGAATTTAATAAGTGTTTATTTATTTATTTAAGAGGCATTTACACAATAATTACATAATATATAAATTAAATACATGGGTTTGACCGAGGAGTTTGAAAGAATTTAATAAGTGTTTATTTATTTATTTAAGAAGCATTTACACAATAATTACATGGGTCTCTTGAGGATGCAAAAAGTAAGGAAATTAGAATTTCATTTATTGCGTTATTCATTTAATAAGTGTAATTATTATAAATTAAGTGTTTATTGTAATCAATAGTGTAATTATTACAATCCTTGAATTTATTGTAATAAATATGGTAATTATTACAATCTTTGAACCAATCACCAATCACCAAGTCAATTTTTTTTTTTAAAAAAAATATTAAAAAAATCAAGAAATTAGGATTGACATGTTGGAGGTTCCACAATATTATCTATCTATATCTATACTATATATTAAGCAAAAGGGAGTTTTTAACCCAATCTTTATGGGAGCTCCAATCTCCCAATCTAAATTTCTTGATTTTTTGATTTTAAAAAAAAAATCTTAACATTTATTAACTTCTTCCAACTACTAAGTCTTACCATCATAATAACACTTTAATGCATTAAGAATAAGCATAAAAAAAAATTCTTTGAAATCCAACACATATGAATTCCTTGAAAAGTTCCAACACATATGATTATTATCTCTCATAATAACACTGTAATGCATTAAGAACAAGCATAAAAAAAATTTATTTAAAAGTCTAACACATATGATTATTATCAAAATATTAAACTTTAATATAATATAATAAAAAAAAAAGACATTTAATTTTTTGAAAAGTCTAACACATATGATTATAATAAAAATATTAAACTTTAATACAATATAAAAAAAATATTTAAAAATCACAATTCAAATATATAGATAATTGTAAAAATAATCCGTACGTAATACAGGTGATATGCTAATAATTATTAGTCAAAATCTCATTTTTTCCTACATCAAGAAAACAATATTAAAAGAAAAAAAAAAAAAGAGAAGAAGAAGACGAAGGAGTGGACTTCCCAAAGCAGAGCTCTTGATGATCGTTCATTCGTTCACCATCATCACAAAAACCTCTTTCTATTTCTGATTGCTCTTTTCACTCTGGAGGATGAAGTATAACCCCATCTCTGTTGAGATTTGGGATCTGAAAGAGAGACAGACACAAATTTTTAACCTCAAGTTTTGTGGGGGTTTTAATCTCTCAATTTAAATTTTTTAATTTTTAATTTTAAAAAAAAAATCTTAGCATTTATTACGATCTCCCAACTCTCAAGTCTTACCTTCATAATAATATTTTAATGCATTAACAACAAATATTAAAAAAAATCTTTGAAATCCAACACATATAAATTTCTTGAAAAGTCCCAACACATATAGTTATTCCCCCTCATAATAACACTTTAATGTATTAAGAACAAATATAAAAAAAAAATTCTTGAAAAGTCTAACACATATGATTATTATTAAAATATTAAACTTTAATATAATATAATAAAAAAAAAGACATTTAATTCTTTGAAAAGTCTAACACATATGATTATTATCAAAATATTAAACTTTAATATAATATAAAAAAAAGAAAAAAAATAAGACATTTAAAAAAAATTAAAAATCACAATTCACATATATCGATAATTGTAAATACAATAAAATAGGAGGACATTCATGTCTACACGTTTTTTTTATAAGATCTCCTCCATTATAATAAGATAGCATTTTATTTCTCTTCTCTTATAATCTATATATATATATATATATTATGTATTATATATTATCTATCTATACTATATATTAAGCAAAAAGGAGTTTTTAATCTCAAGCCTTGTGGGAGTTTCAATCTCCCAATCTAGATTTTTTGATTTTTTAATTTAAAAAAAAATAAAATTTTAGCATTTATTTACTTCTTCCAACTACTAAATCTTACCTTCATAATAGCACTTTAATGCATTAAGAACAAGCATAAAAAAAATTCTTTGAAATCCAACACATATGAATTCCTTGAAAAGTCCCAACACATATGATTATTATTCTTCATAATAACACTTTAATCTATTAAGAACAAGCATAAAAAAAATTTCTTGAAAAATCCAACACATATGATTATTATCAAAATATTAAATTTTAATCTAATATAATAAAAAAAAAGACATTTAATTCTTAGAAAAGTCCAACACATATGATTATTATCAAAATATTACACTTTAATATAATATAAAAAAGAAAAAAAAAGACATTTAAAAAAATATATTTAAAAATCACAATTCACATATATAGATAATTGTGAACACAATCCGTGCATAGCACGAGTGATATGCTAATATCTATCTATACTATATATTAAGCAAATGGGGGTTTTTAACCCCAAGTCTTGTTGGAGCTCTAATCTCCTAATCTAAATTTCCTAATTTTTTGATTTTAAAAAAAAAAAAATCTTAACATTTATTAACTTCTTCCAACTCTCAAGTCTTATCCTCATAATAACAGTTTAATGCTTTAAGAACAAGTATAAAAAAAATTCTTTGAAATCCAACACATATGAATTTCTTGAAAAGCCCCAACACATATGATTATTATCTCTCATAATAACACTTTAATGCATTAAGAACAAGTATAAAAAAAAATTCTTGAAAAGTCTAACACATATGATTATTAACAAAATATTAAATTTTAATATAATATAATATAAAAAAAAAAAAAGCCATTTAATTCCTTGAAAAGTCCAACACATATGATTATTATTATTAAAATAAAACATTTAAAAATCATAATTCACATAGAGTTCCAATCTCTCAACCTTAATTTTCTAAATTTTTTATTTAAAAAAAAAACTCAGCATTTATTGATTTGGTCAAAATCTCCTCATTAACATTTATTAACTTTTTTTTAATCCACATGTCTTTCCACATACCTGCATTTATTGATTTGGTCAAAATCCCTAATCAGCATTTAAAATCTCCCTACACAAATAATTATAGATACAACTCGTGCATAGTTACTGCAGTAACCTTTTTAATTTCTCATATACACCATAGTTAGTGATAAGACTTTTAAATTATTTTTATAAAAAATCTTTAAAAATATAATCTATATATTAAAAAAAATATAAATATCTATAATTATCTCGTGCACAGCACGAGTGATAGGCTAATACTATATATTAAGCAAAAGGGAGTTTTTAACCCAAAGCCTTGTGGGAGCTCTAATTTCCCAATCTAAATTTTCTGATTTTTTCTTAAAAAGTCCAACACATATGATTATTATTAAAATATTAAATTTTAATATAATATAATTAAAAAAAAGACATTTAACTTCTTAAAAAGTCCAACACATATGATTATTATCAAAATATTAAATTTTAATATAATATAATAGAAAAAAAGACATTTTAACTCTTTAAAAAGTCCAACACATATCATTATTATCAAAATATTAAATTTTAATATAATATAAAAAAGGAAAATAAAAACATTTAAAAATCACAATTCACATATATAGATAATTGTAAACACAATCCGTGCATAGCACGGGTGATATGCTAATATCTATCTATCTATACTATATATTAAGCAAAAGGGGATTTTTGACCCCGATGCCTGTGGGATCTCCAATCTCCTAATCCTAATTTTCTAATTTTTTGATTTAAAAAAAAAATCTCAGCATTTATTGACTTCTCCCAATCCAACTCAGCATTTATTAACTTCTCCCAACCCACAATCCATTTTGACTTCTCTTATAATTATTGCAACACCCTTTTCAATTTCTCCCATACACTACGGTTACACACAAAAATAAAAAAAATAAAAAAAAGATAAGAATTTAGCTATAGATCTCAAAAAGATATAACATCTAAATTTGAATTATGAATTAATAATATAATTATGTATTTTTTTTATGTATATCTATCAAAATTTTAAATCACTTAATAGGACAAATTAATCAATTTTTCAAAATTATTGATTTTTAATTTACAAAATAGATTAAAAAAAACTATTGACTGATTTATTTATTTAATAACAAAAATATTTCATAATCTCTCCCTCCTAATTTCTCTCACAAATTTTCAAAAAAAAATATTAAAACTTGCATTCTTTTTATCTTCCCCAAAAAATCAGATAATATTTTTTATTAAAATTGTAGATATCTACCTATATTTTATATATTATATTATAACATAACAAAAAAACTAAAAAACTAAAAAAAAAATCTTTAAAGTTTAAATCAATAAAACTCACATGTCTATCACATATCTAATTCACATAATAACTTACCTAAATAATAATTATTAAAAACAAATGGATACCACATATAAATTAAATTAAAAAAAAAAAAAAAGAAAAAAAAAGATACCCACAACTCTATCTTGAATAAATTGAAAAAAAAAATACCCGAATACAAACCACAAAAAAATAAAAATAAAAATAAAAAGATACATCTATTTATCTATATCTATACTATATATTAAGTATAAGGGGGGTTTTTAATCCCAAGTCTTGTGGAAGTTTCAATCTCCCAATCTAAATTTCCTGATTTTTTTATTTATAAAAAAAAAAAAAAACTTAGCATTTATTAACTTCTCCCAACCTCCAAGTCTTACCTTCATAATAGCATTTTAATGCATTAAGAACAAGTATAAAAAAAAATTATTTGAAATCTAACACATGAATTCCTTGAAAAGTTCCAACAGATATGATTATTATCCCTCGTAATAGTACTTTAATACATTAAAAACAAACATAAAAAATTTCTTAAAAAGTCAAACACATATGATTATTATCAAAATATTTAAGTTTAATATAATATAATAAAAGAAAGAAGACATTTAATTTCTTGAAAAGTCAAACACATATGATTATTATCAAAATATTAAACTTTAATATAATATAAAAAAAGAAAAAAAAGACATTTAAAAAAAAAAAAGACATTTAAAAATCGCAATTTACATATATAGATAATTGTAAATATATTAAGAAAAAGAGGGTTTCTAAACCCCAAACCTTGTTGGAGCTCCAATCTTTCAATCTTAATTTTCTAAATTTTTGATTTAAAAAAAAAACCTTAGCATTTATTGATTTGGTCAAAATTCTCTGATCAGTATTTATTAACTTTTTCTAATCCACATGCCAGCATTTATTGATTTGGTCAAAATCTCTGATTAACATTTAAAATTCCCTTATACAAATAATTATAAATACAGCCCGTGCATAGTTACTGCAGTAATTTTTTTAATTTCTCTTGTACACTATGGTTGGTGATAAAATTGTTAAATTATTTTTATAAAAAATCTTTAAAAACATAATTTATATGTTAAAAAAATTAAAACAAATATAAATATCTATAATTATCTCGTGCATAGCACGAGTGATAGGCTAGTACTATGTATTAAGCAAAAGGAAGTTTTTAACTGAAACCTTGTGGGAGCTCCAATCTCTCAATCTAAATTTCTTGATTTTTTGATTTTAAAAAAAAAAAAATCTTAACATTTATTAACTTCTTTCAACTCCCAAGTCTTACCATCATAATAATATTTTAATGCATTAAGAACAAGTATAAAAAAAAAATTTAAAATTCAACACATATTAATTCCTTGAAAAGTCCCAACACATATGATTATTATCTCTCGTAATAACACTGTAATGCATTAAGAACAAGCATAAAAAAAAATTATTTAAAAGTCCAACACATATGATTATTATCAAAATATTAAACTTTAATATAATATAATAAAAAAAAGACATTTAATTCCTTGAAAAGTCCAACACATATGATTATAATCAAAATATTAAATTTTAATGTAATATAAAAAAGAAAAAAAAGAAGACATAAAAAAAAATATTTAAAAATCATAATTAAAATATATAAATAATTATAAACACAATTCATACATAACACAGATGATATGCTAATAGTTATTAGTCAAAATCCCAATTTTTTCTTACATCAAGAAAACAATATTAAAAGACTAGAGAAGAAGAAGACAAAGGAGAGGACTTCCCAAAGCAGAGCTCTTGAAGATCATTCATTCGTTCACCATCATCAAAAAAACCTCTTTCTACTTCTGATTGCTCTTTTCACTCTGGAGGAAGAAGTATATCCCCATCTCTGTTGAGATTTGGGATCTGAAAGAGAGACAGACACAAATTTTTAACCTCAAATTTTGTGAGAATTTCAATCTCTCAATTTAAATTTTTTGATTTTTTAATTTAAAAAAAAATCTTAACATTTATTACGATCTCTTAACTCCCAAGTCTTATTCTCATAATAACACTTTAACGCATTAACAACAAGCATAAAAAAAATTATTTGAAATCCAACACATATGAATTCCTTGAAAAATCCCATCACATATGATTATTATCCCACATAATAACACTTTAATGCATTAAGAACAAACATAAAAAAAAAAAATTCTTAAAAAATCTAACACATATGATTATTATCAAAATATTAAACTTTAATATAATATAATAAAAAAAAAGACAATTAATTCTTTGAAAAGTATAGCACATATGATTATTATCAAAATATTAAACTTTAATATAATATAAAAAAAGAAAAAAAGAAGACATTTAAAAAAAAAACATTTAAAAATCAAAATGCACATATATAGATAATTGTAACCACAATAAAATAGGAGGGCATTTATGTCTACACGTTTTTTTTATAAGATCTCCTCCATTATAATAAGATAGCACTTTATTTCTCTTATCTTATAATCTATATATATATATTATATTATATATTATATATTATCTATACTATATATTAATTAAAAGGGAGTTTTTAACCCAAGCCTTGTGAGAGCTCCAATCTCCCAATCTAAATTTTTTGATTTTTTTATTTTAAAAAAAAAATCTTAGTATTTATTAACTTCTTCCAACTCTCAAGTCTTATCATCATAATAACACTTTAATGCATTAAGAATATGCATAAAAAAAATTATTTTAAATCCAACACATATGAATTCTTTGAAAAGTCCCAACACATATGATTATTATCTCTCATAATAACACTGTAATGCATTAAGAACAAGTATAAAAAAAAATTATTTAAAAGTTCAACACATATGATTATTATCAAAATATTAAACTTTAACATAATATAATAAAAAAGAAGACATTTAATTCCTTGAAAAGTCCAACACATATGATTATAATCAAAATATTAAACTTTAATATAATATAAAAAAAGAAAAAAAAGAAGACATTTAAAAAAAATATTTAAAAATCACAATTCAAATATATAGATAATTGTAAACACAATCCGTGCATAACACGGGTGATATGCTAGTTATATATTAAGTAAAATGGGGTTTTTAGTCTCAAATTTTGTGAGAATTTCAATCTCTCAGTCTAAATTTTTTGATTTTTTCATTTAAAAAACAAATCTTAGCATTTATTAACTTCTCCCAACTCCCAAATCTTACCCTCATAATAACATTTTAATGCATTAAGAACAAGCATAAAAAAATTATTTGAAATCCAACACATATGAATTCCTTGAAAAGTCCCAACACATATGATTATTATCCCTCATAATAACACTTTAATGCATTAAGAATAAGCATAAAAAAAATTTCTATGATTATTATCAGAATATTAAACTTTAATATAATATAATTAAGAAAAAGACATTTAATTCTTTAAAAAGTCCAATACATATGATTATTATCAAAATATTAAACTTTAATATAATATTAAAAAGGAATAAAAGAAGACATTTAAAAAAAAAATTAAAAATCACAATTCACATATATAGATAATTATAAACACAATCCGTGAAGCAAATAGAATAGGGGATATATTGATTGGAGCAAGGATCCTCTCCTTGCAATTTTTTACTTGAGTCCCTACTTGTAATGGTTAAGATTTATTTTAAGAAAATTTAATGATTCAAATCATTGCAAAAAAATTACTTTTTAATTTTTAATTTTTTTAATAAAGTAATTTGAACCATTAGATTCACTTTAGATGAATCTTGACCGTTACAATGAGGGAATTAAATAGAAAATGCAAGGAGAGAATCCTTGCTCAATATGTTGTTGGGTATTTGGGAATAATAGGGGGTGTATATTATTGTGATTGGTGGAAAGTAGTACCGTGTGGTATCTTATTGGTATATAAAATCTTTTCCATTTGAAAGAGATTTGTACTTGATGGGTTATTTGGGCCTGTGAGGCTTTTTACGGATTTCGTTTTGATAATCTGAATCATTTATCTTGTTGAACGCTTCATGTATTTTATCTACAAAAAAATAATAATATTAAGTCAATTCAATAACTGTAATTTATTTAATTTATGGTATTTTTTTATTAAAAAATAGACCATAATTATTTTTTTAAAAATAAACCATACATTTTTATGACAAAAATAATAAATTGAACAAGTTGTCGTTATTAGATCAATCTAATTTTTTTTGTTAATGAAATATATGAATTGCCCAACAAAATGAACTATTTAGATCATCAAAACAGGGTTCGTCGTGGTTCTTACCGGCCCAAACAACCCTAGACTAAAGGGAATCTTTCTCCAAAAATTATGAGTTTTTTTAGTTTGTATCTCAAGATATATTTTTTTAGAAAATATGACCATTTTCTAGATATAATGATTGGTTAATAATTAAAAAAATGAGAGAAAATTTTATCTTAGATACTTTAATTAATTGCTACGTTATTAAATTTAAAAAGTATGTCTAAATTTTTAATTTGAATAAAAACGTCCTTCACATAATTTATATATATGTGTAGGTCATATCTTTATGTAAAAGTTTATGTATATTTTTTGTATAAAAAATGGTATATAAGTCTATTTTTTAGATTTATTTTTTAAATTCAGTAATGTGTAAGATGATTAGTTAATAATTAGAAAATATTTGATTATTAATCAATCATTTTCTTAACCTATCACTGAGTCTAACTTTTGGAGCTAAATAACAATACTCTTTGCGTATAAATTTTCATGTAACATTGTTCTTATATATGACATTTGTAAGTGAGAGTCGGAAGTGTAATGATAAATAATATATATATATATATAAACTTATTTTTTAAATTTAATTTTTAGATCAAATAAGATGATTAGTTAATAATTAAAAAAGGGCCCAGCTTCTCTCCAGTCCAAATCTGGACTGGACGGTGCTGTCCGGTCCTTTGGGGCCCACTACGGGTTGTGTTTCGATAATCTAAACCGTTCAATGTGTAAAACTCGTCGAGTACTATATGCTTGTAAACAATCACGTTGATCGAATATCAATAGCTATATTATCAAATCAGTTTTTTGTAAGCCGTTTATTTTTCGCCATCCATTTTTTTTCATAAAAAACTGATTTGATCATATAGCTATCGATATCCGATCAACGTGATTTTTTACAGGCATATAGTACTCGACGAGTTCTACACATTGAACGGTTTAGATTATCGAAACACGACTCGTAGTGGGCCCCAAAGGGCCGGACAGCACCGTCGAGTCTAGATTTGGACTGGAGAGAAGCTGTGGCCATTAAAAAATGATAAGACTTTTCTTCAGTCCACTAGATGGTGTTGTTGGCCAGTGAGGCCCACCGCGAGTCTTATTTTAATAATTTAAATCATTCAATGTTTTGTAAAAAATCATATTGATTGAATATCGATAACTCTTCGATCACATCATGTTTTCGTCAATGGTAAATATGATTTTAAAAAATAAATTGTTGAAAAAGAGGTGTTTTGATCAAGTATCTATCAATATTTGATCAACGTAATTTTTTTTTATAGAAATAAAGTACTCAACAAGTTATACACATTAAACAGTTTAGATCATCGAAATGAAACTCGTGGTGACCCTCACAGGGCCAATAGTGTCGTTTAGCCCAATCCACAAAGTGTACTAAAGAGAATCTGTACCCATTAAAATATATATATAAGAGAAAGAAATAACACATGATAGTAATTAATTAATTGATCATTAAATTAAAAAAATAAGTCTAATTTTCAAGTTTTAACATTGTCAATTTCACAGCGTCTGGTATGAAAATAGTATAATAAAAAAAAGAATACCAAGGATATTAACACATTTACTAAGACCATCTCAACCGGTTTATCAATTATTTTATTAAATTTAAATTTGATAAAAAAATAAAATAAAAATTATGCTCCAATAGTTTCATTAGATGAGTATCAAATTAAGGATATCAAAAATCTTTCACCAAATTGAGGATGTTTGGTAGTTTTCATCAAATCACTGTTCAAATATGTTGGATTTTCATCATCAGATGTCGTCTCGGATGACCACTTTTTTGCAAAAATTTGTAAAAAAAATACACTGGCTAATCGACTGGTTGAACATCTGCCCCGTCGTTCGTCCGATCAACTGGTACTTTGATGAAAGCTCAAAATTTTCCATTAGAAAATTTGATATCAAATGGAGTTCTTACTCAAATTTAATGGAAAAAAAAAGATACACCATTAAAGATACTCTAATAATTTTTGAATGACAACACGTGGCTGAGGTGACACCGAAGTGTCAGCCGAGGTGTCACGTGTTTTGGTCATGAAGCTGAGGTAATTTCGGCAAGGCCGAGGTTATCTGCGAAGGTACCGGAATCCGGGATAAGCATATAAGGGACAAGAGTCCTAAAATAGGAGAAGACTTCAGTTTGGATAAAGATAAAACTCTTAAAGAGTTTATTCTAATCCTACTGGGAGTCCAAGATTAGTAATAATCCTAAGTCCATTGAAGCTAGGTTTCTAGTAGGACTAGGTTTATGTTGGTTATAAAAGAGAGGCACCCCTATGGGTCTAAGGTATGTCTTTTATGCTCTGTCTAGTGAGTTAAGTATTATTGGTTATCTTTTAGAGATATTTTACTGACTTGATCGTCGGAGTGCCCCCGGGTGGACTAACCACCGCGGGATTCTTATCTTTCTGTGATAGGTCGTTCGGGCAATCTATTCTGCTGGCGCTCTCCAGCTGAGTACCTGTTTGGTAGTGTGGCCGGAAATTGACTCACATAAATTGGCGCCGTCTGTGGGAAAGAAAGGAGAATAGATGGCCAACGACGGACAAAAAGAGAAAGTTGGGGACGACACCCCTACTGGAAGTGGGAAACATATTAACCTTGATGTCAAAGAAGACAACTGCAACAAAGAGGCTCGTGATAAGAATCACGGAGAAAAGGACGTCGGCCAGGAAGGCGACGTGCCAAAGAAATCAGATTGAAGCGGGTATTGTAACGAGGACAACCTCTAGGTATGGAAAGATAAATGCCTGCGGAGAGACGACGAGATGAAGGGAATGGCGGACAAATTGGCAGACCTGCAAACGGTCGTCAATTTCCTGATGTAGAACAACGTCATGCAGCCAGATACGCTGATTCCAGCGGCCAAGAAAGGCACCCAGAAAGGGGGGCAGAAAATGGTTCCTGCAGTCCCTCAGCACGAAAGGGCAAATGGGCATTCTCATCGGCCTTTACGGGAGGTCGGATATGGAGAATCAAGGAGGGGAGAATCCCAGAAGACACGTCGAATTAAAGAGGGCTGGAGAATGATACTTGGGAGCTGGAATTTACAAACTAAGATTAGTTTAACACTTAATGAAATTTTAAATTTACAAGTTGAAGTTAAATCAATGTCACATTTAACACTTGTTAAAATTTAAGTTTACGAGTTGAAATTAAACCGAGATCATATTTAACACTTGTTGAAATTTTAAATTTATAAGTTGAAGTTAAATTAAGGTCATGTTTAACACTTGTTAAAATTTAAGTTTACAAGTTGAAGTTAAATTGAAGTTAAACTGAGATCATGTTTAACACTTGTTGAAATTTAAGTTTACAAGTTGAAGTTAAATCGAGATCATTTTAACACTTGTTGAAATTTTAAATTTACAAGTTGAAATTAAAGCGAGAACATATTTAATACTTGTTGAAATTTTAAGAAAAATTTACAAGCTGAACTTAAACCGATGTCATGATTAAAGGAATGAATGATATAGGTTCAATCACCTCAGGATGCTGAGGTAATAAAACCTAAGGGGCAATTGTGGGGATATAATTTTTGAATGACAACACGTGGCTGAGGTGACACCGAAGTGTCAGCTGAGATGTCACGTGTCTTGGTCATGAAGCCGAGGTAATTTCGGCAAGGCCAAGGTTATCTGCGAAGATACTGAAATCCGGGATAAGCGGATAAGGGACAAGAGTCCTAGAATGGGAGAAGACTTCAGTTTGGGTACAGATAAGACTCTTAAAGAGTTTATCCTAATCCTACTGAGAGTCCAAGATTAGCAGTTATCCTAAGTTTATTGAAACTAAGCTTATAGTAAGACTAGGTTTATGTTGGTTATAAAAGAGAGGCACCCCAATGGGTCTAAGGTATGTCTTTTATGCTCTGTCTAGTGAGTTAAGCACTATTGGTTATCTTTGAGAGATATTTTACTGACTTGATCGTCAGAATGCCCCCGGGTGAACGAACCACCGCGGGGTTCTTATCTTTCTGTGACAGGTTGTTCGGACTTAATCTATTCTACCGGTGTTCTACAGCTGAGTACTAGTTTGGCAGTGTGGTCAGAAATTGACACACACACTAACATACTTTCAAATTGATATGAATCTCATACTCAATGATAATTACTCTCTTCGTCTCAAAATAATAGTTTCTTTGAAAAAATTAACTTTTTTTTTAATAGTTTAATTATTACACTTTAAAAATAATAATTTTTTAAAATTACTTTTTGATAATATATTTTTTTTAAGAAAATCAATTGTTATAATTGTACTTTTGTGTTATTAATAAATTTAAAAGAAAGATAAAATAATAAATTCATATTATTTTATTTTTTAATTTTTAAAAAAATATTAATATTTTAAAATAATAAAAAACAAAATAGAAGACTAATATTTTAAGAAATAGGAGAATAACGTTATCAAAATATATGAACGTGTTATGTTAGGGGTGTTTTAGGAAATTGGTAAAAAGTTAACTTTTGACTTTTTATCAAGTTTTTTGATTTTTTTGGAAGTGATTTAAGAAGTTGGTAAAAAGTTGACTTTTTTACTTTTTTGCTTAATATTTTTTAAAATGTCACATCACTCTAAAATGACCAAAATATCCTATTTTTTGCAAGTCAACAATTTTTTGAATTAATTAATTATAATGTTCAAGAGGATAGTTTGGTAAATTTGTAAGTGACTTTTTTTGGTCTTCCCAAATGAGATCAGTAGCGTTTTTGCAAGGGTTGGCGTTTTTGGAAAGTTGCTCAAAATACAACTTTTTACTGCGTTACCAAAACGACACTTAGGTCAAGTTTGGAAAGTTGCTAAAAAGTCAAAAAATCAAAAAATTACTCAAAAAGTTAAAAAGTTATCACTATTCACCAAAATTCAAAAATTACGACTGCACAACTCTCAATCCTAATTTTCTCCTATACACTAATTTATACAATTTTTTAATACACATTTTTCCATAAAAAATTAAAAAGTTAACCCAAACAACAATATTTTTTTCCTCAACTTTTTAATTCAAAAAAATAAAAAATATATTTATTTAGAACATCCCACACAACTAACATTGTTGTGAAAAGATTCTAGTTCCGTCTCGTTGAAAATTCCGGACAACTCCAGTGCTATTCGGAAAATTTATTTTTGAGTAGGCACCGATACGTTTGGTACAAGACTTGACGTGTCTGGGCATGTTCTGATTTGATCATCTCTTGTATTTTAATACATCAATACGAATTACTTTGATTATTCAAACATGGACTTTTCTTAAGTGTGCAACCCTTGAGGATTGCACACTATGTGTCACTTACACAAAAAGTGTAAGTGGAAGGTGAAAACAAAAGCAGGACTGCAAACAGAAAAGGCGTAAGTGTAAGGCGTAAGTTACACACCATAACAGGACCCTTCAAACATTATAGAAAATTATCATTTCTTTTTGGACTTTTCTTAAGTGTGCAATCCTCAAAGGTTGCACACCATGTGCCACTTACACAAAAAGTGTAAGTGGAAGGTGAAAATAAAAGCAGGACTGCAAACAGAAAATGCGTAAGTGTAAGGCGTAAGTTGCACACCATAACAGGACCCTTTCTTTTTAGGACTTTTCTTAAGTGTGCAATTGCACACCATGTGCCACTTACACAAAAAGTATAAGTGTAAGGTGTAACTATAAGTATAAGGTGTAAGTGTAAAGTGTAAGTGTAAGGTGTAAGGTGTAAGTGGGTTGCATATGGTGTGCAACCTCAAAAAAGGTGTAAGTGTAAGGTTTAATTTTTCACAAAAAGTGTAAGTGTAAGGTGTAAGTGTAAGGTATAAAATGTAAGGTGTAAGTTACACACCATAACCAAACCCTTCTTTTTAAAACTATTATCTGATTATTTAAATTTATTTATATATGAATTTTATATTATATAAATTTTAATTTTCATCACACAAATTTTTACATAAAAAATTCTAGGTGATTAAATGTAGCACCACAAACTTTTTCATTTTAATAATAACAATGGAGAAGTTATCACAAATTTTTGCTTAAAAAATTCTAGGTAGTTAAATGTAGCACACAAACTTTTTCATTTTAATAATAACATTGGAGAAGTTATTTGGTAGTGCTTCAAGTGAATTGTAATTGGTTGAAAGAGTAAAGTCTTATGATTATGTTAAGTGATTAAAAAACATTAAAAAAATGATAAATTGGGCAAAATATTATTTGCTCTTGGAGCAAGCTGAGGTGGTGTTCTAATATGGTTGTTATTGGTTAAATCGGTGAGACCCATCACATTTTTATCTCTTTTTTAAGAGACAATGAGACACTTATCTCTCAATAAATGGAGTTAAGCAATACTCCAAGACCACTCAATAACTTCTCGATAAATTGGGATCGATCGGGAATAAATTCACGTGAACGTTAGGACACTAAACTCAAGAGGATGACATGAGCCTAACAATACATGACAAGTCATAAAATGTACTTGAATAATTGTTTGAGGATTGCTATTAACCCTTAACTATCTTCTTAAAACCCCACCTCATTCTTTTTTTTTTTCTTCTTAATTCCAATTTTGTCCCAATCTAAAATTCCACTTTTACTCTCATTCCTAATCTTCTAAACCTAATTTTCCAAAATCTTCTCAACCTAATTTTCCAAACTCTAACCTATCTCTAATCACCTTCGGTAATACCACCATCTCTGATCACCTTTCACCGCCACAACCACCACCATCTCTAACCACTCCTCATCACTGCAACCTCTAGCATCTCTGATCACTCCTTACCATCACAACCACCACTCCCTCTGTCATAATCAGCCATCACCTCTACCGACCAGCACTCCTATCCCTTATTGCAGATCTGAATCAGAGAAGAGAAATCAACCCATTTAGCACTGTGTTAATGAACTAAAAGGATTTGTTTAGCATTGTGTTTTCGAACATTTAGAATTCATTCAACACTGTGTTGCCGAACATTTTGGATTTGTTCAACACTGTATTGTTGAACCCACTCTGCCATTGTGACCTTTCTATCCATTGCGAGAGAGAGAACGAGCGAGAGATAAAGAGATGAAAACCTAAGGTTTTCAAAAGAAGATGAAGAAGAAAAGAGAGAAGAAAGAGAAGAAATGTAAGAAATCACTTGTCATAGCCTATGATAGAGATTTTAATGGTGTCTATTGTTGATGGGTCTTTTCTCTTACTCTATTTCTCACTCATACTTGATTTGAATGCAAAAAAAAAAAAACAAAGAAAGCAAAGAGAGAATCCAGATTATAGAGAGAAGTGGAGGGAGTTTGGGTTTGGTTTTGGAATTAGGGATATAGTTGGTATTAAGGTGGGGGTTTAAAGAAAAAATGTAGGGGTTTCATTTTGTTTAGTGGGGGTTTAAAGAAATGGGTGGGCCAAAGTAATTAGGTGGAGGTAAATATCAACCCTCTAATTATTTTAAATACATGTACGATTTAAGAGTTGTTTGGGATGTGTTATATAAGTGTATTTTTTGACTTTTTGACTAAAATAGAAGAGAAAAAAATATATATATTTGGAATAACTTTTTGACTTTTTACAAAAAAATGTCTAATAAAATATTATAGCAAATATCAAAATTACCGTTCTACCCTTCCTAACACATGCAACAGCACTGCTTGGGATGACGTGCATTTCAATTTTTTATTTTAATGAAAATTTGTGGCTTACATTGTGCCACGTCATTGCATTTGGGGAAATGCAATGCAAAGTAATCTGCAGCACTGAGCTGCACTATTGGGCTGTTGAATTCAAAAGGCAAAATTATAATTTTGCCCTCTAGACTTCCCCTACACGCTTTCCCCAAATAGTATGAATTTTTTGACTTTTTAAATAATTTTTTAACTTTTTATACTATCGTAGATTATGCCAAACAGAGCCAATTAGAAAACAAAATTTGGTGTGTAATGCACACCATATATAATTCTAAATTTACATAAGTTTTTCAGAATTTACATAAATAATTTTATAATAACGTGTAAGTTGAATATAAACTCGTATAAGTTATATATATATATATATATTTCAATTTTGTTAATATAAAATAATAAAAATAAATCTAAAATGATAAGCGAAAATATTCCAATACCAATAGGGCAACTCCATGGTACTTGAATTAGTATTTTTAATAGCTGAAATAGTGGACTTATGATTTTTAAGTTAGTTTCTCAGGAATAACATGAGTGGGTTCTATAAATATTTATGAATGTGAGTCTTATTCACTTTCTTTGGTTTTGATTTTTAAAATTTATTTTTTAGAAATTTTAATTTTTAATTTTTCATATTTTTTTATTTTCATTGAATTTTTTTAATATATCAAGTTTTTTTTAAAAAAAATTTAGACACACCTAACATATATAAACTTAAAAAGTATAATATTTGTGAAAAAAATCTTTAAAAAATTCTCTAAATACCAAAAATACAAAAAAAAAGAGAAGAAAATTCAGCATATTTTTTGTATTTTTGTGTATTTATTAATTTTTTAAAATATTTTTTCACAAATATTTTACTTTTTAGACATAACTAAGTAAGGTACATCTAAAAAAGTAAAAAAATTGCTTAAAATTTTAAAAATATTCACTAAAATAAAATATAAAAAAAACACAAAAAAATAAAAAACCTAATTTCTAGAAAATTAAAACCAAACACACTAATTATTATTATTTATATATCAGAATTTAGGTGGCACATTATAAGGACATATATTTTTTTAAGAGAGTTATGTATTTTCTTAATTACATATATAGTCTACACAAATCCAAATTTAATTTAAATTATACTAACTTTACCTATTTTATATGAATTTTATTTGACAAATATTTATTTTTCACATATTTTTCATCATAAATTGAGATAATTCACAAACTCAATACCAATTTTGCGTTTCACATTTTTCTTTTTAATTCCTTCAAGGATATTAGGATATATTTTTTTAATGCTAAATTGTTTTTTTTTTTTTTAATTTCTTCTTATTTTTCCATGCATTATTCTATACCTAATACCAATTTTATATTATTCTATTTATAGATTTGTCGTTTAAATTTTATAGTAATTCTATATATGAAATTATATTTATTTTCCTACATTATTCATATAATCACAATTCACAGAAGGAAAAATTTGCACAATAATGATATTCTCGAAGAACCTCTAAAATTTGGATTTACTATTTAAGTTACCTTTTCAATTGTTGAACAATAATTTTTTTTTATGTTTTGACCTCATATTACAAATGATTGATCACTTCACACACTGAAATGTATCTATCGTTTGAATGCTTTCATTATTTTTTCTTTTTTGGTTTAGATGTTGTTATGTTGTTATGTGATTATTTGTTAATTGGTCGTTGTTGAATTTCTTTTATACAATTGATATTTTAATTTAATTAAGAGTGTTTCTTTTACAATCTTATATAACATATTTATATTTAATTTTTTTAATAACTTTTATATAATTTATATTTCTACATATTTTTATTTTCTAAATGAATATAAAAGAAAATTAAATAGTTAGAATTAATTTTAATTTTATGCTACTAATTCTTCTTCTAATTTAACTATTATTTTTAATATCAAAATGAGTATTTATTTTACTATTTTATAATTTAATATATATATATAATACAAAATTATTATTTGATAATTTCACTTTTATAATACAATAGAAATAAAATTATCAAAATACATAAATAATTTAATTAAAATTAATATATATAATGAATCAAGTAACAATTTTATAGAACGCTAGTACCAATATTACCAAAATAAATTAGTAAAAGCATACTTTAATTTTAATTTTAATTAAAATCAAAATTATTCTTGTATAACACATATTGTACCATTAAATATTTTTAAAAGAATAGCAAATACATTATACGGATCAACTGCTAGTATTTAATATAATGATAATATTATTGTAGGAGATAATACGAATCAATAAAGATTATAGGGGTTTAGGAATCTAATTTTAGACTTTTTTTTGGATTAAAATTCACAAAAAAATAAAATATGCTGAAATAGTTAATAAGACAAAATATCAAATCAAACCCAGAATCATTTCACTTTTTCTTTTATGAACATTACATCGAACTATAAAAAAATTTAACACTCTTTTCAAACACAAATATTTGAATATATTAAAAAATAAAATAATCTACTAAAATAATCAAATTCTTAAATGAGACCATAATTATACAATTGAAAATATCCGAGATTTGGCAATCCATATTGGTGATATCTTTTTTGATTTGGCAATTGGGTGAAGATATCTTTTTCTCGATACAATATTTTTCAAATGATTAATGGCATCTCCCGTGACATTGCTATTAGAGCATCCATACCAATCTCTTCAAATTCTTAATCAAATTATAGCTTAAAAAGCTATTTTGCTATTTTAACTAGTCACCTTTTTAGTACACACTTCATCAAACTCTGTATTCTAACTCAATCCTATTAAAATATTATTTTTTATTATATTTGTTTATTCTTTCTTTTTTTATTAAATTGATGAGTTGGCTTGATCAAGTAGCACTAGAATGCCAGCCAAACAATTCCTATATTTCTTTGTAAAGGTAAAACTAGAGGAAACAGGTGCTTGCGGCTTGGCTCGAGCAGCCATCATGTTGATCTTCGATTGAGTTGAAAATTTTTGCGGTTGATCCACTCAATCAACTCTAAAATATGAACGGATCAGATCATTAAAAGGTCACCAACATGATGGCCAACTGGTGCATTTCGGGCAAAACATAAAGACCCCAAATCTAAAACTAGACCATATTCTTCGATCATTCTGCTGTGCATTCCAACGGCTATATTTATCAACAGTCATAATTTTTTAAACGGTCATATTCTTCTACTATAAACAATAACATATGTTCTCTAATTCTCACAATCTAAGTAAAATATTTTTCTTCCATTCTATCCTCATTAATTTTTTATATATGGATCTTCATTTTCTAGACATGATTCTTTATGACTCCGACTCTGATGATGAGTTGGAGATATTTACAATAGCTTCTATGGAAGCCGAGAGTTCATCAAAGTCACGACATATTGCTCATCAACGACGCGAGTTCATATGGCATAATCCTTTGCAAGGCTATCAAAGGCTTTTTCTCAACTATTTTGCTGATCCACCAGTATATCCTCCCAAATTATTTCGGAGAAGGTTTCGAACGAATCGTTCTCTTTTTCTCCACATTCAATTTGAAGTAGAAGCTTATGAACCATATTTTGTCTAGAAAAGAAATAGTGCTGGAGTGCTCGGTTTTTCTTCTCTTCAAAAAATAATTGCGGCTCTTAGAATGCTTGCTTATGGAGTAATAGTTGATTTTATGGATGAATACTTGAGGATTGGAGAAAGTACTATAGTGAAAAGCCTAAAGAAATTTGTCAAAGCAGTGGTTGCAATTTTTTTGATGAGTAGTTGAGGTCACCGAACAACGACAACATTGCTAGACTTCTAGCTATTGGCGAAAGTTGCGATTTTCTTAGAACAACTATGGAACTATTGACTATGTACCCAAGCGAATGGAGTACTAACTATAGAACCAAATGTACTTTGCTTGAAAATGATGGGGATAAAACTTTTACTTGATATGATCTGATAAAACTTTGGGTTGATGAGACCTTTGTTTGAACTGATGGAACTTGTGTTTAATGACATATGCTCTGAACTTTTGTTTGGTATGACCTGATAGAACTTTCATTGATTTGATTTGAGAAGACCTTTACCTAAATAGAGAACTATTATCTGATTTATTTACGTTATGGGGGCTTGCAAATTGCTTATGATTGAATGACTGAATTGTGTTGCTACGATAACGAAACAACTGAGAACTTGAATCAATTTTGAACACTTATGAAGAATGCGAACCGCTGATAGCAGACCTTGTGATTGTAAATAACTGATTGGGAACACACATGAATGGGATTATAGGACTTATAATTTATGCTCTGGGAATTTGTGACTATCTGTATGTCAGACACGTAACTGATTGCTTCATTGTACCGTTACTACCGTGAACTTGTTTGAATAATGAATGATTGCTTTTGTATTACTATGCTTGGAATTTGATGCTATAGTTGGAATTTGATGGTACGGGACTTGTTGACAGCAGACCAGTTTGATCGTAGACCTTGACTATTTGAAAATACGCAAAACCAGTATATTCTATGATTGACTACTTCCGTAGTAGCATATGATACAATTGAATCTACGAAAACCGAGGCTAATAATCAGTATGGGAATGATTACTTCAGAATTACGTTCACTGCTATAGAGTATGAATTTGTCTGGTATACTGATAACTTCTGAATGACTTGGAATGACCATGATTGATTACTGAATTGAGTACCGAATCGAACAATGAACTGTTGAATGGCTCGGAAATGAATCAAGTCTTTGTAACAAGTTGCATGGGACGGAAACCACTTATGAAAATGAAAACTAGTGTGAGCCTAAGATGTCTGATCTGTTATATATAAGACAACTCAAGTTTGGAGGACCAAACTTCTTAAGGTGGGGAGACTGTAACAACCCCAACCCATAATTAGCTACTAATCCGTAATTAAAGATGCTAATGAGGGGATTAAAGTAAATTATGTATCTATTGTGTATTTTGTATTATTTGGTTTTCTACCTGTTACTCGTAGTAATATCTGTTGTGAAATCTGCTTTGATATGAAAATTGAAAGTCTTATCGGCGCCCGAAACCAAAATTGATTACATGGATGTGTTATTTGGAATATTTAGAACACTATGGCAATTTCTATTAAAAAATGATTCAGTCTGATTCATTAAGTTGCGTTTGGCAAGCCTTATGTTTTAATTAATGTATTATGGCATCATAACTATATATATGAGTTATAAGCTCATTTTTTAGCTCAAGACCCTTCATTCTTTGAGTGGAAAAATCTGGTGAGACTTTCTAGAGGGAGAGTGAGTTCACTTTAGTGAGAGAAAGCTAAGAGTTTGAAAGATTAAAGCTTGATTCTTGAAGATTAAGAAAAGAAGCTCTAAGATTTACAAGAATTTGGCTTGTTCAAGACTCTAGGTGAGAATTCAAGACTTAATTATGAGTTTAAGCCATCAAGCAGATCAATTTAAGAGGAATTTGTGATTATGTACAAGAAGTGAACTAAAGATGATGAATTTAGAGTTAATTCATACATGCATGCTTAGTTTAGTTTAATTTCATCTTTTTGAACATGATTCATATCATCCATATTGAATTTCAAAGAATTTGGGAGAAAAGTCTACATGCATGCATGAATGTCACGACCCAAACTTGTCCCTATGGGTTTAGTACCGTAACCGGCCAGTAATTCGAGATTACCGAAGGCCTGCTTAACAGTAAGATAGTAATATAGAGTACAAGGGCTGGCGGAAGCCAAAACAGTAATTAAAAGATGTCCAATAAGCTGTGACAGTCTGAATGCAAAAAAACTTTTTATAACATATTCATATTCGAAACAAAATAGTATGTACATATATCATATACAGATATTCAGGTTAGGGACTACATCCCTACCGTAATAGTACAGTACAGGTACAGTCTATACAGTAATACGAAAGCAGATACAAAAAGGGAGAAATCTAAAACACCCCAAAAAGCCCTAGCTTGAAGGACTTAGAACCTCGCAGTAAGGCACGGTGGTTGGCTTTGACAAAACAGAAGCTTAGCCTGACGCTCTTAGCAACAGTCCGGTGTCTGTACACCTACATATATATATGAGCAGTGAGTTAAAGCCCAGTGAATAACATATGCGTAAAAAAGTTAAGAATGAATGTCCTTTCAGTATTGAAAACAGTCATTTATCAGTATATCAGTCATTCAGTTTGTGGCTCATATTTCATGACATAACAGTCATTCATAAACTATAATAGTCATATGTGGTACATCCAATAGCAATAGTACAGTAGGTCTTAACAGACCGAACAATCAGTTGATGGCCATTATATCAGTAAGCAGTAGTGGTTTCAAACATGGGAACCGACAGAGATCTCTCATAAAGATGGCGATAAAGACAAAGAATGCGAATTGCTAAGGATGCCACGAATACAGTTCGCAAATAGGACAAACATTCATTCAGTAAGAAATATCATTTCAGAAAGCAGTACAGTTGGTTATTCAGAAAATATTCATGATTGAATATATCTTTACAACATTGTTACTCACAGAGTTCAGGGCTACAGATAGGCTAGTGAGCGTCCTCGGATGCCAACCCTACACAGTTACAGGATGAACACACACTAAGTTACACACTTGGGAATCAACGACTTAGTCCCTAACTTAACTCAGTGTGGTTCTACATTAATATCCTCACTAAGATGCCTTAAACTAGGCTTAGGAATGCCTATGATGGAAAGAGGATGCAATGATGCACTTTTAAACACTTTTCAAAATTTTGCTAAAATAGGGGTCCCACTCGAGCATGGCTTTTTCCGCTCTAGTGGAAATGCAGACAAAAGGACTCCGCTCGAACATGGATTACTTCGCTCGAGCGGACTGTAAAAGTACTGGATGCACGAAATTCACGCTCGATGGGCGCTCGATCCCCGGTCGAGCGTAATACACAAGTCCTCGTTCGAGCGTGCATTCCCCCGCTCGAGCAGATTGTAAACACATGCAAAGTACTGGATACACACATTTCCAGCTCGAGCATCACTTTACCCACTCGAGCGGATTGCATGAACTCAGAGTGTACGCTCAAGCGTGAGTCTAAAATCTGGAATTTCCAGATTTGAACCTCAAGCTCAAAACCAACTTTTAATGCATCAAATTCGATCCTTTGGGCCAATTTTTTGGAAAACACTTGTAAATCCATATTATAACATGATTCAAAGCTTAATTTGTAAAATCAAGGCCCAAAGGTGAGTCGATTAAACACAATTTCAAACAAAACTTCACAAACATGAAGTGTATGCAACATGCAAGAATTTAAACAACTTTAAAGCTGTAAATACTTGTTCAAAAGAGTCAATTTCCTCAAGAACATGATGAATTCATGAACTATACTCAAGATATGAACATGGATGTAACAATCCCCTTGAACGCAACCTCAAAATGCTAGAACATGTACATGCATGCATGGATTAAGCTTCAATTCAACATTTTTAGACTAAAACTTGACTTAGATCACTAAACTCCTATGAACCATGCAAGACAATACATAAATACATCAATGAGAGGTTGAATTCTTTACCTTAAACCTTGTATTTCAAGTGTAGAAACTCAACTATGCAATTAGCCTTCAAATCTCCTAGTCTCCAAGCCAAAACAAGATAAAATCACTCTATCTCCCTATCCTCCCTCTCTCTAGTCGGTTTTGTCTTTCAAAGAAGTGGCTGAAGAAATGTTGCATCAAAAGTGTATGAAGTGGAGAGAGGTTGGCCTAGATTAATCCACTAGATGGCAAATTTGTAAATAAGTCCAACTAATGCAATTTAACATTATTTAAACCAATTTAATCATACCAAATCAAATTTCAATTAAATTTATCATAAAATCACATAAATTCTAATTAGCATAAAACATTAATCAATTTCGGATTCGGCCGTCGATAAGGCCTTCAATTCACAGTTTGAAACATAAAACATAAACAGATCATTCAACAGTCAACAGATAGAAATGCACTTAAGCTATACACTCAATCAATCAGTTCAAGATTTCAGTCAATCAGTCATTTAACATGCTTAATCATAGATTAGCACTAATCAAAGGTGAGGGTTGTCACAATGAATATATAGAGTTTTACCATGTTGAGTTGAGCTTGAGCATTCAAGGTGTTATTGTGAATTGATTGATACATACATGTTTGAATTATCATGTTTTGAACCTTGATTTCATGTTTTGAAAAGGGATTTCTTACATGTATGGAGCTTATGAGCTCAATTTACTAATTTCATGAGTTCTGGAGAAAAAAGCGTGAAAGGTTTTACATGCATGAATGTCGAACTCAATTTTGGCTAAAATCATGAGTTTTGAGCAAAAAAGTGTATAAAGGATCATGTGTTCATGTTTTAAAAAAGTTTTCAAGCTTTAAAGACAAGCCTTGCACGAGTTTACCTTTGAATTTGCATTTGGAAGCTCAAAACTCTGTTTTGGAAACCCATAATTTTTGAAGGTCGCTCAAGCAAGGGATTTGCCGCTCGAGCAGACATTTCGTGCATCCAGTAGTTTTGCAAGCTGTTACAGCTCGCTCGAGCGACCACTTGGATGCTCGAGCGAACCCTTTGTATATTATTGATCTGCACAAGCGCAGGAGTTGTGGCTCGAGTGTAGATTGAGACCATCCAGTATTTTTGCAGGCAGACCAGTCCGCTCAAGCGACCAAAGATACGCTCGAGCGACCAGGCCAAATTCAACATATTTTCAAAAGGCATTTAGTGTTCATATTTTTGTTCTCATCATTTTCTGAGCATATTTAGGCATGAATTGTGAGTCCTTTAAGAGTAATGAGCAAAGAAATAACATGAGTGATTGAATTAAAAAATATGAGACTAAGGGGTTGTTTGGGATGATCTAAATAAGTGTACTTTTTAATTTTTTATGAAATATGGGTTGAGTTTGAAGTGATGTGTTAGAGAGTTGATGTGACTTAAATAAGATGATGTGATTTAAATAAGATAGTGACTTTTTAACTTTTTTTAAACATACCAAACCAGCCCTAATCCGAGACTCAAGAATGTGATTCACGTGTTTATGAGATGAGAATTGAACCGAATAAGAAAAACAACGTAAAGAAAGCTAAGCTGTGATGGCCATATGAATGCGTAATGATACGATATGTTTGTGTTATGTACTTTTGCGTTTGTAGGTCAACGTCCGGAGTTTGATTGACCACTTACAGGAGTCCACTATGAGTAACGTCATTGTAAAGACATGTTCATATGAATTATGTTCCAAATGTAATTTGACAAGTTATGATTTCTGAAATGATATTTGTTTACGTAAACGAATGTCCTATGTTTGAAATCTATTATGGCGTTCATAGATAGTCCCAAGTCATGGGGGACGGCATGTTAATGTGGGTCCATAACATATATATGATTACGAGATCTTGTTAGCCACTTCATTGTGGTGATATGTGTTTAATCGGTATCTGGAACCGATTACTCTAGTCGGAAGACGATATGTGATATGTTCTATAAGATGTACCATTATTATGTTCAGATATGAGGATGTTTATGTTATGATCTGTTTTATGATTATGACATGTTCGGAATTTGTTCACTAACCTCTTTATATTGATGTTATTCACTGGGCTTTAACTCATTGTGTATATATATATATGTATAGGTGGGCATTTTGGAGATCGAGCCTGAAGGCTTTTGTCTGGATCTGTGTTCTGTTGTCAGCCAACCATTGTGCCTCACGTGGAGGTTTCGGAAGTGTCATGTGTTATAAGTTCTGGTTGTGTCTGTATATGAGACTTATTTTGTTTTTGTTGGCTGTACTCAAGATGCTATAATGTGTGTAGGTATAATGTAAGAATGACTTTTAGTTGTGTATATAAATTTTTAAACATTTCGTTCATATAAGTCAGCACAGCTCATTAGACAATTATATTTATGTATTTGCTTCCGCTAGCCCCTTATTTATGTTTATCTGTTTAGAGACCTTTGGTAATCTAAGGATTACTGGCCGATTACGATGCTAAATCTATAAGGGTGGGCTTAGGTTGCAACATTGAGCAAAGTATCCACAAAACTTATTGGTTCCAAGTTGAATGATTAACCACCGGTTCATCAAAGAATTGTCAGTATGTTCACTAATAAATGTTTTGTGCTCGTGGAAGTACACCCTAACTCTTCTTCAAAATGTCTTACTTTTTTGCACATTTCCATGCATTGCATCCAAGCTAGTATTAAGCCAAGCTGACATAAGCAAATTGCTTTCTTATTTAGAAAAGTTGCCACTGCGTGACTTTTGGTAGTAGATTCTTTTTTGGTTGAAAACTCAGATTCTTGGCCAGCACCTTAACTAACTTGGTTTAGATATTGAGACTTCATGAATTGGTTGTCAAGGTTGGAGCCTTCCTGTAAAAGATTGGTAAAGAATGGGTCTCCACTTGAATACATCTTACAAGATAGAGTGAATCAAATCAGAATGAATCCATCGTACAAGATAGAGTGAAAAAAATCAGATTGAATCCATCCCAACAAGACAGTAAGTTAGCACTTTCGTATAAAATAAAATCAATTCAATGAAGCCTACTACGACCATCTCCAAACCTTAACTCAAATTTGGGGAAAAGGGCACATGTGTTAAGTTTTGGTTGGATTAAATAAGAGGAGTTAAAAGTTTTTTTTGTTACAAAAAAATTAATTTGATATGAATTTGAGTAAAGAATTTGAGTCTCCCTGTCACGACCCAAACCCGCCCCTATGGGTTTAGCATCGTAATCGGCCAGTAATCCGTGATTACCAAAGGCACCGCTTGATAATGATAAAATAGAGTAGAAATTTGGCGAAGCCAAATAGTAAATGAAAGATGTCCAATGAGCTGTGAAAAAAAAAATATATCAATGCAAAAAAGTCTTTTATGAACGAGCCACATTCATAACCAAAACATATGTACATACATCATATACACAAACATCCAGGTTAGGGACCAAATCCCTTCACCATAACTGTACAGTCAAGTCTTATTCAGTCAACACAAAACAGAGACAAAAGGGTGAATCTAAAACACCCCAAAACAACATTAGCTTGGACAAATTTAGAACCTCGAAGTGAGGTACAACGGTTGGCTTGACAAAACGGGAGCTTGGCTTGACGCTCCTAGCTTCGGTCTAGTGCCTGGACACCTACATATAAATATAAACAGTGAACTAAAGCGCAGTGAATAACGAATGTGCAAAGGGGTTAAAAATGAATGTCCTTTCAGCAGTTAAAACAGTCAATTATATCTGTAGAACAGTTATTCAATCAGTGGCTCATATTACATGCCATACAGTCATTTAGAAACCCTAGTGGTCATATGTGGTACATCCCATAGCAGAATAGTACAGTAAACAGTAGGTCTTATTAGACCGAACAGTCAATTAATGGCCATCAATACAGTAACAGAAGTTCCAAGGATAGGAACTGACAGAGATCTCTGTAACAGTAGCAGTAACAGTAACAGTAACAGTCAGTTGCTATAGATGCCACGAGTACAGTTTATAAAATATGACAAACATTCATTTAGTAAACAATATCATTTCATAAAGCAGTACAGTTAATCATTCAGAAAATAATTATAATTGAACATATCTTTACAACATTGTTACTTACAGGGTACTGGGCTATAGACAGGCTAGTCAGCGTCCTCGGGTGCCAACTCTACACGTTACAGAATGAACACACACTAAATTACACACTTGGGGTTAATAGCTTAGCCCCTAAACTTGACTTGGTGTGGTTCTACATCAATATCCTCATTAAGATGCCTTAAACATGGCCTAGAAATGCCTAGGATGGAATGAGGATGCAAACATGCACTTTAAAACACTTTTCCAAATTTACTAAAAACAGGGGTCTCGCTTGAGCGTAGACTTCCTCGCTCGAGCGGTCTGTAAAAACATAAAAAGTACTGGATGTTGAAAATCCCCACTCGATGCTCACTCGATGCTTGCTCGAGCGTGAGACACAGCTTTTCGCTTGAGCGTAGGTCTTGTCGCTCAAGCGTGCGTCTGCGTGCACAAAAACCTGAGAGCTTGCAATCTACAATCGAGCCAGCATTCTGTCGCTTGAGCGGAGCTCTAAACAAAAAGATGGTCGCTCGAGCGTGGAATCCTTCGCTCGAGCTTGGAAGCCAAAGTCTGGAATTTCTAGATTTACTCCCAAAGCTCAAACCAAGAATTAAACATATCAAAACTCATCCTTTTGGGCCAATTTTCTAGAAAACACTTCGAAACTCATATTACAACATGTTTTTGAAGATTATTTTGTAAAATCAAGCCCAAAGGTGAGACAATTGAACACAAATTTCAAAGAAACTTGAAGAACAATACAAGAACTTAACATGCATGAGTTCCTATGGATTCCAATGCTCCAAAACATGATCAAATGCAAGATTGAACTCTAAAACATGGTGAATTCATGGACTACAACCAAAATATAGACATGCATGTTGAAATCCTCATGAAACAACCTCAAAATTCAAGAATGTGTACATGCATGCATGAATTAATTCTCAATTCAACTCTTTAAATTAATTCTTGACTTTAAACTCCAAATTTCCATGAACCATGCAAGAAACAACTTAAATTCATAATCAAGGAGGTGAATTTCCTACCTTAGGTCTTGAATTCCAAGTATGCTAGCTCAATTTTGCAAAACCTCTTCAATTCTTCAAAGTTCAAGCAAAATTTCTAATTGAATTCAATTCTTTCCTCACTCTCTCCCTTTCTCACGATTTGGCAAGAACATGGATGAAAAACGGTGTGCCAACATGTATTAAAGAGAATAAACAATGGCCTAGAATTATCCACTTAATGGCAATAAGGTAATTTACTTGAACTAATGTGATTTAACATTATTTAATCTAATTTAATCATTCCAAATTAAATTTTAATTAAACCTACCATAAAATCACATAAATCCTAATTAGCATATAACACTAGTCAATTTTTTGATTCGGTCGCCGATAAGGCCTTCAATTTGCAATTCGAAGTCAAAACATAAACAGATCATTAAATGACAAACAGATAGAAATGCAATTAAAGCAACGTACTCATGCATTCAGTTCAGAATTTCAGCTTAATCAATTACTTATTATGCTTAATCATAGATTAGCACTAATCAGAGGTGAGGTCCCTTTGAGTAAAATTCAATTTGATATAAGTTTGAGTAAAAGGTTGAGCTTGGAGGAGTGTTTTGATAATTGCTTACTAAAATTTGAATTTTTTCCTCCTTTTTTGAAGGCAAAATGAAGATTTTATTATGTAAACAAAATTACATAACAAAAGCTTAATATAAGGAAGCATCATAGGTAGCTAAGCTAACATCCCAACAGAGTTAATATGAAAACAACTACCTAATCAAATGCTAGCAAAAACTGCAAACAAGATTGGGAGAAAAGTGTTGGTAAGGCACTATTTCTTGCCCCTTTGACACGAGAGGATTTTATCTTTCTCTTTAATTTCATTTGTCTAGGCACATCAAGAACATTAGCTTTATATGCTTGAGATTTCAGACAACAGAAAAGTTTCAATGCCTTAATTAGATATGCAGAAGGTAACAAACATAAAAGGCTAAACATTTGGTTTTGGCTCAATTTGTTATTTAACTTGAACACACTTCACCTTTATTTTTTTTCTACTTGTTGTCATAGTAATTCACCTTTATCCATCCTTTCTCTGAGAATTATATTCAATGACATGAACAATCAACAATACATTTCACACTTGATCACTTTCAACTAAACAGTGGTAGACAATGGGGCAAATTAATTTTATGCAGTAATTACTCAACAAAAATCTTAAAATTATATTATAGTTGTATACAATGTGTATAAAAAAAAACCATAAAGATCACAAACTATATATGTATTTTCTCAGTATGACAAAAAATTTCTTAACCCAATTTTAAAGATTTTAAAAAGATACAAGTAATCTAATTATCGAACAGTTGTGATACAAGAATTTTTTGCATACAAATTTTCAACAATGTTCAGCATGAAACAACTTAATTCAATCAAAGAGCCACCGATGGTTCTCAAATAAAATTATAGATCCCAATTTATCCAATCTAATCCAAATCTAGAGTACAACACACACACACACACACACACACACACACACACACACACACAGAGAGCTTCAGATATGGTGAAAGTAGAAGCTATGGAGTGGTTGCCGCTCTGAAGTTTTGGCGTAGAAGAGGAAAATGAAGAGGGTAGAGTTTGGCGAGATAGAAAAAAAAAAGTAATAATAAAAAAATGAATAACGATGAATAGTACCTCGTTTATTGTAACAAGATATTGTAGCACCCTTAAATTTTAGCACACTTGTAGCGAGATTGATGGGCTTGGTTTTTTGCAGTTTATCTTGCTAATTTAATTGGAGAACGACTTTATCGAGTTTGATGAGATTGCTCTTACAATTAATATTTTTATAATAATATCTAAGATTGAGATTAAATATTTCAATGGAAATGGTTGTTTTGGGGATTGGGGGAGAGTGTGTGGTTTATTCGAATCATATTTTCATTATTTGAACCGTTTATATTATAAAATTTGTTGAGTATATTATTTATATAAAAAATAAATTTAATCGAATAAGTATAACCTCATGATCAAGCAAAATAATAATCTTAAAAAATTATTAAAATCATGTTAATCATTTATTTTCTCTAAACATAAATGTGGATGGTGAGTTAGGTGAGCTTGGATTTATAGGTGTTTATTAAAAGTAGTGTTTTTCTCATATTTAGGTGGCATAATAACTTACTTTTTTTTAAGAGACTCACGTCAACATATATTCTCTTAATTACATACAGAGCTCTACACAAACTCAAATCTAATTTAAATTATACAAAATTTACCTATTTTATATGGATGCTCTATACCCAATACCAATTATGTATTATTCAATATTATAGATTTGTTGTTTAAATTTTATAGTAATTCTATATATGAAATTATAATTCATTTCCTACATTATTTTATATAATGACAATTCACAGGAGGACAAAACCTGCACAACAATTATACTCTCGAGGAACCTCTAAAGTTTAGATTTATTACTTGAGTTACTTTTTCAATTATTGAACAATACATTCATTTATATTTTGATATCATATTACAAATGATTAATCACTTCAAACGCTGAGATGTATTTATTGTTTAGATGTTTTCTTTATTTATTTATTGGTTTAGATGGTGTTATGTGATTCTTTCTTAGTTAGTTGTTATTGATTTTTTTTTTATATATATATAATTTGATATTTTAATTTAGTTAAGAGTGTTTATTTTACAATCTTATAATTTAATATATATATATATATGTATATATCATATAAAATCATTATAGGATAATTTAACTACAACATATTTATATTTAATTTTTTTAATAAATTTTATATAATTTATATTTCTACAATTTTTATTTTCCTAATGAATATAAAAGAAAATTAAATAGTTAGAATTACTTTTAATTTTATATTACTAATTCTTCTTCTAATTAAATATTATTTTTAATATCAAAATGATTATTTATTTTACTATTTTATAATTTAATATAAATTATACAAAATTATTATATAATAATTACACTTTTATAATATGATAGAATTAAAATTATCAAAATACTCAAATAATTTAACTAAAATTAATATATATAAGTATTGAAATAACAACTTTATAGAACTATAGCGCTAATATTATCCAAAAAAAATTAAAATTAAAATCATACTTTAATTTTAATTTTACGCATTGTACCATTAAATATTTTTTAAAAAAAATAACACGTGTATTGCACGGGTCAACTATTAATAATTATTATTTTTGTATCAAAGTGAGAAAATGATAATATTACCATTTTAAAAAATTATGACAATAGAAATTCATATTTTTAATAATATTTTCAATAGGGGAGTATAGTATACGTCGGTCTAAAGTTAAAATCTTTAAATCCAACTGTTCGGTAATTAAAACAAGCCATGTGGCAAAGTTAAAATGGTAGATATTTTCTAACTAAAGGAGAGGGAAGGAGGTGGAGAGTCGGGTGTTTGGTATTGAAATGGGTTGTTTGCGAACATTATAAAAAAAAGCCAGCTTTTAAAAAGTTTGTCATTTGTCACCAAAATATATATTTTTTAAATATATTAATTTTTTTATGACTTATAAAAACTCATTAAAAAAAAAAAAACCAGACGCCGGCTCTGAATAGTTGGAATTAAAACTCAGGTATAAATGTTGAAATATTGTACTAGAAACGCCACATTAGCGAGAACACAAAAATAATATAATACATCTAGGGCATGTTTGATTGGGAGGATTAAAGTATGGGATTGAAATTATTAATCCGTGGATCCAATTATCTTATGTTTGTTTTGACATTTTGGTTTAGGATTATTAATTCAATATATAATTAATCTAACAAATTTATAGGATTATTAGTAATGGGATAGGGGTGAGATAGTGAATACCACACTAATTTTATAGAATTATTAATACCCTGCCACTTGGGCGAAGGCCACATTATTTCCTGATTTCAGTATTAATAGTTGATTTTGATTTTGATTTTTTTTTTTTTTTTTTGAGGGATGATATATAAATATAAATATAAATATAAAACTTAATACATATTTAATTTTCTCATTTTAATCTACACCTATTTCTGAAGTGTGAATCCTGTGGACCAAATTTTTGTCATCTTTGGGCCCTTTTTTTTTTCTTCTTTCCAGTAATTAACGGCAAATTATTTGTATGACATTTTTGTACATTGTACTTTGTTTGTATAGCACAATCTTTTCTTTAAATGATAACTTTTTTACTAGATTTGAGTTGCACTGCTTTTGTTGAAATTCAATTGTATGTCAAGGTTACATTTGTAATGCATAAGAGTGCAATTCGGCTTTACCGCAACACGAGTACAACGGGTTATTATTGCTTGGCATAAGAGTTTAAAACTTTTCTTGGTTTATGGACACATATGTCGTTTATTTCTACCATTAATAGGAGGAACTAGCCTTTTCTATGGTTTATGCACTCTTAAATTTATTATTTTTAATTTTTCTAATTGGTCAGAGGGACATAAACAAGACTCGAATCTAAATATGACATGATTTGGTAAAGAAACATCTTATTTACTAGGCTAATGACTTTTAATCTTTTTTAATTTTATAATTGGAAGTTAGAACAAATTTACAAACTTTTAACCTTAATATTCATTTGTTAACATCAAAAAACTAATTACAGATACTCTTTCAAAATCAAAAACCTACCCAATCATGGGATTGTTACCATCATCTAATTATGCTACTAATTAATCATATAGTAAATGGAAAGAACTAGAGCAACTACCGCAAAAAATCAACTTAGATCTACATATAGGCAAAAGAGCCTCATTAACTTCAATTATGTGTATACCCAAAACAAAAAAGCATATTGATATTTGTATTCCAACTCCACATATGATCATCAATTAACAGTAATTACTGAGATTTTAGCAGAATCATGTAAAGTACTTGTTTTAATCAAACTCAACTCAGTTCCAAACTATAAGCTGTTTTCACTTGCTTCAACTCCGACATCACTCAAATGGGTAGTGCTTCCTACACTTTGGCTCTCTCTCATCTCAACACCAGACTCACTTTCTGCTGTTTGGCTCTCCCTCAACTCCACAGCAATCTCGCTGAATCGCCCACTATCCGTTGTTTGGCTGGCTCTCTCTCAATTCAATCCCACTCTCATTGAAATGGCCACTACTTTCAGTAGTACTTCTACAGATTGGGCAAATGGGTGTTTTCAGAAGCCATATATCCACACATTTGGCATGAAAACTGTGCCTACACGCAGGCAATAACCTGCACTTATCACCAACCTTAAAATTATCCAAACAAACAGCACAATCCACTGGACTATTACTACTACTTTCACACTCGTCTTTTGGTTTGAAATCAAAGCAAGGAAGCTTCTCTACATCAGCTTTAGACATGCTTTTGTTGCTTCCAAAATTGCCTCTCTCTATCGCAGAACTCCTACCAAATCTTCTGGATGTCCCCTCAACGATACAGATATGAATTATGACCAAAACTCCAATGCCCACGAATAAGAACGTCACAGAGATGACAATCGCCATGACCATGACCTGCGTGGCAACGCCCAAAACTTCATTACTCATCGCGACGTATTGTCAGTACTAATGTCTCTTAATTCTCATCCCAAAACAGCCAAAGAGACCACCAACCTCACTTGAGAGACTTGTTCTTCTTGATCTCTAGAAGCAAACCCAATTCATATCAGCTAAATCAATATCTAAAAAGCTGAAAAAAAGAGAAATGAAACTTCTGAAAAAAAGATCAACTTACACAAGCTTTTCTTGGGCCTGTGAAGTATGTGGAGGATTCAGATGGATGTGGATGATGAATTTAGTTGCCAAGGTGAATGGATAAACTAAATAAAGACAATCTTGACGGAATTTTCTATCCCAAATTCCTCTGTTCTCGTGTTTCGAAATATGGAATATGTATCAGGATTTTTATATACGATCTAATAAATAATAGCTGTGAGTGTTTTGTGATGGAGAATGATGGATTGGGAGAGGGAGAGAGAATCCATGGGCAAGAAAGACAACCGATTCCTGACAAACACAAGGAGCTGATAATGGCACTGTTGTGGTTGTGGGTGTAGAGGACATTATATTAGTTAATGTTTAGTGGGGGAATTGGATGAATCTATGGAATGGAGTGAGTGGCAAATGATCAAATTGAAGACGGTGACAAGAAGATTATAATAACAAGTTTGAGAAGTCGAACTTTTCACTTTTTATCTTCTTCCTACCATGGAGTAGTAGTCTGGGTTCTTCTCCATTTCTTTTCTTCTTTTTTATTTATTTATTTTTATAAAAAATCTAGACTCATGTTGCATTGTTCAGGGAATATGTTAAAAAGATAATTTTTTTTGGCTTTTTTAACTCTTTTTGAAAAAACATGTAAAAATGTAGAGAAGTGACCTGACCTAAAAATCAAAAAATTGCTTTTAACCTCTTTGTCAAAAAAAATTAAAATCTCATATCACTTAAGTACTAAAATAATGTACATAATATAAAATGTGAACATGCATTCACCTTAATAGCTATATTAGAGTCGATATTAGGGATGGATAGAACATGTCTTCTTTTCTTTCATGTTTAAGAGTGAGTATGCTAGGCATGAGCAAGTATTAAACAACATTTTATTAACGTGGATTATGATATTTTCTTTCTAAAATGATTTCTTTATGTCATGTTTTATAATTCACACATTTTAGAGAAAACATTCATCGCAAGCTTCATTTAAAGTTACACTCGGTTACTCCTAAAGAATCAATTTAAGCAGTGAAAGCCAAACTCCATTTTCAAATAAATAAAACTTCATATTTGATGTCAAATCATTTGGTCTAAAGTGAGCTTCCTCAAACACACAAAGAATTTCAAAAGTGCTCATGTCCTCAATTAATTACTAATTGTCATGTTCCTGCTATTCTCCCATCACCAATAAAAATCAGAGAACTCCACTTTTTTTATTAATCACATTTGATTTGAGACATTATGTGACTGTACCCTTAAAATACCAAATAACTTCTCCCACACTTTTGGCAAAGTGGTAATTTTCCTTTGTCTAACTCATAGAATTGGGACCGACATGAAGTAGTATTAAAGCCTAAAAATCAACAACTTAAAAATTTTGTATGATTTGATATGATAGGTGAAAATTACATAAATGACTTTTGAATGGTCTCATTTAGTAATTTTTCTTTGTCTAACTCATAGAATTAGGACCGACATGAAGTGGAATTAAAGCCTAAAAATCGACAACTCAAAAATTTGTATGATTTGATAAGATAGGTGAGAATTACATAAATGACTTATGAATAGTCTCATTTAACATAAAAGACTAAAATATTTATTGATAAGTGAGGATACAAATTTTTTTTACGCTGTGTTTAGTTGGGAGAATTGGAAAATAAAAGAGAAAAACTGTGTGAAACTATGAGAGATTTGAAAAAATAAATGAAAAAAAGTGTATAAAACTAGATGAAATATAAGTTTATTTTATTTATATTTTAGTTACCTTTTTCTTTTTACTTTCCTAATCCCTTCCCAAATTACTCAACCAAACACAGTATTAGCGTGTTTCCACAAAAATTCCAATTCTTTTGTAAATTGGTGCCCCAATTTCCGTTGACATGTTATATCCCTACTTTTTTTTAGGTGACAGAAATTAATTGCTTCCCCGAGTCTCTATTCATTTGCAAATACACACAATGTAAAGAAATAATGATTCAAAATCGTAATATGCATTTCTAAGCTAATTTAAAGAATGAAATAATTATAATAAAATAAAATAAGGTACAAAATGTTGTAAGTTTTATGAATGGTTTTTTGTATATTCAATTGTATATCTTTACAAGAAGGTCACCCGTTTATATAACCCTAAAGCTATGAGTGAAAAAGGAAAATATGAAAAAAGAAATACAGCCAAATAGTTACACCACAATCTTTCCTATTTCTATGCACAATACAGTCTTCATTAATTCTATACACAATATATTTCTCACACCCCTGCTCAAACTCAAGGTGTTTTAGCGGAAAACACCGAGAGTTTGCTAAGAAGAAATTGAAACCGAGTGGTAGTGTGAGGCTTGGTGAAGAAGTCTGCAAATTGCAAAGCTAAAGAGACAAAAGGAAGCAAGATAGAGCCAGACTGCAGATGTTGTCAGACAAAGTGACAATCAATCTCAATGTGTTTCATCCGTTTATGGAAGACAATATTGTGGGCAATTTAAATAGCACTGCGGTTGTCACAATAGAGAGGTCGGAGAAGACTAAGGGATACCCAAATCAGATAAGAGACAACGAAGCCAAACAATCTCAGCACTAGCATGAGCCTGTAGACACCCCATTTTTGACTGACCTTAAGACTCAGACGTCACCGATTGAGCGCTCGGTGATGTTGCATATTGTGCTCGTTTCAAGTCTCGAGTCGCGCCGTCGCGCCTCCCGGACTTAGAACTCTTTCTATGCTTTGTCTCGGTTTGCGAACCGGACTCGATTTTCTCGATTTTCCTTCTGAGGAGGAGAGGTCCCGTAGACTATCTCCCAGTGGCCGTGGGCTACATTTCGTGGCCGTAGGCCATTTTGCCCATTTCGGAGCCCGGTTCCCGACTTTCGAAGCCGTCAGGCCGTGTGCCTCGGTTCGGGACCACCCAACCATCTCTGATTCCTCCGGTTTTTGGCAGGTACCTCTGTTTTGTCATAACGAGGGACACTGGGGTCTTAGATACCCACTTCGTGGCCAAACACCACTTTCGGTACTTAACGGTCGGTTTTCGGGCCCCGAACCTCGCGGTTTGGCCCCCGAGCATTCGTTTTGCATCGGTTTTTGTTCATTTTTGGCAGGTACCTCTGTTTTATCATAAGGAAGGTCACTGGAGGGCGGGATCCTAGCAATTGTCTCAAGAACGATTATGCTCTTCGCCCGGGGTCTGCTTTTTTCTCCTGCTAATGTTGAACACCCTAGGGCCATTTTCTTCAAGCCGAAACCACATATTCGTGTTGTACACACATGGGAGGACCCTAAAAAGTAGTGCTCGGCCAGTAATTATTCTTTTCATTTTTAAGCCTCTCCTAGGGTTGGATTGTTGTTCTTCCTTGTTCAGAATTGCCAAATTCCAACCACAAGGCCTTGAAGAGGAGACATGGGAGGACACCAATGTATAGAGCTCGGCTAGTAATTTTCACTTTCCATTTTTGCCCCTAGCCGGCCGGCTAGGGGGTACACCGGCCACCCCCAATAAAGGTGGCTAGCCTACCACTGCATCCTCTCAAGGCACACTTTACAGTATAAATTTGTTTCCCAGATAAGACACAGATCCGGGGATATTTTGGAGAGAAACACTTGGGTGCATTTCCCTCCACCTTTACACCCCTCCTTTTGTCCATATAAGGCAGCCAAGAACTTGTCCCAAGGGTTAGAAAATTTGCTCTCAAGCATACATACACTCCTCTATCTCCATTTCTCTCAAATCTTCAAGTTTTGGTGCCTTTTGTTCATCATCATCAAGCACTACCATCACCACTTGTAACAACCCTCGTACCGATTACTGAATAACTACTGAATTAAATACTGATTATTGCTAAACTGGACCGCTAATGACTGATAATTGGACTAACTGAAGTATTGGATAAACTGATTGAAACTGGAACTGAAATTGGAAAAGTTATCTGTTATATTGCATTTCTATCTGTTTAATTGATTAATTATCTGTTTGAATTCATGTAATTAAACTGTTAATTGAAGGCCTTATCGGCGGCCGAATTAGGAACCGTTTAGTGTTTTGGACTCAGTAGAATATTCCTGATTTGATGGTATATTTATCTGAAAATTGATTAGGAATGATTAGATTAAATTAGATTAAACGAATTAATTGTCAAGTTTAACTTAATTACAGAATTGCCATTAAGTGGGCTTTGTTTATTCTTGTTCATTGAGCCTTATACACACACTTAGAGAAAACATTCATCAGCCCCTATTCTTGAGCTCAACCGACCAAACAAGAGGGAGAGAGAGAGAGAGAGAGGTTGAATGGGTGATCTTGGCTTGGTTTTTGGTAGATTTGAAGTGTAGATAGTCAAATTGACCTCCTAGACTCTCAATTGAAGACTTAGTAAGGTAATTGGACCTCTCATTGTTGTCCTTAAGGTTTATTCTTGCATGCTCCATGTTTAATTAGAGAGTAAGCCATGAATTTGCTCATAAATAGTGAATTGAAGCTTGAATGTTGCATGCATGGTCATTTGGCATGTTTTGAAGTTAAATTATTGAAGAATTATACATGCATGTCCATGTTTTTATCATAATCCATGTTTCCCACATTGTTTTCAAAGATTGGAGCTCAATAGAGCAAGATTGGACCTTGAATTTGGTTTAAAACTCATGCATTGCATGTTTTGAAAGTATTCTTGAAAATGGGTTTGAAAAATGGTTTTAATTGACTCACCTTTGGGGCTTGAATTCATAAATTGGCTTTTGAAACTTGTTGTACATTGTTTTGGGATGTATTCTCCAGAATTTGAGCCCAAGAGGTCGAGAATTGAGTTGAGAATGCTTGGTTTGAGCTTGGAAGGCAACTGAAATTCCAGATTTGGCTTCTTCAGCGAAGGATTCCTCGCTCAGCGACCAACGCTTCCTCCGAGCCACGCCGAAGGATTGGTGGCTCGGCGTAAAATCGACCATCCAAGATTTTTATCGTTTCATCGCTCGGCGAAGGAAGGCTCGCTCGAGCGAACCCTTTGATTTTGGAAGCTCGCTCGAGCGAGCATCGCGCGTAAAAATTGGGCATCCAGTACTTTTACTGTTTCATCAGATCACTCGAGGGAAGGATTGTTCGCTCGAGCGGAGCCTTTGTTTTTGCAACCTCGCCGGCGAAGGAAGGCTCGCCGGCGAGGCCCTGCCAAAGAACTTTTGAAAAATGCCTTCCAACTGTATTTTTGCATCCTCATCCCATCCTAGGTATTCTTAGGCCTAGTTTAAGACATCTTAATGAGGATTTAGACATAGAACCACACCGAGGAAATTTAGGGAATTAATTATCATCCTTCCGACTGTGAACTTAGTGTGTGTTCTATTTGTTAACTGTTTAGGGTTGGCTCAGGGGCGCGCTTTCGCTATAGCCCAATCTCTGTGAGTAACAGATTGTGTAAAGATATGTTCAAATGGTTATATTTTGAATACTGAACTGAACTGTTTATTGAACTGATATTGTTTATTGAATGAATGTATGTCCTGTATTTCGAACTGTATTGTGGCATCCTTAGCACCCACTATTATTGACTGTTACAGAGCTCTGTCGATTTCCTTGTGGAACCATACTGTTTGATGGCCATCATTATTGTTGGGTCTGTTAAGGCCCGGTCCTTTTGGACCTACTGTTTATAGGCTAATGGATGTACCACATATGACTGATTGATTGAGATACTGATTGACTGAAATACTGAAAGATTGAAATACTGTATAATGAATTGATTTCATTACTGTAAGGGACATTCATTCATAACCTCTTTACACGTTATGTTATTCACTGGGCTTTAGCTCACTGTTTATATATATATATATATATATGTAGGTTCTCAGCAGCCAGACCGGAGCTAGGAGCGTGGGATTGATCCCCAGTTTTGTCAAGCCAGCCTATGTGCCTCACTGCGAGGTTCCGAGTTGCCATGTTATGGCTTGGGGTGTTTTTGTGTCCCCCGTCGGTCTCCTCACTGTTGTACTGTACTGTTGTCTAGGGACTTGATCCCTGTTCTGACTGACTGTATATGATTGTATAGACTGTATATGGATTGTACTGTTTTGAACTGTATGAATGCATAAAAATGTTTTTGACATACAGATTTTCACAGCTCAATGGACACTAGTTATTTCTTTGTATCAGATTGGCTTTGACTGCTTGGTGTTTCTTGTTGGCAGCCTTTGGTAATCTCGGATTACTGGCCAGTTACGGTGCTAAACCCATAGGGCCGGGTTTGGGTCGTGACAGAGTGGTATCAGAGCGATACTTAACCACGAGTTATACCGCACACACGTGTCCAAACGAGCTATAGGGTGTCCTAGAAAAGTAATTAGGGCATCTCATGAATTTGAAAAGTGTGTGCTTATGACTGACTGATTTTATGTTAAAATGTTAAACTGTTTAATTGTACAACTGTTTATAATGATAACTGTTATAACTGTTTATAGCAAAATGGATAATGCAAATGAAACTGAAGCATCATCCTCTGAGGCCAGAATGGCCAGACTTGAACAAATGATGGGACTGATAATTGAAAGACTCGAACAACAACCGAACCAACTTTCACCTCCTCCTCCTGCAAACCGAACCGAATAATGTAATGCGAATGCTAACGAGGTGGACATTATTGCTCTTACCCAGAAATTCAGCAAAATGAAACCGCCGTCCTTCCAGGGAGGCTTAGAACCGTTAAAGGCTGAAGCTTGGGTTCTTGAGACTGAAAAGTTGTTTGAGGTTTTTCCGTGCTCTGAAGCAAACAAGGTATTGTTAGCTACCTTCACCCTTCAGGAAGAAGCAAGAAGGTGGTGGATGTTGACCCGTGAGGCGAATGCTATTGTGACTTGGGCTCAGTTCAAGGAGTCCTTCTTTGAAAAATATTTTCCCCAGTGCATTAGAGACAAAAAAGTGACTGAGTTTGAACAATGAGAGCAAGAAAACGTCGGTTCTTAAAGTATGAGAAGCAATTTACCGAACTTGCTAGGTATGCACCACATATGGTGGATACCGATTATAAGAAGGCCAGGAGGTTTGAAGGCGGCCTTAGTGTTGCTATACAGGATCGAATAAATGTTTTGAAAATGCCAACTTATGTGGGTGTTCTCGACCGGGCATTGATGGCCGAGACAAATATTGCAGCGGTGAAACAATCTAAAACACCGACAACTGAGTGGCAAGGCAAAAGGCAGAGTTTCAAGTTTAAGAAAGGCAAGCATAACCCAGCAAACAAGAAACAGAATACGGGGTCGACGACTAGCCCCAGCCAAGGGAGTGGGTTTACTCCACCCTGTTCCATATGTGGCAACAAGCACAAAGGGGTTTGCTACTAGATTTCTGGAGCTTGTTTCAGGTGTGGCAAGGTGGGCCACAGAATTAAAGACTGCCCCTCTGCTCCACCAGTTAGTAGTAAAGCTGCACCGAGCGCAGCAGCATCAAATGTGGCACCAAAACCGAACCCCAAAGCTAGCGGGAAAGAGCCTATGAGGCAGGGCCGAGTGTTCGCCCTACTACCAGGAGATGTACAAACCACTGAGACTGTTGTGTCAGGTATCCTCTCTATCTGTGCTCAAAATGCTTATGTATTGATTGATTCGGGGTCTACACATTCTTATGTGTCGCATGCTTTTTCGCGTAAATTGAATAGACCCTTAGAACCCATGAACAATTTGGTGGTTAGATCATCACCGTTGGGGATCCATGACATGTGCATATATGTATCCCGCCAGAGATTAATGTTGGGGATATGCACCTATTTATTGATTTACTACCGTTGAACATAGATCATTTTGACGTGATATTGGGGATGGATTGGTTACAAAAATATCATGCTACTATCGATTGTGTGACCAAGCAAGTTGTTTTCCGTCCACCGGGTTTGCCTGAGTTTGTGTTTAATGGGAGTGGGGTAGTACCTCCTCCATATCTGATTTCTTCCAAAAGCCGTCAAATTGATTAGAAAGGGGTGTAAAGGGTATCTGTTCGTATTGATCAGATTCGCTAATGATAATGTTAAAACTGATGTGAATTGCATTCCTATAGTTAGAGAATTCCCAGATGTATTTCCAGATGATTTACCAGGGGATTTGATTGACCGGGAGATTGAATTCACCGTTGATGTAGTTCCGGGTACACAACCGATATCTAAAGCTCCTTATCGAATGGCTCCAACTGAACTGAAAGAATTGAAAGTACAATTGCAGGAACTGTTAGACAAGAAGTTTATCAGACCCAGTACTTCACCATGGGGTGCACCTGTTTTGTTTGTAAAGAAGAAAGATGGCTCTCTGAGACTGTGTATTGACTACCGGGAACTAAACAAGGTAACTGTAAAGAATAAGTACCCATTACCGCGTATTGATGATTTATTTGACCAGTTACAGAGTGCACAAGTGTTTTCCAAGATTGATCTCAGATCGGGGTATCACCAACTGAAAGTTAAACCGGAAGATATTGATAAAACTGCTTTTAGAACGAAGTATGGCCATTATGAATTTTTAGTTATGTCGTTCGGAGTTACGAATGCCCCTGCTGCATTTATGGACCTCATGAACAGAATTTTTAAACCATACCTTGATGATTTTATTGTGGTATTCATTGATGACATATTGATTTATTCTAAGACTGTTGAAGAACATGAACATCATCTGAGACTAGCCTTGCAAACCTTAAGAGAACAGAAACTGTATGCTAAATTATCTAAATGTGAGTTTTGGCTTGACCATGTGATGTTTTTGGGGCATGTTGTTAGCAAAGATGGAATTTCTGTTGATCCGCAGAAAATTGAAGCTGTAGTAAACTGGCCTAGACCAACTAATGTAATCAAGTCCAAGCTTTTTGGGATTTGGATATTACAGGAGATTTGTCAAAGACTTCTCCAAAATTGCCCTACCACTGACCCAGTTGACACAGAAAGGGATATCATTTGACTGGACTGACCAAAGGGAATCAGCATTTCAAGAGTTGAAAACTAGACTTGTAACTGCACCGATTCTGACTCTACCTTCAGGTACGGATGGTTATACGGTATTTAGTGATGCTTCTCATAAGGGTTTGGGGTGTGTTTTAATGTAGAATGGGAGAGTTATTGCTTATGCTTCCCGACAGTTGAGACCGCACGAAAAGAACTACCCGACCCATGACCTAGAACTTGCCGCAGTGGTTTTTGCATTGAAAATTTGGCGTCACTATTTGTATGGAGCAACATGTGAAGTGTATACTGACCACAAGAGCCTGAAGTACTTTTTCACTCAGAAGGAACTGAATATGAGACAGCGGAGATGGCTTGAACTGATAAAAGATTATGATCTCTGATTACGTACCATCCAGAAAAGCCAACACCGCTGCGATGCCTTGAACCGAAATCGATTGGGAACTTAGCCTTTGTCTTGTTCGACGAAAGAGTTGCTTCTTGATCGGTAAAGTCTGAAATTGAAATCGTTTTGAGAGAACAAGGTGGAACCTTAGTCGCTATTATCTTTTCAACCGGCCTTGATTGAGAAATTAAAGAAAAACAAAGAATCGGATGATTACTTGAAGAAGATTGTTGAAGAAAGAGATTCAAACCGAGACCGGGTTCAAATTTGACAACGATGTATTGAAATTTCAAGATAGACTGTGTACCAAATGACCTTGAATTGAAGAGAAGAGTTCTGCAGAAAGCCACGTCAAGTTTTCGATTCATCCAGGGAATACGAAAATGTACCAAGATCTGAAACAAAATTTCTGGTGGCCAGGAATGAAGAAGGAAATTGCCGACTTTGTGTCTAAGTGTCTTCATTGCCAACAAGTCAAAGCGGAACACCAGCGACCCGCAGGCTTACTACAACCCTTACCCATACCAGAGTGGAAATGAGAGCATATCACGATGGATTTTATCGTTGGATTACCTCACTCCATGAAAGGTATGGACTCTATTTGGGTTATTGTTGATAGACTGACTAAATCTGCACACTTCCTACCTGTCAAGACAATTTATAATGCGGATAAATTAGCTGTTATCTATATTGACGAAATTGTTAGACTGCACGGAGTGCCTGTGTCTATTGTTTCTGACAGGGATTCGAAGTTTACATCGAGGTTCTGGCAAAGCCTACAGACTGCATTGGGTACTGAATTGAGGCTGAGTAGCGCCTATCATCCTCAGACAGATGGCCAGTCAGAAAGGACCATCCAGACTTTAGAGGATTTACTGAGAATGTGTGTCCTTGATTTTCAGGGAAATTGGGAAAGTCATTTGCCGTTGGCTGAATTCGCCTACAACAACAGCTACCATTCGAGTATTGGAATGGCGCCTTTCGAGGCATTGTATGGCAGAAAGTGTAGATCTCCAATTTGCTGGGCAGAAGTTGGAGATGGGCCGTTGCTTGGGCCCGAGATTGTGTATGAAACGACTGAAAAGGTAAAATTGATACAGCAAAGACTGAAAACTGCACAGAGTAGGCAGAAAAGTTATGCCGATGTCAGGAGACGAGACAGAGAATATGAAGTGGGTGATCACGTGTTTGTGAAAGTGACACCAATGAAAGGCCAGACTCGTTTTGGAGTCAAGGGCAAGTTAGCGCCAAGATATGTCGGACCGTATCAGATTATTGAGAAAATCAATCCGGTGGCGTATCAAGTTGCGCTTCCTCCTGAAATGGAGCATATGCACAACGTCTTCCACATTTCGATGTTGAGAGACTATCTTCGAGATCCGTTTCATGTGATTGAGCCTACTCGAATAGTGCTTAGTGACGACTACACTTACGAGGAACGGCCTATACAGATTGTGAACAGACGGATCAAGAAACTGAGGAACAAGGAGATCCCGCTAGTGAAAGTTGATTGGCAGAACCATGGTGGTGTGTATGCCACTTGGGAAAGGGAAGATGACATGGCTAGGCGATATCCTGATTTGTTCCCGCTGAACCCTGTTTTCTTCCAGACTGAAGGTAACTCGAGTTTAGAGTACTAAACTCCTCATAAGGAGGGGAGATTGTAACAACCCTCGTACCGATTACTGAATAACTACTGAATTAAATACTGATTATTGCTAAACTGGACCGCTAATGACTGATAATTGGACTAACTGAAGTATTGGATAGACTGATTGAAACTGGAACTGAAATTGGAAAAGTTATCTGTTATATTGCATTTCTATCTGTTTAATTGATTAATTATCTGTTTGAATTCATGTGATTAAACTGTTAATTGAAGGCCTTATCGGCGGCCGAATTAGAAACCGTTTAGTGTTTTGGACTCAGTAGAATATTCCTGATTTGATGGTATATTTATCTGAAAATTGATTAGGAATGATTAAATTAGATTAAACGAATTAATTATCAAGTTTAACTTAATTACAGAATTGCCATTAAGTGGGCTTTGTTTATTCTTGTTCATTGAGCCTTATACACACACTTAGAGAAAACATTCATCAGCCCCTATTCTTGAGCTCAACCGACCAAACAAGAGGGAGAGAGAGAGAAGAGGTTGAATGGGTGATCTTGGCTTGGTTTTTGGTAGATTTGAAGTGTAGATAGTCAAATTGACCTCCTAGACTCTCAATTGAAGACTTAGTAAGGTAATTGGACCTCTCATTGTTGTCCTTAAGGTTTATTCTTGCATGCTCCATGTTTAATTAGAGAGTAAGCCATGAATTTGCTCATAAATAGTGAATTGAAGCTTGAATGTTGCATGCATGGTCATTTGGCATGTTTTGAAGTTAAATTATTGAAGAATTATACATGCATGTCCATGTTTTATCATAATCCATGTTTCCCACATTGTTTTCAAAGATTGGAGCTCAATAGAGCAAGATTGGACCTTGAATTTGGTTTAAAGCTCATGCATTGCATGTTTTGAAAGTATTCTTGAAAATGGGTTTGAAAAATGGTTTTAATTGACTCACCTTTGGGGCTTGAATTCATAAATTGGCTTTTGAAACTTGTTGTACATTGTTTTGGGATGTATTCTCCAGAATTTGAGCCCAAGAGGTCGAGAATTGAGTTGAGAATGCTTGGTTTGAGCTTGGAAGGCAAATCTGGAAATTCCAGATTTGGCTTCTTCGCTCGAGCGAAGGATTCCTCGCTCGAGTGACCAACGTTTCCTCTGAGCCACGCTCGAGCGAAGGATTGGTGGCTCGAGCGTAAAAATCGACCATCCAGTACTTTTACTGTTTCATCAGACCGCTCGAGCGAAGGAAGGCTCGCTCGAGCGAACCCTTTGATTTTGGAAGCTCGCTCGAGCGAGCATCGAGCGAGCATCGCGCATAAAAATTGGGCATCCAGTACTTTTACTGTTTCATCAGATCGCTCGAGCGAAGGATTGTTCGCTCAAGCGAAGCCTTTATTTTTGCAACCTCGCTCGAGCGAAGGAAGGCTCGCTCGAGCGAGGCCCCTGTTTTCAGCAACTTTTGAAAAATGCCTTCCAACTGTATTTTTGCATCCTCATCCCATCCTAGGCATTCTTAGGCCTAGTTTAAGACATCTTAATGAGGATTTAGACATAGAACCACACCGAGGAAATTTAGGGAATTAATTATCATCCTTCTGACTGTGAACTTAGTGTGTGTTCTATTTGTTAACTGTTTAGGGTTGGCTCCCGGGGACGCGCTCTAGCTGCTATAGCCCAATCTCTGTGAGTAACAGATTGTGTAAAGATATGTTCAAATGGTTATATTTTGAATACTGAACTGAACTGTTTATTGAACTGATATTGTTTATTGAATGAATATATGTCCTGTATTTCGAATCAGACAGGCATCCTTAGCACCCATTGTTATTGATCGTTACAGAGCTCTGTCGGTTTCCTTGTGGAACCATCTTGTTTGATGGCCATCATTATTGTTAGTGCTGTTCAGTATGCCCTTTTTGGACCTCGCTTATAGGCTAATGGATGTACCACATATGACTGATTGATTGAGATACTGATTGACTGAAATACTGAAAGATTGAAATACTGTATAATGAATTGATTTCATTACTGTAAGGGACATTCATTCATAACCTCTTTACACGTTATGTTATTCACTGGGCTTTAGCTCACTGTTTATATATATATATATATGTAGGTTTTCAGCAGCCAGACCGGAACTAGGAGCGTGGGATTGATCCCCAGTTTTGTCAAGCCAGCCTATGTGCCTCACTGCGAGGTTCCGAGTTGCCATGTTATGGCTTGGGGTGTTTTTGTGTCCCCCGTCGGTCTCCTCACTGTTGTCTTGTCTTTGTTGTCTAGGGACTTGATCCTGCTCGACGATCAGTATATGATTGTATAGACTGTATATGGATTGTACTGTTTTGAACTGTATGAATGCATAAAAATGTTTTTGACATACAGATTTTCACAGCTCAATGGACACTAGTTATTTACTGTATTGGCTTCCGCCAGGCCCTGTACTCTGTTTGACTGTTTTACTGTTCAGCAGGCCTTTGGTAATCTCGGATTACTGGCCAGTTACGGTGCTAAACCCATAGGGCCGGGTTTGGGTCGTGACACCACTCCATTTCCAGCAACAAGAAGAGGTTCTTAGAGGCTTAGAAGCAACATTTCTCAAGTCAAGAAACAAGGAAAGAAAGGTCTTCAAGGGTAAGTCTCAATCCCTCTCTTTTACACCATTTTCTTGTCTCTTTTCTTAACCCTACTTGATCACTGTTTTGAGCTCCGACCAACACTGAAAGTGGTCCTCTTTTGAGCTATTCTTGATGTTTGTTTAAGGGCTCAACCCTGTTTGAGCCCTCTATCTTACACTTCCTTCAATATCCTCTTATATGCCATTATTTTGCATTGAATATTTGGCCTATGTGTGATCTGATTTGGAGCATCTCATGAACTGATATTGTGCCTATTTTGAGCCCCTCTTCAAAATTTAAGAAGGGATAAACCTTGTTTTCATGCTCCATATGCCACTTGCTTTGAATCCATGTTTTACCCTTGTTTTTGCATGCTTCATCTAGCTTGTGAGTGATCTGTTTTCGAGAATGATATAAACTGTGAGTGGGCCTATTTTGAGACCCTCTTCAACATTGAAGAAGGGCTCAACCCTGTTTGGCCTCTCTATCATGTACTTACTTCATAATCTCTCATATTTACCGTAAACTTGCATGATTTGTTTAACCTGCATGTGATTTGTTTTGGAGCATGCCTTAAACTGTGATTAAGCTTATTTCGTGTCCCTCTACAATATTGTAGAAGGGACCAACCTTGTTGGGGGTCTCCATGTTGTGCTTGTCTTTATATCCCTCTTTGGCCCCCATTTTTGCATGCTTTTTGGGCCTATTTAGCCTCTGTTTTCGGCCATCATCAGTACTGAAAATATCCATATTTTGGCCTTCTCTTCATGTTTTGTTAGGGATCTTAGGATGTTTGGTGAATTCTTGGCATACCTCTCTTTATAGCCCTCTTTTGGCTCATATCTTGCATGCTATGTTGAGCATATCTACATACTGTTTTGGGGGTTGTCATAAGCTGTAAATGTGCATATTTTTGGTCCCTCTTCAGTGTTGTAGAACTGTATTTTTCAGTTCGAGCATTGCGTATACCCTTTGCTTCATTGTTCCCTTTTTTTCCCCCCATTTTTGCATGCTATTTTTTCCATACTTGTGATTATTGTTTGGCCTTGATTTGCACTGGAAAAATGCTAGTTTTGGGGCTGCCTAGCTTCTGTCTTTACATTCCATGTACCAATTGTGCATGTTTGGCATAGCTGCAAGTCATTTTGGGTACTTAGCATAGCATTTCGGGCATCGGGTGTAATTTTGCTATAATTCGGAGGCTGTTTTTGTATCATTTTGGCTACTGAAATTCGCATTTTCCATATGTCATATGTCACGTCTCATTTGAATGCCATTTTATGCCTTAGGGCCATTGTCTCGGTTTGCGTGCCCATAGGCACGCATTTCGAGACATCTCATTCTTCATCTCACGGCCTCTTATGTGAGTGTAGCTGAGGCCCTCTCATATTAGTATAAGTCCAATCTGCATTTGGAATGCCATTTCATACTTTAGTACCATTGCCTCGGTTTGCGTGCCCACGGGCACGCATTTCGAGGCACTTCATTTTCATCTCTCGGCTTCTTATGTGAGTGTGGCTGAGGCTCTCTCATGTTAGTGTAAGCCCAATTTGCATTGCGAGTGCTGTTTCATGCTTTAGGGCCATTGCCTCGGTTTGCGTGCCTGTGGGCACGCATTTCGAGGCACTTCACTTTTCATCTGACGGCTTCTTATGTGAGTGTGGCTGAGGCTCACTCATGATAGTATAAGTCCTTTTTTGCATTGCGTATGCCATTGTCTCGGTTTGCGTGCCCGTGTGCACGCATTTCGAGGCACTTCTTTTTTTATCCGACGGCCTCTTATGTGAGTGTGGCCGAGGCCCACTCATGTTAGTATAAGTCCATTTGCATTGCGTATGCCATTAAATGCCTTAGGATCATCGCCTCGGTTTGCGTGTCCGCGCGCACGCATTTCGAGACATTTCATTTCCATAGCATTGTGTGTGTTAGGATTGCATATTAGTTGCATTCCATGCATACCATGCATATTGCATCGTATTCGGGATAGGAGTTAGCCCGGGCACGGGAAACGAGGCACATTCCGTACTCCGAGTGACGGAACGGGTCTCAATTCCCAAGTCACCGACACTCCGGATTACCCATGATGGAGTTAGGTTTTGTTGTAGCATTCATCTGCATTCATCCTATATTGAGTTGTGCAATCCGACTTCTCGGCCATCATGCATCGAGATGCGTGATTGGTGACACGAGGATCGAGGCATGCATATATTTGTGAAATACATTGCTATGCCCCTTTCCTCGCTTCTTCGCGGCAAAGAAATGAAGAATCAAGAACTTTAGGGACTTGGCACGCATTTCGAGAAATATTGCAAACAGAGGCTAATTGGGGCATCGTCGTGGATTTCAGCGCCAAGACAGCCCAACATGCATCATTCATCAGAATCGAGGCAGCCCCCTGGCTTGTGTGCCAGTTTACATTTTTCTTCTTTAATTTGTTAATTAATTAGGAATCAGATATTTATTTGATGTATTATTCTTTTATTTGAATTTGTATTATTTATTCGGACCCTCTGCGCGAGGGCATAATTGTAATAAGTGTGGGTGAGTGTGATGTATGTCTTCCAACCCCACGTCTTTCTTCCCTTTTATTTACCCGCTTACGATGGTTAGATATAAGGCATATTTCAATTAGCATACAGTATGACAGCATGTTTGCATCATTCATCTGTTTTGCACGCATCGCTCAAGATCATACAAACTGCATTGGTATTTCAATTCCAAATTGAATACGTGATAGTCGTAGCATTTCATATGCCATGTTTAGAATAGCCGAGCATGCTATAATTTGCATCTTTGTATGTGTTGCATTAGGCATTTCTGTATATTTAGGATCATGCATGATTTCTAATCGGCTTTTGTTTTGGCTTGGAGTACTCGGTAAGTTTTATGCTTTAGCATCCTTGCATGCGTGTGAGTGTTGCCATGAATAGCATGCTTACCATGAGGCTATGTGCTTATATGATATAACTGCCTTGAATGCCTGTGGGTGGAGGTTGAGTTATTTGGATTGGGACAATTCATCAAATGTTTGTTTTAAGCCCACTAGATAGTGGCAAAATCATGTTTTTCTAAACCCACCCGAGGGTGGCAAATCCGCGTCTTAGCCTACTTGCGAGTAGCACCATCAAACCATTTTCAAACAAACAAACATGAAATGTTTTGTTCCAATTCAGGCGACTCAGTCTATACTTGTATGCTGTGCGCATCACATAGTAACCTAGGCTAATAACCGGAATAAGAACTCACAATGTTTTCAAAATAAGATATCATGGTTAGTAGAGGCCGTCTTTGGCGAAGTGCGGTGCTCACGAAGTGACCTTCTCCAATCGTACCCAAGTTCCCGAGCCGAGGCAACTTTGGTGATGACGGACACGTGGCCTTTTGGCACCAAGTCAGGGTTTCCTAAATTTCCCATTTTAAAATATTTAGGTGGCGACTCTGTATCTGGCGAAGCAGTCCATGTTTGGCACTTCTTTCAAAAAATCTGTTTTCACAACGATTTGCCGGATTTGGACTCTTCCGTTCAAGATTAAGAACCGTGACATTTGAGTCCTTCGAATCAGTGACCCAATATCGAACCAGAACGGGGGGGATTCGCACTCCTTCCCCAGGATGCGTTCGGGACGCGTCTCTGAGCCATAGCACGATGCTAAGCCGGCAGTAGAGCGAGCAATAACAATTTGTTTTTTGCTTTTCCAATAGATCAAGGAATCGCCAAGAAACATACAGAAATCAGACGTGGACTTGCGATCAGTAACATCATCAGCCCAATTAGAATCAGCATAGGCCACCAAATCTAGAAAGGAAATAGAGGATAATAGTAAACCCTAAAAGATAGTATCTCAGAGATAACGAAGAATCCGAACCAATGCAGCGCAATGTGGAGAGTTAGGAGCAGAAACAAACTGGCTAACCACATGCACAACATAGGCAAGATCAGAACGAGTAACCATCAGATAAACTAAGTAACCCACAAGCTTGCGATATAAAGTGGGATACCATCAGTAAAGTTGAGCTTCACATTAAGCTCAGTAAGTGTATCAGAAACCTTAGAATCAGTAAGACCAGCACGGTGAATGACCTCATGAGCATACTTAGATTGAGACAGAAAATAGCTTTTTGGAGAAGAAGTAACTTCAATACCAAAAAAAAACCGCAAATGACTAAGATCCTTCATCTCAAAGGTATGAAAGAGATGCTGTTAGACCTCAGAGATAGCAGAATAGTCATAGCTAGTGATGATCATATCATCCACATACAGTAATAAGGCAACAAATTGGCTGAGGTGTGGAGAAGAAATAAAGTAGAGTCCTGGGCACAAGAATGAAACCCAATCTTAGTAACAGCATTCTGAAAGCAATCATACTAAGCATGAGGAGACTGCTTCAGACCATACAAAGCACACCAAAGGCGACAAACCTATCCAGAGAAATGGTGAAGGCCAGGAGGAAGATGCATATAAACCTCCTCAGTAAAATGGCCATTAAGAAAAGCATTCTTAACATCCATCTGATAAAGAGGCCAAGAACGAACAACAGCGACAGAGATCAAAGTATGGACAATAATCATCTTTGCAACAGGAGCGAAGGTCTCCTCATAATCAATACCATACTCCTGTGAGAAACCTTTGGCAACTAGACGAGCTTTGTAGCGCTCAAGAGAACCATCAGAATAAGTCTTGACTTTGTAAACCCATTTGCAACCAACTATGAGTGGCAACGGGGCGGGTTGGGGCGGGGCCGGGGATCACACTTCCCGTCCCCGATCCCCGACGGGAAACCTACCACCGTCCCCATCCCCGCCCCCTAACGGGGATTGGGTTTCCCCGACCTCGAAAATTCCCTACCCCCCAAATATGTTTCAACACCACCACCATCAACAACAACAACATCATCATCATCATCAACAACATCAACAGAATCAACATCAACATATCATGATACACAAACAGATATACACTAGCAAAAATGGACACATCTTTCTCTCTCTGTGAGAGATATACACATATATACACAAACAAATCTCTAGCAAAAAAAAAAAAGATCGGTGTATCTGTGTCACAGAGATACATACAGATCTGTGTATCTGTGTCAAAGAGAGAGAGAGAGTGGACGATCGGCGGCGATGGACGACGGAGGAGATCGGAGGAAGCGATGGTGTACGAAGGAGAACGATTGGCGTCGCAATGGGTGGCTATGGCTGTGAATACGTAGCGATAGTGGCAATGGACGACGGAAGAGGCCGATCGACATCGCAGACAGTGATGATAAACGTCACGAACAGTGATGATCGATGACGCGGATAGTGATGATTGACGTCGCGAACAAGGCGAGAGTGAGAGAGAGAGTAGAGGGAAGAGAGAGAGAGAGAGAGAGACAAAAGACAGAACTGGAGAGGATGAGGATTTGGTTTGGTTACTATGTGTATGTGTGTGTATATATATATATATATATAGGGGTAAACTAGTAATTTCATTTTGGAAACAAACTGGGTCGGAGAATAGGGACGGGGCCGGGCCGGGCCAGGTACGGGGTTAGGACACTTATCCCCGTCCCCGGCCCGAATCTGTTCTGGGATTGATTTTTAAATACCATCCCCGTCCCATCGGGTATTTTTCGAGAAAAACCCGCACGATTCGGGGTCGGGTCCCTATCAGGCCGGTTTCAAATTGTCATCCCTACAACTAACCAAATTCTTACCAGCAGGCAAAGGAACCAACTCCCAAGTACTAGTTTTCTGTAAAGCAGACAACTCATCCTCCATAGCTTGAACCCAATGAGGATCCTGACAGGCCTCATTGTAAGATTGAGGTTCTGAAAAAGAGTGAATAGCAAACAAAAAAATACGATAGGAAGTAGAAAAACATGTATGAGGCCAATCCAACCTGTTTAAAGGACGACCTTCACGATGAGGATAGCGGTGTACAGTAGGATCAAAGTCGTCAGAAACAGAAAAAGCAGCAACAGGAGTAGAGACAATTGATGGTGGAGGAGCCTTGTGACGAGAATAGACCAACAACAGAGGGGAAGAAGCAGCAGAAGGCGAAGAAGGAGCCATATGTGATGTAGACGGAGAAATAGGAATAGCCTTAGGAGGAATAGTGGCGATATACTCATCTGATGAAACCTCAGAAGGAAATGGGTCAATGTGAACCAAATCCTCTTTGGAAACGGGAGTAGTGAGAGGAGGAAGCTGAAAGTAAGACAAACGTTCGAGAAAAACAACATGATAGGAGACATAGAGGTGAGGAGAGACATGGTCGAAACAGCGGTAGCCTTTCTGAGTAAGACTGTAGCCCAAAAAGACACACAAGATAGACCAGGCACTGAGTTTGGTCTGATCTTTACGGGAAAGGAGGAAACACGTAAGAGGGAATAATTGGGAGATTAGGAATACAGAGCCTGATAAGAGAATTGACCGGAGAGTAGGGGAGTCGGCATGCGATTAAGAAGGAAAGCAACGGTAAGAACTGCCTCACCCCAGAATGGTGTTGGAACAGATGCAGAGAGAATGAGAGATCGAGTTGTCTTAAGGAGATAACGGTGTTTACGCTCAGCGCGACTATTTTGGACAGGGGAATCAGTACAGGAGGTTTGGTGAATGGTGCCCAATTTGGCCAAATACTCATAAATTTTAGTTTTAAAGTATTCCCCACCCAAGTCAAATTGAAGTATTTTAATTGTGGCCCCAAACTGTGTAGTGATCATAGACTGAAAGGTACGATATATCTGGTAGAAGTCAGATTTATGAGCCATAAGATAAACCTAGGTATAACGGGTACAATTATCAACAAATGACACATCGTACGCAAAACCCCCTTTAGTGAGAACAAGAGAAGGTCCCCAGACATCAGTATGGACAAGAGGAAAAAGGGAAACAGAAATAGAAGTACTATTATTAAAAGGTAAAGCTGTTATTTTAGCAAGTTTACATCCTCGACATTCATTAATTTGACTAGGAGAAACTTTACCTAACAATCCTGACTGAACTAAAGACGGCAAGCGGTCAACAGACAAATAACCTAAGCGAGAATGCCATAAATAAAACTGACTCAACTGAGAATCTAACTGAAAAGATGAAAGTGTAACAGGGGAGGTAGACAGAGGAAGATGTAGATTTTCCACCACATAAAGATCTCAAACTTTACAGCCGATCCCAATCTGCTTCTTGGACACCCGATCTTGCACACAACAGATAGAAGAAGAAAAGATAACATCAAAACCAAAAGCATCAAGCTGACTGATAGAAAACAAGTTAACAGACAGTTGAGGAATATAAAGAACAGAGGGAATAGTAATAGCAGACATGGCAGAGGGTAAAACAGACCCAACAGATAGGACAGACATACCAGACCCATTAGCAACATTAATAGTAATAGGGAAGGGAGGGGGGATACAGTTTTGGAGTAAGCAAAGATGGGGAGTCATATGATGAGAGCCACTAGAATAAAAAAGCTAGACAGAGGAAGGGATACCTAAAGAGGACCCAAGCAAACCTGCATGAAGAGGGGTGAGAGCGGAGACAGATGAAGATGATTGAGAGGTAGACAAGATCTGCTGAAATTGAGCAAGCTGAGAACTCAAGGAAGCCAAATCAAGACCTAGAGCCGGAGGGGATGCAGTATAAGTGGCAGGAGGTTGAAAAGAACTCTGAGTTGGTGCTCGGGACTAAGACTGCTGAGAAGACGGATGTCTTTTCTTGGGACAATTGTACTTCCAATGACCTTTTTGATAGTAGAAAGCACACTCATCTGATGGTAGGGGCACCTTCTTGGTCTTTGCAGTGGCCTGAAGCTGATGAGGTGGGGGGTTCGACAATAGAGGAGGCTGAGTAGAAGCCAAGAAAACAGATGGAGATAGAGTCTAAATGGCTGTTTTAAGACGGGTTTCTTCGCAGAGAAGCTCACGAACAATAGCATCCATAGGAGAAAGAGGAGACCGATGAAGTATGCCGCCACGGATAGCCTCATACTGAGGAAAGAGAGCCGTTAAGAACTGCACTAAACGACCTTGGTTCCCGAAACTCAACATAAGCGTCTAGTGCCTTGAGGCTAGATGGTTCAATGAGAGCCAACTGATTCCAGAGGCCTATCATCTCTATGTAGAAGTTCTGAATAGATTGATCCCGTTAACGAGCACTCTGAATAGCTATTTCTAACTCATATCGCTTGGCAAAGTTGGACTGCTGATACGCACCCAATAAATAGTCTCACACCTCCTTGGCAGTATTGTATTTGGAAAACATCATTCTAATACGGTCATCCACATAATTATGAAACCAGGTCAAAACTTGGGCATTATCACAATCCCAAGTGTCACAGAAAGTCAAATATCCTTCTTGTTTCGGGTCCAATGGACGAGAAACAAAACCAGAAACATAGTCCCATTTTTTTTTACCAAGAAAAAAATTCTTCATGACACTAGCCCAATAAGCATAATTGGCACCAATAAGTTTACATCTGATTGTTTGGATTTTGGTGTCTGTCATTATAATAAATCAAAGATTCATAGGCGGAAATATAATAATGACTAACAATTGGGCCAAACTATAAATAAGAGTTTTGACCCAAATAACAATACTGAGAAAGTCAAAGCCACGAACTCAAAGAGACAGAGAGGCATAAACAGAGCAAGGCAAAGCAGAGATCGATCGAGTGAGGCAAGTCAGCACCATTTCGATTGCGTGAACCAAGGTTCGAATGAGAGAGTTCAAGTAAACACGATCGTGACCAGGAAGATTAGACAACTCGACTCCAATTAGCGAAGACGATGTCGCGATGCAAACCAAAGAGAGATCAGTCAAGAACCTGTTTCAATATCACGGTTGGGGAAGAAGATCACCCACAACTCACAACTGAGAGAGAGCAACAATTTCTAGCGTTTTGGCTCTGAAACCATGTAAGTTTTTCTGAATGATTTTCTGTATATTCAATTGTATATCTTTACAAGGTCACCCATTTATATAACCCTAAACCTATGAGTGAAAAAGAAAAATACGAAAAAGAAAATACAACCAAATAGTTACACCACAATCTTTTTTAATTCTATACACAATACAATCCTCCCTAATTCTAGACACAATATATTTCTCACAAATGTATGTGGCACCAACATTTTAATGTGTCATTATCATTTCCCTAACTTATATAATATAATCATATTCCTTCAATTTGTATTATGCAGTAGTATAATATAACATAAAATAAATTGAGGACAGAATACCACGTCCTTTACAGAAAGGCACATCAAAATCGTTTGGTGAATGGATCAGCTTTAATGGTGACGTTAAAGTTGCATTATAATTCTCTGCTAGGCTATCAGTGTCGGTAAGAAAAACATTAATCAAAGAAAAAATAAATTGGATATTTATGTATGATTAAGAAAAAGTAAAAGACATTATAATTGAGTAGGCAAAAAATCAATATTGGAGTCTAAGAAATGCACAAATGAATATCGACAGCTACTGTCATAGTTCCACAAATGATGCAATGGTATCTAACAGTAAAAATCTTATCCGAAAGTCACTACAGAATTTATAGCCCAACCGCCATTTGAAACAATCTCAATGTGACAGTGTTTACAAGTAAAATATAATGAACCAAACCAAAACAAAGGCAAAAGGGACGCAATGAGACATTACTCGCTAAAGCTCTCTTCATGATGCTACGAACCCAAAACAAGACCTTCGGGAATAGCAGTCAAACGAAGGACAGCTTGAGCGCTTAGAGGGGAGAGCTTTGACTTGCAGAAGTGCTCCCACGAACCCATGTCCGTCTCTGAATCCTCATCCTCAGAGGCTGCAGTCTGAGACGGGACATGACACTTCTCATACACAGTTTGGAGTTCAAACAAAAGACCACGAGCAGCCTCCCTTGATTCAGGAAGCTGGTCACTAAGCTGAGATGCAGCTATTTGGATCAATTTGTCAATCCCATATGCTCTGATTCCCTCCACTCCCTGTACAGCATGCACCATTAAAAACAAAAACAAAAGTACAAAACAAAAGTACAAAGAAACAGAGACTTCAAGAACAAGCGGAGAGAGTACAAAGAAAATAGTGGGTCTACTTGTAACATCAATGCAAAAAGTGGAAAAGAATCAGTGAATAATTAAAAAAATAAGAACTCACTTTTTTTTTCCCTCACAAAAGACACAATGACTAATAATACTCCATCGAGAAGGGTAGAGAAGCCCACTATATATTAAATAGAGAAAGCCCATTGGTCAAGATTCACTGGAAAATATTGGGCCATCTCTCCAGCTTTATGAATACTAGTTTGTCACTGTGAGTACTGCTCGACTGCTACCAAGTGTTTTTTTCTTTCTTGAAAATGCAACATAATTTCACAAAAAGAAGTGAAAAAAAATGTCTCACAGCCAAACCTTGATACACTACAACAAAAGAGCACATAAAGTAAATAATAATATCAAAATACCAATACAAAGGCAGTATAAAGTAAATATTAGCATCAAAATACCAACACAAGAAAAAGAGGTTCTCAATAAAGCATATCTGTAACAATCCCAACATTGTAGACATCACATAGGAAAAAGTTATTGTTTGCATTAATGGTATTGAGTTAAGAAGACATGCAGAACACAATAGGCTTTGTTCCATAACAGAATATGAAGAGATATGATACATCAACAAGAGACTTGAGGAGTTTTTTCTCTTTCCTCCCAATTCTTTTCAAGATCTGAGTGGGGCATAAAGAATAAGATCTTACTTGGGTAAGTCAACAACAAAACAGGGTTAACAATGGTGGAAAACAATCTAAACTGACCAGAAGGCAGGAAAGTAAAAAGCAAAGGGAAAAACTGAATGTACAATTCTTACCAGTTGTTGAACACTTCGACAAAAGCACATTGAAGCCTTGGCTCGAACTCGAGGATTCCTGTTCTTAAGATAAGGTTGCAACTTCGGTAACAACAAAATGGGGGAAACCCAAACAGTCATGGCTACTAAAGTTCTCTCAGCTGCCTCACATACAAATCGTTTGTCTTGTGAAGCCTTGAGAAGAAGCTGCATAAGCTAGACATGATACAGTATAACTAGCATTAGTTTAGATTTAGATTAAGAAAAGGGACATTAATCAAAGCATGTAACAAGAAGCAGAAATTCAATGAAAATATGTTACCAGAGGATCCAATGAGTCAATAATGTGATCACCGTACACACTAAAAATATCAGCACATGTCATAATTGCAGTCTTACATACTGCACTTCTCGGATTCTTCAAAGATTTCACTATTAGAGGGATCACATTCTCCCTGTTCATCAAAATGTGATTGCAATCAACGGGACAAACAAAATAATATATATATATATATATGAGGATGAATTTATAAATGTGAACATTGTCCCCCACTTCTTTAATCAGATCATCAGAAAAAAGAAATTGAGACTTACAGCATGCTGACAATTGTTTCCCTGTGAAATCTAGATAACCGGCGTACATTATTGAGTGCCTCACATACCAAAACCCAATCTTTAGAGTCTAACCCAGCCAAAAGTGTCTGAATAAACAAAAAAAGAAATGTATGGACATCAATGAGAAGTTCACCATAACAAAATATCTATTAAATTCATCAGAATCAGATTCAGTATACTTCAAAAGCTCGAGCCAAGCATCATGAGGAGATATCAACAAGCATACTCCTACCTTGAGACTTGTGTCCACATCTTCTACTTTTTTCAAATTCACAGATTCAATGTATTCTACTTCTGAGCCTCCCAACTCTGCCCCAGATTTCACACTTTCATCTCCATTGACTGGAGTTTCAATCAAGGAGGCAGTGTTTTTCCTCTGCTTTTCTTCAAGAGTTCCATGCTCAGCATGAGGTTTAATAAAGCTCCCCTTACTGGAGCTTTCGTTTTTCCTTTCAGAGGCAGGTAGTGTATTGAGATCTCTCAGAGCATTCCCCAACATCACTGAAGGAGGTAAAAGCCTGAAACACAAAGAAAATAATTTACAGAGGATCGTTCTGAACTGAACAGTTCCAGTTCTTATACCATGTAAGATAACTCTCTCTGGCTGCACAATCATCAAGCTATCTATGTTGGATGCTGGATAAGCCCATGAAAGATAATGCCATACAAGTTTCGAAAGGAAGCAAAAGAAGTATGCACTATAAACTCAAGCAAGGTACAACAACTATATACATCACCAGGTTGACATCCTGCATCACTGAAAGTCTCAATTCCCTGTTGAGATGAATCATGTTACCCTAATTTTACGTTCATCTCAGGACATGACATAGCCTTAATAGACACTATTTGAGAACTCGGATAGTCAGATGAGAATATAGGGTTCATTCTGCTGTCCAATTTGCTTTAATTAAAAACACCATCCATCAAATATAGACAAAAAAACAGATGATGCTATTTATCTTAACACATGCATCTTTGTTTTTCAAATAAGTAAATTGTATTGGAAAAGGAAGGAGGAACATAATATTCTTGTTAATAGTAGAAATTCGGAGAAGCAAATCCTAGAGAATAACATTCTTGTTACTCATTAGACAAACAAAAGCAGGGACGGGAGTGACCTGTTCTTACCCATCAATATATATATATATATATTTATCCATCATTTTATGTATTTCTCTTTTACAATAATTATTTAAGCATATTCTATCCTGAATGAATTGAACAATGCTCATTTCTCTAATTTTCTATCTAAATGTTGAAAATTTGTCAAATTATATTCCACTTTTACAAATTCACATATAGGTCATAGTATGCATAACTATTTGACTTTACTTGCAACCACTATGCTTCTATTTGAGCATCTGAAAGCCTATCTTCATTATCTTATTGCTACTTAAGATCTTGTAATAAGATGTCCACTCTAGTAGCGGCATCTTGAATCTCCTAGCTTCAGATGTGAATTATCCATCTTTCCATATCAAGGGGCAATAATTTCTTAATAAACCCTCCCACCTTGATGAAATTATCCATAGCCATAATCATTATCATAGTTTCACACCTCCCCTTACAATTACTTTGCCTACTTAGCATGTTGATAGCTCCTCTTCCTATGTTTAACCATAACTTGTTCTTCCACTCCAAAAATATAACAAATTCATCAGCCATACACCGTACATACACATTTTTTAGGTGTGCAACTTTAGAAATTAGTTGCAAACACAAAAAGGGGGTCAAGGGCAGCCTGTATGACCAAAACACAACGCACATAACGCACATATGCACAACAAAGTTTCCCCTCTGATCTTGCAAAGATATGTATAACCAATATCATGATGCGTTGGATGCAATGACACCATTTTACATATTGAATTTGCCAAGCCAATGTATAAAAATATATAACCATGAACAAGACGCATGTTGAGCAACAACACTAGTAAGTTACAAGACCACAGAACCGCAACACATAATAGTGAAGTGTGAATACAATACAGTCATAGAAACCAGGGCCCTAAAATTACCGACTCTCTTGGACAGTGACCAATGTGCCATGAAAACATCCCCAATTCATGTTGGACAATAATGGATTTTTGCCTTTTGGAACTTTAATTTGAAATTAAAGTGGGACCCAACCACCGGTTGAGGTGGGTCTAAGTGGTTTTGTATTCTCTTAACTGAGAAGATTGCAATACAAAAATAATGAGCCGCAACCATTGAGTTGTGAATGAGAATTGTCTCATAAAGTAGACATCAATAAAGTTGGATTTAGATTTAGATTTAGCCTTGATTTAGATTGGGCCTAGACTTGTACTTGTGCATGTGCTGAGTTTAGTCTTAGACTTGGACTTAGATCTAGTCTTGAGCTATGCTGGGCTCAATTTGTGCACGTGTTTGAGATTGGGCTTAGATCAGATTATGACCAAACACCCGTATCCATTTTGCAACTCATCTAGTTTAATTCTCAAAACTTATACATTATATACACATTATAATTTATATAATGGTTTTGGAGTTTTGAACCTTTGTAACTCTAATCCTAATTGCTAGAGTTGATGGCATTTGATGGCCCTATTGATGTATAGCCTCCATGGCTAGGGATTCCCTACTTGTATAAATAGAGACTTTTCCCCCTCCAACTTGGAAAAAGAATTTTAGAGAGGTTTTGTGATGGAAAATGATATGGTGTTTTGAGATAAAAAGTTGGAGATGGTTTTTTACACCAAAAAAAATATTTATCGTATCTTCTTTTGTTTTCATTTATTATTATGGAAAAATTACCAACAATCCAGACCTAATTCAAAACCCTAAACTTCCTCGAATTCCACCAAAATCAAAGAAACAAAACATTCTAGCTTCTTTCTGCACTATATGATTAATAACAGCAAAAAACAAAAAATATTGTAATTAATTATAGTGAGGATTATCAAATCAGCATTACAAAAAATTGTCATTAATTGAGAGATCTTAATCTTCAAAGTGAAACTATATACACTTCAATCCGATCGAAATCTTCTTTCTAGACTGATTTGAAGTACAGATTTCACAAAAACCAGTATAAAAAATAAAAAAATCAAAAAAAAAACTAACAAGTAATTATAGATGCAAAGAGATTACCACAGAAGCAGAAGCAATCGAGTAAACGGTAGTCAAAATGCTTTCAATCTTCTCTCACTGTAATCAGATTCAAGTATGTACGTACATACATACCGTGTAGAGAGAGAGAAAGAGTAGAGGAGAGAAGGAGAGAGAGAGATTTGTAACCATTAGGCCTCGTTTGCCAACGGTTTAGTCAAAAAGTCAAAAATTTATATTAAAAAATAAATAAAAAAATTTTTTTTTTTTTTTATATTTTTTCATAAAATTTTAAAAAATTATCTTAAATATACTAATTTTTTTAATTTATATTTTAACCAAATAATTAAAAAATTATTAAATTAATCTGTTGGAAACGAGGCTCAGTGTTACTCGACCTGGGCCGGCAAGCACTAATGAATTTGCATGTGACCGCCGAGGGAGGGAGGGAGGGAGGGAGGGAGCAGAGATATATAAATCCCCAAATTTTACTTCCAATATGCCCTTGTTTTTTTGCCATAAATATCCAACTGTCACTGCTTCTCACTGTTTACATGGTTTTGATTGGGCATCTTCTAAAGTTTTTTTTTTTTAAAGTTTCCTAAAGTGATGTGTTATATAGTTGAGATTTAATACTAAAAAATTGATGTGACTTATCATTAAATCTTAATCATACAATACACCACTCTAGAAAACTTTAAAAACAAAAAACTCTAGAGGATGCTTGCTCTTGATTGGGACTTCAAAAATTTTGAACTTGAAGCTCCATCCAAAGGAAAGACAATATTTGATATTAACACAGTATTTGATATTACAATAATGATTCATTCTACTAATTTGGGAGTATTAATTGACCATTAATGAGGTGAAAATTTTTAAAAAAAAAAAAAATACGAGCAAAACATCCCATCATGTGAGATCCACACCACTTTAGACTATTAGTGCTACTCTTTTTAGTAGTCTCACTCATTTTTATTGATATTAACACAGTATTTGATATAAATTAAAATATTTTTATTTATTTAGATAATTATATTTATTTGGATTGTATTTTTCTTTTTTGTACATTTTTAAAAAAAAAAAAAAGTCGAAAAATATATCCTAAACAACCCCCTACTCATACAAATTGAAAAGATAATAAATGTATTTTACTAATAAATACATTTGTACATTAATGCCTAATTTGAGAATTTGGTTAAAAATCACCTCGCATTTTTACTTTTTTATACGTTTTAAAAAAAAAATTCAAAAGTCGATTTTTAACTAACTTTTTAAAACAAGACTTGTTTGAGATGCACTATTTTAATATATTTTTTACTTTTTTATTTTATTTATATCACATTACTTTTTATTTAGGTCATTTCACATTTCTACCATATTACATATCTTTTTATAAAAAATAGAAAAATATATTTATTTAAATCAATCAAAACCACCTTAAAATAATAGTAATAACAATCCGAATTATTAGTGTAGGAATATAATTTCAAATTGATGACTGTTTGGTGATTGCACAGCTGTGGTTGAATATAATTTTATAGTAATGGCAATGATCAAAAATATAACAAAAATACTAGAAATTTTAAAAAATTTACTAAATGTCTCACATGAATATATTTGGTAGAATTTTTGAGATACCTAACATTACTCAAAATATAATTACATGGGATTGATGTGTCTTAACCCATGATTTGAAAATGCATAGATTAATATTAATAATTGTGATAATATATATTTTTTTTAGTTAAATCATGTGGTTGATGAGTTATGTGGTATGAAATGATTGACCAAGATGTGGTCATGGTTTGCATCAATACTGACCGAGATGTGGCCATGATTCACATCAGTTGAGATATTAAACTAAACATAAGAGTCATGTTAAACTACGACTCCTAAATTAATTGGTGATGAAATTATTAAAAGAAAATCCCTCAATTGAATCATAAATAATAATTGGTGTCAAAGTCTTAGATGTAAAAGACTTTGAAAGGAGGCAATTTATATAAAGACTTTATTGTGTTTAGATTTGTTGTGATTGTTACTGATTGGGTTATTGTCAACCTTAGTGTTTCCAGATTTTAATACAAATTGTGATAAAGAGTTTATTGTGTTTTTAATTTGTTGAGATAGTTAGTAATGGGATTAATGCTAACCATAGTAGTTGGTTGAATTGAACAGTTTGTTTCCGTTTTTGTTCGTAACAGCGTGGGTGCCAGCCAGGTGATGTTGGGCCCATTTTCCCCGATCTACCCACCGCCACCCCATCTTTTGGTGTTAACGGGCCACTGGCCCCTTGGCCTCCATAACACCAACAGCAACTCTGAGCCGAACAATGGGGGTGTTTAAGTTGGGTCAGATTTAATTTGTTTTAAATAGTCAATAAAGATAAAATATTTTAAAATAATTAATAAAATAAATGTTATATTTAAATTATAATTTATTTTTTTTTCATAATCATCAAACCAACTACAAAAATAAAAAAGTCGATTATCATCTCTAACATAACCTTTTTAACTAGATTAATAGGTAAAACGAAAATGTTAGAGATCCTAAAAGATTTATCAAAATTTCTATTAAATATCTCACATAGATGTGGGACCTACATAATGTGGGTCCTACACCCATGTGAAACATTTGATAGAAATTTTGATAAATCTTTTAGAATTTCTAGCATTACTCTAGTTAAAAAGTCAACTAAAATAGTCAAAATTTCAAACCAGCCTAGGGTACATTTTTGTTTAATAAATTAATTAATTAATTAATTAGGAAAAAAATGGGGATAAATACAAAGAGGAGATCATACCAGTGTTATGGATATTGTCAAATATTTTGAGGCCAAAAGACAAGTTTTTTTGGGGTAAATATATGTGGTGAAAATGACATTTATGATAGTTCTACTCTTACATTTTTATTTTTTATTTTTATATTTGTAATTTCTCTATTCTCACACATCGGTTAACCATCGTTTGAAAAAAAAAAATTAAAAATCAACAGTAGCAATGATCACAGGAATTGGTAATTAGTTGATACGTGAACAAATAGATAAGAGTAATATAAATTATTATTGTTATTACGTCCCAAAGGTTTCAAAATTGAATCTTTAGTCCAAATAGCCAAAGATTGAAGGAAAATAAGATACAAACTCATTATCTAAATCTAATGATGTATAAATGAGATAATTGGATGATGAATAGAAAATACATGAGAAAGCGAGTTGCCTCATAGATTATACAATAGATCGTCACATCATTAAGTTTGAAAAATAGGTATAATTTTGTAGCTAGAGTAATACTACTCAAAATTTAAACACATTAATTTGTAGTTATGCACTTTACTTGGTTGATTTTTGAAAATATGTGTTTTTTAATTACAAAAAATAATATCTAATCTGGTCAAAAAACAAAATACTCATTGTTTTCATATGAATGTTTTTGGATAAAATATTTTAAAACATAATGTTTCGATAAAATATTTTAAAACATAATGTTTGACATTTTTGTCAAACTAATCTATATATATTTGTTGGAAAAAAAAAAACATTAAAACCAACCAAATAAAATTGCTTTTTGGTGCTTATTGTGTTTGTATGGGAGTGAAATATCTTATGCTTTTCGTACTCCTTGGACTCCAAGCTTCTCGTGACGGCGTCTAACCTGGCAACACAGAAACGGTGAGCTGCTCGGCGGTGGTTTGCCGGATAGACCCTCCGACGATCAAGTCAGATCACTTGAGGAAGAAGGAGGCTGTTAGAGAGAGAATGTGTGTTTCAAATGGCGCAAAATTCCTTACCTCTAACATTCATCTTCCTCTCCTATTTCTAGGCTGGCCATGCAGCCTCAAGATTGTGCGTGCACTACCTCTGCTGTCCTTCCCTGGACAGGTGGCAGTGCTCGCCTCTCACCACTTTACGCGTGTAAAGGCCTAGTCTTCCAACCAGTACATGCAAAAATGCCCAACGGTATTGATGCGTGCTTGGAGTAGATGTCCTCTCCCCAACACCATTGGCCCAAGTGGCACACTTGACCGGAGTACCACGATCGGCCTAGCCCGCCACCACAAGCAGCACAACCGGGCTGTGTCTCGCCGACCTATCCCTCGGGAAAGAAGCGGAAGTCTGATTCACATGGCCGAGCTACTCTTGGTCGATCCATCTTGGTTGATCGGCCGTGAGGCATACCGGCCTCCCCCCCGTCCAACCTTCATTCTCGATTATATGAAGTCCGTCCATCTCGACTAACCGGTTAGAGGCATGCCGGTCCTCGCCCCGCAATCAATCTAGCCCGGGCCGCCCTTAGCTTGATTGTCACACGTCACCGTGCGCCCTGCCAAGCGTCTGGTCACAGCTCGACCAGGCCTTAGATCGTGCCTGGTTGGCCAACCTCTCAGGCCGTGCAAAACAGAGTGAAGTGCCGTGTCAGGAAAGAAAACAAATCGGCGTCGTGCGGTTTGTCACGACCCGCGTTACCGTAGCTCGGCCGTACTAACCGGTGCAAATCTCCCCTCTCAATTGCCCCTTAACCCCAACCGAGCTAATCGTGATCGGGGTTACCACCATGACCGAGCTAACGGTCATCGAGTTGTGCCAGTACAGGCCGAGCGCAATTGACACCAAATCCGTTGCTGAGCTATTCCATTTGGTCGGCCATTGTCTCAGTAGTCTTGTCAAGGGTCGTACAACCGTACTGACAACCGCGTTCTCAGTGCCACGTGGCCTCACGCCATTGGTCCGTACACCCCAGCTGTCTTCCACGCGCAGAATTCAAACGGCGCAGCCGTTTGGTTTTCCCACCACTTTTAATACACATTTGAGGGGTCACTTTTGCCCCCCTCACTGTTCATTTCCCTCTTCAAGCCAAAACCCTAGCCTTCAAACGTCTCATACTTCCTCCCCTACGTTGCTCCCCATTTGTTTCCCTACGTCCGTTTTTGCCATTTTTGAAGCTGCAATCAAGTCTGCGAGGCTGAATCTTGCTGGGCATCTAGCATTGGTAAGTTTCTCCATCCTTCTTTCGTACTTTCATACTCGAGTTCTTCGAGTTCTTCATTTTTTTGCCACTGTTCTTCGTGTTCTTCGCTTGGGAGCATTAGAGCTCTCCCTCTTTGCTTAGAGCTCGTATACACTAGGGCGAAATGGAAACTGTAGGAATGGATGGGGCCTCCGTGCCCCTATTTCTTCTTAGATCGAATGAATGGGCCTTGAACTTAGGATGAACACTGGATAGAACCGAGCTAAATATTAATTTAGATCCATAAATCGGACTTAACCGAGCTAAAACTTGTTCGAGGCCTCTATTTGGGGCCTTGACCGAGCTAAATATTCAATGAGATCTACTCATAGTACTGAAACCGAGCTAAAACTTGTTCGAGTTCTCTTTTTGAGCCTTGACCAAGCTGAAAATAGAGGATCAGAACCGAACTAGAAAGGCCAAATCGGCCAAGTAGTCGAGCCGAGATAGGGGTCAAACCGTCCAAACGTCAAAAATCCTTTTACCGGGCTAAGAGCTCCACGTAGAAGCCGTGCAATTTATGTCGTGCTAACCCTTGGAATTATTTTTCAACAATGCAGAACAAACTAGGACCGACCAGGCCTCTCCAGCCACTGGTGAAGCTCAACGTCCGAGCAAACACACCAAAATTTTTGACCGAGTTACAAATTAAATCACCAAATAAAACTGAGATAAATGGGGAAGTACCGATTCATGGTGAGCTCGCCCGGTGCGATAGCCGAGTTTCGTAGGGAGTACAACATTCCAGACGACGTCATTTTAGAGCTGGCCAAGAAGGGAGATACCCCTTGGGGAGACCTAGACCAGTGCCCCTTCACGGTCGTGTCCATAGTCGAAAGAGGACTTCGCTTTCCAGTCCAACCCTTGATCTGCGAATTTTTAAGGCAAACAAGGCTTTGTCCAACCCAAGTGTCGAACAACACATACAAGATAATAAACGGAGTGGCCGAGCTAAACAGGAGGCTTGGTCTCAATCTTGGCCTCGCCGAAATATTTCATCAATACAACCTCAGCAAGAATAAAGGTGGGTTTTGTTGGTACCTGAAGGTAAAGAAAGGTCGAGCAAAACTCATCGAGGGCAACCCAGACAAAGAGACCAATGATGATGACTTCTTGTGGGTGTCCAGTCGCTATGAGGATACTGAGGCACCCATACCGGGCTGGTATATTAGGAAAGATTTTGGCAGTGCTGGTGAGTAGCTCGGCTAACCGCACTAGTTTCTTTCTGCATCAGTTTCTTTTTATATCGATCTAACACTTGTCCTCTTTTTGCAGATTACAAGCACCTAGCAGAAGACTACTGCCAGGCTAACCAAGAGGCCATACGCGTCTTACTGCGCCATCTAGGAGAAGAAAGAGAATCATCAGAGCTGCTCAACTTTGAACTGACCTACAACTACAGAGCGCCGCGCAAAAGTCAGGTCACCGACTTTCTTCGTGCTCCATCCCCAGAACCTGACCCAAATCTTCCGCCGATCAGACTTGTTCCTCTCACCGCCGAGCAAGAAATGGTGAAAATTCAGGCAATCAAGTCCATGATCACCGGCGAGAAAAACGAGTCCCAACCACCAGAGGCAATCGGGGGAACATCTTCAACTCCCGCCGGGTAGAAGGAAAGTGCTGTGCTGGCTCTGGCCAGCGAACAACCAATCAGCCAGCCAAAGAAGCGGCCGATGAAGGATTTAACCGGTCAACACCTGGTAGACGAGGACTCCACCGAGAAAGCTTCGATAGATCTAGGGGATCAGACTGAACAACAAATCAGCGGGCCATCCAAGAGCCCAAGTGCCCCCCCGGTCTGGTCGCCAGAATTTAAATATAAGGGCCGTGCTGTTTCTGCGGTAGACTCTGTCTACGCGGACAAGGACTACTCGCTCGGTTTTAACATGACCAAAGGGTTGATCCTGCCTGCCGACATGAAAAAATATGACGAGCTTTCTGACCTGAAGGTCCTCTACTCAACGGCGAAATCTATAGTACTGGTAAATTGTCACTCCTGTTTTTTTTCAAGTCGTAGCCCGGTTTTTGCTCGGTTTCATTAACGCTAACAATCTTTTGCTTGTTTACAGGCCGCGCAAAAGAACTATCTCGCGCCATGAGCGCATGATCGCTATGCGGCAGAGTCTGCGTGATGCCATCGCCGAGAACAAGGCCCAAGCGGCCGAGATAGCGAAGCTTAAGGCCGCGCATGAGGCAATTGTGGCCGAGGAGATGACCTGAGCCAGAAGGTTGACCGAGCTGAAGCGGACAAGCAACGGGCCGTGAAGTCAACGAAGGCTCGGTATCTCGTCGAGCTGAGGAAATTGCGCGATGCCCATAAGAAGAAGAAAGAAAAGGCGGTCGACGATGCCGAATACAGGGGCTATGCTCAGGGCGAGAAAACGTATGAATGGCAAGTGCAGGCGACCAAGGACATCTTTTTTCCAATGCGGTTGGAAAGCTGCCGTGGAGAAAGTTGGCCTTGGTCAAGACGCTAATATGTTCCTGAATCCACCTGCTGCCTTCATACCACACTACATGCAGGCTTATGCGACTGCCGCATAAAAGAGGCTCATAGAGGAGGCCAGAAAGGAAGCCGAGGTAGATGCCGCCGCCGTGCAACAAACCGAGCAAACTACTCTTGAAGCGTCTCAAGATGCAGAAGATCAAGTGGCCGATCGGGAGGTTGCCGCGGTGGAGGGCGCTGGCGATGAGGCAGAAGAAGGCTTGCCTGAGCACACTGTGGTGGTTGCCGAGCAAACTGTGGAAGTTGTCGAGCAAACGGTCGACCTTGAGTTGGACTGAAGATCTTTGTCTTCTATTTTCCTTACTTTGTTTTTTATTTCCTTTCTTTCTTTTTTAACCGGGCTAGGCCCCCCCACTTGTAATGCGTTTCCTTGATCAATGAAATTTGAACTTTTTGCTCGTTTATCTCTCATTTTTGTTCGGTTGGCACATGCAAAATTTCTTCATTCGAACTTTAATGCATCACAACTGGTATGTCAGCTATGCCGCGCAATGTGCCGAGCTAAAATCAAAATTGCTTCCACTTTAAATGTTTGCGAATCATTACTAGCAGCTCAGCTCTTTGATCTTTCGGATGAACCCAGACATTTTCATTCGGCCGAGCAAAGTCAGCTCGGCTCTTATCAGCTCGGTCTTTGTAGTTTTGAAAACGCCCAAACATTTCATTCTGGCCGAGCAAAAATCAGCTCGGCTGCTCTGGCTTCGACATCACTTCAAGTCTTGTATTTGGCGGGTAAAAACCAGCTCGGCCCTAAAGGAAGTTGGACAAATCACCAACACTTCATTTTGGTCGAGCAAAACTAACTCAGCTTGTATATTGGGCAAAACACCAATATTTTAACGTGGCCGAGCAAAATCAGCTCGCCCCTGAGTTGGATAAAACGCCAACATTTCTTTTGGCCGAGCAAAGTCAGCTGGCTCTTAAAGGTTGGACAAGACACCAACATATCGTTTGGCCGAGCAAAGTTAGCTCGTCTCTTATCAGTTGGAAAAAACACCAACACATCGTTTGGTCGAGCAAAGTCAGCTCGGCCTGTGGATTGGTCAAAACACCAATATTTCATTTAGGTTGTTCATGACGCCAACTGTTTGCGTGGTCTGCTTCTATACCGGCGAGAGAAAATCAGCCCGATCCCATTCGGGTCGAGCTCTTTGCCCCTGACATCCATAGTGGCCCAGTATCCTTACGGTGTCATTGTACAGAAAGATGTAATACAAAACAACAAAAAGGCTATTTTTCATTACAAAAACCAAGGCTATCCTTACATCAAATACCAAAAAGCTAAAGGTCAGGAAAGCTAAGCAATACAAGCAATTACATCTTAAAAGTAAAAGATCTTAAGATTGGCTGCATTCCACGGTCTGGGGACAGCTTTTCCCTCTAAATCTTCCAATTTCCAGCGGGATGACGGCCTCCATGCCATAGGCCAAAGCGATCGGTGTTTCTCCGGTCGAACGCCTTGGCGTAGTACGGTATGCCCAGAGTACATTAGGGAGTTCTTTAGCCCACTTTTCCTTGGTTTTCTCAAGCCGCTTCTTCAACCCGTCCAGGATGGTCTTGTTTGAGGCCTCTGCTTGGCCATTTGACTGAGGATAAGCCGGCGTTGAATTGTAGAACTCGATCTTCAACTCTTCGCAAAATCTGCGAAAGAGTTTCTCATCGAATTGAGTGTCGTTATCCCAGATGAGGCCCTTGGGTATACCGAAGCGAGTGATAACATTTTTCCAGACAAACTTCTTCACATCATTTTCCTTTATGGTCGCCAATGGCTCGGCCTCAACCCACTTTGTAAAGTAGTCAGTGGCGGCAATGAAGAATTTGCGATTCCCGGGGTTGCTGGGAGTGGCCCCACTATATCCAATCCCCAGAGTGCGAACGGCCAAGGACTTGTAAGGGGGAGCAATTCTCTCGCTGGTTGGTGGATTCGGTGAGCAAATTTCTGACACTTTTCACACCGGCAAACGTATTTCTGCGCGTCTGCCTACATACACGACCACCAATAACCTTGGGAAATTGCTCGGTAAGCCAAAGACCTGCCTCCAGTATGGCTTCCGCAGATGCCTTCATGGACCTCATAGAGGACAGCCTCTACCTTGGCGAGATGGACACACTTCAGATACGGCTCGGTGAAAGACTTCTTATACAAGGCTCAGGACGGGGAGAGCCAAAACCGCTCTGACTTGGCCCGGATCTTGTTGGCCGCCTTCTTTTCTTCTGGTAGAACTCTGTCTTTCAGGAAGGCGATGATGGGGTCCATCCAAGAAGGACCCAAGTTGGTGCAGAGTACCTCGGTCACTTCCGGTTCCTCGATGCTTGGCCAAGGTAAAAATTCAATCATCAAGGGATTAGGAAAAACTGTTTGAGTAGAAGCAAGTCCGGCCAATTCATTAGCCGTGTTGTTTTCTTCGCGGTTGATTTGTTCCATCCTTATTGCGGCGAACTTTTTGATCTCTGCACGTACCAGCGCCTGATACTTGGCCATTCTTTCGTCCCTTGCCTCATACTCCCCTGAGACCTGATTGACCACCAACTTGGAATCGCTGAATACCATAAGGGTTGACGCTTTCATTCTCAATGCGCTTCTTAGTCCGGCAATGAGGGCTTTGTACTCCACTTCGTTGTTAGATGCTGGGAAGCCGAGTGTAATTGCCTGCTCGATAATTAGCCCGTTCGGAGAAGTCAGTATGATACCCAGCCCGGCCTCGTGCCTGTTGGATGCCCCATCGACGAAGAGCTTCCACATCTCACCAATGAACAGCTTCCAGCAATCAGAAGGGTTTTGGGAGCTTCTCAATTCCAAGTCTACGATCGGCTCATTCTGGTCTCTTTCCTTGTCTTCGTTGAGTTTGTCTTCCAATGAGTTACCCGGCTTCGCCAGTTCGGTCGCCTTTTGCCCTTCTTTCACTTGCGAGCCAACACTTGTCTCCATTGCCTGATCCATGGGCTGTGCTAAATCCGCACCAGTCAAATTAATCGGGCAAACTGGATACTTTCCAGGGGTGAACTCCGCCACAAAGTTTGTGAGAGCTTGAGCCTTAATCATGGTGCGCGGACAGAACTTGATGTCGTATTGTTCCAACTCCATGGCCCATTTCAAAATTCTTCTGGTAAAATCTGCCTTTTCAAAGAGCATCTTAAGTGGAAACTCGATTAGCACAACTATTGTATGGGCATGAAAGTAGTGTGCCAGCTTTCTCGACGCCATCATCAGGGCCAGCACTAATTTTTTCAGCGGAAGATATCTCGTCTCGGCCGGGAGCAGAGTCTTGCTTACATAGTAAATGGACAGGTGTTGGATGCCTTCAGCGTGGACTAGGACGACGCTCACCGCATGTTCGGAGACTGCCAAATAGAGATACAATTCTTCACCCGGCCGAGGCGTGACTAAGATAAGGGCTGAGGAGAGGTACACTTTTAAGTCTGCCAGTGCATGGTCACATTCGTCGTCCCAGAAGAACTTGGTCTTCAAAGTTTTGAAGAAAGGCCTGCAACGATCTGAAGACCGGCTGATAAATCTATTCAGCGTGGCTGCCATTCCTGTAAGATTTTGCGCGTCCTTCGTGAAGTTTGGGCACTCCAAGTCTTGTATAGCCTTGATCTGTGGTGGGTCGGCTTCAATCCCTCGATTTGTGACCAGAAAACCCAAATACTTCCCGGTGCCGACTCCGAAGGCGCATTTGGAGGCATTCAAACGAAGCTTGTGGCATTTAAGTATAACAAACATCTCTGCTAGGTCGGAGAGGTGCTGAGATTTCTCCTTACTCTTTACCACCATATCGACGATGTAGGCCTTCATGGTGCGGCCCAACAGTGGGGCGAACATCTTTGTCACCATCCATTGAAAAGTTGCTCCAGCGTTTTTCAGCCCGAACGGCATAATTTTATAGCAATACAATCCTCTGGGAGTAGTGAACGATGTGATCTCTCGGTCCGGTTTATACATGGCTATCTGGTGGTAGCCGCAATATGCGTCCAGGAAGCTAAACCTCTGATGGCCAGCGGTTAAGTCCACCAGCTGGTCAATTTGAGGGAGGGGGAAGCTATCCTTTGGGCAAGCACGGTTGACCGTCTTGTAGTCAACTCAGACTCGCCACTTACCATTCTTCTTCGGAACCACCACCGTGTTGGATATCCACTGAGGGTATTACTCATCTTCTATGGCCCCAGCTTCCAGCAGGTTTTTCACTTCCTCTGCCATTACCTCGGCATGGTGCAAGGTTGAGCGGCGTGTCCTTTGGATGACTGGCCGTGCATTGGGGAAGACATTCAACTAATAGCAAATGAAGTTCGGGTCGATGCCAGGCGTATCGTAAGGCATCCACGCAAAAGCCTCCAAATTGGAAGTCAAGAAGTTGACATAATCTAACCGCTCGGTGCTAGACAAAGATAATCCCAAGAGGAAGAATTTAGTTGGGTCGTTCTCGTCGATGCGCACTTCCACCAAATCCTTGACTGATTTTTTCTTGGCCTTTCTACCTACGTCTTCAAGGACCTCCTTTCCCTCGGGTCCCTCAATCATTTAGACGAACCCCTTGGCTGCTCGGCTGCCATTTACTGCAATGAAGCATTGTTTTGCCATCACCTGGTCTCCCCGAACCTCTTCTATTTGTCCAGTTGGCGTCGGAAAGCGCAAAACTTGATGGTAAGTCGATGTTACTACTTGCATGGCGTGCAACCAGCCCCTGTCCAAAATTAAGTTGTAAGTAGATGGGACCTTGAGCACCTAGAATTCCACCTGCTTCACAACTGAACCCACTTTGACTGGCAATATGATCTTCTCCACCGGCCACTCTGGCTGTGAATTGAATCCAACCAAAGGAGACGTCACAGGGGCCAAGTCCTTGTCTTACAGCTTCATTTGCTTGAAGGCATCATAGTACATAATCTCGACCGAACTTCCCTGGTTGATCAAGATTCTCTTGATGTCAAAGTTTTTGACGCGAAGAGTTACCACTAGGGCATCATTGTAGGGCATCTGGATCCTTTCCAAATCCTCGCTTGAAAAGGTAAGGACTTCTTTCTCCTCAGTCTTCCCCTTCTTCACGGCGGGCTGAACGGAGAGCACTTCTCTCATGTGCTTGGCCTTCTTGATCATCCCTTTTAGCTCGCAGACCCTGGCCGGTTCAATGATGCCATGAATGACGTTGATTACACCTTGTGGCGCCACGTCCAGAGCTGCTAGACCGTTTGGTTCGGTCTGTTCCGACGGTGCGGCCTTCATATCCCCATCTATGTATTGGTCAAGATGCCCGGCCGCCACTAATTCCTCCAAGTGTTGTTTGAGCAGCAAGCAGTCCTTTGTTCGGTGCCCCCGTTTCTCATGGAAGGTGCAGCGATATTTTGAATTGAAGCCTCTCTGCGCACTCCCCAACTTGGCCGGCCAGCAGACAAAAGGCTCGCCTCAGATCTCACTCAAAATGCGGTAGATAGGGATTTTAAAGACCGTGGTGATTCCAGTCCGCACCTTTAATTTTCTCTTGGCATCTTCCGCTGCGTCACGAGGAGCATCAGCTTGGTCGTTTCTGCGACCTTTGTTTCTGTCATCGCTGTTTAGGCCACGACGTTGATCTTTTGACCGGTCCTTTGGGCAGTTATCCTCCTGCCCGATCGAGTGAACTTTCCCTGCCACCTTTCTGTCCGCTACGATCGGATTATTCTTCTCGGTCGTGGAGGCGGCATCCTCTTCCACACGAATGTGCTCATTGATCCGTTGCATCAAGGACTCCATAGTGGTGGGCTGGTGCATCGTGAGCGAATCTCGCAGCCTATGTCCGACTGGGAGACCCTGTTTGTACTGAGTGATCGCAAGATTGGTAGGGCAGTCGAGGATCTCATTGTAAGTTTCCCAGTACCTTGCATTGTATGCCTTCAATGAACCTCCAGATTCTATCTTGACGCCCAGGAGATGGTCGACCTCCTTCGGTGTTCGAGTGTTGGTTTTGAATCCGGTGACGAAGGCTTCCGCTAGTTGCTGCCACCCCACGATACTCCCCTCCGGGAGCCTTTCGAACCACTTCAAGCCCAGCTCTCCCAAGCTTGCTGGGAATATGAGGCACATTAGGGCGTCATTGCGCCGATGGCTAGCCATTACTTGCCAGTAATGGCTCACGTGCATGTACGGATCCGTCTTGCCGTCGTACAAAGTGAACTTTGGCTGATGGAATCCGGCGGGGAGTGGCGTGCTCTCGATCTCTGGAGACAGCGGCGTGGATGTTAGTCTTGCCAGCTCTTTCTTCACCAGCGCAGGGGCCAGCACCTTGGGCGCCAGCATCACCACTTCTTTGCTACAATGAACTGGAACGCTCAACCTCTGCAACGCCGACACTCTCTGAGCCTCTTGACGGCGCGCTCTCTCCTCCAACACATCCCTGAGGTCTCCGAAACGGGTGGAGATAGAGTATCATGACGTCGACGACGGGCGGGAGGGACGGTAGGTGCTGTCGCGAGTGAGGGATCTGCTATCTCTTGGGTCAGAATCACCAACCCCATAGTTCTTGGTGATGGAGAGAAAATGAGTACTCCCCTGGTGGCGACCGCTAGAATGCAAGGACGGGGTGCGCTCATTAAAGTTGCCCTCTCCAGCAACACCCTTCCCCTTAATCTGGCGTTTCAGCATCTCCATTTCCGCCGCCATCTTGTGAATGAGGGCGTCTTCGTCTGTGCTCCAGACACTGCGCACGGGACTCCCCCCGCCGCCGACGGCCCTCTGGACTCTTCGAGCGATCAGTACTCCTCCCGCGTTTGTCTCGTGCACCTCGCGAAGAAGTTTCTAAGGCCGCCATGGCTGGGATATTCGGGGGGCCTTCTCTCCGTCGGACAGACTCTGGTGTGACACCATCGACGACGGACGGTGGAATTTCGTCATTGTGGGCCATGGAAATGGTCGAAGAAGCTCGAAGAACAAGGGTGCAGTATCAAAGAATTCTCACAGACGGCGCCAATTGTACGGGGGCGAAATATCCTCTGCTTTCCGTATTCCTTGGGCTCCAAGCTTCTCGTGACAGCATCTAACCTGGCAACACAGAAACGGTGAGCTGACCGGCGGTGGTTTGTCAGATAAACCCTCCGATGATTAAGTCAGATCACTTGAGGAAGAAGGAGGCTGTTAGAGAGAGATAGTGTGTTTCAGATGGCGCAAAATTCCTTACCTCTAACGTTCATCTTCCTCTCCTATTTCTAGGCTGGCCATGCAGCCTCAAGATTGTGCGCGCACTATCTCTGCTGTCCTTCCCTGGACAGGTGGCAGTGCTCGCCTCTCACCACCTTACGCGTGTAAAGGCCTAGTCCTCCAACCAGTACATGCAGAACTGCCCAACGGTATTGACTTGTGCTTGGAGTAGATGTCCTCTCCCCAATGCCATTGGCCCAGGTGGCACACTTGACCGGAGTACCACGACCGGCCTAGCCCGCCACCACAAGCAGCACAACCGGGCTGTGTCTCGCTAACCTATCCCTCGGGGAAGAAGCGGAAGTCTGATTCACATGGCCGAGCTACTCTTGGTCGGTCCATACTGGTTGATCAGCTGTGAGGCATACCGGTCTCCCCCTGTCCTACCTTCATTCTTGGTTATATGAAGTCCGTCCATCTCGGCTAGCCGGTTAGAGGCAGACCGGTTCTCGCCCCGCAATCAGTCTAGCCCGGGCCGCCCTTAGCTCGGTTGTCACACGTCACCGTGCGCCCTGCCAAGCGACTGGTCATAACTTAACCAGGCCTTAGATCGTGCCTGGTCGGCCAACCTCTCCGTAGTGCAAAAGCAGCGAAATCTTGAGTGTCGGGAAAAACATATTCGGCGTAGCGGTTTTTGTCCACAGAGCGCGTTCAACTTCTTCGGCCGGTGCAAATCTCCCCTCTCAGTGTTCAATTACAATTTCTTGTTATTTAATTTAATCAAGGTATAATTTATACTTTATTTTGATATGATTTAGTTGATAAATATTAAACCCTTATATTTAAAAATATACATTTAAATGTCACACTTTTTGAATTGACGTGTAAAACATGATGCTTTAGTATGTTAAAATGTCAAAAATATACTTATTATTTTTTTTCTTATTTTGTTTGTTTTGGCAATTCGATTAAAAGTAGTTTTTTTTTGTTTTTGATTTTTTAAAATCATATTACCTCTCTATTTTATATATTTTAAAAAATAGAAAGTTAATTTAACCTACTTCTCAAAACAATATATTTAAAATATACATTTAATGTCACACTTTTTGAATAAAGTGCAAAAATGATGGGTTAATATGTTAAAATGTAAAAAATACATTTACTAATATATTTTTTTTTTGTCATATACCACACTTATCACTTTCTAAAAGATCATTGCAGCCTCTCCAAATCAAATCGGTTTGTATAGTTTTTTTTTGGGCAATTATAAATAAAATTTAGAGTTTGAGTCTTGTAATAAAATAAATCTTAAGTTTTTAATTTTATCAATTTAAATTTTTATTTTTTGATTGCATTATTAAAATGTCTAAAATAACATTTTTTTAATGAATTTAATGTCTAAAATATCAATTTTTCTATTGATATTACTTAACAAAAATAGACAAATGGTTTAAATTGAAAATAAATCTAAAGTATAAGGTTTAAATTGACAAAATTAAAAACTCATGATTTATTTTGTTACGTGGCTCAAATTATGTTTTTTTTAATATATATATAATTTGTCCTTTTAATTCTGTTTTTTTTTTTAATTTGATAATATAAGTTTAATAATTTGTTTACAATTTTAGTTTTCATAGAATTAGAATTACCGATATTAAATTATTGTTTATCATAAAGCTAGATTATTCTAATTGAATCTGTGAACACCCTATCAAACACTGTTAAAAATAGGAATTTGTCCAACCATGTGCGAGTATTTGGGGGTTGCTTAGTTTGAGTGACTTTTGTGTAATTAAATGAATTTATTTTGGGATCTATTTAAATAATTTGAATTGTTCATATTTTAGAGTACGTTGAGTAAAATATATTTGTAAAAATTTAAGTTAATCGGATATTGTTAACCCTTTCATCCACTCACATTAATATATACAAAAATAAATGACAATTGTGATTTAAAGCATTAAAAGAATACAAATATAAATGACAATTGTAATTTAAAGTATTAAAATGAATACAAATGTGAGTGAATGAAAGGGTTAACCATATCTGATTAATTTGATTTTTTATAAGTATATTCTATTTGATGTATTCTAAAATGTTAATAGTTTGGATCATAAAAATAAGTCCAAAAATAGGTTTATTTGACTGCACAATAGTACTGTGCAAGGGGCAAAACAGTTGCCCAAGTTCTATTTTGTAATTTTTTGGGGCTTATTTTTGTTTTTGGTGAACTTGGAAAAAAAAAAAAAATCAAAAAGTTTTAGATTTCTATTCTCAATTGAGAAGTAACTATTTTAGTTAAAAAGTAAAAAAGTTATTATAAATTATCATATTATTTTTTTTTTATAAATCTTTTCTTAAAAAATTAAAAAATTATTAAAATAACATGTTTCTAAACAAAGCATGACAAGATAATTAAAATTTTTAATTTTTTTTTAAATTCAAAAAAAATATAGAACAGACAAAAATAAGCAAAAAAAAGTAGTAAATTTTTTAGCTTACTTTGGTTCTTGTTTATATATATATATATATAAAATTTTTAGACTCATTTACCCAAATGAACTTAAAAAAAAAAAAAAATTAACATGAATTTATAAAAAAGTCAATTTAAAAAACAAAAAAAAAAACACAAATGCGACTCACATTCGGCACCGCTCAAAACCTAGACGACAAAACGAACTTTCAAATATCACTTTGGTTTGTGCATATCTCTTTCGTTTCCCCGTATATCGCAGTTGGCGGTTCAAAGCCAAAACAAATCCAAAAAACTTCTCCCTACAAACGCTTCTCGATACCCCCATCCCATCCACCGCCTCACCATTCTACACTTCCTAAAAAACCCAGACATGTCCCCAACGCTACTAACACCACCCTCCCAATCTCGACTCGGCTGATGGACCTGGCCGATTCGACTCACCACCAAGCTCGTTCCGCTTCCACCATCAATCTCAATGCAATCCCTTCGTCTTCCTCTTCCTCTTCCTCTTCGTCTTCCTCTTCCTCAGCCGATTCCCTATCCCCCGACGACTTCGCCGTCTTCCGAACCTTCCACGACCACCCGCCGTCGTCGTCCGGACCTCCGGCGCACGTTCCCGGTGATGCTTCTGGTTTGGGATGCGCCGCCTGTGGTCGGCCGGAGGTTGGAGGAGACGTGGTGGTGTGCGACGGCTGCGAACGTGGTTTCCACCTCGGTTGCGCCGGAATGCGTGGGCGGCAGGTGGTGGTGCTGGACGAGTGGATTTGCCGGGAATGTGTGAGCGACGGAGTGCCGATTAATCGGTGGGCGTCGGGATTGAAATCTTCGCTTCACAGTGACGGTGAAGGCGACGGGAGTGAAGAGTTTTCAGATTCGAGGTACAAGTTTCTTGAGATTATTCAATTTTGGTAGTTGTAATAAATAAAATATGCATATAAATACAGAGTTTTAATAGAGATAAATGTAAGAAGCAAGCTTATATTCCACAACAATCCAAGTTCCATCTTTCCATTTGGCACACTGTATTAGTTGCGTAGATTTGGTATAGATGTTTATATTAGTTATCTTTGAGCAGCAGTGAATTTAAAAATATTAGGTGGTTCGCTTGTTTGAAGCTTATATAAGCATCAACAGGGTTTACTGGCAGTACAAGTTGGTTTATTCGAAGTTTTCAATTTTTGAGTTTAAAAATTACAAAATGTTCATTTATTTTTGTAAGATTAGATTTCTTTGTAGTTGCAATTTCTAGTTCAGAGGCATGCCTCGAAGTTGCATATCCTGCTCCAGATGCCATGGATTGGTTAATCAACCAGTGAAGAGAATAGAAGCTTAGGTATAGGTAAGGTGAGAGGGATGAAGAGTGCAAGTTGGTGTGAGGGCAAAGTATTGAATTAAATGGTTAGGGAGAGTGAAGTACTTACTATTCATAGCTTGATCCATAAGGTTGTTTGGGAATTGTCTGATTGCAAGACTACCATCGTGAGGCACTTGAGCACATTAGGTGGGTGTGCATAAGAGGATTTTATGTTTGTAAGGGGATCTCCCTTTCCACTCTGTAGTTGCAACTATCTTCTGGCTTTTGGCCCTCTCCTTAGGGTTGAGGATCTTTTCATTGTTTTGTGAAGGATAGTGTTGAATTACAAGTCTAATACATTTTGGGAGGGATTGGATTTTGTAGAATTCAAGCTTCATACATCTGCTTGCTTTCTATTAGTTCATGGATTAATTGCAGTTTGTGTTGAATTACTTCCTCACCGTTCCTTATTTACAATGCCTAAACAGAAAATATGGGTGCTCTGCAAAGAAGAAGTGAATTTGTTTAGGCAGACTCACTAATCATTAGGTTGAATAAGTCCCCGTACTTGCAGGCTGATACTATTTATCCATATTAGCAGTTCCTTTTTTGTTGTGGCAATAAGTTAAAAGAGAGTAAATTATTGTACTTGGAGGACTCGTGTCCATCACTTAAACATGTGTGTCTATCGATTAGACATGCATGAAACTAATTATAAGGTTAAACAAAGTTACTTGGGATATAATAATAAAATAAAAACAATGTAAATTTATGAAAATAAGTGTTATATTACGTTTTTTTATTATCTTTGAATGATATATCAATGTATATGACATATAATAAATATACAAATTATTTATTCTGTGAGTGTCCCCCATGTGTTTTGTCTTACATTTTCTAAAAATTTGCATGTCATCATGTCCGTATCCGTGTCTGTGTCGTATCGCATGTCCGTGCTTCTTGGATTGAGTTATTTATAAATAGCTTGTTTTCTTCTTGTTTTAATTGATCTACTAAGTTAAATTGGTCGAATTTGAGCTTTCCTTTCATTTTCTTTTATGTAATGAGCCGTACCTGAACTGGCAGTTAACTTATCTCCATATTTATTGCATTCTCTTATGCGTTAGATGAATATAATAATAATGTAATGCAACTCCTTTGCTCTGTTTTGGAAAAACAGATAAAGCTTTAAAGACTGTACGAGTGTGTATTGATTAGCCATGCATGAAACTAATTATAAGTTCAAACAAAATAACTTGGGATACAATAATGAAAGAAAAAACAATGTAAATTTGTGAAAATAAAATGTTATATTGTATTTTTTTTATTATCTTTGGATGTTATATTATGCATGTTCCCTACATGTCGTGTCTTGTATTTTTTGAAAATTGGTGTGTCAATGTGTCCGTGCTTCTTAGATTGAGTTATTCATAAATAGCTTGTTCTCTTCTTGTTTCAATTGATCTATTAAGTTAAATTGGTCGAATTTGTGCTTTCCTTTCATTTCATTTTCTTTTATGTAATGAGCAGTACATGAACTGGCAATTACTTATCCCCATATTTGTTGCATTCTCTTAGGCATTAGATGAAAATAATATAAATGTAATGCAACTCCTTTGCTCTTTTTGGGAAAACATAGATAGAGCTTTAAAGACCATTAGATGATCGAGGGTTTCGTGGGAATGGGACACACATTGCGTATTCTTCGACCAAACAAGGCTCATCAACTGCGTAATTTATTTTCTTCCTCGCCAATTTTCAACGACAATTTTCCGATCAAGCAGGTTTGGATGACTCTCTTTGTCACTCTCACTCTCACTCTTCAATCTTGGTCTTGATCTTGATTTGTTTGTTCAAAGCAAGCCCTTTCTATTGATTATTCCTGGTGCTATAATAAGATCTAGTTATTTGAAGATCTACTCTTGGATCTGCAAGGCCAATCGGGTAACACCCTCACTTTGTTAATTAATTTCTTATCTATGTCAGAATTTGTATTCTTGTCATGGTATATCCAATTTGGTTTTTATTTTTTATTTTTATTGGGTTTAATGTGTTTTCTAAACGCAATTTCTTTTTTAGGATTAGAAAGTTGAAGTAGTTCCTATCACAAACATTTTATTTTGGGAAATTAGGGTTTTTCAGATGTTATAAATTGTTGATGCCATTTTACCTAGTCATTGAGGACTATGAAGCATGGATACATACGTGGAAAGGCAAGGACAAGGAGGCGGACATGGGACACAGTGATTTAAAAAAAATACAAACACAAACACAGACATGTACATGACGGGCAAAAAAATGTTTTTATTTTTATTTATATAAATGTTACATCCATAAACAACCAAAATTAATGAAAATTGACACTAATTTAACATAAAACACACTAAATTTAAATCATTTAGAGGTTAGATCTGTGTTGCATTAGGGCTCCGAGTATAGTTAGAAGTTAGTGTCTTGACTTCACAATTGTGGTTAGATTTGTATTGCGTTGTTGATGATTTGATATGAGTTTTATAATTTTTTAAAATTTATTGTCTTTTCAACTATTATAATATGTACCCCGAAATTAGCAATGGAAAATTAAAATAAGACTCTGTCGCTAAGGAGCATAAACACGAACATAGATACAAGCATGGGACACAGTGGTTTTGAAAAAAATTAGATTTGAGCACAGTGGGGATACAACAAAATTTTTTGTTTGGTATTTATTTTTTTATTTGCTATGTATACAAATATTAATGTAGGGCACAAAGATCTTTCTAAACTTATAAAAAAGAAACTCGCAAGGGTTTCCTGAGGCTTGTCCAAATACAACAATTGTGTATCTGTGAAGTGTCCCTAAAGTATCCTGCAAAACTATATTAATTAAAGAAATTGACAAGCCACATGGTGTGTTTGACACGTGGACACTCGTATCCCCAATGTTAAGTGTCCCATTATACGTGTCTGACACGAACACATCAAGCATCCATTTTGAAGTGTCGGTGCTTCATAGTGTGAGAATATATTGTATACTTGCTCCGTCCCAAAATATTAATCCCTTATTCCATTTCCTTTCGTCCCAAAATATTAGTCCCTTTTGAAGAATCCATCTTTTTTTGGTAGTACAATTATTACACTTTAAAAATATTAACTTTTCAAAATTACCCTTTGATAATACACCTTTTTTGGGAACATCAATTGTTATAATTGTACTTTTTTTGGTAGTGCAATTATTACACTTTAAAAATATTAACTTTCCAAAATTACCCTTTGATAGTACATTTTTTTGGGAACATCAATTGTTAGAATTGTACTTATGTTGTTAATGAATTTAAAAGAAGGACAAAATAAGAAATTCGTATTATTTTAATCCTTAATTTTTTAAAAAAGACTAATATTTTGGGACAAAGGGAGTATATTCTATATTAGGCATGTTTCTGATTGTATATATTAGGCTTGATTTCGACTTCAGAGATGAACTAGGGTGAATTTGAGAGAGAGAGAGAGATATTACAGCTCAAACAACGATGGTGACGGCTCTAGGGTTTCAAACCAGAGAGCGATTGTGACGGCTCTGATACCATATAAGTTTTTCTGAATGAGAATTGTATATTCAATGTGTAAATGGTTACATCAAGACCTCAGTATATATAACCCTAAACCCTAAACTAAAAAGGAAATACAAAGATTACATAATCACAATCATGCCTAAATCAACCCTAATATATACAATCAAAAGCATGCCTAATATTGAATATATACAATATACTCTCATACATAGCTCTGTCATGTCCCAAATTATGTCCTAGTTATTTCCCTTATGTGTCCATTGAAAAAATTATTAAAAAGATGGAGACACCATGTGGCGTGTCAGACACATGTTGCTATGTGTCCCTAGCGTGTTCATGTCCCCTTACGTGTCCGACGTGGCTACAACACCTATTTTGAAGTGTCAGTGCTTTGCAGGTTGGGGATGAATGTGAAAGATGAATTTTATTTTCTTTGCAAATAGGTTTTCAGAAGAATTAATGCAATATCAATAATTTTACATATCATTTTTTTATATTGTTTTTGATAAATAGTTTTACATGTTAAAATGATGGCATGAAAATCTGAAAGATTACTAAATAAATTTTAATTTCGACCAAAAGTTTGACATATTGAGTAAATGTGCATAACAGTTCTGGCTCTGTTGGAACATATGTGTGAAGAAGACTCAAAATTTAATTTTAAAATCTGAAAATGTGTGGAAATAAAACTAATTTGAGTCTTTTATGTTATTTTCTATTACTACCATGATTATTCTAAATTACAAATTAATCAAGGTTTTATTTTTATTTTTATAATACTGTGTTTTATGTGGATTATCTGGAGAGACCACAATTGAATATCTTTTGATGGCTGGAGGTTCCATTTTTTGAGTTTAAAGAGTAGATTTATTTATTTATATGGTTGGTATTTGGGGAGGGTTACCCAAGCATTGGTCATTTTTTAGATTTTGTAGTCTTTTGGGAACTATGGAATTGTGTAGTTTTTGGTTGTATAAAGGTGTGATTATCGTTTTATGGTTTCTTTTAATGAATATCTTTTAGTAATACAAATAATAAAAACTTAAAAAAATGAAAAGAAGAAATAATGATGCGATGGTAGGTTATTACTTACTCAGTGCTTGTTCTAGAAGAGTTAATTCAATGAACATGGTTTTTGGGTACAATTTTAGAAGGAATGTGAAATTCTGCTTGTTCACTATAATGGATGGGGATCTGGAATGGGGATTTTGGTTGATAAGATAACCTGACAAGTTGGGATGAGGCATTGTTTGCTCAGTCCTTGTGTCTTGTCTTGATTAATGAGTGTGGGCATGATGGTGGCTGCTAAATATGTCCTCTTAACTTATTGGTGGCGAGTTCTGCAAAGAAGCTACAATTACATTGGTATTTTGGTGAGTAGTTTGAAGCGGTGCTTCTTTCTTAATTGCTTGAAATTATGGTTTAGTTAAGCTGCTGCTTTCATAATTTCTCTTGATTGAGTGTATTTCTCACAGTTTCTTTTTTAGTTGTCAATTTCAGTTTGTAGTAAAAAAATTTATATGAATTCATTTAATTTAACTGAGCATATAACCCTTGATAGAACAACATGACGAAAAAGGATTCATGTAGGCTATCCCACTTATGAATTTCAGTTTTGCTGCTCGTTCTTTCTTTTGATTGGTTTATTTATTTAAAAACTTTTTTGAAATGCTAGTAATTTGAAATTGTTACAAGTTACATTTTTATTGTGGTTCTTAGAAATCAGGCTCCAGGTGATAATTCTTTTGGTGCTCCAGTGACGTACTCAAACTCATTGTACGTGGGAAATGGAATTGGGTTTCAAAAATCATCTGGTATTGTGACTCTTGGTGTCAAAGATATATTGCATCGCACATATTCTGTGGTTAGAGGTTTTGAGGAGGCAGATATGCGCTCCCTTTTAGGAAGTGTTAGGAGTAGTAATCATACAGCTACTAGACAAGCACCTCAGAATCCAAATGAGATGCATTTGCAGGCTCTTAACGAGTTTATATCTGAAAGGCATGGTGTTCTAGAAGAAGGTTGGTGTGTGGAATTCAAAAGATCCATGGGCAATGGTGAGCTACATGCTGTTTACTGTGCTCCAGATGGGAAGACATTTGATTCGATGCCTGAAGTTGCCTGTCATCTGGGGTTGATGTCTAATAGCAATTCTGAAGAACCCAAAAATGGATGTGCTTCAATGCAGAGGTCGCATTTAGCCAAAGGAAGAAAGTCTGCAGTACTTTCAATGGCTAATAGTCTCTCTGAAAATAACAAAATTTTGAGTGGATTAGGCAAGGATCTCTCATCTGATTTTAATACTATGGGTTGCGCAAGCAAATTTGAAAATAATGTAGAAGTAGTGGGAGCTATGCCAAAAGAAATCAGTGGGACCGGGCCCCAACAATTTAATGTAAGTGAACTAGTTGTTTATATTTTTTTCATGTAAGATGGTTACTTCCCCCGACTAGATATATGCTCATCTATTTGTGTGGCTATAGTAGTTGGCTTATGGTCTTTAGCTTGGTCTTCATGCCTGATTTTATGTCTGTTCTTTTCAGGAGGGACTTCCAGTTCAATATGGAGATTTCTTTGTGCTTTCTTTGGGAAAAGTTGATACTAAACTGTCATATCATAATGGCAACCAGATCTGGCCTGTAGGCTATAAATCCTGTTGGCATGATAAAATTACTGGTTCCATTTTCATTTGTGACGTGTCAGATGGTGGTGGTTCTGGACCTATTTTTAAGGTCAGCAGGTGCTCGTGCTCTACAATGCCCATGCCAAATGGTTCAACTGTTCTCTTTACGCCAAATGTTGGGCAATCGGTTTGTGAAAACAAAAAAAATGACGATGTAGCTTGTGTTAGTATGGATTATGATGAATATTGCAGTGTTCAGATTCTTCTCACAGATGCTTCCTCTCCAATGGAAAATGATATTTTATCATGCCCTGGCAATGCTTCCGACAAATCTTTTAGTGTTCAGACATCAAATTGCTTGCTTCTTGGATCTGATCCCTTTAGTGAAGGATTCAGGAATGTTTTATCTAATACTTCAGTTTTGAGTGAGGAAATTGGCGAATTTTCTGTTGAAGAGTCATCTTCATCTTCCGCATGGAGAATGGTGTCCAAGAAATTTGTTGATGCTTGCCGTCAGATCTTTATGCAGAGTGGCACTCTTAAGTTGTTCTGTGAGCATGTTGAAAATGGGACATCCTTAACTTTCTGTGACCGTATAGATGAAAAGGATGAAGGACATACTTCTTTGGCCAGATTTTTCGGTTCATCATGCTCCATCAAAATCCCATCTGTTATCCAGGATGACTGTGAGCTTGAGACTGTGTTTAAAGTATTGGCGAAATGGCTGGACCAGGATAGATTTGGATTAGATGTTGAATTTGTGCAAGAAATTATAGAACAGCTTCCTGGTGTTCCTGCCTGCTCACAGTATGTATTTTTAGCGGAAAGGAGTGAGCATTCTTCATTTGTAACGGTTGGAAATGGGCTCCTACTGGTAAAGACAAAGGATGGAATACAAGCTAAGGATGAAGAAGCATTAGATGGTTTATTTAGAGGCTGCAGAAGAGCCCGGACAGAGATGGTTGAAGGCCCTGTGCTGGAGAGTCCTCACCCTCCTCCTGGGAAGCCTATTTGCTCAAAGCTTCCCTCTGAGATTGTTGGTGATGTTCTTCAGGTATGTCCATACTCCTTTAGAGTGTTGAGTAAAAAATAAATTTTGTACTACTAATGAATTTTGGAATTTTAAATGCTAGGATATGAGGTCTTATTTTTTGTTCATCAACCAGGTGTGGGAGTTCCTGTGGCGTTTCTATGAAGTTTTGGGCTTACAGAACTCTTTGTCAATTGAAGAACTTGAAGAGGAACTCATTTGTCCATGGTTTGATGGCCTTACTCTCCTAGAGAGATTTGGTGAGAAAATCCAAGAAAGTCATGATATTATTTCTCCTAGAACTGATGGTTTAAGCGAGCCCATTGTAACCTCTTGTGCTGAATCTGGGTCTGCAGTGACCACAGAAAATTTGCGTACTTTGATAGAAATGCAAACAAAAGTAATGAAGGAAACAACCCAGGCTATAAGGGAATCAGTTACTAATAGCAGCTGCATGGGTATTGCTTTAGCTAAAACTTTTTGCTTGCTGTTGAAAGTTCTAGTAGGGGAGCTGCAGTCCAAGGTTGCTCCAGAAATAGACTCAAATTTTGATTCTGGAGGGTCAAAGCTAAAACGAGGCAAAAAGAAGGCTATGGACTGTTCAGTTTCTACGAAGGGAACAAAGCTGAATACACTTCCTATTAATGAACTGACCTGGCCAGAATTGGCTCGGAGATATATTTTGGCTGTTTCATCCATTGATGGCAATGTTGACTCTCCAGGAATAGTTGCCCATGAAAGTGGCAAAGTGTTTTGTTGTTTGCAAGGCGATGGTGGGGTGCTTTGTGGCTCACTCACTGGAGTGGTGGGGATGGAAGCAGATGCACTGGTAAGATCGGATCCAAGTTTTTTCTTCTGCCTCTAGTAACATCTTTTTTGTTTTTTCAACTTTCTAGCTATAAAAACTGCTCGTCGTTGTGGAAGGAGGGATTTCCTAGATATGGAATTTGCATGGCACCTCAACCATTTCTTGTCACTTAGCACTGCCTTATGAACTTCTGGATTTGTTATTTGATGACATTGACTTAAAATAAGTTGCCACCAATGAAAGATGATGGGATTTTTATTGGTTTTATCTGTACACGGATGAAAGCCTACTATTGATATGTGCTGCTGGATTTAATTGTGAGTTCAGAGTTTGCTTAGAAGGTTTAATAAAATGTTTCTGCGCATTGGTTGTGAATGTATGGGGCTTTTTATAGCCTCAATTTCTGAAAATTTAAAATTTTATTCCTTCTTCAAATTAGTGCATATGGTAAATTGGCCTTGACCATTCTTTGGCACTTAGCACTGCTTCTGCAGTATTTGTTTTGTGATTTGATGATATTGACTTGAAGTAAATTCCTGAAAGAAAAACATGATGGGGGTTTTATTGGTTTCATCTCTAAATGGATCAAACTCCTACATCAGATATCTGTTCTTGGATTAAACTGTGAGTTTAAAATTGTTATAGAACTTTAGTTGCTAAACAATGGGCTGTTTATGCTGAAATGAAAAATAAGAAGGTAATGTGTCGTGTCCGACACAACACGACACTCATTGAACACTTCCCAACACTTGCATACATGAAACACATTACAAGTTTGAATAAATTAACTTGAAATCCAATGATAAAATGAAAATAATATAAATTTATACCTATTATTTTCCTTTACACTTTAAAAATTATTGTCTTTGACTTAAAAATGTTCATATATATGATATATAATAATTATAAATCCTTATATATTACATATAATAAATGTATAAAATTATATATTTTGCATTTGTCCCTTACATGTGTGTCCTAGATTTTTTGAAAATTTATGTCATTGTGTCCATGTTGTGTTACATATCTATGTCCATGCTTCTTTATAAAAGGTAAATGGATGTTATTGTCCCTATCAATAAAGGCTGCTTGGAGGGGTAAAACTAGATATAGATATAACCTTTGTATTATATGCACAAAGTGGCTGCATTTTGACTTGATTCAACATTTTCCCTTTTGGCAGCGTGAACTTTTACCATTGCACCAAGCAGTGCCTTTATTTGATAAGCAAGGCAACACTTCAGAAATAATTGTCACTTACCAATGGTTTGTACTTTTAGGCGTACAGATTTGACTTGCCACTAAACAAGTTTAGTTGAATTCAATTCTTAAATCCTGATCATGAATTGCAAAATTTATATCAAATGCGATTTTAATGACAGAAGTCTTGAATGATACTAATTTTCTGTTCCCAATTTCAGCCCATCAATCAACTTCCGTGTTTATGTTGGTTGTCTATCTACAATGATGCGCTTGGGATTGGTTGTATATTTTTTATTTAAGCTTTGCTTATAAGATAATTTGCAATGAATTTTAAAAAATGTGTCATTTTCCATGTAGTTGTTCTACATTTTGAACTTTCTACTTCTTTTTGTGTTTGTATTTTTTTTAATCTAGATATTTTGTTTATCTCCAATTTTGCAATCTTGGTTTATAGCTGTTCCTTTTTCTGCAAAAATATTTATATGCTGTTCTGGTTTCCAATATTTTTCTTTTGTGCTTCCTGTATAAAGGACTGAATCTGAAATTCTTATATTTCTGATGCCTTCAGTTGTACAGTTAGACCCATGTTTCTTTTCTATAACAGTTATATGGATTTTGTTACCCTTCTTGCATAAAAATTATAAGCTACAACTTTTGGATGAGATTTATAATTTATACAATCTTTGAATCTCTTTTTCACTATTTTTAGTCATTAAAGAGAATGAAATTATGGGGGAAATTCTTACTGATGCTTTGACTTGGTTTTTGTTCAGTTGCTTGCACAGGCTGGGAAGAAAATTTTTGGTTCTTTGAACAGAGAGAATGATATGCTGAGTATAGATGATGGGGGATCTGATGCAACTAGTGCTTGTGAAAGCTATGCTAATATTCCAGAGTGGGTACAGTTGCTGGAACCTGTTAGAAAGTTGCCCACAAATGTGGGAGCCCAAATAAGGAAGTGTGTATATAGTGCTTTGGAGAAAGGTCCGCCAGATTGGGCAAAGAAAATATTGGAGCATTCAATCAGCAAGGAAGTTTATAAAGGAAATGCTTCTGGACCGACAAAGGTGATATTTCTTGATAATCACTCTCTTCTGTAGTTGTTGATGAAATTCCTGTAGGATGTTGATAAATAAACAGTATGGGTATGTGCTTTATTAATTGGCATGTAGAGTAGTTTTTGCACTTCTAACTGATTGATTTATTTGCTTCAGATATGTTGCTATGTTGTCGGAGTTTGTTATGCACCCTACTATCCTTGAGCTTTTAATTCTTTTTTCTATGTTACATATATGTCCAATTGGTGTTTCTTCTCTAGGAAATGACAATCCTTTTTGGGTTTAAAAAACTACTGGTTGTATTCCTTGGAATGAACCACTACCTTGCCCTTTAGAAAAGAAAAAAATGCTTCATAAAAGGGTCAATGAATGATTCATTTCATCATGTTGTGAAGTTTGTGACTTGATCTGGTCTCTGGAGGTGCATATTCTTGTGAGAGTAGTTTAATTCTCCCTTTTAAGCAGCTTTGTACCTTCTAGAAATTTGAAGTCTATGGTGTCTGGAGCTGCTTGATCTTATCCACGCAGACTATCTTGTGTTTGCATTTCATTTCTTTTTTCCATTTTATCATTTGTCAATAGTCAAGGGGAACACAAGTATTAATGAAGCTCTTGGTCTGTATCACTTGATTAGTGAAATACTTATAAAAAATTAATCAAATAATGGAATTGGATTATCTTAATATTGTTTAGCGACAGGTTAGTTTTTGACCCAATGCACCTGTATATACATTTTTTTTTTGTTGTCTGAAGTTTTTTATTCCAAGTGTTCACAAGCATTTTATTCTTGTTCATTTTTCTGCAACATTTAGAAAATCATTTGCAAAATTGTGATCTCTTGTCCAAAAGTTTTTCAGTGTTTAGTCTATTGAGCTTTTCATTGGTAAGTTAAGTTTGCTGTATCGGTTTTACTGTAGCGGCTTTAAAATTTGAGAGTAATCCATGTCCCTCACTGGCTTTTTCAATTATATAGCATGAGCATTATGATTCTTGTTCCAACTCATGTTCTTGCACCGTTATAGGTTGGTATCTGCTTTTTATCTTTCCTGTTTTCTATTTCTCTTCTTTGGAATGTAAATAATTAACTGGATCTTAATAGAACTTAATTATTAGGGGCCTGAGGCTGCACATAAGAGATTTCTTTGTCAAATTTTGACATTATAGCTTGGATCACACATTCTCTGTATTGAATTGGATTGTCAAATTGTAACTTGTTAAACTCTTAATCTAGATCTAGATCTAGTTCTAGCTCTAGCTCTAGCTCTAGCTCTAGTTGTCCTTGTTTTCATTTCACAAGTTCCTTAATGTGTTTCAATTCTGAATTGAATCTGTTTCTTTTTTGGGTGTAAACAGAAAGCTGTACTTTCAGTCCTAGCAAATGCGTACGGTGAAGGAATGCAGCAAAAACCTGATATGGAAAGAAAGAAGAAGGATTTTGTATCTATATCTGACATGATCATGAAACAATGTCGTGTTGTACTACGTCGTGTGGTGGCTGCTGATAAAGCAAAAAATCTCAACTTGGTGGGGAGAAATTTGATGAGTTGTAGTGATCGTGATGATAAAGGGATCCTTGGATCTCCAGCTATGGTATCACGTCCTTTGGATTTCAGGACAATTGATTTGAGATTGGCAGTTGGGGCCTACGGTGGATCTCATGAAGCTTTTTTTGAGGATGTTCAAGAGGTCTGTTCCCTTCTACAATTTGGTTTGATTGGGCAACCTTTCCTATGATTACATATGTTTTGCATCATCTTGACCGAATGAGGTTTCCTAACTGCTTGGTTTTCAATAGAATTTAAGAACTTTCTATTGTTATGCATCATAAAAAGAGGAAGAAAAAAAAGTTCCATTGTACTTATTGTTGAAAATACTGTCATGAACTTCTTACTAAGAAGCACGGAGACGGAGACGGACACGGATATGGACACGCGAACATGTAAATTTTCAAAAAATGCAGGACACAATACATTGGGGACACGTCCAAAATATATATTTTTATATTTTATTATATGTATATTTTTAAATATTTAATATATATTTTATTTCAAATATTTAATTTTATCAAATTTATTAACCTTAGGTATGCTATTTTAGTAAAAAAATTAAAAATTTTAATTGTTTAAAAAAAAAAAATAGTACTCAACGTGTCCCTAACGTGTCCCCAGCTTGTCCTCAACGTGTCCCTTGTGTGTTCTCAACATGTCCTAACGTGTTCACAATGTGTCCAAAGTGTCCTAGCATGTCCGACACGTGTCCGGAGTGTGTCTGTGTCCGACATGTGTTGGACATCTGTACGCAACCTCCGGAGAGGTGTTTGTGCTTCATAGACTTTTTATATCAACAATATTATTGAAAATGGGTATTGTTTATGCTTTACTCAGATTAGAAACAGAATGCTTCGTTATCTCATCACTCTGGTTGTTCTGGTTTCATTGTCCAATGAATAGGAAGTTAATATGGTTGCATGGTTTTTATTGCTAAAAAGTTGAGAGTTTACAGGTGTATTTACATAACCACTTGGATAACAAACTGTAATGTGCCATTTTCGCTCTTTTTTTCCACCGTCTCCCTCTTTTTTTAGCTAATGGTATTAGCTATACATCTTGTAATCTTGGTCCTGAGATGGTAATCAGTAATGGCTTCAACTCGGGTATAGATCCATGCCTCAGTTTTGGTTAGTGTTAATATGATCTTTTGAGGTGTCTGGTCACTTCTTAGTATGTTTAATTATGCGTTCCATTATATTTTTTTTCTGTTCACTAACGTTATGAGTTTCTGCCTTGTACTCTTACCTATCATTAACAAATGAGCTTGATTTTTTTGTTTTGAGTTTCTGCCTTGTACTCTATCTATCATTAACAAATGAGCTTTATTTTTTAGCTTTTCAACTTTCTCTGTTTGCTTTCCACAACCAGTCCCATCTTTTGATGCTAGCCATTATTCAACCGTATTGTGCTTGCTGAAAACTGCACTGCTTTTATATATATATATATTTTTGTTGTTTAGTTGCTTTTCAATATTGATGACATACAGTTTTCAACTGGCAGTTATGGACAAATATGCGAATTGCTTTTGTTGATAAGCCTGATTTGAATCAGTTGGTTGAGACATTATCTTCTAATTTCAAAGGATTGTATGAGAAAGAGGTTTGTAGAATTTCTCTTCCTCACCACCCATTCCCCCTCTCATTTCTCCATGCTGCACTCGTACTACTGAATGGAGCTTTGAGTAATGCATAGTGTATGGATCCACTGCTTAAAATTTAGTGGAATGAGAGTTTGCAGATCATACAGTTTGCTTCTTGAAATTTTCTAAATTTACATGCATTATTGGATTAATCAGTTGAATAATATCACTATTTTATACCATTATTACACCCTTAATATGTCCACTCGTATAATAAATAGACACCCTGTTACATATGTAACCCATACCACCAAAAACACCCCCTTTACTGCCCATAGCTACCTAAAACAAACACTGAGAAACATTTCCCTCTCCCTCTCTCTCTCTCTCTCTATATATATATATATATGTATATTATGTGAATAACATTTATTAGCCAAAAGAGTTGCAGCCCCCTGCCACCCCCCAACATGATACCTCCACCCACCACCCAGTCCAACTAAATCCAATTCATTCTAATCATCACCAAATTTTTCTCTCCATCTCAAACCCAACCAATCCAATAAATTTTCAAACTTCAAACAGACCAAATAAAATCCATATATTTGCTCGAGGAGAGGACATAGTGGGAGGGTGGTGAGAGGAGCCGTTGTTGCTGTTGGAGAGGTTGGTGACTTGAGAAAATGATGGTGGTTTCACTTTACCTACCTTGCATCACATGGGGTGTAAATGTAGGTCTTTGAAGGTTGGGGAATGTTTTTGGAGAGAAGTACAGAGGGCAAAATGAATTTTCTTCATAAGATATTTTATATACAATGCACATGCATGTTTGTGATGAATGATCTAGTTTTGATTAATACAGATGAGGCAGTGAATGAAATCTAGGTTAGCGGCTAGTATGTATGTTTCCAAAGTGGCAAAAATAAAGAAAGATGTCGTCTCTAAAGCGTAAGCTGAAACATAAATCTTTTCTTTTTTTTGATAAGTAATAAAATGCTGCCTGTATGCAAAAGAGAAGCAAAAAGACAAAACCCTATACATTTTCTCATGTAACAAAAAAGGCTTTTTAAAATCAAAGAATTGGTTGAGATGCAACAGAAATCTTTGACCAATGTTTTTTCCCAACCCTCAACCCATTCTTGCCTCCGGTTCTTCCTCTCCCCTTGTTCTTTCTCTAGACAATTGGCTCATTGACTTGGCTCATTATGCTTTTATTACTTGCTTGCTTTAGAGGCTAATTAATGCTTTCTGATGCAGGTTGTCTGCCTATTTCAGAAATTTGTGCGGTATAACAAATTAGGATGCTTAACTGCAGAGTCAAAGAATGAAATAGATGATTTTCTTGTCTCTTTAAGTCAACTTCCCAAAGCCCCTTGGGAAGAGGGCGTTTGTAAAGTATGTGGCATTGATAAAGATGATAAGAGTGTTCTGCTCTGTGATACTTGTGATGCAGAATATCATACATACTGCTTGCATCCTCCACTTGCAAGGGTTCCCCAAGGAAACTGGTATTGTCCTTCTTGTGTTGCCAACAAACATAATGTTCGAGATGCATTGGAATGTACCCCGATCATTTGTCATAACAGGAGAAAACACCATCAAGAAGTCACCCATGTTTACTTGGACAAGCTCAAGCATTTGGCATCTGTACTGGAAGAAAAGGAGTATTGGGAGTTCAGTGTAGATGAGGTTGGTCTGTTTTTCTTGTTCTTATCATACCTTTTCTTCTCATAATTGTCTTCCTGAATTTTGATTATTTTGCTTTTTCATTTCTGGTAGTTTTCAGTCACCCTGATGCCATGTTGGCCATGTACTTGATGCTATAGTTGCATTATCCACTATACATATTTCTTTGTTACTTTTATTTGGTAATTCTGCTATGCAACCACATTATGAACCCTGACCAATGCTGATATTGTGTATATGCATCCCCATATTATATTGACATGATGTCAACATACATTATGGCCATCTTTTATCATCTGTCAACTAGCAAATTAGCCACATTCCTCAGGGAATCAATATCTGGGATTATGTGTCTGTGTTGTTGCTGCTTTCAGATAAGTACTCAAAGCAGTACCTTAATTGAATAAAGGATCACAATCCTAGTTGTTATAAACTATGATCTGTACACAGACTTGAATGTCATGTTGAAACCGACACTGCATTTGGCATGACAATTGACTTTTCCTGTTTTCCTTTTTTTCTTTTTGTCCTTAGATTAATATAGGCCTTGTTTGGTTTGTATCTCAAGATACAATTTTTGAGAAAAATTTTCAAAATTTTGTTTGGTTCAAATTTTTTGAATTTTTTTTCGAAAATCATTTTCTCTCTCCTACACATCAAGCAATCACTTTTTCTCTCTCATCTCTCATTCTTAATCACTTTTTCTCTCACACAAATCTACTCAACTACAACAAAATATCAAATCATCCCAAACCCCCAAACTTTAAAACTATTTTCAAAATATACAACCAAACCTATGAAGCACGGGTACGCCTGAAATGTTGCCGTACGAGTACTGCGCACTGGTATGGGCACGCTGCACGTGCATCACGGCTGCAGCGTGCACTGTATGGCCAAAGGGGGTCTGGTACGTCTAGTATATTTGGGTACGGCATGGGTACGGAGGGGTTACGGAGGGGGTACGCCATGGGTAAGAAATACTCAAAAACTACATGTATACATAGAGAGAGAGAGAGAGAGAGAGAGAGATCGAACCTGATAGTTGATCGATCGTCTTCGTCTTCGTCTTCGTCTCTGATGGAACCTGATAAACACATCGATCGACTTCGTCTCTGATTGAACCTGATAGTTGATCGAACCTGATAGTTGATCGATCGAACCTGATGGAATCGAAGAGATCTCTTCTGCTCAACTGTCGCCTCGCTCTCTTAACGCCTCTCCTGTTCTCTCTCTTCTTCTCTCGATCTTCTGCTCCTCTGCTCTCTTCCCTAACAAATATATAATATAATATATATAATATAAGATATATAATAATATAATAAAAATTGGTCATCTATATAATATATAATATAATAAATTTTTATATATAATGTAATTGATCATGTATAATATATAATATAATTGATCATATATAATATATATAATAAATTTTATAAATTATAATTTTTATCATATATAATAAAATATATATATATTTATTGGCGTACCGCAGCCGTATCCGTACCCTACTTTTTTGAGATTTTGCCGTATCGGCGTACCCGTACTCGTACCCGCACCCGTGCTTCTTAGAACCAAACAAACCAAAAAAAATTTCTAAACTCTCTTCCCAAATTTTTTTTTGAAAATTTATCTCAAAACACAAACCTAACACACCCATATTCTCTCCATTCTTCTCTCTTTTGGTAGGTGATTCATAATTTAATTTAATTTATACTTTCAACAATTTGTTGAGGTGAAATGTTTGATTGTCAATTTTATATCAAGGTTGTAGTTAAAAGGATTATAGTTAATATAGGGAAATACAAGGAAAACTTTAAAACACGGGTTATTTGGATATTTACAGTTCGAAGTTAGACGTTCTCAAAGTTGAAGGCCCCACCATTCTATCAGTTGGAGGACATTGTGTTTGTGAGACTAGCTTTCCTGGATTCCCAAGTGCCCATGTTTTACTTCCCAAATCTTTGATTCACACAAGGAGATTAAGTAATTCTCGCAATTGAAGTAGACAGGACCAATAGGGGTTGAAACATTTCATATTGAAGTCAAACTAGATGGTGAGTGTGGACGATGGTTGGCGAGGTGGCTGAGGAGAGCCTTCTAGGAAGATGGTAGGCACTATGCTGGTCGGTGATCACTGGATAAATTTTTTTTTGGGTAAATGGGAGGGGGAGGGGGGAGTTGAACTTATGACCTCCTAATAAGAAATTCCAAGTTCTGGCCACCGGGCTAAAATTTCTATATTTGTTTTCTTTTATTTTTATTTGGTCGGTGTGGGAGGTGGGGGTTTTTGTATTGCTTCAACTCATGTACTTTTTCCATATACTTTCAAGGTTATATATGTTGCTCTGGTTGGGTTCTTCTGTAGACAATTTTCATACTTCAGAGAATATTTTTTAATAGGATCTAGCAATCACCGAGTAAGTGATGCAGATGCAGAATAATATATTTGTTTTTATAGTGGAGGGTTGAATTGAGCATTTTCGATGACATGGGATGTAAATTCTATGATGTGAAATTGTACAGAAGAAAATGGAAATTCTACCAGGCTACTCATGCAGAAAGGCACAATCTGGTTTTGTCTAATATTATGACATTTATCTCTTTGATATTCTGTCAAACTGTATCTCTTTCTGGCTTTTGCTTACAATGTTGATTAATTATGCATATGTAACAGGAAGTGGAAGAAAAAGAAGAGTTGCCTGTTGATACCATTAACTGTCCAAGTTTCATAAATGTGTAACATGTGCCACTACAAGAGTCTGTACAAAATGTGTAACATAATTTTTTTCCCAGTCAAAAAGGATTAATTATACAAAATGAACATCCACCTGATGATAACAATGCAAAAGGAAGAACAAACTTTTTATGTATTGTAGGAGTAGAAGTTCTTTTGGTTCTTTTTGTTCATCTGCTGGTGCTTGCATTTTGTTTGCTTCATTATATTCGCTTAATTGAACCTTCCTTTTATTTTGGATGCAGAGAATGTTCTTGCTTAAATTTCTTTGTGATGAGTTGTTGAACTCGGATCTTATTCATCAACATTTTGAGGATTGTGTGGAATTGTCTGCTGATTTGAAAAAAAAATTGCGTTCTGTTTCAATTGAATGTGGAAACTTGAAGTACAAAGAACAAACCCTAGCTGCAAATGTTGCAAAGACAGATAAATGCCCATCTTTCAGTAATAATTTGGAAAAGTCTGCTGGTAACAGCCTTACTGCAGAACCTTTGGATGCTGAAGATCGATATAAAGATGTCCAAGCAATTGTGGAGGGCAGCCAGTTATCTGGATACTTTTCTTGCTGCACAATTAACCTTGAGAGGGATAAATCCTTCAGACAGAAGGAATTACTTCCATCAAATCTCCAACAAGAAATCAAGGACTCTACTCTGCCTTTTCCCGAAGATCTGCAAGGAATTCACTCTCCGTTGAACATGAGGAGCTCCCTAATAGTTGAGCACAAGCCCTCCACAACTTTGAGTAAGTTACAAACCGACAGCCTTGAGTTGAATTCAGTCAGGAATCAGATTTCACTTCTGCAGGAATCCATTTGCAGCATGGAAATGCAACTGATGAAGATATCTATGCGGATGGAATTTTTGGGTTGTGACTCAGCAGGCAGGTTGTACTGGGTCTTGGCCAAGCTGGGTAGACATCCGTGGGTAATTGTTAACACTCTGAACAGTGGGGAGATGACACTGCAGCAGGGAGTGAAAATATCATCTGGTTCTAGAGCTTCCTTTCCATATGTGCATGAGCTCAATGATGTTAATACCCTTTGTTTTCCATGGGTCTCTTACCAATCTGAAGCAGAAATTAAAGAACTTGCTGGATATTTGAGAGATGATGACACAAAAGAAAGAGAACTGAAAGAATCCATTGTGCACTTGTTGAAACTAAAATACCAAGATTCTAAACAAACCGGAAACCAAGGTCAGGGTGAGCCTCTAATGGCTTCGTCTGGGGCCACAAATAGGGAATTTTTTTTATTTTCGGATTCCCTAATTACTAAGGCAACCAGTTTGCTCAAGAAAAAATATGATCCACAGTTTGAGCCAGAAACCAGTGAATTTTCAGGTGTATTTTTTGAAGATAAATTTTTCAGGTGTAACTGCTTAGAACCTGTTTGGTCTTCTAGACATCATTGTCTTACATGCCATAAAACCTTCTTAACTGAAGTGGAACTCAAGGGTCATAATAATGCTATGTGCAAATTAGGTCTTGCAGACTCCCAGAAGAGCAAAGGAAATAGTGCTTTAAAGGGCAAGGGAATGATGAAATCTGAGACTCTGCGAGAGGAACGCACTGGTGAAATGGACGTCGTTCAAGAATCAAAAAGTGGTAATTTTGAGTTCAATTCAAAATTGATTAAATATCAAAATGATGGTTTAGTATGCCCATTTGATTTTGAAGAGATCTGCTCCAAGTTTGTGACAAAGAATTCTATCAAGGAATTGGTGCAGGAAATAGGTCTTTTAGGTTCAAATGGGGTTCCATCGTTTGTCCCATCTGTATCTCCATATCCTAGTGATCCTACACTGATGCTAGCTCCCCCTAAAAGAGATGCAGATGTTTCATGTAAAGAGCCCAACACTGATGAACAGCTAACTTTTACCCAGCAGGGGATCGGGGTGACAACTGATGCAGGACCTGATATTTCTAGTAGTTCTAGAAGATGTGCTGCAAATGAACTCGCTGGTGCATTTAAATCTGATAATCCAGTTTTTGAATCCATGGGGCAGAAAGATGAAAACTCGTCATTTTTCAGTCGAGCTCCAGCTCCTGAGGTTGGTAACTGCTGTGTCATTCCTGAGTCTGCACTAAGGCCATTAGTAGGCAAAGCTTCTCAATTCTTGAGGGTACTCAAGATCAATTTACTGGATATGGATGGTGCAATTCCTGAAGCAGCTCTGAGGCCGTCAAAAGCACATTTGGAAAGGAGATGGGCCTGGCGTGCATTTGTTAAATCTGCGGAGACCATTAATGAGGTTAGTCTTGTCAACTTCTTTTTATTTGCATAGTTATTATCTCAATTATTACTAGTTTTGAAGTTTCCTCAATTAGTAGTGACCTTTTCTTGAGAGTTGTTACTAATGGTTTTAAGTCTTTCTGGCTTGAGGATGGAAAACCTTTCTTAGAATAGTTACTTGCTTCAAGTCTCTTACGTGTTATTAAGAGTAGTGGCTGCTATTATAAATATATATATATTAAATCTGATAAAGGATAGTTTGCCTTCCTTTCAATATAAAGGCAGGGTATGGAGATTTTCACCATTGGTAAGTCATTGTGCTATTTTGGCATGTGGGTGGGGGACTTTTTTCCATCATGAACCAGTTTGAAGTTTATAAACTATAAAGGTTCATGAAACAGTGGTTGAATTCGACAAGTATGTCTAGAATATGAAAAGAAAATGATTGTGAATTACTGATAGAGGATTCTCTAAGTGTATGCGGATAATGCTGAAATTGGAAAAAAAAAAAAAAATAGGGGGGGGGGGGGGGTGAAATAAGAAAAGAAAGAAAAACCTTTCTGACCTAGTAGTGAAAAACACTTCAACCCTCTTGCAGAAAGTAAACCTGCCATGTTTCAACTCCATACACAGTGAATGTGAAAATAGTCTAAAGCAAAAATCTATCTCGAACCATTTATTCTTAATAAATTCTTTTATTTTTATTTACCATCTTTTATATGTGAAGCCCCTTTTACATTTTTAGGGATAAATGCGTGCAATGAAAACATAAAATGTGAAATAGGTTTCTCTTTAAAATTTCATGCACAAAGCTCACAGTTACATGTTTGTGTGTAATGTGCACGTATATTTTGCATCCATAAAGTTGCTTACAAAGCCAATTATGATTCTTTGCTGTTGCTGCTGCTTTTTTTTTGGTTGTCTTTCCAGATGGTTCAAGCTGTAATTGTATTCGAGGACATGATTAAGATGGACTACTTGAGGAATATGTGGTGGTACTGGTCCTCACTGACGGCTGCTGCTAAGATACATACCTTGTCTTCACTTGCTCTGCGTATATACTCTCTAGATGCAGCGATTGATTATGAAAAGAACTCTTCCAATTTAGATGAACCTAAACTTGCCAGCAAAACAGATCAGAAGGCACGGTCTGTTTCAGATGCAACAGAGAAATCGAAGCCACGCGGCAAAGTGAAAAGAAAAAGAGCTGATTAGAGGTTTGATTTTGGGTTTTGCTTCTCCAATAGAGTAGATCTAAATTGGATGAAATTTGAATTTTCTCTTGCAGCTATGTTTTTAAGTATGTAAACTAATCATATGAAATTGTGGATTGAATAGCAAAATGGGCGTGGAGGACAAACGGAGGGGATGGAAGAGAACAGTTGGAAAGCTATTTCGTTGTGTATAATGTAGGAATCAAAGGCGTGATGTTCAAACGGATGCTAAAGTGGGAAGGCAGATTTTGTTGATCTAATTTCAGAGGGAGGACAACTCGAATGCATACAATTTTGGACTATATACTCTAGTTTTTTGTTTTTGCAGTTTGAAGGAGAGGTGGATTGGCAAATTTTTTTTTTAGAGAACTGCTAGATTTGGAGAAATGTTGAGAAAAAGAAAAAAAAAAAGAAAAAAAAAAATAATAGTTTAGTCTCTATAGTTTTTAAATTTTTTTTAAAAAAAAAAAAAAAGCAAACAGTTTTATGCTATGTTTTATTCTTCTCTCTCTCTCACACACGCACACGCACACGCACACGCACACACGTTGATGTAGAATCATTAATTTGTGCTATGCTAAGACACTGGAGGTAGGTTGGTAAGTTTTGTCTTTTCAGTATTTGTGGGGGGTGTAGGTTTGGCGCACTTATAACGAAGAAGGTTAAAAAACTGCTCATTTTCTGGTGTGTTAGTGTTAATTAAGAAGGATTACAAAAACCCCTGGCTTATCAAATGAATAGTCTGCATATCTTGTCCAAGAATATATTATGTGGGAGAAGGGAATATAGTGAAAAATGTGGGAGGGGAGAGAGAGAGAGAGAGAGAGAGAGAGAGAGAGGAAGTTGGAAGAACAGATTCTAAATGGGGGGAGTTTATAGTGCAAGTTGAGAGTGGTTGGTGACGAGACTAGAGGCTGAATTCCTTCACATGGGGTGTCTTGACCTTCGTTCAGTAGTGGGCGTTCCAACCCTCACACAGTTTGAATATGGAGCACGACTATGAATGGTCTATTTTTACATTTCTCGTTTATTTTTGTGAATAGAAATGCGATAGGTTGCAAGTCATGATGAGATCCCAGAAATTAGATAATCTTCTTCAGTCTAGATTATAGATTAGAGACTAAAAGAAATTCAATTCCATAAACAAAGGGAAATTTTAATATACATTTTTTTAAGGTGTATTTATGTTTTTTTTTTTAGTCATAACTAATTTTTATTTTTAGTTATGACATTTAGTTACATTTATAAATTTTTTAGTAATATATCATGTTAGGTTTAATCATGATATATATATATATATATTTTAATTATGATTTAAAAAATTAAAATTATATCATTCTTCCTTATAATTATAGAGTGCATATTTTGTTGTCCATAAATAAATAGTAGTACTGATTTATAAAAAAGAAGAAGAAGGTAAAAGGTCACTTTGATCATAGCACCCTATTTTTTTATTCATTACCACCGTAGACGGTAGATCCATTTCAATGGACCCTTCACTTCTTTTTGACAACTACAGGAATATTGATATTACATACACACACAAACATTAAAATCACTTCCACAATTTTAAAAACACGATGACAACAGACATAGTTGGACTTTGTTGTTTTTGTTTTTGTCTTTTATGTCTTTTTTTAAAAAAAATTTAAGACCAGACCCACCAGCCCAGTGGCTCTCCCTCCTCATGTTGTTGCGGTTCCACCGCCACAAACACCTCAGCGAAGTAACCCCGGCCATCGTCACTACCATCATCCTCTTCCGATTGGACAACACATCCAGGGTAGTCATTGTTTAGGAAGTAAGAGTCACCACTGTCCACAAGCTGTGGACCGTCCTCGTCCACCACCGCACTTCCACCGCTACCAGTGCTCAGGTGATCCTCTGCCTTCACATTGAGTTGTATAGTTGAAGTGTGGGTCACAATATCTTCCTCCTTCTCCGGAGGTGGTGGTAGTGGTGGTGGGTCAGATTTTGGAGCTGGTATGAGTGCTCCGGCAGCCACCTCTTTAGCTTGCAGCTTCTCAGTCAAAGAAAGAACCTGTAGACAGAGTCCTATTGCTGTTAGATTCACATATACTGGGCATATTTTCATGATGATTGTATATTCGATTGTGATTAGACAATGAAATTTATGTCTTTTTAATTCAAGGTGGTGGAGGTGGGTTTTGGAACATATGCTATTTTTATCTGACATGTTAACAAAAACAAACAAGAATTTGAACTGTTTGTGCTAATTGACACATAGATGTAGCTAAGGACGAATCTCATGGTTAGGACCCACCCACTAGCTACAGCCAGGTCCCCATCATTTATACACAAGCACAGCAAAAGGTGTTCTCATGGACAAGTTATTCAGTGTCCCTAGGGCACGGCCACATGCTCCAACTCGAACGCAATTGGTCAAAACAGTGAAGGTCCACTTATTTATGTTCGTTATTGGGGGAACATCACTACGATTAATTTTCCCTTTGAGATTGTCATTGTTGTCTTGTTAAAAGAAATGTTAAAATTTTTACTTTTTTTTAACATTGTTTGATTCGTTGCGAATGTTTAGTGAACAATCATTAGCACAACCTTTTTTCTTTAACCGTTTTGAAGCAAAAGATTATAATTTCATTGAAATTTTAATGATATGCCAATAGTCCCCTCAAGCAATATTGTCAAGTCAAGTCACAACTACATTTAAAGTGTCCGATTTCAATTTTTTGAATTCAATATTTTAAAATTGAATTTTTTTTTTTTTTAAATTTTTTATATTATTTTATTTTTAGTTAATATTTTTAAAATTTTAAATAATTTTTTTTTACTTTTTTAGATACACCTTACTTAGATGTATCTAAAAAGTAAAATATTTATAAAAAAAATATTTAAAAAAATCAATAATAAATATACAAGAATACGAAAAGTGTATTGAATTCTCGTAATTTTTTTTTTTGATTTTTAGTGAAATTTCTATTTTTTTTTTTTTTTTTTACAAATATTATACTTTTTAAGTGTATTTATGTTATAAATGTATCTAAAATTTTAAAAAATTGTTTGGATATTAAAGAAATAAGAAAAATAATTTTTTTGAATTTTTTTAAAAGTGAATCCTAAAAATTCAAATCAAACAAAATGATTGTTGTTTTTTAAGAAAATTTTGCATAACACAACTTACGCACGAAATCTGTCTTGAAATTTTTATTTTTTTCTTTATATTTTTTTCATGTAATGTACTCTTAAAAGTGTGGCAGTTTATGGAGAGAGGAGAGGAATGGATGAGAAATGAACTTGTACCTCAACTTTGAGCTTGTGGTTCTCCGTGTGAATAGAGTCATAGTCAGATAAGAGGGAATCATAGGAAGACTTGAGCAGATCAAAGTCCCTTTCTAGCTGTTTGGTCTTCCACCGAGCACGGCGGTTCTGGAACCACACCGCCACCTGCCTCGGTTGCAGCCCCAGTTTCTTCGCCAGCTGGCTCTTTCGCTCCGGCTCCAGTTTGTTCTCTGTCTCAAAGCTCTTCTCCAGCAAATGCACCTTTTAATTACCAAAAGCCAACCAACCAACCAATCAAAAGTTATTCAAAACTCCTGTATATAGGAATTCTATTATTCTAGCTACAAAGAATAATATATATTTTCTTTAACTCGGAAAGTTATTCAAGTTGCAAAGCACTGATATACAAACATACTCATAAAAAAATATACGCAAATTTAGAATCTATCATTTTAAAACAAATGACCAACCAAAAATAGTTTTTAATTTCAAAAAATAAAAGTAAAAAAATACCAACCCATATCATTTGATGAAAATTTTTGAATTCAGTAAACAACATTGTCAACAAAAGAATATTTTAATTGCGACGTTAAAATTAATATTGCTAGTGGCTGTAGAAGTGATGGTGTTAATGGTGGTCGGAACGGCAATGATGGAATGGTGGCGGTAGTATTGGTGGAATGATGGTGACAGTGTGATAATAATAGTAAAACTTCAATACTATCATGAAAAATATTTTTCATAATATAAAATGTCACGAAATACAAAATACAAAATACCAAAAAAAAAAGAAAAGAAGAAGCCATTTTTACCATAAAGAAATGAAGAGAATGTGATGCTGCTATGCTTCGGATAAAAAGGGCGACAAGTATGCAAGTATTTGAATATGCCGAGCATATCTCAAAGGAACTTATTAGAGAGGTGTGTCCCATATTCGGATCTACGCATCTTATCTGATCAAAGCTCATCTAATATTTACCACGTATTGTAACTCAACCTTAGTCTGACAGGTTAAAAGTTGATTTTTTTTTTTTGACTTTTTTGAAAAAATATGTTGAAAAAATAAGGAGCGATGTCACTTAAAAAAAATAAATTTTTTTTAAAAAAAATAAAAATAATTTGACCTAAATGAAAAATTATAGAAGGATATTGTCACTTGCATCTCTTATTGGTAATCATTCTTTCCGTCTTCCCCTAAATGCATATAGTTCTCCCATTATAAATAACGTATTAAGAGAAGTGCTGCACACCCCCAGTGGAGGTCGCATCTCCAATGACGTGGCGTATCTCCATTGATTGAAAATAAAAATAAAAAAAAATTATTTTTTTTTTCCCAATCACAGGATTACACCTCACTGGGGTCGACCCCCAGTGGGAGCCTGAAGCATTTTTGATTAAATAATGTTGAGAAATGTTAAGGATTATGAAATTTTTTTCATAAAAATGATCATGAAACATTTGTGACCTTGAGATTATCTTGATTAGTGTGTGGTGCTTTATTTTAAGTGTAATTCAATGGTCACAAGTCTTTCATAATTACTTTCATAAAAAACTTTTCATGATACCTAACATTGCTTAATAATGTTTCCATGTCAAATATCTGTCCATGTATCGGCTGATATACCGGTAAATAACGGGCATCAGAAGTCACAAATACTGATACATATCGGCCAATATTTGGAACCTTCCTCCACAGTCACTGTAACTGTAACTGACCTGCTCAGGAGTGAGGCGGCGTTTCTTCCCGGGCAACTGCTCATCGTAATATTCTTCATCGTACACTTCATCTCCCGAGCTGAAAAATGATCTCCTCTTCAGTGTTTCCTCCATGTTCATCTCTGATCTTGCTCCTGAAACATAACCACAAATTTTAACCAAAAAATTTTTAAAAAATAAAAAATTACTGACTTATATAGCACCAAATTTTCCAGAGAAAAAATCTGTTTGTTTTTTCAGAAAATTGTGTCTGAATATCTCGTCTTGTTGAGTTGCTAAAAGGACAATCAAAATGAAAATCCTAATTATAGGGGTTTTTTTTTAAATTTTTTTTTAATTTTTTATTAATGCTTTGGAGCACCAGAAATATAGTTCACTAGCTATTTTCTGGTTAAGCAGTTTTATCAAATTGTATTTATTGAATTCGCAAGATCTAATCTAATCAAATTATGTGCATATATATATAATTTGTCACTGTGTTCGTTCAAGTATGATTTTGCAAACTGCTTCTAGTATTAATTAGTTTATAAGTAACAGAACTGATATGAGAATAGAAAATAAAAATTAAGAGAGAGAGAGAGAGAGAGAGAGAGAGAGAAGAGCAGTATATAAATTAGTACCTCGAAAGGCGGGATCGCCATTCCCGATGAACATGATATTGCCTTGGCACGAAGGGTCGAAGAAGAGGCGGCCAGAATCCATACTCGAATACTGAAAATTCCTCAGATCTTCGGTCATTATCACCGTCAATATATGTATACCCACAACCGTATATATTCTAGCGTTCCGGCGAACAAAACCGAAAAACAGAGTTTCAAATATAGTATATAACTATTTGAGGATTCAATTTTAGAAGAGCATGAGCTTGTGGCGGAAGAAGCTGGTACTCCACAGCAACCTCGCCGGAGTCTGCAACGGACAGATACAAAATCCCATCACACACCAATCTTACCCAGTTCACCGGCCCAAATTGTCCGGCCAGGCGTGTCAGATTTCGCCGGAAACGAAATCAAATTAGAGAGACAAGGTTACCGGTCACCGTTGGGTCAGATTCCGGCGAGGTTTCACTCTCTGTATGTGTGCCGCTTCTTGGTGGTTTTTGCAACTAAAGCTGATGAGAGGCTAGGCCAGTGGGTTTTATAGTTGCTCTGGTACTTGCCAAATTACATAAACAACCCCCGGGAGTTCACACTTTTTCATGCTGTAACGTGGATATTTCAGTAATTTGGTGGATTTACATTAAAGAGTGGGACGAAATCTGGGGATACGTGATATTCTAATAGCGTTTTGATAAGTAAAAAAAATGAGATTTATAAACAATATTGGTAGAGAGTTCTAAATTCAGCGGCTTAAATGGTTTAAATTGTTTAAAATTATATCGTTTTGGGCACAACACAATACAAAACTACGTCGTTTTACTTAATTTGAGCCATCTTTTTTAGGGTTTCCAAACATTATTCATTTATAAATTAGAAATAAAAATGTTTTAGATCACTAATTAGTGGTGGCTTTAATGATCACTGTCACATGTGTTTTGTGCCTTGATTTTTGTTTTTGTTTTTTTTTTCAATTGTCACCTCACTAATAGTGGAGTTAGTGATGATAAATTAGTAATATGTAACATTGTTCAATTAGAAAATGCATGAGACCTTCACTAGGGTGTTGGGATCCTTTTTGATTGATTTAAAATAATTTGTTTTTTTTTATTTTTTTATTTTTTTTATTTTATCCATTGACAACCCCCACGTAGAGATGAGGGTGCTGAAATTTTCTCCTGCCTGAGGTCCCTAACAGGACTGTTATAAATTTATATTGAATGATTGAAAAAAATTAAAAGAGACATAAAAATTTTTGATTAATAAAAAATACTCTCGTGAATGGCAGAGTACCAAATAATTTTTCAAAGAGAAGTGGAATGTGGATTGAGCGAATACAACAATCAATGCATGTGATCTACACAATATATTCTTGTGATTTTTATTTTTAGGTGGAATGATGCATATAATGGGCAAAACCACTTTGCCACTAAATTTTAGATATGTTTTTTTTTTTCCTTTTAATAACTTTTTATCTTATCTTAAAAAAAAAAGTAGGTATTTTTTTAGGGTTTAAAATGAATTTGTCAAATGAATTATTATTTTCCTAGTAAAATAATTTTTTTAATCAATAAAACGATATTTTAACTGCAATCAAACGAAATCTTATCTTGAATTACTCAAATTTTGAATAGAGTAATACTATAAAAAATTAGTAATTTTTATAATTTTTATTTATTTATTGATGTAATATTTGTCATATCATTGAAGTAAGTTTTATTTTATATTCTAAAATTTCATTGTTGCATTCAATTAGTAGGAAAAAATTTATCAAAAATTTCATCTATCATAATATAATAATTATACATGTTATGCTCAATAGCACTTACAGGATAACCACGTCGCAATGAGGACCCAGGGAATCAAAAATTTTATTTTTGTCATGGTGGGAAGGAAGGAAATAAAAAGTAACAACCCATTTCAAAATTTAAGGAACTGTATAAAATTCAGTTTAGAGCTTGAGTCAACTACTAACTTACAGTTTAAATAATTTAAATTCAATAGTGATGCTACCTAATTTCCCATTGAATTAAAAAAAGATTATATCGAACTTTCCTCGCAATTGCAATCACAATCACATATGCAATGATTTACTTTTTAATTACACTATTGCAAACTCAAATGTTGTTATCAAAGTTTTTTTTTTTGTTTTTGTTTTTATTTTTTATTTATTGAGCAAAAGGCTAGAAATTCCTTTTTTTTTTCTATACTTTGGAGATCCATTTTGATTTGGACTACTATGTAATATGTGTATATTAAGCATGATATTGTTGGTTTTTTTAGCTTTCGAAGACTAATAATGTAAATTTAAAATTTAAGCGTATGAGTAAGGATCAATTAGTCATTACAAAATTTATAATTGCCAACTAATTATCAAGCGATTGTGTTGAAGTTCTTTCAACCTCAATAAAAAAGATTTTTACTAGTGGCTTGTTTAGGAAAAAATTGTGAATAGTAACAAGTAAATATAATTCAGAAATCGAATTTCATTAAGCAAATGAAAACTTACAATGAAATTACAATGACCCAGTCTCGACGAGGTTCACAACAACAAATTACTGAAAAACTACTCCTAGGAAATGGAGTGTAGTACAATAATTGAAGTGCTGAAAACGTAAAACTAGAAAAAAAAAAAAGAGTAAATAAACTAGTTTCTGGATTTGAATCTGGGTCTTTCATTCTGGGGCTTTCCTTACTATTTATATTTTCTAGTGGTAACCGTCGAAGTGGGCTTCCAACCGTCGAAGCGTCCTCCCATAATTGCTGAACATGCTCTCTCACAATCAGTCTCATTACGCCACTCTTGTAGTTAGGCTTCCCTCCTGATTTTGAATTTGAATTTAAATTTATGAGTAACCATTAGGCCATGTCATCTTGTGTCTCTCGATTATTCCAATGCTACGCAGATCCATTATTACCAATATGAACTGCCATGTGTCCGACTTTGATTGGCAACTTATATTAACTCTCCAAATTGCCTACCTCGTGCCACGTGTTAAGTTGTGATTGACTTATACAAAATATGTAGCCAACATTACCTCCCACACTAATATATCTAATACTTGGTGATATTAGTGGACTAGTGCACTTTGTCCACGTCTTAGGACGTGCATGGACTTGGCTAAATTATAACCATCTTCTTAAAATGAAGCACTAGCCTTCATTAAATCCTTCCCCACGCTTTAAATATTCCCTTCATATTCTACGAATACGAAGAGATTGATACATCTCTAATGGCCAGACCAACCTTTTCTTATATTGATCGAGCATACGAGGAGGCATTTGACAATGATGACCGCTCTCGAAAGAATCTTCATACATTTATTGGCCACATTTATCTGCCCCCATTCATACAAGTTATGGAAGCTTTTGCAAATTATCAACCTTTGGACTAAGAATCTACTAATTATAATTCTTTGGACCAAGAACTTGCAAAAATAGATATTGGAAGTTCCTCCTCTGCCCCAAAACTTTCTGCATGGGATGAAGCTGCGTCATCATATTCTAAAAATACTGGCTGGGATGTTTGGCCCACACCCATTCAACCTCAAACAAGAGAACGAATACACCATCGATTTCTTGAGTTTGATGATCCCACTGCAATTCACCCTTTCATGCACAGTTCTGTAGTACATCCATACGTTCCCTTTGACCGTCTTCGCAATCTTGAAGACAACCTGCTTTCGGCATTGTATATTTCTACCTTGCCATCCAGAATAGTGCGAAAGACTCCATACCCTACTGAAGCTTTGGGGGATCAGTCCTGCACTCTTAGCCAAAAAAGCAAAATTTTGCTCTTCTGATTGGCTAAAATGCGTGAACAGGCCTAAATTCCCATTTTCATTTGGAGGGAACCCAACTGCTCCTCCTTTGCCCTCCAATTCTAACTGGATTGAGGAACTGAAACTCACCCTTTTTAAGAGCCAGCATTTCGCTCCTTACCAGGCTTCAATTCCTTCTACTCCTAACCAATAGTATAGAGCTCAGACTCTGCTTACCGTTTTCTCCCATTTATCCTTCGAAGTCCTTCGAGATGACATCCTTCACAAGAACTTATTATGGTCTTGTGATATTGTTTCTCGAAGTCACATCCTCAATGCTGTGGCCCAGGCTGAACTTCATACTTTCTTGGATCAACTTCCCCTTCTACTCAACTGGCACACAAATGCTTCTATTACCAGTGAGTTATTAGAGAATACTTCTGCTACTCGCATTCAAATTCAGTATGAAACAGAGAATCTTCTCGAAGAATATGAAGACTTTAAAAACCAAGATACAGAGTATAAGGAAGATGCCACTATGGGTGATGCACTTGAAGAAGGAGAAATAAACAAGATGGAGAAGGCACTTAAACAAACAAAATTTGAAATGAAGGCCGAGAAACTCTTTTTTCAACTAAGGGCTCATTAATTAGATAAACCAAATTTAGATCAGATAGAAGATGGGTTAGAAAAAGAATATGTATTTATTGAATTTTGCTAGACAAAATTCCATGATCTTGTGACTTTGTCCATTCCTTATTTTTATGAAATTAAGAATGTAGCCAAGTAGGTTTCCTCAATGTAAATATTACTTATCAATAAAATTGGGCTTCTCAAATTTCATTTGTTATGGTCTGGTGTTATGTTCCAATTGTATGGTTAACATAATTTGTGTGAATAACAGCTTTGAACTCACCAATCTTGTTTCGAAACCAAGTTTAAGTGCTTCAAAGTATGGGATTTTTCCTTAGAAATTACACTGCTTACTCTTAAAGAGCTCTCTCAGATAGAAAATTCAAGGATGAAATTTCATGTAAAGGTAAGTCTTTTGGGTTTCTTCACTACTTGACCAAGAACTGGTTTTGTAGTGCTTACTTATTTCAGAACCCAAAACTTTAAATAAGATAAACATTCCAAAGACTCCTTCGAAAGATATTACCTTATAAAGATGTCCTAGAAGTATGCTTATAAAACCTTCAAAGAGAACAAGCCATAACTAATATCTTTCTAAGGCATAAGCTTCAAAGATCTTGGAAGGAAACTGGCTTCGAAGCCAAATATAGGTTTTTGAAGCCAAGCTGAGCGTTTAAAATATACTTTCCTCCAAAAATTTACTCTTGCAAGAGACTCTCTATGATGTGGTTTTGAGACCCCTTGTGTTTTTAATTCCACATGAGTCAAAACCATCAAATAATTTATTTCGGGTCCACTTGACCCATTGGGTCGACTTGGTAATTTTTGGACCGAAAGGTTTAAAAACCCTTTTTCTTCGCGCTTTACTTATTTCCTTACCCAAAATTTCCCTTCTCATCCCCACTGCTCTTGTTTGCAACTTTTCACTCTTCATCCACCTTCTTCTTTCAACTCCTTGATAATGACTTCTTCTTCTCTAAAAGTACCAATCATTGAGCGTGTGAGCCCATATGTGGCTTTGAAGAGACTCATTAATGAGGAATGTGACAAATACAGAGCTGGTGAATAGTGTGCTGTCGATGGACGCATCATCATTCCTCGTCACCATGCTCAAGGAGAATACGTGCTTGGACCCATTTTCAAGGAAGCCCCTGCTCAGCTCCCTACTTTATACCCACATCTAGAGGATCGTTGCTTTCTTTACAAATGTGGCCTTGACTGGGGGAGCTGGAGGTTGAACTGACCCCACCGCTGCTGGCCCCACCGCTGCTAGCCCACCCTAAGGCTTGAATGAGAGGAATGGTACGATTGAGTTGTTCCTGCTAGATGTTGGACCTTTAAGAACTCTGTCTCCTTGACGCCCTTCGACTAACCAGGTTTTCTATTTTTGAAGACCCTTTCCTCATATTCGCTGTACTTTATTTTTGGAATCCATCTTTCAAATTTTTCTAATTTCGATGTGGTATGATGGCCCCTACTGTTCTTGATATATGCCATCTCTTAAGGTTATCCCCTATTGGCACTCTTTTTGGCCCTAATTACTCCGACCTTAATGTGCCTTTTTCCATTCCTCCTCTTAACTCCTCCTTTAGTGATTTTGCAAATTCTGAAAACCAAAAGGAGGGCTTTGTAACAGACCGAGAGTTCTTCTCTTTTCTTCTATACTGGATTTGTAAATTTTTATTTTGCACTTCTTCTCAGAGGATTATGCTTGAGTTTACCCCTCTTGCCAAGGCCCTTGCTTTGGGAAAGAAGATAGCCCTAGCTCCATATGTTTTAGGCCACGTATATAGAGCATGCTTCTAGTTTTGTGAAAAATCTTTGGACGCCAACTAAGGGGGGCCACTCTAGATATTGCAACTTTGGCTCTTTACCTACTTCACTGATTTACACTCTAGATATCTGAGATTTTTGGTAACAAACCCTACTCCTTATGGAGTAAAATACGCTAGAGTTTCACTTTACCCTTCCAACTTTGCTTACTACTTCATTTTTTTCCACCAACTCCTAGCTCCCTCTTTTTCTCGCATCTTTTTCTGTTCTTTCAAAGCTAATGTTGGCCCAGCATGGTTGAGGACCTTCTCGGCTAACATAAATTGCTCCCAACCTCAACAAAGGGATATGTGGGCTTCTATCTTAACTCCAAGGAAGCTTTTTATTAGCACTTTACACACTTGAGCTTACAAATGCATAGCAGAAGCCTATTGCCCTGCTTAATTTGCTAGGCAATTTGGGCTTACCCAGGGCATCCCTATCCCTCTATACAGCCAAACTTACCCAAATCTTGCCACTAGAGAGTTGAAAGAACCGGGCTGGAGGAAGCAACCTCCAAATTGATTCAAGACTTGATCGAATTTCAGTTCACTCCCTTCATCCCACAAGACACTGCACTGTGAAGGTACCAGAATTGGTGGACGACCAACATGAAGGTGCTCTTGGCCATTTCCCCCGAGGATTTGTTAGTAGGGTTAGATATGCCCTCTCAGGCTAAACCCAAGGAGATTGGGATTTCTACTACTGCTTCTATTTCTCCTGCTATCCCAACTCCTACTCTTGTTGTGTTAGCCCTTCTTTCTAGAGTCACCAGGGCTACTTCAAAGAAAGGTACTCATTTCTTCTTTCCCTTTTCCTTTTCTTTTATGATATTCTGTTTATTTACTTATGGCTTTTATTTGATGCAGGAACTTCTCAAGAAGACTTCCCTCAGAGAGCTCAAGCTTTAACCATTCTCAGGAGCAAGCAACAATAACAAAAGAAAAGAAAACTCATGCTTGACCCTGAAGAAGAAAAAGTATTTGCAGCTCATATGGACAAGGGGGAGGCAGAGAAAGAGAAAGAAGTGCCATTTAAAAGAAAAAAAGAAAAGAAAAAAGGTGACCGTCTCCCATTCTGATTTTACTGAGGACCTTACTCACAAAGTAGCTGCTAAGGCAGTGGAGAGAGAACAATACAAGGAAATAATTGTCTTCCAAAGGTTTGAGAAGAGGAGACAACAGCAGGTACTAAGGGATGAAACTACTGCTGCTAATGCACTCTAAAGGGAAACTCCAAGGAGGCAACAAACTGCTGAGCACTGTACTCTTCGTAGTTCTCCAACCATCACCACCATTTCCAAGGCTGGTAATTTCTCTTAATCCTTGTGGTAATTTCCTTTCCCAAGATTTCAGCATAAAAACTCACCATTGCTTCTTATTTTTTGATTCACAGTAACAGTTATTCCACCTTCCCATCTTTCGACACTGGCTTCTTCTGTTTTGCTTGAAGATGAAAGGCCATTAGAGGCAGCTTCAAAAAGGAGAAAGAAGAACAACACTGAAGTGACTTTAAGTGTAGAGCCCATCCAAACAGTACTTCTATTTCCCAGCCCTACACTTTCCATACTTTCTTTGAGGCCAAGCATCCCTCTTTCTTTATGCTCAGGCTTAACTCCATATCTGCCTCATCTAACCTTTGCCTCAGCCCAGTTTACTATTCCTATAGTCCTGGTTGCTCTTTCCATCACCTGAGAAGGCCTCAGTTGTCACCTCATCCTCAATGATAGTTGGTACTCCCATAGAAGATACTGGTAGCTCACTAATTTCTTGTCCACCTTTCAGCTCCAGTCCCTCTTCCCTTGACCTGCTGGTGGCCAGGACTATAGACATTGTTGGGGAATCTCACACACTTTCTCTAATCCCCATGTAGCCATCTCTTCCTTCTACTAGTGATTCCTCTGTACTTTCAATGTTAAAAGAGGAGATGGATATTTTTGCAGCCCGGCTAGCTAGCCTATTTGACATGTCTTCCTCAGTTCAATCAACTAATAGTGAAGCCTTACAAAGGCCTATCATTAAGAATGGTTTCCTCCATTATCAGCAGAGTTCCTTCGCCTCCAGTGGACTTGGGCACCTGTTTGGAATTACTAACATTATTCTCAAGGATTCTATTTGAAGCCTTACAAAGACCTATCATTAAGAATGGTTTCCTCCAATACTGCAAAGTTATTGAGCAATCCAACATGGCTATTTCAAGCCACTTATCCCAAGCAGCAGCTACCATGGATTTCTATGTCAATATCTGCCATATTGCTAAAGTTACAGAAGAAAAGCTACTAAAAGACAAGGAATTTGTTTCCCATATACATGCTATGATATCTGAATTAAATGGACAACATTTCTCTGCTTCTCAGGTTTGAACTCAACTCTTGGAGAAAAAGACCCAATTAAAAGAAGAGTTAGTAACAGTTAACCTAACCTTGGATAGTACTGTTAAAAAGCTACAAATTACCAATCAAGGGCTAGTTAACTGTAGGCAAGACATGGCTACGGTCATTCAGTTGTTTCCATCCCTTAGGAGTAGAGAATCAATTGTAAGGGAACAACTGAAGTATTGCACTAATTTCTGGGCCAATTTATGTCTCATGCTCTCTCATTATTTTATTTAGCACTCTTTACACTCATTGTGTCTTCCACACAATTAGATAATAAGGCTTCAGGTACTTGCCATTAATTTTCTTGGGATGCACATAACCATTCAGGTTCCTTAGATAGTAAGCTCCTCCAGGCAAGACTTTATGAACCTAATATGGTTCTTCCCAATTAGGTGACCATTTGTCAAATTTATGACTTTTAATGCCTATTGAAAGTATTGTCTTTTCCATACCAAGTCACCTTCATCAAAGCTAATGTGTTTGACTTTTTTATTATAACTTTTGGCTGCCTTTTTCTTTTAGAAAATGATATTGTTTAATGCCAAGATTCTAGCCTCATCCATATGTTCTATTTCCAAGAACATGCTTTGATGATATTGCTCAGAAGTTAACTGGTCTTGGTCTTTCACTCTCAAGGACTTAATGTTAACTTCCATAGGTAAAACTGCATCATGCCCATACACTAAGGCATAAGGAATGACTCCTGTACTTAACCTTGGAGAAGTCCTATAAGCCCATAATACATCTAACAACAAGTTATGTCAATCCCTAAGATTGTCTTCTACAACTCTTTGTATTCCTTTTTTCAAGGACTTGTTGGATGATTCTATCTGACCATTTACTTGTGCATAATAAGGGGTGGAATTAATAAGGCTAATTCCAAATTCTGCTGGGAAAATTTTACTATCTTTCCATCAAATACAATTCCATTATCTATAGTTATGGTTTGTGGGATGCCAAATCTGTGAATCAGATCTTTAATAAATCCAATAACTTCAGTTTGATCCACAACCTTATATGGTTTAGCATCGACCCATTTAGTGAAGTAATCTTGGGCCACTAGGATGAGACAATAGTGCTTCGAGGAAGGTGGATGTATTTTCCCTATCATATCCATAGCCCAATCTTTAAATGGCCAAGGCTTCACAACTGCATGCAAATCAGTTATTGACACATGTCTTATCATGCCATGCTTTTGGCATGCCTGATAACCTTTAGCATACTCTATACAGTCTTTAAGGATGGTTGGCTAATAATAGGAATGCCTTCGAAGCAACTATCTCATCTTCAGACCAGGCTGATGGGCAACACAAATGCCTTCATGTACTTCAGCTATAGCCGTCAATGCCTCATTTGGCCCTAGACATTCCAATAATAACCTATTTGCTTCCATTTTGTACAGAGCATTACCATACACTATATACCGCATGGACTGTAATTTAATCTTTTTGCTGGCTTTTGAAGATGGGCCAGTCAAGTACTGCATGATTGGATATCTCCAATTTTGATCTTGTAAGTCATTATGATTGACTTCCAACATAATGCCCCTTTTAATTAAAGGTGGTATTAAAATTTTTGATACGTTGCTTGACTTATGTTCAATTGAGTGCCATTCCTTCTTCTGAATTTCGAAGCCTTCTAAGCTACATCACTAGCTTTGTTATTCATGAACCTCGGGATATAAGTCACATGTGCTATCTGAAAATTGAGAAAGTAAATGTAATGCAGCAAGATAATATGGCAACATGCTTGCACTTTGACATTTGAAAATTCCTTTCACTTGGTTTACTACCAATTAAAAATCTCCAAATATGTCAACTGTATGAGCTTGTAATCCAATAAGTATTTCAAGTCTCATTATTAAAGCTTCATATTGTGCTTGGTTATTGGAACAAGTGATTTCATCAACTCTGAAACTATGTGTGGTTTCTACCCCTTATGGTGACTTAATTACAGCACGAATTCCAATCTGACCATTGGCCTTTGATCCATCGAACCACATTTGCAAGGGCTCAACATTGACCATGCCAAGATCCATTGTCTCTTGGCTTTCTGTTTGATATGGATGATCTTCCAAAAAGTTAGCCAAGACTTGCCCTTTTACTACCTTTTGGGGGACATATTCTAGATGAAACTCTGAAAGAGCCAACATCCATTTGCCAATTTTTCCTCTTAGCATAGGTCTAGATAACAGGTATTTAACCAAATCTGTGGTTGTAATTACCAAGACGACAATAGGCAAAAGATAATATCTTAATTTTATTATCGCAAAATACAATGAAAGGCACAACTTTTCTATAGCTGAGTATTTACATTTACAAGAATTTAAAAAACTACTAAGGTAATAAACTGCTTGCTCCTTGCCTTCTTTATTGTCTTGGGCTAGGAAAACTCCCAATAAATCTTCTGCTGTAGCAATTTATAACTTCAAGGGTTTATCTCTCCTTAGTGGCATCAACACTGGAGGTTTGGCTAAGTAGGCTTTAAGTCCTTTGAAAGCATCTTGATGCTCAGCTGTCCACACATATTCTTCTTCATTTCTCAGCTCTAACAAAGAAGAAAATACTTTAGTTTTCCCTAAAGTGTTAGAAATAAATTTTCGAAGGAAATTAACCTGACCAAGGAACTTTTGTAATTTTTTCTTACTTGATGGAGGTTTGGTCTCAATGATTGCTTTGGCTTTATTTTGATCAATCTGTATTCCCCTCTTATGCACTACATGCTCCAAGAAGTTTCCAGCTGATGCACCAAAAACACGTTTGAAAGGATTAAGCTTCAACTTGAACTTTCTCATTCTCTCAAAAGCTGCAGTCAAGTAAGCCAGATACTCCTCCATAGACTGGGACTTCACAACAATATCATCAATATAACACTCTACGTATCCTCCAATGAGATCATGAAAGATAGTATTAATTGCCCTCTGATATGTTGTCACAACATTCTTTAAACCAAATGACATTTTAACCCATTCAAACGTGCCAATATTCCCAAGACACCTAAATGCTGTCTTATGGACATCTTCCTCTACAATACAGATTTGGTTGTAATCAAAATGTCGATCCATCATAGAAAAAATCTTGTGTCTTGCTGAACTGTCCACCAGTAAATCTATTATGGGCATGGGGTACTCATCTTTTGGGGTTGCTAAATTCAGATTTCTAAAATTGATGCATACCCTCATTTTACCATTCTTTTTGACCATAGGCACAATGTTGGACAACCATTCAACATATCTGGCTGTTCTAATGAAGCCTACGTTAAAGAGCCTAAGAATTTCCTCTTTCACCTTCTGAACCACTTCAGGACTCATCCGTCTTGATTTCTGCTTGTATGGCTTGAAATTAGGCTTCATAGGGAGCCTATGTTCTACTAATGACCTATCTAATCCAGGTAGTTCATTATACGATCAAGCAAAACAATCCTTATATTGTTTTTAGACAACAAATAACTGGTTCTTGTCACAAGGACTTAACCAAGCACTGATAAGTGGGCTGTAGTACTGAATCTTCACCCAGGTTGACTTCTTCTAAAGGGTCTTGTACTTGAACACTCACTGATGTCCTCTCTTTACCTTTTTCCACCCTCGAAGCAACCCTTTTATTTTGTTCTACTCCCACATTTTCTGGTTCAACATCTTTATTTTCTTCTTCATAGAAAAGATTTGTCCATAAAGCATCTTCTTGTATTCCCTGGACTTTATTTTCAATGTCCAATGCATAGCATTTACCAAGAGCCAAAGGTTTGGCCACTTGGTGCATCTGACTATAGCCAACTATTATGGCTTCTTGCTTTTTCTCCTGTACTTTTTGGACTATTGCCTTTATGTCCAATACTGACAATTCAATTAAAGCCAGTGGGTTGGCTTGTTGGTCTTGATCTTTCTGCTTATAACTAGGCATCATCATCATGTTTGTTGACAAACTCTTCATCAACACTCTCATGCACTAAGTGCTTCAGGTGTGCTACTTCCTTATCAGCCATCACTTCGGCTGCTCCATCAGGCTTTCTTAGCACACTGAGCGGTACAACCCCTTCAGTGCATAGCTTGGCCTCAGCGAAATCAGCACAAGTAATAAAAGGTTGTGGATCCGCATTGATTTCCTTTGTTTCCTCATTGTATAGAACTATCATCATTTTCTGATGTAAAGAGGAAAGCATACACTTGTTGGTGTGGATCCAATCCTTGCCAAGCAAAGCATTATACTTGGCATTACTGTCTATAACAAAGAATGCTGTCATGCAATCTCTTGTTTCCACACTCAGGTTGATGGGTAAAATACCCTTAGCCATTTGCTTATCCCTAGCAAAACCTTGTACTGGTGGGGATCAATCTAGGATTTCTCTTTCCCAGCTTCTTCAAAGAGGACTTCGGAAGCAGGTTTACTGCTGCACCGTTGTCCACTAACACCCTGTTTATATCTATCCCATCGAAGTAAGCTCTGATATACAAGGGCTTAACATGCTAGGTCATAGATATTGTGGGGTACTCGAAGGGATATGAGAGGTTAATGGTCACTTCTTCACCTTCTTCGTTAGTTTCTATTGGCTTGGTCACTTTTGACTCATCTTGAATCATACTAACCTATGAATCTTCACTAGAAACTAGAATGGGGTCATTTTCCTGACCTTCTTGGTCTCCCTCTTCAGCTTGGAATTCCTGTGGCAACACATATACCATGCTCACTAGTACAGGAAGGAATGAGCCAAACTGTACTACTGGCTATAATTGCTCTTCTCCCGTTTGGGCTTGTTCTGAAACTTGAAAGGCATCCTCCATGCTACACTCTGGTACCTCAGTGCTGGTGGTTTCCTTCGAAGCAACTCGTCTGTGATCGGCTCCTGTTGGCTTTTCGACCAAAAAGGTCTGTTCAGCCATGAAGGCTTCTAACATTTCATCTTCAGCCAATTCTTTCCTTTGGCCTAGTTCAGCTTCTTCTTCTGTCTCACTGTCGTTTTTCATCAAGGCCTTTTCAAGACTTGCTAAGTTGGACCTTTCTTTGGCTTTCAGTTCAGTGTGAACCTTAGCCAACTGTTCTCTGCTGACACTGCTTTTGATTTGAGAAGCCAGTTTTGGACTTTCTTTTTTCTCTGTCTGGCCTTTTGATTGGGCCAATGAAGAACTTTCTCCACTTTCCTTCAGATCCCTTTGGTACTGGGTGTACCATCACTGGATCTTCCTCCTTTGAGACTTAGAAATTACTAGAACCATATCTGGTTCCTTTGTCTTTGGGTGTTTGAGTAATACCTAATTGTTTGGAGCCATCAAGGGAGGTTTAATCATTCTACCCTTGTCTCCAAAAACATTTCTCTGGCAAGTATTTCCTTAGGTTTGTTCTGCATGACAAACCAGTCTGTAACCCCAAGTACCCATGAACTCACTAGTTCAGTTGCTGAACTTGCTTTTCTAATTTTTGAAGCCACCTTCAAAGCTAACTGTTGAGCTCAATCACTAGCTTTGCCACCCTGTCTCGAGCCTAATTTAGGCCTTCTTTTAGGGTAATTGCCGTACATCTTGTTCGAAGTTGACTTTGGAGGCCAATCACTGGCTCTGCTTCCTTGACTTGAGCCTAATTCAGGCATTCTCTCAGAACAATTGCCTTTCATCCTGTAGTAATTGCGTGGTCTGAACTAATGGAGAGGTCTTTTATCCTTGGATTGCATTCTAGTGGCTAATGGTCCAACCAAAAATGGCTGTTGTCTAGGACCAATTGGGTACGACCTTTTGTCATAGGTGTTGGTTGGCTTAAGGTGGCTCTCTACATCCTTGTAATGTTGTTTCCCATCAATTAGGAGCCCTCTTAGCCATTTGTAACTTAATCTGCACCTGGGACACATCCTTTGCATGACAGGTGCCTTAAGAGATTCATTATCTAGTGCTTCCTCACTAGAGTAATCTTTTTGGTCTGCAAAGCTCTGTCCATTTGCTGGTGCACTTCTAGTATCCTTCTTGAAAGCAATCTGGCTGGTAACATACATCTGCACATTAACCTCCTTTAATTCCTTCAAGGATAGGTTTTGGAAATCTGGCATGCCAACATTGGCTATAGCCTTCTCAATTTTTGGAAACGGATTGGTGTCAATTCTCATAACTTTCTCTACCTTGGGTGGAAACTTTAGCCTCCCTTTTCAAATCTGTTCTTAGATCATGTCCCAAAAAACAATACAGTTTTTAGTTAAATGAGATCAAGAATTGTGCCATTTATAGCACATTTTTTCTTTAAGTTCTTTTGGGGTAAGGATCTTAACTCCCTTTGGTAACTTTAGGAAATTTGCTGCAAGCAAATGATCAAAAATGTCATTTGCTTTTGTTAAATCAAAAGAATACTTCCCATGAAGGTCTTTCTTTTTAAACTGCTGGTTTATTGTACTGTCCTTCTGAATTAATGCCTCACAGGTCATAGGTTCTTTTCCTACAATTTTTACTGCATCGATTTCATAATTAGGGTCCCTATAATAGGTCTATGATGCATTACTTTGATCCTGTTCTTTCTCAAGTAAAGATTCATATATAGACACTTTATAGGTTAATTTCACTATGTCTTGAAACTTAGTTGAATCAAACTTCTTTCGAAGCTTAAACTTCAAACTATTTTGAGCTAATCTTACAAATTTAGGCTCTGGAAAAATGACCCTACACTTGTTTCGTGCTCTTTTGAATCTGGTAATGAATTGAGCAGCTTTCTCACCAGGCTTTTGGCTCAACCTTGCCAAATCTGCCATGGAAACCTCAGGCTTTGTTTGGAAGAATTGGGCATGAAATGCCTCTTTCATTTGCTGCCAAGTTTGGATAGAGGCAGGTGTCAGGTTGATATACCATGCAAAGGCTGCCCTAGTTAAAGAATTTGGAAAGAGTCTTAATTTTATATAATCATTATTGGTGAATTCACCATATTGGCCTGTAAACCTGGCAATGTGTTCTACTGTTGACTAGTTTCTATTTTCATAAAAGAGCAAAATCTGGTATTCTAAACCCACTTGGGTATTCATGTACCCTATCCACCCATTCTGGGTATGGCTTTCTATACACAGGAGTTTGGTACCCATGAGCCATGGGTCCATAAATCTCCCTGACAACATTAGCAATTTGGTCCCTAAGAACCATATTCTGTGTTTGTTAGACTACTACTGGAGGAGCAAACACAGGGTTTGACGGAACTCCATGTGCTTGAGGTCCTCTTGGTCCATAGAGAGGTATATTTAGGACTGGTTGTCCCTATGATACTAGTTGCTGTTGAGGGTATGGTTGACCTCTCTAGGCTTGTCCTGTGAAAGGACCTGCGAAAGGTGTTGTAAGAGGAGGAACATGTGTTGTTTCTCTCCCAACCACAGGAAACCCTTCTAACCCCCCAAGTGTGAATTCGAACGGAAGGGTAGTGAACCCCTTTGTGCTAGGCATGGTTTCGAATATGGGATTTGGAAACATTCTCATGCCATTTTCTTGTGTTGGCCCAAATCCACTTTGTATGGCTTCGCTGTTAGGTAATGGCATATTTTGATTTACCAAAGGCCTTGAAGGAGGCTCATACCATGATTGAGGTACAGGTGATGGTCTTTCATAATTTGATTACTAGTCTGACCATTAGTATGTTCATTAATTTGCATAGGCTATTTATCTCTAACCAATCTTTGCTGAAGAACATTTGAATTTTCCTCCATATGCCTTGTGACAGTTGGTTGATGGGAATTCATTCGATCCATGAAGGATATTCCTCATCTTTCCATTGTATACATTAATTGCTGTCCTATGGCATCTACCAAGCCTTCCCACGGATTCATTGGCTGGGTAGACAGAACAGTGGATGATTCAATTCCATGGCCCTTTCCAATATTCTGAACATGTGGTGCATGTTCCAAGGTACTGGTCTGTTCGACCATAGGTTCTGATGAGATAGGTGTTTCTATAGGATATGTTATTACATTATCCTCTGGATTAGGTACTTTTACCTCTCCTTCCATACCTTCTTCCAGGCGTTCATTTTTTCCTTGTCTCCTACGTCTAGCCATTTTAATAGTCCCACTAGGCGTGCCAAAAATATATGTTGGCTTTTTTGGCTTTCGAAGATTAATAATGTAAATTTAAAATTTAAGCGTGCCAGTAAAGATTAATTAGTCCTTCCAGAATTTATAATTGCCAACCAATTATCAAGCAATTGTGTTGACGTTCTTTCAGCCTCAATGAAGAGGACTTTTACTAGTGGCTTGTTTAGGAGAAAATTGTGAATAGTAACAAGTAAATATAATTCAAAAATCAAATTTCATTAAGCAAATAAAAACTTACAATGAAGTTACAATGACCTAGCCTCGACGAGGTTCACAGAAACAAACTACTAAAAAACTACTCCTAGGAAATGAAGTGCAGTACAGGAATTGAAGTGCTGAAAATGTAAAATTGGAAAGAAAATGAAGTAAATAAATTGCTTTCTGGATTTGAGTCTGCACTATAAGAAATCTAGGCTATTGTGACAAAATTTAATGACGAAATTTTTTTTTGTCTTAAAATTTAACCCAAAGATACAAAATATTAATTTTTTCATTTGTTTTAATTTTTCTCAAATGTATAGGAGACGGAAAAAAAAAATTCGCCTGCAAAATTCAGGCACCAATTTCATTTGCATTAGCACGAATTATTTTAACTCATTGGAGACGAACATTTTTGTCACAAAAAATATATATTTTTTGCGACAAACGTAATTCGTCACTAATAAATTCCCTACCTATTAAACGATGTCGTTGCATATTTCTATTTATTAGGTGACAAATATATTTTTGTCTAGGAATGATAAGTTATGAAAGACAAAAATATTTCGTTACCAATTAACACTCTATTATGCAAACGATGCAGTTTCATCTTTCTATTAAATGGGTGACAAATATATTTTTGTCTTGGAAGAATAAGTTGTGGGAGATGAAAATATTTCGTCACTAATAAATTTTGATTGATTGCGCGACGAATATATTTTTCGTCTCATAAGATATTGTGGATGACAAAAATATTTCTTCACCAATAATAAATTCTCTGTTCTTGTATTTAAGGAGACAAAAATATTTTATCACTGATTATTTCTCTTTATTAAAATGCTATGATTTTGTGTTTCGGAGCACTGAAACCGTAACCCTAAGAGACATACTCTGACCCTTATCACTCATTTTCATGTACACGGACACTCAAGTCATGACCCAAGAAGACACTTCTTACAAACCCTCATTTCTCTCTCGTACTTGAGTCTACTCCTCTCTCACAAGTATTGAAGTCGTGAAGCAAAAAGACACTCTGTAAACCATTGCTTCTATTTCGCACTAATGCCCCTCTCATATGTCTCACACTTAAGTCCTTCATGTATGCCAGTATTGAAGCTATTATCCAAGAAGGCACCCTATGCAAACCGACTATTCTTTCTCATAGTGAACGCGACTCTTGCATAAACACTTTTTCTCATTGATTAAACCAACTCTACCCTTTCCGTCTAGAACATTCATTTTAGAAAAATCGCAAGTCAAAACCACTCTCCACCAAAAAAAAAAAATTAAAAAAAAAAATTAATGTAGCTATTTTTCGTGAGAAAAAATACAGAGGAAAAATTAATAATAATTTTTTAATTTTCAAAATTAATGGAAAACATTACCTTGTTTAGTATGGAGTTTTCAATAATTAATTTTTAATTTTTAATCTATATTTTTTTAGTGAACATTTTTTAATATTATAATTTTTTTTCTTTTTTTTTTACTTTTTAAATCCCTTTAATTTAGATAAGGGCAAATTGTAGCAGTTGTCCCGGTATTTTAGTCCTTGTGTCATATAAATGGTATGTGCCATATATTTTTTTTTTATAGAAAATTATAAATTTACTAACCTTAGTGAGTTAATTTCAATCAATTCAGTGATTATTTTCATTTAAAAACATGAACAACATTATCAATGGATCAAATTGACACAAAATTTAAAATTAAGGGTCGAAATTGTGCCAATTGAAAGTGTAGGGACCAAAATGATACAAAAAACAAAGTATAGGGATCACCTGTGTAATTTGCCCTTTAGATAAACTTAAAAAGTACAAAATTTATGAAAACACTATAAAAAATTCACTACATACAAAAAAATATAAAAATTTAGTACATTGTCATTTTTTATTGATTTTTTTTCATAAATATTTTATCTTTTAAGTATATTTAAATTAAGTGTATGTAAAAAAACAAATAACTCCAACTAGATTATTTTTCATATTATTGTTCGCTAGTTTTTGAACTTGAATTTTTTTTATTTAAATTCTTATAAATTATTTTTAAATGGGTTTTCGTTTGTCTTTGTTGAACTGTTTTCATATTTTAGTTAATTTTTAATTTTTTTACTTTTTAGATGTACAACTTAAAAAAAAAAAAAAATCACTAAGGCTTGCAATTAATTTAAAAATCGTTTTCAAAAGATGAAACCAAATAAAATTTTTAATTTTGTCATAAAAATCAAAAGAAGAGGTTTTCTTTTGGAGACGAAAATTTTAATTTGGTAAGAAAATTTTTTTGTCACAAAAAAAGCCAAATATTTGGCCCCACACACCAAAAAAAAAGGCGCGCAAAATTGGTAATTGGTGACAAATTATTTTGTCTTAAAAAAAAAAAAAATTGGGTCCATTGTAGACCAAAAAAAAAAAACTTCATCACAATCTGATATATAAAACAATCAATACATATCTAAGGGCTGAGAAGTTGAAGGGCTTTGATCTTCAAGACCGTCAAACTTCCTCTGTTTTTTCTCTGGTGTGCTTACTGTTGCAACCCATGACTGAGGGATCAGTTCTTTGTTGAAGCATTCTTCTACAATCTGACTGGAAAGGACTCTCACAGTACACATGTATCCTTCTTTCCCTTCCTCTCTTCCCTTCCATTAGGAACAATCAATGCATATTTATATGACCTTCCAATAAGACATATGTATGCGTGGGTTTGATCAACTGATTATCGTTGCTGGAAATTTATTCCACAACTATGGAATTGTTTCATTTTTTTTTTTTCGCTGGAAAGAGGTTTAGATTTTTTGGTTTCAATTGCTTTGTTGACAGGCATGATTTCAGGTGAGTATTTAAGTACACTCACTTGATTTGGATAATATTTGTTGTGTGGATGATTTTTGTATTTTGTTGGATCGATTTTACCATTCTGGTCAGCCAATTACAAACTTTATGTGGAATGCATTTGATTGATGATCCGGTAGGCCAATTACCAAATTATGTTACGTTTGTTTGATTGTTAAATTTCTCATTTGCTTTGTTGTAGACAATTGAAATTCCTTACTACACAATTCCCTTTCACTTTTACGATTGGCTGCTTTATTACAAACATAGGACCACTTTGGGACAAACTAAAAATCACTAAATACAAAGTTCTCACGACATTTTTTTTATATTTTTTTATACATATATATATATATATATATTTGTACAAAATTAAAAATCACTAAATAAACAAATCTCAAACCATATTTATAGTGTCAAAATGTTCTTTTCTCTTTTTTTTTCTCCCGGCATAGCTAGTTTGTCTTGGACTTTGATCTGTCATGATATTTTTCTTTCGTCTTTCTTTTCCTCATTGAATCAATTTGTGCCTCTTTTACTCCTTTTCATACTTCCAAATGTTGCATTGCACAACATCCTTCCTTTGCGCCATGAGTCTATTTGATTTTGTTTTTATTTTATTTTTTAATTTTGAGCAAATTTTACTTTATTTCCTGTGGTTTGGACCATGTGTAGATTTACCTCTAATCTATTTTTCAAAGAATTGAATGAAACTAGTAAATAATTTGAAATATCTTTTAAGTTGAAATAATATATAGGAAAATGATACAGAAGAACAATGCAATTTCTTTATTATCAAGCATTAAATTTGTTTTACTAGTGATACATTTCATTGTTATATTGGTTCATTCAATCAAAAGCCAATATATTTGTCTTACTAATGGTACATTTCATTGTTATATTGGTCATTCTTCCTAATAGGAACAATCAAAGGCCAACATTGCAAACAGAAAAAAAATGTATACAAAACATAGATGTGGTTTTAGGTCAATCCCTGTTAGAGTAGAAAAATTAGTATGTATCCTTGCACTTTAAGAATTATATTAGATTCTTAACTTTATTTATTGAATATTTGATCTATCAAATTAGGCATGAGAAAAGAAGATGCTACCTGATCTAGCAGAGTTTTACAAAGAAACTCACTATAATGAGAAAATACATGAGTGGATCTCGTCTAAAATTCAGTGTAATTATGTGAGTATATATTGCAATTTTTATTAACAAAATTTTAGAATACTATTTGTTATAATCTTATTTAATTTTCTAATCATTACTTAATTTTTTAATATTTTATAGTAAAATATGATACAGACACAAGTTAATCACCTCTCACTGCCGGGATCAACCCTTTTGACTGCAGGAGAGCTGTCAATCAAAGTCCTAAAGCCAAGGTTTGGCTATGTGAAGAGACTTGGCAAGAAATCTTCATTTTCTATTAGGAGTACCACTACCATATATGCTGAAACAAATGATTATGTGAAGCGCCTTGAGATGCAAATAGAGACACAGAATGAATAAATATAAATGCAGAATAATAAAATAGAAGATCTTGAAGAGGGTAAGAAGAAGCAAAAGGAGATAATGGCTGATGTTGTCAACTTTTTGAGGACCAAAGGATTCACTGGACATTTTGAAAGTGGAGGGGACTCATCCACAAGTGGATATATTTCTTGGTAAAATATATTAACTTTAATATAACAAATTTTATAAAAGAATATATGTTTGAAGAATTAGGAAGTAATGGAAACATGCATAAGACATCCAATTTGTACAGGTGCACAGGATGTATAAATTGTGAATTAGTCTAAAAAATATTTTTTTTTTCTCTATACTTAAAACTTCAAAAAAGGCCATCGAAAGGCTAAATTATCACACAACCACAGATTTGTACAGGAACCAACAAAAACACCTTAGGATGGACCAATATAAGTTGTATGAACTTACAACACATTAATGGAATGCACCATTTGTGAATTAGCCTTAAAATTATTTTTTTGTTCTCATAATCTCGAAAAAAAAGTCTGTTAGAGGGATAAATTGTATAATTGATCTAATTGTAAATTAATGAGTTAATAATATTTTTAATCTTTTGTATAATTGATTAATTACTAAAAATTTTAATTAATTATTTTTTTTTTTTGCAAATTGGATTGGGATGGCATTCTTGACGTGCAACAATGATATAATTTGCTTGAATGTTCATTTTTGTTTGATAAGGATATACATACTTTGTGGAGTTGCACTAGTTATTGTTGGATATTTTGTGGAATTGCACAAGTTATAACTTTTGGATATTTTGTGGATATTGTACTATTTTATTGTATTAGGATGAAATTATTTGTAATGATGAATGGGTATTTTCATTTTGTTAATTCGTAAATGTGTTGATAACAGGTTAGGTTAAGTTGTGATGGAATTGTTATATTCAACAGGTTTCAACATGAACATGGTTATATTTGTTGAACTAAAATTTAGATTTTGATAAAATAAGTATGTAATGTGGAAAAAAAATTATGGAATTAGTTACAAAATTTTCCATCCTTAAAAAAGGTTTTTTCGTCTCTTATTTGGCTTAGGTGGATGATTAATTTTATCATGAATTCTTTATTTCGTCACTAAATGAATTTGTCATGACGAAAAATATTATCACATTTTGTCACTATTACCTTCAATGTGTGACCGATTTTTTTTTGACATTATTTTATCATTTTTAATGATGAATTTGTTTTTGTCTCTATTAGTAGCTTCTTTGACAAAATTTTTTGGTTTTCGTTTATATTTAACGTGACAAAATACTTTTGTCTCTAATTTTTTCCTTCAATGACAAAATATTTTGTCGCTAATTACTTAGAAGTATGTTCCCAACAGAGTGTATTAGAGACAAAAAAATTCGTCACAAATTTATCATTGTCAATGACGAATTTGTTTTTTCGTCTCTAAGACCCTTTAGCGATGACGCTTTGGCGACAAAACGGGTGACGAAAACTTTTCGTAGTAATTAGTTTGGGTGATGAAATGTATATATTTTGGGACAAATTTGTTTCATCTTTAATTCCCAAATTTGTTATAGTGCTGGATCCTTCATTCTGGGGCCTTCCTTGCTATACTTTCTAATGGTAACTGTCGAAGTAGGCTTCCAACCATCGAAGCGTCCTCCCATGATTGCTGAACATGCTCTCTCACATTCAGTCCCACTATGCCACTCTTACAGTTAGGCATTCCTCCTGATTTTCAATTTAAATTTATGAGTAACCGTTAGGCCATGTCATCTTGTGTTTCTTGACTATTCCAGTGCTACGCAGATCCATTATTATCAATACGAACTGTCACGTGTCTGACTTTGATTGACAACTTATATTAACTCCCTAAGTTGCTCTCCTCGTGTCACGTGTTAAGTTGTGATTGATTTATACAAAATAGGTAGTCAACAGATATATATTAAGAAAATGTTAATATATAAATTTTTAGATGAGTTGATAATTAACAATTTAATAAAATATCAGAGTAGATAGAGGTGATAAATACAAAAATAAAAAATAAAAATAAATTATATGTTCAGATCTCATTACTTATGAGAAAAGTATCGAGCGTGTCGTGGGTTACAAATTTTTTTATCACTTTTTTGTCTTCAACCTAAAGAGAAAAAAAGAAAAAAAGAAAAATAGCAATTGCGTGTGTGAGCATCAAATGGTTTAGGAGGGAGGCACATGAATAGATCCCATTGGCATTAAATATTTCATTTTCCTAGGAAAAAATAAAATTATTATTTTTTTAACACACTTTCCATGTGTTGGCCAGTTGTCCACTAACAAATTGCAATTTGGAAATACTATTAACAACTGTTGAAAATGAAAATTTAAAATAAAATAAACACTTCCACCCTAAGGAAAATGGTTTTCTCTTCTTCCCCAATGCAGACCCAACAAATTTTCCAGGGAATGGGATTTTTTGTATTAAATTTCTGGGTTCTCTTATTTTAAAAATATTCATGATCATGAATTGCATACTGAAATTTTTATGTTTTACAATTCTCAGATAATTTAATGACACGAAGTGTTTTGAAAAATAAAAAATTCTTAGCCTCTTCCTAACACAAATCGTTGCCTTGTTTGAGAACATATTATTTTAGTAATTTTTTGATTTTTTGACTAAAATATAAGATAAAAAAAACTAGTATATTTGAAATAACTTTTTAATTTTTTACGAAAAGATGTGTAAAAAGTAAAGAGAAAATTGAATCTTTAACCTTTTATATAGATTATAATTTTTTGATTTTTTTAATAACTTTTTTAATTTTTAAACCAAAACAAGCATTTTCCAAACGAGGCCTTGTATAATTTTTGGAGAAAAATTACAAAAAAAAAAAAAAGCATCATCTCTCACTCAATTAATGGAATCAAGGAAACAACTTTATCATTTCCTTTCACTTTTTGATTCATTAAACTTCTATAAATTCTCATTGTGCATGTTTGGATGGATATACATTTTTTACTTCATGCTTTACAATTATAATGATTAAAGAATTTATTAAAAGTTTTGCTCGATGATCAACTTAATTGCATCCTAATTTTTGTTGGTCAATCTTCATTGTAATTAATTAATTCAGTTTGTGTACTTAACAACAAACAGAATTTAAAAGAAATAAAGGAAAGAAGAGAATTTGTTTGATTACAAAAATCAAACTCGAAATAAAAATAAATAAAGAAAAACAGATTTTATTTTGTTACAAAAGCAAAATTAAAATCTGATTTAAATAAATAATAAAATACCGAAAATAAATTAAATAACTTACTTGATTAATTTATTTGAATTATAATCTGATCAAGTTCAGTGTTTGACATTGTATCCTTAAGACAGATTTGTCCTCTTCTCGGTGCTTTCAAAATGTGGACGTCTATCTCTCAGAATGAAATAATCTATTACAAACAATAGCAGCACTATAAATTGTTTGCCTAACGAACACACCAAGTGTTTATACTCTTTTTCACAAAAATAAAATGCAGCAAAATGAAGAATAGAATTTGCAGAGGTGAAATACAAAATTTCTGAATGTAAAACATCAAATGAGGGTTGTCCTATTTATAGATGTAAAGGTGACTGCAGGTTTTGAATTGAACAGGTATGAAACCTGTTGGTTTTGAATTCAAACAGATTTGAATCTGTTGGGTTCATAATTTAAACAGATAAAAAACGGAAAGGGCCTTATTTGGATATACAGTAAAACCAGACCAGTTTATTTCCGGTTTAATTTGAAAACGGGAGGGCCCTGTTTGGATGTACAGTAAAACCAAAGTAGTTTATTTTGAATTATGGATTTTATTTTACAAAAAATTAAATTCAAATGTTTTTGACCCAAAAACCACACACCCGCGCGCGTGGTGATTTTTGGGTCCAATGAGTCTAGCCTATTTTGCTCATAACCTCTCCCTCTAAAACACTTGGGTACCCCTTGGGACACACCCCAAGTACCACACACATGCCTTATAAACCCATTCAAAACTTCCCACTAAATCAATGTGGGACAAGCCTTATTTAATACCTTTAAGGATTTTTCACCAAAACTTCCATTTTCATGGAGTATACTTTGGCTTCAATTTCCCATTCACTTGGTAATGGTTTTGAGCAACCAAATATGTCACGTGAATCACAACGCGGTATAGAACGCGTTACCACTTTGACCTGTGTAAATCAACGCATGGGACCCACCTAAAAAATAGATCAAACTTTAGAAAAAAATTCTGATTTTATTCAGAATTTTATAATCATTTCTAACAATTTTAAAGTGAGAACGCTTAATATATATATATATATATATATGTCAATAGATTAGAGAAGTGCCTTTAATCAATAACCAAAATAATGATGATTATGTAGGTATCTCAAAATTTATTTCGTATGGAGTTATGTTATCAACTAAAAAGTTCAAAACTCAAGCAATTAAACTTATATTAACAAGTTAATATACAATTATTTTAAGTTTTGTAATTAAAGATACTTATTAAGAAGACTCTGTTTTTAAAAGATTACGTGACAAAATTAATTACGCAATTGTATATGTATATGCAATTCTCTCAAGATTGGGAAGAGAGAGAAGGGAAAAGGGTGCTTTTTATTATTCAATTCCTTCTTGGCTAAGTTAAATGGGTTGGTATCTTTTGACTTAGAAATGGATTGGAGATTTTAGTTACTTTTCTTTTGTGATCAATCGTTTCACTTTAGAGAGAGAGAGAGAGAGAGAGAGAGAGAGAGAGAGAGAGAGTTAAAAGCTACATAAATGGTGGAAGCACCTGAGGAGGAACAATGCTTTAGAGATGTGTTTGAGAGTATGCGTGTATGTCTAGGATGATAAAGACTCATCACTATGATGACAAAGTGGGAGCATAAGGTAGTGGTGCTTTATGTTTTCTTTTAAGAAAATGCAACGAATACACTTATCTCTCTAGTGTTCGAATAGGATCTTCCGGCGCATTTTTTTTTTTATATTTATTTATCGTAAATCACTTTTCTATCATATAATTTAATTTTTAAAATTAAATTTTTTATCTCACTCTCTTTTGTCACTTTGTCACAATTTATTTCTTTAATTCTAATCATATAATAGAAAAAGAAGACACAAAAGAATAGAATAGAAAATTCTCGACTCCTCATATCACATATTCAGATATCCAATCAATCAATGTTCTCTATCTTCAAATAGCTGCTCTTCAAAAATTTAATGAAATATATTTTTCTTATGAGTGGATCTTACTTTGACAAGCAACCATATCTATAAATGTATTTCTGCAGCGCAAAAAACTGCCACACCATGAAAGGCAAGTTGTCTTTTTTAATTTTTTTTTTTGTTATTTATTATAGTGCTATAAGAATTAGGGGAATTTTTTTTAAGGTCCCTAATAAGAGTAATTTATAGGATAAAGGACATCAAAAATAGGAATGATGTCTCAGGTCCCTCACTAACGACAGACGCGTTTTTAATTTTTTTTTCGACCAAAATACCCTTCACAGATCAACATAGAACGCTCAACTCGATTGCATTCCGACGACTCAATTCATTCCAAACATCCAACCATTTTCATGAGCAAGAGAACATGAGAATTAGGGTTTCACTATCATCTTCACTGTCGCCATTACGATTTCATTATCTTCTGCCAAACTCTTTTCAATTCGTTCCTCACAAATTTCTCTGACTCGTTTTCATTGTTCATCGTCATCTCAGTTCATCTTCATCTCATTGCATCTTCATCTCAGGTTATTTCAGTTCGAAATTAGGGTTTTCATCATCACTCTGCTAAGTTTTCTCCAATCCAATTAGTTTTTCTCCGAAACACAGTTGACTAGCCTTCCATTAATTAGGATTTCAATTTCGTAATAAAAACCTACATGAATTTGAAAAATGTTATTCCTCTAAGTTTCGAACTTATTCTTGAAGATGTTTGTGTGATTTTTTCTGTAAATTTCTCTGTCATTTGAATTTCTCTGGTATTTGCTTGATCTATGTGTTTTCTTTGAATTTTCTCTGGCATGTTTATTCCCCCATTTGTTTCTGGTTATCCCCTATTTTTCTCTGATTTTCTGTAAATTTCTCTGGTATTTTCATATTATGGAATTCATATTTTTTCTGGCTTGCCATGTTTAATTTTCTCTGTCATATATGTAATTTTCTCTGGCTTGCTATGTGTAATTTTCTCTAGTATGTTTATTTTGTTCCATTCTTAAATTTTCTATGGCCACATCACTTTATCTTTTGTGTGGTTATGTCATGTTCCATTTTCTCTAGTTGTTTGTAAATTTCTCTGGCATTTTCATATTATGGAATACACACGTGTTTAATTTTCTCTAGCTAACCATGTGTAATTTTCTTTGGTATGTTTATTTTGTTCCATTTTTGAATTTTCTCTGGCCACATCACTTTTCTCATTTGTGTGTGTCCGTTAAGTTCAATTTTCTCTGGTTGTCTATAAATTTCTCTGGCATTTTCATATTATGGAATGAACATTTTCTCTAGTTTGCCTTGTTTGATTTTCTTTGGCATATATGTAATATTTTCTGGATTACCATGTGTAATTTTCTCTGATATGTTTATTTTGTTCCATACTTGAATTTTCTATGGCCACATCATTTTTCTCCTTTGTGTGTGTCTGTCATGTTCTATTTTCTTTGGTTGTCTGTAAATTTCTCTAGGATTTTTATATTATGGAATGCATATTTTCTCTGGCTTGCCTTGTTAATTTTCTCTGGCATATATGTAATTTCTCCTGGCTTGCCATGTGTAATTTTCTCTGGTATATGTTTAGTTTGTTCCATTCTTGAATTTTCTCCGGCCACATCACTTTTCTTCTTTGTGTGTGTTTGTCATGTTCCATTTTCTCTTGTTGTCTGTAAATTTCTCTGGAATTTCATGTTGACATCTTTATGTTTTCATTGTCTAAAAATAACAAAACGTAAAAGCAGCAAAACACCATAAACACCAAGTAAGAAATAAAAACTCTATAAATAAGATAATCTAATTTGAATATTTCTTAAAACTAACTATACCTATAATTTGTATGCAGTGTGGATTGTGGCCTCTTCGTTTGCTACATAATGAGACAATATAGCAACCATGAACCTATCAGCTCAACAATGTCAAAACAAGACGTAAGGTTCACGAGGATAGAAAATCATAGAGAGATTTGCGACCGAAATTGGCCGGTCATGGACAGAACCAATTGAAATACTACCAAAAAAAGAACTGAAAGTATAATAGTGAAAGCATACTAGTGACATGAAGACAATGTACACAATGTAATTAGGAATGACCCTTCATTTTTTTTTTTCGTACATTGAAGAAATGATGTTGTTTGACATATATGTATATATATATTTTTAACTAATGTAAATTTCATAACTATCAATGGTTAAATATTTTTTTTTATAATGCATATTTAGTGGTGATTATCAACACAATCCATACAGAGAAAATTGTCTAAAGAAATTTTTCTTGTATGAAGTTACCAGAATTTCACAGAAAAATTTAACTCGTATCGTGCTAAAAGGGTGCCTATGTGATCATGTAATTTGTAATGCATTGTGTTGGTACGAAACAATCATCAAATTCAAAGAACACAATGCACATTGTAGTTTTCTCTGCTATTGGCAAACTTCTCTAGATGAATTTGAGCACACAAAACACAGTGCACTATTGGCAAATTTCTCTAGATGAATTTGACCTCACAAAAACATAGTCCAGAAAGTAATTTTCTCTGCTAGTGGCAAATTTCTCTAGATGAATTTGCCACAATGCACATAGTAAATTTCTTTAGATGAATTTCACCTCACAAATTTCTCTAGATAAATTTGACCTTACAAAACATAGTGCACAAAGTAATTTTCTCTCCTACTGACAAATTTCTCTGGATAAATTTGCTACAATGCACATAGTAAATTTCTTTGGATGAATTTAACCTCACAAATTTCTCTACTATTGACAAATTTCACTGGATGAATTTGACCTCACAAAACACAATGCACATTTCAACAAACACAATGCACATAGCAAATTTCTCTGCTATAGGAAAATTTCTCTGGATCAATTTGATTGGTATTATAAAGGCACTCCCAAAGTATGTTTCTAAAAACGCAACACAAAAAGTAATTTTCACTGCTATTAAAAAATTTCTCTAGATGAATTCGATTGGTATTATATATGCACTATCAAAAAAGTACATTTCACAAAACAAAATACACAAAGTAATTCTCAAATGTATTATTCAATCAATAAATGTAATATCCTCAACTATTTAACAAAGGTTCCTTGCATGTCCTCTTATTATGGCGATCAATCCTATCACATCGACTACACTTCATCACCATTTTAAACTCTTTAGTAGAAGCAATTCTGTTCTTCTTTGGCCTCCCACCTGGTCTCTTACTCAATGCAAGTAAAATCATAGCATCATCAATTCAATTCGCATGAAACATTAATGATAATAGTATCATTCCCATATTTGCACAGCAACAACACTGCAAATACCAAAATTAACTTGTTAAATATAAAAATACTTCACAAGAACAACATAAAAGTTTAGAGAAATTTCTAATAATTATAATTTTCTTTGGATTATAATGCCTACCTTATAATTTTCTCTGGACTCAAATAAAAGTCTAGAGAAATTTACAAACTTAAATTCACCTTCAAGATAACAAAAACAAAATTATAGAAGAATTAATGAATCTAGAGAAAATCACAGAGATATTCAATGCTAACTATTAAACACAATCATAGACAAAAATCACACAGAAGATTAGTTATCAAATTATAAGCTTCTCTGTGATTTTCACTGGACTACAAGCTTATAATTTTCTGTGTGTGATTGTGCATTATTGGACTCAAATCAGAATGCAGAGAAATTTCTCTGGAATATAAACATACAATTTTCTCTGGAATATGAACATATAATTTTCTCTGGAATACAAAGCAAAGTGTAGAAAAATGAAAAGTGCAGAATCAATGAAAAAAACAGAGTACAAAACTTAAGACAGTGAAGAAAAACAGAGTCGGTCTCCAAACACGAAGAACAAAACTTATCATTGATAAACATGTAACACAGAATGAAAAATCAACTCCATTGTCAATAACAAAGAATGAAAAATCAACTTCAAAAATCAAAAAATAATTCACTAAGCTGGCTTTTCTATCACATTGATCAAAACTGAAAATAAAAATCTAATTCAAAATAAACTACAAAAACTTATTTGAAATCGGAGTCCATATACACAAATCAAATGAAAAATAAAAAACTTAAACTGATTATTAAACTTACCTGATTCAACTCTACTGGAAATTCGAGCTTCAACACGACTTCAACTTCTACACGAAATCTGCATCATCGAAATCTTCATCGATTGCCAAGTTCATCCCAAAGTAATCTTTCACAAAAATAGTAACGTAATCTTCAGATTCCAAAATTGAAAACCACTTATAATATACAAAAGGGTAAAATAGGCATTTTATCAACTAAACTAACATTCAGGGACCTTAGACACTAAAAAATATTATTGTGGATCTCTCCTCATACTAAAAGTTGGATAAGGATCTTAGACCAATTTTTCCTAAAAATTATTTATTTATTTATTTTAAAGAATGCAAGGGAAGTTGATTTTAAGTTACTGCACGTCTGGATAATCTTATCAGGAGAGATGTTGCCTTGGAGTTCTCAACCGCTTTTAACTAGGCCAAGTTTGGGAAGACTAAATAAGTGCACTTTTTTACTTTTATTGAATTATGTGTAAAAAAAGTAGAGAGGAGATGTTGATTGATGTGACCCAAAAAAGATAAAAAGATAAAAAGTATGGACTAAAATAGTTTACCCAAACTTGGCCTAAGATCTCTACAATATCTAAATTAAACATATTTTGTTAGCATTGCATATACAAAGGCATTGATATTTATATGAATAACTACTAATGTGATCATTGCATGTTTAAAGCAAAATTTTGATAAAAAAATTATTTATGTATATCCCTAGTATAAAAATTTAAAATAGTCAAATATTTAGCAATTAAGCAATTTGAACCTCTACTTGGCCCATTAAAGATTTAATGTAATGTTCAACTTGGTCAATTTATCACAATTATTTATGACTTTTCCTACTTTTTTGAGTTATGTGTCAAAAGTATTTTGTGTAGTCTATAATTACTACTTTTTCTACATTTTGATTGTTATCTTTTTGACTTAAAAGAAAATGCAATGAACGGGTTTTTTATATGAGTTCAATCATCCCCATGTAGCTCAGTTGACATAAATAAAAATTAAGGATAAATTATCAATAAATCTTAATAATTGAATTTAATTCTTATCAAGTTTTAGTAAAATCATCGTTACAAATAAATTTTTGTGATGATTTTTTGTACGTTGCTAAAAAATTAACAATTAATAACTTTTTTTATTACGGTTTTTATAAATTGTCGTTAAAACTTACAATTAGCGATATTTTTTCGTGACGAATTTTTTAAACTGTCGTTAAAACTTATAATTAGTGATATTTTTATAACAAAATTTTCAAATTGTAACTAAAAATTACCAATTAATGATGTTTTTTTAATAGTGTTTAATAATAAAAAAATATCATTAATTATCATAGGATCTAAGATAATAAATTCACCTATTAAAATTTATACGTAAATCTCTCTAAATCAATGGAAGCCCATTAATGTAAAAAACAAAAGCCCATAATGTAAGATCTAGCTCATAAATCTAAAACCAAATTGTCCAAAAGAGCAACAAAACTTTTGTTCCCTTGGTAAGAAGTTGAAATTAATGTATGATTTTCCAAAAATAAAATATCAAGAAAGAAAAAGACAGTCTTGATCTTGTTTGGATGAAAGGAGGCCACGTCTCCTCATTTCAAAACATTATAATATATATTTAATTTTGTTGTTGTTTTGTTTTTTTGGTTCCCTCCCTATGTTTGCAATTTCAAAAGAGATATGTGATAATTTGCAATACATGTCAGGCCTTACAACAAATGGGTTCAAAGAGGGCCCATACACCATGTTGGATAAGATTCCTTATGTTGGATCCAATTGTCCTGCTCGGTACATGTGTTTTATTATTTTAAGTTGAAGCATTGCACGGAGATGGTAATTTTTTAATCAGTAATGCTATAGATCATGAAATTATTTTTATGAAAATTATCTTGAAGTCATTGCTAGACAATTGGCTGGGCGATCTTAAATTTTTCTGGTTAGCCAGTTGGTCGATTGGCCATAGCTTCAAAATGATTTTCGTAAAATATATATATTTTTTTGTAGTCCGTAACATTTTTGGTTTTTTTTTTTATATTTATTTTATATCCTATTATGTCCTTATTTCTTTAACACATTTTGGCACGTTTGCCTTTTCTTTATGAGGAAGTGGGATGGAGTTAGATTTTTCTCTTTCGTCCCACCTTGATTCTATATATTTAATTTAATTTTTTAATATAATAAAACTAAACCACTTACATATTACTGGCTGTGGCTAATTTTTTTTTATTATGTTAGAAAAATCTTTATTCATTTGATAAACTTATTTTCTAATAAAAAGCCAAGATGAATTTATTTTTAGCCAAAAAAAAATTCATAAATAAATTTAACTGTAGGATAGTTTAGGGTATTTTACCACTTTAGCATTGCCATTCAGGTTTAAAATTAATCACATAGCCAATGGGCCTCTACGCGTGTTAGTCTTTAGGGGACTTAAGGGCAGTATTATTGATGAAACTTTTTTTACTTATAAATTATGTACTTTTCTCACTTATCAATTTCCTCAAAAAATGTTAGGACAAAATAAATATTTTATGACGTATTAATAAATTAAAAGTGTAATGAATTTATAAATATTTAAGTTTATCACATAAGACTTATAAGTGTATGGGGTTTTGTTTTTAAAAGTCTTTTCTTTGGAACTTCGTGTGATTTTTTTTCAAAAACATTTGTATGACTTTCTCCAAGCCACATTTAGGCCCATTAAGTTATAGTCCATAACATCTCCGACGGCCCATTACCTTTGATCTACTGTATTGTAAACACGGCCCAGCCCATTATCGATTTCCTTACTCGAGTCTAGTTGAACAACACACCACCTACTTATTACTTAAAAAGTGAAATTACAAATCACTTGTGATTTCAAAAAATAATTACAGATTTATCAAATAATTTATAATATTAATTATTATCACTAATTTGCAATTTTTTTTTTATATACTAACTAAACCAACGCGTGCTTTATTCATCATTAGTATGTAATTTGTAATTGAAAAAAAAAAAAAAAACAAAGTTATTTAACTTTTTAATAGTTAAATCCTTAAATAAATTAATGATCAACAATTTAACATTATCAATATTCATAGTTTGTGTTTCTCATCAGCTTTTTCTTTGACTTTTGAAACAGAAAAGGTACATTCTATATTATTTCTCACTTCCTAGCTAATTTGTCGTATGAGAACTATTTTTGTTTTTAAAAAAAATTATAAATATTTAAAACAATTAAAAAATATTTTTATTTATTTTCAAAATATATTTTAATTTTTAATCTTACGCATCCCAGACACCGCCTTCACTCTCTAGCCACCCACAAGGCCGGCTTTGGGTATAGACCCACCAGGTCATGACTTAGAATCCCTCAAAATATATCAAAAAAAGGGACTCCTCCTATTATAATTTAGTATAATATATTAGCTATGTTTTAAGTTCAAAAAAAATTAACGAATGCCTAAACTAACTTAAAATAAATTAACCCATTAAAAAATTAAAAGGCCCATTCAAATTAAAAAGGCACATTCTCTCTCCCTATCTAATTCATAATCCTAACTCTTAATTCAATTTTTCTAAAAATTTGAGAGAAACAGCCCAACAGAGTACTAACGAATTTCTCAAGAATTCAGAACAGTACAACACATGTAGGCCTTTTTTTCTATTCAATTAATTAAGTATTTTTCTTGTATTTTGCTCAATTGTTATTATAATATTAGTATTTATATAAATCTGCATTATCAAGAAGAATTAATCTTTTGTTACCTGTACTATTATAATATTAGAAGTTTAATAGTTCACATCATATAATTTGAAGTTTTGTGTTTTGTTAAATGGTGGTGGTGCTATTGTACTTATTTTGATCTAAAAATGATTTTGTAAAAAAATTACATTATGCAAGTATAATTGATTTATTTGCTTTTAAAAATATAAGAAGAGTTAGTAGACTTGCCTTATCGTTGGTAGTAAAATAAAAAACTACATACATGTATGGGGATTCCATTTACACTCAAAAAATTATTAAGTACTTTCAATTTTCTTAATACACCCTATTAAATTATTTAAAATTTTATGTTACTCTTAGACTACTATAATTTTTTCAAATTACACTCAAGAAAAATCCAAATAATAAATAATAAACAAATTTAAAAAATTAAATTATTTAAAAAACCTTTCAAATTGATACAGGGAACACAAGGGAGAAAATGGAAAGAAAAAATTTTGTGAAGGAAAGAGTAAGAGAGAGATAGAAAAAAAAATCATTTATTAAAAGGTGTTACAACATGCAGAAACTAGTTTTTGTGAACGATGCTAATGTAGTCCATGAGTTGAAAGATTATCTCAGAAGTTGTAATGTTTTTCACGTGATAGTGAAAATTGAAAGATTTAATATTTTGTAGTGTGACATGTAAAAAAAGACAGAATAATTGTATTTTAATTTTTATATGAATATTTACTTCCTTTTGATAAGTTGCTTCAAAAAATTATTTTGATTCAAATTTTCTTATAGGGTTTAGGATTTCAAAATAATAATAAAAAATAATGATGTTGATGATAATTGTGAGTTTTGATAAGGTGGATTAGAGTTTTAAAGTGAGGAGGAAGAAGAACAAGAACAAGAAGAGAAAATAACTTTAATCTCTTAAGGAAGAAGATATAGAGATTTGAATAGGAATTGATATTGATGGGCACCCAAGGGGAGCCAAACCCACGACTTAGGGCCCAGCTCACGGCCTTAGCAACTTTGAGAAGACAATGCTGGCCTAGGACCAATAGCATCCAAACACTTGTCATGTAGCGAATTAGTCACGTAAGCAGACAAAGATCCTGCAAAGTTATTGCATCCACACATCAGCCATTTAATGAGGCCACTGTAGCATTAAATGTAGTAAGACCCCTCACGCCGGAGTATGCAGAATCACCATGAACGATGTTAACTAGGCCATAGATTTTCGGCTAACACAACAACTGGGAATGGATAACGAAATGATGAGTAAAGGATATAAGGATGCTTTTGAGAGACGTTAAAGGTTAAATTTTTCATCCCCTTCTTTTTCTCTCAAACAATTGACTGCCTACCCAATCTAACTCGATCGTCGGAGTATCCGTCGGGGGACTACCTCATCCTTTGGACCTTTTTACAGTCACGCATCGAGGATTCAATAACCAGCAGACCCATAGAAGACGCGGGCCGGTCTGACCCATCCACCATTGACAACACATCATCATCAATTGGTGCCGTCTGTGGGAATTCATCTCTAGTCAACAGTTGTGTTTATTGTCATCAAGGGGAACTTTGCTATCACCTATCTCCTACATCAGGGTGGATGGTCACGACCAGGTTCATGGTTTCATAACACAATGTTGGTAATCCTGAAGCCGAGTCCTCCAACCCAAATAATCCACCTCTATATTTCGCAGAACTCACCAATAACATTAATTGGCTGACCAAACAAAACTAAACCTTGATCAACGTTTTGCTTCAGCGCGACTTACTTATCCCTTATCTACCACCGCAAATGGTCCCTCTTAACCTGAAACAAACCTACAATAATCACCAATTCCCGCCACATGTATCCCAGGGAATATTTCCACCCTTTGTCCCACAGTCTCAACTGTCAAACCTTGAAAATCTGCGCGCCCTTCCTCTAGGCTCACAGCCTTTCAAAAGAGACCACTGCTTTTCCATGACCACCCTCCACTGCACCACGTGACTGTCTATGAAAGCGAGGCTAGTAGTGTTCAACCCCCAGTTCATGTTTGTGGGGATAATGCCTTTGTCTGGGACGAAGAGCTATGGGCCATGAAGCTCCAACTACAAGGTATCATGCAGAACATGCAACATAAACCTTCTTCCACCGTTAACCCCCCTTTTACCGCTTCCATCAGAGATAAAGCTTTACCCCCTAAGTTTAAAATGTCATCGATTGACACCTTCAATGGTACCACCGATTCGATCGACCACGTAGAAGCGTATCAAACACTTATGATCCTCCACGTCTTTCTAGACGAAATCATGTGTCGCGCTTTTCCCGTCACGTTGAAAGGGTCGGCGCAACTTTGGTTCAACTAGCTTCCCCCAGACTCTGTCACTTTCTTTCACCAGCTCAGCGAGTCTTTCCTGAGCCATTTCATCGGCGTGTAACGGCAACGACACCCAACGACTCAACTGTTAAATATTCGGTAGGCCGAGGGGGAATCGCTGCGCAGCTTTGTCATCTACTTCAATACATAGGCCTTACAAGTGGAGGAAAACAATGACAAGGTTATTCTCACAGCCTTCAATCAGTTTACACCCATCGGATTTTCTTTTTTCCCTCTGCAAAAACCTCTAAACCGCAATGGCCACCTTTCTCACCAAAGGCCAAAAATACATAAATGTTGAAGACTCCTTAGCGGCTGGCCAAGACTCCACATCCAAGGCTTCGCAGCCCAAGGAAAAGAGAAAAGAACCTAAACCCAAGCACTAACAATATACCCACCGACCTCCATAGTATACAGACCGGCCCCCACATTCAGACCGACCAGCTTCTACCCGACCACTTGGTCAGTTCGAACGATACACTCCTCTCAACTCGCTTATGGAACAAGTCCTATACCAAATCCAGCGTGACTATAACCTAAAGTGGCGCAAACCATCAAAATCTTCCTCCACCCATTGGGACCAATCCAAGTATTGTCGTTTCCATCGTGACCATAGCCATACCACTGAAAAATGTGTCAACCTTAAAGACCAGGTTGAGGATTTGATCTGCTAGGGACGTCTCAACCGGTTCACAATAACTCGCTCTCACCAAAGACCTAGGATGGACCATCCAAGGTGTAATAACTAGCACACTTCTCCCAGACAACCTGAGCCACCTAAACAACGTGATGACTGGGCTCCACCACAACGACGAGCACAAGGTGGCCCTGTCCTCCCAGTAGGTGAGATTAGAGTCATCGCCGGCTCGCTTGCAGCGGACCATCTCAGTCAGCACAGTAAGCCGAGCTCAGAAAAATTAGGCGAGGCACCGATAAAGAAATAACGATGGTGGACCGCCCCAACAACCAACCCAAACAATGGTCTGAACCGATCACCTTTATGGAGGCAGACTGCACAAGCGTTCGCTACCCTCACGACGACCCCCTGGTCAATACATGATTTGTTGTTGTTTTTTTGGTTCCCTATGTTTGCAATTTCAAAAGAGAGATGTGATAATTTGCAATACATGTCAGGCCTTACAACAAATGGGTTCAAAGAGGGCCCATACACCATGTTGGATAAGATTCCATATGTTGGATCCAATGGTCCTGCTCGGTACATGTGTTTTGTTATTTTAAGTTCAAGCATCGCACGGAGATGGCAATTTTTTAATCAGCAATGCTATAGATCATGAAATTATTTTTATGAAAATTATCTTGAAGTCATTGCTAGACAATTGGCTGGTCGATCTTAAATTTTTCTGGTTAGCCTGCTGGTCGATTGGCCATAGCTTCAAAACGAATTTCGTAAAATATTTTGTTTTGTAATCTGTAACATTTTTGGTTTTTTTTTTTTTTATATCCTATTATGTCCTTAGTTCTTCAACCCATTTTGGCACGTTTGCCTTTTCTTTATGAGGAAGTGGGATGGATTTAGATTTTTCTCTTTCGTCCCACCTTGATTCTATATATTTAATTTAATTTTTTAATATAATAAAACTAAACCACTTACATTTTACTGGCTGTGGCTAAATTTTTTTTATTATGTTAGAAAAATCTTTATTCATTTGATAAACTTATTTTCTAATAAAAAGCCAAGATTAATTTATTTTTAGCCAAAAAAAATTCATAAATAAATTTAACTGTAGGATAGTTTAGGGTATTTTACCACTTTAGCATTGCCATTCAAGTTTAAAATTAATCACATAGCCAATGGGCCCAATGACTTTTTTACTTTCACATTGCTCTACGTGTGGTTAGTGTTTAGGGGACTTAGGGGCAATATTATTGATGAAACTTTTTTTTACTTATAAATTATGTACTTTTCTCACTTATCAATTTCCTCAAAAAATGTTAGGACAAAATAAATATTTTAAGACGTATTAATAAATTAAAAGTGTAATGAATTTATAAATATTTAAGTTTATCACATAAGACTTGTAAGTGTATGGGTTTTTGTTTTTAAGAGTTTTTCCCTTGGAACTTCATGTGATTTTTTTTTTTAAACATTTGTATAACTTTCTCCAAGCTACATTTAGGCCCATTAAGTTATAGCCCATAACATCTCCAACAGCCCATTACCTTTGATCTACTGTGTTATAATCACTGCCCGGCCCATTATAGATTTCATTACTCAGGTCTAGTTGAACAACCCACCACCTGCTGCCCCATCTTTCCTTATCACTTAAAAAGTGAAATTACAAATCACTTGTGATTTCAAAAAATAATTACAGATTTATCAAAGAATTTATAATTTTAATTATTATCACTGATTTGCAATTTTTTTAATTTATTTTATATACTAACTAAACCAACGCGTGCTTTATTCATAGTTAGTATGTAATTTGTAATTGAAATATATATTATTTGTTGCGAATATAAAGAATAACAAAGTTATTTAACTTTTTAATAGTTAAATTCTTAAATAAATTAATGATCAACAATTTAATATTATCAATATTCATAGTTTGTGTTTCTCATAAGCTTTTTCTTTGACTTTTGAAACAGAAAAGGTACATTCTATGAAGGAGCTAAATAAGAAAAGGGTCGGACCCAAGCCTTGGGCCAGTCCAATCCCCTAAGCCCAAATCCAAATAGGTCAGATGAGCATGTGGGCAACCCAACTAAGCCCAACTCCATTACTAACAGTCTACCCAAGTCCTCAAGCACTTAGGTCCAACTCGCAGTAGAAAGGCCAGTTCAGCTGCGATACTAGGCTAGGGCCAAGCTGTAGGACTCATTCTATGGGCCGAACTGATGGGTGAACCCATCATCAGAACCAAAGTGGGCCGAGTCCATACACAAATATCTGAATGGGCCAGCCCATCCCAACAGTAGCCTCACAAAGGGCCGAGCCGAGGCACAACGGTGCTGAGCTGAGGAAACCTCTCAAAGAAACGTGGAAACTATGAGTATATGCATGTGCAAGTTGCCACCTTAGCTGGTCCCCTACACCTAGAATCACGAAAACAGTTGAACTAGAGGAATGTGGTTTGTTATCAGCATGACTACAATGAGTATATGCACCCCTTGGCAACTACCAGATGGTCTCCCACCTTGGGCAATGCTAAAAGGAAATTTGGCAGCACCAAAGCTCCATGAAACCATCTTGGGAAGCAAGCAAGGAGTTCTATATAAACTACACTAATTTCACATTGAAGGTAACTAATTTAAGCTAAACCCCACTTACTAAAAACTCAACTCTCTACACTTAGAGGGTATTGCACTTCTTCTCTGATTACTAACTCCTATACCGGAGGGGTTATCCGGCCAACCCCGACTGGGCAGCTTTTGCGGTTTTTCCTGCCGCAGGGACCTCATTCCTTGAATAGTCCAACCGAATGCGGAGCTCCGATCCACTTTCATCTAGTACGGTATCCGGTACGCACAATTGGTGCGGTGAATGTGGACACTTTGTTTCTGAGCTCTGCACTTAATTCCGGCGATGGGGATTGAGGACGTCCCACTTTCGACACATACTCCACAGACGAAGAAGACAAAAGACAAAGGTTTGGCACTCCCAACAGTCTTAGAAGAACAAACTTGAAACAATAACTGGACCCCCGAATCCGTCGAGCATCGATTGTCCTTCCCTGGAGGTTCTTTTCATCACTTTCTTCTAGAAAGGAATTATAGAGATCGAATCATAGACTCCATGGGGATGGAGATATGGGAACTAACAGCGCAACTCAAAAAGGTGCTGGGTGACCCGACGGAAAAGAAAACTGAAGTAGAGCCCTCTCGCCTTCGATAGAGAAACTCATCCAGAGAACCACCAGTGAAAAAGCTTCCCGGAAATGAGTCTGGGCAGCAAAGCCAGCAAATCCCGGTACAGAGTGAGGTGGTGAGTAGCCACACCTGTGAGTCACGCCGAAGAAGGGCTAAGAAGTAGAAGACGGTCAGCCAACAGACTGAGTACCCTCCTCAAGACCTTCGTACTTGGATGATTGGCAACAAACAGAATGAGCAACGTCGAGATTATCTAGACCGTACCATCCACCAAAGAGAGCATCGAGCACTGGATAGGCTTGTTTCCTCTCCATTCTCTCCGAAAATTGAGGCCATGAGACCTCCCAAGAAATTCACCTCGCCAAAGTTCACGTCGTACGATGGGAAGTCAGACCCATTGACGCATATCAGCCATTATAGACAGATGATGTCCCTATGGAGCCGAGATGAAGCACTAATGTGCAAAGTCTTCCCGTCCAGCTTGGGAGAATCCAGACTTCGATGGTTCGATTGACTCCCAGCTGGATCAATTTATGACTGGAAGCAGCTCTCTGAAGAGTTCTTAGCCAGGTTTGTCTCCAACACTAAGATCCCGAAAGAGTCGGATACACTGTTCGGCCTCCGAAAGGAGTAGGAAGAAACGCTGCGCAGTTATGCGAGGAGGTATTGGGAAGAGTACAATGACCTGAAGAAAAACGTTTGCAGTGAGCAGATGACTGTCATGTCTTTCAAACATGGTCTGCGCCCGAAAAATAAGTTGAGACAGTCACTTACCAAGCACCTGGCCACAGCGCTGAAAGATTTGTGTACCAGGATTGAGCAGTACGCTCGCCTCGAGAATGACCAGATCCCCATCGAGGTAGCATCAGTAGAACAAACAGCTTGGCACAAGAAGAGAACAGACCGAGGGAAACATGTAACAACGCCCGCGGGGGGACCTCGCTACAGTTCGGACTCCCTTTTGTGTCACTGTTCTTAATCTTGAACCAAAGAGTCCAAATCTGGCAAATCGTTTTGAGAAACAGATTTTTAAAAAGAAATGCCAAACATGGACTGCTTTGCCAGATACAGAGTTGCCACCTAAATATTTTATTTTGGAAAATTTAGAAAACCCTGACTCGGTGCCAAAGGCCACGTGTCCGTCATCACCAAAGTTGCCTCGGCTCGGGAGCTTGGGTACGATTAGGGAAGGTCAGCTATGAGCAACCCCTCTCGCCCGGTCCGAAGACTGGCCTCTACTAACCGTGATATCCAATTTTGAAAACGTTGTGTGTTCTTATTCCGGTTATTAGCCTAGAATTACTATGTTATGCGCGCAGCAAACAAGTATAGACCAAATCGCCTAAATTGGAACAAAATATTTCATGTTTGTTTTGGAAATGGTTTGCTACTCGCAAGTAGGTTAAAATGCAGGTTTTGCCACCCTCGAGTAGGTTTTTAGAAAAGGTGGTTTTGCCACTATCTAGTGGGTTTTAAAACTCACGGTTTTAACGCGTTATTCCAATTTAGGTAACTCGACCTCCATCCACAGGCATTCAAGCAGTTATATCACATAAGCAGCCAGCCTCATGGTAATCATGCTATTATGACAACATTCACACGCATGCGATATGCTAAAGCATAAAAGCTTACCTAGTACTCCAAGCCAAAACAGAAACTAGTTAGTAATCAATGCATGATCCTAGTTCATGTTAAGTGGCTAATGCATCATAGGCAAAATGCAGCTATAATAGGCTCGACTATCCTAGACATGGCATGTGAAATGCTGCAATTAACAGGTACTCATCTTGGAATTTGAAATACATATGCAGTTAGTGTGATGTGCCGAGCCCGGTACATGGAAAACAAATATATGGGTGCACGCATGCATAACATAAGGTATGCTAATTTAAATATGCCCTAAACTAAACATCGAAAGCTAGTAAATAAAAGGGAAGAAATACGTGGGGTTGGAAGACATACACACACTCACGCACACTTATTACACCATTGCCCTCACTTAGAGGGTCCGAATAAATATTACAGTCCGAATAAATAATACTAAATTAATTATTACAAAACTTCTAATTAATTAACAAATTAAGTGTAAAGAAGGTGGCCTCAGCCCTGCCTCGGAATGCGTGAATGATGCATGCTCGAGTCCGTCTTGCCCGGAAAACCCGTGCCATGCTACTGCTGCCTCTGTTTTACACTGCCCTGCTTCTCCAAAGACTGCCAAAGTCCTGGGACAGGTTCCTTGCACGCTGTAGAATACCATCGGCTAGAGGAAATGTCCACCGGCCATCTAGAATTTCCATCGGCTGCTTATGGGGCTATCGGCCATTCACGAATGGCCGGTCGGCACTAAATGTTGCCGGTCGGCAGAAACTTCCTGCAGAAGACAGTTTTGACAGCAATAGAAGACAGGTAGTGCATGGCATGAAATTTCAGGCATATGTAAGCATGGCCATGCTCCCTATCATGCATTGAACTCAGGGGAGCATGACCCTTGATCCTCGAGCCATCAATTGTGCATGATAGCCCAATAGATCAAGCTTGCCATTTGATATGAAAATGCCTGCAACACACAAATGAGGACCAAGACCCTATCATGTCAAAGTCAAGGGCCCCGGTGATTGAGATTTGGGATGTATTACATCACTTGTAGTATGAACACCTCTCAAATCTCACTCTTGGTTTGACACCCCAAACCAAGTAATGCAAGGCATGTTGTGCAAACATGGTTCAAAACGAAATGCAAACTATCATGCAAGCAACATGGTAATGCCATTAGCATGCAACACTACAAACAATACTACAATACACACTAAATAGGCAAGTATGCAAAGAGGTGAGTACATAACAATGCACAAGCCTTAAGGATACTACCACATGCAATGTCATGAGCATATTACAAGATGCAAATACATGATCCATGGACTTACGCTAAGATGGAGGACCCTCAGCCCCACCCCAAAACAGTGGCCAAAAATTATGCAAACAAGCAAGCGAATAGGCTTAAAACTAAGGCACAAAAATGGAGCACTTAACTACCGCTACCAAGACCACTCATGGCATGGGTTATTTAGCCCAAAACAAAGCTTCAATGCATCAAAACACACCCCAAAATCCAATGATATGGCAGCCCAAATACCTAAACATGGTAGCATACATTATGACCACTCTTTAAGGCACAAGACTACAACACTTTAAGGCATGAATGAGATGATAAATGGAAACATGTAAGCATGGTATAGGGACTGAAATAGCATGAGGAGTGACTCCAAATCATTTAAACAACTTAAACAAAGCATGCTAATGACTCACTCACTCAAGGCCAACACTCTAGAATACAAAGGAGCTATACAAAGCATGTTAAACATGACAAAAACAGTGGCCAACAGACCTAAAGCATGTCAAATCATGACCAAAAACTTCAATAAGCTAAGTCAAAACATGAAGATATACTAGGCTAAGCACATGGCCCATTTCTAGGCAAGATAGAGCATTACAAAGCAAGTATGAAATGCATGCTAAGGACCAACAAACCACCATTAGACAGAGATATAATATGACCCAAAACACCCCAAAAAACTCTGAAATGGTTACCAAAATAGCTGAGCATGCATGTCACTTTTTAAGCTAAAAACAAAGGTAAAAGAGGGACAAAGGGGAGAGGGGTGTCCCTCCCCTACACAAGACCTCAAACCCCCTTCCTCACCAATGAAACTCCACTGGATTTCAGTGGTGAGAAGACCAAAACACCGAGGTAAACAAAGCCTAACAAAGGAAGCTCCAAAAAGGCCAAATAAGGCCCAAGAGGGTAAGTTTGCACTCAAACCACAAAACACCCTTAATGAAAGTTCTTAAGAAAGAAAATATAAGACTTTTTTATGTTATACACAAAGCCTAAATAATCAAGCAAGATAGGTAAAAAGTTGTTGCAAAAATGGGAAAACTAAAGCAAAAGTCTCACCCTTGAAGAACACCTCAAGAACAGTCAATGCAGCCCTCCTCTTATGATCAAAATCAATCCAAAAACTCAGGAATCAATCCTCAAAGCCTCTGAAACTCGAGCTAAGGTGTGATAGTGTGTGTGTTAGTGCAAAAGTAAGGTAGAAATACACTTTTAGGCCTAGAAACACACACAAAAGAGGAGAGAGAGAGGAATCTAGAGAGAGAGGATGTATCTAACAGATATATAGATGTAAGCTCTGGTTTTTGTTCAAAAATGGCCAACCCCTAAGCAAGGGGGAGGAATGGTGCTTATATAGGCCAAGCAAAGCCAAGAAACTTAATGGCTAAGCTAAACAGAAAGGGTCAAGGGGGTCAGGAGGTTCATGGGAAGAGCAAGGCTTCTAGAGGAAGCCAATACAGTTGGCCAAGCTTCTTCAAGAAGCTTGGCCAAAGGGTCAACCTTCTAGAAGGAATTAGGGGTTCAAGGGTTCAAAACAGTCACTAACCGCACGGGGAGGAGTGATGGTGCATCCCAGCTGGCACAGCTGGCATGCACTATGCCTCAAGGGTTCAAAGGAGTCACACCAGCCAGCAAAAGAGGTCGTCGGCAAAATAAAGTGCCGGTCGGCCAAATATAGTGCCGACCGACCGTTGGTTTTAAGAAACCATGGCCGGTGGCACCCATAAACAGCTGGTGATGGGTGGGGGCAGCCGGTGGAGTGTGGGGATGGCCAACAAGCCATTTCCTGCCCTTCAAGGCAAAAACACAAGTGTTTGGTGCCAAAACCAAACACGGAACGGTCGAGTTCGGAGATTCTGAGGCAAGGCGCGTAGTCGAGACCTCGGGAACTCTAAACGAACACAAACAGGGATGATCACCTGGTGTTCAAACGGTGACGTCGAAGTCTTGAGGACGGTCAAAAATGGGGTGTCTACAGTTGCCCCTCTTTGACAGAACTCAGAAGTCATAACAATGACGGGAGTAAATGTCAAAGCCCAGAGACGACCCATTTTTGATGAAGCCGAAGACTTAGACAAACATGCAAGATAAACAAGGTATGCGCCCGAAGGCAGGGCCAAAATGCAAGACAATACACGAAGTCGAGCATAACTTATGATCATGCAAAGAAAAACTGTTGACGAAGCACACATGCGACAATTTTAAGCTAGCACACACCAAACTACATTACAATGCAGAAAGGATGTAAGAGAATTATGCAATTCTTGAGACGTCTCACGCGGAGGATACGATACCTGTCTGGTTCGCCCGGTTCTACTGGCCCCAAATGAACCGTACATACAATATCGTGCTTGCAAGAGAAACAGACTTAACAGGTGCGATTGTATTGGTAACATGCACATAATGTACTTGAAAATGCGTGACAACGCAAAGTAAGTGGGAAACATAACAATGCTGTGAAGGCATAGACATGTAAGTGGAGCATGTGGTCTACGCAGGCAACGAAATTGAACACGAGCGTGTGGTTTACACAAGCAATGAGATTGATTACAACCATGCGGTCTACGCAAGTAGTGTAATTAATTATGAGGCATGCGGTCTGAGAAATCATGCGGTCTACGCAAGTACGGCATGCGGTCTACGCAAGCAATGAAACTGATTACAAATATGCGGTTTACGCAAGTAAATCATGCGGTCTATGCAAACAAAATATGCGGTCTACGCAAGTAATGGTAAAACATGCGGTCTACGCGAGTAAGGCATGCGGTCTACGCAAGCAATGATAAAACATGAGGTCTACGCAAGTAAAGCATGCGGTCTACGCAAGTAAGGCATGCGGTCTACGCAAGTAAAGCGTGCGGTCTACGCAAGTAATGAGAAATTATGCGGTCTATGCAAGTGAACATGCGGTCTACGCAAATAATGAGAAAACATGCGGTCTACGCAAGTGAACATGCGGTCTATGCAAATAATGAGAAAACATGCGGTCTACGCAAGTAAAGCATGCGGTCTACGCAAGTAATGAGAAATTATGCGGTCTACGCAAGTAAAGCATGCGGTCTATGCAAGTAATGAGAAAACATACGGTCTACGCAAGTAAAGCATGCGGTCTACGCAAGTAATGAGAAATTATGCGGTCTACGCAAGTAAAGCATGCGGTCTACGCAAGTAATGAGAAATTATGCGGTCTATGCAAGTGAACATGCGGTCTACGCAAATAATGAGAAAACATGCGGTCTACGCAAGTGAACATGCGGTCTACGCAAATAATGAGAAAACATGCGGTCTACGCAAGTAAAGCATGCGGTCTACGCAAGTAATGAGAAATTATGCGGTCTACGCAAGTAAGGCATGCGGTCTACGCAAGTAAAGCATGCGGTCTACGCAAGTAATGAGAAATTATGCGGTCTATGCAAGTGAACATGCGGTCTACGCAAATAATGAGAAAACATGCGGTCTACGCAAGTGAACATGCGGTCTACGCAAATAATGAGAAAACATGCAGTCTACGCAAGTAAAGCATGCGGTCTACGCAAATAATGAGAAATTATGCGGTCTACGCAAGTAAAGCATGCGGTCTACGCAGGCAATGTGTATAGAAACTCGAGGTGTGTAATGCGAAGCACTGCAACACCATACAATTGAAGCATGTTATGGAGCTCGCAAGATGCAAAAGGATACGGGAAAGGATGTTCCTCGCACATACGGAGTGTCGCTCAAAAAAGATATGGCCCGAGGTCAACTCGAAGGTCTGCTAATGTTTTAAAAGTGCGCTTCTTCGCACTATCTTGAATAATGAAGGTGTCACACCAAACCAGTTGACTCGAACAAGGGTGCCAGGGGGGGTGCGTCGACCGCAAGAAAAAGGAGGGGGTTATCAATAACAATTCCGATACGCCGCTGCCCTACTCCTCTTCTTTACTTTTCTTTTTTTTTTACTGGTAGTTCAAGCACATTGCACTGCCTCAGGCAGGTTTGTTTATCATCATTTTTCAAAACTGTGTATTTCTTTGCAAAACATATGATGGAAATGAAACTGCTATTTTGTTCAAAAGATGTTATATTCTATGCATCGTAAGGCATCACATGACAATGTGAATGATACTGAAATTCATTTGAAATTTAGGCATTTGCATCGTAATAATCAGGTAGCGAACCGACTTACAACTCGATAAGCAAAAACGAGGGAACACGACAAGCTAACTAAGTGCGAGTACAACTCGATAAGCAACACGAAGATTTAAAGAGAGTGAATTACAACTCGATAAACAAATGTACGACAACTCGATAAGCAAATGAACGTGACCCTGCAAGAATTGATCATCGGAGGGCATTGGAAATGGTGGAATTCCATAACCTCTGAGCATAAACAACTCAGGGAATCAAAGGGAAGACCACCGGCCTCAGGGAAAGCCACTGGCCATAAGAGGACTCCACCGGCCAAAAGTAATGGCCGGTCGGCACTATATTTGGCCGGCTGGCCAAAAATGGTAGGAACCAGCAGAATGCTGACACCTGTCCTCCATTCAACCTTATCTCCTACAAAAGGCCCCAGCTTCGTGGTTTTTCTCATTTCAACACTGATTTACTCCAAATGGAAGAATTTCTTGCCCAAAATCTTGCAGCTTGGATTAACAACTTGGATGGCTCAGAAAAGCTAAATTTCCGGGGTTTTGGCATGAACGCACTATTCACTTTGGGTCGTACCTCGCTGCACTTTCCATTTCTCCATGCCGCGGCAAGGTTTTGGAATCCGGTGACGCATGTTTTTAGCTTTGGCGGGCAAGAGGTATGTCCCACCTTTGAAGATTTTCAAGTCTTAATGGAGTCGGAGCGTAATGAAGAGATCTTGCCCCAACCCCGTTTCGGCCATGCCCAAGCCTTAGGACAAATGTGTGGGTTCTCCGTACCTGATGCTCGATCTCTGATTTGTGAGGGAATGCTGGATATTCCGAGTTTGGTTTGCCGTTTTTCTGGTACCGGTGACCGCAGCGACCGTCATTGGCAAGGTTTTCGGCAACACGCACTTTGTTTGTGTATGCTATCTCATTTCTTATTTGCCTTAGGTTCTGGAGGATCTAGCATCCGATTGATTGAAGTTACCCAAGGTTTGAAAGAGGGTAAAAGTTGCATTATCATGACTCTGGCTGAGACGTTGATGGGTTTGGATGCTTTTTATCGTCGCGAAGCAACCAAATTTGCGGGGAGTCCACTACTACTGCAGGTAAAGTTTCCCACCCAATCTCTCATATGTATTACTCACGTCACTCGGCTCTCAAGCTCGGTTTTCTCACAGAACCCTTTTCTTACTTTTCTCTCATCGTACATCTCTCTATTCTTCAATCTCTCATTTTTTATCCTTCCCCATATATGGTTGATGGACAAGTTGCAGGTTGTGGACTCTTGCCCAATATACTCATCCCGTGGTTACTTCTTCAGGCGACGCCTAGTCGATGCCCTTGATGAGGGTTGGTGGTTCGACTGGATGTGTAGCTTGTCCGCAGATCGCATTGCTTGGCGGTGTCCTTGGCTCAATCTACCGGCAATGAGCTACAGTATGACTCGCCAACCTGGGATTCAGCTGATTGGCTTGACTCATTGTGTCTTCTATTTTTCGTTCTAGATCCGTCATCAATTTGGTCATGACCAGACTTGTCCACCAGAAGAGATAGAGTACCCAGCTGCATTCCCGATCCGAGGCGCACAGCTTGCCTGATATGTTACAGCATGGAGAACCAGAGAGCTCCTGGCCCCCGCTCCCATTTTCAATTGCACTTTGTCTGATGAGTGTTGGGATTGGCTCAATGAAGAGGCGCAGAGTGGGCCTAGATTGGTATCAGAGACTTCGACCAGCTCTGGGAGGGGGCGCAGGGGCACCTGACTTGACTATGCCCCGGGTTTATTGCTTTATTAGAACTTTCAAGTTTTCCTTATGATTGTAATAAATAAAAAAAAACAACTTCAATTGTATGCAAGAGCAGAAGAACTCTGTATTGAAATTAATGAAATTGAAGATTCTGGTACTGAAAATTTTCCGCTTTGGTCCAAAAATGGTCTTAGTTGTAAAAAGATTTATTTGAACAAAGTCAACTTTTATTAAAACTTTTCAAAACCATTTTCGATATGGATCAGAACTGAACATGCCTGAAATTTGTCACTAAGGTGTACAATCCCGAATCCCAGCAACTGGAAAGTTGCCCTTAGTCTGAATAGCACCGCAGCGCTACACGGCAACGGAAAGTTGCCCCTAGTCTGAAAAGCACTGCACCGGAGATCACGATGAATGTTGATGGACAAAGATGATTGAGATGATCAAATGGACAAAGTTGATTGGGGAAAAGTTTGGGGCTGAACTTCAGGATGAAGCTGCCTACGTATCCCAAAGATGGGAATCAAGCCTTACGTAGCTCGGCTTAGGTTCACTCGAGTGTTTTCACTCTCCTTTTATGCTCTAACTTTTGCCAAGGCCGCTTTTTTGCGGATTTTCAACCTTGCGAGCTCAGTTTTTCTATTTTCTAATTTTTGTGCTCTAATTTTTGCCTAGGTCGCCCTTTCGGGTTTTCGGCCTAACGAGCCTCTCAAGGGTAGTATTTCTTCAACTTGTCCATGTTGATCGGTTGTGAGAACTCCAGGCCATCTAGGTCCATCAGAACCACAGCTCCACCCGACCAGATAACTTTGATGATGTAGGGACCAGTCCAATTGGGTCTGAACTTGCCCCTTGGGTCATGCATGGGAGCTCGGTTGTCTTTGAGCACCAAATCTCCTTCCCTTAAGTTCCTAGACTTAACCTTCTTGTTGAAAGCTCGGGCAATTCTGCGCTGATAACCCTGAACATGGTACAGTGTTTTCAGTCTTCTCTCATCGAAGAGCATGAGTTCCTCAAACCTGCTCTGCTGCCAATCTGCTTCAACTATTTGGCACTCAGCCAATACTCGTAATGACGGAACCTCGATCTCGATCGGTAGGACGGCCTCCATCCCATAGACTAATGAATATGGAGTAGCCCTAGTAGAAGTTCTAATCGAAGTCCGGTAGCCCCACAGAGCGAATGGTAACTTATCTGGCCAATCTCGGTAGGTTTCCACCATCTTCCGCAGTATGTGTTTGATGTTCTTGTTGGCGGTCTCAACTGCTCCGTTGGTCTGCGGCCGGTATGTGGACGACTTATGAAAAGCCACATTGTACTTCTCCAACAAATCAATCACCTCCTTCTTGAAGTGGGAACCATTATCTGAAATAATCTCGTTCGGGACCCCATAGCGACTGATAATGTTATTCCTGATAAACTTCGCGACATGTGAAGCCTTCAATACCGCATAAGATTGGGCCTCAACCCACTTTGTAAAATAATCTATCGCGACGAGGATGAACTCATGCCCGTTCGACCCCTTTGGAGTAATAGCCCCAATTACGTCGATTCCCCACACTAAGAATGGCCACGGCGAAGTCATGTTGTATAGCTTTGATGGCGGGATGTTCATGCGGTTTGCATGGATCTGGCATTTATGGCATCGTCGAACAAAGCCAATACAATCCTCCTCCATGGTGGACCAATAATAACCCTGTCTGAGGATCTTTCGTGCCAGCATTACCCCATTCATATGCGCACCACATTCTCCTCCATGGATGGCCTCTATCAGGCGCTTCAACTCCTCAGCTTCTACACACAGCTTGTGCATTCCCAGATGACCTCTCTTGTACAGTTTACCCCCGCAGATGATGAACTGAACAGCCATTCTCCTGATTGCCCTTTTACCTTTGGCATTTGCCCCTAGTGGATACGTCTCCTTCTCCAAGAAGTTCCATATGTCATAATACTAGGGGTTCTCATCCTGAGCTTCATCTATGGCAGAAATCGACTCATATGCTGGCACAAACTTCTGGTCAATGATGATCGGACGCATCCGGACTTCGGATGGGATGTCTATCATGGAAGATAGAGTTGCTAGTGAATCTGCAAACCTGTTGTTCTCTCATACTAGGTGAGTAAAGTTCAGCTTTTCAAACCGAGGAATTAACAAATCCAAGGTCTGGTGGTAGATTATCATTTTCTCTTCTTTGACCTTCCAATCTCCTTTTGCTTGAGATACAACAAGGTTGGAGTCCCCGATAACGTCCAATCGTTTTGCCCTAGTTCTAGAGCTGCTTCCAAACCAGCAATACATGCCTCGTATTTAAACCGTTGTTTGAGACTTTGAACTGGAGCTTGAATGCTAAAGGGATACGGGAATTGTCGGGCACTATCAGCAACACTCCTATCCCATACCCATACTGGTTTGACGCTCCGTCAAAGTACATTGTCCAAGTTTCGTCTTCGACATACAAAATGGCTTCATCTGGGAATAGATACTCAACCGCTTCATCTCCTTCAACCGGGTGGTCGGCAAGGAACTTTGCTACTGCTCTCCCTTTCACGGACTTGCGCGTCACATACTTTAGATCAAATTCGGAAAGCAAAAGCAGCCAACGAGCTAGCCTACCCGTAAGTGCCGGTTTCTCGAAAAGATATTTGATAGGATCGAGTCGTGAAACCAGCATTACGGAGTGAGCTAATAGGTAGTGTCGCAGCTTCCTGGTAGCCCATACCAAAGCTAGGCAAGCTTTCTCCAGTGGAGTGTAGCGGGTCTCGTAATCCAGCATCTTCTTGCTCAGATAGTAGATGGCTCTCTCCACCTTATCCTCTGATTCTTGTGCGAGCATACAGCCCATTGTAGTCTCAGTTACTGAAAGGTACAATATCAACGGTTTTCCTGGCTCCGGTGGTGACAACACGGGTAGGTTTTGTAAATATTCTTTGATCTATTCGAAAGCTGCTTGACATCGGCCGTCCCACTGGAATTTCTTTCCTTTCTTCAGGAGACCAAAAAATGGTTCACAAGTTAAGGTTAATTTGGAAATAAACCATCTTATGAATTGCACTTTACCCAGAAAGCCTCGCATCTCTTTTTCAGTCATTGGTGGTGGCATTTCTAAGATGGCCTTGATTTTGGAAGGGTCGACTTCGATGCCCCTCTGCGTAATCAGAAACCCTAGCATTTTTCCCGCTGTGACACCGAATGTGCATTTTTGAGGATTCAACCGCAGCCGAAATTCTCTGATCCTTTGGAAAAACTTTTGCAAGGCAGTGTAGTGACCTTCTCTTTCTTTGGATTTGACAATCATGTCGTCTACGTACACCTCAACCTCTTTATGGATCATATCATGCAATATTGTGGTCGCTGCCCGTTGATAAGTAGCCCCGGCATTCTTTAACCCAAATGGCATTACTCTGTAGCAGTACGTACCCCACGGGGTGGTGAATGCAGTCTTCTCCCGGTCTTCGGATGCCATTACTATCTGATTATAGCCTGAGAAGCCATCCATAAATGAAAGCAAAGCATGCCTCGCTGTGAAATCTACCAACTCATCAATGTGTGGCAAGGGAAAGTCATCCTTCGGACTGGCTCTGTTCAAATCCCTGAAGTCTACACATACTCGAATTCTGCCATCCTTCTTTGGCACTGGAACAATGTTGGCCAACCAAGTCGGGTATTCGGATACCAGCAGGAAGCCTGCGTCGATTTGCTTAGTGACCTCTTCTTTGATTTTAATGGCCCAATCAGGGCGGATCCTCCTGAGTTTTTGTTTGACAGGTCGGGCCTTGGGATCGAGAGGGATCCGGTGCTGTACAATCTCAGGATCGATTCCAGGCATGTCTTCGTAGGACCACGCGAAAACATCTTTGAAATCTTTTAATAAAGCGACTAAACGCTCGCGTTCCTCTAAAGACAACGTGGACCCGATCTGGACCAGCCACGGGTCCTTCTCAGTACCAACATTCACACTAATGATTTCATCAACTAAAGGTTTGACAAATCTCTCCTGCTCTTGTTCAATTAAACGTTGTAAAACTGGAGGAATTTTGTCCTCGTTGTTTTCATCAAAATTTTGAAAGTCCTGATTTAAGCAATAAATCAAAGGCACAGAAAAGTACTCGGAAACCACATTCATATCATTCTCATTATGTACTTCCAAACCGTCCGATTCTTCTGTTACAACAGACTCAAAAGAGAAAGAAAAAGACGACCTGGACAGGACTGTGGCATCCGGGTTATCACCCCCAGGAATACCGGACTCAGACTCAGTCGAGCTGGAACCTGATTCCGACTCAACAGATTCGGAGGAATCAGATTCCGGCTCACTACCTGACCCGGTGCTGCTCGACAGAAATCCCTCTTCGTACTGCCAGGTGAGGGAGGGTGCGATGGATGCATCTAAAATGGTTGATGGTAGGCCCGCAGCCGTTTCATTCCCGATCATGGACACCGAGGAGTTATCCCCCAAGCACAACTGGTCGATCGAAGGATCTGAAAGTAGACATGCCAGTGCTACCCCCATTTCAAGTTCGGCGTCCTCAGACTCCACTTTCCTGTTCTGTTCAACCTCAATTGTTGGGTCTGTCTGCTCTTCGGCAACATCATCCCCAGGTAACTGTAGGTCAAAGAAAATCTCGAATCCTGGTACGCGCTTCCTCTCCGCGTTCAACCATGGCTCCGGAAAGCCACAAAATGGGAAGTCTTCCCCCTCCCGGACAAAGCGTCCGTTTAGGGTACCCTGAATGGGCCGGTGCATTAAGTCGAAAGGTCTCCCCATTTGTTTCGACCTGGCTCTCCCAGCCATCTTCTTTCATTTTCTTACCCAATCCTCCTTGGTGGGCAGATAACCCAAGCCAAAGGTATGGGGGTTGTGTGGCACTTCGGCCAATGCCACGACGCCCTTGCGGCCGCTCTTTCCTAATCCCATCCCGGGGATATGTTGGAGTTTGTTCATGAGATAGACTGCTTGGGCACTGACATATATCCCCTCATTAGTAGCCATGATGTTTCGTACAACCCGAGCCTCGGCTAGGGTAAATCCTGATATGAACACATCCTCTATGCCATGCTCGATTTCTAGAACAGAGATGGATACCTCCGGTGGTGGATGGATTGATGAATTCCCAAAAACAATGGCTACTCCCTTCCCATAGGGGTATTTCACCATTTAATGCAAAGTGGATGACACCGCCTTCACCTGATGCAGCCATGGCCGCCCTAAAAGCAAGTTGAAAGTTGCAGGCACTTCCAAGACATGGAAATCTATCTCATGCTGTCCCGGCCCAACTTTAGTCTGAACTTTAACTGTTCCCATCACTTCCCTACTTGTATTGTCGTACGCCCGGATGCCTTGGGCTGTTGGTACAAAATCTGCGACTTTCAAGCCGATTGCAAACGCCATCCTTGCCGGGCAGACGTTGATGGCGGATCCGGTATCGACGAGAACCACCGGTATCCATTTATTCTTACATTCCACAGAAATGTAGAGGGATTTGTTATGATCTGCCCCCTCGGGTGGCAATTCCTTGTCGAAAAAAGTCAGCGTCAGGGTAGCTCCTCCCGAAAAGACCAATCCTACCAGCTGCTCTGGCGTGGTTTCTATTGAAAGCTTTGCTTTGTCTATGGCTGATAAGATAGCCTCTCTATGCACCTGCGACGCCATGAGCAGTCCCTAAATAGAGATGTCTGCTTGTATCTTTTTTAGCTGTTTGAGTACAGCCTCCTCCTCAAGTTGCTTCCCCTTTTGCTTCTCAACTTCTCTATCCTTTCCCGAGGCCTCTGGTTGATCTAGGTGCGGAGGTTTGAAGTACCGCCCACTCCGCCTCATATGGTCGACCTCTCCAAGGTACCAGGTGTTGTCGGGTTGGTTGTTCCCCCAATCTTCATCGGTGTGGGCAAGACACAGGTCCTCGTCTTCCTACCACATTCCATCAGCAGTTGACAAACATTTGTCCGGCTCTGGTATGGCTGTTCTTGTACTCGCAGCACTTTCCATCCAGATGCTCGCGGCATTCTCAGTTCCTGTGCACACAGCAGTTTCAGTCCCCACATGGGCCTTTGCCTTCCTGATTCTCTCGGAATCTTCGAATCTTTCCTGTTCTGGGTGTGTCAATACGACCGACTGTTCAATACTTCCCGTCTTCAAAATGCTCCAATCCTGAGCGAAATTCTTGACACCGGCGCTCTCCGGCGATGCACTCTGTTCTTTGACCTTTCTGGCTGTTACTGACATTCTCACCCCTACTGGGCCCTGTTCTAGCTGGAATTCCTCTACCACATCTGGTTGATCGTCTAACCATCCTGTAGCCTCTGTCGACTCCTCATAATCATACCAGTTGACTGCCACGTCCCCTGGATCTTAATCGCTGTAAAATCGGAGATTGGCAAGGTCCTCTTCTATAGTCATTAAATCATCTCTGCTCCTGTCCCGCACTATCCCTTGATTACACGCTTCTCCTCCGCCGAAATTCCACATATGGCGCATCCTGGCCTATCGATGAAATGTAGTCACCCGGACTATATGTTTTCTCAACACAACTTCCAGATTCCGTAGACTCTGACTCAAGAATCCTTTTCTCCTTTGGGACCTCCTCTCTCCTATCTTTGGTAGTCACCATCACTGGTTTAGGTTGGGTTATGGAGATGTCCATCATGCACAAATCGGTGCAATCGGGAAGGAATACCTCCGGCTTAGGCAGGTGGGAAGGTGTGATATAGATACTAGGATCGTAGGACACGACCCCAGTATGGATGAAATTGAGTCTTTTGGGTGGTGGAGCTTGGTTATGTGTGGGGAGAGGGTTTGTAGTAACATTGGGCTTCTCGGGCAGCAAAATCACCCCGTTATCGATGAGGTCTTGAATCTCATGACGTAATCGGCAGCATAGATCAGTGTCATGACCGTGCTGTTGGTGAAACGCGCAATACTTGGCTGGGTTGTGGGTAGCGGGGAGTCTTTCTGGCAAGGGCCGCGGCTCTAGGGGCTTCAAGTGCCCTTTTCTGATTAAAACCCCCAGAGCTTTGGATAGGGGCATATAAAGTGGAGCGAAGGTTCTGGTATTTTTGGGTGGGTATTTGGCTGTTGGTGGGTTACTTCCGGACGCACCGGAGAATGGTGTAGCTGCCGTGGTTCTCGGAGGGGGGTTGGTAGTGACCATGCTCACTTCGGAGGCTCTTGTAGTTGTGGTGCCGCTCGGGCCCGCATTAGTGTTGCGGTTGAAAGTCCTTCGGGGTTGCTCTCGGTCATTGTCAATTAAGCCTTGCTTCAAGGCATCCTCAATCTGCACCCCCATTTCGTGCAGGTCAGAAAAAGTAGGAAAGGGGAGTACGATCATCTTTTGCATCAACTTCGGTTGAAGATTGCGCACAATCATCCGAATCTGATCTTTGTCTATAGGTCTTAAGGTCATCATCGAAGCCTTGGCCCTCCATCTGGTTACGAATTCTGAGAAACTTTCTTTAGGTTCCTGTCTTGTTGTCTCGAGATCACGGGTTGTAATCTCGATTTGTGTATTGTATGAATACTGTGCAATGAAGGCCTCAGCCATCTCGTCCCAGTTTCTCTTGACATCATCTTCTAACTTGGCATACCATATGGCCGCCACACCTGACAAGGTCCGACCGAACAAAGACATCTTCTGTAGTCTACAGAGGCCCATTGGCCTTAGGATATCTGAAAACAGTCTCAGGTGCACCATGGGGTCCCCGGACTCGTCAAATCGGTCAATATGGGGCATTTTAAATCTGTCGGGCAGCGTTACAGCTGTGTCAGTGTAGCCATCTTCAATGTCGGGGATGGTCTTGGTTCCTTGGGATCTCTTAAATAGCTTTTCAAGCTTGTTCAACTTTAGAGCGGTGGGATCAGTTTCAAACTCAAAGGGAGAGTCTGGTAAGTTGGTGGGTGTCTTTGATAGTAGAGGTTGGATTTGGGAGAGGATCGGGGGTGGAGGCGGTCCTGTGGGAAGTTCTGTATCATTTGGAGCATTGGCCGTCTCCCCGAGGTTTGGAACTCCTGGTGGGGGAGGAACTTGTTGCAGAGGCTCGACTTTGTCAGCCAGAATCCTTACAATTAACTCTGTTTGTTCATTCATAAGCATGGCCTGTTGCTTGGCAAACTCTGCCTGTCGGACAGCATCCTGCTGTATCATTTTCATGCTTTCCTGAAGCTGGCGCACCATCTCTTCTAAGCTAGCCATACTGTTATGCTCTGACTGAATTCTCGATGTGTGTTCCCTTTCTGTGGGAGAAACGGAGTCCTGATCCCTACTGTACACAAGTGGGGTAGACAAAGCCCTCTGTACTGACTGCTGAACTGATGTCTTCTGCCTAGCTGTCCTCCGTCTAGTAACCGGGGGTAGAGAGTGGTACACTGGTTGTCCGTCTACCAGATCCTCAGATCGATAGAGTCGACGACCTCTAGTCTAGAGTGCTTGGGGAATATCTACTGGATTGGAAGCAATTGTGCTCAACTACCTAGCAAAAAGATAAATAAAGCGTATAAATAAACAGACAATCGGACAGCATAACGGCGTAAAATACACATACAACACATGGTTAGGTATCATAACACGTTACCAATAAGCTGAACACACTGTCCCTCAAATACTGATCCCTGTTCCTCAAACAACTGTCCCAAAACTGATACCCTTAGGTAGAACTGATTCCCCAAATACTGATGCCCGCAGGCCTGATACCCAGACTTGCAAACTGATACATGCATTCCCTGTAGAGATATACTCGAAAAGCACATAGCATGTAAAAGAGAGCCAAAACACCCCTATGTTGGGATAGGGCTTCCTTGTCCTATTTTGTAAGGAGCTAGGGTTGTACTACGCACGCAGCGACTTCAAACAACCTAACATCGGGTAAGCAACCTGTCCTAGTTTGGAATGGTCACTATGGATTCCGAATATGCACTAGGTCGAATGGTCAAAAGGGGTGCCCCGGTAAAACCGGGGTTTGTGTTCCCATACTGGCAGAGCCCGCAACCGGTTAGCCTTATGGCATGCTTTGACAAAGTCAAGCCTCCGGCAGACGGCTCAGGAATAGTAGATGGCCAATACGGTGTCCTAGGCGCACCAATGCACATGCAATGCAAAGAGACACCTAAATGCAGTCAAAACAGGATATCACGAGTTCGAGTCAAGCTCTCTAAACTCCCCAGCAGAGTCGCCAGAAATCAGAATAACGCCTGGGGACCTCGCTTCTGATTCGGACTCCCTTTTGTGTCACGGTTCTTAATCTTGAACCAAAGAGTCCAAATCTGGCAAATCGTTTTGAGAAACAGATTTTTAAAAAGAAGTGCCAAACATGGACTGCTTTGCCAGATACAGAGTCGCCACCTAAATATTTCATTTTGGGAAATTTAGGAAACCCTGACTCAGTGCCAAAGGCCACGTGTCCGTCATCACCAAAGTTGCCTCGGCTCGGGAGCTTCGGTACAATTGGGGAAGGTCAGCTATGAGCATCCCCTCTCGCCCGGTCCGAAGACCGGCCTCTACTAACCGTGATATCCAATTTTGAAATTGTTGTGTGTTCTTATTCCGGTTATTAGCCTAGAATTACTATGTTATGCACGCAGCAAACAAGTATAGACCAAATCGCCTAAATTGGAACAAAACATTTCATGTTTGTTTTGGAAATGGTTTGCTACTCACAAGTAGGCTAAAATACAGGTTTTGCCACCCTCGAGTGGGTTTTTAGAAAATGTGGTTTTGCCACTATCCAGTGGGCTTTAAAACTCACGGTTTTAACGCGTTATTCCAATTTAGGTAACTCGACCTCCATCCACAGGCATTCAAGCAGTTATATCACATAAGCAGCCAGCCTCATGGTAATCATGCTATTATGACAACATTCACACGCATGCGATATGCTAAAGCATAAAAGCTTACCTAGTACTCCAAGCCAAAACAGAAACTAGTTAGTAATCAATGCATGATCCTAGTTCATGTTAAGTGGCTAATGCATCACAGGCAAAATACAGCTATAATAGGCTCGGCTATCCTAGACATGGCATGTGAAATGCTGTAATTAATAGGTATTCATCTTGGAATTTGAAATACATATGCAGTTAGTGTGATGTGCCGAGCCCGGTACATGGAAAACAAATGTATGGGTGCACGCATGCGTAACATAAGGTATGCTAATTTAAATATGCCTTAAACTAACCATCGAAAGCTAGTAAATAAAAGGGAAGAAAGACGTGGGGTTGGAAGACATACACACACTCACGCACACTTATTACACCATTGCCCTCGCTTGGAGGGTCCGAATAAATATTACAGTCCGAATAAATAATACTAAATTAATTATTACAAAACTTCTAATTAATTAACAAATTAAGTGTAAAGAAGGTGGCCTCAGCCCTGCCTCAGAATGCGTGAATAATGCATGCTTGAGTCCGTCTTGCCCGAAAAACCGGTGCCATGCTACTGCTGCCTCTGTTTTACACTGCCCTGCTTCTCCAAAGATTGCCAAAGTCCCGGGACAGGTTCCTTGCACGCTGTAGAATACCATCGGCTAGAGGAAATGTCCACCGGCCATCTAGAATTTCCATCGGCTGCTTATGGGGCTATCGGCCATTCACGAATGGCTGGTCGGCACTAAATGTTGCCGGTCGTGTAAACTTCCTACGAAGCGCTTTTGACAAAGAATAGAAGACAGGTAGTGCATGGCATGAAATTTCAGGCATATGTAAGCATGGCCATGCTCCCTATCATGCATTGAACTCAGGGGAGCATGACCCTTGATCCTCGAGCCATCAATTGTGCATGATAGCCCAATAGATCAAGCTTGCCATTTGATATGAAAATGCCTGCAACACACAAATGAGGACCAAGACCCTATCATGTCAAAGTCAAGGGCCCCGGTGATTGAGATTTGGGATGTATTACATCACTTGTAGTATGAACACCTCTCAAATCTCACTCTTGGTTTGACACCCCAAACCAAGTAATGCAAGGCATATTGTGCAAACATGGTTCAAAACGAAATGCAAACTATCATGCAAGCAACATGGTAATGCCATTAGCATGCAACACTACAAACAATACTGCAATACACACTAAATAGGCAAGTATGCATAGAGGTGAGTACATAACAATGCACAAGCCTTAAGGATACTACCATATGTAATGTCATGAGCATATTACAAGATGCAAATACATGATCCATGGACTTACGCTAAGATGGAGGACCCTCAGCCCCATCCCAAAACAGTGGCCAAAAATTATGCAAACAAACAAGCGAATAGGCTTAAAACTAAGGCACAAAAATGGAGCACTTAACTACCGCTACCAAGACCACTCATGGCATGGGTTATTCAGCCCAAAACAAAGCTTTAATGCATCAAAACACACCCCAAAATCCAATGATATGGCAACCCAAATACCTAAACATGGTAGCATACATTATGACCACTCTTTAAGGCACAAGCCTACAACACTTTAAGGCATGAATGAGATGATAAATGGAAACATGTAAGCATGGTATAGGGACTGAAATAGCATGAGGAGTGACTCCAAATCATTTAAACAACTTAAACAAAGCATGCTAATGACTCACTTACTCAAGGCCAACACTCTAGAATACAAAGGAGCTATACAAAGCATGTTAAACATGACAAAAATAGTGGCCAACAGACCTAAAGCATGTCAAATCATGACCAAAAACTTCAATAAGCTAAGTCAAAATATGAAGATATACTAGGCTAAGCACATGGCCAATTTCTAAGCAAGATAGAGCATTACAAAGCAAGTATGAAATGCATGCTAAGGACCAACAAACCACCATTAGACAGAGATATAATATGACCCAAAACACCCCAAAAAACTTTGAAATGGTACCAAAACAGCTGAGCATGCATGTTACTTTTTAAGCCAAAAACAAAGGTAAAAGAGGGACAAAGGGGAGAGGTGTGTCCCTCCCCTACACAAGACCTCAAACCCCCTTCCTCACCAATGAAACTCCACTGGATTTCAGTGGTGAGAAGACCAAAACACCGAGGTAAACAAAGCCTAACAAAGGAAGCTCCAAAAAGGCCAAATAAGGCCCAAGAGGGTAAGTTTGCACTCAAACCACAAAACACCCTTAATGAAAGTTCTTAAGCAAGAAAATATAAGACTTTTTTATGTTATACACAAAGCCTAAATAATCAAGCAAGATAGGTAAAAAGTTGTTGCAAAAATGGGAAAACTAAAGCAAAAGTCTCACCCTTGAAGAACACCTCAAGAACAGTCAATGCAGCCCTCCTCTTCTGATCAAAATCAATCAAAAAACTTAAGAATCAATCCTCAAAGCCTCTCAAACTCGAGCTAAGGTGTGATAGTGTGTGTTAGTGCAAAAGTAAGGTAGAAATACACTTTTAGGCCTAGAAACACACACAAAAGAGTTGAGAGAGAGGAATCTAGAGAGAGAGGATGTATCTAACAGATATATAGATGTAAGCTCTGGTTTTTGTTCAAAAATGGCCAACCCCTAAGCAAGGAGGAGGAATGGTGCTTACATAGGCCAAGCAAAGCCAAGAAACTTAATGGCTAAGCTAAACAGAAAGGGTCAAGGGGGTCAGGAGGTTCATGGGAGGGGCATGGCTTCTAGAGGAAGCCAATACAGCTGGCCAAGCTTCTTCAAGAAGCTTGGCCAAAGGGTCAACCTTCTAGAAGGAATTAGAGGGTCAAGGGTTCAAAACAGTCACCAACCGCACGGGGAGGAGTGATGGTGCATCCTAGCTGGCACAGCTGGCATGCACCATGCCTCAAGGGTTCAAAGGAGTCACACCGGCCAGCAAAAGAGGTCGCCGGCAAAATAAAGTGCCGGTCGGCCAAATATAGTGCCGACCGACCGTTGGTTTTAAGAAACCATGGCCGGTGGCACCCATAAACAGCCGGTGATGGGTGGGGGCAGCCGGTGGAGTGTGGAGATGGCCAACAAGCCATTCCCTGCCCTTCAAGGCAAAAACACAAGTGTTTGGTGCCAAAACCAAACACGGAACGGTCGAGTTCGGAAATTCTGAGGCAAGGCGCGTAGCCGAGACCTCAGGAACTCTAAACGAACACAAACAGGGATGATCACCTGGTGTTCAAACGGTGACGTCGAAGTCTTGAGGACGGTCAAAAATGGGGTGTCTACAGAAACACCGGGGGCTCACGGTGAATGAGGTGGATAAGTCCAAATCTCACGAACCAGTCGTGACAGTATTCCAAGAACCAATCTATCGTATCTTGGAAAAGATCAAGAGAGAACCCTTCTTTGTTTGGCCGTTGAAAATGTTAGGAGATCCGGCTCGGCATAATCAGAAGCTCAGATGCACCTATCACCAAGACAGGGGGCATATGACTTAGAACTGCAGCGCACTGAAGCAACACTTGGAAGACCTAGTAGCAGCTAGACACCTCTGGGATTACATTCTCAAGATAAAGCAATGACCGAGTCGGGGAACCCACCACCAGAACCGAACATTGAGCACCCACCTCGGTTGAAAATAAATGTGATCCATGGAACAGCGACCCAGGAACGTGAAGAGGCACTGAAAGAAGAGATTGCTAAGGTTGTGCAAATTCAGCAGGTTATGTCAGTGGAGCCCGCATCGAAAAAGGTACACACGGTACCCAAATCCCCCTTGTGCACTGTTTCGTTTACTAGAAAGGATTTAAAAGGCATACAACACCCACATACTGATGCACTGATTATAACTGTGGGAATTGGGAAATGGTTTGACGTAAAACGAGTCCTGGTAGATCAAGGCACTGCAGCAGACATATTGTATTATGACTTGTTCAGAAAGTTCGGTCTCTCTAAGCAACACCTCACCCCAGCGGAAGCTCCATTAGTCGGCTTCAATTCACAGCCAGAATGGCCACTTGGCAGAATAGTGTTGCCAGTCGTGGCAGGAACGAAGACCCTCAAGATAAAGTTTTTAGTTATTAATACACATTCCCCTTACAATGCCATACTTGGCCGTCCATGGATTCACCAAATGGAGGCGGTCCCTTCAACTTACCACCAGCTCATCTATTTCCCAACGGAACACGGAGTAGAGCAGATCTCAGGGGATCAAGTTGCGTTCAAACATTGCTTCATAGTGGCATTAAAGGCTAAACAGCTTTGCAACCGGGTACAAACAGTGGAAGTGGCCGAACAGCCAGTCTTGGAAGATGTAGGGGAAGCCCTAGAGGAAAAGATGGTAGAGGATTTGGAGAAAGTCCTGGTAAAAGAGGATGATCTAGAAAAGTACTTCTTTATCGGTACCTCACTAGGCGCTGATTAGAAACTTCAGCTGCTGGAACTGCTAAGGGAAAATATGGAGGTATTCGCATGGTTAGGATATGATACCCCAGGGTTGAACTCAGAATTTGCTTGCCACAAACTCAACATCAACCCTTTCGCTCTGCCTGTCGTGCAGAAAAGTCTGAGATCCTCAGTTGAACACACTGAAGCAGTAATTGCCGAAGTCGAAAAACTCCTAGCATCGGGAGCGATCAGAGAAGTTCAGTACCCACAATGGCTGTCCAACATAGTTGTAGTAAAAAAGAAGAACGAAAAATGGAGAGTCTGTGTTGACTTCACCTGTTTAAACAGAGCTTGTCCCAAGGACAGTTTCCTTCTTTCTCGCATCGATTAACTGGTAAACTCAACAGCAGGGTATGAACGCATGAGCTTTCTGGATGCTTACAGCGGTTATCACCAGATACCACTGTTCGGTGTAGATCAAGAGAAGGCAGCATTTATCACTCCAAGGGACACTTATTGCTACAAAGTAATGCCGTTCGGTCTCAAGAACACTGGAGCAACTTACCAGCGAATGATCACTCGAATGTTCAAGAACTAACTCGGAAAGACCATGGAAGCTTATATAGATGATATAGTAGTAAAAAGCAAGCTCGCTACAAATTACCTTGCATACTTAAGAGAGGTCTTTGGTATCCTGAAAAACCATCAACTTCGCCTTAATGTCTCGAAATGTGTTTTCGGGGTAAGAACATAAAAGTTCTTGGGGTACATGGTCACTCACAGAGGAATCGAGGCAAATCTGGATCAAATCAAAGCAATACAAGAGCTTGAAGTACCAATGAAGGCTAAAGAGCTACAGAAGTTGGCCGGAATGGCAGCCTCCCTGAATCGGTTCATCAGCAAGTTTTTAGATCGGATGAAGCCTTTCTTCCAGCTATTGAAAAAAAAGGCAGCGTTTGAATGGAGTCCAGAGTGTACCGAAGCATTGCAAAGTCTCAAAAGATACCTCAGTACACCACCTCTTCTGTCCACTCCAAAACCAGGAGAGGAACTGTACTTATATCTAGCAGTCTCAGATCACGCCGTAAGCGCGGTATTGATTTGAGAAGTTAACAAGGAACAGAGGCCAATATACTATATTAGCAAGACTCTACTAGATACCGAGACACGGTATCTACCCTTGGAAAAGTTAGCTTACGCATTGCTTATCACCTCAAGAAAGTTACAACATTACTTCCAAGGGTATACCATCAATGTCCTCACTGAATTCCCTCTCAAATCTGTATTCAGCCGAGCTGATTTCTTTGGCTGAACAGCGAAATGGGCGGTAAAACTTGGTGAGTTTGACATTCGGCATCAACCTAGGACGACAATCAAGGCCCAGGTTTTGGTAGATTTCGTCGCAGAATTCGCTCCCACCCAGAGTATTGAGCATGAGAATTCCAGTCCGGTACAGGCGCCACGCACCACTGAACAGGGAAAACAATGCCCTTTGGAAGCATGGAAACTTTTTATTAGAAACATCTGGCAGCTCTTTGTCACGGAGCATCCAATAGCCGAGGCTCGGGAGCAGGGGTAATACTTATGTCACCAGAGGGATTTATTTGGGAGCAGGCTCTTAGGCTCGACTGGAAGGTTTCTAACAACGAGGCAGAATACGAAGCACTGTTGGCTGGCTTACGCAATGCCGAACACTTCAGTGAAGAACAGCTTCTTGTTTTCAGCGATTCCCAACTGGTGGTAAACCAGCTTTCCGGGGTCTATGAAGCACGAGATGAAAGAATGGCTATGTACGCAGGTAAGGCCAAGGATCTACTCAAAAAATTTCAATCCATACGAGTGGAACAAATTAGTTTGGAGAAAAATAGCCATGCTGATGCTCTGGCCTGCCTCGGTTCATCAGAAGATACCAGAGACGCTAGAAAAGTTTGAGTTGAGTTCGTCTATAGCAACTTAGAGCCAAGCTAGATGGATCTGATACTTGCTTTTCTAAAATCTGGTACTCTCCCTGAAGATAAAAAGGAAGCCAACAAAATCTGACATAGGTCAGCTCGGTTTTGGGTCTCTCCATCTAAGAAACTATACAAACGCTCCTATTTCGGTCCTTATCTTCTATGTGTGCACCCAAATCTGGTAGAAAATGTTCTCTACGAAATTCACGATGGGATTTGTGGATGCCACGTTGGTGGAACGTCACTGGCGCACTGAGCCCTCACTCACGGGTACTAGTAGCCTTGGATGCAACAAGATGCACAACAGTGCGTTCAGAAGTACGATAAATGTCAGAGGTTTGCTCCATTGATTCATCAGCCAGCCAAAACTCTCACTCCACTCACTAGCTCATGGCTCTTTGCCCAATGGGGTCTGGATATTGTCGGACCGTTGGCATGAGGCACTGAGAACAAACGATTCTTCATTGCTGCAACCGACTATTTCACTAAGTGGGTTGAAGTCGAAACGCTGGCAAGTATCAAAGAAATGGACACAAAGCGGTTTGTCATGAGGAACGTTGTGGTGCGTTTCGGTATCCTATGGGTACTGATTGCGGATAATGGAACACAGTTCGATAGAAAGATCTTCAGAAAGTTTTGTGCCGACCTCAGAATCGAGTATCGGAACTCTTCTCTAGGGTACCCACAAAGTAATGGGTAGGCAGAAGCGTCAAACAAACCATCATCAACGGAGTAAAGAAACGGCTTGAACATGCAAAAGGAAAATGGGTTGAAGAGTTACCCCACGTGCTATGGACGTATCGAACCACAGTACGGCGTTCAACAGAGGAAACACCTTACTCCCTAACTTATAGAATGGAGGCCATTATCCCATTCGAAGTAGGTCTCCCAACCCTTCGGTCTGAATTGTTTGAAAGCACCAATAATGAGGAAGCTATTGCACAAGTACTGGATATGGCAGAAGGCCAAAGAGAAGCCGTACTAATCAGACTTGTAGCATATCAGCAACAGCTCATCAAAAGTTTCAACTAAAAAATTTTCCCAAGGCAATTCACACCTAGAGAATTGGTTTTGAAGAAAGTTATGGATCACAAAAGGGTGCCTGGCGAAGGACAACTTGGGCCTAACTGGAAAAGTCCGTACAAAGTCACAGTTGTTGCCGGAAATGGAGCTTACTACTTAGAGGATCTTAGAGGCAGAGCCATACATCGGCCCTGGAATGTAACAAATATCAAGAAATACTATCAATAGAATTAAACCCCAACTTCTCTATCAGGATGTAAAGACATTTATCTTTTGACCAATGCAAATACCTTCCCACTTCTCTCAAATTTATCAAATTTTTGTAATTAGCTTCAATGCTTACCAAACGGAATTAGCTTTGTTGCTTACCAAATGGAATTAGCTTTAGTGCTTACCAAACGGAATTAGCTTCGATGTTTTTTTTTTTGGATGAATATTAGCTTCGATGTTTATCAAACGGAATTAGCTTTGGTGCTTACCAAATAGAATTAGCTTTGATGTGTATCAAGCAAACTCAACTTTAGTCTTAACCCAAACGTACCAAGTTTCAGAACGACAGAACGAAATTAAATTTTAGTTAGCGCTCAAACATGCCAAGTGGAATTGCTTGGTGGAAATATGTTTGGCAACTAAATTGGACTTTAGCCAAGTGGAATTGCTTGGTGGAAACCGCACTAACATATCTTAAGTAAACATCTTTGAGTCTACATAATATCTTAAGTATTATCACATCAACACTTCAGTATTGCTGCGTACAAACAGAGTTGGAACAGACTTGGCTAAACTCTATTAGGGGCAAACTTCCAGCACTAGTCTTACTCAACTCCAGGTGGGGGCAGACAATTGTTTTCTTTTCAAACCAACCTGGACCTGAGTAAGATACCTCTTTATACCTTTATCCCACTCAAATGCACTTATGCTATCAAAGTTGCAACAGACTTAAGCAACTCAGCCTAAAGAACACAGCCTTCAATACTGATCTTACTTAGCTCCAGGTGGGGGCAAACAATTGTTTTTCAGAACCAACCTGGACCTAAGTAAGATCCTCTTCTTTTCATCACAAAACCAAGCACAGCCATGCAACATATTCATTAACCAAACCGAGCATCTGTTCGGCCGCGAGGTTCCAACAGTGCTCGGCCGGGGGCAAGCAGTACAGATAGCATTCAGACATGGAAATAAGAAAACATCAGATTACAAAATCGAAAGGAAAATTCCATCATCCAACAAAGGCACAACTAGCCTAACAAACAGCAATAACAAAAAAAAGAAGAAAGGAAAATTGTCTTGGCAAATATAAGGAGACAACTCGTCAAGGGGACCGAGCCGCAATACATCAAAAACTTGATAACAAAAGAAAGTAAAAAAAAAAAAAAATAGAAACTTCGAATCATTCCAAAGAAGACTTTAGCTTTCATCAACGGAAGGAACCTCAGGAGCAGCGTCCATAATCTTGTCCAGGCCATCTTGGGGAGGAAAAGTAGAGGCAACTCTAACTTCTTGAGAAATAGAAGCTTCCTTAACCACATCTCCCACGGCTCCAGTCTCCAAGGTTCCACCCCCTTCAACATTCACCGTCTCAATGGTAGCATCACTCTCTTGAGTCTTGTTCGCAGAATCTACTTCCGAGGAAACCTCAGCCGGAAGAACTGCAGCGGTAGAGGCAATCTTTGAACCCAAGGACCTTGAGGGAACTGGGACATCCTGAAACAGGGGAGAACCTTCAAGAACCTGAGCAGCAGCTAGAGCACTTGACCAACCCTTTAGAAAGATCTTGTTCCGCAGCACCAGCACCTTTTCTTTATAAGCAGCCCCAGCCTCATCCCAACCTTGTTACCAATACTTGGCCTCCAACGCAAAACGCTCCACAGCTATCACCACGATAACGACCTCCAGCTCTGCTACTTTTTCCTTCAAGTTGAGCCTGCACGCCAATGGCAGCCTCCTTTGACTTTTCAGCTGAGGCAACAACCTTGTTCAGACGGAATGCCTCTCTCTAGGCAGTTCTGCGTCCTTCTTTCTCAGCCTCCAGGCTCACTATCAGCCTCTCAGCATTCATAACGGCCTCTAGTACGGCCTTCTCCAGTTTCTCCGCTCTGGTGATGGACAAATGCATCCTCTGAACACTTTACAACGGATTACAAAGTATTAAAGGAAAGAAAGTAGTAGCATAACACCAAAAACGAGCAAAACAAGAATGCACTTACAGCAGTCATCATCTGAAGAGTCCCCTTTAGAACAGGAATATCGCAGGGCCCGTTATGATCAGCCATGTCCACCGACATCAACAAAGTCTTGGTCAAGTCAAACGCAAAATCTTTGAAAGCAACAACCAAATCAGAAGTAGAAATGGGCCTGCCTTGATGCAACATCGGTGGCTCCCACTTCTCAAATACCTCGTCCTCAATAAGATCTTCAGAAACTTCTCCAACTACTGCCTTGCCAGTCTCTCTCCTCCTCTTCTTCGTTCTTGCAGCAACCGAAGCAGAGAGCTCAGCAACAGTAGCATGAGTTCCAGAAGCTCCCACCTCCAATTTCACATCCATGAGGCTCTTCACCTCGGCCTTCACCAAAGGAGTCTCTAAAGCATTAAAGGCGCCAAAAGCCTCAGCCTCTAAATCCACTAGCACTCTCTGCGCACTATCTCTGCGCACTTATCCCACGTCGCTACGTATCACCACAAAAGGATGCATGCAGGGTTTGTGTATCAGAATTGAACCGTCACCAAGGTCGAACTGGGGTAGAACCGAAGCGACGCGACGCTTGGAGTACAGAAAAATCGCTCCCCCCAAGGGGAACCTCAGCGCGAGCTAGGGAGCAAATAAAGAAGGTAAATAAGAAATGGGTCGGATCCAAGCCTTGGGCCAGTCCAATCCCCTAAGCCCAAATCCAAATGGGTCAGATGAGCATGTGGGCAACCCAACTAAGCCCAACTCCATTACTAACAGTCCACCCAAGTCCTTAAGCACTTGGGCCCAACTCGCAGTAGAAAGGCCAGTCCAGCTACGATATTGGGCTAGGGCCGAGCTGCAGGACTCATTCTATGGGCCGAACTGATGGGTGAATCTATCATCAGAACCAAAGTGGGCCGAGTCCATACATAAATATCTGAATGGGCCAGGCCATCCCAACAGTAGCCTCGCAAAGGGCCGAGCCGAGGCACAACGGTGCCGAGCTGAGGAAACCTCTCAAAGAAACGTGGAAGCTATGAGTATATGCATGTGCAAGTTGTTACCTCAGCTGGTCCCCTACACCTAGAATTACGGAAACAGTTGAACCAGAGGAATGTGGTTTGTTATTAACATGACTACAATGAGTATATGCACCCCTTAGTAACTACTAGATGGTCCCCCACCTTAGGCAATGCTAAAAGGAAACTTGGCAGCACCAAAACTCCATGAAACCATCTTGGGAAGCAAGCAAGGAGTTCTATATAAACTACACTAACTTCACATTGAAGGTAACTGATCTAAGTTGAACCTCACTTACTAAAAACTCAACTCTCTACACTTATAGGGTACTGCATTTCTTCTCCGATTACTGATTCCTACACCGAAGGGGTTATCCAACCAACCCCGGCCGGGTAGCTCTTACGGTTTTTCCTGCCGCAGGGACCTCATTTCTTGGATAGTCCAACCGAGTGCGGAGCTCCGATCCACTTTCATCTAGTGCGGTATTCGATACGCACATTCTATATTATTTCTCACTTCCTAGCCAATTTGTCGTTTGAGAACTATTTTTCTTTTTAAAAAAAAAATTATAAATATTTAAAACAATAAAAAATATTTTATTTATTTTCAAAATACGTTTTAATTTTTAATCTCACTCATTCCAGACAACCACCTTCACCCTCTAACCACCCACAAGGCTGACCTTGGGCATAGACCCATCAGATCATGGCTTAGAACCCCTCAAAATAGACCAAAAAAAGGAGTTCCTCCTATTATAATTTAGTATAATATATTTGGTTTGTTTTATGTTCAAAAAAAATTAAAGAATGCCTAAACTAACTTAAAATAAATTAACCCATTAAAAAATTAAAAGGCCCATTCAAAATTGAAAAGTCCCATTCTCTCTCTCTATCTAATTCCTAACCCTAATTCTTAATTCAATTTTCTCAAAAATTTGAGAGAAGCAGCCCAACAGAGCACTAACAAATTTCTTAAGAATTCAAAGCAGCACAACATAGGCAGGTCTTTTTTTTCTATTCAATTAATTAAATACTTTTCTTGTCTTTTGCTCAATTGCTATTATAATATTGGTATTTATATAAATCTGCATCATCAAGAAGAATTAATCTTTTGCTACCTGTACTATTATAACATTAGAAGTTTAATAGTTCACATCACGTAATTTGAAATTTTGTGTTTTGTTAAATGGTGGTGGTGCTATTGTACTTATTTTGATCTAAAAATGATTTTGCAAAAAAATTACATTATGCAAGTATGATTGATTTATTTGCTTATAAAAATATAAGAAGAGTTAGTAGACTTGCCTTATCGTTGGTAGTAAAATAAAAAACTATATACATGTATGGGGATTCCATTTCCACTCAAAAAAATTATTAAGTACTTTTAATTTTCTTAATACACCCTATTCAATTATTTAAAATTTTATGTTACTCTTACAACACTATAACTTTTTTCAAATTACACTCAAGAAAAATCCAAATAATAAATAATAAACAAATTTAAAAAATTAAATTATTTCAAAAACCTATCAAATTGATACAGGGAACACAAGGGAGAAAATGAGAAGAAAAATTTTTGTGAAGGAAAGAGTAAAAGAGAGAGAAAATAGCCCAAATAATGTCATAACAACATCACAATAAAAAAGGGGAAGAAAATAGAGCCTCTCTCTCTAGATGCTAGAGAGAGAAAGCTCCCCCCGTTGGTTTTCATGGTTACTGGTGCTGGCCCAGCCAGTTGTTAGCTCCTTCACCGTTCTTTGTGTGTGAGTGAGCATGTTGGCTTGCTAATTTTGTCTTTTTTTATTGGTTCTTACTATGTTTTCATGGTGGACGTGAGATATTGTTTTGGTCGCCACAGAATATTAAGTTGGCTTGGATTCTTTGAGGATTCCTAGAGGTGGACTGTGGTTGCTCATTGCGATTGTTCATGATTCGATGACTGTGTTTGTTTTAGTCCCAGGTGAGGCGTTGATGGTATTTCGGTGTCTGGGTTTGCAGTTCCGACGTTCGGGTAGTGTGGATATGGCTTGCTGGCGGTCTGTTGGTTGGAAACTGATGTAGGTAGTCCTTCTCCTTTTTAGAACTAGGCTGGTTTTCGGGTGCCAGTGCAGTGGTTGGGTCGCTGGAGGTTTCTAGTGCGAACACGTTTCTGGCATGTTTGCTGGTTCGCTCTAATCCGATTTTGTCTCGTGCGATTTTTGCACGCTCAAGTTTATGTGTATGTGGGCTCGATCGAGTGATTACAAGGGTGGTTCGCACTGACATTAACTCAGAGTTGAATCACCGACAGTGGTTTTGTTGTCAGCGGTGCTGGGTTTAGCTGCTCCGGCGTCATCGTTACCAAAGCATGGGTTGTGCTGGTGCTAGGTTTAGCTGCTTCGGCATCGTCATTGTTACCGAAGCGTGGTTATGTTGCCGGCGGTGCTGGGTGTGCATGTCATTTTTTGTCAGGCGGTGATGTATCGTTGGTGCTGGATTTACTCTACTTCGGCGTGATCTGTTCCCATGCGAGGTTGGAAATGTAGTATTCCGATGCTGGTTTTTCGCTAGTATTGATCGATTAAGTTGTGGAGTAACCGAGCGTGTGCCTTACGGTTTTGTGATGGCGTGAGGTCAAGTGTGGTGATACAGAGCTGACGTCATCCGTATGGTGAACTCAGACCATATGCATGGAGCAAGGATTCTCTAGAGTAAAATTTTCTTAAAGTTTCTTAGAGTGTTACATTGTGTGGTTGAAATTTACTGGCAAGTCACATCAGAAAAATTGATGTGACTTGCCAGTAAATCTCAACCACACAATGTAACAATCTAGGAAACTTTAGGGAAAAATCACTCTAGAGGATCCCAATTCATATGCATGAGGATCAAAAAGGAGGTTTCCCGTCTAGTCTGTTGCATTCACTACTAAAAAAGTGACTTTTTGCGTCTAATATTTTGCGACCCACTAATTAACCGTCGCAAAAAGAAAACATTTTTGGAAATGATCTGTGCCAAAATGGCATATTTTACCCCTATTTTTTATTCCCTTCACTAACCCCAATTTATTTTGCCCTTTTGTTACACTCACCTATGCCCTACGCCCCTTTCACTGTCATTTTCACGACATTGATAAATAGAGAGGTCTGTCTCTAGCTCTCTCGTACTCTCTGTCTATCTCGCTCTCTTTGCTCGCCATGGTCGTAACTCTAGTGGTGTGAATCTCTCTCTCTCTCTCCTTTCTCTCTCTATATATACATACATATTTGTATATTTATATATGTATATATATTGTGGATTGCAGGTAGAGTTCTTCATATGCTTGGTATTGACGATCTTAGGTTACATTCCTGGAATAGTTTACGCTCTCTATGTGATGTCTCTATGCGATGCTCTGTGTTGATCATGATATGACTCGCGCCGATTACTGTCCACTCGCCTAGTCTCTGTGTGTGTGTGTGTGTGGAAATCTGTGTGTGTTTAGCTGTAATCTCATGGTATTATACTCTGGCCCTATGTGTGAAATCAATTTGAATGAGTTTAAACTCTTGCTATTTGATTGAATCGCTTTGATTTAATTCTATTCTTCTCTTATTTATTTCTATTTCAAATACCTGTGTATAGATTTTGGAGTGATTTGAACTCATGATTGATCTAACTCTCTCTCAGCTAGAAGCTTTGGTTCGAATCAATCCTTTTGCTATATTTTCATATGTATATATATATATATCTGTGTTCATTCATTGCTGAGTAACTTTGATTTATACCGAGATTCACATATTTTTCTGATCTGCTTTTAATTTTCATCTATATATCTTTACTGTAAGTTTGATAGTCATGATCAGTGATGGCTTTATGTGGTTCTACATGTATAGAAATTGGATTGGCGTGTGCTCTGTTTTAACTTGATCAAAGTTTAATTTATAATTTCTTTTTGTTTGTATCCATGTGATTTTGCAGTGATTGCTCATGGAATCAAATTGATTTATGCCGAGATTCCCATATTTTAATGCTTTGGTCATTGCTGAGTAACTTTAATTGCTGAGTAACTTTGACTACCATGCTTGAGGTAAGTTTAATGCTGAGTAAATTTGATTTAATTTCAATATATTCTAGGGTTTGGAACGATGCATTCATGTGCCCCTCGCAATTTCTGTTCTTCGCAATTTCTTCTTATGATCGATGCATTCAATTTCATTTGGAATTCTGTTCTTCGTGATTTCTTCAAAGGTACTCGATTTGTTCTTCGCGGTTTCATTTCATTTAGCTATAATTTACAGTGGAGAATGGCTTTGTTCGCACTTTCTTCTTCCCTTGGATCGTTTCAATTGAAGCCATATTTATATGCATTTTAACTTGTTGAGATTATATTTCAATTATTGATAATTTTGTTTTTCTATTGTGAATTCTGAGCAGCAATACCTTTTTAAGCATATGCATAAATTGTTGAATATATAGGTCAATGGTCATATATTCATAATCTTTGCCTTGTGTTAGTGGATGTTGACATGTTGTCAATGTGCTTTTCCCTAATTTATCTACTGCAGTTTTTTGATGAATGGGTCAGGAGATTGCTCTTCTCATCCCCTGTGTTTTGTTTTATTATGTTTTGTTCAGGAGATTGCTCTTCTTATATATGTATGATCATAGCATTATTGTAGAATTTACATATGTATGATCATAGCATTATTGCAGAATTTATACTCAACGACAGTGAGTCCTGTCATAAAAATATATATGTATGATCATAGCATTATTGCAGAATTTACATGAGTGCACAATAAAGACTACAGTGGAGTATCAGGTGCCAAATATATATGTATGATCATAGCATTATTTTGCAGGGGAAACGTGGTATTGAGAAACAACCTTTTCAACTTCCTGATTTCATTGTTGCTATAGGGATTGAGAAAATCAGACAGGTAAACTCAACTTGTGACTACTTTACAGTAATAATTTTGTTTCATTCCATGTTTATGCACTCACGGATTACTACATCTATTTGCTTTATCCACTAATAAAAAATAAATAAAAAAACAAACAAAAACTTTATCTTCCTTTGATTTTAAATTTTCTACAGCTGTTGTTCTCTTTAAGATGACTACATTGCCTACAAATGGCATGAATTCTTGGGAGATGCCACACTTATTATTCTTTAAAAAATGCATCCAGTAACAATTTTCTTTAAAAGTTATAAATTTCTTCCTTCGTTATCCAATTGTGGATTGATCTTCATAGAAATCTCAAAATTTATCTGGCATTTGGCTAGCAGCTTGGTGAAATCACAAGATGTTTATCCCAATTGTCTGTTCATTTTAGTTTTCCCAACTCTTACATTTTAGTTCACACACAGCCTTGAGTGCATGTAGAAGTAGAGAGTGCCACTAATCTAAATAAACAAGAATAGAGGTAGAGAGAGGCAATACTGCTGCTGTTACATGAATCTCAGAATGATGCTGATTTATGTGATCATTCAAATATGATGCCAGTTGCCGAACTTGCATATGATTTTACTCTGATACTCAATGACAGTGATTATTCAGCTCTTGTTACTCTTCCACTCTTGTTTCCTGTGTTTTTGGTTCTGCTTTTTAGGCTACATCCAAAACTTAAATTATGATATCTTTTTTTGTTTTTTAACCTCAACTGCCAAAATATTTGTTATTGCTACCAATTATAGCATATTTTATTGTTTAATGATATATTCTTTCAGGCTTACATTGAGAAAGAGGACAGTAAGAAGCTTAAACAAAAGCAACGTGAGAGGATGCAGCCAAAGATGGGAAAAATGGATATTGATTATCAGGTTTATCTCAAATATTGATTTGTAGTTTGTCTTAAGCACTTGCAATGATTTGGTTTGCAGGTAAAATTGCATCTGTTTATTTCTCTTGTTTTTGGCACTGTCTTGACTTGCCTGTGTCTATGGTTCATGGTTGCAGGTTCTCCACGATGCATTTTTCAAATATCAAACTAAGCCAAAGCTTACGGCCCATGGTGATCTTTATCACGAAGGAAAAGAGCTTGAGGTGTGAACGTTATGTTGGTATTTGCTACATTAATAGACAGAAAGTATATGTACCCTCAATTCTGATGTTGTTCAAATATACTTGATTTTCTTAGTTTTCCCTGATATATAATTTTTTGTATTCCCTTTAAAAGCAATATATTTCGTAATGTTTGCTCGTATATCAGTACAATATGAGGACCCTTAGGTTTAGTAGACTTACCTATATTGTATTAGGATGAGGTGAATATTTTCCCTAGTTTATGGGTGTGCCGGGCCGTATTATTGGATTTGATGTTAATTGTTTTAATGGATGTGAAATTACCAACAGTTATTTAGGCTTGAAAAAGTCATTCCCTTGGATTATTTTGAAGATAACTTTACAATTAGCTGGAATGGTACTATCGGGTGCAACATTTTTAGCAAATTACTTTTTTTTACATGTCATACAGGTAAAGCTAAGGGAGATGAAGCCTGGGATGTTATCACATGAACTAAAAGAAGCTCTTGGTATGCCAGAAGGTGCTCCTCCCCCTTGGCTTATTAATATGCAGGTCAGTTGATGTAATATACTTGATTTTGACCTTTAAGGTTTGCTTTTGACCTTTTCATCTCAAAATTTTTTTTTTTTTTTTTTTTTTTTGAGACGATGAACTTTTATTGGTCTCAATTTTTTCTTTTTGACTGACTGATTTTTAATGCCACAGATATGGTCCACCACCTTCTTATCCACACTTGAAAATTCCTGGGTTGAATGCTCCCATTCCTCTTGGAGCTAGTTTTGGTTATCATCCTGGAGGTTGGGGCAAACCGCCTGTTGATGAAGTAAGTTCCTACTATTTTCGTTCACTCTATGTTCTGCTTATGTTCTAATTTGTTTGTTTATTTCAACATATTACTTAGAATCTTTATTTGTTTTTTTTTTTTTAATTTTTGAAATAGTTTGGCCACCCACTGTATGGCGATGTCTTTGGCGTTCAGCAGTAAGAGCAACCGAACTATGAGGTACTTCAAACAATACTTTATGCTTTTGTTTCTTTGTGTTTTTCCATGCTTGATTGCAGTTGTAAACCGATCTCACTACCAAACTGAAAAGGCAGTTACTGAAAATAATGAACCACATTTCTCATCTTATGAACTGCCATCTTTAGGTTTGCCAGCAACATCTGTTTGAAATAATGTCATTTCCCTTAACTTATTTCCAAAGATAATAGGAAGTTTTTTTAGCTTTTATTTATGCAGCTTAAATCATAGTCCTTCTCGGAAGATGGAACTTAATGCCTGATGTTTTTATCATGTTAAAACATACTCTATTATCTTATACCGTCTCCAATTAAACAATTTAGGAAGAACCAGTTGATAAGACCAAGCATTGGGGTGATTTGGAGGAAGAGGAAAAAGAAGAAGAAGAAGATGAAGAGGAGGTAGAAGAACAGATTGAAGAAGAGGAATTAGAGGCTGGCATTCAATCATTGTGACCTTTCAAGGTATAGTTCTTTCCTTTTATATTACAGAGATTGTTTACTGTTAGGTTCTTGTCACTAATAATAATACTTTTGAAATATTTTTGGCATTTGGCCAAGGACCTAAATTTCTGATGCACTCTGCCTGCCTACCCTTGCACCAGAAAGAACACCAATGGGCGGATCTGTTTTCCATATTTTGTTAGGAAGGAAAAGGGAAGCAAGAGAGAGAGTGCCTTTTCCTTGGGCCCTTGAGTTATTTTTTATTATTTATTACTATTTTATCTGTAAAAAGTATATTTTCTTCAATATATGAGGGAATATTAGTGAACAATACATCACGCCTATCTTTCCTTTTACTTCTCTTCCCACTCAACCATGCAAAAGGAGGGACATGCATCTTCTTTTTCTTTTAGAGAGCTTTTCCATACCTCCTACATTCTCTTTCTTCAAATTTGTTTCATTATACCAAACAGAGGATTAGGTAATTGGATTAAAAACTTAAAATTTCCAAATACTGTAGGGAAACTTAAACTTGAAATTTGCAATTTGTATTTCTGCAGCTTGTGCCTGAAGGTTTTGTGTTTGTCATGGGGGACAACCGCAACAATAGTTTTGATTCGCATAATTGGTAATTCCGGGTCACCAATATTAGAATTGCTTAGAAGTAATTTATTTGAATAGTGTAGCTGTATTATTCGACAATTCCTCATAAAAAATCTTTGATGTGAATATATTACTAACATCCAATATTAGAATTGCTTATATTTCGTGATTCGATAAGTATTTAAATATTGGCAAATTACGTTCCAAAATTATGTTTTAATTATAACCAAACATTTATGAAATCTTTAGTTCTGAGAATCTATTCACCGAAAAATTATAATACTCTCCTGTTAAGTTCAAGCCTCACATTTTTCTGCATTTCTATTACAATGTTCTTTTTATATCCTTTGTGTTCCATAAAAATAATTTAACTATAATTTAGTCTTTCACCAATAGAAGAGTGCTATAGTAGTACATATCCATCTAACCACTTTATCTTCTGAATATGAAGATGTAGGCACGGCAGGAAGAAGCGGAGCGAGCTCGACAAGGTCAGAGAGATGCTGAGAGCAAGCTTTCCTCTTTAGAGGCAAGTTTCTTGTGATGTTCCTGTACATGTGTTACTTGTTATCTTTAATCAAGTTACATGATTGAAGACTAAATGCTGTTTATTTGGAGATGTCAATTGGGAATTGATTACAACATCTAATTTTTGTTATTATACAATAAATAAATTTGAAACGTTACAAACTGATGTTTCAAGACTATTTAAGGACTTTTTATGTCATATACTTATTTGCCGGCTGAAGTGCAAAAATTGAGATTGGACATAAACTGATTACAGCATTTTTCTAAGCCTGCATTTGATACTGAAAGGTCTCAGTTCGACAGCTGTGAGGTAACCCGTCTCTCTGTTTTGCACATAAACATATCAAGATTGGAGAGACATATGTTAATTAAAGTATGCTTTTTTATGTGTATATGTTGGCCAGATATCTCCAATTCAGAGTCTCATTGGGCTAACAAGGGGAAGATGGGTCATGGGCGTTATATCTCAGTTAGAGGATGGCCATTTCTACTTGGGAGACCTCACTAGAACAGTTGAAATCAATGTCTAATGCAATATTCTCTGCATGTTTATATTTTTTCCTTTCGAGAGACTTATTATTTGTTTTGAATAATTGGATTTGGGCTGCCCCATAATCTTCAAAAGCGAAAGTTCTCATTGTAGGCCTTTTTAAATAATGGAAAATAATGCATGAATGTTGAGATTTTTGCAAATATGTCTTTACGTTTATTGTATATAATATTTGCATACATATATATATATATATCTAATTGTAGGTGTTTTTTTTTGTTTTTTTTTTGGCGACGGTAAGATGGTCACTAATACATTGTAGGCCTTTTTTAAACTCTTTTGCGACGGCAAAATATCAGTCGTTATAAGTAGGTTAGGCGGTCGCAAATAGTTTGCGACTATTATTTTGCGATCGCAAAAAGTATTTGCCACCCCCACATTCGCGACCCCCATTTCTTTGTCAAGATGGGCCGTCATAAAGGTCTTTATGATTGTTTTTATTATTTGCAACGGCTTGTAGCGGTCGCAAAAAGTACTTTTTTTAGTAGTGATTTGGCAGAGCCGTATGCGTTAGGATCCTCTAGAGTGATCCCTCTAGAGTGATCTCCTAAAGTAAAGAAAAGGAGCTCGACACGTGTCCCACTCACAAAACAAAGGGTTGAGATTTAAACTCACCAAAACGACGTCGTTTTGGTGAGTAAATTGAAAAAAAAATTCAAAAATCAAAATTCTGGGTTTCACTCAGTTCTTGGAAATGGCAGTAACATCTATCTTTTTCACTCAGTTCTTGGGGAGGATTAGAGAGAGAGAGAGAGAAGGGACCAAAGCTTTGATTTTGGGTGTTTCTATTTCTTTTAAATCAATACAATCTGTTGATTTAGCTTCTATACAAACAAAGCTTTGATTTTGGGTGTCCGAGCTTTGAAGATCCTCTTGAAGATCCTCCTGAAGAACTGAGAAGGGACCAAAGTTTTAGAGAGAGAGAAGGGGCAGCTTTAGGATTATCTTCAAGAATCACTACTGGTTTCTTCAATGGGTTTTAGTTTGAAAATACTCCGACGCAGAGGATTCCCTCCTCACACCCACAATCTCAGCACCAGAGAGGCTTGACGACAAGCCGGCGGTGGAGCTAAGATCGTCACTTCCTCCGTCGCTCACGGCAAGTGTTGCCATAGCCAATCTACCAAGGTTCGAACGAAAGCCGACTAGGGTCGCCGCCATCATCAGCCCACGCAATCGCCGGCAACGACGATGCCTTGAGCGAGATCCTCCTTCGCAGCGGCAGTGGCAGCGGCAGCGAGTCGGACGTTCGAAACTCTCAGCCCTTCTCTCTCTCTCTCTTCGAAACAGTGATGAACACAACCCAGGAACCTTCGTTGTTTCAAATCCCTAAATCTGATTTTTTTTTTCCTTTTTTTTTTTAAATACTCACCAAAACGACGTCGTTTTGGTGAGTTTTATTCATAGCCGTCCGATCAGGCACTTTAGGAGATCACTCTAGAGGATCCGGACGCGAGGCGTATACAGGTTAGTGCACGTAGGTTCTTCTTGGCCCATGGTTTTGGTTAAACCAGCAATGGTTTTGTGGCAAAAAGATATAAATAATTATTTTGTGTTGCATATGGTGTAAAAGGAATGGGCCGATTTGGTGGGCCCATGATATTATTATTTTTATGGATTTAAAGGGGGTCTTTGGGATTCAATTTAGTGGGCTATTTTTGGGGCGTTCTGCTGAAATTGGTTTGTAAAGGTTTTGATGCAAGTGTGGGCTGTCCGTGGGCCACCATATTGGTGAAGATCTAGGCTTTATTTTGGTCACTATTTGTGTGATTTTCTATTAGTGGCACATTTTTATTTGGTTCATTTTGGTAAATCTTTTTGTTTAGTCTCTTTACAGCTAATCATTTTTAGTTGATTATTTTATGATGATTGATCGTGTGATCCTCATGTGACTTGATATGAGGGTGGTTTTGAGCCATCTCCACCAAGAGTGATTGGGGAGTCATTGCTATGGGAAATAGTGGTTCGATAACTAGCCGAGTTAGAGACTGGGAGATGAACGGGAGGATAGCTACCGATTTTCTGGTCACTTCTTGTTTTCATGTGACCCGTCCTAATTGATCATATTGCCACGCTTGACATGGAGTGAAGGGCACACTGCCGTGGGGTTTGAGACTTGTGATCTACCAAGGAAGGGACTGGGGGATGTGATGATTGATCTCATGATTTTGTTGATTATGTATTGGTTTGTTGCTGAGGGGCTATTGCTTTTTCACTTCAACTCCCTAGACCGTGGCTTATGGTTATTGATCATGCCAGCTTCATGTGACTTTGTTGAGATTTCTCGTGCACGGCTTTGGTTAAGTAGCTTAGATGTCACGGCTGTGAGGAGTTGAATACTTATTGGATTCCATGTTTTTATCTGCAGTAGAGACTGGGGGCTTGTGGGGTTGGTTATCATCTTTGATTTGGCTTGAGGGTTGTTGCTTTGTGAGTGTGTCTGTTGTGTTTATAAGCTTTGTGGTGTTTTTTGTGTGTATCTTTGTCCATATATCCACCTCAAGTTCCCATCTATTATCTCTGATGGTAAGGGTTACTTGAGGACAAAAAGGATATATGTGCAGAGTTTGGGTTATTGTGTCTTTAGTTGTTCTTGTTTATCTCCCTTTCTTAGGGGGTGCAGTGGTAGTTTATGGTGGTTGTGTTTGTTTTTTTTCATTTTTTATTTTATTATTGGGTGTGCCTGGGGTATGCCCCTTGTAAACTTGTAAAATTTCATTGTCTTTATTTTATGACTTGCTCACTCAAAAAAAAAAAAAAAAAAAAAAAAAAAAAGAGAAAAAGAAAAGAAAAGAATCATTTATTAAAAGGTGTCACAGCATGCAGAAACTAGTTTTTGTGAATGATGTTAATGTGGTCCATGAGCTGAAAGATTATCTCAAAAGTTGTAATGTTTTTCACGTGATAGTAAATATTAAAAGATTTAACATTTTGTAGTGTGACATATAAAAAAAGATAGAATAATTGTATTTTGACTTTTATATGAATATTTACTTCCTTTTGATAGGTTGCTTCAAAAAATTATTTTGATTCAAATTTTCTAATAGGGTTTGGGGTTTCAAAATAATGATGTTGATGATAATTATGAGTTTTGATAGGGTGGATTAGAGTTTTAAAGTGAGGAAGAAGAAGAAGAAGAAGAAGAAGAAGAGAAAATAACTTTGATCTCTTGAGGAAAAAGATGCAAAGATTTGAATAGGAATTGATACTGATGGGCACCCAAGGGAGGCCAAGCCCACGACTTAGGGCCCAGCTCACAGCCCTAGTAACTTTGAGAGGACAATGCTGGGCCAAGACCAATAGCATCTAAACACTTGTCATGTAGCGAATTTGCCACGTAAATAGACAAAGATCCTACAAAGTTATTGCACCCACACATCAGCCATTTAATGAGGCCACTGTAGCATAAAATGTAGCAAGACCTTTTACGCCGGAGTATACAAAATCACCATGAATGATGTTAACTAGGCCATAAACTTTCGGCCAACATGACAGCTTGGAATGGATAAGGAAATGATGAGTAAAGAATATAAGGATACTTTTAAGAGACGTTAAAGGTTAAATTTTCCATCCCCTTCTTCTCTCTCTCTCAAACCATTGACTGCCTGCCCAATCTAACTCGATCGTCAGAGTGTCCGTCGGGGGACTACCTCCTTCTTTGGACCTTTTTACAATCATGCATCGAGGATTCAATAACCAGCAGACCCATAGAAGACGCGGGCCAGTCCGACCCATCCACCGTTGATAACACATCATCATCAGTTGGTGCCATCTGTGGGAATTCATCTATAGTTAACAATTGTGTTTATTGTCATCGGGGGGAACTCCGCTATCACCTATCTCCTACATCAGGGTGGATGGTCACGACCAGGTTCATGGTTTCACAACACAATGCTGGTAACCCCGAAGCCGAGTCCTCCAACCCAAATAATCCACCTCCATAGTTCGCAGAACTCACCAATAACATTAACCGGTTGACCGAACGAAACCAAACCTTAATCAACGCTTTGCTTCAGCGTGACTTACCTATCCCTCCTCCACCATCGCAAATGGTCTCCTTTAACCTGGAACAAACCCACAATCATCACCAATTCCTGCCACATGTATCCCAGGGAATATTTCCACCCTTTGTCCCACAGCCTGAACCGTCAAACCTTGACAATCTGCACGCCCTTCCTCCAGGCTCGTAGCCCCTTCAAGAAAGACCACTGCTTTTCCATAACCACCCTCCACTGCACCACGTGACTGTCTATGAAGGCGAGGCTAGCAGTGTTCAACCCCCAATTCATGCTTGTGGGGATAATGCCCCTGTTTGGGACGAAGAGCTACGAGCCATGAAGCTCCAGCTACAAGGTGTCATGCAGAGCATGCAACATAAACCTTCTTCCACTGTTAACTCCCTTTTTACCGCTTCTATCAGAGATAAAGCTCTACCCCTTAAGTTCAAAATGTCATCGATTGACACCTTTAATGGTACCACCGATCCGATCGACCACGTGGAAGCGTATCAGACACTTCTGATCCTTCATGTCTTTCTAAATGAAATCATGTGTCGCGCTTTTCTCGTCACGTTGAAAGGGTCGGCGCGACTCTGGTTCAGCCAGCTTCCCCCAGACTCTGTCACTTCCTTTCACCAGCTCAGCGAGTCTTTCCTGAGCCATTTCATCGGTGCGTAACGGCAACGACACCCGATGACTCAACTGTTAAATATTCGGCAGACTGAGGGGGAATTGCTGCGCAGCTTTGTCATCCACTTCAATACATAGGCCGTACAAGTGGAGGAAAACGATGACAAGGTCATTCTCACAGCTTTCAGTCGGTTCACACCCATCAAATTTTCTCTTTTACCTCTCCAAAAACCCATAAACCATAATGGCCAACCTTCTCGCCAAAGCCCAAAAATACATAAATGCTAAAGACACCCTAGCGGCTTGCCAAGACTCCACATCCAAGGCTTCGCAGCCAAGAGAAAAGAGAAAAGAACCTAAACCCAGGCACTCACAATACACCCACCGACCTCCATAGTATATAGACCGGCCCCCACACTTAGACCGACCAGCTCCTACTCGACCACCTGGTCGGTTCGAACGTGTAACAACGCCCGCGGGGGGGGCCTCGCTACAGCTCGGACTCGATTTTGTTGCGGTTCTCAATCTTGAACCAAAGAGTCCAAATCCGGCAAATCGTTTTGAAGGAAAACAGATTTTTTGAAAAGAAGTGCCAAACATGGACTGCTTTGCCAGATAACAGAGTCGCCACCTAAATATTTTTAAAATGGGAAATTTAGGAAACCCTGACTCGGTGCCAAAAGGCCACGTGTCCGTTATCACCAAAGTTGGCTCGGGAACTTGGGTACGATTAGGGAAGGTCACATCGTGAGCACCCCCTCTCGCCCGGTCAAAGACCGGCCTCTACTAATCATGATATCTGTTTTTGAAAACATTGTATGCTCTTATTCCGATTATTAGCCTAGGTTACTATGTGATGCTCGCAGCAAACAAGTATAGACTGAATCGCCTGAATTGGAACTAAACATCTCATGTTTGTTTGTGAAATATGGTTTGCTACCCGCAGGTAGGCTTAAAATACAGATTTTGCCACAATCTAGTGGGCTTAACAAACAATTGATGAATTGCTCCAATTCAGATAACTCAACCTCCACCCACAGGCATTCAAGGCAGTTATATCACATAAGCATTTAGCCTCATGGTAAGCATGCTTTCATGGCAGTCACTCACACACATGCAAGGATGCTAAAGCATAACCACTTACCGAGTACTCCAAGCCAAAACAGGAAACTGATTAGAAGTCATGCATGAATCCTAAGTATACTGAAATGCCTAATGCAACACATGCAAAAATGCAACTATAGCAGGCTCGGCTATCCTAAAGATGTCATGTGAAATGTTACAACTAACATGTATTCAACTTGGAATTGAAATACAATGCAGTTTGTATGATGTGCCGAGCCCGATGCATGCAAAACAGATGAATGAAATGCAAACATGCTATCATACTGTATGCTAATTGAAATATGCCCTAATCTAACCAACATAAGCGGATAAATAAAAGGGAGAAAGAAATGGGGGTTGGAAGACATGCACACACACACGCACCCTTATTACAGTTGTGCCCTCGCGCAGAGGGTCCGAATAAATAACAATACAGACCCGAATAAAAGAATATACAGTCCGAAATAATACAAATTCTAATTAATTAATAAATTAATTACAAAAGAATTAGAACTGGCGTGCAAGCCAGGGACTGCCTCGCTTCTGACAGATGATGTATGCTGGGCTGCTTGGCGCGGAAATCTACTGGAATGCCCTGATTAGCCTCTGTTTGCAATATTTCTCGAAATGCGCGCTAGATTCCGAAAAGTTGATGATCCTTGATTTTTGCTGTAACAGAGAGCAGGAAAAGGGCACAGCAGTGTATTTCACAAATATATGCATGCCTCGACCCTCGTGCCACCAATCACGCATATCGATGCATGATGGCCGAGGAGCCGATTTGCACAATTCAATGTAGGGATGAATGTGGAGGAATCGGAGTACGGAATGTACCTCGTTTCCCGTGCGATATGCATGATATGCATGAAATGCAACTAATATACAACCTAGCATGCACGATGCTATGAGAATGAGATGCCTCGAAATGCGTGCCCACTGGCACGCAAACCGAGACAATGCGGAATGACATGCGAAATGTAATGATGGGCTTATACCAACATGAAGGGGGCCTCAGCCACACTCACATGGGATGCCGGAATGAGAAGAATGAGGTGCCTCGAAATGCGTGCCCACTGGCACGCAAACCAAGGCGATGATGAGATAAAAAACGGATAAAACAGAGTGTCTCGAAATGCGTGCACACGGGCACGCAAACCGAGATGGAGCCAAAATGGAGATCAGATAAAACGGGAGTGCCTCGAAATGCGTGAACACGGGTACGCAGACCGAGGCGATGATGTGCGATGCAAAATCGGATAAAACCGAAGTGCCTCGAAACGCGTGCCCACAGGCGCGCAAATTGAGGCGATGATGAAATGATGAAAAACAGATAAAACCGAAGTGCCTCGAAGTGTGTGCCCACAGGCGCGCAAACCGAGGCGATGATGAAAGAATGAAAATCGGATAAAGCAAAGTGCCTCGGCAGCGTGCCTGGCGCAAACCGAGGCGATGATGAAAGGATGAAAATCGGATAAAACTGAAGTGCCTCGAAACACGTGCCCACAGGCGCGCAAATCGAGGCGATGATGAAAGAAGAAAATCGGATAAGACCGAAGTGCCTCGAAACGCGTGCCCACCGGCGCGCAAATTGAGGCGATGATGAAATGATGAAAAACAGATAAAACCGAAGTGCCTCGAAGTGTGTGCCCACAGGCGCGCAAACCGAGGCGATGATGAAAGAATGAAAATCGGATAAAACCGAAGTGCCTCGAAACGCGTGCCCACAGGCGCGCAAACCGAGGCGATGATGAAAGGATGAAAATCGGATAAAACCGAAGTGCCTCGAAACACGTGCCCACAGGCGCGCAAATCGAGGCGATGATGAAAGAAGAAAATCGGATAAGACCGAAGTGCCTCGAAACGCGTGCCCACCGGCGCGCAAATCGAGGCGATGATGAAAGAATGAAAATCGGATAAACCGGTGCCTCGAACACGTGCCCCACCGACGCCGTCGAGGCGATGATGAAATGAAAATCGGATAAAACCGAAGTGCCTCGAAACGCGTGCCCACAGGCGCGCAAACCGAGGCGATGATGAAAGATGAAAATCGGATAAAACCGAAGTGCCTCGAAACGCGTGCCCACAGGCGCGCAAATCGAGGCGATGATGAAATGCAAAGAAATGGCATACGGAATGCCGAAATGGACTTACACCAACATGGGAGAGCCTCAGCTCACTCACATAGGAGGCCGTCGGATAAAAACGAAGTGCCTCGAAATGCGTGCCCGCGGACACGCAAATCGAGGCAATGATGTAGAAGCATGAAAATGCAAATTGGGCTTATGCCAACATGAGATAGCCTCAGCCACGCTCACATAGGCTGCCGAAATGATAAGAATGAGGTGCCTCGAAGTGCGTGCCCATTGGCACGCAAACCGAGGCAATGCAAAAATGATACGAAATGGCACGGGAAATGATATGCAAGCATGGTAATGGAATTTCAGCACCTAAATAAGGGGGAAAACAGCCCCGAAACAAATCGAAATGACACCCGAAGCATGCATTCATCCCGAAATGTGATAATATGCACCCAAAATGGCCTATAGCCCTACTAATCATGCAAAAATAGCACATGGAAGCAAAACCAGTAGCAAGGCAGTCCCAAAAATAGCTTATTTTCAGTACAAAACATGGCCAAATTAATAGCACAGATATGGCAACATTAGCATGCAAAAATACGGTAAAAGGGGGGAATTACAAAGCAAGTGATATCTACAATGCTCAAACCCAAAAACTCAGTTCTACAACTTTAAAGAAGGGCCAAAAATATGCACATATTCAGTTTATGGAAACCCCAAAATCAGAATAAAAACATGCTAGAAATTCCATGCAAAATAGGCTCAAAATAGGCTATATCATGAGACTTGCCAAACCATGCACCAAACAGCAAACTTTTCTTCATGAAACATGTAAAGGGGGTCAAAATAAGACTAAAACCAGTAGGGGTCGAAGTCCTAAAACCAAACACAAATAGGTCAAAAATTGCATGCAAAAAGTGGCACACTTGATGAAATTTGAAGGAGGTGGTAGATACAAAGGCCAAATGAAGTTGAGCCTATCTACAATGTTGTAGAGGGGCTCATTTTAAGAACAAAATCAGTAGGGGTCGGACCCCCAAAAACCAACACAAATAGGTCAATTTTAGCATGCAAAAATGTTACCAACTTGAAGAATATTGAAGGAACTAGTGTATACAAACACCAAATGAGGTTGGGCCCTTCTACAAAGTTGTAGAGGGGCTCATTTTAAGCACAAAATCAGTAGGGGTCGGAGCCCCAATTCTCAACCAATTAAAGTATAGAAAAGGATCAAGAAAATGCCCTAAAAGTTGGTTTTGAATACTTACCCTTGAAGACTTGTCTTTCTTTGCTTCTTGGCTTGGATTTGTGGCTTCTCAACCTCTGAAATTCACTTCCTTGCTGCTGGAATCGAAGTTGGAATGGTGAGGCTTAGGGTTGATGAAGGAATCAAGCAAGAACTTGAAGCTTTTTTGGAGTTTTTAGCTATGGAGATGGAGGTTTTTGCCTTGGTGTTCTTGAAGAGATTTTTTCCAACCTTGAAGAAGGAGGGGGAGGGGCCTTCAAATAGGCAAGAAATGGGGTGTAAAAGGGGAGGGAAAGCACCCAATCTTTCCTCCGAATATCCGGATCTTGTGGGATATGTTGGAAGATATCCGGACAGCTGGGACAGGCTGGAAAGCAAGAATCTGGCCGGCCAGGTAGTTTTGCTCAAGGTGGCCGGCCAGCCACCTCCCGTGGCCGGCCAGCCACCTCAAAAAACCAACTTCAAAATTTCTGGCCGACCACCATACAAGAGTGTCCTCCCAAGTGTGTAGGATAAGGCCCTAGGGTTGGAATCTGGCAACACTGAACCAGAAGTCACAACATAGAACTTGAAAGAGAGGCTCAAAACTGAAATGCACCATTTCTGGCCGACCACCATGCCAAAGGGTCCTCCCAGATGTGTAGAGCAAGGATCCAAGGTTGGAATTTGGCAACATTGAACCAAGGACCACAACATAGAGCTTGAAGGAGAGGCCCAAAAATGAACTCCATAATTTCTGGCCGACCAGTATACCAAAGGGTCCTCCCAGATGTCCTGATCACAGATATGTAACTTTGGTTGGAAGAAAATACCCCCAAGGTGTTCAACATTGGCCCGGAAGTGAGCAAAACGGGTTCCGGAGGAGCGGAACTGGTTATCAGGGATAATTGCTGGCCTCCCACCCCAAAGTGATCTTCCGATGTTGAAAGCAGAGGTACCTGCCAAGCTAGTACAAAAACTAATGAGAAATGAACGATCGAGGCCAAAAGCGAGCAAATCGGGATCGAAAATGGGTCTGCGGAAGTGGTGTTCGGCAGCGAAGTGGGTATCTGCGACCCCAGTGTCCTCTGGAATGACAAAACAGAGGTACCTGCCAAGAACCGGAGAAGATGGATGCGAAATGAATGCTCGGGACCAAAACCGCTCGGTTTGGGGTCCCGAAAACCGGCTATGAGCACCGAAAGTGGCATACGGCCACGAAGTGGGCATCGGGGGCCCCAGGGTTCCTCGGAACACTAAAACAGAGGTCTCCGCCAAAAACCGGAGAAGGCTGATGCAAAATGAATGCTCGGGACCAAAACCGCTCGGTTTGGGGTCCCGAAAATGGGTCGCCGGGCACCGGAAGTGGTGTTCGGCTGCGAAGTGGGCATCGGGGGCCCCAGGGTTCCTCGGAACACTAAAACAGAGGCACATTCCAAAAACCGGAGAACTCGGAGATGGTTGGGCGGTCCCGAGCCGAGGCACGGCTCAGCCAACCGGAAATGGGCAAAATGGCCTCTGACCCGCAACGTAGCTCACGGCCACCGGAGATAGTCTCTGAGACCACTCCCTTCCCTCGGGAGAAAAGCAGAAAACCGAGCCCGGTTCGCAAACCGAGACAAGGTAGAAGATGGTTCGGAAGTCGGGAGGCGGGGCACGCGCCGTGACTCGGACTTCAACAAGCACTGATGCAATATCACCGAAGCGCTCAAGCGGTGACGTCGAGTCTTAAGGTCGGTCAAAAATGGGGTGTCTCTGATTGCCCTCTTTGTGAACTTCGGAAGTCAAGAAGTGGCGGAGTGAATGTCAAAGCTCAGAGGCGACCCATTTTGACAAGGCCAAGACTTAGACAAACATCTGGGATAAACAGAGATATGTGCCCCATGACGGGGCCAAATGCAAAGTGATAGACGAAGCCGGATGATCATGCAAATGCAAAGAAGTCAGAATGAAGGTATTGACAAATAGATGCATGATTTTAAGCAAGAATGCAAAGCAAACAACTACATTTCATGCGATTAGGAATGCGGAGAATCATTCAATTCTCGTCGCGTCTCACACGGAGAAGATACGATATACTGCGATTAAATGCAGTCGCATCGACCTCAAATGAACCGTACATACAATATCGTGCCTGCAAAATAGAGAAATGAAACAAGAACAATATGCCGACAACATATATTCTATGTGATTCCTATGATTCCAAAAGTTCGACACACACAGTGCCGGCGAACGAATGCAACGTAACGCGAGGAAAGGTAATGCGCGACAACGCATGTTTATGCACAGAAAGTGCGGTATATCAAGAAAAACACATACGACGACGCAAAACAATCACGAGGATGCAAATCAGGAGCTAAATAATGACAAATGAGCACAAATCAGGATGCCCGGTTGTTGCACAATAACAAGCTGGAAAAGCAGCGTTAAACGGCGACGCGATCATGACCTCTGATTTACATTCCGGAGAGGTCACGACGTGATTAAAATGGATACACTCCGATTTCGATGAATAACGATGAGACACATGTCAATAATTGCTATTAAAGTTTCAGCGGAGCAATTCGCGCCAGAAAGTGTACTTTTCTTCAACTTTTTCGGGTCCCGGGAGCTCCGATTTTCCTCAAAATTTGCAGAGAGGTAGGGGAGGGGGTGGGGGACATGGTCGGCCAGCCTATTGCCCTAGGAGAGGCCATCGGCCAGGGCCAAAAAGTAGAGGGGCCGGCCAGCCAGGTTAGGTGGCCGGCCGGCCACCTCCCCAAAAGCAGGGGCATTTTGGTCATTTTTGCATTTTCTATATATATGCACCTCCATTGCCTCCGAAATCACACCCAAAGTTGCAAAACTTCTTCCTCTTGCTCTCTAGGCCACTTTCTCTCTCAGATCTGCATTTTATACGCGTCCCTCGGCCTCCCACGCAAGTTGTTTTTGCGAAATCTTTCAGATTTAAGCACTTTGAAGCGACTAAATTTCGACTTTGGGGCTTCTCTTCTCATTTTCACCACTTGAGGTAATTTTGTTTCAATATCTGGAAAATTTTCCCGGGGGTTGACTTTTGTTGACTTTTTCATTTCCCGAGAGTTGACTTTTGTTGACTTTTTCCAATTTTGGCCCATTTTGCTCATTTTTGCTCCTCTTTGCAGATTTCTCGCAATGGCAGGTCATTTTCCTCACGACGGAGGTTTTCCCGGTGCCGGGGATGATTTTGACTTTATGGTATTCCCGCCGGGGGTTCGCCCTTTCTTTCGTCGATATGCTCCGTGGTTCATAGGCTTCATGAGCCACTTTCCGTCATTTTACCGATTTTAACGATCGAGCACCCGGGGATCTTCTCTTACGTGGGCCGGCGCAGCACCTCTCCTACGCTGCAGAGGTATTTTATTATCCGCATCCTTCGTGCATTCTGTACCTTTGCCATGCTTAGACACAGTTTAGCTTACGACTCGATTGCTTGTATTTTGAGCATGTGACTTAGCCACTTGAATTTCATGAACACTTGGCGCATTGAATAATTGTGAACGCCGGTGCACCTTAGTTAGAAATTGAGCACGCGACCCTAACATTGATTCACGAAGACCTGACTGAAGTTGAAAATGAGCACCAGACATCTTGACCAAGAGTAGGACACGTAGTCTCCAAAACTCGGACTTCGAACACACACCACAGCTTAAGCGAACACCACACCGATTAAAAGTAGAACACACTGACCCCAAACTTGAAGCACCGAACACACTGACCCAGTTGAAGTGAACACCACATTGCCCGACGTCGAGTAGAACACGATCCCAAACTTGAAGCAAACGCCTGATCCGCGATGTTGAGTAGAACCGGATCCCAAACTTGAAGCGAACACAGTTCAGCGATGTTGAGTAGAACACCGATCCCAAACTTGAAGCGAACACACTGATCGATGTTGAGTAGAACACCTTGTCCCCAATTTGAAGCGAACACACATTGCTTGATGTTGAGTAGAACACCACGATCCCAAACTTGAAGCAAAACGCCTGATCCGCGATGTTGAGTAGAACACGCAGTCCCAAACTTGAAGCGAACACACAGCCCACTGATGTTGAGTAGAACACGCAGTCCCAAACTTGAAGCGAACACACAGCCCACTGATGTTGAGTAGAACACACGGTCCTAAACTTGAAGCAAACGCACAGTCCACTGATGTTGAGTAGAACACACGGTCCCAATTTGAAGCGAACACGCAGCCCACTGATGTTGAGTAGAACACACGGTCCCAAACTTGAAGCGAACACACAGCCCACTGATGTTGAGTAGAACACACGGCCCCAAACTCAGATGTACTGAAACTTTGAACCATGACCCAAATACCAAATTCTTGAACCACGACCCATTTTCACTTCATTTGGCACCTGACTCATTTTCGCTTTATTTGCACAGCTCATTTTCACTTCATTTCTTTGATTTATGCATTGATTCTAAATCTGAGTTCGTTCTCAGACGATCTTGAGGATATGGCTCGGCCCGCAAGGGAATGGTATTTTGAGCTTCGAAGTGTCGAGGATTGGTCGATCTTGCGGGATTTGGGCCATTCTGCGAGAGGGTTATCTCGTTGCCTCATTAGTAGGACCCTATTTGCGGCTTTAGCGAGAGGTGGTGGGACACTACTAATTCCTTCCATTTTTTACTGCGACGGGGGACATGACCATGACCCATTTGGATTCGCTATGCTCACCGGCCTAGACTTAGGCGGTAGGCCCATTCCTATGATGAGGACATGGGTGAGTGGCGGTTTGCTGGATGTATTTGTTGGGGACACACGCTTTGTGAGACAGAGGTTCGGGAGAGTCGATACTCTGGTTTGTTTCCTATTTCCGTGACCACAGATGGAGCTGAGACTCTGAGGAGGCGGGCGATGCGCCCCTGGTTTCCTCATGTACCTCCTCGGGACCACCTTGTTCGCCGATAGAGGGAACATGGTAGGGTTGTACTTTCTGGGCGCTCTGGTAGACCTATCACAGTGAGCGGTATGATTGGGGCGTGGCGGCACAGCTACCCTTCTTTGCTATATGGCCTTGATCTCTACACGAGGGACTTACTCGGCTGACTCTTGGAGAGCACAGGAGGTACATTCCGTCCTCTTGATTTACATTTTGCTCCACATTACTTGTTCACTGTACACACACAGCGCACTTTGCATTCTGTATTCTGCCTTTAGCACTTTGTACTCACACTCTGCATTGCCTTTCTCATTTGTGGGTGTATGTGTACTTCCCCATTGGCCGGAGATGGAGGTGGTGGGACCTCCTATGACTCCATTTTCTTTGATGTTTGAGGCGAGCATCTGGCGAGGCCTCGAGACTCTCTCTCTCTGCGACGATACTTTGATCTTGTTCGGCGGCAGGTATTGCTTGAACTCTCGGTTCCTTTTATTTTTATCTTTGATCCATTACGTATATCGATTTCGGTGATTTGTATCTTGGTTATCCACAGATCGCTGGCGGCCTTAGGCGATCTTTGGTAAGCTTCGAGACTCTGTACCTGGGCGTCGAGTTGTTGTCGATATAGATTCTGCCGAGGACGGTCGGCGAGTTTGGTTCTGAGGCGCTTTCGGCGTCGAGATATGGGGCGATTCTCGGGACACTCTGCGTGCCTCCGGACACCATGCGGATTGGCGATAGATTATCCCCGAGGAGGTCGGCGATATATGCGAGGCGGTGATGCTTTGTTGCATCATCTCGATGGGAACTACGCCACCTACGCCGCATATATTTGATGCCCGCTTGACGGAGTGCGAACTCGACGCGAACCTCCGGTGCACCGTCTTGAGTCGCGCCCATGCTCTGAATATCCCTTCTTCTAGCGGTGGCACATCCAGAGGTGAGGCGATTCGATCCCTCCGATCCCTCCGACTCTTGATCATCGGTGGCGGACATGCCGCGAGTTAATGACCGGCGATTTGGGGCGCCTTACGGTCCGCTAGAGCCTCCTCTGCACGATCACAGATATGTTAGAGACCACGACTTCGCCCGGTATGTTTTTCGACTTTGATTTATCGATCGGATATTTGAACATTGATTCCGTTCTTGATAGTTTTGCATTTGTATTCATGACCTCTGTTGAATATCTGACGAGCTTTCGGGATGCTAGCCACATTCGAGGGCATGATCCTTCGGAGACGCCTGAGATGAGCATCGTGGGTGTAGAGGTACTCTTCATTTTCCTGTACTAGCATGTTTCGATCTTGCTCTAGCTTTAGACCTTCGCTATATTGATAGGCGTGTAGAGCACATCGACACACACCCTTTTCACATTCTGCATTTACACACCTTTTTATGCTTAAAGCGATGTATTGCATTTGCATCTTCAGATGCCTCCGTATATCTTCCTCACGGGCAGCCACACGGGGCCCTCTCGGAGAGGTCGAGGTGCTAGACCTACCCGAGTCTGAGGGTGGAGGAGGCTGGGCCATCCAGGTCTCATCGAGGAGCTGGCGAAGGGGTTCGTCTCATGAGCCTTGAGGCATCCATCGTCGAGGATGGAGGAGGAGATCGCAGATCATGTGTCGTGGCATCTCACGGAGAGGAGGCCACGGTCTTGGTTCGAGGCGGAGCGAGGCACGAGGGGATCCGGAGGATGACAGCTCCGATCCGGATGGTGATGATGATGTAGAGATTATCCATGAGAAAAGGATGAGGGGGCCTCCCCCTTCTCGCTCCCGAGGGCACTGATGTTATTTCCTTATTTATTCTACTTTTTAGCTAGTAGTTTGTAGCACTTTGCACATTTGTTAGGCAGTTTTATTTTCTGTAAAACTTGTACCTTTATTTTTGTAAGACATGATGAAATGAAACAGCTTTTGAAAAGATGTTGTATTTGAAATTCTCGACATCGCATTATTTTGCACAAAATGGAATTGAATGGAAATGCGCCTCATGTATTTACCGGGTTAGGTAGGGAACCGACGCAACAAAGCAAAACAAAACGACTCACTAAGAAATAAAACAGAATCTTAGCGAGTTTACAACTCGATAAACAAAGTACAATAATGTTAACGACTCAATAGACAAGACTTAACAAAATGTGTCATCAAAAGGTAACAACTCAAAACGCAAAACGCGACAGCTCGACAAAACTTACAACTCAAAAAGCAAAAACAACAACTCGATAAGCAAAAATATAACACGATGTACTTCGGATTGGACTATCTGGATAATGGAGTGTATCCAAAATTGATAGGCCTGGATGCCTTCTCTTTGGGAGACAATCAGTTGCGAGGAGTCCACCTCTTGCTATAGGTAATGTTTCCCACCCAAGCTCACTTGTATTTGCTTACATCACTCGACCCTCGGGCTCGACTTTTCTCGCAAAACCCTTATCTTACTTTTCTCTCGTCGTTCATCTCTCTATTCTTTATTCTCTCATTTTTCATCCCTCCCCCAGATATAGTTGATGGAGAAGTTGCAAGTTGTGGACTCTTGCCCTGCCTATTCAGCCCGCGGCTACTTCTTTCGGCAACGCCTAGTTAATGCTTCCGATGAGAGCTGGTGGTTCGAATTGATGCGCAATTTGTCAGCAGATCGCATTGCATGGCGCCGTCCCTGGTTTAATCTTTCAGCGATGAGTTACAGCAAGTTCCAGGATACTGGGATCCGTCTGATCGGCTTGACTCACTGTATATTTTATTTCCCATCCCGTACTCCGCGCCAGTTCGGTCATACAAGTTGGGCCTAAGTTGGCATCTGAAGCTTTGACTAGCTCTGGGAGGGCGAGGACGCTGACTCGACTATGCCCCTAGTTTATTGCTTTATTAGTACTTTCAAAGTTTTCTAGCGTGAGTGTAATGAAAAACAACTTCAATTGTATGCAAGAGCAAAAGACCTCTGTTTTGAAATTAATGAAATTGAAGGTTGTGGTACTGAAAATCCTCCGCTTTTGGTCCAAAAATGGTCTTAGTTGTGAAAAGATTAATTTGAACAAAGTCAACTTTTATGAAAACTTTTCAAAACTATTTTCGATATGGATCAGAACTGGACACACCTGAAATCTGTCACTGAGACACACAACCCCGAATCCTAGCAACTGGAAAGTTGCCCCTAGTTTGAAAAGATGCTTCGGCAAAGTGTGGCAACGGAAAGTTGCCCCTAGTCTGGATGATGCCGCGACACTTCATTGCAACGGAAAGTTGCCCCTAGTTTGAATAGCACTGTACCGGAGATCGTAGTGAATGCTGATGAATAAAGATGACTGAGGTGATCAAAATGGACTAAGTTGATCGGGGAAAAGATTGTGACTGAACTTCAAGATGAAGCTGCCTACGTATCCCAAAGATGGGAATCAAGTCTTACGTAGTTCAGGGTCAGGTTCGCTCGAGTGTTTTTGCTCTCCTTTTGCGCTCTAACTTTTGCCAAGGCCGCCCTTTGCGGGTTTTCAACCTTGCGAGCTCAGTTTTTATAATTTTCAAATTTTCTATGCTCTGAGTTTTGCCTAGGTCGCCCTTTCGGGTTTTCGGCCTAGCGAGCCTCTCAAGGGTAGTATTTCTTCAACTTGTCCATATTGATCGGTTGGGAAAACTCCAAGCCATCTAGATCCATCAGAACCACAGCTCCACCTGACCAGATTGACTTGATGATGTAGGGACCAGTCCAATTGGAGTGCGAACTTGCCCTTGGGTCGTGGATGGGAGCTCGGTTGTCTTTGAGCACCAAATCTCCTTCTTTCAAGTTCTGGACTTAACCTTCTTGTTGAAAGCAGGCGATTCTGCGTTGATAACCTGAGCGTGATGCAGTGCTTTCAATCTCCTTTCATCAAAGAGCATGAGTTCTTCAAACCTGCTTTGCTGCCAATCCGCTTCGGCTATCTGGCATTCGGCCAACACTCGCAATGATGGGACCTCAATCTCAATTGGTAGAACGGCCTCCATCCCATAGACTAATGAGTACGGAGTCGCCCGATGAAGTTCGATCGAAGTCCTGTAGCCCAGAGCAAATGGCGGCTTATCGGCGATCCGATAGGTTTCCACCATCTTCGTAGTATCGCTTGATGTTCTTGTTGGCGGCCTCAAGCTGCTCCGTTGGTTTCTTGGCGGTAAGTAAACGACTTATGAAAAACACGTTGTATTTCTCCAACAAGTCAATCACCTCCTTCTTGAAGTGGGAACCATTGTCGAAACTATTTCATTTGGGACTCGTGGCGGCAGATAATGTTGTTTCGATGAATTTTGCAACGTGTGAAGCTTTCAACCTTTGCATAAGATTGGGCCTCAACCCACTTTGTGAAGTAATCTATCGCTACGAGGATGAACTCATGCCCATTTGACCCTTCGGCGTGGCGGCTCCGATCACATCAATTCCCCAGACGAGAAAAAGGCCATGGCGAAGTCATGTTGTCTGACTTTGTGGCGGAATGTTCATGCGATTTGCATGAATCGACATTTGTGGCATCGCTGGCAAACCGATACAATCCTCCTCCATGGTGGACCAATAATAACCTTGTCTAAGGATCTTTCTAGCCAACATCACCCCATTCATATGTGCAGCATTCACCCCGTGGATGGCTTCCATCGACGTTTGGACTCTTCGACATCAACACACGGTTTATGCATTCCCGGATGACCTCTTCTATCTGATTTACCCCGCAGATGATGGCGGATCGACATTCTTCTCGATTGCCCTCTTGTCTTTGGCATTTACCTGGCGGGTATGTTTACATTTCCAAAAGTTCGGATGTCGTAATACCGGGGTGTTCGTCCGAACTTCATCTATGGTATGTCGACTCATAGGCGGTCTTGAATTTACAGTCGATAATATTTGGGCGCATTCGGACTCCGTGGGATGTCTATCATGGATGATAGAGTTGCTAAAGCGTCTGCGAACTTGTTGTTCTCTCTTAATAGATGAGTAAAACTTAACTTTTCGAACCGAGGAATCAGCAAATCCAAGGTTTGGTGATACATCATCATATTTTCTTCTTTTACTTTCCAGTCTCCTTTAGCTTGAGAGACAACAAGATTCGAATCTCCGATGGCGTCGGTAGTCTTGCCCCTAATTCGAGTACGCTTCCATACCGACAATGCACGCAGCCGTGATACGCTTCGTTATTTGAGACTTTGAAAGCGGAGTTTGAAGGCTAGAGGATCTGAGGAATTGTCGGTGCTATCGGCAACACTCCTATCCCATACCCATGTTGATTTGGCCTCGTCAAAGTACATTGTCCAAGTTTCCTCGTCGATATCCAGAATTGCTCCATCTGGGAATAGGTACTCAACTGCTTCATCCCCCTCAACCGGATGGTCGGCAAGGAACTCGCTCTTTGCTGCCCTTCTTGACTTGGCGTCACATATGTAAGATCAAATTCGAGAGCAACAGACAACCAACGAGCTAGCCTACCGTGGTATTTGGTTTCTCGAAAAAGATATTTGATGGGATCAAGTCGCAAAACCAAACATTACTGAGTGAGCTAACAAGTAGTGCCGCACTTCACGGTAGCCCATACGAGCTAAGCAAGCCTTTTCGGTGGCGTATCTGGGTTTCATACTCTAGCATTTTCTTGCTCAAATAGTAGATGGCTTTCTCCACCTTATCTTCGATTCTTGTGCAAGCATGCACGACCCATCGTGGTCTCGATCAGCGGTACAAAATCAACGGTTTCCACGATTACGGTGGTGATAAAGCGGGTGGAGTTACGTAGATATTCTTTAATCTGTTCAAATGCGACTTGGCATCGGCCGTCCCATTGGAATTTCTTGCCTTTCTTGAAGACCAAAAAGTGGTTCACAAGTCAAGGTTAGTTTTGAAATAAACCGTCTTATGAATTGCACTTTACCCGAAAGCCTCGCACCTCTTTTTAGGTCTTTGGTGGTGGCATTTCTAAGATAGCCTTGATTTTGGAAGGAATTCGACCTCGATGCCTTTTGTGTCGAAACCCGACATTTTTCCATTGTAACACCAAGCGTACATTTACGAGGGTTTAACCAACTGAATTCCACGATCCTTTGGAAAAACTTGCAAAGGCGGTGTAGTAGCCCTCTCTTTCTTTGGACTTGACAATCATGTCGTCCACGTACACCTCAACCTCTTTGTGGATCATATCGTGTAATATTGTGGTCACGGCCCGTTGATAAGTAGCCCCAGCGTTTTTCAACCCAAACGGCATTACCCGATAGCAGTATGTTCCCCACGGGGTGGTGAATCATCTTCTCTCGTCTCTGGTGCCATCACAATCTGGTTATAGCCCAGAAGCCATCCATGAGCGAGAGCCTTGCATGCCTCTTTGTAAAGTCCACTAGCTCATCAATGTGTGGCAAGGAAAGTCATCCTTGATGGCTCTGTTTAAATCCTCAAGTCTCGCACCCGGATCTTGCCATCTTTCTTGACCGGCACTATGTTGGCCAACCAAGTGGGATATTCGATACTAGCGAGGAAGCTGCGTCAATTTGCTTAGTGACCTCTTCTTTGATCTTGAGTGCCCAATCCGGCGGATCCTTGAGCTTCGCTTGATAGGTCGGGCCTCGGGGTCAAGAGGATCGATCTTGTACAATCTCGGGATCGATTCGGGCATGTCTTCGTAGGACCACGCGAAAACATCTTTGAAATCTTTTAATAAGCGATTAAGCGCTCGCGTTCCTCCGAAGACAAAGTGGACACGATCTGGTCCAGCCGCGGGTCCTCCTCAGTACCAACATTCACAGAAATGATTTCATCCGTTAAGGGTTTAACAAACCTCTCTTGCTCTTGCTCAATTAGACGTTGTAAAACCGGAGGAACTTCGTCCTCGTCGTTTTGATCAAAATTTTGAAAGTCTGAATTAATGCAATAAATTAGGGGCACAGAAAAGTACTCGGAAACCACATTCACCTCATTCTCATTAAGTTCATCCAAATAAATCGATTCGCCGGTTCTGCAGACTCAAATGAAAAGAAAAAAAACGACCTGGACAAGACTGCGGCATCCGGGTTGACACCCCCAGGAGTACCAGACTCAGACTCGGTCAGTGGAACGATTCCGACTCGAAGACTTCGGTGGAATCGATTCGGCTCACTACTGACCGAGCTGGCTGGATAAGAATCCTCCTCGTCTTGCCAAATGAGAGGTGCGATCGATCGTCCAAGATAGGCTTTGGTTGGCCCGCGGCCGTTCCATCTCCAATCACGGAAACCGCGGCGTTATTCCCAAGCAATCTGGTCGTCGGAGGATCGAGAGAGACATGCGCTACCCCCATTTCCAATTCGGTGCCCTCGGGATCCTCTGCCGTATTCGCTCAATCTCGGTTATTGGAGTGCATGCGCTCTGCGACGCGTCATCCCCGGATAGTTGCGGTCGAAGAAGATTTGAAACACGTGCAGCGCTTCCCTCGCGTTCAACCATGGTTACGGGAAGCGCAAAATGGAAAATCTTCCCCCTCCGGAATGACGGCGTCCGTTCAGGTACCAGATGGGCCTATGCATTAGATCAAAAGGCTTCCCGGCTGCCGCCACAGCCTGGCCATTTCCTTCCTTTCCTCGTCCGGTCTTCTTTGGTAGGCGGATAACCTAATCCAAAGGTATGTGGATTATGTGGCACTTCGCCAACTGCGACACCTTTCGGCGCTTCTTCCCAATCTCATCCTGGGATATCTTGTAGCTTGTTCATGAGGTAGACGGCAATGCGACATACAAACCCTCATTCACAGCCATTATGTTTTGTACCACGGGCCTCGGCCAAAGTAAATCGATATAAACATATCCTCCATGCGTGTTCAATCTCGGGTGGCGTAGATACCTCCGGAGGGGGATGGATTGATGAGTTCCCAAAAACAATGGCTACTCCCTTTCCAAAGGGGTATTTCACCATTTGATGTAGAGTAGATGAGACGGCCTTCACCTGATGCAACCAAGGTCGCCCCAAAAGCATGTTGAAAGATGCAGGGACCTCCAAGACATGAAAATCTATTTCGTGTTGTCCAGGCCCAATCTTGGTTTGGATTTTCACTGTCCCCAGGACATCCCTTGTATTATCATACGCTCGATTACTTGAGTAGTCGGTGTGAAGTCCATGAGCTTTAATCCAATCGCATAGGCCGTTCGGCGGACAAACATTGATAAGCGGACGGTGTCAACAAGCACCACCGGAATCCATTTGTCCTGCATTCTCTGAGAGATGTAGAAGTGCATTATGGTCCACGCCCTCAGGCGGCAATTCCTTGTCCGTAAAGGTCAATGCCGGGGAACCTCCTCCCGGGAAGACCAGCCCAACTAGTTGTTCTGGCGTAGTTTCAATGGACAGTTTAGCTCTGTCCATGGCAGATAAGACGACTGCGGTGCACCCTCGAAGCCATAGCGGTCCCCAAATGGAGATGTCTGCTTGTATTTTTTTCTTTAGGCTTGATCTGACCTCTTCTTCCGCTTGCTTCTCTTTCTGTTTCTCTGCCTCCTTATCTTTCCCTGATGCCTCGGGTTGATCAAGGTGAGGGGGCTTGAAAAACCCCCCACTTCTAGACATGTGGTCTACCTCCCCGAGGTACCAGTCTTGTCGGTTGGCCACACCGATCTTAAATGTCTGTGTGGGCAAGATACAAGTCGTCATCTTCCCACCACATTCCATTAGCGTCTAGCAGGCATCTGTCTGGTTCTGGCTTGTTTGTGCTTTCAGCAGTTTCATTCCTCATGCTCACAGCATGTTCAGTCTTCGTGCCCGCAGCACTCTCAACTCCCTCATGGTTCTTTGCTTTTCGGGCTCTCTCAGAGGCCCATCTCTTTTCTTGTTCCTCCAGCAACAACTGTGCGGTTCTCAAAATGTTTCGTTCTTGAGCGAAATTCTTCGTACCGGCGCTCTCCGGCAATGTTATCTGATCCTCGGCCCTTCCGGCCACAAATGGTACAATATCAGGCTGATCATCCAACCACCCGACGACTTCTGCTGACTCCTCATCTTCGAACCAGTTAATCGATGCATCCCCTGATTCCTGCTTGTAGAATTGAAGGTTGGCGAAGTCCTCTTCCACCACAGTCAAACCATCCCCCGCTGATTCAAGCTTGTCCCCCCGGAGCATACACAACTCAGCCTCTTCCGGCAACCCCATACTCAGCTTAGACTGGCTCATCGACAAGATATATCCACTCGGATCATAAGCTCTGCCAGCTGAATTCTCAGATAGCTCCACCCCAGATTCAACAGTTCTGCTCTCCTCAGAAGCCTGCCCCATTCCATTCTCGGTGGTCACCACCTTTGGCTCAGGTTGGGTTGGGGAGGTGTCCAACACGCACAAGTCAGTGCTGTCGGGAAGGACCACCTCTGGCTTGGGTAAGTGGGAGGGAGTTATGTAGATACTGGGATCGTAAGATGCGCCCCCAGTGCGGATAAGGTTGACTCTTTTGGTGGATCTTGGTTGTGTTTGGGGAGTGGGTTGTTTGTGACGTTGGGTCCTTGAGGAGGTAGAATGATGTTCTTGTCAATGAGGTCTGAATCTCATGGCCTTGACTGTAACATTGGTCGGTGTCATGACCATCTTCTTTGAGTGGTATTGGCGTGTTTGGGTGGGTTATGGGAAGGGGAGTGGATTCGGTAGAGGCCTCGGTTCCAAGGGTTTGGTGCCCTTTCGACTAGAACCCCGAGGACTTTAGACAAAGGCATATAGAGTGGGGAGAAGGTTCGTTGACCCCGGGTTGGTATCTTGGGGCTTGATTCTCGCTCCCGGAGGCATCGAGAAAAAGGTGTGGCATGGCCTTGGTTGGGAAGGGGATTGGTGGTGACCATTCCGACCTCTGAAGTTCTTGTATTGGCGAGCCACTCGGGCTGCATTGGTATTCGATTAAACGTTCTTGAGGTGATCCGATCTTGGTCAAAGCAGACCTGTTTCATTGCATCCTCTATCGCATCCCCATATCATGCAAATCTGCGAAGGTGGGGAAAGGGATCAAAATCATCTTCTTCATTAATGCGGTGGAGATTGCGCACAATCATCCGAATTTGATCTCTATCAGTTGGCCTCAAGGTCATCATCGATGCCTTGGCTCTCCACCGGGTGACGAAATCAGAAAAAGACTCTTTAGGCTCCTGCCTCGTCGTCTCGAGATCACGAGTCGTGACCTCGATTTGCGTGTTGTACGAATATTGTGCAAGGAAGGCCTCAGCCATCTCATCCCAGTTTGTTTTCACATCATCATCAAGTTTTGAGTACCAAGTGGATGCCACACCCGACAGGGTTCGACCGAACAAAGAAAGCTTTTGCGGTCGGGTTAGGCCCATTGGTCTTAAGACGTCCGAGAATAGCCGGAGGTGTACCATAGGATCCTCAGACCCATCAAAGCGATCGATCTGGGGCATTTTAAATCTGTCGGGCAGAGTCACGGCCACATCAGTATAGCCGTCTTCAATATTTGGGATGGCCTTCGCCCCTTGAGACTTCTTAAAGAGCTTCTCCAACTTGCTCAATTTGGTATCTGGACTACCTCCAACCCAAATGGAGAGTCCGGGTGCTTAGGGGTAATGTTTTTGGACAGTTGTGGTAGAAGCGGGGGCGAGCGGCCAGATTGGATGACTGTGTCCTCTTGAACGTTTGGGGGTGGCGAGAATGTTACATTGATTCGGGAGGGTATTAGGCGATCTGGGCATTTTGAGGGTTTGGAGGGCATTACGCCGGCGGTAGTTGTTCAGTAATGGGGCTCGGGTGGAGGAGAACGATTTGAAGCGACGCCCGCGTTCTGTTGTTGTCTGTGATCAACTCGCATGTTGGGCCATAATGACTTTGTTATGCAGAAAATTCCGCCTGGCGGATAGCGTCATCTTGCATTTGCTTCATGCTTTCAGCCATCTGGCGCATCATCGCCTCTATTGTTGGGTTCTGTTGTTCCATCTGAAAAACTGGCAAGGGTGTCTCTATAGCAGAAATGGGAATCTCAACCCGACTATCTGTCTCTAAAGTAGACTGCTGTACCAATAATCTCTGCTCTGATGGACTGCGTTTCCTCGGTCTCCTTCTAAAAACCGGGGGTAGTGAATGGAACACTGGATGTCCGTCAACTAGATCCTCGGATCGGTTGAGTCGGCGACCTCGTGTCAGTTGCTTGGGGGTATCAACGGGTTCTAAGCAATTGTGCTACAAAGCTGTCTAGCAAAAGGATAAATAAAAGCGAAAAAGAAATAAACAACGAAATAAAGCATAACGGCTTAAATTGAATACACCACACACACGATCGGGTATAAAAGCAGGCGCATAACGGCTTAAATTGAATACACCACACACGGTCGGGTATACAAGCGGGCGATAACGGCTTGAATTGAATACACCACACGGTCGGGTATACAACAACACAGTTAGTAGTGGCTATACATCGCCCTCAAATCTTGGTCGATATTCTGTATCAACATTACGATAAATCAATCGATATCCGGACAACTGATTCCCAAATCTTTGGATAATGCCCGCAACTGATTCCCAAATTCAAAAGCGATGCCCGCAGTTCGATGCCCAAACTCATACTGATACATGCATTCCCTGTAGAGACACACTCTAACAAGCACATAACAGATAAGTGAGAGCCAAAACACCCCTATGTTGGGGTAGGGTTTCCCTGTCCTATTTTGTCAGGAGCTAGGGTTTCACTACGCACACAGCGGCTTCAAACAACCTATAAATGGGTAAGCAACCTGTCCTAGTTTGGAATGGTCACTATGGATCCGAATATGCACTAGGTCGAATGGTCAAAAAGGGTGCCCGAGAAACCGGGTTTGTGTTCCCATATCGGGCAGAGCCAGAATCGACCTTATGGACATGCCTTGACAAGACAAGCCTCCGGCAAACCGCTCAGGAATAGCAGATGGCAAACACGGTGTCCTAGGCGCACCAATGCAAATGCAATGCAAAGAAACACACAAATGTAGTCAAAACCAGATATCAAGAGTTCGAGTCAAGTTCTCTAAATCCCCAGCAGAGTCGCCAGAAACTGTAACAACGCCCGCGGGGGACCTCGCTACAGTTCGGACTCGATTTTGTTGCGGTTCTCAATCTTGAACCAAAGAGTCCAAATCCGGCAAATCGTTTTGAAGGAAAACAGATTTTTTGAAAAGAAGTGCCAAACATGGACCTTTGCTTTGATAATGAGTCGCCACCTAAATATTTTTAAAATGGGAAATTTAGGAAACCCTGACTCGGTGCCAAAAGGCCACGTGTCCGTCATCACCAAAGTTGGCTCGGGAACTTGGGTACGATTAGGGAAGGTCACATCGTGAGCACCCCCTCTCGCCCGGTCAAAGACCGGCCTCTACTAATCATGATATCTGTTTTTGAAAACATTGTATGCTCTTATTCCGATTATTAGCCTAGGTTACTATGTGATGCTCGCAGCAAACAAGTATAGACTGAATCGCCTGAATTGGAACTAAACATCTCATGTTTGTTTGTGAAATATGGTTTGCTACCCGCAGGTAGGCTTAAAATACAGATTTTGCCACAATCTAGTGGGCTTAACAAACAATTGATGAATTGCTCCAATTCAGATAACTCAACCTCCACCCACAGGCATTCAAGGCAGTTATATCACATAAGCATTTAGCCTCATGGTAAGCATGCTTTCATGGCAGTCACTCACACACATGCAAGGATGCTAAAGCATAACCACTTACCGAGTACTCCAAGCCAAAACAGGAAACTGATTAGAAGTCATGCATGAATCCTAAGTATACTGAAATGCCTAATGCAACACATGCAAAAATGCAACTATAGCAGGCTCGGCTATCCTAAAGATGTCATGTGAAATGTTACAACTAACATGTATTCAACTTGGAATTGAAATACAATGCAGTTTGTATGATGTGCCGAGCCCGATGCATGCAAAACAGATGAATGAAATGCAAACATGCTATCATACTGTATGCTAATTGAAATATGCCCTAATCTAACCAACATAAGCGGATAAATAAAAGGGAGAAAGAAATGGGGGTTGGAAGACATGCACACACACGCACTTATTACAGGTTGTGCCTCGCAGAGGGTCCGAATAAATAACAATACGACCGAATAAAAGAATATACAATTCAAATAATACAAATTCTAATTAATTAATAAATTAATTACAAAAGAATTAGAATGGCGTGCAAGCCGTGGACCGCCGCTTGACAGATGATGTATCTTTGAGGTCGCTTGGCGCGGAAATCTACTGGAATGCCCTGATTAGCCTCTGTTTGCAATATTTCTCGAAATGCGCGCTAGATTCCGAAAAGTTGATGATCCTTGATTTTTGCTGTAACAGAGAGCAGGAAAAGGGCACAGCAGTGTATTTCACAAATATATGCATGCCTCGACCCTCGTGCCACCAATCACGCATATCGATGCATGATGGCCGAGGAGCCGATTTGCACAATTCAATGTAGGGATGAATGTGGAGGAATCGGAGTACGGAATGTACCTCGTTTCCTGTGCGATATGCATGATATGCATGAAATGCAACTAATATATAACCTAGCATGCACGATGCTATGAGAATGAGATGCCTCGAAATGCGTGCCCACTGGCACGCAAACCGAGGCAATGCGGAATGACATGCGAAATGTAATGATGGGCTTATACCAACATGAAGGGGGCCTCAGCCACACTCACATGGGATGCCGGAATGAGAAGAATGAGGTGCCTCGAAATGCGTGCCCACTGGCACGCATACCAAGGCGATGATGAGATAAAAAACGGATAAAACAGAGTGTCTCGAAATGCGTGCACACGGGCACGCAAACCGAGATGGAGCCAAAATGGAGATCAGATAAAACGGGAGTGCCTCGAAATGCGTGCACACGGGTACGCAGCATCGAGGCGATGATATCGCGATGCAAAATCGGATAAAACCGAAGTGCCAAACGCTGCGTGCCTGTAGCGCAAATTGAGGCGATGATGAAATGATGAAAAACAGATAAAACCGAAGTGCCTCGAAGTGTGTGCCCACAGGCGCGCAAACCGAGGCGATGATGAAAGAATGAAAATCGGATAAACCGGCAGTCAAACGCGTGCCCACAGCGCGCAAACCGAGGCGGCGATGAAAGGATGAAAATCGGATAAATCGGCGTTTCAAACACGTGCCCACAGCGCCGCAAATCGAGGCGATGATGAAAGAAGAAAATCGGATAAGACCGGAAGTGCAAACGCGTGCCCACCGGCGCAAATTGAGGCGATGATGAAATGATGAAAAATGATAAACCGGCGTTTCAAGTGTGCCCACAGGCGCGCAAACCGAGGCGATGATGAAAGAATGAAAATCGGATAAAACCGAAGTGCCTCGAAACGCGTGCCCACAGGCGCGCAAACCGAGGCGATGATGAAAGGATGAAAATCGGATAAAACCGAAGTGCCTCGAAACACGTGCCCACAGGCGCGCAAATCGAGGCGATGATGAAAGAAGAAAATCGGATAAGACCGAAGTGCCTCGAAACGCGTGCCCACCGGCGCGCAAATCGAGGCGATGATGAAAGGATGAAAATCGGATAAAACCGAAGTGCCTCGAAACACGTGCCCACCGACGCGCAAATCGAGGCGATGATGAAATGAAAATCGGATAAAACCGAAGTGCCTCGAAACGCGTGCCCACAGGCGCGCAAACCGAGGCGATGATGAAAGATGAAAATCGGATAAAACCGAAGTGCCTCGAAACGCGTGCCCACAGGCGCGCAAATCGAGGCGTTGATGAAATGCAAAGAAATGGCATACGGAATGCCGAAATGGACTTACACCAACATGGGAGAGCCTCAGCTCACTCACATAGGAGGCCGGATAAAGCAGCCAAATGCGTGCATGCGGACACGCAAATCGAGGCAATGATGTAGAAGCATGAAAATGCAAATTGGGCTTATGCCAACATGAGATAGCCTCAGCCGCGCTCACATAGGCTGCCGTAATGATAAGAATGAGGTGCCTCGAAGTGCGTGCCCATTGGCACGCAAACCGAGGCAATGCAAAATGATACTGAAATGGCACGGAAATGATATGCAAGCATGGTAATGGAATTTCAGCACCTAAATAAGGGGAAAACAGCCCCAAACAAATCGAAATGACACCAAGCATGCATTCATCCCGAAATGTGATAATATGCACCCAAAATGGCCTATAGCCCTACTAATCATGCAAAATAGCACATGGAAGCAAAACCAGTAGCAAGGCAGTCCCAAAAATAGCTTATTTTCAGTACAAAACATGGCCAAATTAATAGCACAGATATGGCAACATTAGCATGCAAAAATACGGTAAAAGGGGGGAATTACAAAGCAAGTGATATCTACAATGCTCAAACCCAAAAACTCAGTTCTACAACTTTAAATAAGGGCCAAAAATATGCACATATTCAGTTTATGGAAACCCCAAAATCAGAATAAAAACATGCTAGAAATTCCATGCAAAATAGGCTCAAAATAGGCTATATCATGAGACTTGCCAAACCATGCACCAAACAGCAAACTTTTATTCATGAAACATGTAAAGGGGGTCAAAATAAGACTAAAACCAGTAGGGGTCGAAGTCCTAAAACCAAACACAAATAGGTCAAAAATTGCATGCAAAAAGTGGCACACTTGATGAAATTTGAAGGAGGTGGTAGATACAAAGGCCAAATGAAGTTGAGCCTATCTACAATGTTGTAGAGGGGCTCATTTTAAGCACAAAATCAGTAGGGGTCGGACCCCCAAAAACCAACACAAATAGGTCAATTTTAGCATGCAAAAATGTTACCAACTTGAAGAATATTGAAGGAACTAGTGTATACAAACACCAAATGAGGTTGGGCCCTTCTACAAAGTTGTAGAGGGGCTCATTTTAAGCACAAAATCAGTAGGGGTCGGAGCCCCAATTCTCAACCAATTAAAGTATAGAAAAGGATCAAGAAAATGCCCTAAAAGTTGGTTTTGAATACTTACCCTTGAAGACTTGTCTTTCTTTGCTTCTTGGCTCTGATTTGTGGCTTCTCAACCTCTGAAATTCACTTCCTTGCTGCTGGAATCGAAGTTGGAATGGTGAGGCTTAGGGTTGATGAAGGAATCAAGCAAGAACTTGAAGCTTTTTTGGAGTTTTTAGCTATGGAGATGGAGGTTTTTGCCTTGGTGTTCTTGAAGAGATTTTTTCCAACCTTGAAGAAGGAGGGGGAGGGGCCTTCAAATAGGCAAGAAATGGGGTGTAAAAGGGGAGGGAAAGCACCCAATCTTTCCCTCCCGAAATATCCCCCGGATGCCCCGGGATATGTTGGAAGATATCCGGACAGCTGGGACAGGCTGGAAAGCAAGAATCTGGCCGGCCAGGTAGTTTTGCTCAAGGTGGCCGGCCAGCCACCTCCCGTGGCCGGCCAGCCACCTCAAAAAACCAACTTCAAAATTTCTGGCCGACCACCATACAAGAGTGTCCTCCCAAGTGTGTAGGATAAGGCCCCAGGGTTGGAATCTGGCAACACTGAACCAGAAGTCACAACATAGAACTTGAAAGAGAGGCTCAAAACTGAAATGCACCATTTCTGGCCGACCACCATGCCAAAGGGTCCTCCCAGATGTGTAGAGCAAGGATCCAAGGTTGGAATTTGGCAACATTGAACCAAGGACCACAACATAGAGCTTGAAGGAGAGGCCCAAAAATGAACTCCATAATTTCTGGCCGACCAGTATACCAAAGGGTCCTCCCAGATGTCCTGATCACAGATATGTAACTTTGGTTGGAAGAAAATACCCCCAAGGTGTTCAACATTGGCCCGGAAGTGAGCAAAACGGGTTCCGGAGGAGCGAAACTGGTTATCAGGGATAATTGCTGGCCTCCCACCCTCCAGTGATCTTCCTGATGTTGAAACAGAGGTACCTGCCAAGTTTGAACAAAAACTAATGAGAAATGAACGTTCGGGGCCAAAACCGAGCAAATCGGGATCCCGAAAATGGGTCTTGGGAAGTGGTGTTCGGCGGAAGTGGGTATTCACGACCCCAGGTCCTCTGGAATGACAAAACAGAGGTACCGCCAAGAACCGGAGAAGATGGATGCGAAATGAAAGCTCGGGACCAAAACCGCTTTGGGGTCCCAAAACCGCTTATGAGCACCGAAGTGGCATACGGCCACGAAGTGGGCATCGGGGGCCCCAGGGTTCCTCGGGACACTAAAACAGAGGTCTTCGCCAAAAAACGGAGGAGGCTGATGCAAAATGAATGCTTGGGACCAAAACCGCCGGTTTGGGGTCCCGAAATGGGTCGCCGCACCTAAGTGGTGTTCGCCGCTGGCGGCATCGGGGCCCCAGGTTCCTAACACTAAAACAGAGGCACATTCCAAAAACCGAAGAAGTCGAAGATGGTTGGACGGTCCCGAGCCGAGCCACACTCCGACGGCTCAAAACCGAACCGTTCGAATGGGCAAAATGGCCTCACGGCCACGAACGTAGCTCACGGCCACCGGAGATAGTCTACGGACCACTCTTCCTCGAGAGAAAAACAGAGAAAACCGAGCCTGGTTCGCAAACCGAGACAAGGTAGAGAAGATGGTTCGGAAGTCCGGAGGCAGGGCACGCGGCCGTGACTCTGGGACTTCTGAACAAGCACAGTATGCAATATCACCGAGCGCTCAACTGGTGACGTCTGAGTCTTAAGGTCGGTCAAAAATGGGGTGTCTACAGAACGATACACTTCTCTCAACTCGCCTATGGAACAAGTCCTACACCAAATCCAACGTGACTATGACCTCAAGTAGCACAAATCATCAAAATCTTCCTCCACCCATCAGGACCAATCCAAGTATTGTCGTTTCTATCGTGACCATGGCCATACCACTGAAGAATGTGTCAACCTTAAAGACCAGGTCAAGGATTTGATCCACTAAGGACGCCTCAACCGGTTCACAACAACTTGCCCTCACCAAAGACCTAGGACGGACCATCCAAGGTGTAATAACCAGCACACTTCTCCCAGACTGCTTGAGCCACCTAGACAATGTGATGACTGGGCTCCACCACGACCACGAGCACAAGGTGGCCCTGCCCTCCCAATAGGTGAGATCAGATTCATCGTCGGCTCGCTTGCGGCGGACCATCTCGGTCAGCACAGTAAACTGAGCTCAAAAAAATTAGGCAAGGCACCGATAAGGAAGTGACGACAGTGGATCGCCCTTACAACCAATCCAAACAATGGTCTGAATCGATCACCTTTAAGGAGGCAAACTGCACAAGTGTTAGACAAGTACTTGTCAACAATGGAAGCTCCTTAGACATCATCTTCCTCAACGCCTATCGACAACTCAAGGTCGGGGAAAAAAAGTTGTTGCCTCTACAAACCCCTTTAGCTGGCTTCACTGGCGATCGGGTGACATCCATGGGCTCCATCGACCTCCCAATCACCATCGGCGAATATCCGCGACAGTCTACAAAACTACTCACTTTCTCCCTCGTCAATTCCCTTTTCGCCTACAACATCATACTTGGACACACAACTTTCAACGCCCTCCAAGCTGTAACCTCCACGTACCATTTGGCATTGAAATTTTTGACCGATCAGGGGGTCAGCATGGTGAGGGACGAACAGACGATGGCTAAAGAATGCTATGTCGCCTCATTAAAGGAGGTTAAAATGAGGGAGGCCATCATCATAGAAGGCCTTAATGTCAGAGATGAGGAAGAGCTAATCAGAGGAGAACCAGTGAATACTTTAGTTGAAATACCCATTAACCCCACCGACCTGACGAAGATGGCCAAAATTGGAAGCCAACTGCCCCCTTGGCCAAGGCCGACCTTACAGCCCTCTTAGCCGAGCATAACGATGTCTTTGCTTGGACCCACTTCGACATGTGAGGTATTGACATTTCTTTCATTGCTCATCACCTTAGTATTGAACCCCAGTTTCGACCATTCCGCCAAAGGCAACGCATTTTTTACCCAAAACGTAACAATCTTATCGCCGCTGAGGTGGACAAGTTCTTGAAGGCCCAGTTCATTAGAAATGTAGACTATCCCAAATGGCTATCCAATGTGGTCTTGGTCCGCAAAAATAATGGCAAAGACTTTGCGTCGACTACTCCAACCTCAACTGAGCCTGTCCTATGGATAGCTACCCACTACCCAGGATAGATCTATTGGTCAAGAAAATGGCAGGACACCAGATGTTCAGCTTCATGGATGCTTTCTCAGGCTATAATCAGATCTTAATGCACACAGTTGATCAGGAGCACACCTCCTTCATTACTGACAGAGGAACTTATCATTACTGTGTGATGCCATTCGGTTTGAAGAATGCGGGGGCCACTTACCAACTCCTGGTCAATGCCATTTTCAAAAACTAGATAAGTCAGAGTATGGAGGTCTACGTCAATGACATGCTCGTTAAAAGCAAACTCTCTTCTGATCACCTAGTAGACTTGCGAGAGACCTTCCAGGCCCTGCGCAAACATAAGATAAAACTGAACCCAAAGAAGTACGCCTTCGGCGTTGGGTCTGGTAAGTTTTTGGGTTTCATGGTCAGCCACAGAAGTATTAAGGCTAATCCAGAGAAGATTAAGGCCTTAATAAAAATGCAATCTCCCCAAACAGTAAAGGAGGTCCAGCGGCTTACTGGCAAAGTTACCGCCTTTAATCGCTTCATTTCACGAGCGACTGACAAGTGCCTTTTGTTCTTCAAAGTTCTTCGGAAGGCTTTTGAATGGACTCTCGAATTTGAGGAGGCCTTCCAACAATTGAAACAGTGCATGGCCAACCCCCTCTTCTCTCTCAAGCAATGCTAGGAGAGACCCTCTTTCTCTACTTAGCTGTTTCTAACACTACAATCAGTGCTACCCTCATCAGAGAATAAAACTCAGTCCAACGCCTAGTTTACTACATCAGCCGCGCATTTCGAGAGGCAGAACAAAACTACCCCTTGTTAGAAAAAATGGCCCTAGCACTGGTCATCACATCCAGACGACTTCAACCCTATTTTCAAGCCCACTCCATAGTGGTCCTCATTAACCAGCCTTTGAAAAAGGTTATGCAACAACTAGAATCACCAGGCAGGCTCATGCAGTGGTCTGCTGAACTACGCCACTACGAGATCTCCTACAGATCTTAAACAGCCATCAAAGGCCAAGCTATTGTAGATTTTATCCTAGAATTCACCAACCCCACTCCCGACATATCCCCAACATCTGCAAACGTCATTTCTGATATAGAGGACCCCCATTTCTAGGCTTTTAGTGTTAATGGCTCATCCCTGCAAAGAAGGTAGTGGAGCTGGCTTGATCCTCACCACCCCCGAGAGTGAATATTTCAAGTGTGCTTTCTAATTTTTGTTTGCTACAAGTAATAATGAGACTGAATATGAGGCCCTAATAGTACGTCTTCGGTTGGCCAGAGACATTGGAGTTGACCATCTCTGTGTGTCTAGTGAGTCTTAGTTGGTCATCGGACAGATAACAAGTGAGTTCGATGCAAAGGAGGAAACTATCGCTCTTTCCCTCACCCGTCTCTTTAATAGTTTTCACATCAAGCATATACCCAGGTCAGAGAACTCCCAATTAGATGAAATGGCTCAGTTAGCCTCGACAGACCAATTCGACCTCAGCCATGGTATCCGAGTTGAATACCTGACCCACTCAACAGTTTCACCAGCTTAACAAGAGGTTCACCTGCTCCAGACGAGCCTATCTCGTGGGCCCATGACATCATCCCATTCTTAGAACAGGGACTCCTACCAGAGAATAAATAGGAGGCCAACAAGATCAGGGCTCGGTTGTCTAATTATGTCATTATTGATGGCATCTTGTACAACCGGGGATTCTTACGACCATACCTCAGATGTTTAAACGTCGACTAAGCTACCTATGTGATAAGCAAGGTCCATGAAGAAGTTTGTGATAACCATTCTGGGGGCCGGTCCTTATCCCATAAAATTCTTCGAATAGGTTACTTTTGGCCCACACTCAACCAAGACACTATCAACTTCATGCTCAAATGTGACAAATCCCAACGCTTCGCCAACATCCCTCACGCGCCTCCAACAGAGCTAATTACACTTAGCAACCCTTCTCTCTTCGTCAAATGGGGAATCGATCTCGTGGGCCTCTTGCCGACCGGCCGAAGCCAAGTAAAGTTTGCCGTGGTCGCCATCGATTACTTTACAAAGTGGGTGGAAGCGGAGCCCCTGACCAAAATTACCGAGCGAAATACCACCAGGTTCATTTGGCAGTCGCTTCGGAGTTCCTCAAGCCATCGTCTCCGACAACGGCAAACAGTTCGACAGCTCCAAATTCTGAGAATTTTGCGAAGAACTCAACATCAATATTTGTTTTTCTTCCCTTGGCCATCCCCAAGCTAACGGTCAGGTGAAAGTTACTAACTGCTCTCTGTTGAAAATAGTAAAAACCAAGTTGGAGGCTGCTAAGGGACTCTAGGAAGAGGAGTTGCCATACGTGCTCTGGGCCTATCAAACAACAGCCAGAACTCCCACTAGGAAGACCCCTTTTCACTTAACATACGGCACCGAGGCAATTATCTCCATGGAAGTTGGCCTACCGACTGCTAGGATCCTCCATTCTGATTCACAATGAAACAAAGAATTTCAAAGGGCCGATTTGGACCTCATCGAAGAACTGTGTGAAACAGCCGTCATCCGACTGGCTTCATAACAGCAGAAAGTAAGGCAACACTATAATCACAAAGTCCGACCCAGGGAATTTGCAGGGGAGACTTAGTCCTATGAGCAGGGAAGACTTAGTCCTATGAGAAGCAACTCTTCCCCCTAAAAACCTGATCGAAAGGAAGCTCGTAGCTAAGTGGGAAGGCCCTTACATCGTCAAATCCAGACTGCGCCCAGGCACTTACCGTCTGCAAGATATGGAAGGCAGAGACCTCCCTCACCTATGGAATGCTGAGCACTTGAAGCAGTATTTCCAGTAAAATGAAGCCTTCTCTAGTTGTTTTGATTGCACTGCTCAATTCACCTGTTTATTTATTTTTGCCATTTCAATACAGTGTACACCCTTTCAGTGGCACCTCTACATATCAATGACATCGTTATTCTCTCTTCATTATTGGTGTTGAACAATTTGCACAGAACCAAGCCCAAAGAGCTCAACTAGACTGAGCCCAACCTAAAGAGCACCACTAGCCTTGCCCTCCAAGCCTCAGCCAGACTGAGCTTAGCAAGCCTCAGTCAGACTGAGCCCTCTGAGCCTTAACTAGACTGAGTCTGAAGAGCTCGGCCAAATTGAACCTAGCAAGCCTCAGCCAGACTGAGCCCTCCAAGCCTCAATAAGATTGAGCCCAAAGAACTCAGCCAGACTGAGCCTAGCAAGCCTTAGCCAGATTGAGCCATCCAAAGCCTCTGCAAGACTGAGCCTAAAGAGCTCAACCAGACTGAGCCTAGCAAGCCTCAGCCAGACTAAACCTAAAGAGCTCAGCCAGACTGAGCCTAGTAAGCCTCAGCCAGATTGAGCCCTCCAGACTGAGCCCTTCAAGCCTCAGCCCGACTAAGCCTTCCAAGCCTCAGCCAGACTGAGCCCAAAGAGTTCAACCAAACTAAGCCTAGCAAGCCTCAGCCAGACTAAACCTAAGGAGCTCAACCAGACTAAGCCAAGCAAACCTCAATTAAATCGCAATCAAAATTAAGTCTATCATGTCTTCCGATTACTGCATGGTGTATATACAACGACAATCATATGCTTATTTAGGAAATTTTTCTATTCCCAAATCTAATTTTTATACAAATCACATCTTTTTATTACAAAGATTGCTTTCATAGTCCTTAAAAATCCATCTTTGTTCTTTCAAACAAAAAGGAAAAATAGTTCATCTTTACAAAAGGCAAAACAAAAATAGAAACAATTTATTACTCCACCAACTAACAGAACAAGTCTTTATAAATTTAACACAAAACTTCTTACAAACTCTAAAAATCCTTTACACAAGCACAAGTTAAATGTTTACAAAAGCAAGTTACAATAAAACAAAGTCTGTACGACTACTTGACAGCATAGTTATGTCTTCACTCCTCCTCACCTCCATCTCCTTCTTTCTCACTGAACACTAAATCTTCTTCCTTAATACCCTTATGTAGGGGTTCTGCGCGATATCTCCCTCTCCTAGCCTCAGGAGCTTGGCGTCGATGTCTAGGAAGAGCCGTGCCGCCCTCCGTTGACAACTCACACACCCACTATCCAAGTACATACTCAGTTCATGCTTATAATAGTCTGACCGTTGAAAGCTCTCGATTATTTCTCCTTTGGTCTGCCTTTCCACTAGTTCAACAACACCAATGTTCGACGGCCCAACACCACATTCCCACTCTCTAGCTAAGCTCCTCGCCACGGCTACGTCGAATACCATTTGAAACTCAAAGGATAGCTTAAAATGTTCCACTACAGCAGTGCACAGATCTGGGTAAGCAGCCCTTTCCGACGCCATCATCTTGGCTAACTCTGCTGACTTAGCCCTATCTTCCTCTAAGGCCTTCGCCAATTTTGCCGCTCGTGTGTCCGTCTCTTCCTTCTTCTTCAAAGATGCCTCACGCAGCTCTTCATTGTTGATTAGGGCTTCTTCCAATCTTTCCTTAGCGGTCTTACAAGCTGCTTGGCTTTCTTGGGCTTGTCTCTACTCTGCAGCCAACTCCGTTGCCTTCTCGCCTAGCTACGCCTTGGCCTTTGCCAGCTGCACCTTGGCTTCTTCCTCCCTTCCCTTGGCATGTTTTGCTACGAAGCCCTGAACCACTGTCAATACCTCAATATTCATGGCATTTTGCGCGTGCTTTAACCCTTGGTAGCAAACGCTTCGCTCGGCTTTTCGCCAACGCACACACTCCACGTTCGCCCTTCCTAGCTCTGCCTGAGCTTTTCCTAACTGTGCTTTGAGTAGGTCCATCTCCATCTTTGCTCCCACGCCTTTACCTACCAATGCGGCTGCTAGTGTCAATGATTCCATTTGGGCCGAACAAAATACTCTCATTAAGTCAGCCTTCTCGAACCTGGAGACATCTCTGACTACTGCATCTGCTATCATTCCCAGCAAGCATTCTGCTGCCACTTGTGCATTACTCAACACGTTGCCAGGCTTCTCCCCCCCTGTTAGCGGTAGCCTAACTACTGCTCCTAAATGGCAAGCAGCCGTTCTCTAAACTCCAGCCATCGCACTCGGTTGGGCAGGGCTCTCCTCTCCAACCTTCCTCTTTGCCATACTCTCTTTTTCTCTCTTTCCCTCTAGTGCCAAAACGTTGCCAGTCTATTCCTCCCCCTACCCTGCCTTCGTCCCTTCCATCTCCAATATCTCCGCAATCAGGGACTCAGACTTTTCCTCAACCACCATCCCTGGCCTGGACCCCACATTCGATATGCCGCTCGTCACCGCCTCCGTTTCTCTACTCCTTTTTTGAGCGGCGCCTCTTTCTCCAACCTCTATCCCCATCTTTCTTTTCTTCCTTAACATCTTCTCCACTTTCACCTTACTCCTCTCTTTCAATGGGTCCACTGGCGCCTTCAATGGCTCAAAGATACTCAGGTCCTTACCTGTCAATGGCTTAGGCCTTGGGCGTGCCACCCTTTCAACCACCACCTTTGGCACCAGTCCCAACTCCTTTTCCTTACACTTCTCTGTCACCGCCAGGATCCTCTTATCCTCTACCTCCTGATCCTTCCTTATCGCCTCCACCTTCTCAGGCATCAGATCTTCCTCCGCAGGCTCTGGACGCAAGCCCAGAGCAAATAAAGTAGAAGTCTTCACCAAGTCATCCCATTTTACCTCCTCATTATTCTTCTACTGCCTCACTTGCTTTATCCTGTTCCCCCGCCGCAGCGTCTAACTTTGGTTCCAGCGACTTGGTGGGAACTTTCCACATTATCTGTATTCCCCTCCTCCCGTTCTCCAATACAAAAAACCACTTTGTCCACCACCCTTTAACCAACGAAGGAAACCTCGCGACCAACCCCCTGCCCACCACTGCTTGTAGGGTTACCCACGTCTCTTGCTGACTGGACACCTTACAACAAGAGAACAACTCCTCCACTGACATTGCTCTCCCCACAGTCGCCCGCGGCTAGGTGATCACACACGCCATCAGAATCTTCTCCTCGTTGGGTATCAACTGGCCAAGCGCCACCTCGAGCCGATTTAGCACATCCATGACAATTTGGGGAATTGGTAACCTGAAACCCCCCAGAGTGCCTCTTCATACAATGTAAACTCCTGGGACCTCACGTCCGATGCCTTCTCTGTTGCCAGTGGCACTCTCAACTTAACATTTGCGGGAATCTGATACTTAATTCGCAATCCCTTAAGATCCCCCGCTGTTAGTGTCGACTTATCCGTCTTGGTGTGCTAATGGTTGGGGGCCATTTGGCTCAACAGTTAGACGGTTGATATCATTGTGGCCGAAACAGACCATGGCAACCTACCCTCCTTTTTTCCCTCTACCCTTTCTGTTCTATACTTCTCTACTAAGGTAATCCCGTCGTCTTCACCCAAAGCGTTCGACGTCAAAGCAGGGGCTCTCTTTTTTGCCATCTCTCTCACATTCCTGTAAATAACCTTAGTTGTGGGAAGCAAGAAGTTTGAAATGTGAAACAAGAGAGAATCACATAAGATGAATGAAGAAAAGTCTGGGATCTGTTGATTTCTCTCAATTAGATATGTAAATCGCACTAATAATGATCTCTAATTTCATTTCTATCTCATTTTTCAAATGTTTCACACTTTAGCTATATTGTCACGATCCAAATCCGCCCCTATAGGTTTAACGTCATAACCGGCCAGTAATTCTTGGATTACCAAAGGCCTCTGAACAAAATAATTTATAATTAGGAGCTGCGGAAGCAAATATAGAAACATACATGGTCTATTGAGACATATATGGGACAGAAATTTAAAACATTTAAAACATTTTTACACATATACGTGACGTTATAATGTAGTAGTCTTACGTCATATTCATTACAGATATAAACAAAGAGGGGTTTAGCCCAAAATACAATTAACATAAACTTTTTCATAATCTAAAGAGAAAACAAAGCTATTCATAATCTAAAGAGAAAACAAAGCCTTATACGTTCGCAAAATGTGACCACAAGACGTATGAAACCTCCTTAGGAGGCGCAAAGGTTGGCTGACAAAAATTGAGACACCAAGTCCTCAACTCTGAGCTTGGTCACGTGTCTGGTCACCTACATACATAATATAAATAGTGAGCGGAAGCCTAGTGAATAATAACATCGTAAAGGGTTCAAATGAATGATGTCCATAATAGAATCAGAAACTAGAGTTCATATCAGAAACAGATTGTATTCATTTTTTCTTGTTCAACTTCATACAGAAATTAAAGTTCATGCTTCATCATACATGGTACATTCGTTAGCGTTATCATGCTTATCAGTTCCATAAGGAGCCTCCAATACCTGGAACTTGTAATACACTTGAGCTGCGGTATTGTTACCCCCGGGCAAGGGCCATGAGACCACTATATTATTACCCCCAGGTAAGGGCCTTACTTATAAACCACACTATTGTTACCCTCGGACAAGGGCCTTGTGCTAAGGATGCCACGAATACTTGTCAGAAATTGAACAATCATTCATTGAACAGAATGTAACATTTCATAAAACAGAGCATTCTTTTCATATCATATCATATAAGAAATTACTTTAGACGTAAACATAGCTTTACAAAGTTATTACTCACAGATGGCTTCACTTGCGGATCAGACAATTCAGGTAACTTGTGGTGCATGACCTACATACACATAGTAGAATCATATAATGAAACACACACTTGGTTGGCACTTAACTTCTTTCGTTTCATTCTTAGTGTGTTTCTAACTCTTAACCTCTTATCAAGTCTTAATCATGGCCTAAGAATGCCTAAAATGCAATGTGGATGCTAAGGTGCACTTTGGAACCCTAAACAAAGCTTGCTAAAAACAGGGGTCCCATTCAAGCGTAACTTCCCCTGCTCGAGCGGAAATGCAATCATGTGAGGAGCCGCTCGAGCGCAACTTCCTTCACTCGAGTGGTTTGTAACTTTGAAAAAAAGTACTGGTTGTGTGATTTTCTTGCTCGACGGTTGCTTGAGCGTAAGACTCAGGTCCTCGCTCGAGCGCAACTCTTGTTCGAGCAGTCTGCAAAAACATGAAACTTCTAGGAGCTTGCATTTCACGCTCAAGTGGACTTCAAGTCCCTCGAGCGGAAGTGTAAGATCACAGAGAGGTCGCTTGAGCGCAAATTATGCCACTCGAGCGGAAAGTAGAATTCTTGAATTTTCAGATTACTCTTCCCAGCTCAAAACTCAAATTCAAAGTTGTAAAACATGGTCTTTTGGGCCAAAAACTTGAAGAAACTATAGGAAACATTTGTAAATGATGAAACCATGACGAATTCAAAATCATTTCACAAAATCAATGCCCAAAAGCTTGCCAATTATCCAAAACAAAACCCAAATCTTTGAAAACATAACATTACATATCATGCATGTGAAGGTGCAAGCTCCAAGCTTTCAAAACATGGTCCAATGAGATGTCTAATTTAAAAAAACATGTTGAATTCTTAAACCATAGCTAAAATATGAACATGCATAGAATAAATTCTTAAACAACATGCTCTATTTATAATGTAATGTAATGCACATGCATGCATGCATCTTCTTCTTTTACATCAATCAACTTAATTCTTGCTCCAATTCACTTAGTTCTTTTGAATACATGTGGTAAGTACTCCAATTAAACAACTAAAGGCTTGATTTCTTACCTTAGAGGCCCAATTTTAGCTTAGATGTGTTGATGTTTGAGCTCACAAGTAAATTCTTCCAATTCCCTTCCAAGTCTCTCCAATTCACAAGCTTAGAACTAAATCTTCCTACTCCCTCTCTTGCTCTCACGTTTTTGCTACAAAGGATGTAGATATGAGAGTGTAAAATGTGAATGAGGGCCCACTAATGCCTTATATAGGCTAAATTTATGGTTTAATTAAATGGCTGATCAAGTTACTCAACTAGATATAAATTATTCTAATTTAATCGTTTTGAATTGAATTTTAATTAAATCTAATATAATTTTTCAAAATTCCCGAATAACACATATACCAAGTCAATTTCATATTCAGTTGCCGATAAAGCCTTCAATTCATAAACCGAAACAGAAACACCAACAGATATTTCTACAATAAACAGACATAAGCACATTAATGCAACACTCACACATATAATTAATTCAGAATTTCACTTAACTACTAATTAGGCTCATTTAATCATGAATTAATGTTAATTAGAGGTCGGAGTTGTTACATATATATTCTAATATACCATCGAGTTTTTTTAGTGTTTGTATATTAGGTATAAAGTTTTGTTCAAACTCTACGTTTAAGATTCGAGTTGCATTCAACCATCAACAATGTCACAATTGGTTAGGCAGTATTCATTTTTACATTTTTATATTATTTGTAATAGTACCCATTTTTACATTATTCGTTTTTAAAACTATAATAATGTCCAATAGAAGTATAGTTCATGCTGCTAAATGACCTACTTGGACTAAGATAATTTTACAATCAATATTTCACATGACAAATTTATGGAAAAAATGAATGTATAAACTTAGGTATTAGCTAGTCATCATATTCAAAATATTTGTTAGTTATAACTCCCTATTATATTTTAAATTTACAATAATTTTTTTATTTTATAATAAAAAAATGAGTATAATAAATTATTTAAATTATATATTCTCGTGCATAGCACGAGTTGTTACTAGTATATATATATATGTATATATGTATCCATGTAGACAATTGTCAATAATTAAATAAATCGAATTAGTTATAAATAATTCGATTTTGACTTTTTTAAGATTTGTTTGGGCTCGTTTGGTTTTTTAAATTAACTAGACATCAAGACGGAAATATTTAAAAGTAAAACTGATGGAAAATGAAGTGAATATATATATATATATATATACTAGTGGTGTGTTTACTATGTGCGGTTAAATTTGAAAAATATAAATATTTATTTTTTTATTTAAAAGCACACATATTGTGTGCCGTAGATAAGACTAACATATTTTGAGTCCTAATTTTTAGAAATACCAGAAGATAAACTTTCTAATAACTGTCGTCACTTTTTTATTCATAAGCCTCAATCATTGAGATAATGAAGTAACAGTTACAATGTGCTATGCATACTGTGAATATTGATTTTCGATCTTATAACTAAATAGAGAATTTAGTTGGAGATTACGTGACAGAATAGATTAAATTAAACTTCTGTTAATAAGAAGATAAGAATACTGCTCTGACGATTAAATCAGTCAACTTATATCAAATAAATGACACAACTTAGACCTACGAAGTGCCTCACTTTTATAGCCAATAGTGCCCTTGTTAGTTTCACTTAATAAGACTCAAACACAATACTTATCTCGGACTCTTAGTTAGATATATATGAACCTTTCAAGAGTCTCATCTCTATCCGAACTAAGTGCTTTGTCTTATCTAAAACTCTTGTCCTCTATCCAAATATATCGGATTCTGGTATTATCGCATCAGATCTAGGCAACACCACAATCACCTCGGTAATCTAGCTTGTCCACATGATACCTCAGCACCTTAGCCACGTGACACGACCCTAAAAATACATCCCCACACATACGATTGCTAACTACCAAACTTTATAATTAAAAATGAAGAAAGAGAAAGTTGCATACGGCTAGCTTATTGAGTTTTTTTTTTTTTAAAATGCTATGACATGAATTGAGATTTAGATGTAACTGTAATGGCTCATGTGCAAAATTGCTGGTTAAGGACTCATAATGTGGTTCCCAAAACAGCCTGAGCTGCTATGGATCTGTTACGTTCCCATTTTCAATTTTTACATGTTACTCAAACGTAAAGGAAAAATAAAAGGATACTTTAAAATTTCCTCTTTTAAGTTTTACTCATCTTGTCTTATTTTTTCATTTTCAATTTCTATGTCTTACAATTTATTCAATTTATTGCAAACGAATAATTTTCATTAAAAAAAAGACACAAAGATTAATCATAACCAACCATGATGGAAAAAAGTTGGGTGTGTCATTTGTAATGTATACATAAATCTGATAATAAATTTTAGGATGATGCTACTTAAATCAAAAATTAAATTTATTTTTCAAACTCAATAATGTGAAGTCTATTAGAATATTTAAGATGACTCTTTCTTTCACGTCTTCTCTAAATATTAACCAATCATTACATTTACATATCATTAAGTCCAAAAAATTGACTTGTATATTATTTTTCTAAATTTTATTTAGAATCATATAGTAATTTTATATTTTATCATCTTAAAATTAAAAGTTCATCAAAATAAGTTACATTTTTAAGAATCTTATCATCATGTTATTGGGGTAACAAATTCTATATAAAAATTTCTAAATCATTATCATTTAACATAAAAAATTAGACTCAATTTTTAAACATAGTAATGTAACAATTAATTAGTATAATAAAAATAATATTCTCTCTTATATGTTTTTTAATCATCAACCAATCATATTACTTATATATTATTTGATCTGAAAATGAATTTAGAATGTAGGTTTTTATATAATTTTTCTTATTTAAATATTATTTGGTTGGTTTTTTTTTTTTTTTTTTTTTTTGAACAGTATTCGATGGGGGGTTTGCTACGTTTTTGTGGTTAGGAGGGCAATGGTAGTAATTACGTGAGACACTAGAACGGATTACCCCAACTGAATAACGGAACCTCCGGGACGCCAATCTGTATTCTGTCCCACAAACGCATGCACTACTATACTAACTGAACATCTTATATATATATATATATAGAGAGAGAGAGAGAGAGAGTATACGTGTTTTAGAGGGGAGATAATGAAATACCGAACCAGATAATGTTGAATTAAAACTAATCCAAATCTCAATCCTAATCCATATTCAAACTTAGTCCAACATTTTTTTTGCTTAAGTTCACTGATATTCACTACTACACAAACACTGCTCTCTCTCTCTAATCGTCTCTTCACCCCAAAAATTCACCTCTTCTCTCTCTCCTCTTCTCTTCTCTCTCTCTCTGCACGCAAAGTTTCGAAGATGGCAGCAGTGAACGCTGCCCGTACTGTCATTGGCGTTATTGGTATCTTCTTCAAACCTCTCTCTCTCTCTCTGCTATATATGTATATATAGATACGTACATGCAATTACTGGTACATTAATAATATATAAGTTTGTGATCTGTTATGAATTGATCTTCATATGTTTGTGTTTTGAATTGATCAATGACGGAGTAAGAACTAAGACTGTTTGTGTTGAGGAGGTAGAGTTTTATGAATGAACGATTCTAGTTTTTTTTTTTTTTTTTTAATGTTCTCAAGTATGTTCAGGTTTTTGATCTGTGATTGAACTTGTTGAAACACGTATATACGTGTATAGAGATGTTCATAGGTATGAACGCAAATGTCATCTTGAAACTTTTGATATATGATGCTGGTGTTGTTATATTGAAGTTAGTTATTGAATAAATAGTTATGTAGTGTTTAATCACATGATACAGAACACTAGATTTCAGTGCACCATCTCAGTTTGAATTTCTCACGCGACTTGAATCTGTGAATATCCTTTTCGCTTTAATGTTCTGAGTATTGCTTTGATCTCCTCTCTCTACAGGGAACATCACCTCTTTCTTCCTGTTTGCCTCGCCAATGTGATCTCTCTCTCTCTCTCTCTTCTAAATTTTCTCAGATTGTTTAATTTAGGGGCTTATGCAAAGCCTTTTACATTATGATTTCAAGTTGTTGTAATGGTTCTATTATAAACACCGCAATGTTGTAATAATTTGATGATTTTTGCAGACTAACATTTGTTAGAATTGTCAAGAATAAATCAGTGGAGGAGTTCAAGCCAGACCCGTACATTGCAGCCGTGATGAACTGTATATGCTGGGTTTACTATGCTCTTCCTTTTATTCATCCTGACAGCATGCTCGTGCTCTCAATTAATAGCGTTGGGCTTGCATTGGAGTTGGGTTATCTCGTTATATTCCTCATATACACCAACAACAATAAGCAAAGAGTATGAAATAAACCAGCTCTCTCCTATCTTTATCCGATTTTTATTTTTGCATTATAATTGAAAAGTTGCAATATTTCCTCTCAAACTAGAATTGGAATACAGGAAAAGTGCATGACGGTTCAGTTTAAGTGATTTTGGGGCTATCTTGGATCCATTTCATTTAAAAAAAATAATATATAAATCTATTTTTTCAACTCATTTGCTAGATTTAGTGATGTGTCAACAAGACGATTGATCGATGATTAGAGAATAATTAAGAGAAAATATTTGACTTAGATATTTTAATAGAGTAACACATCATTGTGTCTAGAAAGTAAATCTAATTTTTAGACCTAAATAGCAATACTCTTTCATTTATTAGAACTGTTCTTTTTTTTTTTTTATGCCTCTCAAGTAGATTATTTAGGAAGATAGTTTTCAAATTAAACTGGCCTTGCATCACATTTATTTTTAAAAAAAAAAATAAATAGCAAGTTTTACAAATAAACCGCCCACTTTTTTAGGAAAAATGTGATCCATATATGTGGCTATTAATATTTAATCAATTTAATTTTTTTCATAAATAATTTACTTCATAGGCACTAAAAAAATGAACATGTATCTATTCCACTATAAAAAGTGAAGGCATAGTGTCGATACATTTGTGTCTCATATTTTGAGTTTTAATAGCCTTGCAATTGATTTTTATATAAAAAAGAATAAGACAAGACTTGAAACCAAGATTATAAGTTTGACAAAAGAGCTTATCTAGACAAGAGTAGTCTGGGATTATTATGAATATTGTTTCGATAATTCAAACAATTTATTTTGTTGAGCCTTTCATATATGTCATCCATACAAAAAATTAGACCAATTCAATATTTATAGCCTATTAATTTATATTCAAAAAATGAACGATCTATTGATGAGGTTGGAAAATAAATCATGCTTTACTTGTTGTTCTTCTTCCTCTTATGTGTGCGCATGTATGTGCATCTATTTCAGTTGAAGATCATTGTTTGTCTTGGTATTGAGGCAGTGATCACTGGCGTTATTGCCGCTATTTCGCTTACAAAATTCCACACCCATGCGAGTAGATCCATATTTGTGGGCATTTTCAGCGTTATCTTTGGAGTGATACTGTACTCTTCCCCTCTTACCATCATGGTATGTCTCTTTGAAATCCCATATTATCTTACGACAATGTCATGCTTACAACACCTTTCCACATTTATGCATTTCAGTAAAACCATTTTGGATTAATTCCCTTCTCTTATATTAAACAGAGAAAGGTTATCCAGACAAAGAGCGTGGAATTTATGCCCTTTTGGCTCTCTGTGGCCGCTTTCTCCAATGGCCTTATCTGGACGATATATGCTAGCCTAAAGTTTGATCCCTTCATCATGGTAAATTTTTGTTTTATTTTTTTATACTTTTTGGTATTGTATGCATATATGGTCAGTTCTCATGTTGGTTAGGCAAACCCATGAGCCGAATTGATATGGTCGAATTTGCCATTTTTGGACTCTAGAATTGAATCAAGCCCTTAAGAACTACACCAACCCAATCCCTAGAGTTCTGATTTGTGTCAAAGTACAAGCCATGCTGAAAATGGCAATCGCAAGATATTAACTGAAATCATATGGTAAATTCCCCAAATTTTGCAAGTCACCATACTATTTATCCTTAAAGATGGTGAAGAGGTGTCCTATTTATTTTCGTAGCTATTGATTTATACTCTTTTTTTTAAGTTCACTTGACAAATATTTTGTTGCTTCTATTGTAGACTGGCAATAGTCTGGGAGCATTACTCGGTGCTGCGCAGCTCATTCTATACTGGTACTACCACAAGTCAACTCCAAAGGCTGATCAGAAGAAGCCATGTGAGGTGCAGCTACCGGAGATGTAATCACTCCCTTTCCGCTCATTGTGTGCTCAGAATTTGTTTGAGCACACAGGCAATTTTTCAGCATTCTGACTTAGTTTTTATGTTGGTTTTGGATTTGGGTAATATTTCCAATTTGGATACTTTGAATTTGTAGATATAACATGCTTACATATCTTTGTTTAATCATGGTGTTCATTCATGTGATGTTTAGATGTTTGTCTCCTCATGTGATTGGAAAATCAGCAAATATGCCAGCATATTCTGTTGGAAACTTAGGATTGAGTTTTGATACTGATAAAGAGTGGAATATCAGTGCCCTCCAATTTTTTATTTATTTATTTTTTTTTTCTACTTTTATTTATTTCATTTGTCAGAATCAGACCTACCATTTTATAGAATTTTTCTTGATGTATTACTGTTACTACCTTAAAAAAATCTCAGTCCAACGGGTTGAAAACTGCAAAATGTACCACCCATCAAAATTTAGGTGGAAAATTTGCAAAATATGAATTATATCATTTTCAAAATAAGTCCTTTTACAAGATACACCATACAAAACTATTTTCAAGTAAAAAATGGTTGATTGGTAGATAGTTGATAGATTTTAAATGTGACAACTAGCGAGCATGCGATTGTTTGCTTGTTTAGTGGCAATTGCCCGCTCATATTGAAGTTTCAATTTCAATTTTCACTCATAGATGAGAATTGTTCGTTGATTTTAAAAATATAAAAATTATGAGACATAATCCAATCGTTAGTATTCTAGAACAAGTAGGTAAGAGAGTCCCTACTCACTTTTCCATGTCAAATAAATTCAATTTTGGCAACATCATTGATTTTTATGAAAAGAGTCATTTCCTTTAATTTGTAGCAGAAAATTTATTTTTAATAAGCGGTGTGCAAAAAATGAACAATCTAATTCGACTTGACAGTAACATCAAATAAAATAATCAATTATATTATTAGGCATGTGGAGCTTCTCTCTCCACCTTTTCTCTTAGGGTTTCTTGTGAGCGGCGTCGCTTGGAGAGGGAGAGGAGGCGTCGCTTGGAGAGGGAGAGGAGGCTTTGGCCTCCAACCAGCCCTCTCCTCTTTCCCCCTTTTCTTTCCCTCTTATTTTTCCTGCTCAATAAGCTTTGAGAGAGCTCTCTTCCCAATCTCTCTCTCTTCATGAGGAGTCTCTTCCCCTCGGTGGAAGTTAGCAAGGTTTCCTCCTCGTCTATCCCTTTAGTATCAAATCTGCCATAGTCCTCTCCCATTGCTATCCGCCATAGTCGCCACCTCCATTCCTCCACTAGATTTGCTTCAGATCTGGACACCTTCAAGGATTCGGTTGTTGCTCCGATTTTGAGGTTGACTTTTCCAACTTTTTTCTTTTTTTTTTTGGTTAGGAATGTTTTTATGGAGTCCATCGTGTTGTGTTATGGCTTAACTACTCTGTGGTTGTAATCTATGATTTATTTTAGACATACTCTATGGTTGATTGTTTGGCTTCTACTTTGCGGTATGAGCACAAACACAAGATGTGCAGTTGTTTTTTTCATAGTTTTTCTCGTGTTGTCACGACCCAAACCCGTTCAGATAAGTTTGGCATCGTAACTGGCTAGTAATCCGTGATTACTAAAGACCTGCTTACAGTGACACAATAAAAGGGGTTGGCAGAAGCCAATAAAAAGTAAAATATATCGTCCAATGAGCTGTGAAACTTACATGAAATAAAATGAACTTTGATATACCCATCTATATGCACAGTCATACAAATCCATGCTAAACTTTTGTACAAAAACATATACATAACTTAGGGAATAAAATCCCATTAACAAAGACAAACAAAAGTCTTGAGACAAAACTTGTATCACTGGATCATAATTATAAAAGAGTGAATTTGGAACCATCCAAAAGCCTAGACACATGACGGGTTGGGACCTTGTTGTGAGGCACAACAATTGGCTTCACAAAACGGGATACAAGTTAACGCAGCTAAGTTCGGTCCTGAGTTGGATCACCTATACATATATACTAAATAATGAGCTAAAGCCCAATGAATAATCCCAATGTAAAGAGGTTAAATAAATGAGATTCATAACTTGTAAAATCAAACAATGTTTCCGGACACTTGTAATAATAAATAAAATTCCTCAGACCTTAAACAAACCTTTCATCATTATTTCAATGTACTCAATACACTCTCAACAGCATTATTAAACCCTGACAAAGCACCACACCAAACGTACACGATGAAACGAAGCATTTATCAATTATGGTCTTCAAACCATTCAAAGTTATTTACATTTCGTTGCATAACCAATAGTATTGAACATATTATGAGCAAAACGATCATAATGGATCGAGGACATAGGCATAACGACCACTATGGATCGACATATACATAACGATCGCAACGGATCGATAAAGACATAATGACCACAATGGATCGACTTAGACAAAAAAACCACAATAGGTTGACATAGACATAATGACTACCATGGATCGACATAATCATAACGGAGATTTCCGAACAATCAAGCATGTGTTCACGGTATCACATTCGGTAATCAAAAGGGAATCTCATTCATTCTTATGAAAATCTCATGTCTAGGAACATATCGTATTATTTACAATTCAGAGTTTCAAAATATAATTTACCGATTCTAACATTCCTAATCAAACACTTATCATATCAAGCATAACCTAACATAACATATGTTTCACAAATTAACAAACCATTTCAGAGTAATTCATATACAAAAATATCTTTACAAAGTGATTATTCACAGTGTTTAGTCGGATGAGATTCCTCGTGCAGACGATCTACACAACACATTCAATCACAACATCTCAAAATTCATTCAATTCGTTCAGTCGATTTTAAACCTGTTCAGTTCATTCGGTATTTATTTGTTCTATTATTCCAATTCTTTCTTTAATTTCTTTCATGCCTATAATATGCATATGAATGCAAATGCATGTGACAATCATGTAAACGGAGGACCAGACGTTAGAAAAATAGAGCGAAACCGAAATCAGGACCAACTTGAAAACCACACGTGTGGAACCACCACCGCACGTGCAATTAAAGCAGTATGCACACTCCCATCTGTCCTATTTTTCGCACATGAAGGGCCCCAGGCCGCACTTGCAGTTATGGGTTGCTCAAAACCGAGATTTGCTTTTGAATTGGAAATTGACTCCTTTGCAAATTCAACCTCAATTTCTTACATTCCAAGGTCTAAAACACTTCAAAATATGTCGAATGTAGTAGTTCCAACTCTAATTCCAAACCACAACTTCAAGTCAAAACTAAGTTTTACATGCAAGAGTTTCAAGTTTAAGACTGACATATAAATTCATAAGACTTGCATTCTTGGATTTCAAATCCTCAAATCCCATGGAATTTCCCTTCAATTTTAAAAACTCATGCAAGAAATAATGTGGATATACGAGAATGAAGCCATGCATGTCCATAAATTAAGCTAATTTAGTAGTTCTAACTTCAATTCCAAACCATAACTTCAAATCAAAACTAAGTTTTACATGCAAGAGTTTCAAATTTAAGACTGACATATAAATTCATAAAACTTGTATTCTTGGATTTCAAATCCTCAAATCCCATGGAATTTCCCTTCAATTTTGAAAACTCATGCAATAAATAATGTGGATATACAAGAATGAAGCCATACATGTCTATAAATTAAGCTAATTCTTTCAATTCTTCACTTTTATGATCATATATGTGTATATAGCTTTTCAATTCAAAACCTTCCTACAAAACTCCTAAGTCCTTATAAATTCATCCTATTTCAACTCAATTTCTAAGAAATTAAGATTATCTCATCTTAAGTCCATAAGAGGTGAAAAGAATTCTTACCTAGGGCCTTCATAGCTACTTAATCTTGCATAATCTTATTGAACACAAGCTTGATCTTGAGCCCCTCCTTCAATTTCCACACATTTTTCATCTTCTCTCTCTCTCTCTCTATATGTTTTTGCCTCTTGAAAGGGATAAGATGAGCTCAAATATATTTACCATGTCATATATATCTATTTAGGCCAACCAAACATAACTTAACGAATCAGACGGAATCAATTTTCAATTAAACTTTCCAAATGGTTCTAAAAATTCTCATTAACATATTTATGTACTCCATTCCGTTTTCTGAAGTCGTAACTCCAACAGATATTTTTTCCAATTTGGACAGATATGCACAAATAAATCACACAATCAATGACTAACTCATAATTCAATTAATATAATCATGACTTGCATTTTGGATTTAAATTAAGTGAAACTAAATTTAATCACACTAATGTGACGTAGGCTCTATTTGCTATCCAACTATTTAATTTTAACTTGTTGAAATTACTGATTCAGACAGATTCAATTCATATCGAATACATATCTGTTAATCATATTTCATTTCAATTCAATTCATACATAGTACATAATTAATATATAAACACATAATCAAGGTTAATCATATAATTAACTTAATTAATTAAGGAGATGGTTGTCACATGTGTGTTCTTTGATTTATTTTCTCTTTGCTTGGTATAAGCTTTTGTTAGATGGACTCCCCTCTACAAGTGTTATTTGCTTTCATTAATGAAAATTTCTTTTTGATAAAAAAATAATAAAAAAATAAAAAACCGACTTGGCAATTGGTAAACTTCAAATGGTACTTCAGTCAGAAACAAATTTGGATTTGTTAGAAAATTAGGTTGTACCCCAATTGTTCAAAATAGGAAATGGGGTCAGTGCTGTACTAAAGGCACAACAGTAACTGTTGTGTCTTAATTTGAGGTATATTATGGGTTTATTTTTATGATCTGAACTGTTCATTTTGTAAGATTTGTTGAGTACTTCATGCCTATCAAAAATGGTGGTGCTACGTGCACCAATTAGTGTACACACTAATGTACTAAGTGGTGTTTTGAGAAATTGGTAAAAAAAAACTAGTTTTTTGGCTTTTTTAGTCTATTTTGCCTTTTTGTGGGTAAAAAATGTAAAAGGTGATGTGACTCAAAATGAGTAAAAAACTAAAAACTGGCTTTTTACTAGGTTGCTAAAGCACCCCTAATTAGTGTTATGATATCATTAATGACCCTATTTATTATACAAATTATAAATACCCAAAATTTTTAAAATTATGTCACATCATCTATCGGTACACTAGTATGTACACTAATTAGTGTATATAGCATTATTCTATCAAAAATCATATTAATCGGATATCAATAAATATATGATCGATAACCAAAAAAATAAACAATAAGTTTTTCTTTTGAGAAATAACATAAAAAAATATGCAATTCAATCATATAGTTATTGATATCTGATTAGTATAATTTTTGGTAAGTATGAAGTACTCAACAAACCCTACAAAATGAACGGTTTGGATCATAAAAATAAGTCCATAATACACCTCAAATTGAGACACAACAGTCACTCCATCTCCGTTAAAATAAGGCTAAAAGAAATTAATGTAAATGCCAATAAATTATTAATAAATGTTTTTTAAATTAAAATCTTAAAATAATCTAATTTAAAGTTATAGCAATTTTTTTAAAATTTTTTTTAAAAATCTTAGAACATCAGTGTGTTTGGTTTCAGTTTTCTGAATTTAATTTTCTAAAAACTGAGGCCTTGTTTGGTTTGACTTTGAGAGATAAGTTTTCAAAAAATATTTTGGGAAAAGAGTTAAGAAATTTTTGTAGTTTGTTTGGTTGTATATTTTGAAAATAGTTTTGAAATTTAGGAGTTTGAGATGATTTGATATTTTGTTGTAATTGAATAGATGTATGTGAGAAAAAAAGTAATTGAAAATGAGAGATGAGAGAGAAAAAGTAATTAATTGATGTGCAGAAGAGAGAAAATGATTTTGAAAATTTTTTGAGAAAAATTACAAACCAAACAAAATTTCCAAAATCTTTTTCCCAAAGCCAAACCAAGCAAGGCCTGAGTTTTTTGTTTTTTTGTGTTTTTTTATTTTTAGTGAATATTTTTAAAATTTTAAGTATTTTTTTTTACTTTTTTAGATACACCTTACTTAGATGTATCTAAAAAGTAAAATATTTGTGAAAAAATATTTTAAAAAATTAATAAATACACAAAAATACAAAAAAAATATTCTAAATTTCTATATTTTTTTTTTGTATTTTTAGTATTTAGTGAATTTTTTAAAGTTTTTTTTACGAAAATTATACTTTTTAAGTGTATTTATGTTAGGTGTGTCTAAAAATTTTTTAAAAAATTCTTAAAATATTAAAAAAAATTCAATAAAAACAAAAAAATACAAAAAATAAGAAAGTAGAATTTTTTAAAAAGTGTTTTCAAAAAAATGAAAACAAACATGTTGACTTAAAAAATAAAAAGAATTACAAACAAGTAACAGAAGGACAAAAAAATTATTAATACAGTCTTTCATTTATACTTCACTATAAATACACTTACACTCTATGTATTAGTAATTTTTTTCGCCTATTCTACCAGGGTACAGTTCTCCCAAAAATAAAACAAAATAACTGAGTGGCCTTATTTGGTTTGCTTTTGAGAGAATAATTTTAGAAATTTTTTTTTAAAATTTTGTTTGGTTTAGTGATTTTGGAAAAAAAAAAACAAAATTACTCTATCTTCTACATATCAATCAATCACTTAGGCCAAGTTTGGGAAGACTAAATAAGTGCACTTTTTGACTTTTTATGAAATATGGGTTGGATTTGGGTTGGGTTTGAAATGATGTGTTAGAGAGGTGATGTGACTTAAATAAGATGATGTGACTTAAATAAGATAATGACTTTTTGACTTTTTAGATTTTTTGGAGGATGCCAAACTTGGCCTTATTCTCTCTCATCTTCTTCTTCTCAATCACTTTTTTTCTTACATACATCTACTTAATTATAATAAAATATTAAATCATTCCAAACTCTTATACTCCAAAACTATTTTCAAAATATACAACCAAACAAATTCTAAACTCTTTTTCCAAAAAAATTTTTAAAAATTTATTTTCCAAAACCAAACCAAACCAAATATGTTTGGTTTGAATTTGTAGAGTGATTTTGGGAAATTTTATCTAAAAAACTTGTTTGATTTGTATTCCAGAACAATTTCTAAAATCACTTTCTCCTTTTTACATATCAATCAATCACTTTTTCTCTCTCCTCTCTCATTCTCAATCACTTTTTCTCTTACACACGTCTACTCAATTATAACAAAATATCAAAACATTCTAAAGTCCCAAACTCTAAAACTACTTCCAAAAAACAAACTTAAAAAAATTTCTAAATTCACTTCTTAAAACAATTTTTAAAAACAGCTCGCTCAAAACCAAACCAAACCAAACGTAATTATAAAAATCTTACCGTCTTATCCTCAGCTGGACTTGCAAACGTATGAAGTCCAAATCCAATGCGTAGAATTTGCCAGATGTGTGTTTCTTCGATCTTCGTTGACTCTACCTTATCTCCTTCTCTTTCTTTCTATCTCTAAAAACCACACTCTATAAGTTAACTTGTTCACATTCTCAATTCTTTGATTCTAAGCCCTAGATGCCATTTATCTTCTGTTAGACCTCCAATCAATTCCCATGGCAGCTCTCATCTCCTACCACTTCTGTTCTTCTCTCATCAACCCTAATTTCTCCACCAATTCTCCCAAAAACGCCTCAGCCTCCTTTCGACTGCGATGTTCTTCCGAAAGTCCTTGTCGATTTCAACTCCACAAGAATCAGGTAATTCGATCAATCATATGAATCTGTGTTGAATATTGTGGTGAATTTTGATAAAAACTTTGTTGATTTGAACAGAGAGATAGGTTGTTTCCATTGAAGGAATGTGCGATTTCAGTAGCTTTGGCGATTGGATTGATAACTGGAGTACCTGCGTTGGATTGGTCTTATTATTATGCAAATGCAGCTACTCCGGCGCTTCCAGATTTGTCGGTGTTGATATCGGGGCCGCCGATTAAGGATCCAGGGGCGTTGTTGAGATATGCTTTGCCTGTTGATAATAAAGCTATAAGGGAGGTTCAAAAGCCACTTGAAGATATCACAGACAGTCTCAAGATTGCTGGGGTCAAGGCACTTGATTCTGTTGAAAGAGTGAGAAAATCCATCTTTATTTATATATATATATATATATATATATATTGTGGTGATGCGTTCGGTTAGTTATTATTTGGAGAGATTAGATTAATGGTAATGGATAATTGTTTTTGTGGGTTTTAGAATTTGAGGCAGGCATCTCGGGCTCTGAAGCAGGGGAAGAGTATGATTGTTTCGGGATTGGCGGAATCAAAGAAGGAACATGGAGTTGAATTGCTGGATAAGATTGAAGCTGGCATGGGTGAGCTCCAACAAATTGTGGAGGATAGAAATCGTGATGCCGTAGCACCTAAACAGAAGGAGCTGCTTAATTATGTTGGAGGGTGAGTATACAAGACTAGTCTTGGTTCTGCTCTTGCATATTTACACTCATGCCAGGCACAAACTCCTAAAGAAAATATGCAATGGGTTTTGAAGACAATAATTGTCTGTATAGTTAAGTTATGTTAGGAAGATAAGATTTTAGGAGAATTCTTTGCAGGATGGTATTGCAAGATTAATGTAATGTGTACCAAAAAAGGGAGGAAAACTTATGCGAAGCTGTGTTTAGTAAAAGGTTGTAAAATTTTGGAACTTATCCAATCTCATATTTGTGGCGAGGCTATGTGGTCATAGGATTATTTGTTGGATTAAGGCATCTTTAACATCGTGTCCTTGCATTTTGAGGCCTGAAAATCCACAAACTTGAGTTTCAAAGTTGTGCCTAAAGGCATCTCCCAGCATGACTATTATTATGATTTCAGGTGCCTGCATAAGGGGGCAGTGGAAACATGTATTCAAACACATTTAGGGGAAAATGTTTATGGAACATTGGGTGAAGAAATTAAAATTTACACACCATCAATCCTCCATGTTGAGATACCAAGTTTAATGTCAAAGATTTCACTTCTGATTGGCATAAAATCTAATCTAACCGCAGGTTGATAATTCTTATGTCATTGTAAAGGAAACTATTTGCATTGACACTTGTCAGTTAACATTGTTGTTTAACTGAACAGTTGAAAATTTCATTTTATACTTCAGTTTGCTCATCACTGAAGTTAAATGACGTGCCTGCATAAAAATTATAATAGTAAGATATAATATAATCATATTTTTCATGCATGGCAAGAGTACTAACATGGATCTTGGTGTCTCCCATAGATGCGAGGAGTTTATCATGAACATCTGAAAGGAGCATTAACTATATAACAGGATTGGTGCTAGAAAAATGTTTTATTTGGTTGACCAAAACAAAACACTAAAACAAGAGTGTACTTTCATGGAGGTGTGCTTTATACCTGGGCGATGGATTGGTAGTGAGAATGTCTTGCCTTTTCTTAGAAATATGCACTAGTTTAAAGATAGGGTTAGGAAGGACTTGATGTAGTAAATGTTCACAAAATAAACTATTCTCATATATACCTTGTCATTGACTGCAGCTGAGATCTTCCTGGGGCATTGCATTTCTGCAGTGTTGAAGAGGATATGGTGGATGGCTTCCCATACGAAGTGCCTGAAGAATACCAAAATATGCCTCTATTGAAAGGGAGGGCCACTGTGGACATGAAGGTCAAGGTTAAGGACAATCCTAACGTAGATGAGTGCGTGTTCCGCATTGTCCTGGATGGTTATAATGCTCCAGTAACTGCAGGAAATTTTATAGATTTGGTGGAAAGGCATTTTTACGATGGCATGGAAATCCAAAGAGGTGAGATAAGAATTCCACCTTTGTTTTACTACCTATATATATCATGATTAAAATATCGATTTTAGATTTTTGGCCATGCCTCACAATGCTTGGGGATTCTATTGTGTTTGCTGTAGCTGATGGCTTTGTAGTCCAAACTGGAGATCCTGAGGGACCTGCTGAGGGTTTTATTGATCCTAGTACAGAGAAAACCCGCACAATTCCATTGGAAATAATGGTGGATGGAGAGAAAGCACCTTTCTATGGGGAGACTTTGGAAGTAGGTTCTTCAGCACTCGTTATTATCACTGCCCTGATCAATATCTCAATCTGGTTGTATGCATTCACAGATAGTTGTAACTTTATGACATAATTACAAAATACTAGATGAAACAAGAATTATTTCCTTTTTCCTCTTTTTTTTTTTTTTTTTTTTTTTTGTGGTTAATTTCAAGTTTTGGTTATCTCCTCTGATACCCTGGTTGCTTGTGACTCCACAAAAAAATTGGGGGTGAAGCTGCCTACCCATGGTTTCTTTTACCTCTCTCAATTGCTTCTGTTAGCAGGAGGAGCCTTGGGCACTGATTGTGACCTTTTATGCTTCCGAGTCTACAGCTATTTGGTGACACGTCTTTGATTTGTTCTTGTTTAATGCTTTTTCTTTTCTCCTTGTATCGTCTTCTTCTCGATCACAACTGCTTAGAATTTTATGATATGTTTCTGTTATAATTCTTCTTATGATTCATATTTGAATTGCGTACATGATCAGGAGCTTGGTCTTTACAAGGCTCAAACAAAGCTTCCATTTAATGCATTTGGGACAATGGCCATGGCCAGAGATGTAAGAGTTCTGAATATAATAATGATTTTATGAGTCTTATTGCTAACCAGAGATATCCCTTTTCATTTACTTATATTTTATTATTGACAGGAATTTGAGGACAATTCTGCTTCAAGCCAAGTGTTTTGGCTATTGAAAGAAAGTGAACTGACTCCAAGTAATGCCAACATATTGGATGGCCGCTATGCTGTGTTTGGTTATGTGACAGAAAATGCGGATCTTTTGGCAGATGTGAAGGTTGGAGATGTGATAGAGTCAATTCAAGTAGTGTCTGGCCTTGATAATCTTGTCAATCCAAGCTACAAGATTGCTGCCTAGTGTGAAACAATTCAGCATATTTTGTTTTGAACAATGTGAACAAATTTGTGGAAGAGAGCATTGTTTCGGTTGTTTTATTGGGATGATTCTGTATTGTTTCATTTTGATATCTAATAACAATTCTGTATTTTTAGTTTCCTGTTCATGTTCATAAACAAAAAAAATTGAAAACTATAAACAAAAAAGTATATTTTCTCTAATAATCAACTAATCATATCACCTAAACATTATTGAATTTAGAAAATGAATCTAGAAAGTGGGTGTGTATATATCATTTTCCTAAACAAAAACTTGTTTGGTTTTGTTTTTGTTTAGTAGTTAACAGAATTTATTAAATTCTTATTTTAATAATAATAAATAAATTGCTTTCATTTGTCCCGAAAATAAATTTTCATCCTTCCTCTTCAGCCACTATCCTCCCCTGCCAACCATGTCCTTTGTCATCCTCAGACAGCCATTGCCATCGGCAACCTCTGGCAACCACCTCTGGAAACTGGCACTAACCTCTCCCCTAGCTACACAGACTACTCTCTTCGGCCATCAACCACCACCATAGGCACACAACCTCCAACCAGCCACCTCCTCTCACTTTCAAAACAAAATTTCAATAAATGTATACCACATTTTTTATTTTTACTATTATGAAATATAAACATAAACATAAACATAGACATGGTTAATATTTATGTAAACAAAAATTAGTAAATTACAAACGTTACCAAACAGCAACGAAATATGTATCTTAAAACAAAATGTATAAATAAATAAATAAAGTTCCAAAACATAAAATCATTGGCTGCACTCCGGCAGGGTTAACAAAGTGTACAGAATAAATAAAGGAAAATAATGCATCTTGTATGTTACATATAAAAAGATGGCAGCAACTAATTTAATTGTTACCATATGACAGCATATCATAATTCACAAAGTCGGCCAAATTTTCCTCCCAATAAAATATTAAAATGCATTCAAATATGGAAGAACTGGTCTGCCAATCTTATAGTAATTAATTAAATGGACAAGAAGGAAAAGAAAACAAGAAGGAAAAGCCTTACAGCATTCCATGGTCCCAACAAAGAACAGACATTGCAGAGCTACTCTTCATCTCTAACCTTTTAGCGGTTCCAACACCTCCAAGCTCTGGAATCCCAATTACCTCGTCTTAAATTTAACCACGCCTTGGATGATGTTTTTGCGTCAGAAATTCCAACTTGTTGCTTGGACTTGAGAAGTAGTAAACATATTTAAGGCCCTCGGTAACTACGAAAGCAGAAACAGCCCTGAGGCTGATCAACAGGGATCATCCCTCCGCCCCTCGATGTGTCTATGGCCTCCAACATTGACACTGCCTCGTCCATCTCTGGCCGCTTGTCAGGATTAGCGTCCCAGCATCGCTTCATTACATTTGCAAGAGAGCTTGGGCAACATCGAGGAATCTCTGGCCTCAGATTCTGTGATGAGATTTATTTAAAATTTCAACGATGCATAGCCGTGGTGTTTTAAAATAACTGTAATTTTAAAAGTTCAATGTTTCATATCTTTCTAGAAGCAAAAACAAGGTCAACATATGCAATGCACATTTCAAACATTTTTCTGTACCTGGCGGACAACAGCTGATGTCACTTCTGAGAAGCTGAGGTCAGGATACGGCATGTCACAGCAGTATATCTCCCAGAGGCAGATACCAAAACTATATACATCACATTTCCTGTTATATGGGTTTCCATTAAGAACCTGCGCCATTTTCCGATTCAAGATTATTAATTAGATAAATAGTAGGGAAGAGTTGAGAGGGAACTGCATATAAACTACACATCATTAGCTGCCCCAGGGCTTAAAGCAGAAATAATCTTCTTCACAGAAAAGCTTCCATTCCAAATTATGGTATAACTTGACATAATCCAACATTTGTTTAATAATGTGTCTTAACTTGAAGACAATTTGGTCAAAAACCACTTCCATCGACCAAATGGAGTTTGTCAAAAGTAAAGCTACTAGAGTTCTATTAAGAGCACAAAGCAATTGTCAATTGGTTTTACACCAAATTCCAATACACGCCACAGTCAATAACTACCCAACAGTAGCATGTGCTTCCTTCCAAGGCCTAATCAACAAAAGCCCTCAGCACCACGAAATCAATTATTAGCTGGCACAAACAGAAGACAGAGAGAGAGAGAGAGAGATCAATAAATGGTAAATCAAGTGCCTACCTCAGGAGCCATGTAACCAAGGGTTCCAGTTTCACCAGTCATGTCATTAGGATTTGAAGCCTCAACACGAGCAACACCAAAGTCAGCTATTTTAACTGTACGTGTCTTGTCCAGAAGCATATTCTCTGTCTTCACATCTCTGTGGACAATCTTCTTGGAATGAAGATAGCTCAACCTGTAAAACATTGAGAGGAAAAAGAGTACCTTCAGTAAAGCACAAGTTGCAAATCATCTTAGGAATGCCAAACTCCACAAAACTTGTGAAAAATGAATTTGGTTTCAACAATTTGAAATACAAAATAAGATACAGATGGAGTTTGAGACTTCGACCCTCTTGCAAGATCAAGTGCTAGTTGAATGACTACTTTGAAAGCTAGTTTCCTTCTTCTGTTTTTGATAAGGAAAGATTTCAGTGCACCCCCAGGAAGATATTCAACAACAACACAACAAACATTTCTCGGCATGTCAACGTGACCAGTGTCTGTCTGTATGTTTAGCTCAGACGTACCCATTGTAGCCCCTATGAACTGAAAAAGCGATCCAGCATGAAAATGGTGAGGGCATTTTCCAAGTGAATAAACAAAAAACATGCAAGTATTAGACCCATTTTGAAACATATATTACTGTGCCTGATGAACCTAGACACCCAAGTCAGTTTTCATAAATTTTCGATGTCCCCATGTCATTTACCTCGTGTCCTTTTAGGGATCACCACCTTGTTGGTATTCTTGTTAGAAAGATTAAAACAAATAGATACGAGGGGATTAAGGTTTGACCTTGAAAACTAAATACCAATTGTTTAGTGTAGGAAACACATGCTGCAGCAGTGACTTCCTACATCACTGCTCCCTCTGTCCCATTTTGTGTGCTACTTGACAATGCATGTGTTTAAACATAAATGTAAAGAAGAGATAATATAAGAAGGTAATGTTAAAATTGTTTTTTTCTTTCCAAACCAAGACACATAAACAACAAGACTTCCAAAAAAACATTAAGACAGACACAAAATGGGACAGTGGGAGTACCAAACAACTATTGTTTCAATTCTCAATATGAAGTAGAGATAAGTTCATGAATATAGATCTTTCATGAATATCCCACATGGAATAGCAGATAAGTTCCAATAACCCTCATGCATCACCTTCTTGTAGTTTCATTCATAGTTGGATGGTAAAATCCAAAACTATGATTCTACCTTAAATTACAACCTTCAAGAAAAATTATTAGACTATACCCGCTAAGTGATAAAACCTAGATCAATCAACACCAACATCACTAACCACGAACTATATAAACAATAAAAAATAAAACCCACCATCAAGCCTTATAATAACTTGTATTCTTAAAACTTGAGTTCTTGACAAAGTGGAAACGAGCCATGGCATACATCATTCTTCCTTTCACCTTAATTTTTTTGCCAAGTTTCAAATTTTCAATGTTATGACGATTCACCAAGTCATATTGGATATAATGTTTCTTACTCCTCCGACAAACAAAATTTAGTGAAAATGTTATTGAAATATGAATTCAATAATATTGTGGTTTAGTCTATACTCTCTTGAGTCTGCTACAGCTCCAAAGAAGAATGAACAATATAAAAATAAGATAAAGAAGTTTAGATAAAAATGGTACCTTTGTTACATTAGGGTGATCGAGCTTGTGCCACACAGCAACTTCTTGCGTAAAAGCTGCTCTGAGTGACGCTATTTCTGCCTCTGTCCTGTGGCTCTCTTCCCCCCAGTCAAGAAGTTTAACTAAGCATGAAAAGAAAAATGGAACTTACTGTCAATGAAGTGTGCAGAAAAGATATTGTATTAACTTTAGATCATAGATAGAGATAGGAAAATGAAAGATGAAAAACTTTCATCAGATAGCTAGAGTAATCGTCCACCAGATTAGTTATTGATTGGAATCCAATGGAAGACGAGTACAAAAAAATGAACCAGAAGCAAATAAATGATTTTTAAGTGAAGAAACATGTGAACCATTCGCCCATTCGCCTTTTTATTACCCATCATTTCAGATAGAAGCAACATGGTTTTGGTTCAATTTATCAACTTGGGTATTTACTTGGCATTGAAGAGCTAGCCAGACCAAGTTGATTCGTAATCTCAAACCAGTAACAAACTTTTTATCCGCACAAAAATGTGACTGCTACATAAACAATCAACTGGGGCACATGAAAGCTCAAATAAAGAGAATCTCAACGCAACAAGATCATTATGGCTACTGCTGCAAACTGCAAACTCACTCAATCCCGTGACTCTCACAAATTGTAATGCCAAGGGTCACTTGAGACCAATCCCTGGCAATCAAAAGCAGGAATTCATCTTTCTTTTCTCTTCTTTTTTTTTTTAAATAGAAAAGAAAAATAAAACATTAACAAAAAATAAAAGACAAGCAAAATCAAATTATTAGAGAATTTTATTTTATTTTTTTTAAAAAGGAAAAGCAAAATATGAGGAACAATGCACGGTTAGGATGCTTATTAAAAAAATAAAAAAATAAAAAAGAAGAAATATAGGAAAGCCTCGCAGAGACTTGTCTCAGCTAAAACTCCTAATTGTTAAAAACTCATACTAATAAAATTACAAAACTTGTCAACTCTATCAAACATTTCAGCAACATCCCATTCTAAATCACGAATAGAATACACATGCAGACATAAATATATGTCCACTAAAGTATAACAATGCAGCACACATTGAAAACTGCCAATCAAAGAAAACCCCAAATCGATTACCAGACAGACTAATAGAGTAATCACCAGTCAATTCGAAAGAACAATGAGAAACACACAAAATGGGTATTCACAAAATGAGTTGACAGGAGAGAGAGAGAGAGAGAGAGAGAGAGAGAGACCTGCGATATCTTGGCCATCGTAGACACCGCGATGAACGGTGCCGAAGGTGCCGCGAGCGAGGACGGTCTTGATGATGAGTTTGGAGGGATCGATCTCCCAGTCTTGCCTAGTGGAGATCTGCATCTGGTGGTGGTGGTGCTGTTGTTGTTGATCTTCTTGCTGGTCTATCTTCTTCTTCTCCATGGTCCATGCTCTGCTCAGATGCCTCTGCAACTGCTCATCCAAGCTCTTCAGATCGATCTGATCTGCCCTCACAAATCCTTCATTTCCCTCCTTCATCTCTCGATGAGATGTATTTATATACAAAAATTTATGAATGATAGATTAAAGGGGGCAACAACGACCGAGACAGAGAGAGTAACTGCCGTTGTTGGAGTTTGCAGCTATTTCTTCTTCCACAGTGCGTATTTCTTTTTATCTATCCACAGAAAACGAAAATGAAAAGGTGGGTTCTTTAGGGGGTGTGGAGTTGGGTTGGGTTGGGTTGGGTTTGCCACTTCTTTTCTATCTCTGTGATTGTGTTGGTGTCTCTCTCCCCATCATCCATGTGTGCACATGGATCACGACGTGTGTTTGTTTCTGACCCACCTTGGTCTCCCTCGTTTATTTACGCTCACTCCACTCGATCACAACTCTCCTCTCTCTCTCTCTCTCTCTCTCTCTCAGGAGGGTCCGTCAGTCAGTCATACTCAGGGATGAGTGTGTAATTCTGTTTAATACCAGACGAGTCACCCTCTAACAGACTTCCCCTTCACCACAAAAATCCAAATGATATTCGAATGGAAATGGGAAGACACAGTAGTGACTATTGTGTCTTAATTTAAGGTATATTATGAATTTATTTTTATGATCTAAATCGTGCATTTTGTAAGATTTATTAAGTATTTTATGTCTATAAAAAATCATATTAATCGGATATCAATAACTATATGATCGATAATCAAAAAAACAAACAATAAGTTTTTCTTTTAAGAAATAGTATAAAAAATATGCAATTCGATCATATAATTATTGATATCCGATTAATATGATTTTTGGTAGGCATAAAGTACTTAACAAACCCTAAAAAATGAATGGTTCAGATTATAAAAATAAGTTCATAATACACTTTAAATTAAGACACAACAGTCATTGATGTAATTAATATCAAACTTAAATTTTACAAATAACAAAAATTGATATTAATTTATGGTTATGTCATGGGGTTAAATTAAGACACAACAGTCATTGATAGTAAAGGGCTTCACACCACATTAATTCTAATCTCTTTAACTTTAATGAAAAAAATTAGCATAATTATATCAAAATTTTAAAATTATTTGCATTTTCTCTAAAACACAAAAAAGATTAATGTAATTTATCCAATAAATTTGTAAGTGATTGTTGGTGCTAAAAATTAGATTTCTCCGTCGACAAAGGTACTAACAAGTTACAAGGGATGACATGACACAGTGCTAGTACTCAAAGATGGATTTCTTTGTCGACAGAGGTGCTAACAAGGCAAAAGAGATGACGTGGCGCAGGTGGCATGGAAAAAGCGTATAAGTGCTAGCTGATGTGGCACGAACAAGTGCCAAGATAAAAGATAAAGAGAGATAAAGGGGAAACATATCTTAAAGAGTTCAAATTCAAAAAACCACTCCGAGAGTAAAGAGATAAGCATGCAGAGAATCAGAGAATCTAGAAGGATCAAGATCAAGAACTTGGTCAAAGCAGCAAGTATAAAAGAAGGCTCAAGGCAAAGAAAAAAGATATCTCTTAATCATCAAACACTCGCAGAGTTTATCTGGAAGTGGTTTAACGTAATATTTTTAGGAATAGAATAGTGATATCTTTCTCCAAATCCCCTCCCCTCCCCCACTTCTTTTCTTTTCTTCTGTCGATTGCTGTATTTTTTCAATATTTTGTTCTTATTTAAGTTCTTATAACTAGTGACAAGTAACAATTCATTCGAATTAATACGTGTTTTATATTGTTTCATTTTCTTCTTCATTCAATCACCTCTAGGAAAGTCCTTAATCGGTTTAAGATTAAAAAAAAAAAAAAAACTCAACTACAAAGTTTGATTTTTTATTTGTGTTTATTGAAATCTGTTTAAGCCTATCGATCAATCACTGTCAATTGAGCTTGATCTGAATTTTTACCAACAGTAAACTATTAAAATCCTTTAGCATTAAACTGACATAAGATTCTACAAGACCACCCCAATGAATTAAATTGGTATTTGAGTGGACTTTCATGGGTTGATTTAACCCCATGACATAACCATAAATTAATATCAAACTTATCACAAATAACAAAAATTGACGCAATACAAAAGGTACTTTAGATTTTGGTTGGTAGAAGCCCTTTACTATCACCCCAAATATATAATATATATTGGAGAGTTACTATATATGTCTTCAGAATATTTTATTAATTTTTTTTACTTTTTTTCTAATTTTTAAATATGATAAATTAGTGATAAAATATAGTAGTAAAATATACCCGATTATTATATAACCAAGAATATATGGATAGGATAGCCAAAAAGGCAAAAGCTAACTTTCAGCACCTAGACAGTATCTAGGAAAGTTAATACATAATAATTACTCACGGACTTTTGGTTTATAATATGCTTAACCATCTATATCTATGTTTGGTCAACCATGATCTCATTGAACAGCCAATCATAAGACGATACATCATCTCCCAGCCAATGAGATGCGTCCAGCTTGGCTCATTGGACGCTTGCAAACCTCTTAATTTTTTTAATTCACCTAATAATACATTTGTCATAATAAAATTAATTGTAGATAATATGATTTCATGACATCCAATCAACTTTGTTTCTTTTATTAGAATATCTCATGTTGTTAGGGTATGAACTCTCTAGAAGAACAATAATTGAAAAGAAAAAATTAAATTAAACTCATTTTGGATGCCAATAAATTTTAGCGTAAATGACAATGTAATTTCAAAAACTCATTATTTCATAATTTGGAACGAATTGAAATAGGATAGTAATAATTCATGATCAACTATTCAAACTAAAATTACTTTTTCAAATTAAGATAGATTCTAATTCTCACACTTTTCAAGATAATCTAATTTCACCAATGTTAAGAGTAGATATTTAAAATACAGAATAAGTCATATTTAATTAGGTTTCATCCCAACCCTTCAATACTTTTTGTGTGAATTATTTTGTGTTCCTAACAGTGCTCACTTAATATTCCAACTCAATCTAGAAAAAAAGGAAAATTTGAGCTCTAATAAATTTCCTATTGAACCTTTTTTGCTAAATAAGTGTCATGACCCGAACCCGCCCCTATGAGTTAAGGGCATAACCGGCCAATAATCCTGTGATTACCAATGGCCTCAGACCAAAACAGACATAACTCGTCAGAGTAATCATCAGAGTAAAGGGGCTAAACGGAAGCAAAAATTTAAAATTTTGTCCATAGAGCAGTGCTTATATGCACATCAGATAAACCATACTCATATACGTTAATAACCCACATCAAAAGTACAGTAGCATAAACTTCTTTACAGACAGGATCATCAAAACTGAGCCAACCCATAACAAACTATATACAAATATACACAAAGTCCTTGCCAAGAGGACAAAACGTAAATGCATAACAAAATGGCAATGATGGGTCTCGTGCGTGAGACGCAAGCCTGACTCTCCAAAACCCGTATTGTTCTGGGTTTGGACTTCTCTCGGCTCACCTACAAACACACGAATGAGTGTGAGCATAGCCCAGTAAATAATATCACATACAAAAGTTACATAATAATGTAGAACAACAGGTTCCAAACGGCCTTGGGCCCAATTCATATTTCTATTTAACAGATATATAACTATACGAATTTCAAATCAACAACATTCTGGCCTTTGGTCCATTCAGATTTCCATTCATGTCAAAACGGCCTTCGGCCCACTCATTTATGTCAAAACGGCCTTCGGCCTATTCATTCATGTCAAAACGGCCTTCGGTCCGATCATTTATGTCAAAACGACCTTTGGTCCATTCATATATGTCAAAACGACTTTTGGTCCATTCATATATGTCAAAACGACCTTCGGTCCATTCATTTCTACCAAAACGACCTTCGGTCCATTCGATTCTACCAAAACGACCTTCGGTCCATTCGATTCTATCAAAACGACCTTTGGTCCATTCAATTCTATCAAAACGACATTTGGTTCATTTATGTTTATCAAAACGACCTTTAGTCCATTCAATTCTATCAAAACGACCTTTGGTCCATTTACGTTTATCAAAACGACCTTCGGCCCATTCATTTATTCATGTCAAACTCTTGTCCACAATCCCAATTAGCAACTCATAAAGCTTTTAAGGGAATAGACAATTGGACATTCACAAGCATTCGAATATCGATATTACTCACAGTGATCGGCTTGTGGATTCGCCCTAGAGCTTGACCCTACACATTCCATGAACACAAAAGGATCATTAACAATTCAATCCGTTCATTAATTCACATATTCCTCTTTAGGCTTTATTCTTATCTCATTAACTCATTTACAATGCTTAACATATGCCTAAGAGTGATTACAAGTGAAAGAGAACGGAAAACGAAGCATAGAATACATGAACAAAATTTCAGAAAACAGGATCCCCGCTCGAGCGTCAACGTCCCCGCTCGAGCGAACCCTTAAGGCCTGCAAAAGTACTAGTTGCATGAAAAATACGCTCGAACGTATAATAGAGCGCTCGAGCGGAAGACATGTCTACAAAAACTCCCCGCTCAAGCGTGAGATAGCCCGCTCGAGCGGACATCCAACTCTGCAAAAAGTGCTGGGAGCACGATTTTTCCATTCGAGCAGCTATTCCCCCGCTCGAGCAGACATAAAAAATCTGGGTTTTCCAGATTGAGTTCTTGGGCTCCAATTCAAATTTCAACCAACAAAACATGCATGTTATGGCTCAAATCTCAAATATAGTTATGCTAACATGCCATAAACACCAAAACACATTACAATGGAGCCCAATTTCTTGATTTATCTACATGCATGTCCCAAAATATGTCAAACTCAACACCAATATAACAAACTCATGCATTCAAGCTCATATCTTCTCAAATTGTACATGCATGTGATGAATTAGCCACATTCTCAACTTAGATAACACAAATGGTGATCAAGACATGAGTTCCCTTTAACATTTCACATGGATTATACACATTTGTGGTCACACATGCAATATCAAGGTGATTTCCTACATGCATGCACATAATAAGCTTCAATTCAACAAATACAACCCAATTTCATTTCAATCTTACTCTTGATCACCAAATTAGCTTGAGCACACAAAGTTACAAACTATAATCCAAGAATTACTCACCTAGAAGCTTTGATCTTCTAAGCTCTAGTCAATTCTTGAGCTAGATCTCCAAGATTTCCAAGCTTTAGACCAAATTAGCACAATTCTCTCCCTTTCTCTCACTATGGCCGGCCCTCTCTCTCTCACAATTGTCTAACTCAAATTTTTGAGTTCCCAAGAGTTAAAGGAGAGTGTAATACTAACATACAATAGGCCCCACTAGTACATTATTTCAATATAAAATATTTGGGCACTTAATTCATCAATTTAATCAGTTTAATCTGACTAGAATCAATTTCTAATTAAATTTCACCGTAGGCTCTAAAAATTATGCCAATCACGATGGCGTAATCAATTTCGGGTTCTGTGGCCGATAAGGCCCTCAATTTAATTTTCGAAGCGGATTATTCAAACAGATATTCCTACGGTGAACAGATAGAATTTCAAAATCACATATATTTACATAATGGCACACAAAATCATGCTAAATACATAATCATACTCAAATTAAGGACCAATTAGCATACTATAGAACAGGAGTATCACAATAAGGTTCTTAAAATATTCAAATTCTTTAATGGAATTACTTCAAGAACTAAATTTCTAGTAACGAGATTCTCATTTCCCATCAAAATTCCAGGCTTCCGAACATAGTCTTTAAACAAGGGCAAGAGTTCGTGATTAGAGTAAATGTTTGCTCTTTGATTGCATTGAAGAATAATACTATTTGCATCAATTGGTATATCAACTAATATACTAATGAATGATATGATATAATTTTCAAGATTTTGAATCTTTCTAATTTATATAATGGGTGAGGTCATAATTTTAAAATGACAATATTATACCTATGTTGGTATATTAATTACTATATCAATTGGTGCGTTATAGGGTATAAAATAAAGGATTCTAATTGTTTTTGCGATAATTGGAGTTTCAATTATACATGATTGCACTCACACTAGAATACAAAAAAGGAAAGTTTTAACATGCACACTCAAAGAGGTGTACCATATACGTCTCTAATTATGTTATTTTCTTATTTAGTTATAACCAATTTTTTTCTTTAATTATGATACTATTTTAGTTATGATTCACAAATTTTTTAGTTATACCTCATGTTGTATCTGGTTATCAAATTTTTTTATTTTTTTAATTATAACTTAAAAAATATGAAATTATATATATATATATATTTTTAATTATAAGATGTATATGATATACACATTGTAAAGGGTGTGTATGATAATGTTTTCCAAAAAATAAAGAAAAAATACATACATACAGGTCGACATGTGATGGGAATAATAATAATAGAGCAAAGGCATTATGGTCTGGTACAGGGAAGGCTGGATTTAGACACACTTTGAGCAAAGCAAATGCAATGCAACCAGTACTAACATGTATATATATATATAAGTGGGGAATTATTAATTCACATACTCATAATCAAAGTACCAATATATACATATATATATATATATATAAGTGAGGAATTATTAATTCACATACTCGTAATCAAAGTACCAATATATACATGTTAATACTAGTTGCATTGCATTTGCTTGGCTCAAAGTAACAGGTGGAATTGAAAGCAAACAAAGGGGGCCCAAAGTGCTTCCATGGTTATCAGAATCCGGATTCGAATCTTACGATCCTACAATTTTACGATCTATTTGAGTACAATCGATCCGGATCATGTAAAAAATTTCTTATAGGTAGGATCTTTCGATCCTGGTAATGGGATCTTATAGGATCGTGAATTCTAATCCGAATCCGATCTTATCCGATCCAATTTACAAGCCTTGTTTTGTATTGTATGACATATTTTATTGTAAATTTTATGTTTATTGTCTAAGTACCAATTTATGTGGTCAAAATAAATAATAAAAATTAAGTAGTATTGAATCAATTAGACTAAGAAAAACAAACTAAGAAACAAACATTTAATTATTGCGGAAATTTAAGAAACTTAAATAGTCTAAAAAGCAAACTTAACTTTAGCAAAGTCTGAGGAGGGTAAGATAATTGCAACTTTATCCCAATTTTTGGAGAGATTATTTTTGTGACTCGAATCCGCTCCACTAGGGATGCTAATGACAAACTTTATCATTCGGTTAAGCTGCTCTTTTAAGTTCTTAATTTATTTTTATATTCAACTTTGTGAAATATTTTTTCTTCACTTTTTATACATTATTGTAAATTGTAAAGTATTTTGTTATAAAATTCTTTTTCTTCGCCTTCTTTTTTTGATGAAATACAAAACATTTACCATCGAGTTTTCTATTGTATAATATTATATATATATTTTACATGAAGTATTATATTTTTCACAATATCTTTCCTTCTTTTTAATAGAATATAGGCTCATTTTGTGTACACTTTTAAGAAATATTTATTTAAATTAAATTATTATGTAATTTACCTTTTTAAGTAGGATCTTACAATCTTTGATCTGATTTTATGATCTGATCCTATAAACACCTCTAAAGACTCAATATAAGATTTCAATTTTAACAACCTTTCTATGAAGAAACATATACAAGAAGATCAGCTCTGTTGGTTGTGAGTGGCTTTAATGCCAATGTTCCGAAGAGAGAGAGAGAGAGAGAGAGAGAGAGAGAGAACAGAAATCATTCAAGCTTTTACTGAGATATGCACACACACATATGACATCCTGTTTACTCAGAACAATAATGTAGCCTGTACTTTTTTTTTTTTTATTTTATTTTGGTAAACTGAAACTTTATTAATTAAAGCTAAAGGTACATAATTCTAGGTAAATAGTCTCTCTTGCATCATCATACAATTGATTTGCAATACAAATAAAAGTGGACCAAAAAATATGCAAAATTATCAATTACATGAGATGTTTGATTTGCTAAAACATCCGCACAACCATTCGCCTCACGGTACACATACTTAATTGTTCGAACTCCCAACTGACTCATCAGGAACTCGCAGTCACAAATTAGATTGCTCAAATGATGCATGCAATTGTTTGTATTCATGATAAAGCTGAATAACATTTAGTGCATCAACTTCAACTTCAATGCTACAACATCCTTTATCAAGAGCTAAATTAAGACCATCTATTAAAGCCTGAAGTTCATCTTCTAAGCTTGAGGCCACGCCTATATTTCAGTAAAAACCAGTGATCCAGTTGCCCCTTTTATCTCTAATTAATCCACCAGTAGAAGCGAGGCCAGGATTGCCCTTGGCTACCCCATCAGTATTGAGCTTGAAGTTTGAGGTAATAGGGGATTGCCAAAAAACATGATGGATGATTCTTGTTTTGGGGACTCCAATGGAGTTTGTGTAGTGCTGCCATTCCAGGGCTAGAGCAGTGACAAGGGAATTGTTGAAAGGGGTGGGCTTATTGGGAGAAAAATAATGTAGCCTGTACTTCACTTGCCCTAGAAAAAGGCTTTTCAGATTCATTGGATGGGTAATTGGAGTTTGGAATCATGTTTATATTTTTGTATTATAGTATCGTGTCATTTTGAGATTTATATTCAATTTGTATTGTATTAACTTGTCATATTTTTTATTTTTAATTTTTAAAATTTAAATTTCATAAAACTAATTCAAAAAAAATATTTAATTTTAACTTTAATTATATTTCCTCAATTTCAAAAATAAGACGCTATTATTTATCTATTTATTAAATTGACTTGCATATAAAAAGATCCTACTTATTCCAAATTGAAAAATATATATATATATACATATTAATCGTAAAATCTTATTTTACTTGTTTGTTATTCAACTGAATGAGATTACATAAAAAAAATTTAACATTTTCAAGCACTTTTTGCTAAAAATAACATTGCTATATGTAACTAGTCTTTCATTAAATATAGGGAGAACTAAATGCAAGTGGGAGAAAGAAAAAAATTACTAATACATGGAGGGGTAGCCTTTCATTTGCACCAATACATTTACATCCCTACGTGTTTGTAATTTTTTTTTCCTTCTCCTACCTAGTAGTTCCCCTTTAAATATATTGTCTTTGACAATGTCATCTTATGTGGATTCAAATACTTACTGCCTGTTTGGTAATGTTTACGTTTTCAATTTATATTTACAAAAATTTTATAAACTGATTTTTGTTTATTTTTAGAAAAACATAAACTACAAATGCGTTTGGTTTAGACAAAATGTTAAAAAAAAATTAAAATATAAAAAAGAGCGAGAAATGGCAAGTGGAGACGAGTGGTGGCGGTGGAAGACAGTGGTGGAAAATGATGGCGGGTGGTGGTGGCGGAAGACAGTGGTGGAAAATGATAGCGAATGGGTGGTGGTAGTGGTGGTGGGTGGTGGGTGGTGGCGAGTGGGTGGTGGTTGTGGCAGGTGGGTGGCGGATGGGTGGTGGTGGCATATAAGTGGTGGTGGGTGGGTGGGTGGGTGGGTGAGTGGTGGTGTGGGTGGTGGTGGTGGTGGTGGTGGTGGTGGCGGTGGTGGTGGCGGATGGCGGGTGGTGGTGGGTGGTGATGGGTAGGTGGTGGTGGCCGGATGGGTGGTAGGTGGGTGGCAGATGACGGATGGTGGTAGGTGGTGACGGGTGGGTGGTGGTGGCCGGTGGGTGGGTAGGTGGGTGGGTGACGGTGGCGGTCGGTGGGTGGTGGTAGCAGGAGGGTAGCGGGTGATGGGTGGTAGTGAGTGGGTGGTGGTGGTGGTGGCAATGGCAGTGGCTGTGGCGGGTGGTGGTGGCAGGTGAATGACCGGTGGGTGGTGGGTGATGGTGATGGTGGTGGTGGTGGTGGTGGTAGTGGGGGGTGGTGGTGGTAGTGGTGGTGGGTGGTGGGTGGTGGGTAGTGGTGGCGAGTGGGTGGCAGGTGGCTGGTAGTAGCAGTGGCGGGTGGTAGATGGTGGTGGCAAGTGGGTGGTGAGTGGTGGTGATGGGTAAGTGGCAGGTGGCGGTGGCAAGCGGTGGATGGTAGTGGCGGGTGGTGGTGGTGGTGGTGGCAGGTAGGTGGTGGGTGGTGGTGGTAGGTAGGTAGTGGTGGCAGAAGACGGTGGTGGAAAATGGTGACAGGTGGTGGCTAGTGTTGGGTGGTAAAAAAAAAAAAAAAAACTCAAAACTCAAAACGTAAACTCATGTTTTGAGTTTACATTTTTTGGCCAAATTTATAAACTGAGACCATTGATTTATAAATCAAAAATTTATCAAATAAGTTTTTATTTGAATTTTTAAAATTTTTATAAATATAAACTAAAAATTAAAAACATAAATATTACCAAACGACACCTTAATATAACCAATTTATTTTTTGTGTTGTTATGTTATGTCAAAAAATTAACAATCTTAACACATCAATTTTGAGTTAACATGTCGAAAAATTCCTACAGCCTAATTTTAATTAGTATTTTACTGGTTGCCTCAAAAGAATTTTGTAGAGAGCCCCATTGAAAAGGTAAAAAAGACTTTCAACTTTGTATCCAAAAAAAAAAAAAAAAACAACCAGCTGCCCATCCCATTATTTTGGTACAACTTCTACTTGCATAAGTTAAGAAAAAAATAATTATTAAAAAGTAAAGAAATGAATGATTTTAATTTCAGTTTCTTAACACCAAACAGGCCTTATCATGGATATTAGAAAAAGTGTAGATGCTTCAAGTCCTGAATAAACAAATGTGAAACAAAATATTTCAAACATTTTAAGTCATACTTATATGTTTTTTTTTTAATGAAATTTTTTATGTGGATGTAACAAAACTGTTAGGATTAAGACATGAACAACATGCCCGTGAATGCCTACACTTTTTTTGACTTGATAAATAAATTCAAACAGGTGAGAGGTCTGTCAGGGTAAACTCCCGTGATTTGAGCAGAAGCCCAAAAACTTAAACCGGACATAGAGCAGCATATCAGACAGTGCCGGCCTGCGCATGGGCCAACAACGTCATGGCGTAGGTCCTTAAAATAGACCAAAAAAGAAGCTCTCTCTATTATGATTTAATCTAACATATTAAATATATTTGAAATTAAAAAAAAACTCAAACTAATTTAAAATAAATTAATCGATTAAAAAATTAAAAGGCCCATTCAAAAAAATCAACATTATTATCAATTGATAATAAGCCCAAAAAAAGGGGTCTCCTCCTATTATAGTTTATTATAATATATTATGTATGTTTTAAATCTAAAAAAAAAATTTAAGAAAGACCCAAACTAACTTAAAATAAATTGACTTATTAAAAAATTGAAAGACTCATTTAAAATAATTAGCATTGTTATTCATTGAAAATGATTTTCTAAAAAAACTAGATTATGCAAGTATGATTGATTTATTTGCTTCTAAAAATACAAGAAGAGCGAGGATCAATCGACACTTATTAATTGTTGTAATGTAATACAAAGTATTTTTTGTGATTTTAACACAAATCTTTTATCTTTTATCTTCATTTTTTTTTTCATTTTTTTTCTTTCAATGGAAAAAATATATATAAATGGCTCTAAAAATTTATTAGTTGATTATTGGTTTTGAGCTCCGGAAACCTCAGGGTCGAGCCTGATATTAGAGCAACTCCAACACACTCTCTACTTTTCACTGGCTAAAGTATGAAAAACGTACATTCTTTATTTTACCCAATTACTTTAGCTATTGTGTTCTCTAATCATACTTTTTATTTTAACTAATCATTCAAACTAACTTAATTTATTTTTAAAACAAAAAATACTAATTTCTGATATTTCACTAATATAAATTTGCAATAATAATAAATTTGTCTATACAAACATACAAAACCTGTAGAATGAGAAGAAAAAAGAATACAAAATATAAAATAAGTTATTTCGTAATTCATCAAACAGAATTGAAAGAACATATAAAATTGCTATATACACATATACATATATAAAATATATAAAATCCCAAATTCAAGACATAAATATACAAAAATCTAAGATATATACATACATATTTATTTGGAGAGCCTCTGAAACTCTTTAATTATAACCATCAAAAAAGTAGAATGGTAAAATAATTAACCCAATAATCAATTCATTAGAGTTCAAAATTAAAAATACATTAACTAAAATACCTAATAAATTTTGTTTAACAATCCCTTCAGAAATGTTCGACAATCGATGGAGCATAAACAAACGAGACCTACTAGCGCAGTTGTGTTCGGTCCTAATCACAAAAAAGTCAGGGCTCAAGTCAAGCCTCATAAAAAAAATTAAAAAATTAATTTCCGTGAGGCATATTTTTTAGTGTGCCATTTGACGAATGTGTTAGCCGAGATGTTATGTCCACGACGCAGATTATCGAGGTGATTGTGGTATTATTGAAATATTGTGCTATAACGTCAAAATTTAAAATATTTGAACAGAAAACGAAAGTTCTAGATAAATGAGACATTTAGGGTACGTTTGGGAAGCCGGTTGTGGCTAATTTAGCCAAAACACAACAAAATTGGCTAAATTAATTACAAGGCGACAAAATATGAATCAACCTCCATTTGAATGGTAGCTCACATACAATAAGGAGTTAAATTACCAAAATGCCCCACGTTAAAAATGTTGAACCAATTAGTCACTACCGTTCATGTGTCCTACTCAGCTACACTAAAGTATTACCTCAACTAGCCAAGTCATGTCAACAACAATAAGGAAAACGTTTTTTTAATATTTTTAAATATTTTAATTTCAAAATATTACAATTTGAATTTTTTAAATTTTAAAATTTTTTATAAAAAAAATTCAAACTCTATTTTATAAAAATATTTTTAAATATTTTAATTTTTTTGTTATGTATTTGGTTATAATTTGAGTGTATAGTTGTGAAAGTAATATGGAGTTTCAAATTATGTGTTTGGTTATGAGTATTAAAAATAATTTCTTAATTAAGTTTTGTTTTATGTGTTTAGTTACGATTGAGTATAGAGTTGTTTTTAAATTAAAATATTAACATTTTAAATTATTTAAATTTTTTGAATATTTAAATTATTTAAATTTTTACGATTTAAATTTTTAGATTATTTAAATAAAATTAAATATTATTTAAATATTCAAAATAAAATTAAATAAAATTAAAATTAAATTATTTAAAATACACAGGACAATAAAATAAAACCTCACTTTTTATCATTTTACAGAAAATGAAAAAAAATTAAAATTAAAATTAGAATAAAAATAAAAACCACATGAAAATACCATTGAAAAAAAAAAAAAAAAAAACTTAGCCTGGGTTAGTGACGTCACTGTCAGGACAACCGCCGAAATAAAAATAAAATTTAATGCCAGGGGCAGTTTAGTAATATTACATATGGACACCTCACCAAAAAGTTAAAAAGTCAAAAAAATCCTTCTCAAACCAGACTTTTTAGCCCCAGGCTAAAATAGTTAAAAAATTCAAAAAGTCAACCCACTTCCCAAACGGAGGCTTAATTCAAATAAGGATGAGACTCTTGAAGAGTTCATTCATATCTAATTAAGAGTTCAAGACAAATATTGTACTTGAATCTTATGAAATAAGACTTTTAGGAGACGAGAACAATATTGACTATAAAAATAAGGCACTCCCTTTGTCTAATGTATGCTTTTTATTTGTGCGCTGATTATTTAAGTTGAAATCTGGGGAGATTATTGAATGACTTGATCGTCAGAATGTCCCCGGATAGATGAGTCACCGTGGTATTCTTATCTTCTTGTTGACAGGTGCTTGATTTAATATATTCTGCCGCGTGCTTTCCAACTAAATTTTTTATTTGGTTATGAAGTCGGAAATCAACACTCACAATTTCAAAATACACCATTTTAGTAACTTTTTACCTTTTTACGAGAAAAAATGTAAAGAAATAATCAGTGTGTTTGGTTTGAATTTTTTGGATTAAGTTTTTTGAAAATTGAATTTTTTGGTTTTCGTGTTTTTTTGTTTTTAATGAATATTTTTAAAATTTTAAACATTTTTTTTTACTTTTTTAAATGCACCTTATTTAGATGTATCTAAAAAGTAAAAAAATTGTGAAAAAATATTTTTAAAAATAAATAAATACATAAAAATACAAAAAAAAAATGTACTGAATTCTCTTTTTTTTATATTTTTGGTATTTAGTGAATTTTTAAAAGGTTTCTTTTACAATTTTTTTACTTTTTAGGTAAATTTATGTTAGGTGTGTCTAAAAAGTAAAAAAAAATTACTTAAAATATTAAAAAATTCAATAAAAATAAAAAAATACGAAAAATAAAAAAGTAGAATTTTCTGAAAAGAGTTTTTGGAAAACTCTAACCAAGCATGCTGTAATCCCAAAAAGACATACAGACGATAAGTATGCTATTTTAGTAGGGTTGCCAAACAACCCCCAAATAAATATAAATATAAATATATAAAAAAAAAAGTAAATTAAACTGATGACCCCTTACATTTAAAAAATATATATAAATTTTTTTATAATTTTATTATAATTACATCGATCTCTCTTGTAGGAAGGCTAAAAGGATTGAAACTAATACTTGAGTAAAAACACAAAAATAAATAAAATTTTATTAGTAACAAAACCATATAACTAGCAATTCTATAATAAAAAGGAAACTAAGTGTAAAATTTACTATATATCCTCTAAACAAAAAACAATAAAATTTACCCACAAAGAAAAAATCAAAGTAAAAAAAGATAAAGAAGAAAGAATGTAGCCAAATAGTCAAAACGCGTCTCATTTGTTAGCAAACTATGGCTAACAAATTACTTTATTATTTTAACTAGTCATCATTTTAACCACAAAATCTTACAATATTATGCTCTCACTTGGTTTAGTTTTCAAAAACTTGTTTCAAAAAATTTTTCTAAAAAATTAAAATTTGAAAAAAAATAAAAAAAAAATAATAATTATCATTTTTATATAATTTTATCTTTTAAGAAGTCAAAAAAAATAATAATAATTTAAAATAATATTTTTTATATCTATTTTTATCAAACTAGTTTATATTTTTTCAAAAAAAAATTCTAAAGCACAAACCAAAACAAGGCCTACATGTTATATTGTCCTATTTCATTTAAATATTTTTAAATGTTAAAATATAAAAATCTTGTTATTTGTAGGAATGGCAACGGGGCGGGGCGGGGCAGGGCAGGGCGGGGATCACCCTCCCCGTCCCCGATCCCCGAAACTACAAAAATCCCCATCTTCGGCCCCGATTCCCGACGGGGAACTCATCACTCCCCCCAACCCCGCCCCCAACGGAGATCGGGTTTCCCCGACCCCGGAAAATCCCCGTACTCATCATCAACAACATCATTCAGCAACATCATCCAAAAAAAAAAATTCATGAACAAAAACATCAACGGCAACATCTTAAAAAAAAAAAAAAACCATCAACAACTTCATCAAGGGATTCAAGGCAGCAACATCATCAACAAAAAAAAAAATAGAAATAGATCTGGTGGAGGGACGAAATCGACGATAGCAGAGAAGAATCTTCTCAAATCTGTCATGGCAGAGAGAGAGGGAAGCGAGAGCCGACGGAGGAGGCCGCAAGAGGCGACGGAGGAGGAGGTCACCAGATCGGATGATGTCACTGCAACTGTGGTGATTCGGAGGAGGAGGTCGCGGTGATAGGAGGAGGGAGATTGCGGTGATAGGAGAGAGAGATCGATGGAGGGTTTTAAAGAGAGAGAGAGAGAGAGACATGAGGGGCAGTGATAGATGATAAAATCAATTATAAAATCAATACAGAGGTGTTGGTTTTATGTATTGATAAAGGAAAATGATTATTTTATGTATTGATAAAGGAAAATCAATACAGTGTGTAAAATAGAGGGGTTCAATACAGTGTGTAAATGAGTGACGGACGAGGGTTGGTTTATAATATATATATATATAGAGGGGTAAAATAGTAATTTTATTTTGGAAAAATTCGAGGCTAGGGCCGGGAACGAAGACGGGGACAGGCCGGGGCTTGAACACTGATCCCCGTCCCCGGCCCGAAACTGATCGGGGATTTAATTTCGAATACCATCCCCGTCCCCACGGGGATATTTTTCGTGAAAAAATCATTATAATTCGGGGCGGGGGATTGGGTCCTCGTCGGGTCGGGTTTAAATTGTCATCCCTAGTTATTTGGTTCCCCCCTCCCCACAAAAAAATAAATAAATAAATGAAAAAATAAATAAATAAAAAGATTTGATTTTTCTCACATTAATCATCTTAACTTAAGAGAGCATTTAGACATGATAGGCCCATTTTGGATCGATTTTAGTAATTCAAATCATTCATTTTTTTGAACTCAATAGATAAAATATTCATATAAAAAAATTAAAAAGAAAATTACCTAAACATCAAGATGTTGCAAGGAACAATAAAATAATGGTCCAATCCATAGATACTCATAATACAAGAAGCCCACCGGTTTTGAACAGCACAGTTTCACTTTTTGTGCCTGTTTGGTAGAATTTATTTTCAGCTTAAATCCACTTATAGCTTAAAATAAGTGATTTTGGAGTATTTGGTATAACTTTTCAGAGATGGATTATAACTTATTTTAAGTGATTTTTAGCTTAAATCTCTAAGTTGGGTGAAAGGTGCTTATAAAAACAACTTAAACGAGCAGCTGAATTTTGAGGAACCTAATGACTTAAATGCCCCTCATATACTTCAAATATTACCAAAAAACCAAATATATAAATCTATAATCAAACACTGTTCACTTCTTCACAGAGAGAGAGGGAGGGGGGCGATTTCCAGTGGCATATTACGATGATCTCACTCTCCCTCTTCACAATCTGAACCACTGCCCTCACCCTCCCTTTTCACGATGATCGTGATGTTGTTTTTAGAACCAAACCCTAACCCTCACTCTCTCTATTCACAATCTGAACCACAGCCCCTTTCTTTACCTCACCCCCACCCCGATCGCCGTCTGTCGCCACTGTGACTCTGTCGCCTCCTTCAACTCCAGAATGCAACACAAACCTAAATCTCCCCTTCTCGTTGCTCTTCCCTTCTTGTCACCGTTGCGAACCATCGCCGCCGTGTCACAGCAACCCATTTCTTCTTTGTCGCCATGGCCGTCATGTCACAGCAACCCATTTCTGCTTTTCTCTCTCTCTGTCATGATCTAAAACAACATTACGATATGAAAATGGTGATGATGATGATGACAACAATCGAGGGTTTCTGGCGGTGGTGGAGGAGATGGATCGAGGGTTTCTGGTGATGGGTTTCTTGCAAACCACCACCGGCGGCGGCGGCAGCTTCGGCTCCGGTTCCGGCTCCTTAGATCTAGGGTTTGCAAAATTGTAAAATGAAATAAAACAAAGAAAAAAAAAACACAACAACAATTTATTTCAATTAACTTTGTTTAATTTTTTTTAAAAAAATATTTCAATTAATATTGAAATAAATTGTGCAATTTTACAATTTACAACTTATAAATAACAATAATACATGGATATTAAAAAGAAATACAATTGTTATATTATTAATTGTAATGAAAAAAATAACAATAATATAAATACATGGATATTAATTGATATTAATTGTAATGAATTAATGAAAATGGATATTAATTGTAATATGATATTAATTGTAAAAATGGATATAATATATTAATGAAAATAAACACATGGATACATGGATATTAATTGTAATGATAAGGAGAAAAAGAAAAAGAAAAAAAAAATGAAGAAAAAAAAAAGTATTGATGCTAATTAAATCATTAATTGACACTAATTAATTTATAATGAAAAAATGAAATAATTTTATACTAATTGATACTATTAATGAAAATAATAATTTTTGTAATACTAATTATATTAACTTTTATTAATAAATAACTTTTTTAAAATTAAAATTGAAAAAAATGACAAATAATCATTTTATATCATATAAGGGCAAAAAGGACAATTACACAGCAAAAAATTATTTTACAGCTAATTAACTACTCTGCTGTTTAAATCCACAATCTCATAACTGCACTAAACAAGTTAACAGCTTATATTTACGGTTATAAGTTATAATCTATAATGGACTCCGTTTGGTAGAGTTGTGGGAAAGTGATTATGTGCCTGTTTGGCATAAATTATTTACAGCTTATTTCAGCTTTCAGCTTAATTTAAGCTATTTTGATGTGTTTGGTTTAGCTTATAACTTATAGCTTATAGCTTTATGGAAGTCAGAAATCAGCTTATTCTTTGAGTGGGGCAGGAGATGCTTTAAGAATAAGTTGGAAATCAGCTTAAGCTGAAAGTTATAAGTTATAAACTGTTTAGGCATAAGCTATAAGCACTTTCCCATAACTCTACCAAACAGGGCTTATAACTTATAGCCTAACAGCTGATAGCTTATAACTGTGAACATAAGTTGATTTTTGATTTATAAATTAAGCTTCTCCTCCCCCACTCAAAGAATAAGTTAATTTTTGACTTACAAAAAGTTATAAGCTGTATTATTAAGTTGAATCAAACACATCAAAATAGCATAAATTAAGCTCAATGCTGAAATAAGCTAGAAATAAGCCCTACTAAACAGGGTCATAATTACTTTTTCACATCTCTACCAAACGAAGCCTTTGAGGCAAAAGTACCAAGATGCTCAAGAGTTTGTCCAATTAATTTAATTTTTTATATGAATAATCTAGTTACAAAAATTTATAAAATAAATTATACGAATGATTAAAATAAATCATATAGTAAGCGCACAAGGGCCCAAGAGAATAGGTGATGCATGAACTTTCATCTGATCAACAGAAAGTGTTGATTGTTTGTTTTCATTTCAAACTTTTTAAATTTTTTTTTTATTTTTTATTATTATTATTTTTTTTAATCTCAAAGTTAGTTTGACATGCCATGCATTATTTCAGTTGTGTTCACAGCAAACCACAGGTTGTGTGTGAGACTTTTTTATGAAAACTACAGCAAAATTAGCAAGGAGAAGCTAGGGGTGCTCAAAAAAATTGGTGAAAATAATAAACCGATTTAAATCGATGAAAATCATAAAATTTGATCCGCTTTCTCAAAAGGACAGTTAGGTTCTAGTCTTAAGTTATCAAGAATTGTTGATTTCCAGATTAAGACTCCAAAGAACCAAACAAAGAATAATTTTTTAGAGTAATTTTTGAGATAAAAAGTACGAAAACTTATTTGGTTTGCCTTTTTTTAGAAATGATTTTGAAAATTTGTTTTAGGAAAAGAGTTTTAAAAAAAGTGATTGATTTGATGTATGTGAGAGAGAGTCTGATTTTGGAAAGTAAATAACCAAACAAAATTTTGAGATTTTTTTTAGAAAAATTTATTTGGTTTGATTACTCTTAAAAATTTATTTGTAGAGAATTTTTTTCAAAATTTTTTCTAAAAAACAAAACAAACAAGGCCTTTAGAACCAAATAAAACCAGACTAAATCGTTTCCTTTACACTCTGCATTATTTAAAATTACAATTACGTAGTACTCAGTAAATAATATGAAAAAAAAAATTGATAGTATTTCTTTACACATCTTGTAAAAATTTGTTTTGAAAAATATTATGAAATTGTTAAGTATTCTTGTGAATTTTTTGGACTACTTTTATAGCTAATTATCATTTTTTTTAATTAAACTAGATAGATATACTGATAAATCCAATCATTGAATTAGACACAATACTCTCATATAAGACATTAAATATATGAGTCCTACCTCATATGAGAAAATTCGATGGTGCTACATGCACCAATTAGTCTACACACTAGCGTACCAACTTTGGCAAGGGCTCATTGGGCTTTTTTGGCTAAATGAGCCACAAAAGACAGAATAGGCTCATGAGCCATAACAGACAAAACATCCCATCCAACCCCATAATCATTACACTCTTCTCTCACAAAAAAGTCAAAAAAGTCAAAAGCCCTTCCCAAACTAAGCTTTTGAGCCTAAGCTCATATAGCCAAAAAAGCCAAAAAGCCAACCCACTTTCCAAACGGAGGTTGACCACATTTATTATACAAGTTATAAATATCTAAAATCATACAAATGATACCACATCATCTATTAGTATACTAGTGTGTACATTAATTGATACATATAGTATTATTCAAGAAAATTATGTACAATCTGCAATTAAATTTTGTGATTGGGGGCCCGAAAACGGGACGCCCCGAATGCCTCTAATTTTTTTTTTTTTCCTTTTCAGCAGAAGAAAGGAGGAAGACGAAGAAGGGAAGGAGGGGGAGGGAGGACTGGAGGGGGCCTAAAAAATGGAGGAGGAGGGGGCGGAGGCGAGGCCGACGCGATCGGCGGCGATCGGCGCAAGCGACGCGACCTCTCTCTCTTTCTCTCCCTCTCCCTCTCTCCCTCTTCCTCTGCAACTTGCAGAGGTCGAAAATGGCGGGAAAAAAAAAACGGAATGCCCAAAACGACGTCGTTTTGTGCATTCGGGACATTCAGAGGAAGCAGATTCGGGCACCAAATCATTTTTCTTAAATTTTATACATATAGAATAACTGATTTTTTTTCATTTTTAATGGGAATAGCACCACAAAAGTTGACTAGTTCAGTTTTCTATCCTACAAGCAGTTACACATCACTGTTCTATGTGCACTTGACACAAGTCACCAACATATTCATTAACAATAAAAACCAATAAATCATCATTTAATTACTTTCTTAAGATAGTAAGTCACATTTCATTGCATTCCTTTCTTCTCAAATCTTCAAACCTCCATTGACTTTTTAAATTATGCTCCATTGACTTTTTAAAAACCAATATATATACATATATATTCTGCAATCTCGCCCAATAATATTTACAATTGCAACTGCCTAACCACCAAAAAAAGATTGAAAAGATGGTTCATAATCCTACAAATAATTATAAAATAATAATAAATAATTATTTATAAACCCAATAGAATTAAATAAAATATAATCATATAAAAAAAATCTTATCGACAAAAATGTGTTGTCACTATTCTTAAGGCACGATTTAATTGATGTATATGAGAAAAGGATACAAAGGTTGACCGGATTTCATATCCAATTGTATGCCCCTGGTTTCATGTTTGGTTGCCCAATTAGTCCCAGGTGTTTGGTTGCACAACTAGTCGCAGACATAAGCGGGCGTTTGAATATTACATCTCCTACCACCAATATAAGGTTATATATCTTGTATTAAGGGTAAAAATAATCACTTCCCTTTTATCCTATTAAATATTATACCTTAACAACACATCGTAAAATTATCGTCATAATATATATAATTTATCTTATTTCTTAAGGATAATATTTCATCATCTATCCCAAAAACATTACGGGCTTGTTTAGTAGTTTGTTTTTGAGAGAGTTATTTTTATAAAAAAAATTTAAAATTTTGTTTGATTTGTGATTTTTCTTACTTTCTCTCTCTTACACATCAATCAATTATTTTTTCTCTCGCAGACATCTACCTAATTACAATAAAATATCAAATCATCCCAAACTCTTAAACTCCAAAATTACTTTCAAAATATACAATCAAACAAATCAAAAAAAATTTTAAACTCTCTCCCTAAATTTTTTTTAAAAAAAATCACTCACTCAAAAACAAACCAAACACACCTTACATTTCCTCTTCACTTTTTAATATTTAATCCGGACAATCGAATAGGTACATGGCCCGGCACAGCAGATTAACGACGGCCTACCTTTCAAGATTAAATTATTATATTTTTGTGAGTGCGCAATCGCAATGTGAAGGAAAAATTCAATGTCAAACCAAAACTGAATTTTAAAATTGTTTCACTAATTTTAGAATGACACAAGGACTGATGCGAAGTATGCAAAAGGTTTTAAAGAAGTTAAAAGGAAAGTGGAGACGGCGAGTCAGATGAAATAACATGAAAAATACTGTTATACAAATATGATAAGCTTATATTATCCATCTGATAATGTTTTTCTCCGTCTTTTTCATCTAACACGTTGATTATATTTTTTCCCGTCTCTTTTTCTTTTTTCATCTAACACGTCTTATTTAAATTGTAATTTAATAGCTAGCTATTTGAGTAACATGTCTTATTTAAATTATAACTTAATGAGAAATGTTAGGGATCATGAAAAATCTTTCATGAAAATGATCATGAAAGATTTGTGACCCTTAGATTACCTTGATTAATGTGTAGTGTTTTATTCTAAGTGTAATCCAAATATCACAAATCTTTCATGATCATTTTCATGAAAGACTTTTCATGATATCTAACATTGCTGTAACTTAATAGCTAGCTATTGGATGTAATCATCCAAACGGAAAAGGCCTTGGCCCGTCTTTTTCATCTAATGACTCATTTAAAACGTGTTGATCTTGAGAGAATTTGAGTAGCCGTGAGACTCATTATGGCTTCGATTTTAATAATTTGAATCTTTTATTTTTTATTAAAAAAATTAAATATATCTAATAATCATAACCTATTCATTTGAGGGTGCTCGGGTCAAAAATCCAAAATTATATTTTCCTTAGTCAAAAGATCTCAGCGCAAAAATAATTTGCCCATAAAGACAAACTGAAACAAAATAACTAAAATACCCATATATATATATATATAACAATCAAACCCTCTTACATCAAACCATTCTTCTCTCTCTCTCTCCGATCTAAACCTAGGTGTGCCGTCCTCCGCCACCGCCGCTGCCCCCGTCCTCCGCCACCGCCAATCTCAGCGTACTCACCACTGTCATCGTCGTCGTCTTCCTCTCTCTTCCTCTTCTCTCTCTTTGTATCTAGGGTTTTCATAACCCTCTCTCTAGATTCACAGACTCGAATAGCCATGTCAACTCACCATGTTAGTCGAAGATGGAGATCTAGTTGATTTGGTGAAGTCGACTCAGCTACCACTGCCGCGACTCAACGCACTTACCACCGTCGCCATCATCATCCTCCTCTCTCTTCCTCTTATCTCTCTTTGTATCTAGGGCTTTCACAACCCTCTCTATAGATTCACAAACTCGAACAACCATGCCAACTCACCTACCCTGCCGGTTGGAGATGCAAATCTGGTGGATCTACATCAACAGTCACTCTCAAACCCTAGGCATGGCTCCGTCAAATCCGAAGCCAAATTGCTCACCCCTGACACAGTATCTAATCACATACTTGGATCTGGTGGATTGAAAAATCTGTAAACCAGACCACGCCAACGTGGGCTTCGCAATCTGGACCAATGTTTCGGTTCACGATGGCACAATGGCACGAGCTGGAGCATCATACAAGTATTTAGCTTCGAATATATAGGTCCTTTGAATGTATGTATAAATGCATATGTCTATGTCTCTATCTCTTTCTTTGTTTCAGACTTTTTTTTTTTTTTTTTTCGGGTAGTTGTTCTGTATGTGTACATGTATATGTGTGTGTATGTATGTATCTCTCTCTCTCTCTCTCCTTTTATTTACATTTTTTTTTTTTTTGGTAGTTGTTGATATGTTGTTGTTGATGATGAATCTTGTTGATAATGATGAAACAGATCTATACAAATTTGTTGTTGAACAGATCTGTAATTTGCACAGATAACAAACATATTGAGGGCTTTAATTTGCACATATATCAAACACAGATCAGATCACTACCTGAAAATTTTGAACATATAGGACAAATCATCTATCTATCCTTCTAAAAGAAAGATTTGTTCAAAATTTGAACATATAGTGGCTTGGTATATTTCAATAACAAATATTTGGATAGATAAAAAAAATAAAAATAAATAACAAATAGAATTGAAAAAAAAATTAAACAGATAAATAGAATTTAGAGAAAGAATTAAACAAATACATATACTTTAGGAGAAAAAATTGAACTAGACAAAAAATTTAAACATATAGATTTAAATTTGAACATATAGTCAAAAAGTCAAACAGATAAAAAAAAGTCAAACGATAAAATTGAAAATAAAATATTTTTTAAAATTTCTCACCAAACTATTTCAGAACATGGACCATTCATCAATAAAAAATATCACTTGAACCTAATGTCTTATATCTTTAATCACATTTAAAAATAAACAATATTATATTCAAAAAAAAAAATCCATTTTAGCAATTTTATTTTATTTTTTTTAGCATGGAGGAAATAAGGCGGGACCCACGAAAAGGCCACACCTAGGCAATTGCTGACTAGGAGGTCCTCCACGCCCCTTGTATAACACACATCCAAACTTCCCGATATGAAGTCAAATATGAAGTTTTGACTGGGATACCGCAACCCACCACTTCTTTCTTTCAATTATGTTATTAAATATCAGTCAAATCACCAATTTCCCCAAAATACTATAAAACATGTCATTTACTTGAAAAATTACGTTGAATGATTTTCCTTTTTTGATAACTCATCTCCATACTACTATCTTTCATACTCTTTAATACTCCATATTGTGAATTTCACTTTAGATACACAACAATAATCTAAACTAATACAATTATATTTAAGAAATTTGTTCAAAACTTTAGAATGACAATCGCCTTTACCAACCTCTCCTCGATCCATCCCTTACTATGGAGGAGAGTCCTTCGTTCTTTTTTTTTTTTCCTCCCTCAAACTGGAAGCAATTACCTAATTTATCACACAACTCTCCATTTTAACAACCCAACACCAGATGACCTTCTTTCATAAGCAGTGACTCCAAGCCTATAGCATTTCCATTCCTGTATGTCCAGGGACCAAAAATAGAGGGCAACCACAAGAGCAAGCCTGCCCATGTATTAGCTACCTCTGCTCTTAGAAGCAACTAACTTTGTATGATCCTCATTTGTTCTTTCATTCATACATTTTTTTTGAACTCCTCTTTCATTCATACATTGTTAAGAAAATTATGATTTCATGTTATTAATAACTCTGATAGCACATGCATAGCGTGTGCACACTATCTAGTCTACATCTATTAAAACGTACATGGCAATTGGCCTTAACACTCTTCGTCACGCCTTTTTTTTTTTTTTTTTTCAAAAATGCCCACAACAATTGATGAGTTTAAAAACTATCATATAAAATCAAACATATTCAAATATTTAGATCTCCACAAACATTGACGGTTTTTATTCATCTTATTCATTTATAAATTATAAATCTTTTTGCACTTGCCGCTAGTATTAATTAATTCAAAAGTCATTAAAATATTCAAGTAATTTTTTATTTTTATTTTTTTTAATAAATAAGATCAAGATATTCAAATAATAACATTTAATTTATTGAATACGTTAAAAATAAGAATTTATTAAAATCAAGATGACTTATTAATACAGGATTAGCATTAACCATATATAAAATAGCATATCTTTTGATTGGGATATCACAACCCACCATTTCTTTCACTAATTTTATTATTATACCAGTCCAACCACCAATTCCACCAAAATACTATAAAAGCCCAAAAGTCTTAAGATGTTACACCATCACCAGTCTTTGCATAACTGAAGTACTTAACTAACTTCCCTACCATCGAAACTTTCAGCCAACAGAAGCCTCACATAGCCATTTATCGCACACCCGCTACGGGTCATCTCATCCCACACACCGAGTTCACAAAACGACTCATCCTCACCTATGACTTCTCTGTCACCTTCATCATTCCTAACTTTGGGTATCCCATGAAAGCCCAAAAGTCTTTTCTTGACCCGCTAACTGAAACCATTAATGTGGTTTATCTTCCTCCGGTCAGTTTTGATACCTCCCTAGTGATGTTGGGCCTGAAATTCATGTCCCTGTCAGCATGACTCGTGTCCCAGCTCTCCGTGACTCGCTCAAGGTCTTAACTGAGTCGAATCACCTAGTAGCTTTGGTGGTTGATGTCGTCGGCACTGACGCCTTTGACGTGGCAAAAGTATTCTGTCTTTTAAGATACATTTTCATCCCTTTATGTGCAATGTCTTTGTCTCTTTTTTTGCATTTATCTAAGCTTGAGGAAACAGGTATTAGTAACTATAGAGATCTACCTGAACCGGTCAAAATACCTGGGTGCGTCCCTATTAAGGGAACAGAGTTACCAGAGACATTTCAGAATAGAAACAGTGAATCCTACAAGTTGGCTCTTTACCATACCAAACGGTACAACCTGGCTGATGGGATTATCATCAATAGTTTCATAGACTTGGAACCAAAAACTTTTAAGGTTCTGATGGAGACGGGGTCGGGTAAATCGCCAGTTTACCCGATTGGACCATTGTTACAAACTGGTCCGATAAGTGGTGGTGGTAGTGGGTATGAGTGCTTGAGGTGGCTGAATGAGCAGCCACGCGGCTCAGTCCTATTTGTGTCCTTTGGGAGCAGTGGGACCCTTACCCATGAGCAATTAACTGAACTAGCCTTGGGTTTGGAGATGAGTGAGCAGAGATTCATTTGGGTTGTTAGGAGCCCAGCTAAGAATGCTGCAAATGCTGTTTACTACAATGCGCATAGTAGTAAGGAGGATGACCCTTATAATTTCCTACCCAAGGGGTTCTTGGAGAGGACAAGAGGACTGGGTCTATTGGTGCGGTCATGGGCTCCTCAGATTCAAATCATGAGCCACAGCTCAACTGGGGGATTCCTCACCCATTGTAGGTGGAACTCAATATTAAAGAGCATTCATGGAGTGCCCCTAATTGCTTGGCCACTCTTTGCAAAGCAAGAAATGCATACAGTAATGCTAACCCAAGAATTCAAAGTCGCATTAAGACCAAAGAAGAATGAAAATGGCATTGTTTGCCATGAAGAAATCACCAAACATGTGAGGGGTCTTATTGTAGGGGAGGAAGGGAAACTAGTTCGCCACAGGGCAAAGGAGCTGAAAGATGCTGCTGCCATGGCCACAAGTCAACATGGATCATCTACCATGTCACTTGCTCAGGTGAACCAAATTTGGAAAAACCATAAAACTACACTGTCTTCTTAGGGATGGCATACTAAGGGCTCGGGCTTGTTAACTCGTGATGGCGAGGGTCTCTCGCCAAAGATCGAGTCCTCTGTGGTTGTCATCTATACTATTATATAAATTTTACACCTGAGTTGGTTTGGATATGTCATTTTTTTTTCTTTTTTTTTATTTCCGAAAATGCCTATAAAAGTAGTTACATAAAAGCAATGGAAGTTATGCCATAGACTCAGTTTTTTTTTTTTTTTTTTTTTTTTTAAAAAAAAAAAACGTCTAAACTGCCTTGATTGTATATTTCATAGCAGTTATTTTCAGTTACACACATTAGTGTGCTTACCCTTCTAGTGTTGTTTAATGCATTGCTCATAATAAATAAATGTAACTTTCGTTAGTTATTGTTTCAAAAGAGGTCGAATCTTGGTGAGCGTGCATCTACAAAGGCTTATGAGGGTCTCCCTTGCCCATGGTCTTGTTTTGTAATTTCATTGAACCTGCTTAAACATAATAACCAACCCCGTACATGTGTTGTTATTGGTTAAACCCAATTAAGGCCCACATTATACAATCATCGACCCAAAACCAATTAAGCAAGGGGGTTTCGGGCAGGTTGGCAAGTTCAGGTTAGTGTTATGAAAGTAATGAGAGAAGAGAAAGAATAAACTCTGTATTGAATTGAATGAATAATACAATAAGAGAAGCCTCTATATATAGGCAGAAAGAGGAAGAAAACCTAGATAAGTAAGGAGATAGAGATAGAGATTGAGAGAGATACAAAGACAAATAGAGAGATACAGTTATGATACTACTAGTATAATAATATACAGCTAACACCCCCCCTCAAGCTCAAGGTGGTAAATCAGATATCAATTTGAGCTTGGAGAGGAGATCAGAAAAGCGGCCTGGAAGATGAGCTTTGGTGAAGAGGTCAGCAGTCTGATCAGCAGAGGTAACAAAGAGAAGACGAACATGGCCACTAGCAACATGCTGTCGTATGAAGTGGCAATCGATCTCAATATGCTTGGTGCGATCATGGAAGACATCGTTATGAGCAATCTGAATAGCACTTTGATTGTCACAATAAAGATTAGTGGCAGCGGAATGAGAGACACCCATGTCAGAAAGAAGCCAACGGTTACACAAGCTCTGAGTAGTATCTGCAAGAGCACGATACTCGAATTTCTCGATTAGAACGAGCAACAAGGGTTTGCTTCTTGCTACGCCAGAAATGAGAGAAGTACCCAAGAAGAAGCGTAACCTGGTGGAACGACGATCGGTAGGATCCCCTGCCCAATCGGCATCAGAAAAAGCATGTAGCTGTAGAGAAGAGTGAGGGGAATAGTGAAGACCATGAAACAAAGTTCCTTTGAGATAGCGCAAAATGCGAACCAGGGCAGCATAGTGTGGAGAGCGAGGAGCAGTCATAAATTGACTGACAATGTGAACAGCATAAGCAATGTCTGGACGAGTAACTGTGAGATAGACAAGACTACCAACTAATTGACGATATAAAGTTGCATCTGACAATAAGGGGCCGTCAAGAGGTGTAAGACGAGTCTGAGGATCAACTGGAGTAGTGACAGTCTTGCAATCGGAAAGGTTAGCACGACTCAGAAGATCAGAAGTATACTTGGCCTGAGTGAGAAAATAACCAGAGGAATCTTGAGAAATTTCCAAGCCAAGGAAGTAGCTAAGTGCACCCAAATCTTTCATCTCAAAACTGGCGATGAAGAAACTGTTTGAGACTAGAAATACCATCATGTCATCTCGGTGATGATCATATCATCCACATAAAGGAGAAGGAGAATAGTACCGCTTCGCCTTACGGATAAACAAGGCGTAATCATGGGCACCGGAAGAAAAACCAAAGTCACGAATGGTAGAGTGAACTTGGCAAACCAGCACGCGTGGAGCTTGTTTCAAACCATATAAAGCACTACATGAGTTTGCAAACCTTGTTTGAGGGAACAGAAGAACCAGGAGGAGGTTGCAAAAATACTTCCTCAGTGAGATCACCATTGAGAAAAGCATTCTTGACATCCATTTGAGAAAGATGCCAGTGGCGAGCAGCAGCAACAGCAAGTAAGCTGCGAACTGAAGTAAGACGGGCAACAGGAGCAAATGTTTCCTCATAGTCAATCCCATATTCTTGACTAAATCCTCGGGCGACAAGGCGAGCTTTATAACGCTCAATGGAACCATCAGAATGAGTTTTGATCTTGTAAATCCATTTGCAACTAACAGTACGCTTGCCAGGAGGAAGATCAACTACGTCCCAAGTATGAGTTTGTTCAAAAGCCTGTAGCTCATCAGTCATAGCTTGTTGCCAACGAGGGTCAGAAGAAGCTTCTTGATAAGAAGTAGGCTCATGAGAGCAAAAAGCAGTGGAACCAACAATATAATCACGGAGAAGAGTAGAAGGTTGCCTTACCCGGGTAGAATGACGCTCAGGTGGAGGAGGAACCTCAATGGAAATAGGGGCCGGGGGAACCTCCACCGGAGCCGAAGAAGGCGGAGGGCCATCAGTTGACACAGGATCCTCAGGATGGACGATAGGCATAGGCGGCTGTGAAAGCATGGGATCAGAATCTGCATTAAAGTCATTAGAAAACAAATCGATAGAAATATCAGTGAAGACCGGTGAGTGGGACATGACGAGAAATACGAAGACGCTTGGAGATAGGATCCCAACAACGATACCCTTTATGTTCAATACCATACCCCAGAAAACAACAAAGACGAGAACGAGGTTCTAGTTTAGTGTGTTCATGAGGCTGAAGGAGAACAAAACAAGCAGAACCAAAAACTTTAAGAGTGGTATAATCAGGAGGAGAACCATACAAACGCTCGTAAGGAGTTGTGTTAGCTATGACAGGGGTAGGAACTCGATTGATGGTATGGATAGCGATGAAGGCGACTTCCCCAAAATTTTCGTGACAAGAAGAAGAAAGGAGAAGAGCCCGAGTAGTGTCTAGAATATGACGGTGCTTTCTTTGTGGTCGTCCATTTTGTTGGGAAGTGTCTGCACAAGATCGATGAGAAAGAGTACCATGAGCCTGAAGAAAAGAAAGAAAATCAGAATCCAAGTACTCCTTAGCATTATCAGAACGAAAAAGCTTAATAGTACAGGAAAACTGAGTGTGGACCATAGCAGAGAAATTATAGTAAATCTGTTTAAGTTCAGAGCGATTTTTGAGAAGAAAAAGCCAAGTATAGCGAGAAAAATCATCAACAAAAATCACAAAATATCTAGACCCCCCCATGGTAGGTGTGGGAGAAGGTCCCCAAATATCTGAATGCACAAGATCAAAAGGAGCAGTGGAAATAGAAGTACTTTTATTAAAAGGTAAAGCAGGTTGTTTAGCAATTTGACAAGATAAGCAATCGACATCGCCAACACGTATACCCACCTAACTGACCACTAGAAACTAAATTTTTTAAACGACTAAAAGAGACATGTCCTAAGCGACAATGCCAAAGATGAAAAGGAGACATAGTAGATGCAGCAGCAACAGGAGATGATTGTTGCGGACTGCGAAGGTGGAGAAGCTCGAACAGACGTCCATGCTTACGGCCTATCCCAAGGATCTGTCTCGTCTGAGGGTCCTGCACCAAACAACCAGTAGGAGAAAAAGTAATAGTTAGACCAAGGTCACATAATTGACCAACAGAGATAAGGTTCATTTTAAGAGAAGAATATGATAAGCATCGTAAAGGGACACGTGGAAGTAGAGATTTGGCCAATATGACTAACAGCATATGAGAACCATCAAGAAGTGTGTATAGTGGGAGCGAGAAGAGCTCGAGGACAAAGAAGAGAATAGGTGGAATCGAAGTCATGTGATTCTGACGCGGAATCAAAATACCATGAAGAGTTACCCGATGTTACCGAAAGAAGCGAGAAGGAGGAGTACCCGATTTGTTGAGAACACGGTGGATAAGGGACTCAACATCATCCATAGAAAAAGAAGAGCAGAAGAACTCTCGGAGGCAACAGAAGTGGCGAGAACCGTGGTTAAATCTGGATCGAGACCCGTAACGAGAAGTCCCTTTCTTAGATGAAGTAGTGGAGGAGCTCGAGGACAATGGCTTTGGAGATGGCCCGAGGCGATCTTATGACAAGTCGGGCATTCGCGAACTGGCAAAGGAACAAGAGAATGAGTGTCGGCGTGCCTTGCTATGACAATAATCGCAGATGAGAGGTCAGGAAGATGAGGAACTCTGAGAAGATGGAGTAGCAAGAACGGAATCTGTGGTATGAGATCTGAGACTCTCAAAACGAGTCTCCTCGGATAGGAGCTCGGTAATGGCTTGCTCTAAAGTGGGCAAAGGCAGACGATGAAGCAAAGAAGCACGCACGGGCTCAAAAGTGTTATGAAGAGCCATAAGAAATTGTAATAGTCGCTGATGATTCCGATAAGTAATAAATAGCTGTGCATCATCAGAATGAGCCCATGGAGGTTCAGAAAGAGCGAGCTGGTCCCAAACGGACGACATCTGGGATAAAAGTCATTGAGAAATCGACCGGTGCTTGACGATGTGATGATGAGCCTGCAATAGTTGATATTGATGAGCATGGCCAGTGGTCTGATAACGTTCCTTCAAAAAATCCCAAATTGCTTTGGCAGGAGAGACAATGGAGTCATCGTCCTGAAAGCGTCCAAATTGAAGGTTGATGGAAGGAACTGATGTAGCCCGGAACCATGTGATGATTTGATAATTCTTACTTTCCCAGTCGTCAAGACGGTCATCGAATGCAGAGTCAGTCTCATCCTCCTTTTTGGTGGGTTTGGAAAGAGTACCAGTAATAATCCGCCAAAGGCGTTTCCCTTTAATGAAGCTAGAGAGAGCTTGAGCCCAACTAACATAATTGGACCCATCAAGGATAACAGAGACAGAGTGGATGTGCTCTGTACGATCCATAATGTGGTAAAACCTTAGGGACAGGGAGTTTTTTTTTTTTTTTTTTTTATAGGTGGCGTCGGGGCAGGCGATGACGCCAATGAGAATGCAGTAAACTTGGGCAAGCCGGGCGAAGGCAAAGACGCGACTAATCTGGCCGGCGAAGCCGATGGAGAATCGGCTGGGACGGAAGCCGATGGAGAATCGGCTGGGACGGAAGCCGAAGGGCAGTTGGCTGAAGCGGAAGCCGATGTCGAGCCGAGTGGCGAAACGGCTGAAGCGGAAGCCGCGTGGCTGTAGCGGACGGAGCGTGGTGAGAGTGAGAACGCGGAAAGCGACGCGCCACTCGTTTGGAAGCGCGTGAGAGCGCGTGGAGAGGCCGATGGTAGTTATTTTGGTGGCGATGGCTTCGTCAGGAGGAGACGAAGAGCTGGGTATAGTGCAAACGTGAAAATACGGATGAACAAAATACGCAGAGGCCAGGAGAAACAACACCGTGATGTATAAACCGAAAAATTAGGAGAGAATTGTTGGCTCTGATACCATGTTATGAAAGTAATGAGAGAAGAGAAAGAATAAACTCTGTATTGAATTGAATGAATAATACAATAAGAGAAGCCTCTATATATAGGCAGAAAGAGGAAGAAAACCTAGATAAGTAAGGAGATAGAGATTGAGAGAGATACAAAGACAAATAGAGAGATACAGTTATGATACTACTAGTATAATAATATACAGCTAACAGTTAGAATTGCCAACTCTAGTGGTACCCCCACAAAAATTTCTAAGCCAGCCTGAAAGGTCAAGTCCTGCCAATCTTTCAATTCCTAGTAAAAGTGATTTTCTAATTACGCTACAAGAATAACCATAATTAATCAATTATCCATTAGGCTTTACCCAAGAAAAAAACAGCCATGGAATTAATAATAAAAAATTAAAATTACCCATATCTAAACCTAGCAATAATCAAAAGCAGCTCCTTTTCCCTCTGGATATGTCCAAACTCCACAATTCATACCTAGTTTTTCTTTCTTTGCCTTTTCTCGGATATGTCCAAACTCCACAATTCATACCTAGTTTTTCTTTCTTTGCCTTTTCTCAACAGCAGGTCGTCTGCTCACTAGAATCGAAGTAGTTTTCACTTTGAACACTAGTCCAATAAACCTAGTAGAGCTCTCATTTTGTAGTTTGGTTCCCAAAACCAAAACTAACATTCAACTTAACTCTGCCCTTGAATGGACGATATCCAAATCATATTTAATATTTACATTTTTGTTAAGCCAACATTACTGTTAAATATTTTATATAGTATGTCACTAAGCTTTAGCAATTGAGACACACACAGAGATTAACCGGTTGGTTATACCATGAAACACATCAAAACTACGAGAGACACAGAATTCACCAGCTTCATAACTTGAAAGATATTTTAGAAATGTGACGTTCCACAAATATCGACACATTTATTTTTAAAAGTTCAATGTGATTAATTTCGAAAGAAAAAAATTCTCTCTAAAGAATAGAGATTGAGTTTACAATCTGGTTCTACCAAACAAAAGCAGCCCCCCTTAATAATGCAATTTGAATTTTAAAGAGACCAGACAGAATAGCAAAAATCACATGCATCTATGCATGGTGTATGACGTATGACTTGTATTGCAATACTCAAGATTGTTTGGAACTGGAAATTTGTTTGTTTTCTAGGTAAAAAAGAATGAATAGGTGAAAGGCAATGCCAATAATGATTATCTCATATGCGGCGCTTTTTCTTCTCTGGTGTTGCATGTACCTGTGCTTTGATCCCATATGTCTTTAACTGAAAATTTTCGAAGGCCTCAGAAATCACTCCTACCTGCATTTTGTTTGAGTAATTCTGTTATTGAGGATAAAATTAATTCAGAGACAACACAAATAAACCACACAACCATAATTTTTGCTACCAGGTTTGGCTTTTTGGAGTACACCCTCACTATCATATCTTGATAAGATGTTGGCAGCAAGTGGCTAATTCGGTCATCAGGAATAGAGAACTTCTCCTCACTATCGTAATCCTGAATGAAAGTATAGCTGTTAACACCTGCACTATAAAAGCAATGAAACCAAAAAAACAAAACAAAAAAAGAAGGAAAATGCTGCCAATTCTCTTTTGGTATATAAAAAATAAATTAAATTAAATTTTAAAAAAATAAGAAAATAAAAATAGCTTCTTATGCGTTGAAAATTAATCTGAAAAACTATATAGCATCACTATCATCATATCTATTTATTGAGATTTTCCTTTTCAGGTCTTATACATTGCATCAGATTGTGTAGCTGCTGCAACATAAATAGACAAAAACTTCAGATAATTAAAAGACTTACAAAACTCATGAAAATGATCCAGTTATAACTGACATACATAGCTAATAACATGACATGCCCATTCCTACATACCTAAAATTAGAAACTAAGGTGTATATTTCAGATGAGGCAGATCTACACATAAAACTTAAATAATTTATTCGAGAAGTATCAACACGAACTTTGTACAGAAGAATTTACTTTAATTCAAAGCAAAAATAATGAATACATGGTAACTCAAATTCAATTGAAATAAAACCTTGAAGAGTTCCTGCAATAAAATTGGGTTACGTACCTTGAAAAACTTGATGCTGGAGGAGTTCGTACGTGCAAAAAAGAGAATATTCAATTACTAAGCGTATTGTGCAGTTTTTATTTTCTTTTTGGCAAGAAACAAGAAACAAGAGAAAGCTTTATTAAAAATCAGCATAAATGCCTCCAAATTTAAATTACCTCTCAAGAGGATTATGCCTCCCACGTGCCAAATCAATCCTAACATTGCTTACAACAACATCGTCTTCTCTCAGAATCACTCCACCAGTTTTCTGCTCAATTAAAATTACCCGAAGCCCAAAATGAGAAATTCAACCACTAATCAGCAAACTGACTTGCATACAAAAACATATAATAATGTTTGTGTAAGCACCTGTGAACAAATGATATCCTGCGCTGTGACATCTTTGAAATTTACAATATTGTCCTTGGGAACGGCATACTCATTACAAAACTGCCAAAAATAAAGGCAGACAATAGCTTAAACTTCACGTTTACAGTACAAAAATGGTTTTTAAAAAAAATTAAAAAATCTTGTCAGTTTATGCATGTTATTAGTGAGACAGCAAAAGAGACTCATAGACTATTATATAATTGAGATCACAAGATGAACCAGCCAAGCTCCAATACCTGGTACAAATCCCTCCTGCGAATGCGAAGGATCAAATCTCTAGCTTCTTTTAATTCTTGGTCTGGAGCTGTCTCAATTGTTTTTATTATTGTATCATCTAACTGTGTGCCCAAGAATGACAAGAACATATAGTTTAATGTGGCATGGAATTTAAGTAGATATTAGAAGTTAGAACAATTGTAGACAGTTCTCCAAACCTTCCAGAATAGAGAAGGATCTTGAACATGAGCTGTTATCTCCAGATAATCATTTGCTTTCAACAAAGCATCTGCAACCATGAGCTCTATTGCCTGAAAATAGTAAAAGAAAAAGTAACAATACATTGTTAGGTGAATTAAATTATAAACATCAAAAAATGGAAAATCACAGGTTTCTGTTAGAAAAAATTGTTACTCAATTCAATTCAATTTACAGGGAAGTTGTTGTACCTTTACTTTTGCATGAGTATAGACCGTTCTGTACAGATCAGCACGAGTGGCAAATAACTTGTGGATGGTCAGATCTGATAAATTACACAACCATAAGAAGAGGAAAGTAATAATAATCAGGTATAAGCATGACGAGTAAATTTCTGAGAAAGATGCTTACAATCCTTAGCACGATAGCATATCTCATTACCCAAAACTTGCATTGTTTCCATTAACCTGCAAAGAAGAAAGAAAAAACAATCCTGGAAAATGTTCTCTATTTTGTAAAATATTCATATTCTTTCAGTTGGTAATAATATTTAATGTCTATATCAACAAAGTTACAAAGAAAATTTCATATTTGGTTTTGTAGATGTTGCATGCATATGGCTTGCACCCCCTTCGTCAACTATAATATAATATTTTTAATTGTCAAAAAAATAAAAACAATAATTTTTTTAACGAAAACCTTTGAAACTGAAAATTGCATCCAAGACCACAAGCTCGGCTGTCACGAACAATGTAATCAAACCTGCAAATCAATTAAAACATCAAGAAATGTACCAAAACCAAATTACATCTTGAATTATACAAATAAAAGATAAATAAGGAAATTTTAATATTCCAATAGATAAAAGTAATCAAATATTTGACTGACTTGTCAACATCAATTCCATTTCGACCATTTGCAACAATATCATACAAGAAATGCTTCTCCCTTGTGCTCTACATGTTACATGCACCAAATAAAGTTAAACTATTAGTTACATGATGGAAGAGAAATGTGAAAGTATAAGCATAAAAGTATCAAAACAGCTCCATCAGGCATGAATAATGTGTGCATATAAAATGAAGCACCATAAAAACTTACCCTGGTCTGAGCAAATTCAGAGCTAGCAAGTATCATTTCCTGCCAACAAAACATAAATGCTGTGTGGTAAGGGAAAAGAAAAGGTTATATCATCACCATAAAATAGCTATGTATCACTTCACTTAGTCAAAAACAAATATTTCAAGGATTTGAGCAACATCAACATTGTGCTCCAACACTTCCAGGAAAGGATATTTTAATAATAAAAAATAAGGATCATCCAGCTTATCACGAAACCTTGCCACATGCAAGGTATTTAACCCCAAATTTGCAACACTGTAGCCTCTTAATAGATTGTGGAACTAATAAAGGTTACACCCATAATAATAAACTATTACTTTCCTACCATGTTACATAGAGTGGGTGTGCAGTCTATAGTACGAAAGCATCAAAGTCCAAAAGTTTGTTAGAGTGGGAAATTTGTCAGAATCTCTCATTAATTCTATATGCATGTAATTAAAGAACAATAATAAATGTTACAAATGCCAGCAAAAATATGTGAATGTTACTTAAGGTGCTGATTGCAAAGAGAAAGTAATGTGCAAATTTAAGCTTGCTGAAAGACGAACACTAGAGATCTGGAAGAAGAAACAGTAGCAATACAAGAGGAATTTGGAAACAAGAGCTACACTTTTTTTTTTCCTTCTATTTTCTCAGGTAAGTAAAGCAAGGATACAAAATATAGCAAGGAGTTCAGTATTATGTGATGATCAAGTAATCTTAACAACATGATCCATGATTGACTGTATATAAGAAAACACGATTCCAATAGATCATTAATTGCTTCAATATCAAGAGACAATAATTTTATGTAGATTCCTTTGACAGATAATTTCGTAGAAGTAGGCTACTAATTTAATATATTTTGTAAAATGCATGGAAAAGAGACTTTTGATAAATCATATAGGAACCAATGAAGTAAAAATAAAACAAATAGGGGAAGAATTATGCCATGGTTAGATGAATCAGCATACAAGATTGAAAGATTTAAAGGAATCAAACGTAGATGGGTTAAAATTTCAGCAAAAATTAGCATAAAACGAATGTATTACATGAATAAAAGCTCGGAGTGATAAAGACCATATCAAGAGCTAATAGAGGCCATCCAACTGTTGAACCATAATTTTTTCACCTTACCTTAACTCTTTTGATGGTTTCAGAGTCAATTTCTATATGGTGCTCATCGACAATATGGTCAACCATCTTCACTGACATTTGCTCATGAGACCTAGAACGGACAAAATGTAACATGAAATTGACACAAGTAGTAACTGAAAATAATTGATAGTGAAATTACCAAGGGAGGTGCAAAAACAGAAGACGAAAGCAGCTGAAAAGAAAGAAATTCCAAGAGGCAAATTGAAACATGAATCCACTAAGGGGAAACAAAACATTTTTATACTCCTCGGTCAATCTCCTCTTTTTTAATCTGAACCAGTACAAACTAGTATGACCTACCGTAAATGCAATCACATGATAGAACAACAAGATGCAATGAAAAAATAATAATCACTGTGTTTGGTTGTGGTTTTTTGAATATGGTTTTTTGAAAATTTTATACAACTTGTTTGGTTACTCTAAAAAATGAGTTATGTTTTCAAAAAAATAAATGAGATAGGTAGGCTTTAGTAGAATAGGTACATATAGGTACATATATGTATGTATGTATATATATATATTTAAAAAATCTGAGAGAATGTTTTAATGTAATTTTTTTGTATTTTTTTAATTGTTTCAATCATTAATTTAGAGGGAAATTTGAAATTGTAATGATATATTTTTTTGAAAACCAAACAAGCATTTTTTTTCAAAAAACAGTTTTCAAATCATTTTTTCAAAAAAATTTTCAAAAAACGGCAACCAAGCATGCTGAACTGCCAATTCTTTGGAGGTTCTCTATTAAATTCCCCAATAGAAAAAATCCATACGTGCCCATGCCAAGAGAGATGCCAGACATTATTTGTAGCTAAAGTACATCAGGTTGATTAAATTTCATATCACCAAATCATTATTTTCGAATGAGAAGGAGATCCTTAAGAAGCTCCAAATACCAATTTACAAGCAGAAGTATGAGAACAAATTACTTGAGCTATATACTATTGCCTGGCTCTTCACAGTAAAAATGACATACAAAATTCATATCCTCATTGACCATGGTGTACACTTTCATCAATTTGAAATGCATTCATATTCCAGAAAGGGAGCAATAAAGCATTCTCATTAAGGACATTAAATTCACCATTTAGAGCCCTTGAGAACCTGAGGAAGAAACTCGCGTTCAAACAAGTGACTGAAAGGCCCATGGCCTATATCATGCAAGAGTCCTGGAATTGAAGAAATAGCTTAATAAAACATCAGATAACTCAAAAACAAAACAAACAAACAAAAAATGAAGCACCGTGTGGAATATAAAGTTGGTTACCTGCAAGTTTCACTGTTTGTATATCAAAGTGGTCAATCCCAAGCTCCATCCGCTGCAAAAATGGAAAAAATGTAAAATATAAAATCCCCAAGAATTTAAGTTGTGCAATTAAATTAGCAGAGTATGCAGATTCCATACTTGGTGAGTTTTAAGCTTGTGAGCAGCCTCACCAGCAAGCCAATACACTCCAAGAGAATGTTCAAACCTAGAATGCACAGCCCCTGGATAAACCATGTGTGCCATCCCTGAAAATACAGAAAAGCTAGTTTCAAAAACACATTTAACACTGTCCCAGAATTTCAACAAGTGGTGATCTTTTTGGGTACTTCAAACCTAGAATGCAGTAATGCACTCATAGTCTTTGTACTGATAAAATAAGAAATGCTACAAAAGCCATCCAGAAGCACATCTCTTTTCTGCAATGCACAAACTAGTGTATTGATCATATTCCTAAGATACAAACCAGATTTAATAAAAATAATAATCAACAAGTAGACAAGGCATGCACACAAGCAGACACACAGACAGAAACTAGTACACTGATCTTCCACTTAGATTTATTTCAATTCATTTCATGTTAGAACTTGAAAATTGCTATAACTCCACCACACAAGACAACCAAAATCCGTAATCCATCTTCGTTTCATGCATATTTTGTCACAAAACCAGATTATGCTTCCTATATTATATACTGAACCATCTGTAATAAATTATCTTTGAGTATATACTCTGAAACCTATTTGGCTCATAATCTATTCCACTGAGAGCTCCTAAACACAGAAATAAATTCAAAGTTCTAGCTAAATTCTTCATACTTCATGTGAAATACACAATGTACAAGATACTATTCAAAAGAAAAATCAAATATATATTTTGAACTTTGATTAATCTGAAAACTATTCTTAATAATATAGGTTCGAATGCAAAAGAGAGGCGATGAACTCACCGAGTTGTTTAAGATCACGAAGTCTGAAATATAAAAATAAAATGAAAGGATTAATGACCACGCATAAACTCATACAACTAGGATAAGCACAAAACAGCCATACACAGCAATAATAAACCAAGCCACCAATTAAAAGGCACCATAGAAAATCAACTTGCCTTTGAAACTCTTCGGTATCTATGAACTTCAGAAAGATCTGCAGCCATAGAAGCAAACAGAAATCAAATTGTATTACCTTTGCTCTAACAAAATTTAAGCTACAATCTGAAATATACACCTAATAGGTTCTCCTCTGAAGTTAACTGCAGTAAGTAAGATAGATTAAATGGATTATTAGAACACATAAACACCAACTAGTGTACTGAGCCTTACAATCAACTGTATAGTACTTGTAAATTGTAACCCAAAATATTGACAATTTATATGTTCTTATCCTATAAATGAATAGAAAAATAACCATAACATTGACATCAAAGTCACAAATGTGTTTCCTAAATAAAATGTTAAAAGTCATTAGGTTGAATTATTTCACTTTTCAGAGTTAGGTAACTTCTCCTTCTATTCATAACTTCCATTTTTATTGAATATGAACTGGTTAAAATCCCATCCATCGCAAAATAAATGCACATCCATTATAATTTGAATCCATTTTTTATTGAATATGAACTGATTGAAATCCTATTCATTTGAAAATAAACACACATCAATGTTAATTTGAATCCTATTCATTAGGTTTAATTATTTCACTTTTCAAAGTTGTCCGAGAGCTAACTTATCTTCCTATCCGTAACCTCCATTTTTATTGAATATGAACTGATTCAAATCCTATCCATTTCAAACTACATACACATCAATTTGTATTTGAATCCACCACAAATCAAATAATTTAAGAATTTTGAGTAAAATGTGACAACAATGTGATACATATATGTACGTATATATGTGAGAGAATTATCAGAAAGCGAAGCAGAGAGAGAGAGAGAGAGAGAGAGAGAGAGAATGTAACCGGATCGAGATAAATGTTTCCATGGACGTTGTCATGGACGTGCTTGCAGAATCTGAGATCACGGGAGGAGGGGGAAGTGTAATTCGGCGAGAAAGTGAGGTCGTCGTTGCAAGAAGCTCCCATGCTCTGCTTCTTCAGCTCAAACCTCACAAAACACACAGATAAAAATTCAGACTGGTGGTGCCTCAAAATTGAAATGCCTACTGTACATGTATATATGTATATGTATAGATATATGTGTTCCCGAAGGGAAATTGGAGAGAGAGAGAGAGAGAGAGAGAGAGATACCGTTGGAGAAGACAGAGATGAGAAAGAGAGTCGGGATGTGGAGGAGTGTGGTGAAGTGAAGCGAAGCTGCCAAAAATATTTTATTTAGCGTTGGAAGCCAGCAGTGAGCAGAGAGACACGGGAATATTTGTGCTATTGTAGGGTTTGTGTCTGGACTTCGGAGCGGAGCGCGCACCGTGAATTGATTTGGTATTAATTGGCTCAAAACTTCTTGGGGCACTACCCCTAAAATGCAAACCACATTTTTACTGTTTTTTTTTTTTTTTTTTTTTAAGATTAAATTATAAATACACCTTTTGAGATTTGATTAAAATATAAATTCTCTTATAATTCTAAAAATTACATTTCACTTCTTGAGATTTTTAATTTCATAATAAATCACCCCTTTTATTAATAAATTATTATGTCAATTTACAGTTTTTAATGATATTAGAAATATATTTAAATTAATAATTTAAGTAATTTTATTATTGTATAAGAGAACAATTATGAATTTCATTATTTTAGTTAATTATGTTAAATAAAAAATTCTAATAAATGAGTATTTGTAATTTTCCAAACTATAAGGGCAATCTGTGCTTTAAACAAATCCCGGGAGTGTAATTATAATTTACCCTTTTTTAAATTTTAATATTCACAAATTTAAGTCTTGAAATTATAAAATTCAAATTTAAATGGTCCTAAACTCCTCCATAAAGATATCCTAACTTTATATTTGTTTATTTTTAAAAATATTTTTATTTATATTTGGTATAAAGAAAAATATTTTTTTTATTGTTAACAGAAGATAAATTTATTTAAATGAATAATATTTTTTTAGTTTTAAGAGATAAAAACATTTTTTAAACTAAAATTTTACTAATTCTATCACATTACCACCACCTATCACCTTTATCACTACTATCACAACCACAAACACTGTCATTATCGCTGTTGTAACACCCGCCTCTTTCTTAGTTGTTACTTTTATGATTAATCTGAATTATACATTTATCCATGCCTTATGTGCTTAATTATGTGCATTATGTTTGTTAACAGATATGTTCCTTTATGAAAAGACCGGTCTGATTCGTTAAATCGTAGAGTTATTAAATTGGTTAGTGGACTAAGTGGGTAAGTTGTCACACCTTAATTAGGTCAAGTAATAATTTAATTAACTAATTAACTAGTTAATGTAGGTGTGGAGGCTCTCACTTAATCAAACTAAATTTAACTAGATATGTAATTATATATATGTGTGACCTCAATTAAAAGAGAGAAAGAGAGATACAATCTAAGAAAGAAAGTGTGAGAATGTTCTAGAGTTTGAGCCTGTATGAGTGATCAAGAAGAAGAATGAGAGAATTTGAGACAACTTCATCAATTAACACATTAAGGTAAACAAATTCTTTCTAATTCCTTGCATGAGATCAATTTTTATCTTGAATTCAAGGAATTTGAGGAATGAGTGAGGGATTGAGTGGTGTAAGTTGAGCTAGAGACCCTAATAAGAGGGATTGTCCCATAACCTTGCGTTTATTCCATCACCTTGCTCATTTCTATGGTTTTATATGAATTTAAGTCATATTTATGTGGTTTTGTTGAGACATAGAATTATCATATGTCTTCCTTCCTTAATCTTTAAGGTGTTTATGAGATTAAGGGATTTGATGTTTGAATTTTAAGTCCTACTCTTGGTAATTGTTTTTATACCATATTTCTTAATTTTTGGTCCTTGATTTAAGTGAATTTGGGTTTGATTTTTGGTGGTTTGAAATTCCAAAAACAAGGCAAAAACTCGGTTCTAGAACACCCAGAACCGCACGTGTAGCAAGGAAGCCCGCACGTGTAGGAGAGCACTGGCGCACCTACGGCGGGTAGGCCCACATGTGCGGAAAACAGGGGAGAAGAAGGTGCAGTTCTGAAATAAAAGCACCTACCGGTGCACGTGCGGTGGAAGTCCCACACGTGCGGCCAAGGGAGTCCGCACGTACAGCAGTTTGGTTGGGCCACTTTCACTTTTATGCTTTGTTTACCCCGTTTATGGGCCTCTGTTAACGTGTTTTGTATCCGTAATTGCCATCCATTTGTATTGCTTAAGCATTAATGAATTAAAAGGCATATAGATCAATTAATTCAAAAGTAATGGAACTAATAAGTTGAATGTATGACAATTAAGTATTCTAAGTTTATATTTGTCTGTGTAGGTCAAACACCATGTTCCAGTCACCTACATCACGGAACCCACTGTGAGTAACACTACTGTAAAAATATGTTTATTTTAAATTATCTTTTCTCTACTTTGAATTTATGCATTACTCCGATGTGTTTCTTATATTGATGAATGATAATTCTATCTCAGTTTTCATTATTTACTGTGACGACCCTGTCACATATTCATATGATCACAGTTCTGTCAGTTCCATTTCATGGAACTCCTGTTTAATAGGGTGTTGACTATCATATCTGATCTTCGGTCTTCATAGCCGCCTGTTCAGTCTTCATGACCGTCTATTCGGCCATCTAGGCTGTCTGTATTTATTAGTTTTGGATATACTACGTGTCATATCATGCCTCTCACTTGTGATACGAACCTGTTCAGTATATACTTTATTTTACATCATGTTCGTCATTCAGAATCTTTTTACTTAGTTGTTATTCACTGGGTTTTAGCTCATGTTTTGTATATATGTATATGTAGGTAATCCAGTTCATGAGGGAACGTAGCTGACAATCTTGCCTCCGTTTTGGTCAAACCACCTTTTGCGCCTCTCGTTGAGGTTCCTATCTGTTGGAGCATGGGCTAACCCAGTGATTACCTCTTTTGGCACTCCCACACACTTGTGACCGGTTGTCATTGGTGTTGTAGTTATTGTTGATGGGAATGACTTATCCCTTTTGGTTGTGATGTAATTATAAGAAACTTATAATGCTTGGACGTACATGTGTATATATATATAAATATATAGCTACGTTTTTGTCTCATTTAGGTTCACAGCTCGTTGGACGTTGTACTTTTATATATTAGCTTCTGCTAGCTTCATTCATTTGTTTTGTTCAGTTAGGCCTTCGGTAATCGTAGATTACTGGCCGGTTATGGCACTAAACCTATAGGAGCGGGTTTAGATTGTGATAAAGTGGTATCAGAGCACGAGTTGTACCGCACACTCGCGTCCAAATGAGCTATAAGATGTCCTAGAAAAGAAATTAGGACATGTTCGCTACATGTGTGAGTGTGTGTGGTTTATCTGATGTGTCTATAAGGTAATAATAATACATGTGTAAATTTTATGTATCCTATGTTTATTATCACTCTATTTATATATAGCTCAATGGAATAAACAAGACCTGCAGAGATATCTGAAACTTCTAATGCAAGAATGGGTCGGCTAGAGCGAATAGTGGAGTTATTGATAGAAGTACTAAGACAACAACCGAGACAACTTTTTCCACTTCTTCATCCGCCACTAATTCTAGTGGAGCCACCAACAACAGTGGCATTATTACCCTGACACAGAAGTTTAACAAGCTGAAACCGTCTATCTTTTCGGGAGGCCTTGAACCGCTCAAAGCTGAAGCTTGGATTTTGGAGATTGAAAAGTTATTCGAAGTATTTCCATATACTGAATAGCATAAGGTTCTGTTAGCAACTTTTACCTTGCAAGAAGAAGCAAGAAGATGGTGGATGCTTGCTTGGAATCAGCAAACCACTATGGCTTGGGCATAGTTTAAAGAAGTTTTTTATGAAAAATATTTTCCACAATGTGTGAGAGACCGCAAGGTGACAGAATTTGAGTAGTTGAAGTAAGGTACTATGACAGTAGCGAAATATGAAGCTAAGTTCACAGAGCTTGCGTGTTACACGCCACATATAGTAGACACAAAGTATAAGAAAGCCAGAACGTTTGAAGGCGGTTTGGATGTTGAGGTTCTTGATCAAGTTAATGTACGCAAACTAGAAAAATATGTTGATGTTTTAGATAGATCCATCATAGCTGAGGCGAATGTTGTCGCGCTAAGGCAAGCGAGGGCACCGGTGATTGAATGGAATGGTAAAAGGCCGGGGTCTAATTTCAAGAAGGATCGAAACAATTTCAGCACTCCACCGAACAAAAAACAGAATACAAGGTCATCTACTAGCTCAAGCCAAGGGACTGATACCCCCATTTGCCTAGAGTGTGGAAAGAGACATAAGAGCATAGAATTTCGGGTGCATGTTTCTGGTGTGGAAAAACAGGCCATATGATCAAGGATTTCCCTTTAATATCCCAGAGTGCAAGCCAGCCCAGGGTTAGTTCAGTTGCATCTGTGTCAACACCGCGAGTAACTTCGAAAGCAGTTACAAGGAAGGAAACTCTAAAAAAATGATAGGTTTTTGCATTGGTGCCGGGTGATGTACAGACTACAAAGACGATTGTGTCAAGTATTCTTCCTATCTGTTCTCTGAATGCACATGTATTAATTGATTCGGGGTCTACACATTCTTTCATGTCCTATGTTTTTGCTCCAAAATTACTTAGACCTTTGGAACCAATGGAATATGTATTAGTTGTAACCTCTCCGGTGGGAGGAGCTATGATCTGTGCATCCATGTATTCTGCGTGTGAGATCAATATCGGAGACATGAATTTGTATGTGGATTTGTTACCTCTAGACATTGCATATTTTGATGTAATCTTGAGGATGGATTAGTTATCCAAATATTGTGCTACAATTGATTGCTCAACCAAACAAATTGTGTTTCGTTTACCTGAAAGGCCTGAATTTATATTTAGTGGGACTAGTGTCATACATCCCCCATATTTGATTTCCTTCATGAAAGCGAATAGATTAATTAATAAGGGTTATAAGGGATTTCTATGTTCGGTACTAACAGTGCCAACCACTACTAAACTAGATGTAAGTAATATTCCTATGGTGAAAGAATTTCCAGATGTATTTCCAGATGATTTGCTCGGGAATTTGATTAGTAGAGAAATCGAGTTCACTATTGAGATAGTACCAGGTACCCAACCAATTTCTAAGACCCCATACCGGATGTCAACTACCGAATTAAAAGAATTGAAAACTCAATTACAAGAGTTGCTGAATAAGAAATTTATCAAGCCTAGTAAATCTCCGTGGGGTGCTCCAGTGCTATTTGTCAAGAAGAATGATGGAACCTCAAGGCTCTATATCGACTATCGGGAGTTGAATAAGGTGACAATTAAGAATAAGTACCGGTTGCCACGTATTAATGATATGTTTGACCAGTTATAAGAGGCACAAGTGTTCTCTAAAATTGACCTACGATCTGGGTATCATCAATTAAAAGTCAAAACTGAGGATGTGAAAAAGACTACATTTCAAACAAGATACAGTCATTATGAATTCCTCGTTATGCCTTTTGGAGTTACTAATGCACCAGCTGCTTTTATGGATCTAATGAACAGAATCTTTAAGCCATTCCTTGATGAGGTCATTGTGGTCTTTATCGATGATATTCTAATTTATTCCAAAAGTAATGAGGAACATGAACATCATTTGAGACTTACTCTTCAAACGCTGAAAGAGAAGAAATTGTATGCTAAGTTGTCAAAATGTGAATTTTGGCTAGATAGTGTAACATTTCTGGAGTATGTGATAACAAAAGAAGGTATTTCTGTTGATCCACAAAAGGTGGAGGTTGTTGTCAATTGGCCGAGACCAACGAATATGACAGAAGTTCATAGTTTCGTGGGTCTGGCTAGGTACTATCACAGATTTGTGAAGGACTTCTTGAAGATTTCCTTACGACTCACTCAATTGATCCAAAATGAAGTGTCATTTGAGTGGACAGAACCACGAGAGACAGCTTTTCAAGAATTGAAGACGAGACTGGTGATAGCACCAATCCTCACTTTACCCTCTAGAATGGATGGCTTTACTATCTATAGTGATGCCTCTTATAAAGGCTTGGGATGTGTGTTGATGCAAAACGGAAGGGTGATTGCCTATGCGTCCCGTCAGTTGAGACGGCATTAAAAGAGTTACCCGACTCACAATTTGGAATTGGCTGCGGTGATTTTTGTATTGAAGATTTTGCGCCACTATTTGTATAGGGCTATGTATGAGGTGTATACGGATCACAAAAGTTTAAAATATTTCTTTACCCAGAAAGAGCTAAACATGAGACAGTGTAGATGGTTAGAATTGATTAAGGATTATGATTTGCAAATTATGTATCATCCTGGAAAAGCTAATACAGTAGCTAATGCTCTTAGTCGAAAATCCATGAAGAACTTAGCTTGTTTACTTACTAGACAGAAAACAGTGGTGCAGAAGCCGACAATAATTGAAGAAATTAAAGAAAAACAGTTGCAAGACGGATTTTTCAAGAAGATAGTGCAGGAATGGGAATATAAAACCTAGACCGGGATTTAATTTTGAGAACGCTACACTCAAGTTTTAGGGACGGTTGTGTGTACCAGATGACAGTGATTTGAATAAACGGATTCTTCAAGAAGCTCACGGTTCTAAATTCTCCATCCATCCGGGGAACACAAAGATGTATCAAGATTTGAAGAAGAATTTTTGGTGGCCAGGAATGAAAAGGAAAATTACTGAATTTATATCCAAGTGCTTACAATGCCAACAAGTTAAGGCGGAACATCAACGACCTGCAGGGTTGCTTCAACCATTACCAATACCAGAGTTGAAATGGGAACATATTACAATAGATTTCGTGGTTGGCTTACCTCAGTCCAGTAAAGGTATGGATTCTATTTGGGTGGTTGTTGATCGATTGACAAAATCTGCTCATTTCTTGCCCGTCAAAACGACATATGATGCAGATAAATTGGCTACCCTATATATGGATGAGATTGTGAGGCTGCATGGAGTACCTGTATCGATTGTGTCTGACAGAGATCCGAAATTCACTTCGAGATTTTGGCAAAGTTTGCAAAAGGCAATGGGAACGAAATTGAGATTGAACAATGCATACCATCCATAAACAGATGGCCAATCAGATCGAACAATTCAGACACTCGAGGATATTCTACGCATGTGTGTATTGGATTTTCGAGGAAATTAGGAAACACATTTGCCTTTGGTTGAATTTGCCTACATCAATAGTTATCACTCGAGTCTTGGCATGGCACCATACGAGGCTCTTTATGGCAGGAAATGTCGGTTGCCACTTTGTTGGGCAGAAGTTAGAGATAGACCATTATTGGGACCTGAACTTGTACAAGAGACTACAGAGAAAGTAAAGTTGATTTAACAACGATTGAAAACCGCCTAAAGCCGACAAAAAAGTTATACTAACATGCGTAAACGGGGAAGAGAATATGAAGTAGGCAACCATGTCTTTATTAAAGTTACGCCGATGAAGGGACATACTCGTTTTGGAGTCAAGGGTAAGTTAGCGCCTCGCTACATTAGACCCTATGAGATTATTGAGAAATTGAGTCCAGTGGCGTACTGAATAGCTCTACCTTCGGATATGGAACACATGCATAACATCTTCCATATTTCCATGCTAAGGAAGTCTCTCTTAGACCCTCAACAAGTTGTTGAACCTACTCAGATACCTATGAGTGATGATTATGCATACACAGAACGACCTATTCGAATTATTAGTTGTCGAATTAAAAAGTTGAAGAATAAAGAAATTCCGTTGGTAAATGTGGACTGGCAAAACCATAGTGGCTTGTATGCAACTTGGGAAAGAGAAGTGGATATGCAAGAGAAATACCTTGAACTATTTCCATTATATTGAGTTTGGAGGACCAAACATCCTAAGGGGGAGAGATTGTAACATCCGTCTCTTTCTTAGCTTTTACTTTATGAATAATCTGAATTATGCATTTATCTATGCCTTGTGTGCTTAATTATACGCATTATGTTGTTAACAGATATGTTTCTTTATGAAAAGACTTGTATAATTCGTTAAATCGTAGAGTTATTAAAATGGATAGTGGACTAAGTAGGTAAGTTGTCACACCTTAATTAGGTCAAGCAATAATTTAATTAACTAATTAACTAGTTAGTGTAGGCGAGGAGGCTCTCACTTAATTAAACTAAATTTAACTAGAGATGTGATTATATATATATGTATGACCTCAATTAGAAGAGAGAGAGAGAGAGAATGTGTGTGTGTGTGTGTGTGTGTGTGTGTGTGAGTGTTCTAGAGTTTGAGCTTGTATGAGTGATCAAGAAGAAGAATGAGAGAATTTGAGACAACTTCATCAATTAACGCATTAAGGTAAACAAATTCTTCTTAATTCCTTGCATGAGATCAATTTTCATCTTGAATTTATGGAATTTGAAGAGTGAGTGAGGGATTGAGTGGTGTAAGTTGAGCTAGAGACCCTAATAAGAGGGATTGTCCCATAACCTTGCATTTATTCCATCACCTTGCTCATTTCTATGGTTTTATATGAATTTAAGTCATATTTTTGTGGTTTTGTTGAAACATAGAATTACCACGTGTCTTCCCTTCTTAATCTTTAAGGTGTTTATGAGATTAAGGGATTTGATGTTTGAATTTTAAGTCCTACTCTTGGTAATTGTTTTTATACCATATTTCTTAATTTTTGGTCTTTGATTTGAGTGAATTTGGGTTTGATTTTTGGTGGTTTGAAGTTCCAAAACAGTAAAAACTCGCCTGGAACACCCGTAACGCATTTATTAGCGGAAACCAGACGCGTAAGAGAAGAAGGGTTTCACGGCGGCGTAGGCCTGCACGTGCGGAAAATATGGGAGAAAAAGGTGTGGTTCTGAAATAAAAGCACCTACCGGCACACGTGTAGTGGAAGTCCCGTACGTATAGCCAAGGGAGTCCGCACGTACGGCAGTTTGGCTGGGTCACTTTCACTTTTCTGCTTCGTTTACCCTACTTCCGGGCCTCTGTTAGCGTGCTTTGCATCCGTAATTGCCATCCACTTATATTGCTTAAGCATTAATGAATTAAAAGACGTTTAGATCAATCAATTCCAAAGTAATGGAACTAATAAGTTGAATGTATGACAATTAAGTATCCTACATTTATATCTGTCTGTATAGGTCAAACACCACGTTCCAGTCACCTACATCACGGAACCCACTGTGAGTAACACTACTGTAAAAATATGTTTATTTTAAATTATCTTTTCTCTGCTTCGAATTTATGCATTACTCTGATATGTTTCTTATGTTGATGAATGATAATTCTATCTCAGTTTTCATTGTTTACTATGACGACCCTGGCACATATTCATATGATCACAGTTCTGTCAGTTTCATTTCATGGAACTCCTATTTAATATGGTGTTGACTATCATATCTGATCTCTGGTCTTCATGGCCACCTATTTGGTCTTCATGGCAGCCTGTTCGACCTTCATAACCTCATGTTCGGTCTTTTTGACCGCCTGTTACTATCTAGGCTGCCTGTATTTATTACTTTTGGATATACTACGTGTCATACCATGCCTCTCACTTGTGATACGAACCTGTTCAGTATATACTTTATTTTACATCATGTTCGTCATTCATAATCTTTTTACTCAGTTGTTATTCACTGGGTTTTAGCTCATGTTTTGTATATATGTATATGTAGGTGATCCAGTTTAGGAGGAAACGTAGCTACCAATCTTGCCTCTGTTTTGGTCAAACCACCTTTTGCGTCTCTCGTTGAGGTTCCCATCTATCGGAGCATGGGCTAACCCAGTGATTACCTCTTTTGGCACTCCCACACACTTGTGACCGGTTGTCATTGGTGTTATAGTTGTTGTTGATGGGAATGACTTATCCTTTTTGGTTGTGATGTAATTATAAGAAACTTGTAATGCTTGGATGTATATGTATATATATACATAAAAATATAGAGCTACGTTTTTGTCTCATGTAAGTTCACAGCTTGTTGGACATTTTACTTTTATATATTAGCTTCTACTAGCCCCATTCAATTGTTCAGTTAGGCCTTCAGTAATTGCGGATTACTGGCCGGTTACAACACTATACCTATAGGGGCGGGTTTGAGTTATGACAGTTGTCGTTACAACTACCACACCACTACTATTGTCGTCACCACCACCAGTATCCAATACCTCCACCTCGACCACCACCAACTTTTAGTACATTGAAAAAACATTTTCTATAAATATATATATATATATATGTCTAACTAACGGAGTGTAAAATAATAAAAAGAGTTGACATGAGGATTAGGGACCATCTAAGCCTTATATTTTGGTTGGCCGCAATTAGTAGCCCAGGAAATTTTGAAGCTTATTGGAAAGGTTGACTATCAAAAAAGACAAAGAAGTTCCAAGAGAGGAGTGAATAAATGACTGGTGGACAATCTTCACTGTATTTAAAAAATAAATTTTATTTGTGTACTTAACAACAAACGAAATACAGAAGAAATAAAGGAAATGAGAGAGTTTGTTTGATTACAAAAATCAAATCAGAATATAAAATAAATAAATAAAACATAACAGATTTTTATTTTGTTACAAAAACAAAATCAAAATCTGATATAAATAAATAAATTGAAAGTAAATTAAATACTCACCTTATTTATTTGTCGAGGAAATTTTTGATCAAGTCCAGCGTTTCACACTGTATCATTAAGACATATTCTTCCTCTCCACGGTGATTTCAGATTATGGACGTCTATCTCCCAGGATAAAATGATCAACTACGAATAATTGCAGTATTACAAATTATTCACACAACGAACACACTTTGTGTGTACACTCTTTCTCACAGAAATTTAATACAGCAAAATGCAAAGATTTATTGCAGCAGAGAAAAACGAAAGTTGTGTATCTAAAATCCAAATGAGGGCATGTCTTATTTATAGATGATTTCGTGGCTGTACATATTTGAATGAACAAGTATGGTACCTGTTCGGACAGATCTGGTTTGATTTTCAAATAGATAAAACTGTTTTGGGTTTGAACAAATTTGGATCTATTGGACAGATATGAAACTGTACAGAATTTAAACTGGACTGATTTGAATTTAAACTGTACAGAATTTCTGAAAAGGTGCAAACGAAAATTTGAATTTTATTTCCAACCAGAATTTGAAATAAAAAAATGGACATATTTTATTTCTAAATAAATAAAATAAATTCAAATGTTTTTGGCCCAAAAAGATAAGTATTGGGCCAGATAAACCCAACCCAACCTCACACCACGCACCCCCGCCCAAGCCCAGGCCTAGCTCGCGCGCGCGTTTATTTTTTGGTCCAATGAGTTTAGCCCAATTTGCTCATAACTTCTCCCTTCTACAAACTTGGGGTGCTCCTTGGGGCCCTCCTTGGGGCCCTCCCTAAGTTACAAAACCATGCCTTATAAACCCACTCAAAGTTTGCCCACCAAATCAATGTAGGACAAGTCTTAAACCAAACCTTTAGGAAATTTTACCAAAAACACCATTTTCATGGAGCTATCTTTGTCTTCAATCTCACATTTACCCGATAATGGTTTTGAGCAACCAAATATATCACGTGAATCACAACGCGGCATAGAACGCGTTACCACTTAGAACCACCAACTTTAGCGTATGGGTCCTACCTAAAAAATAGACCAAAGTTAAGAAAAAATCATATTTTCCAAAACCATTTCTGACAATCCCCCATATGAATGGAATTTGATGACAACGGAAATGCAACAATATGCAGAATTTGTCGAAAGAGTATAAATCGAAAATATCTTGCATCAGGATAAATAACTTTTGGACTTACTAGCTAACCAATGGACGCAATACCTTGAATTGTTCAACCGTTTGTGTAAGTCAAGACAATAGATTTCACACAAAATATCTTTTGACACATCGTGGTTCTCACGATTGTGTTCATTTTGGCCTTGAACGCTCATGGTTGTTCATAAGTGTTTTTTAGAGAATTTAGCCTCTTCATTCTCATAGAACCAGTCGCAATTCAACACTTATATAAGTGATACTTATTGTGAGTATCTCTTATACTCATCTTGATTTTATGCCTAAATCAAGATATAAGTAATTATTAAAAGCAAAACTTATCTTTAGACACCTGCAAACAACATATGTTGCAGATATCACTCTCACCATAGGAATGGGTAGAGAATTTTAAATCCCGTGATAATTTTTGATGAGCCACACATAACTTAGTTGTCAATTTGAACTTAGTTCTTGAGATCTCCAGTCATATAAGTAGGGTTACCATTATAATGACTATTATGTAATAGGTTTTAATCTCATCCCCTTCGATGAACTATACACTTGCTCTTTTGTCAAACCTTTTGTTAACGGATCTGCAATATTCTCTTTAGATTTTGTATAATCTATTGAGATTATTCCATGTGAGAGCAATTGTCTTACGGTATTATGTCGACGATGAATATGTTATGACTTACCATTATACATATGATTTTGTGCCCTACCTATTACAGATTGACTATCACAATGAATGCAGATAACTGGCACAGGTTTTGGCCATATTGGAATGTCTTCTAAGAAGTAACGAAGCCATTCTGTTTTTCTTCTACTTTATCTAAAGCAATGAACTCAGATTCCATTGTGGATCGTGCGATGCATGTTTGTTTTATGGATTTCCAAGAAACAGTAACGCCTCCTAGAGTAAAGACATATCCACTAGTGGATTTTGAATCTTTAGTATCCGATATACAATTGGCATCACAATAACCTTTGAGTACTACTGGATATCGAGTAAAGTTCAAACCATGATCACAAATAAACGTAAGATATCTAAGAACCCGAATGATTGTTTTCCAATAGTCTTCTCTAGGGTTACTAGTGTACCTACTCAATTTACTAACAACATAAGCTATATCAGGACGAGTACAATTCATTAGGTACATTAGGCTTCCAATGATTTAGAAGTATTTAACTGAGACACTGCATTACCTTTATTTTTTTATAAATAAAGACTGATGTCTACAGGTGTTCTAGCTACATTCATATCATCCTTGATAAATTTACCAAGAATTTTCTCAATGTAATGTGATTGAGATAATGCATATCTGTCAGATGTTTTAGTAATTTTTATTCCTAATATTACATCTGCAACCCCCATATCTTTCATATCAAATCTTTTGTTCAGCATTTGTTTAGTTAATTTGATCATATTTTGACTACTTCCAATGATAAGTATGTCATCCATATAAAGACAAACTATGACATATCCTTGGTCAGTGTTTTTAACATAGACGCACTTATCACATTCGTTTATCTTAAACCCATTAGTAAGCATAGCATGATCAAATTTTTCATGTCATTGCTTAGGTGCTTGTTTTAATCCATAAAGAGATTTTACAAGCCGACAAACTTTCTTTTCTTGCCCTGGCACTACAACCGCTTCGGGTTGCTCCATATAGATATCTTCATTTAGATCACCTTTTAAGAAAGCTGTCTTAACATTCATTTGATGTATTTCTAAATTATACAATGCTGCAATAGCAATAAACATGCGAATGGATGTTATTCTTGTCACAGGGGAATATGTGTCAAAATAGTCTAAACTTTCCTTTTGTCTATAACCTTTTACCACAAGTCTTGCTTTATATTTGTCTATTGAACCATCTTCTTTCATTTTTCTCTTGAATATCTATTTATATCCAAGAGGTTTAGAACCGGATGGAAGATCCACCAATTCCCAAGTATGATTTTGCATAATGGATTCAATTTCATTATTAACAGCCTCTTTCCACAAAAGTGCTTTAGGACCTGTCATTACTTCCTTAAAGCTTTGAGGTTCATTTTCTAACAGGTATGTTAGAAAATCTAGACCAAAGGATTTTGATGTTCTTACTCTCTTACTTCGTTTTGGTTCATCATCAATTAAATCCTGCTGGTTGAGACCATTACTAGTCTTTTGTGTTTGATTGTCATTAGTCTTTTGACTTTGTGTACAATCATAATTTTTTTCTGTAAATTTAATTCCTCTCCTTTCTTATAAGGAAAGACATATTCAAAAAACACAGCATTCCTTGACTCTATAATAGTATTCACATTTATATCAAGTATTTCCGATTTATAAGTTAGAAACCGATATATACTATTATTCTGAGCATAACTAATAAGCACGCAATCTACTGTGTTTTGGTCCTATTTTTGTCTTTTTCAGAACAAGAACTTTAACTTTTGTTAAACACCCCCACACTTTTAAATATTTATAGAAAGGCGGTCGACCTTTCCATAATTCATAAAGAGTATTGTTGGTTTTCTTGTGGGGTATTCTGTTATGAACATAAATAGCAGACAATATTGCTTCCCCCCATAAGTTCTGCGATAAGCCTGAACTTAGTAACATGGCATTCATCATTTCTTTAAGGGTTCTATTCTTCCTTTCAGCAATTCCATTTTGCTGTGGAGAATAAGGTGCAGTAGTTTGATGAATAATGCCATGTTGTGCACAAAATTCATTTAAAGGTGCATCATATTCACCACCCCTATCAATTCTAACCATTTTAATGGTTTTACCAAGTTGATTTTCAACTTCAGTTTTGTAGAGTTTAAACGTTTCTAAGGTTTCATCTTTACTTCTAAGTAAGTATACATAATAATATCTTGTGCAATCATCGATAAATGTTATGAAATACTTTTTGCCTCCTCTAGTTTGAACAAATTTAAGATCACATATATCAGTATGAATTAATTCTAGAGGTTCGGTTTTTCTTTCAACCGATTTAAATGAAGCCTTAGTTAGTTTCGCTTCTACACAAATCTCACATTTGTGATTATGATCAATTTTAAACTTTGGTATATAATCCAAACCAATTAATCTACGCAAAGTATCAAAATTCATATGTCATAATCTACCATGCCATAAATTCGACTCAAGAATATAAGCAAAAGATGTGTAATTCTTATTAATAGCAAGTTTCGGTATAACCGTCATTACATTCAACTTGAAGAGACCATCACTCATGTATCCCTTACTAACATACATACCACTCTTTGTTAATACAAATTTATTAACAAATAACCAGAAACTAAATTTTTTTGAATGTCTGGTACATGCAGTACGTTGTTGAGGGTCAATTCCTTCCCTGATGTTATCTTCAAGATCACATTTCCTTGTCCAGTCATAATAGAAGTAGAAGAATTTTTCACGAAAAATTGTTCACCATTTGCAGCCTCATTGTAAGTTGTGAACATATTTTTGTCCACACAAATGTGACAAGTTGCCCTAGTCAAGGTTTTAAAAACCAGACCGGTGAGTGAACCGGAAAAATGATCGAGTGGATGGGCCACCGGTTCAACCACCGGGTTGAACCGGATCGAATTGTGACGTCATAATTATGTCATAAATAATTTTTTTTAAATATAAATTAACAATATAAATATTCAATTTTCATTTTTTTTTTTAAAAAAAAAATCTTAAATATTTTTAGTGATGTTTTCCTATATTTAAAAAAAAATTCCTAAATATAAGCCATAACACTTGACATACTAACAACAAATAAAATTAAAGATGAAAATTTAGCTGTTAAAAACAACAATCATAATAATAAAAATTATGAAAGCATGCAACTAAAGTAATTCATAAAACACAAGTTAACAAAAAGACAAAAGTAAGTCCAAAGTGTACCAACATAAAACATAAATCTCAAGCAACAAATGTAAAAAGATGTTTACAACATGACATCATTCTTAAAAATAAAAATAAAAATCAACACAACACAACACAACACAACACAACATCACAAACAATCTTTGATTTTTGCCTAAATCTTCTAGAGACGATAATTTAGCCAATCATCATCATCATTCTCATTCGCATTTGCACTAGAGCTCAGATTGGTTGATCTATTATCAATGTTCAAGTCACCAAAAGATCCCAAGTCGATATCATCTCCAAGTAGTTCTACCTCCATATCATCCTCAACATCATCTACAATAGTTAAAATAAAGTCATTAAACTATAATTTTGATAATGATAGATAAAAAGATTGTTGCATAATGATGAAACATTATTTTCTAACCATTTCTTAGACCATGACATTGCCTCTTATATTGTGGAGGCTCATCTTCTTCATAAAGCATTTTTTCGAGCTCATCATATTCAAGCAATGAAGGCTCCTCTTGTTCTAGTCTTTCTTCTTCAATAATCCAAAACTTGGTTTTGTCAATGCTTTCAATGTCAATAGGATCATAATTCCTTGTTTTGTAATACCTCCTATATTGATTCAATTGTAAGACTAAATAAACGAATAAAATAAAAAATCCATTAGTTACTATATGAGAAAGATTAATTTACCTATTCTTCAATCGCAAGTTGTAATGAACATACACAAGATCATTAAGCCTATGATGTTCTAATCTATTCCTCTTCTTTGTATGTATGCGTTCAAAGACGCTCCAATTCCTTTCACACCCAGAAGAGCTGCTAGTTTGACTAAGAATTCGAATGGCTAACTTTTGCAAATTTGGAGCACTATGTCCAAACATCTTCCACCATTCATCTTATTATCAAGAAAGAAAGAAAAATATTATAAAAAATAAAAAGAAACAAGAAATAGATAAATAAGATAAAATATTCCAATCAAAATCAAGTAATAATGATAATTACTATTAAAAAAAAGGGGGCGATTACCAGGTTGTGTTTTCTTAGATGTAGTAATGGCAAGCTCTCTTCCAAAACTATCTTGTCGATCTCGAAACAATCTAAGTTCATTCATGAGCTTCGTTTTACTTGATGTGGCTTTAGTTTCAATCACATCAAGTACACTATTCATAACCTCTGGTTTTTTGCAAAATGAAGCTTGATCATATTAAAAAGTTGGGTTCAACCAATAAGCTGTCGCGCGTATATTCTTCCGCAATTGATTATCCCAACGAGTTTCAATGATTATTGTGTAAGGCCTATACAACCTTTTATTTTTCTTGAAAATATCTTTAATACCTTTGATTGCCCTATACATGCCTTCATAAACATATCCCATGGACAGTTTCTCATATCCATCAACAATACGCAAAAGACGCATAAGTGGCTCAACAATCTTAACAGTGATGAAACAATCCTTCCAAAATAGTTTATCTAAAATGATATCAATGGCATCTTTTCCTTTCTTTTCTTTGGCAAACCTTGAACTTACAAACTCCTTACTTGTCACCAAAGCTTGCAAATCATGTATATGCTCATGAATGCTATGCAATGCAAGGAAAGTAGTGGCAAAGTACATTGCTCTTGGGCGCACAATTTCTATCCAACTCTTCTTCTTTCTCAACCAAGCTAACAACCATGAACGGTTGTATATGTACCTTGTCACCGTTGATGCCTTAATAGCAAGCTCATGCACATGATTCATATTGGAAATTTCACTTAAGATTAAGTTCAAGCAATGAGCTACACATGGAGACCAATTTATAGATTTGTAAGTTGTATTTACAAGTCCTCCAGCAGCTTTATAATTTGCTCCATTATCTGTCACTATATGAACAACATTCGACACTCCCACCCACTCAATAACCTCTAAAAACAACTTAGAAAGAAGAATAGCATCTTTGACAGCATCAGAGGCATCAATTGATTTCATAAAAGCAATTCCCATAGGGCTATACACAAGAAAATTTATTAGATTTCTTTGTCTACCATCAGTCCAACCATCACCCATAATTGTACATCTACACGTAGCCCACGAACTCTTCAAAGTATCAATATACAATTCAAGCTCTTTTTTTGAGTCTCTTAATAAAGGAGCTCGAAGTTGATGGTAAGTAGGGACCTTATATCCTGGACCAATGGCAATTGCAGTATCAAACATGAGCTGAAAATAAATGGAGTTCACAGCATTGATTGGAATACAAGTATCATAAAAGAATTTGCCAACAATCATATGTGCTTTATGTATGGCTTCTTTAGTTTAGAGGGTACTTTTGATAGTTGGTGGAGAACCCGGAGTGGTCCTTGGTGCAAAACAATCACCGATTTTTGTTGGTTCATATTTCTTCCCCTTCTCTTTATGTGTCATTGGTGCTCTACTCTTATTCTCACTTCTAGCTCCTTCATTGATTGAAATGCCCTTATTGTTCCGAGGAATTGTTTCCACAGCCTCATCATCAACATTGACGTAAACATCATCACTCTCAAATTGAAAACCACCTTAACCATAAGGATTTAATTCATCATAATTTTTTGCACTTTGCTTCTTCTTTTCATCAAACGCTTTCAAAGACTCATGCATTTGATACTGAATATCTAGGGAAACTTTTTTACATAGCCTAACCTCACCCGACTTCTTTGCAAGATGTTGCTTCATTCTATTAATCCCTCCACCTTTAATAGTTTTCCCACAATACATACATGAGTAAGTCTTCTTCCCATTGACATCTCGTCCCTCAATAACATATGCCCATGCAATATCATATTTTTCCCTTGTGGCTTGGGTGGAATTAGCTGTTGAATTTTGGCCAGATGACATCCCTCATAACTACCAGGTAGAATAAGAACAAATGAAAAAACAATACTCCTATTCAAATTAAAATTCCAGAAAGTAAGATTCATTACAATACAATACAATAATCATAATAAAAAAATACTCCTATTCTGGCTAGAGTCTCAATTATTAAAAAAAAAATCTGATTTAATACAATAATTAAATTAAGTGTAGTTGAAAATTTGAAAGTTAATTTTCTTCTAATTATTAGATGCATGCAGTAAAATAGGTCATAAGAAAATGAAAATAATCATAATTATTCATGGCTATCTACAACAAGAAAAAGGAAATCAAACAATTAATGTGACAAAATTTTTCAATCTATGTACAGCAACAACAGGACAATTAATTTTTCATTGTATCTATTTACACCAACAATTAATTTAGTGCATATAACCTAAACAACAGGGGTTGGAGGAGTTAAGTTAATTATTTGGTGTACAAGAAAGAATAGTCAGGAATAATTCCTATTCTACTAAATAAAGGTGAACCATAAATTTAGCTTAACATCACTGTCACGACCCGCTTCCTGTACCCAAGGGTTAAGCATCGTGATGGCCAGTAACTGAAGTTACCTACGACCAATTCTTAAACAAATCAATAAACGCGAGCGGAAGTAATATTTAAATGAGGGTACCAAAATAATCATCCGAGCTTCTATTTTTATTACAAAATTATATTGACCAAAAGGCCGATATTTACATAGAAAAAATATCAAAAAAGTGTTGTGTGTGTCTATTCCGCAACCTCGCATCTAAGACTTTCCAAAGCTATTTTTGAATTGCATTATTTCCTGAAATTTGGTAAACAACTATAAGCACATGGTACAATGGGAAATATTATACAAAGAGTATAAGGGACACGAAATAACCATGGATAGTTAGTTAGGCCAAAACATTTAAGATAACTTAGTCGGAACAAATAATCCTTTAAGTAGCAAAACTGAGATTATGTAAATAAATAACCATAACCACGGTAATTTGGTAAACAAATCATTTAAATAGCAGAAACTGAAATACATAAATTATGTAAGTAAATGACCATAACCACGATACTGAACAAAACAGAATAGAGGTCACAAAAGTGACAGTCAGAACAGAAGTACGGATTCAAGAAGTGACTCGTACGGATTCTAGAGGTGGCTCCCACAATAGTGTAGCACTTAGCTCTGCACAGCACTTTGGTCCGCACAGAACAGAGGTACGGATTCAAGAGGTGGCTCCCATAATAGTGTAGCACTTAGCTCCGCACAGAACAGAGGTCAATAGATCAGAGGGCCACAAAGTAACCAAACAGAGGCCCATAGTTATTTAAATCCCCCAAGGCGTGAGACTCCTGTTGTGTTACTTACAAAACATAATTGTTTATAAGGTCATAGCCAAATATTCTTTAAAAGTAAAACAAACATATCCATAGGTTTCACTTTAGCAAATAGGGTTCAGAAAATAATCCACATAACTGAAATCTTTATAAAATATAACTTTTATTAATATACTAATAAAACATACTTGTATAAAATAGATTTTGGTAAGTCAAAACATACGTAAAATACATTTTGGTGTCTCAAGGTATAATATAACTCACCTTAACTTTAATACCTTACTCTTTCTTTCCACTATCAAAGACCCTCTTAGCTTCCATTATTTTTCCCTTCCTTTTTCTTTCCTTCATTTCTTTCATTTCCTTTCTTTCTTCTTTCTTTTCTTTTCTTTCTTTTTTCCCTTCTTCAGGTGAAACGCCTTCTCCCTTTTATAGGGAGAAAAGACGCGTGCGTTGCCTCCACGTGGCTAGGCGTCGCTTTTGCTTAGATTTAATTTATAGTTATATAGATTCATTCTTATCCTTAATAGATATTTAAGATAATTATCTTTTGATCCAACTTTTTAATATAATTATATAAATAATTTAATTTCTAATTAAATTACACTATATTGTATATCAACATAAAATTAATTATTTATTTTACTATTAAACCCATTATTATTATTATTATTATTATTATTATTATTATTATTATTATTATTATTATTATTATTATGACCCTTAAACTTTTTAATAATTATATTATTTTACAAAATTACGCATAATAATATATAATAAATTATATATTTTCCGAACTAAAATTAAATAATATTAGTATAAATTCTACAGAATAATTAAAAATCTGGGTTGTTACAATCACAGTGTGCATCGTGTTTTCACACTGGTAGAACACAAGTAATTTGTAATTAATTATTTATTTTATTATTATTATTTTTTATCAAAAGTTGATTTTTCCTTCTTCCTTTCATAGGAAACTGAAAGTTCACAACAAGAAGTACATCAAATCAAATAGACCCAAACAAGAAGAACACAGGATTTTATTTTATTTTTTTATTTTTTTGTAATTTTCTATGAAGGAAAACCAAAAACAGAGCCTTCCTTCAAATAAACCCAAAATTTCTAAAAAACAAAAAAAGAGATCAAAGATCCATCAAAATAATACCTAGAGGCTTGGAGGCTGAGATTCTTTGGCAACAGTGGTATGCGAATATGTGTGTAAAGTTGAGAACTTGATTCATTAATGGCAAAAAAAAACAGAGAGACAGATCGGCTGCTCTTAAAAAAGGGAGAGAGACCTATGTGAAGAAGTGAAGAAAGCCCTAGATGGCTGCTCTTTGAAGATCAGCAACGAAAAATAAAAGTAGATCTAAATTTATTTATTTTTTTATATATATATACAAGCAAACCAGCCCGATTCAATCAACCCGTGAACGGGTCAACCAGTTCACCGGGTTTAACCGGTTCTCAATAAATACATCGATTTTTACACTTGACCGGGTTAAGAGGGCCAACCGAACCGGAACCTCACCCGGTCACCGGTTAAACCGTCCTGTCCGGTCCGGGTTTCAAAACCTTGGCCCCTGTGTCAATCCACCATTTCTTGAGATTTCTAACCAAATTAGCCTCAGATACCACAGTAGAGAGGTTGATATCATTTACCCCGTCAGAGATATAATCTAATTCTGTCACATTGGCTTAATTGGTGGTCTTCTGGCTTGTACTTCCGCGATCCTTCTTAGGGCGGCGGCAGTCAGAAACTCGATGTCCAATCTTGCCACAGTTATAGCATTGTCCTTTGAACTTCTTATTGCCATTGTTGTCGCCTTGTTTAGGACCATCTCTAGTAAACTTCATCTTTTTGTTATGTGGTTTGTGCACTTGTGCAACCACATTAGCCTTAGACTCAATGGATTTCTATCATTCCTCTTTTCAGCCTTACGATTATCTTCCTCAATTCTTAGTTTTACAATCAATTCATCCATAGTCATCTCCTTGCGTTTATGTTTTAAATACTTTTTGAAATCTTTCCAAGCAGGTGATAACTTTTCCTCTAAAGCAGCGACTTAGAAAGAATCGCTAAGAGACATACCTTCAGAATGAATATTATACAAACAAATAAAAATGTTTTGGGTTTGAACAGATTCGGATCTGTTGGACAAATATGAAACTGTACAAAATTTAGGCCTTGTTTGGTATCATCTCAAAAAGTCAAAAAGTCACTATCCTATGTAAGTCACATCATCTTATTTAAATCACACCACCTCTCTAACACATCACTTCAAACTCAACCCATACCCAACTAATATTTCATAAAAAGTAAAAAATTACACTTATTTAGATCATCCCAAACCACCCCTTAAACTAGACAGATTTGAATTTAAACTGTACAGAATTTCTGAAGAGATGCAAACCAAAATTTGAATTTTATTTCTAACCAGAATTTGAAATAAAAAACGGAGAGATTTTATTTCTAAATAAATAAAATAAATTCAAATGTTTTTTACCCAAAAAGATAAGTATTGGACCGGACAAGTCCAACCCAACCTCACACCACGCACCCAATCCCAAGCCCAAGCCCAAGCCCAAGCCAGCTCGACCGACCAGACGGACAACGACGCGTGTGTTTATTTTTGGATTCAATGGGTCTAGCCAAATTTGCCCATAACCTTTCTCTTCTACAAACTTGGGGTGCCCAGACCTTATAAACCCACTCAAAATTTGCCCACCAAATCAATATGAAACAAGCCTTAAACCAAACATTTAGAAAATTTCACCAAAAATACCATTTTCATGGAGTTATTTTGGCTTTAATTTTTCATTCACCTGATAATGGTTTTGAACAACTAAATATTCCACGTAAATCACAACGCGGCATAGAACGCGTTACCACTTAGACCCGCCAATTTTGGCGTGTAGATCCCACCTAAAAAATAGACCAAAATTAAGAAAAAATTATATTTTCCAAAACCATTTCTTACAAGGACTAATTCATATTTTTTGAGAATTCAATATTTGTTGTAGCCAAGCTAAAAAGAATTAATTTATTACTTTAAAGACAAAATAGCTTATCAGAATAAAATTTAAGCCATGTTTATTTGACCTCTTAAATGGGGAGATTAGATTAACAATCTCGTGAGTCTCACCGGACTCATGTTTGGTTGTTTATTGGTTCCATAGGACTACAAATCCTACTCGGGGGTAGAATTAGAATTCCCTTGGAAGGGGTGGGATTGCTAATCCAATCCCCTTGGATTGAAGCAAAATCTATTTTACCCAATAAGCGCTTTTACATAATTTTATAGATTTAATCTCAACCAACTAATATCACCATATTACTTCTCAATCAAACACATTTTATCTTACATATCTAACTTAATGCTAATACATTATTAATCTCCACACTTAATTCAACCGTATTCATAATTCTATCTAACATAATTCGACAAACAAACATGATCTTACAGAAAAACTGGACAGCTGCATCACATCACTTGCATCCAAAGAAAAATCCAAAGCGTCCTGCTTCCTGTTAAGGTCAATTTTTTCCCCCTGTTTTCGAAATTTTGCACAATAACGACTTCGCTTGATTTTTCCCCATTTTGACGACGACCAGTTCAGCGGTTCTCCCTATGTCATGCGTGCACGCAAATTTTCCGATGAACAGTTTTACCACCCAAGAAGCCACTACCAGGTCCCAAATGTTTGATTACAAAAATACCTGAAACTAGGAAGCTATAATTTGGAAACTGCTGGGACGAGCACAAAATTAAAAAAAAAAATTTTAAATTAAAATTTACAAAAATGTATATGTAAGAAGAAATACACAAAGCTATATCATAGTAAAACCACATCGGCTTCATCCATTTCCATCACATTTTTGTTTCTTTGTGTAAATCCTCGCTTTCTTGCACCCGGAAAAGTTTTTTATATCTTGTGCCTTACCCACACTTCATATCCAGCATATACTTTGCTATCAAGATATTGCTATTTGGACCACTGAACCGATTGGTCATCTCAATTCCCAATTCACATAAGAAGAAAGTTGATAATCCTCAAAATACAAAAAGTACCAACAACTATATCGATCCAACTGTTGAATTTAAAATAAAGTCTAAAAACATCAATTAATGACTAGCCATCAAGGAAAGGAACATACAAAAATAATAAGCCAAATACCATTCCCCTTCATAGTAATAACCTACATTCCAGTGTAATATCAAAAAATTGTAGGAGCATACAAAAATCAAGCATCACACTTCCTTACAAAAATAGAATGCATTCTTTCTTGAAGGTCCAAATAATTTATTCTGAGATGAAGGGAGACAAGAAAAAGTTTACTTTCAGAGGTAATCTTGCCAACATCAGCGAGTATGTTGAACTTGAGGGCCCTGCTATAGTGGAGTTGCAAATCCTGTCACCATACAAAAGGAAAACCACATCATGTTGATAAATGATCCTCATACCCAATACGAGCCCTTAAAAAATTCAAATGATAAACAAGAACATGACAATGAACAGGTTATCGTCTGGATATGTCACAGAACTTATACAAACCCTTTTAAATGCGTCTCCAAAAAATTCAAAGATTTCAATCTCCAAGAGTTACAGCACCATGTTCACAATTACAGGCCATCAGTTAACAATATGCATCCCTGGATCTGGTGTTATACCTATCACCCAAAAAAAAAATTCCCTGGTCTGACGCATCTGCTGTGACAAACAGAAGACATGCAGCTCAACACAGCAAAAATAAAGAGTCCAAAGACTATCCAAAAATAAATGTTCTTAAAAACTGCTCTTCCACATTATTATCAGGTTCCTCAAATATCTCCCATCTTTGCACCCACTGTCTTCTATAATGTCTTGTTCCTCATCCATAGAAAAGGCACCAAATTTCTAACATGACTATATCCTCAAAAGATGCAATCATCTTGCCAATCGATCACAAGATGCCCTTATAAGATAATCTAAAAGTTAGGCACTATTTGGCATCCTCTACTTCTTTTTATCTTTTTATTATTTTTGGGTCACATCACCTCTATACTTTTTGTACATCTTTTTATAAAAAATCAAAAAATATACTTATTTAGATCATCCCAAACATCCTCTTAATTTAGAGATTATGCCATTGGACACTAGGAACTTGTGCCCAATCAGGATCAGTCATTTTCTGAGGGTGTGTGTCGTGGTATTAATGGAGTAATTTCAAAGGAAGATTGCAATATGTTTAAAGAGACCAAACAGCAACAACACGTGTAGAGAACACAACACCACACTGTTGGATCTTTAACAGAACCAAACTAGATAATGACTCATAGATAATTGCAAATCCATATGACTCTTCATTGGAAATGTTCTCACATCGCGTATCCAATTTCTAGAAAAAACTCAAGTTGTGCAGCCTATTATGGGCTGTTATAAACTCAATGCGGAACTCAAGTGCATCAATAGAAAAGTACACTAAAAAAATCCAGAGAAAGCACAACTATATCTTACAAATTCATATGATCATAAAACTTAAATTTGATGCCCCATTCAGCTTAAGGAACAGACAACAACTAAATGTGAAAACCCAATGACCATACTAAATGACTAATTCCACTGTGCAAAACAATCTGCTCCAGCTATCTGATCTGGATGCTTTTGAAAAAGATAGCGCCTCAGCACACATCTCAGCCATCACATAGTTGTTTCAACCCTTGGATAACCCTTTTTTAAAAAGAAGCAGGAGCCCATTACCAATAAACCAAGCTCAATTTATGGAGAAGCCTCTGATAGATTATAGAAGATACGATCAATTTGTTCCTGCAACATCCTTAAATGATCAGACTATAATTGAACTGGCCCAGGGTATTGGTTTGCTAGGTTAGGCCGGTGCTAATTACATTGCTTGAAAAGAAAGCCGATTCACATACATGGATAACATTCAGTTCAAGAATGTTCAAGTTTTATATGCCTTTGTTTCTTCTAATCAAATCACAAAAGCTTCAGTGTTGCCACAACAATATTCAAATAAAAATCATCATCAAATTACAAGATTTTGTGGTCCCACAAATTGGGCATCAGATGAATACTGATGCAACATGTGTATGGCATATATAATCCTCGCCTAAGTTAAGAAATTACAATAATTTTAATAGAAAATTAAAATTACCTTTGAAATCTTGCCTTGTCTGTATTCTCCTTATTATTGCTAACCAGAAGCTATACATATATATATATATATATATGAAATTAATAAATGCATACCCTTACATAACCCACCAAAAAATATAATGTCCTTTTGAGGTTCAGTCTTGAGTTTCTTTGAACGATAAACATGAAGTTCAAATAGAAGCGAATGCAATTTGGCGCTGTTCCATCCAGTTTCATCAATGTCAACAAGTGCAAAACCATTTATAACAAGAGATTATTCATAAAACCCAACTTTCAAAAACAAATGGCAACACAAATAGTATGTGTATGACCAACGACCATAAGCATTCTTCAATATGAATTGAGCAACTCTGAGAAATAAACAAAATGGAAAAGACTTTTGGTAATTAATTACCTTCGGAGAGACAACCCCATTGGCCAACCTTTGAAGACAACATAGAATTGAGCAAGGAAGAAGCAGTAGCAGAGTGAAGAGGCATCAATGACTCTCCGCAACCCAACTCCACTGGCAACCTACATTGACCATTGACAACCCCAAATCTCAAATCACTTACATAATTACCAAAAACAACCACCCCATTCACATATACATGTCTCAGAGAGTTACACAAGTGTGTACCTACCTGGTGGAGAAGAAGGAATGGTGGTGGCGAGAGACGCGAGCAGAATTTGGGCAGGGTGCGAGTCCACCGAGGTTAGATGATACTGGAGGTGACTGGGTTCGACTTTTGCGACTCAGGAAGGCTTTAGCGGACGATGTTGATCTCTGAAATAGCCTTCTTGCTGAGTTGGTCGCCATTTTTGTCCCTTGCTTGCTTAACTCTCCTCTCCTTGATTCTTTTTCAGACAAAACCCAGAGGCCTTAAACCCTACCTACCTTGTTTCTGCGCTGCGAGAGTGATGATGATCAGACTAGAAGTCCAGATGGGCCGGTCCCAAATACTATAACTCGATTCGGCCCAATAATGGTGGACTTTTATGGTTGTTTTTGGTTTGGGTCCCAGGGAAAAATATTTAGAGAATTTACGGGCTGGTTTTATGGACTAGACTAGATTTATTTAGGGTTTTAACTGGCCGGTCCTAAGTTTTTAACTTATTTCTCTCTTAGTCCTGACTTTTGATCTTGTGCACCAACAGATCTTGAGACTTTTTTTTTTGTTCCGTTTTACCCCTCCCCTATTCTGGCGCGTTTCTGTTTGGATTTTCCATCAAAATATTGTGTTTGTGATTTGGATTTCTGTAGAAGTTCACGATTTGCTGCTGTATCTTCGCGATTTGTGGAGCTTCGTGATTTCTGATTTCGCGATTTGTGGAGCTTCGCGATTTATGATTTGCGATTGCGTGTTTGGTGATTTTTTCTATTTGCGATTTCACGTTTGGTGTATAGTTACATTTTCTGATTTGCAGTGTTGTAGAGGTAGGTCGACTGGTATGTTTGATTTTGATTTCAATTTCAATGTTTTGGTTTTTTTAGTTTGAGTTGGTGATTTTGATTTTGTGATGATATTGTTGTTACTCTGTTGTTTCTGTTGCGATTTAATTTGTGTTTTGATCATGATATTGAAAGTTTTGAGATATGTATTTGTTGATTGAATTTTAGATTTTTATTTTTTTTGGTTACGAAATTGTGTTGATTGAAGACAGGTGTTGGTTTGTTATGTTATACAGTGATAATTTTATCACTGTGTATTTTTGGGGTGATGTTGGATTAACTTTTTCAACAGTGATAAATTTATGAGTGAGTATGGGAATAGGAGATAATTTTATCACTGTATTTGATTTTGTTTGAGAGTGTTTGAGTTGTTTTCTAAAATGTAATTGTTGTTTGTTGCAGGATTTATAGTGATGGAGAATTGTTTGTTTCTTATGTGCAAATTTAGAGATGTGACATTGGTTATCAAGTATAATGATGGATTTAATTTCAAGGATTTAGTATATAAATTGTGTGCAAAGTGGAGTGAGTTAGTTGGTAGTTCTTTGAATATATCGTATTCAATGGCTGGACATTCTTCTTGTGGTCTAGAAAGTGAAGAGGATTTGGAAGTTATGGTTGGACTGGCACTTTCTTGTGATATTCATCGAATTGATGTTTTTGTAAAGTATTGTTCTTTGGGTGAAGGTTCTATGATTTGTGATGGTGAAACTAGTAGTAGTAGTAGTAGTAGTAGTAGTGTTGTTTGTGAAACAGATTTTTTGCTTTCATTTTATTCAAATCAACGGAAACCTTTGCTGTCCGATGGGTGGGTTAATTGTATGAAAGGAGTGGGACAAAGGTTTACTCAAAGAGTTGTTGAATTTCGAGATGCGTTGTCAAAGTATTCTATTCATTCCGGTTTTAATTTTGATTTTGTTAAGAATGATAAGGATCGTGTCACTGTTCATTGTAAGAGAATGGCTGATTTGGGATGTTTATGGAGCATGCATGCTAGAGTGGAAAATTATAGTAAAGCTTTTGTTATTAAACAATTTGATGATGTTCATACTTGTGGATCTTCTTTTCGTACAATTAAACATGCTAGGATGACTTCAAGTATGATTGGTGGGCTAATTTCTAGTGATATTCATAACAAGGCTTTGACATCGGTTAGTGAGGTGGTTTGTGATTTCAAGGACTATTATGGAACAGAAGTTTCTTATCGGCAAGCTTGGATAAGTGTTAAAAAAGCAAGGGGTCTTGTTTTTGGTGACTATTCATCATCATTTGACGATCTTCGTTGGCATGTTGATGCGGCTAATGCTTGCAATCCGAGGAGTGTTTTTGATATGGAATTTGATATTAATAGTAAAGAAAGACATTCCAAATGCTTGTTTTTCGCTTTTGAGGCATATATTCATGGTTTCAAGTATTGTAGGCCTGTGTTGATGCTTGATAGAACTTTTTTTAAAGGAAGACATAAAGGTTGTTTATTGGCTGCTACGGCGAAAGATGGTAACCAAGGTATATTTTGTGTGTATGTGTTATTATTATTGAAATAGTGATAATTCTATCATTTTTGTTACTGGAGAGTGTTGATAATTGAGTATGGTTAATCTATTAGTGATAAATTTGTACTGTATACTTTTTGTTAAATTTTTATATTTATACAGTGATAAATTTATCTATGGCTGGTGCTAAATTTATATTTATACAGTGATAAATTTTTGCTGTATACATTATATTCATACAGTGATAAATTTATCTATGATAGTGATAATTCTATCATTTTTGTTACTTTGTGTTTTGATTTTCTTTTTGTAATCTTTTTTAATTTGTTACTGATAACTTGTATTTATATATTTTGTTTGTAGGTTTGTATCCGTTATGTTTTGCGATTGTTGATGGTGAAAGTTATGACAGTTGGCATTGGTTCTTGTCAAAGTTATTAGGTATTTTGACTCCAGAGAGGGATATTGCGTTTGTTACTGATCAACATGGAGGTTTGCTGAAAGCTTTAGCTGAGGTCTTTCCGTTTTCTTCTCATTCTTTTTGTCTAATGCATTTGAAGACAAACTTGAAGACTTATTTGTCAATGAAGAGTCGTGAATCAAAAGAGTATTTGCTTACTCTTTTTAGTAGATGTGCATATGCTCCTACTATTGAGTTGTTTAATGAGCTATTTGAAGAATTTAAGGGTCGTTGTGGTCGTAGTTTTGAGAAGTTTCTTGAGGATTTGCCTAATGAGTGTTAGTGTAATGCTTATTTTCAAGGCAAGAGGTATGGTGAAATGTGCACAAGTGCTACGGAATCTTTTAATTCATGGATTAGGGATGAACGCCATTTGTTTTCAACTAGTCTTGTTGATGCTATACGGGTGAAACTAATGGAGCAATTTTCAAGAAGGAGAGAAGTTGGGAATAAGTGGAATCGTATTGTTTGTCCTTTTGCAGAGAAAAAGTTAGAAGAAGCTTTTAATGATACATGTAAGATAAATTGATAGAGAAAGAGAATTGTATGTATATTGATTGTATTGATGATTGATATATTACAAAGGTTCAATTGAGCTCCTTTATATAGGAGATGAGCCGAAAGTGGGAGCCTAAATGGGAGCCTAAAGTGGCCGAAAGCAACAAAGAAAATGAACACTAATTATTACAGCTATTAAAGCAACAATCACTAACATATAAAAGCAACAATCCTAACATATAATAATATACACTAACAGCCCCCCTCAAATTCAAGGAGGATAAATATTAACTAACTTGAGTTTGGAGAGAGTAAATAAAATGACAAATAAAATAAAAGTGGATAGAAGACACTGTATGGTTGTGTCAAATCGTTGTAGAAGACACCGGAATCAATGTTGGGACAGTTTACGGGGTCATGTCGGACCGTTGTAGTAGACACTGTGTGGTCGTGTCAGACCGTTGTTGTAGAGGCTGACCGGAATCAATGTCGGGACAGTTTATGGGGTCATGTCGGACCGATGTAGCAGACACTGTGTAGTCGTGTCAGACCGTTGTTGTAGAAGCTGATCGGAATCAATGTCGGGACAGTTTATAGGGTCATGTCGGACTGATGTAGCAAACACTGTGTGGTCATGTCAAACCGTTATTGTAGAGGCTGACCAGAATCAATGTCGGGACAGTTTATGGGGTCATGTCGGACCGATGTAGCAGACACTGTGTGGTCGTGTCAGACCGTTGTTGTAGAGGCTGACCGGAATCAATGTCGGGACAGTTTATGGGCTCATATCGGACCGATATAGAGAACACTGTGTGGTCGTGTCAGACCGTTGGAGAATATACTGTATGTTCGTATATATGCCTCAAAAGTCATGCCCTTAAAAGGCGTGACCAATCTATCAAAAGGCGTGTCTGACAGAAATCTTCGAACGGCGAGCCATCAAAAGGCGCGCCGGACACGCGGCGAAGCACGTGCCCGCCTTGGCTGGTGCACCCGGTTTGTCGTCTGGCGTCGAAAGGCGCGCGATGCGCGTGTCTGCCTTGGCTATTTAACCAAGACGGAGGCTGAGGCTGAGGCTGAGACAAAAACCTGCTGAAAACCTCTGAAAAACTCTTCGTTTTCTTGAGAGAGATACTCTGTAGCACTCTGTTGCCCAGAAAATGGCCTCTTCTTCCCGCCCTCTCTCTCTTTTTTCGAATCTTAATGGTCCATCGAGCTCCTCTGGGCCAAGTACCCCTACTCTTACTCAACCTAGTCTTCCCACACTATCAGTTGAGCAAGTGATGGCTACTCAAAATGATATCGAGGCCAACCACTACACGTTGAGGTCCTGCATGGAGACAGTGGCGGCGATCACTAACCTGTCTCACCGTCTGCAAAACAAGGCGTGTGAGGTATACCAGGTCAACGCCCAACTCTTCCTACTCCAGTGCATGTATAGAGATGCACGGGTAGAGATTTGTGCCTTGAAGGCTGAAAACAAGGAGCTGAAAAGGCAAACCACCTCCATGGCTAGATTTGGGAGACCTACGTACCTCACCTTTGATGGCCGGCGGGGAGCCGACTCTCTCGGCGGAAACACTGTGGTAGTTCTTGGCGGAAGTACTGGAGACGGGCCTTCGAAGGTAGACGATAAAAAGAATGACAAAAAACGGAAGAGTTCGGCGACGGAAGAGCCGAGTAAGTGAAGTTAGTGAAAGAAGAAAAATAGATCCGTCGCTGTTGATGTGGTTTTTTTTTTTTTTTGGAGTAAAATGATGATCGGGTGTGATCCTTGTCATGAATAAAATGAGTTTTGTTGTTTGTGCAAATCGTATGGCATGTATGACACTAAGACTGAGCAGAAATTTTTTTTTTTTTTTTTTTTGAGAGAATGTTAGTATAAAATATATATATATATATATATTATTGATGGAATGATGATGATAATGGGTGGGTGAGTGGAGGATGAATCAGTAGATAATAGTGTGGGTAATATATTATAATAATAAAAAATATATATATATATATATTATTATTGGTGGAAAGATGATGAGTGCCTACGGAAGTATGGCTTAGTGAATGTGTGGAGATACGGCACTGATATAAAAAAAATAATATATCTCTGGGTACGGGAATGGTTTGTGTTTGCTGTTGTTGTTATTGTTGGTAGTGTTTTTGTTTTTGTTTTTTTTTTTTTTTTGCTTGAAATAAAAATAAATAAAAATAAAGTGGGAGAAAGTGGACGGGTTGGCAATGTTTAAAGAAAAGAAAGAGTGGGTTTTGGACGGTGAGAGGTTGGGGTTGGGAATAAAGTTGGTGTTGGAAGGTGTGGGTGGTAGAAGATAAGAAAAATAAATAAATAAATAAAGAAATAAAAGGATGGGATGTTAATAAGAAAAAGAAACACAAATTGGTTTTGCAGGGTGGTAGGGGAGAACCGCACAGGACCGGGTTGAGGGAGAAAGCGGAATCGGGGAAACCAGAAAGGGATTTGGGTATTTCACCGAAGAGTGTGTTGCCGGAGACATTGAAGTCCTGGAGATTCAATAGATCAATCTGGGAAATGGGTCCTGAAAATTGGTTCTCTTCGAGTCGGAGCGTAAAGAGGTGAATCAGACGGTTCACAGTTGCCGGAATCTGGCCAGAAAAGTTGTTGTGAGACAGATCGAGCCGGTACAGACGAAACAGAGATGTGATGAAACAGATCGAGTCGGCTATATTGAGGACCAGGGTGGAGCAATCAACGGCAGGCACCGGAGCGGCGGCGTGAGAGTGGGAGTGAGCGGAGTGTGCAACGAAGAAGACGCCGAGGTGATGTAGTTTTGCATGTGGATGCTATTCGCAGAGGTGGTGGCCAGGTCATTCCAATGACTATGAGGGTCAAGCCCTCGGTGGAATCTCTCAGTTTCTCTCCATTTTAATTCATAGAAATGGATTTCTCATCTCTCTCAGAAGACCAGCAACAACAGCTTGTACACCTTCCAGATGGAAAGGGTTTGATGCAGAAATGACAGGGGCATAGGAAGCTCTTTGCAATGCTTATTGTGTGGTGAGACATATGGGTCTTCAGATTTCAGTTTGCTCGAAAATGTGAGAGAGGCAATCTTGAGGATGACATATTATCTTGAAGCTATATGTGTATTGATAGAGAGACAGCGGAATAGGTTGAGGTCCGGCGGGCGGCCAAAGGCGAGATTGCCGTCCGCCGGTGAAGCGAAAATATTAGGTGTTAAACCCGCTCTGATACCATGTAAGATAAATTGACAGAGAAATAGAGAAAGAGAATTGTATGCATATTGATTGTATTGATGATTGATATATTACAAAGGTTCAATTGAGCTCCTTTATATAGAAGAGGAGCTGAAAGTGGGAGCCTAAATGAGAGTCTAAAGTGGCCGAAAGCAACAAAGGAAATGAACACTAATTATTACAGCTATTAAAGCAACAATCACTAACATATAAAAGCAACAATCCTAACATATAATAATATACACTAACAATACAAAAGCATGGATAGTTAAGAAATGTAGCGATGACATTTATGAAATCCAATTAGATCATTCAGTTATGGTTGATATTGGGAAACGTTGTTATTCTTGTCGATTGTGGGAAATTGATTCTTTTCCTTGCAAACATGGTTTTTGTGCTATAAAGAGGAGTGGGAAGGATCTGAATTGCTTTCTTGATGATTACTACCGTGTTAGTAGTTATTGTGATTCTTATTCACATTCTATCTATCCGGTTCCTAGTATGTGGAAGCCAAATGTAGTTATTGATGATGATGTTGTTTTACCTCCTCTTTGTAAGAGACCAGCTGGACGTCCAAGAACAGAGAGAATACCTTCTAAGGGCGAAATCAAGAGAATTAGATGAGTAGGTGTAGAAAGATGGGAACTCATAATCGGAAGACATGTAAACAAGCTTTGCTTTAGTTTTATTGATTTTAATTGAATTACTTTGTTTGAGAGTTGAGAGGTGTTACTTGCATTGAATGATTGAGTATTTTTTGAAAGATGTATCATTTTGGTACTCGCATTGAATGATTGAGGAATTTGTTGATCAGAAATTATATTTTTTGCTGATATTTTTACAAGATTAAGTTTCACATATTTATATTATTTGATTTGGGTTAAATGTAGTTGCTTTTTTTGGGTGTTTTATAAAGTGATAAATTTATCAGTGGTTGGTTTGGACAAGTTGATGGCTTATTTTTTTGTAAGAATGATAAATGTATCATTAATGTGGTTCTTGAATTTTGTTATTTTGAAGAATGATAAATTTTTCACTTATTGTGTGGAAAGAGTTGATGGTTTATTACATTTATGTCAGTGGTTTATAAATTTATCACTGTCACATGCAAGCAAATGTTCTTTTCTACAGTGATGAATTTATCATTGTATGGAGTTATCTAATTTTCCCAGGAAAAATTTTCACAATGCAAAGGTGTAGATCAAATCTCTAGAATACATAATTGCATATCTGCTGTGTTAAGTGCTTTAAAAAGCAAAATTTTTGAAATCAACTATGATGTTTATTTGGTTTAGCAACAAGTTCTCAGTCTACATACTATTGGGAATATCTAGAAATTGTAATAGTATTTTAATTTTCAATTTGGAGAATGTAATAGTGCTTGTGTTTAAATTTTCAATTAGGTAAATTTTTTATTATTTTTTATAATGTTTTTTTTACTTGAATTGGGAAAAAAGAATGAGAGGGAGAGAGAAATAGAGAGAGAGAGTTGCTGGTTTTTTTGTTTGAACATTGGTAAATTTATCAGTTTTCACAGCGATAAATTTATTAAAACAGTGATAAATTTATCGAGTAAACAAAAACAAGATAAAATAAAATTTATTAGTCTGATGGCTCCAAACACATTATTAATCGTCACGACCCAAACCGCCCTATGGGTTTAGCATCAGAATCGCCAAGATGTCCGAGATTATCAAGGCCTCTTTGAAACGATGTCTGATTAAACAGTCACGAGGGCCTGGCGGAAGCCAATGCAGTAAATAACTAGTGTCCATTGAGCTGTGAAAATCTGTATGTCAAAAACATTTTTCATGCATTGATCTGATTGCAAAAGCAAGATCTATACAATCATGTACAATCATTCAGTACGGGGACCTAATCCCTCGATAACAGTACAATAAAACAGTAGACAGTCTATACAATAGCACAAAATAGTAAGGAGACCGATAGGGGACCGATAGGGAACACAAAAACACCCCAAGCCATAGCATGGCGACTCGGAACCTCGCAGTGAGGCACATAGGCTGGCTTGACAAAACTGGGGACCGGCCCACGCTCCTAGCTCGATGCAGCCGAGAACCTACATATATATATAAACAGTGAGCTAAAGCCCAGTGAATAACATAATGCGTAAAGAGGTTATGAATGAATGTCCTTACAGTAATGAAATCAGTTCATTAAACAGTATTTCAGTCTTTCAGTATTTCAGTCAATCAATCATATGTGGTACATCCATTAGCCTATAAATAGTAGGTCCAAAAGGACCGAGTCTTAACAGACCCAACAGTAATGATGGCCAATCATTCAAGATGTGATATGGTTCCTGAGGGGACCGACATAGCTCTATGTGATGAATACCAATGCTAAGGATGCCTGTCTGATTCAGAATCTGGGACATACATTCATTCAGTAACCAATATCAGTTCAATAAACAATTCAGTTCAATATTCAAAAGATAACCATTTGAACATATCTTTACACAATTGTTACTCACAGAGATTGGGTTAATAGCAGCTAGAGCGCGTCCCCGAGAGCCAACCCTAAACAGTTAACAAATAGAACACACACACTAAGTGCACAGTCGAAACGATGCTAATTAAATCCCTAAATTTCCTCGGTGTGGTTCTATGTCTAAATCCTCATTAAGATGCCTTAAACTAGGCCTAAGAATGCCTAGGATGGGATGAGGATGCAAAAATACAGTTGGAAGGCATTTTTCAAAAGTTGCTGAAAACAGGGGTCTCGCTCGAGCGAGGTTGCAAAATCAAAGGCTTCGCTCGAGCGAACAATCCTTCGCCGGCGGTCCGATGAAACAAAAAAATCTTGGATGCTCGATTTTTACGCCGAGCCACCAATCTTTTCGGCGTGGCTCGAAAAGCGTTGGTCGCTCGAGCGAGGAATCCTTCGCTCGAGCGAAGAAGCCAAATCTGGAATTTCCAGATTTGCCTCCCAAGCTCAAACCAAGCATTCCCAACTCAATTCTCGACCTCCTGGGCCCAAATTCTGGAAAATACATCCTCAAACAATGTATAACAAGTTTCAAACGCCAATTTATGAATTCAAGCCCCAAAGGTGAGTCAATTAAATCCAAAATTCAAACCCATTTCAAGAACAAATTTCAAACATGCAATGCATGAGTTTCAAACCAAAATCAAGCTTCAAATCTTGCTTTATTGAGCTCCAATCTTTGAAAACAATGTGAAATCATGGACTATGATAAAAACATGGACATGCATGCACAATTCTCCAAGAATTTAACTTCAAATGCATCAAAATGGCCATGCATGCACCAATGGAGCTCTAATTCAACAATTATGAACAAAATCAAGACTCAAGTTCTCTATAACCATGATACATGCAAGATGGAGCTTAAAGATAACAAGAAGATGATGATTTCCTTACCTAAGTCTTGTAATTAAAGCCTAGAAGCTCAATTATGCAAATACACTTCAATTTCCTTCAAGATTCCAAGCTAAATCAACAAGAACAATTCTCTCTCTCTCTAAGTCTCTTCTTGGTCGGCTGGATGTTCAAATGTGGCTGATGAAATGAGTTGATTCAAGTGTAATATGGGATCAAGGTGTTGACATAGTGGGCCACTAGGTGTGACATAATGGTAATTAAGCCAAACTCTTCAATTAATCAATATTTAATCTAATTTAACATACCAAATCACTTTTCAGATAATTAGACCATAAAATCACAAAAATTCCACTGATCATAGAACACTAAACGGTTCCTAATTTGGCCGCCGATAAGGCCTTCAATTAACAGTTTAAACATACGAATTCAAACAGATAATCAATCAATCAAACAGATGCAATATGCAATTCAATAGATAAACTTATTCCATTTCAATTTCGATTTCAATCAGTTCATTCAGTACTTCAGTTGATTCAATTATCAGTCATTATCAGTTCGGTTTAGCAATAATCAGTACGTAATTCAGTGGTTAACCGGTAATCAGTACGAGGGTTGTTACAGTCTCCCCTCCTTATAAGGAGTTTAGTCCTCTAAACTCGAGTTACCTTCAGTCTGGAAGAAAACAGGATCCAGTGGAAACAAATCAGGATATCTTTTAGCCATGTCATCTTCCCTTTCCCAAGTGGCGTACACACCACCATGGTTCTGCCAATCAACTTTCACTAGCGGGATCTCTTTGTTTCTCAGTTTCTTGATCCGTCTGTTCACAATCTGTATAGGCCGTTCCTCGTAAGTGTAGTCATCACTAAGCACTATCCGAGTAGGCTCAATCACATGAAACGGATCCCGGAGATAGTCTCTCAACATCGAAATGTAGAAGACGTTATGCATATGCTCCATTTCAGGAGGAAGTGCAACTTGATACGCCACCGGATTGATTTTCTCAATAATCTGATACGGTCCGACATACCTCGGCGCTAACTTGCCTTTGACTCCAAAACGAGTCTAGCCTTTCATTGGTGTCACTTTCACAAACACGTGATCACCCACTTCATACTCTCTGTCCCGTCTTCTGACATCTGTATAACTCTTCTGCTGCACTGCGGTTTTCGCTTTCTTTGTCAGACGCTTTTATCTTTTCAGTCGTTTCATAAACAATTTCGGGCCCAAGCAAAGGCCCATCTCCAACTTCTGCCCAGCAGATTAGAGATCTACACTTTCTGCCATACAATGCCTCGAAAGGCACCATACCAATACTCGAATGGTAGCTGTTGTTGTAAGCGAATTCAGCCAATGGCAAATGACTTTCCCAGTTTCCCTGAAAATCTAGGACACACATTCTCAGTAGATCCTCTAGAGTCTGGATGGTCCTTTCTGACTGGCCATCTGTCTGAGGATGATAGGCGCTCAAATTTCAATTCAAGACTAATGCAGTCTGTAGGCTTTGCCAGAACCTCGATGTAAACTTCGAATCCCTGTCAGAAACAATAGATACAGGCACTCCATGCAATCTTACAATTTCATCAATATAGATAACAGCCAATTTATCCGCATTATAAATTGTCTTGACAGGTAGGAAGTGTGCAGATTTAGTCAATTTATCAACAATAACCCAAATAGAGTCCATACCTTTACTGGAGCGAGGTAATCCAACGATGAAATCCATCGTGATATGCTCTCATTTCCACTCTGGTATGGGTAAGGGTTGCAGTAAGCCTGCAGGTCGCTGATGTTCCGCTTTAACTTGTTGACAATGGAGACACTTGGACACAAAATCAGCGATCTCTTTCTTCATTCCTGGCCACCAGAAATTCTGTTTCAGATCTTGGTACATTTTCGTATTCCTCGGGTGAATCGAAAACTTCAAACTGTGGCCTTCTTGCAGAACTCTTCTTTTCAATTCAGTGTCGTTTGGTACACACAATCTGTCTTGAAATTTCAATACATTGTTCTCAAATTTGAACCCCGGTCTTGGTTTAGAATCTTTTTCTTCAATAATCTTCTTCAAGTAATCATCCCATTGTTGTTTTTCCTTGATCTCTTCAATCAATGCCGGTTGAGCAGAAATAGCAGCTAAGGTTCCACCTTGTTCCTTCAAAACAATTTCAATCTCAGACCTTTCAAGGTCACAAAGCAACTCCTTCTGTCCAGTCAGCAAACAGGCTAAGTTCCCAATCGATTTTCGGCTAAAAGCATCGGCAACGGTATTGGCTTTTCCCGGATGGTACAAAATCTGTAGGTCATAATTTTTGATCAGTTCTAGCCATCGTCGTTGTCTCATATTCAATTCTTTCTGAGTGAAAAAGTACTTCAGGCTCTTGTGGTCAGTATACACTTCACATGTTGCTCCATACAAATAGTGACGCCAAATTTTCAATGCAAAAACCACTGCAGCAAGTTCTAAGTCATGGATCGGGTAGTTCTTTTCATGTGGTCTCAACTGTCGGGAAGCATAAGCAATAACTCTCCCATTCTACATTAAAACACATCCCAAACCCTTATGAGAAGCATCACTAAAAACAGTGTAACCATCTGTACCTGAAGGTAGAGTCAGAACCGGTGCAGTCACAAGTCGAGTTTTCAATTCTTGAAATGCCGATTCCCTTTGGTCAGTCCAGTCAAATGGTATCCCTTTCTGTGTCAACTGGGTCAGTGGTAAGGCAATCTTGGAGAAATCTTTGACAAATCTTCTGTAATATCCAGCCAATCCCAAAAAGCTTCGGACTTCAGTTACATTCGTTGGTCTAGGCCAGTTTACTACAGCTTCAATTTTCTGCGGATCAACAGAAATTCCATCTTTGCTAACAACATGCCCCAAAAACATAATATGATCAAGCCAAAATTCACATTTAGACAATTTAGCATACAGTTTCTGTTCTCTTAAGGTTTGCAGGGCAAGTCTCAGATGGTGTTCATGTTCTTCAACAGTCTTAGAATAAATCAGTATGTCATTAATAAATACCACAATAAAATCGTCAAGGTATGGTTTAAAAATTCTGTTCATGAGGTCCATAAATGCAGCAGGGGCATTCGTAACTCCGAACGGCATAACTAAAAATTCATAATGGCCATACCTCGTTCTAAAAGCAGTTTTATCAATGTCTTCCGGTTTGACTTTCAGTTGATGATACCCCGATCTAAGATCAATCTTGGAAAACACTTGTGCACCCTGTAACTGGTCAAATAAATCATCAATACGCGGTAATGGATATTTATTCTTTACAGTTACCTTGTTTAGTTCGCGGTAATCAATACACAGTCTCAGTGAGCCATCTTTCTTCTTTACAAACAAAACAGGTGCACCCCACGGTGAAGTACTGAGTCTGATAAACTTCTTGTCTAACAGTTCCTGCAATTGTACTTTCAGTTCAGTTGGAGCCATTCTGTAAGGAGCTTTAGACGTCGGATGTGTACCCGGAATCACATCCACAGTAAATTCAATTTCCCTGTCAATCAAATCCCCTGGCAAATCATCTGGAAATACATCTGGGAATTCTCTGACTATAGGAATACAATTCACATCAGTTTTAACATTATCATTGGCAGATACAGTCAATACAGAACACAGATATCCTTTACACCCCTTTCTAATCAGTTTGACAGCTTTTACAGAAGAAATCAGATACGGAGGAGGTACTACTCCACTCCCATTGAACACAAATTCAGGCAAACCCGGTAGACGGAAAACTACTTGTTTTGTTACACAGTCTATAGTAGCATGATATTTTTGTAACCAATCCATCCCCAATATGACATCAAAGTGATCAATATTCAATGGCAGTAAATCAATAAATAGGTGCATATCCCCAACAATAATCTCACAAGCAGGATACATATATGCACATGTCATGGATCCCCCAACAGGTGATGATACAGCTAGCAGATAGTTCATGGGTTCTAAGGGTCTATTCAATTTACGCGAAAAAGTATGCGATACATACGAATGTGTAGACCCCGAATCAATCAATACATAAGCATTTTGAGCACAGATAGAGAGGATACCTGACACAACAGTCTCAGTGTTTTGCACGTCTCCCGGTACTAAGGCAAACACTCGGCCCTGCCTCATAGGCTCTTTCCCGGTAGCTTTGTGGTTCGGTTTTGGTGTTGCAATGATCTTGACTTACTACTAGCTTGCAGGCGGAGAGGGCGATCTTTAATCCTGTGGCCCACTTTGCCACACCTGAAACAAGCTCTAGAAATCTGGTAGCAAACCCCTTTGTGCTTGTTGCCACATACGGAGCAGGGTGGAGTAAACCCACTCCCTTGGCTGGGGCTAGTCGTCGACCCCGTATTCTGTTTCTTGGTTGCTGGGTTATGCTTGCCTTTCTTGAATTTGAAACCCTGTCTTTTTCCTTGCCACTCAGTCATTGGTGTTTCAGATTGTTTCACTGCTGCAATATTCGTCTCGGCCATCAATGCTCGGTCGAGAACACCCACAAAAGTTGGCATTTTCAAAACATTTATTCGATCCTGTATAGCAACACTAAGGCCGCCTTCAAACCTCCTGGCCTTCTTATAATCGGTGTCCACCATGTGTGGTGCATACCTAGCAAGTTCAGTAAATTTCTTCTCATACTCTGCAACTGACACTTTGCCTTGTCTCAGCTGTTCAAACTCAGTCACTTTTCTGTCTCTGATGCACTGGGGAAAATACTTTTCAAAGAAGGACTCCTTGAACTGAGCCCAAGTCACAATAGTATTCTCATCACGGGTCAACATCCACCACCTTCTTGCTTCTTTCTGAAGGGTGAAGGTTGCTAACAATACTTTATTGGCTTCGGAGCACGGAAACATTTCAAACAACTTCTCAGTCTCAAGAACCCAAGCTTCAGCCTTTAACGGTTCTAAGCCTCCCTGAAAGGACGGTGGTTTCATTTTGCTGAATTTCTGAGTCAGTGCAATAATGTCCACCTCATTAGCATTCACATTCTGTACATTCTGTTCCGGTTGTACCGGAGGAGGAGGAGGTGGGAGCTGTTGGTTCGGTTGTTGATCTAATCTTTCCATTATCAGTCCCATCATTTGTTCAAGTCTGGCCATTCTAGCCTCAGAGGATGATGATTCAGGTTCATTTGCATTATCCATTCCGCTATAAGCAGTTATAACAGTTATCATTATAAGCAGTTGTATCATTAAACAGTTTAACATTTTAACATATAATCAGTCAGTCATAAGCACACACTTTTCAAGTTCATGAGATGCCCTAATTGCTTTTCTAGGACACCCTATAGCTCATTTGGACACGTAAAAGTGTATAACTCGTGGTTAAGTATCGCTCTGATACCACTCTGTCACGACCCAAACCCGGCCCTATGGGTTTAGCATCAGAATCGCCAAGAATCCGAGATTATCAAGGCCCACAACAAGAATACGCTTAAATGAGTGCAGGGCCTGGCGGAAGCCAATACAGTAAATAACTAGTGTCCATTGAGCTGTGAAAATCTGTATGTCAAAAACATTTTTCATGCATTGATACAGTGCAAAACAGTACAGTCTATACAATCATGTACAATCATTCAGTACGGGGACCTAATCCCTCGATAACAGTACAATAAAACAGTAGACAGTCTATACAATAGCACAAAACAGTAAGGAGACCGATAGGGGACACAAAAACACCCCAAGCCATAGCATGGCGACTCGGAACCTCGCAGTGAGACACATAGGCTGGCTTGACAAAACTGGGAACCGACCCACGCTCCTAGCTCCGGTCTGGCTGCTGAAAACCTACATATATATATAAACAGTAAGCTAAAGCCCAGTGAATAACATAATGCGTAAAGAGGTTATGAATGAATGTCCTTACAGTAATGAAATCAGTTCATTAAACAGTATTTCAGTCTTTTCAAGATTTCATCAATCACCATATGTGGTACATCCATTAGCCTATAAACGAGGGTCCAAAAGGACAGTCTTAATGCACTCCAACAAGAATGATGGCCAATCATTCAAGAAATGATATGGTTCCACAAGGGGCCCAGAGCTCAGAATAAGAATACCAATGCTAAGGATGCCACAATACAGTTCAGAATACAGAGCATACATTCATTCAGTAACCAATATCAGTTCAATAAACAATTCAGTTCAGTATTCAAAAGATAACCATTTGAACATATCTTTACACAATTGTTACTCACAGAGATTGGGTTAATAGCAGCTAGTGCGCGTCCCCGAGAGCCAACCCTAAACAGTTAACAAATAGAACACACACACTAAGTGCACAGTCGAAAGGATGATAATTAAATACCTAAATTTCCTCGGTGTGGTTCTATATCTAAATCCTCATTAAGATGCCTTAAACTAGGCCTAAGAATGCCTAGGATGGGATGAGGATGCAAAAATACAGTTGGAAGGCATTTTTCAAAAGTTGCTGAAAACAGGGGTCTCGCTCGAGCGAGGTTGCAAAATCAAAGGCTTCGCTCGAGCGAACAATCCTTCGCTCGAGCGGTCTGATGAAACAGTAAAAATACTGGATGCTCGATTTTTACGCTCGAGCCACCAATACTTCGCTCGAGCGTGGCTCAGAGAAAACGTTGGTCGCTCGATCGAGGAATCCTTCGCTCGAGCGCAGAAGCCAAATCTGGAATTTCCAGATTTGCCTCCCAAGCTCAAACCAAGCATTCCCAACTCAATTCTCGACCTCCTGGGCCCAAATTCTGGAAAATACATCCTCAAACAATGTATAACAAGTTTCAAAAGCCAATTTATGAATTCAAGCCCCAAAGGTGAGTCAATTAAATCCAAAATTCAAACCCATTTCAAGAACAAATTTCAAACATGCAATGCATGAGTTTCAAACCAAAATCAAGCTTCAAATCTTGCTTTATTGAGCTCCAATCTTTGAAAACAATGTGAAATCATGGACTATGATAAAAATATGGACATGCATACACAATTCTCCAAGAATTTAACTTCAAATGCATCAAAATGGCCATGCATGCACCAATGGAGCTCTAATTCAACAATTATGAACAAAATCAAGACTCAAGTTCTCTATAACCATGATACATGCAAGATGGAGCTTAAAGATAACAAGAAGATGATGATTTCCTTACCTAAGTCTTGTAATTAAAGCCTAGAAGCTCAATTATGCAAATACACTTCAATTTCCTTCAAGATTCCAAGCTAAATCAACAAGAACAATTCTCTCTCTCTAAGTCTCTTCTTGGTCGGCTGGATGTTCAAATGTGGCTGATGAAATGAGTTGATTCAAGTGTAATATGGGATCAAGGTGTTGACATAGTGGGCCACTAGGTGTGGCATAATGGTAATTAAGCCAAACTCTTCAATTAATCAATATTTAATCTAATTTAACATACCAAATCACTTTTCAGATAATTAGACCATAAAATCACAAAAATTCCACTGATCATAGAACACTAAACGGTTCCTAATTCGGCCGCCGATAAGGCCTTCAATTAACAGTTTAAACATACGAATTCAAACAGATAATCAATCAATCAAACAGATGCAATATGCAATTCAATAGATAAACTTATTCCGCTTTCGATTTGATTTCAATCATTCAAGATTTCCGATTGATTCAATTATCAGTCATTATCAGTTCGGTTTAGCAATAATCAGTACGTAATTCAGTGGTTAACCGGTAATCAGTACGAGGGTTGTTACATTAACCTTGAAATTCAACACAAATACTCAGATTAGAATCAATTTTTTGAATGAAACTTGGATAACAAGACTGACATTAAAAAAGACTAAATGTTTCATTGAAGCAAATTTGAGATTGTAACAAACAAGCATTGTCCATAGCTTTGACATTGTAACAACCAAGAATTGTGTATAACTTTGACATTGTAACAACGAAGCATTGTAATATTCATTGGAGGAAAGTAAGAACGAAAATCATGAAATTACATGTAACAATGTAACAAGCATACAAGCAAAATGTATGAATATTGACATTCTAACAACCAAATGATTCAGTGTTTCTTTTTTTTTTCTTCTATTTCAGATCTGTTGATTATTACAGATGCAAGTCATCAATGTTTTCATCAGACATTTGTTGTTGAGCAACTTGTTGGTCCGTCAAGAAGATAGTTAACATATCAGCTCTCAATTGATTGCATTCTTCCTTGGAAAAAGTAGGCATTATGTTGTTATTAGAAAGATATTGCCTCATGATATAGAAAACAAGGATTCCACAATCAAGCCTGCAAAAATATTTTGAAAATAAAATATTATAATTTGGTTTTGTTGCTTTTTTTAATAACAGTGTTTTGTTGTTGATAAACTTACGATGTGTCTTCTTGTTGTGGGCTATTGATGACGTTCTCAGTCTGCTGTTGAAATTTATCAGGGTGTATGAGAGTTGTGTTCTCATCCTTTATGTATTTTTCAATAACCTCTCTTTGCAACATATACATTTGTATAATTGTTGTATTAGAAAGTCAGTTGAAAGAATTAATGAGAAACCATGGATTTAAATAATGATAAATAGATTACTGTATAAATTTTCAATATATAGTTAAGCATGGATCAGGATTTATGTGTTGGATTAATGGTAAGATTGATAGTGAAAAGATTTTTACCACTTGATTTGCAGCATTGTAGTGTGGATCTTTAGGCATTGCTCCCCTTGGTCTCATGGAATTGTAAAATTTCCATGAACCTTCTTGAATGTCAAGGACAAGGATTGTCCAGTGAAAATTTTGATGAATTGGAAAGAGAAGGTATCTTGCTTTCATGGCTCCAGGCATCATTTTATTCAACATTCTCTTTCTTGCTTCCTCATCTTTTGTAGTGAACAAGTACTAAAAAATATAAATAAAAAAATAATATTAATTTAACTTTAAACTTTTTCAAATTAAATATGTGGTGAGTATGAAACTTTTTTGTCACTGTGATCAAAATTTTATCAATGCATATCAAAATTTATCAGTGCATTGCATATCAACAAAAATCCAAAAAAGTGCTCAGAATTTTTTATCAAAGTCTGGGATTTACTCATACTGTGGCACCAGAATAACAAGGTGAAAATATATAATAGTGATTACAAAATCTGAGTCAGAAATTCTGGTTTGGTTTGTTTGACTTTTTGTTTCACATGTCAAGCTTTGAATTAGGAAACAGGGCCAATTGAAGAGGGAAGGTAATGTCATATATTTTAAACTAGTTAGTCAGTTAAGCAAACAGAGGTTATACACTGATAAAAAAACAAAACAAGTATTGTTCCTGAGTTTAGCAAACTAGTTACTTACATGGCAACTTGAAATGAATGGGAATGCTGTTGTGCCTTGTTTTTATGCAAGCAAATGTTCTGTATATGCATCTATTACCTGTGTTGAAAACAAAAAAAAAACAAGGAATTAATATAAATGAAACACTAAAATGTTGTTTTAATGATTTACAAATTTTACTTACAATGCCTGCCAAATCTTGACCCTTTAATATTTTGTCAATGTCGTTTAAGTACACATAGGTTGCATGGTGAGATCCTTGCCACACTGGCTGATCCTTGAAAAAAAAGATTATTAGTGTTTGAATAATAAATTTATTAATATTTTTGAAATATTTGATACTTATAAATTCAATATGAGTTAATGATAAACAGTTGGCAAAATTGAAGTACAGGAGTCAATAGAGAAGATTGTTACTTTTTTTTTTGTATTTGCCCAATGTGCAATGAGATTTTACCTTGCTTTTTCTGGTAGGATGTTGAAAATTTCGTTTGAAGTTTTCAAGTTCTTCATTGCAGGCTGTTGTTCTATGTGTTGTTCTTCTGAGTATTTCTTTGCCTCAGCCAATGTTGCAATTCTCTCATAGAGAATTTTGATTTCTTCATCTTTCCTTTGCATTTGTTTTTTGTGCTCATCTTGAATTTCATTTTTTAGCTTGTTGAGTTGCTGCTGCAGGTTATCATTTGCAGTTTGAAGGATGTCCCTTTCCATTTGTAACTTTTGCATTTTGAGCATGTCATCTTCTATCCTCTCAAAAACAAGTACTTCTATGAGATTTGGATCCACTTCAGGCTCTTTGTAAACTTTGTTTCCTTCACTATTTTTTGATTCAACAGGTACTGTTTTCTTTTTCTTTTCAGGACATATTTTGTGTGGAATTGGTTTCCATGTTTGACGTTTGCATTTGTCTTCAGTCAATGTTTGTTGTTCTTTTTTAAAAATTTCAATCTAATTTTTTTGCTGAAAACTAGCATCTTCATTTTCATCTTCATCTTTGTCTTCATCTTCATCTTTATCCTGAATTTTTCCTAGCAACATTCGGTATATTTTTTTCTCTTCATCTGTGTGTTTCAAATTGTTCTCCTGTATAGATGAAAATTTAAAAGTGATTGATATGATACAAACTTCAGAGATAAATTTCTCAGAGCAAATTTTATTAGTCAATTAGGAAAATTAAACAAATCTATGATTGTTATAGCAAATTTTATCACTGAACTAGGCATAGTAAACAAATCTGTTATTGTATATCAAAATTTATCACTGAATTAGCAAAAATAACCTAATAAAGTAAATATAAGAGAAAATGTCTAATTCAATTTATTTGTACGGATAAATTTATCAATACAAAAACCTAATCAATTCTAGTCGAATAAAGTAACACAAATGAAGTAAATATAAAATAAAACTCATGCACAGTAGACAAATAGAAAAACATTCATTGTGTAAAAGAATTGATTACTCAATTAGGTATACTAATGGAAATTTGTGACTCAATTAGGCAAAGTAAATAAACTTGTGAGTGTGAACAAAAATTTATCACTGCATAAGAAAATCTATCATTTGTTTAAACAGAACAAAGGTTAGTATTGCATACCACAATATCTTTTAGCTCTTGGAAGGATGAAGTTGCCAATTGCTGTCCCAAACATGTGATGTTCCATTTAGCAAATCTTGGGATTGCATTTTCGGCATTGGGTTTGATGGTGCTTGTGTGTTCGCATATCCAATACTGTTGAAGACAAAAAAATTGTTATAAACAAGTATTTAGTAAACGTAAATATTATAGTTCATACGTTATAAGTGAGATATTTACTTACCAATAGGACCATCATACATCCGAACACTTTGTCAATTTGGTTGATTTTTCTTTGTATTGATTTTGTGAGGTGTTCCTTTGCTGCGTCACATCAATCATAAGACTTCATTTTGTCAATATCCTCAATATATTTCATGAACCCCCAACCAATTGTAGTTCCAGTACCAGGATATAACAACAGCAAGCAAATCAAGAGGCACACAAGCCTCACAACATCTTCTCTGTCCTCATTCTTCTTGCTTCTCAAAAGTTTGGTTATCAACTTTTGGATTGAAACACTTGCCATCCTATTCTCTCTTATTTTCCTTCTTTTTGCCAAATCTATTTCATCTTTTCTTCCACATACAATATGCATATTCTTTTGTCCACATGCAATCTCAAAAATTAACTTGAAATCATTTCTTTTCAACTTCAGCTTTTTCCCTCTAATTTGAAATGTGGTTCCATCCATTTGGTATGTTTACAAGATTTTTGCAACCACATCATCATATTTTATTGAACCTGCTTTTTGCACGTTCTTCTTTGACAAAATGTCAACTAGAAGGAAGAAGGGAGTCTTTTTCAGTATTTGGAAATGCTCCTTTTCAAGTTTGGTGGCATTGAAGAATCTGATGAGGGATAGCATGTTTGAGCGGTAGACATATTTTGCTTCATGGGCATGAATTTGATCACTTCTTGTTTTTCTTCCCTTAATTTTCTTCTTGCCTTTTGGTTGGTGCTGCTTTGGTTCTTGTTTGTTTTGTTGGCGCTTGGTTGTTATTTTTGGTTGTTTCTGTTGTTGGTGTTTGGTTTTTCTTTCTTCTTGTTCGCCTTGTTTTTTAGCTTGATTTGCAGGTTCATCTTTTTGCTGTCTCTGTCTTTTGTTCCTTTCTTGTTAATTGCTTCTTGTTTCTCTTGTTGTTGTTTCTTTTTTTTTGTCTTGTTGCTTGTTTGTCTCTTTGTTGTCCTTCTCTTCTTGCTTTTGGGTTTTTGCTGTGAAAGATCTTTTTCCTGGCATAGATAATGTCATGAGAGAGCTCACAACATCTATATAAAAGGAGGCTATCAATGAAATAGGCCAACCACGCAAAATTTATGGATATACAACCAAATTTATCATGTAATTAAGCAAAGAAACAATTGTTTTGAAAATTTTACAATAGTACTTGTTTTTATTAGTGGCAAATATGCTACTACAGTAGCAAGATATGTTGAGTTTTGCAATTTATTTTCAGTTTAAATTGTTCAAAATTTCAGTCTAGGAAATGCTTTAGTGTTCTCATGTTTAGATGAAATATAATACAAATATAATATTTCTGTTTTAAAAATTGATTTTAACTGTACTTATATCTTACTTTTAAAAATTTTACAATGATCAAAATAATGTAATAGTGTATGTATTTTTATTTTCAATTTAGGTAAATTTGTAATTTTTTTATAGTGTTTTGTTTAATTGAATTTGGAAAAAATAATGTAATAGTGTATATGTTTTTGTTTGAACAGTAAGAAATTTGTCAGTGTTTACAGTGATAAATTTCTTGAAATAGTGATAAATTTATTAGTGTAAAGAAAACACTATAAGAAAATAATTTTATCAGTATAGTGATTCCAAACCTGTTTGATTTGCAGGTTCATCCTTCTGCTGTCTCTGTCTTTTCTTCCTTTCTTGTTGGTTGCTTCTTGTTTTTCTTCTTGTTGTTTCCTTTTTTTTGTCTTGTTGATTTTTTGTCTCTTTGTTGTCCTTCTCTTCTTGCTTTTGGATTTTTGCTGTGAAAGATCTTCTTTCTGGCATAGATAATGTCATGAGAGAGCTCACAACATCTATATAAAAGGAGGATATCAATGAAGTAGGCCAAGCACGCAAAATTTACGGATATACAACCAAATTTATCATTTGTATTTATCATTTCATTAAGCAAAGAAACACTGATAAAAATTGGATATATTCATAATTCGTTTGTATTGATTTTGTTAGCTAGCAAAGAAAATAATTCAAACAATCAAAGTAGAATAAGAAGAATTATGACAAAATTTATTACGAAATTAAACAAAGAAAGCTTATACAGGGAAGAGTTTTAATAATGATCAGTAAAATAGACCAGTCAATTGAGTTTGGTCAGATGCATGTGGCAATAGTTGGAAAGGAATTCATTGCACCAATTAATGTGTGGTATATAGATAAGTTGGTACTGTTTTTTACCTTCAATGGATTGTTGCTGTTTGCTTATTCTTTCTTTTGTTTGTGCTTGTTTTTTAGGTTCATCTGCAGATTGTTGTTTTTGATGTCTCTAGCTTTTCTCCCTTTCTTGTTCTTTGGTTGTTGTTGCTGTTCTTGCAGTTTCCTTTTTGTTGCCTTGCTGTTTTTTTTCTTTTTGTTTTGTTTCTCTTCTTGCTTTTGGGCTTTTGCTGTTAAAGATCTTCTTTCTGGCATAGATAATGTCATGAGAGATCTCACAACATCTATATGAAAGAAGGATATCAATGATGGAGGCAAACCATGCAAAATTTATGGATATACAATCAAATTTATGATTTAAGTAAGCAAAGAAACACTGATAAAACTTGAATATATTCATAAGTCGTCTGTATCGATTTTGTTAGCTAACAAACAAAATAATTCAAACAATCAAAGAAGAATAAGAAGAATTATGACAAAATTTATTATGTAATTAAGCAAAGAAAGCTTATAGAGTGAAGAGTTGTAATAATGATAGCAAAACAGAGCAGTCAATTGGGTTGGGTCAGATGCATGTGGCAATAGTTGTGAAGGAATTCAGCGCAGCAATTCATGTGTGACATCTATATAAGTTGCTATAGTTTTTTTACCTTCAATGGCTTCATCTACAAGTTCTTGTTTTTGCTTTTTGGTTGTTGTTACTGTTCTTGTGGTTTCCTCTTTGGTTTCTTGTTTTTTTTTGTCTCATTGTTGTCTTGCTTTTCTCGCTTTTCTCGCTTTTGTCTTTTTGCAGTATAAGATCTTGTTTCAGGCCTAGATAATCTCTTACGAGAACTCGCAACATCTATGTTAAAGAGGTATATCAATGTATTGAGCAAAGCATGCAAAATTTATAGATATACAAGAAAATTATCATTTAATTAAGCAAAAAAACACTGATAAAACTTGAATATATTCATAATTGCTTTGTATTCATTTTGTTAGTTAGCAAACAAAATAATTCAAACAATCAAATAAGAATTATAAGAATTATGAAAATTAACCTAATTTATCCCTGAGGCAAATTCAGCAATAAAAAACAAAAAGAAGAAAAATAGACTGAGTCAAATTCTTTCCCAAAAGAGATCAAATTTGTTTAAGTTGGTAAGTCTATTGACTAGTGTGTTATTCATCTTTACCTACATTAAATTTATGTAAATGTATCCCTATATAGAAATGGAGATGGATGTATAAGTGATAAACTTGTCATTTGGTTTGGTATGTGAAGCAAACTTATGAGTTGGTGTGATAAACTTACTAGTTGTATGTTTATCTATGTATCTATTGTTACTATTATGTATACTATCTATACTATCTATACTAGTATATTATGTCAGCCCCTATATTGGTTTGTTGAAACTTTTGCCATGTGGCATTTACATAATTTTAAAAAAAAAAAAAACTAATCAAATTTTACTTGATGTCAATTACTCTCGTATAGGAACAAACACTAAAGAACCACACCTTATAGTATGGTTTAATTGTCAAATCTATAAATTGGTTTGAGTCCTACAACAGAAAAAAAGTTTATCAGGGTAGATGCCTTGATTTCATGCACTTATATTATAAGGTAAAAGTATTGCAAGGTTCTATTTGTAGGTTACATCAAGAGCATGATTTGTATATTTAAATTTGGTGAAGATGATTGAGTTACCAAAAGAGAGGTGTAGTTTATAATCGTTCAAATATTAAACAAAAAATGAGACAAAAAATTAATCCATAAGGTGTAAAAAAATTACAATTTTTGATAAATTGGGCATAGTGAAATAACCAAATAAAAAATAAAATAAATTATTTATATCAAAATGAGGATATAAGTTATTATGAATCAAATACTAAACAAAAGTCACACAAAATTTAATCTATAAAAAATTACACCGTTCTAATTAGTATTATATATGTAAACAAGTTATTTTGATATCTTAAACCCACTGTGTATTTTAGTTTCTTGAACCGATTCCCTGTTTTTTTGTTAACTGATTTTTTTTGTATCAGAAATTAAAAATATATATATATATATTTCAAAATGAACGTAATTCTGAAGTTCAAAACCAACACCTTTATCAGTTGATCAACTAACATTTTACATATTCATAAGTTTTATTTTTCGAAAATGCCCTAATATTGTTGAAATTTTGCAAGTTGTAGTTGAACGATATCTAGGTTTTTTGAAAATGTGTTTGAATAGGAAGAGAAATAAGGGTTTCAGTTGCTTACGCTTTACAGGCATGTTTCCTTGAAGTTTTTGTTCGAATCGTCGGAGTTGTGTTGGTTGTTTTGCCTGAAAGTGAAAGGGATTCGCCAATGGTGGAGACTAAGAAAAACAGGGCTTCAATCACGTAACTCACGTTTTTGTTTCCCTTGTCTAGCAAATGTATTGTGTTAGAAAGTACTCTTTTTTTTTTATCGGTGATAAATTTAGAAAATGCTTAGAAAATGGCAAATATCTTTGTACAACAGGAAGATATTTTGAGTTTAGAAAATACTTCAGGTTTCTCATATTCATATTGAATTTAAATTCTTCAACATTTCAGTTTATAAAATGATTCAGTTTTTTCATATTCATATTGAGATTCAGATGAAATATAAACATATTATATTTGGGATTGAAATAAAATACTTGCAATATTTATTAAAAAAAATTATAAAAATTAAATTAGCTATTAACTTAAAATTAATAAATTACATTGTTAAAATTAAAAATTATGCTATGATCTTTTAACATTATTGAGCTCATGTGTAATTATGTAGAAATAATTTGTTTTAATTTTTTTTTTAATGAATGTATTCTAAACATTGAATGTAATGAAGTACAAAACATTGAATGTTTCATTACAGCAAATTAAGAAGGAAAATGATCAAAACAATGTAATACTATTTATGTTTTAATTTATGTAATTTTTTTTTATATATATAGTGTTTTCTTTACTTGAATTGGGAAAAAAGAATGTGAGAGAGAGAGAGAGAGAGAGAGAGAGAGAAAGAGATTTTACAATAGTACTTGTTTTTATCAGTGGCATATATGTTGCTACAGTAGCAAGATATTTTGAGTTTTGCAATTTATTTTCAGTTTCAATTGTTCAAAATTTCAGTCTAGAAAATGCTTCAGTGTTCTCATGTTTAGATGAAATATAATACATGAGAACATTCTTGAGCATTTTATAAACATGAGAAGACTCTTGAGCATTCTTGAGCATTTTAATAACAGCTAATTTTTAAATATTAGTATTTTTTATTATAAAATTATAATATGATTTTTCAACATTCTTGAGCTCACGTGTACAAAATATAATATAATACTACAAATATAATATTTCTGTTTTAAAAATTTATTCTAACTGTACTTATATGTTCCTTTTAAAAATTTTACAATGATCAAAACAATGTAATAGTGTATGTGTTTTTATTTTCAATTTAGATAAATTTGTAATTTTTTTATAGTGTTTTGTTTAATTGAATTTGGAAAAAAGAATGACAAAGACAGAGAGGTGTTGGTTTTTTTTGTTTGAACAGTAAGAAATTTGTCAGTGTTCACAGTGATAAATTTCTTGAAACAGTGATAAATTTATTAGTGTAAACAAAACACTATAAGAAAATAATTTTATCAGTATAGTGATTCCAAACATGTTATTAACGTTTAAATTTGACACAAATAATCAGATTGTAATCAATTTTTTTATTGAAATTTGCATAAAACTAGATTGATATCAAAACCTATATTTTTTAACAATATGGATAAAAAAGACTAAATGTTTCGTTATAGCAAATGAAAAACCAAAATAATCAAAACAATGTAACAGGGTTTGAGTTTTATTTTTCAATTTAGGTAAATTTTTTATTTCTTTATAGTGTTTTGTTTAATTGAGTTTGGAGAAAAGAGCGAGAGAGAGAGAGAGAGAGAGGTGCTGGTTTTTTTGTTTGAACAGTGATAAATTTATCAGTGTAAACAAAACACTATAAGAAAGTAAATTTATTAGTATAGTAATTCCTAACCTGTTATTAACCTTTAAGTTTGATAAAAATAATCAGATCATAATTAATTTTTTGAATGAAATTTACATAAAACAAGACCTATATCAAAAGCCAGATATGGTAACAATATGGTTAAAAAAGACTGAATGTTTGATTGAAGCGAATTTGACATTGTAACAACTAAGTATTGTAATATTCATTGAAGCAAAGTAAGAACCAAAATTATTATAATCTTTGTCCCAAATTATTCAAGCATTATTGTCATTGTGTATTGTGTCCCAAAACTCCTTGTCTTCAAGCACCGCTTCTATTGCCTCATCAACGATTTGCTGGGTGTCTATCTGTTGGTTAGTCAACAAAGCATCTATGATTTCTGCTCCGATTTGGTAGCACTCCTCCTTTGTTAAGTTGGGAAAGATGTCTTTGTTACAGACATATTGTCTCATGAGGTAACAAACTATGACGCTACAATCAAGTCTACGATGACATTGGAAAAATAAAGTTAGTACTCATCAATGATAATTTTATCAATGTAATGTGTTTTGGTTTTCAGAAACTTACGAATGATCAACTTGTTAGGGACAATTCATTGCAATTTCTGTTTCTTCATGAAACTTGTTATCTTCAATGGCTTTGGGATTGTGATGTTGAAGGTATTTTTCAATAACCTTTCTCTACAAAATATATTAATAATTAATTGGTATTTGACAAATATATGCATAAGAAATTTTGATATAGACAAGAGGAATGGATGATATCACAAGTAATTGGTGTTTTACCAGTTTGTTTGCCTCAGTTAAGTGGTTATCTGTTTCTGTGCTTGGTGTCATTGAATTGTAAAACTTCCATGAGCCATTTTCAGTGTCGAGTACCGACAACGTCCAATGCTTTTCATTGAAAATTGGGAAAAGAAGGTATCTTTCCTTGACAGCTTCTGACATCATTTTGTTCAACAATTGATTTGTTTCTGTCTCATCCTTTGTGGTGAACAAATACTGTGTTTTGCAAATATATTAGTTTTGATTACAATGTAATTCATTAATTATCACTATAAGACTAGATGAATGAGAACTTATGCATTTGATTTAGACAAGGGGAATGGATGATATTGTAATGAAATATATATATATGTAATTTACTTACATGGCATGATGTAGTAAATATATATGTTGTTTCTGCTTGTGAGCTGAGGCTGAAGTTTGGTTTCAGTTGCTCTTCTGTCATTAAGATTTCCTTGTATGCATTTATTGCCTGTTTTAAAAACAAAAGCAAACAAGGTTAATGAAAGAATTATAGTTTCGTGTTACAATTGATATATGCACAAATAGGGATTTGATTTTACATTTCCAGAAAGTTCTTCGTATTTGACTATTTTGTCAATATCATCCAAGTACAAATAGCTGCCTACTTCCTTTCCTTGTAAGATTGGATAACTGCAAATATGAAAACAAAATTTATCACTGTATACCAAAATTTATTGGTCAATTAACAAATCAAAGGTTAGGGGAATAAATTGAGCATGAAATTTTACTTCATGTATCAAATATGAACCATGAAATGAAGTACAGAACATAAACTCAAATGCCTAAATAATTTGACACCATATATGAGACAGCATGAAGATTAGCAAAATATATCACTCTACCAAACAAATTAAGTAAAATTTATCATAATGTAGCAAATTTTATGACTGTATATCAAAATTTATCAATGATTGAAGTAAATGAAGGTTATACATTGGTAAATGCCTGACTATATACTAAAATTTAGATTCCAAATTTGAAAATTTTAGGTCCAATTCATGTTCTTATCTGTTGGTTTTTGTTGCCCAAAGACTAGTGAGTTTTATCCTTGATTTCTTTGGCAATTTGTGAAACACTGGATAGGAAGTGTTAATTTGTTTTCTTGGATGTTGATGTTGATGTTGTGTGTGCTCTTCTTTTCTGGTCTTTGGATTTTCTTCAACCATTGGTTCTACTTGATCAACTGTCTTGTTCTGGTTTGGTTGTCTTTTCATTATGTACCAAAAAGCTGGATCTTTGTGCTTTTTTCTTGTTTCTCTATTTTTGACCCTTTTTATCATTGAGCTGACAAGAGGTGATGTTGTGGTAGTGGTGGCTTCAACTTCAACTTGGATTTGTTCTTCTTCACTGTCCAGGTAGAGATTTGATTCAACCAACATTGCAATTCTCTCATTAAGTAGCACTATTTCCACATCTTTCACTTCCATTTTTGTGTTTGCTTTCTTGCTTTGTTCTTCCATTTGTTTACTGAGCTTCATGAGTTGGTCCTTAAGTTTGTCATTTTCTGCTTGGATTCTTGCCTTCTCCATTTCTAGCCTTTGGATTATCAGGACATTCTCTTCTAGTTTCTGAAAAGTATGTTCATTGATTTTGACATGGTAGATATTTCTTTCACAGGCAAGTTTCCTTTTTGCTTTCTTCATTTCAGCTGGTGTTTGATGCTTCAATCCCGGGGAAGTTCTTTGGACCAAATTTTCTGTTTGATCATTGTTTCTTCTTCATCATTTTCTAGGTTGTCAAAAGAAATCTCATTTGTTTGCACATAAACTGGACCTTCTTGAGTTTCATGCTGAAAGTTGGCTTTCCTTCGTGTATTCTTTTTTTATTGCAGTGTTGTTGATTTCCTCTTTTTCGGAGCAACTGTTTGATTCTTGGAATTCTGTGAATTTGTTCCTGGACTGAGACTGAATATCTTTTTGATAATTGGTTCTTCTTCCTTTTCAGATAATTCAGTCTCCTGTTGTTACTCAAAGTTACATTTTTCATCTTCATGCTCATCATCTGTTTGTGGTTGCAATTGTTTGTATATGTTCTATTCTTCAATTATGTCTTTCAAATTACTCTCCTACATGAATGAAAATTATTAAAAAAAATGATATGAGGCAAAGTTAAGTAATAATTTATCATTCGGTGATTCAAATTTATAGTAAGAATGGTAATTTGGTTCATGATAACAAGTTTTATTAGTGAATTAGCAACATTAAACAAAATGTATAAGTCAATGAAGCTAACTAAGGGAATTTATAACTGTGAGCAAAAAGTTATCAGTGAAAATGAATATTTATTACTACATAGTAAAATTCATCACTCAATTAAAGAAATAAAGGTTAAACATTGATATAAATTGTTTATTGAATAATTTCCTAGCACAGATGAAATGCCTAAATAATTTTCTACGACAAATGTGACACCATGAAGATTAGGAAGAATTTATTAGTCTTGCTAAAATTTATCATTGCATAAGAAAATTTAATATTTGTTTAAACAAAACAAAGGATATGAATGGATACCTCAATATGTTTGAGATCATGCAAGGATGACTTTGCCAATTGTTCTCCGAGATGAGTAATGTTCCATTTTGCAAATCTTGGTATTGGATTCTTCTCATTTGGTTTGATGATATTTGCATACTCACATATCCAATACTGTTGAGGACAAAAAAAATGTTATAAATTAGTATTTAGTAAATGTAAATATTGTAGTTTATAAGTTGTAAGTGAGGTATTTACTTACCAACAAGATGATCACACATCCGCACACTCTATCAATTTGGTTGATGTTGCATGCTATTGATTTTGTAAGATGTTGTTTTGCTGCACCACACCAATCATAAGACTTCATTTCATCAATATTCTCGAGGTATTTCATGAACCCCCACCAATTGTTGTCCTAGTACCCGGAAACAACAAAAGCAAACAAACCAGAAGGCACACAAGCCTAACGACATCTTCTACATCTTCATTGTTGGTGCTTCTCAAAAGTTTTGTTATCAACTTTTGGATTGAAACACTTGTCATTCTGCTCTCGGTTATTTTCCTTCTTTGCACCATAGCTACCACGTTTTTTCTTTCGTATGCAAGATTCATCTTCTTGTGTCCACATGCAATCCCAAAAATTAACTTGAAGTCATTTCTTTTCAATTTCAGCTTCTTCCCAGCAATTTCAAATGTAGTTCCATCCATTTGGTAAGTTTGCAAAATTTTTGCAACCACATCATCATATTTAATTGAATCTCTTCTTTTAACCTTGTTTTCATTCAATGTATCAACCAGAAGTGAAAAATGGGTCTTTCTCAATAGTATCAAATGCTCCTCTCTGAGTTTTGTTGTCTTGAAAAATTTGATAAGAGATTGAATGTTAGAACGGTAGACATACTTTGTTTCATTATCATGTATCTGTTCAGTCTTAGTTTTTCTTCCATCAATCTTTTTCTTCCCTTTTGCTTTGTGGATCTCTGTAGCTAGTTTCAGTTGTTCCTGTTTGGGCTCATCATTGTCAATGTTAGATTTAGGTTTAACTTTTAGTTGTTTTTCACTTTCATGTGTTGTTGGCTCTATAACAAAGTCAACTTTTTCAGTGTTTTTCTTCTTTGAGAAACTTGTTTGTCGACGACGTAGTCTTTTAGAATGACTGGCAACATCTGTACAAAAACATTGAGCATGAACATTGAAAATTAAGAAGAATTTTATCACTGAACTAAGCAAACTAAGAAGAAATCTCTCTGTTATGCAATTTAAGCAAATATATAACTGTATAGCAAAGTTTAGATTCCAAATTGCAAAAGAACATGAAGTATGATGTTGAAGATGAAGATGAAAACAATTGTATAGCAAATTTATCACTGAATTAGTAAAAGTAAGCAAATGTATCATTGGATAGCAAATGAACATAAAGGTATGATTATTATGACGTTGAGTATCACTCATATATTAATACTGTATGGTACAAATTGAAAATAGCTTCAAGTCAAATTGTATCACTCATAAATTAATTTTGTAAGATACATATTCAAAATAGTTTGAAGTCGAATTTTATTACTCAATTATAGTTATGAAAGAAGAAGGGAAGCAAATCCATTGTTATAAAATAAGAAGAGAAGCAAATCCATCATTATAACAAATTTTATCACTCAATTAGGAAAATTAAGCAAACCTATCATTGAATTGGGCAAAGTAAGCAAATCTGTTATTGTATATCAAATTTTATCACTGAATTAGCAAAATTAAGCAAATCCATCATTGTTTAGCAAATGGAGATGAACATGTGATTATTATGAAGTTGAATATCAATGATAAATTAATACTGTATGATACACATTGAAAATAGCTTCAAGTCGAATTTTATAACTCAATTACATTTATGAAAGAAAAAAGGAAGCAAATCTATCAATAGAACAAATTTTATGACTCAATTAAGAAAATTAAGCAAATCTATCATCGTTATAGGAAATTTTCTCACTGAATTGGGTAAAATAAGTAAATCTGTTATTGTATAGCAAATGAACATGAATATGTGATTATTATGAAGTTGAATATCACTTAATTATAGTTATAAAAGAAGAATGAAAGATGAATACGACTCACGTTTGATTCGCATGGTTCTTGAAGATGAATAAAATAGGAAATATAGATCGAAACGGTGGAGGATTTGTTGGGTATCTGTTCGGAATCAGAATATAAATCGAAACAGAGCTGATTTCTTTGGAAACGATGGGAGATTCAGGGAAAATCTCTTTGTTTGTTTCGATTTCGAAATCGCAATCCCACAGTGGTTTCCAAATCGCCTCAGAATAGTTTCCAAATCAGAACAATTGAGAAGGAGCGTGTGTTTCACGCGCACAAGGAGACCTTGTGATTTTGTGTTTGCTTCACGCGTGTTTTGTGACATTTAGGGGTAAAATTGGAAACTGAAATAGGAGAGGACTTGCTGGGTATTAGTTTGTTTGTAGGGGACCGGCTGGTAAGTGCCCCATTTATTTAATTATAATAAGTTTTGTTTTAATTTCAATGATTAATTTATTAATATAAAAAATATTTTTAAAAAATACAATTTAATGATTTTTAATTTTTGCATTTTATTTTAATACAAACTAATATCAAAAAATTAAATGAAATAAAAATAAATAAAAAATTATAAACAAAATCTAAATATCTCAATTATTTATCATATTGATAAATTTATGAGGATCATTATAAATTTATAACGGCTTGGTTTGGGAAGTGGGTAAATTTTTTAGCTTTTTGACTTTTTTGGTTATTTTAACCCGTGACTAAAACGCTTGGTTTGGGAAGGGTTTTTGACTTTTTTGATTTTTTTGTGAAATAAAGAATGTAATGATTATGGATTAAATGTGATGTTTTATTTTATTAGGCTAAAAAGCCTATTTTGTTATTTATGACTATTTTAGCCAAAAAAAGTCTCAAACCCTCTTCCCAAACATAGGCAAGTCATTCTACAAATACAAAACATATATATATATATATATATATTAAAAAAACTAAAATATCTCATTATCAAAACAACAGACAAATATGTATAAAAAAAAATAAAAAATAATTAAACTCAGAATTTATGAGTTAATTAAAGTCCACAGGATCTGTGTTAGTAAATATTTCAAATAAAATAATCGGGTAATTATTAATTACAAATTATAGGAGATGTAAGAGAGTATTAGGGGCCATATGTCTCACTTTACATTTCATAATAACTAACATAATTAGCCGTAGTCAATTAAATTTTATTTATTTTTATCACAGTTACATATAAGAAAAAAAAAATTTATTCTTATGTCATTAATTGTGTGCTCTAAGTTCTTAATAACAAATACATGTCATGATTTAATTGATAAAAATTAAAAAATAAATCACAAAAATTATATTTATGATAAAATATAAATACATTTCGTCTTATGAGTTTCGTAAATTTAATTTATCATATGATAGTGGTAAATTATATTTGTTAATATATTAATTTTTTCATGTTTTGTAAAGTCTAAATATTTGTCTAGGATCAAAATTATAATTTATCTTATGTTATGAGATTTACGTAAAAATAGATTAGAATTCACTTGTGATATTAAATTTAGGCTTGACATTAGATTTATGCCAACTTGCCCTTTACCTAATTATTAAAAATTATTTTTGTCTATTCCCAACTTATATGAATCATTTGACCTATCTATTTATTAAATTAGTAAATAGATATTCGTAAATATTTTTTTATAATAATTAAAAAAATTGAACTTAGTTTAAAAAAATTATATATTTATGTTTAAAACAATTAAATGAATAGTTATATATATTTATGGATGAAAAAATTATATAAGATAAAGCCACTCTAAATTGTAGGTCATATTCTAACTTATCGATTCGTGACTGATATAAGCTAATTTGATAGTTTTTAATTTGATTAAACACTAAAAAGTAGTTAAGAAAATTTTGTTTAAGTCGATTTTTTTGCCAATAATTCTTGATTTAAACCCGTTTAGTTCATGTCCAATCTATGAGTTAGTAGACCCACTTATTTATTTAATTTTTATTAGTAAATATATATTTTTAAAAAAAATTATAACAAAAATAGGAAATATGTATATATTTGTTTGGTATATTTATTAACAATTTTAAAATTAATTAAGAAATTATGTGCTTATTCTTAAAAGAATAAATTACATTGGTAATCCTTATATTTTAACTCTTGTGATATTTTTGTCATTGCAATTTTAATTTTGAATTTATAATTTTGTCTCAATTTGGTCTAATTATTATAATTGCTAGTTTTTTTTTTTTGAAAATACACACATGAGTGGCATCTGTTATAATTTTATAGACAAAATTATAAATTTGTTCAATTCAGTAAGTTAATGTCAACCAACTCAATAACTATTTTCTTTTAAAAACCTTAACCAACATTATCCATTGGACCAAATTGATACAGAATCTAAAATTAATGGTCAAAATCAAACTAATTAAAATTACAAAGACCAAATTGACACAAGAAATAAAATGCAATGACTATCAATATAATTTATCCTTCTTAAAATATGTCTGATATATTTATACCTGAAAAACTATTTAAAACTAGATCAGGTTAGAACTTGAATACAAAATTGATGGCTTATTAAAAATATTTAATAATTACAAAATTAAATTTGAATATAATAACAAAACATATTCTTATTTAGGGAAAATTAATCTAAGATCTCTCTCTCCCATTTTTAGTAATGGAAGAGATCCACAATATTATTTTATGATGTCTAAAATCCCTCAACCCTACACCTATATATCATAGAGAAATTTAACTCTCTCTATGCGATCTTCATTCTAAAGCGAATTCATTTCTCTCTCTTCCCAAACCAAACCCTCGCTCTCTCTCTGCACATTTCTCTCTCTTTGCTCCTTTCTCCTCTCTCGATCTTCATCTCCGACAACACCACCACCGCCCCAACATTACCATTCCGCTGTTGCCTCGTAAAGACCGATGCAAATGGCGGAGCAAGAGCGTCACCGACAAGGACCTCGACAAGCTTCAAGGCTTGCATTGAACTCAGATTCAGGTTTGAAGATTCAATAGTGAGTAAAATCTAACTTTGTGTTCATGAGCTTGATTGGTGTATTTTCATGCCTAAACTAAAGAAATTCCTTTATTTTCTTTTCTTTTTTTGTTCAATTTTCTCTAGTTTGATTTTTAAAAAAATACAAATTTTTTTTACACAATTTTCTCTGAATAGATCCATACAAAGTCACACAATTTTTCTCTACACAATTTTATCTGGATAGAGCCACACAATTTTTTTTTAACACAATTTTCTTTGGATAAAGCCACACAAATTTTCTTTAACACAATTTTATCTATATGGAGCCACACAAATTTTCTCTGGATTTTTTGGTATTCAGAGAAATTTCAATTTTCTCTGGTTTGAACCCAGATAAATTATTTGGGAAGTCCAGAATTTTTTTGGAGAGAATTTATCTAAGATTAAAATTTCTTTGGATCGATGTTGAAGGACCTTAGACATTATGAAAATATTGAATGTCCTTTATGTTATAAAATCTTAATACCATGGACCATAAAAAAAAAATTCCCTAGTGATGAGATGTCACATGATAAATAAAAACTCATTGCAATAATATAGTAATAATATATCAGATGATAAATAACATACGATTACAATAATTTTTTATAATTATACAAAAGTACCTAATATGATATATAAAAAATATATATGATCCATATTCAATTTTTATATAGTAAAATTCACACTTAATCTCAACTATACAGTAATTTTATAAACCAATTCAGTACCCGAACTATCTATTATTTTTAAGTTATATTTACATTTTCAAAACTCACACAATCAATACTCTGAGTGAGCTCATCATCTTCCTTATTGTTGCCATGTTCACCACCTCCACTAACCACTATGCAACTCCGGTATAGTTTTTTATCCTTACAAATTTAAAAAGACAATATTAGGGAAATAAAAAGTTAACGTTAGAGTTTGAAAAAGTTTAAAAAAAAAAAAAATGTGTGGTTTTAATTTTTCTTATTCCATATATGGGTGATAATTTTTTTTAAAATCCATAAATTATGGAACAGTGTTCATTATTTAAAATTTTATTCATTGAAAGGCAAGTCAATTAAATGTTTTTAATTTTTTACAAATTAAAAAATTTGGAAATTTTGTTTAAGAAATTTAAAAAAAAAAATGGCCAAATCGTAAAGAACAATATAAAATGCTCTATTCTATTAAAAAATTAATAACTGTATTATCAATTAACATATATCAAAAATAATAATAACAATGATATAAAAAATACACAAACATCCACCATAAAAATAAAAATAGAAGTTCAAATTAACTCCCAAAACAAAGATAGTTAAACATATATATATATATTATCAATTTAGTTGGGGGAAAAAAAGGGGTCATATAGAGAAGAAGAAGAAAAAAAATATTCACACGAAAATAGAAATTTACAAAAATAAATAAATAATACAAACAAACAAACTTGAAATAAGTTTGGACTATTGACAAAGAGAGAGACTAATCTTTGAATCATTACATTTGGAAAAAAGTCGGTCAGGCATCAAATATTGGCCATTCTAAATAAAGAATTGTATTGAATTTTTAATTTGACTGGGTTTTTAAAATTTTAAAATTTATATTATTTTTGAAAATATTGAGAGTGACTTATTATATTGTTTTGAATTTTGAAATTCAAAATTATATATAATTAGAGCCTTTATAGATAGATAGATAGATAATAATAATTTTTTAAAAAAAAATAACAACAATTATTTTTCTCATTTGTTATTTACCCAAAAGTCCCCTCATACTTTTATGCTCCCTTAAAGAAAAATAAAATACATACAAGATCAATTTATTAATAATGGCGAGCCTAACCAACACTTGAAAGAGTATCTTCTCTCGTTACAACATTCTGCATTCATTGTCGAAGGTGAAATCATTAATAAAAATATTGGATAAGATTCAAAATGAGAAGTTCTATTTGCACTCTGTTTTTCAATAAATATAATCTTAAATATCAAAAATTAAAAATAAATGCTAATAATAATCCCCTTCAAAATCTGCAAGAATGACGTGAGAAAGCAAATGAACCGAAGTGAAATTCAACTGATTATGCATGAGCTTGCCACCTTAGGTTAGGATAAATTATGTTCTTAATGCCATAAAAAAGTACAAATAAACAACTATATTGAGAACCAGAGTCCTCAAACCAAGTGAAATTTCACTGATCATGCATCGAATCACGCACATATACATACTAAAGGCCGTTGCCAAACATCCAACAAAATAAACACATAATCATAAAACAAAGACACACCCTTTCATTAAGAGAAAAACATAAAACCAATAACACTTTAGGAACTGTGTTTGCACAATATGAGCAATCCATGTCTTAAAACATAAATAAACAACCAAAGCAAGCTCCTTTTATCTCATCCGACTGTGATTACCAGCAGGGCTAGGATTCTAATTTGCTTCACCAGCTGTGCCTTGACAGCCACCAAGGGACAATCTGACTTTCTTGTAGACATAACTTTGATGATTTTTCTTCCTAAACAAAGAACTTTCCACGCATCTTGGAAACAGGATTACCTGGTAAACAACTTAAATATCACTTTGCCAATCTCATAAACCACAAAATCCACATCTTAGCCTGATTCAGTTGTTTTGGCCCCCGAGTAGTAGCAGATACTACATTTGCACGAGTCACTCTTCCACCACATTGACCAGCTCATATTCAACCAATGACAGGTTATTATCCTCTTTAACGATGAAGCTGGCTGGTTCAGTTACTTCCACACGACCCCACTTGTCCACCGCAAGCCTCATTGACCCCTTAAACATGTCAATCTTTGCATTGCGTAGAATTATGGTAGCATCAGGTTTCATCATGTCCACTGCATACAGGCAAGACAAAAGTACACTCAACCAAACTAAGCAAAAACTTGACCTCAAAAAATTAAGACACAAAACACATCCAGTTTTGCAGTTTAACTGTTTTCGCTAATAATATTCTATCTAAAACATGGAAGCAAATCTAGATTCTGTTGTCCACAGAACAAAATGAGTTTTGAAGTAAAACTCAATATAAAATATATAAGATTCAAGAAGTAGGACATAATATCACCAAGCCAACCACCACCTCATAAATATGTAAAAGGAAAGTAATTGGTGCAACAAATATCAACGATAAACATGTTGTACAAATTGTGTATTTAAATAAGAAAATAAACAGATTCATATTTAATTAAATTGATTTACAAAATAAGAAATCATGGGACTAAATCATACAACTTAATGAACAGAAATACATATAACAAAAATAAGGAAAAGAAAGCAAACCGAAGCCTGTCTGATACCACAGTCTCCTTAAAACAGATTTGCCGCCTCACTGTGGGTGCTGGATGTATGTTGGCGTCTGTCTCTAAGGATACGATGATTAGAACCCGCTAACACAAAAGCACCTTCTATTTAGCTCCGGCGAACTAACAATGGTAGTACTCTTTCACATAGAAAGAATATTACAAGAGCAAACTGACTATAATATGAGAGCAAAGGAATTTCTATACTCCAAGCAAAGAGGATGGTCTTCTTTTATACACAATGGGGAAAAGAAAAGAAGAGAACTTAGTTTTTTTTTTTTTTGGTAATTATATTCACAATGTTGAGCATGCCCTTATTTAGGCATCTTTGGCAAGACATATGGCAAGGCCATGTGTACCTCATGGCTTCCAAAACCATGTTGTCTCATGTGTGTCTCATGGTCTAAGACACTATTAAGTTAAGGCCAAGCGTCCCTCATGGTTTAAGACGCTATTAAGGTCATGCGTTCCTCATGGTTAGGCCATGTGTTCTCATGGTTAGACCATGGGTAAAATGCTTAATCTCTCATTCATGAGGCCAACATAATGAAACAATTTTCATTCAATTCTCAAACCAAAAAAACCATTTTTTCCAACAAAACATGCATGATAGCATACATTCAAAATTTAAAGCAAAGATCAAGTAAGTGTAGAGGATGCAAAAACAAGTAAACACCAAATTAAAATTAGCAGCAGCAGTAAAGAAGGTCACTAAACAGACCACAATCGTAGAAGAAAGAGACATTCAACCAATCCTAACTTGTACCGTGTTCCATGTTGAAGTTAATTTGAGATATCTTTTGCCTCTAATATTATATGTTTCCAAAAAAATATTTGAGGTGTATTTTATGTCTGATTGATAAGGGGAAGTGTGTAAAAGAAAAATTGCGCCATAAAACTAACACAAATCATAAAGAAGAGAAACACTCGGGAATTTCAGAAAAAATTCCAAAATCTCACTTAATGTCCCTAACAGTTCATTTGGATCAAATGATTTGGTGAGAAATGATAAGAATAAAGAGAAAGAGAACTCTTGTCATCCATCAGTAAAGAAAAGTGGACTCCAAAGCATAATTGCTAAAGCAACAGCTAGGAAAGAAAAAAGGAACGACAGATTGGTGAGTACAGAAAACAGATATCAAAAGAAGACCTTACTGCTCACGGTTCCTGAACCATGATTTTGCAGATCATTGAGAGAGAGCAATAAGAAACAAAAACAAAAAACTAAAATGAAAAAGATTTGCATGCAATAGATTTATTAAACCAGCCCACCAAGAACAATAATCAAATCACCGAAAGGAACATTACCCTGGTCATTCCTTGCAGTAAACACGATTGTCCCAGTTTCATCTCCAACCAAGCACTCAGCAATCCGCATTTGACGTACTTGGGGACCATCTGGGCGGCCCTTCTGCAATACCATATTCGAACTAACAACCTTCACAATGAGATTGTGTCCACTGGTGCCAGGGCGCAGCTGATCAACCTTAGTGAACACTGGTTTCCTCATGGATGATTTTGTTTCAGCCATTTCTGACAAACTCTGCAATATCAAATACACAAATTAAGAGGCCAACCCTATAAAAGCTGTAAAAAATTGAATCCCTCATTCCCAAAGTGTGCATGAGAAACTATTCAAAGCACAATGTGCACAATAGAGAAACCTTTTTTGGATATGTATATATATATAAATCAAAACAACAGTCATCAAGGACAGATAATTGAAAATTATGAAAACCAATATACCCCATTTTCACAGCCGATGGTGTGGTATTTGATCTTTATAAATAACATAATCTAATGCTCTATTTGGTTTACCGGAATCATATGGAATAAAATAGAATGATCATTTCTTAGACTCCACTGTGGAATGATGATTCCATTACAATGGTGAATGATGATTCCATTTGTAATGTATTTTTCATTACTTTTTTAATCTAACCAAATATGAGAAAAAAGATTTTGATGGAATAATCATTCCATTCCAATGAACCAATGAACCAAACACTACGTAATTGTATAGTATATTTTATAATGAACACCATAAACCCATTGGAGATTGCAATTTGTATAGAAAATTGCACAAATATAACAAAAGTATAATTTATCAAATATATATATATATAACAAAAATAGAGTATTCTAATTTTCAGGAAAGCTTCTATACATGGCCCAAAGGAGATGCAGTAAAAGCTACATTCACCCTGTTTGAAGCAGCTAGCTTATAGCTTCTTTTTTTCTTTTTCTTTTCTTGTGTGTGAATTTGCGCCAGAGTGTTTGGTTGGTGCAGTTCAGTTATACCTTATGAAGAAGAGTTGATTTGATTATCTTGAAACTAGGAAATGTGTGATTTTAGCTTCAGCTTATCAACTTTCAGCTTCAGAAGAGTTGAGCAAAACTTGCCAAATTATTGTTCTTCAAATACAAAGACATCATGATACATACACACGGATAATTATAAAATTCATCGTGAAAAACAGGGTGCACAAAACTCGATTATCTTGCACATATAATGAACAAGAAAATTAAAAAATTAAAAAACACAGATTACTTCCTCAGTAAGATAAACATAAAAATTAATTCACACCGATTGATCAAAAAAAAAATCACAACAGAATTCTTATATCATAATTCATATCAATGCACATTAGAGATATACCCAGAAAAATTTAAACAAAAGTCGGTGAAAATCCAATAAAATAAAATAAAAAATAGCGAAATTATCGAATAAAAACCCTAATATTTTCAGATCGGATATAGGAAACTTTTGGAATGATCAGATTTAAGTTGATTACCTTTTGATGGTATCAATCGAAGAAGCGGAAGAGGAAAGAAGAGAGAGTTGAGTTGTTGAGAGTTTGGGAGAGACCGATCTGCTTTTCCTTTCCACACTGTCGCGTTGTTGCTTGTTAAATGGTATGTATTACTAGGTAGAGGCCGTCGATACCGCCTTTTGAACGAAAAGGTTATTGCATTTTAGACCGTCGATCTTCCACTTTTTAAGAACAGATCTTTACCCTACACGTTTTAAGTGACCGGACGCCAAACGCGTTTATTAGTCGTGAGTGACTCGTGACTCGTGACTTTATAAAAGGAGGAATTTTTCTTTTTTTTTTGAAAGAGATTGGAGGGTTTGGGGGGTGGGTTTGTGTTTTGAATTTTTTATTTTTTAATTATTTTAATTTAGGGTTAAAATAATATTGTTTGAGAGGAGTGTTTTTTATTTTTACAAGAGAAAAAATATAATTATTATGATTTGAATATGATAATTTTTAACTTGAGGCTAATTTATTTTATCTTTTTGTAATTAAAATATTTCCAACATCTTCCAAACTCACATATTAAACGAGTAGTGAGTTAAAATAACTTATTAAAATATAAAATAAATTAAACTAATTGATAAGACAAAATATCACATTTAATTTATAATTATTTTATTTTTTTTATCAAAATTCTCAAATTAATTATCAAAAATTAAGGATAAATTACAAATAAACCTCTTGAGATTTGATTAAAATACGACTTGTCCCCTGTTTTTCTAAAAATTACATTCTACTCCCAAAGTTTTTAATTTCATAACAAATCGTCATTTTTATTAATAAATCATCAAGTCAATTAATAGGTTTTAATGATATTAAAAATATGTTTCAATTAATAATTTAGGTAATTTTATTATTTTATATGAGAGTAATTATAAATTTTATTTTTTAATTAATTTTGTTAAATAAAATAGTCTAATAAAGGGTATTATAATTTTTCAAATCACAAGGGATAATTTGTATTTTAAGCAAACTTTAGGAGGTGTATTTAATTTATCCAAAAATTAACTACCTTGCTAAACACAATTATTTTAGACAAGTTAAAATAATCAAAAAGTCAAATAACTAATTAAAATAGTCAACTTCCTAAATAAGGCCATAACGTAGAGTCAAAAAATAATTTTAAATACATGATAAATTTTATAAAATTATTTTGTAATGTTGTAAAGTTTTATACTTAATATGTAAATATTTTTAAAAAATTACAATGAAATGGAATTTTCTTTTTATAAAATGGTATTTGGATTTTTTATTTATTTTAAAAATATTATTTTCAACCATGATTTTTACACTCTTTTTTCTCGTGTATTCAAATAATTAAATATCATTTTTTTTTTATAAATATGATTTGTAGATATAAAATATAGGGGATTTTTTTTAAGGTCCCTACTATTAAAATTTTATAACATAAAAGACACCCAATATTTTCATAATGTCTAAGATTCCTCAACATCAACCCAGAGAAAATTGAACACTAAGAGAAAATTTCAATCTAGAAAAAATTGAACACCCAGAAAAAATTTCAATCCAGAGAAAATTGAACAACCAAATAAAATTTCAATTCAGAGAAATTGAACAATCAGAGAAAGTGTCATTTTCAATTGTAACAACCTCCTCCTTGAGAAGCATTGACATCTTTGCCTCCCGATGGCCCTGGAATGTCACCGTATCCGACTTTTATCCCATAAGACTGCAAAACAAAACAAATAACCAGAAGGTCCGTTATCCTAATCCAAAGTGGATTTGTGACAAGTTTTTGTATTTTCTGTTCAACATCACCCAATCACATACTAAACCTAATATTATATATATATAGGAAGAGAGAGAGAGAGAGAGATTCACTGTGAATTTGGCAACAGAGAATTTCTTGTGCTTCATTTTCCAAGCAAGCCTAAGACAACAGATCGCAAAAAGCTTTATGTTCTTGCTCGGATTTCCCTCTATCGCCGTCAGTCTTCCATAATCTTATATTTGAGATTTCTTGCACTATCGTCAACACCGGTGACACACCCCCTTTATCTCAAAAACCTTCGATCTACGTACTATTGGCATAGATATACGTAGCTTTAGCATCTTGAAGACCTGAGATCGTTGCCTAGAAGAAAAGAGAGATAGAGAGAGAAAGAGATCTGAGATTTCTTGCATTGTCGTTGTTACTAGTGACACACCGCCTTCGTTTATGAAAACCTTTGATCTACGCACCTCCGATGTAGATATACGCAGCTTCAGTGTCGCGAAGTTATGAGGAGGAATAATCAGAGATAAGGAAGAAGAAGTAATGCCAACAGCAATGCTGCTAGAAGAGAAATATCGATCTGTCAAATTTCTCCGTGATATATGAATATGGGGATAAAGGACTTTAGACATTATAAAATAATATTATGGATCTCTCACATTATTAAAAATGTGAAAGGGACCTTAGACTAATTTTTTCTAAAATATGACTTACTTTAAAGAAATTATTTTTTCATTGTATATGTAAGTGAAAAATAATAAATTTTACACGATTCATGTATCATCTTTTACTTAGAAGTAATGTTTTTTTCATTGTATATTTTGGGAAGTATGTTGGTAGCTAAAAGTCAGATTTTAATTCATTTTGGGTTATATCATCTCTCACATTTTTTATACATTTTTCAAAAAAAATAAAAAAAACAAAAGATCAACTTTTAATCATCTTCCCAAAATAAACCTTTGTGTAAGTGAAAAATAATAAATTTCATATGATCATGTCCCGGCCTTTTTCTTCTTCTTTTTTTAATAGCAAGTTTACATAGTTATATCATTTATTTATTTATTTTTGTGGTTATGCCTTTGGAATTTATCTTTTTTTAATTCTACAATTATTAATACACTTATAGTATGTTTTGGCAACACATTAAAAAAGTCAAAAGTCAACTTTTAATCTATTTTTAGAGTGTTTGGTGTAGATTATAAGAGATGATTATAGTTTATTTTAATTTGGAAAGCCGTGCCAAACTGTTTGGTGCAGCTTCTGCTTACGATTTTTTAAGCAGAAATAACTTAAACAAGCTAAAAAAACTGATTATTTAGAAGCTGGGAAATGAATGCTTTTGATTTTTGCTTTTTGATTATTAGCTTTTAGCTTACAATAAGTTGTACCAAACAGCACATTGAGTCACATCACCTCTCATATGAAACAGTGAACAAAATCAAAAATAAAAATATCAATTTTTAACCATCTTTCCAAAACACCTTACAAGGGAGAGCAATAAATTTAGTGTAATTGTCAAACTAAGGGGTTGTTTGGGATGATCTAAATAAGTGCACTTTTTGACTTTTTATGAAATATAGGTTGGGTTTGGGTTGGGTTTAAAGTGATGTGTTAGAGAAGTAATGTGACTTAAATAAGATGATGTGACTTAAATAGGACAGTGACTTTTTAACTTTTTATATTTTTTCAAGCATGCCAAACTTGGCCTAATTTTAAGTTGCCTCTAGTATTGAAGACATTTTTATTTTTTCACAACTATTTTCATATATTTTGTAAAAACAAAAGAAAAATATGTTTCGACATAAACAAATATTTTGAAATTTAAAAAATAAAATAAAACTATATTTATTCAATAAATTGCCGAATAAAGATAAAGTGGACAATGCAAGTTTTGAATGAGGGAATAGCTGAAAATGGTAAAAGAGTTGTTGTAGTAAAGCATTTATAAGTAAACATGGAATTATCTCATTCTACCGAATAAATGTGCGTCTCTGTCACATAATAATAAATGCAAAAATGCATCACAAATGAATCCCCTGCTTTCAACATTTTGTTTGGTAGTAACTTCAAAGTTATTTGAAAACAATTTTGTTAACGAATGTTATAAAAAAAAAAAAAACTCATTAACAAACCCGAATGCAAATGATTCTTTATATGCTCATCCAAGGTTCAAACTTCTATCAGCACAAGTGACACCCATAACCAAACCATGCTTAGTATAAAACAAAGTACATTCACATACAATACAACGGCAAAGAAGTTTATGAGATTACAGCAAATAACTACGGACCATACACTCTAGTCCTAATTACATTATTTCATAAGCTTTAAACTTTTATTATTGCTCAGAGAGCAGAGAACGAACTCAAACTTGCGAACTCACGTAAATCTAGGCTTAACGGTACTGGCTTGCCAATTCACCCTCCTTAACAATGTAATTCTGTGGAGGGAACTCTTCTCCCTTGAAGTACCTATCCAACATGTCCTTAGTTCCTGCTGCATATCGCAACTGCACACCATTTCCATTTAATATTGAGTTACAAGAATGACATAGAATGGAAAATAAGCAATAACAATTTATTTAGGAAAAAAATAAAAATGAGAGAAAGAAACAGAGATGTTGGGAGGCTTTTTGACAACTTTCAATACCTGTCCATCAATTGTAGTGCCAGAAATATGAGGAGTCATGGCATGGTTTGGCATGTATCGCCATGGATGGTCCTTTGGAGCTGGTTGTGGATTCCAAACATCCCCACTGTAACCTAATCACCAGAAAACAAAATTAAACACGCTAATCAAAGGGTGGACAGTGACACAAACTGTATCTTGCTCTTGTTGAGCTCAACAGAGTTGATTGTTTTACTTTTTTAATATTTAATTTCACCATTGAGACCATCAATTTAAGGTGCTATCCAAAATCTCCAATAAAAAGACAAAATAGAAAGAAAAGGATGACATAGAACACTTATTGCATTGTCAAAGTTGTCTTGGAACAATTAATGTCAACAATCATTAAACCAAATGCCAAATTGTTAACACATGGAATGTTTAGATGAAACGTCCATATCAAGAAACTCAAAAAATTCAGATACCTGCAATATGTCCACTAGAACAGCCATCAACAACAGCTTGTGTATCCATGATTGCTCCTCTAGCATTGTTAACGATTAGAACTCCCTTCTTCAATTTGGCAATCCTATCTTTGTTGAACATCCCTCTGAATCGCAATAACAGAACTCTCATGAGTTTGACTCATAACTAAAAATGACTGACAATATCATTAATTATCATTTTAACTAAACTTATTGTCTATTCATAGAGAATTTAGGCCAAATATGAGTAAGAATCCTTACTTTGTTTTTTCAGTCAGAGGCATGTTGATGACAACTATGTCACATTTTGGAAGCATCACATCAAGATCCTCCTCAAACTTCGCACCTATTGCATTCTCCAACTCTGCATCCATCTTGAGCCGATCGTGATAGAGAAGATTACAGTTAAAAGGCTTCAACCTTTGGAGTAAAAGCTTGCCAATACGCCCAGCACCAACAGTTCCAACAGTCTTTCCTTCAAGATCATAAGCTCTATGAGCAATAGCTGCAACATTCCAATCCCCATTGATAACCTGATGGTATCCAGGCAAGAAATTCCTAACGAGAATCAGAATTCTCATGAGCTCATCTTCTGCCACTGAGACTACATTGCTTCCAGTGACCTCTGCAACTGTTAATCCAGCAGCAGCTGCAGCCTGCAGATCAACATGATCAGAGCCAATTCCAGCTGTGAGCACCAGTTGTAAATTTTTAGCCTTCTTGATCCTTTCCGCTGTAACATAGGCCGGATGGAATGGCGTAGTTATTAGGACATGCAGATCAGGAATATGTTTCTCGAGTTCTGCAATGAGGACAGGTAGTTAAGTTTTGATTAATGTCTTAGAAATTGATTACTCAATGACAGAAAGTGCTTGTTACAAAGCTTCAGCAGAAGCATCATGTAAATTATATTATTTAAGGTGCACAATATCATAATGCCCTTGTATCTTGATCATATAACCAGTGCCAACTTCGTATCTAACAACATATATTCAGAAAATATTTTTAATGTCTACATACATACCACAATTTGGTCCTTCTTTGTCATCGGTGACAATGTATTGGTGGCCTTGTGATTCCAACCAGTCACGTATGCCCAATGCTCTCTCCGCACAGCCCACAAAATTCGGATTCATTTCAGCGTATTCATTTGCCTTGTAGAACACTCCAACTATCTTTTTGCTTCCAGGTGAAGCCTGTTTACAATGACGGACAGAAATATGACAATGATAACCATATATAAAAATTGCAATTATTCATTTAAGAAGAGCTCTCATATCAAATTCGTAAGGCAAACACCTCATCAATACTTATGCTAGCTTTTCTAGGTGCCATACACCTGATGCTTAGAAAATATCAGAAAAATGCAAATTATCGACAAATTAACATATAGCAGCTGATAGCATGGAAACTTTTGTAACTAGGTTCAAAGATGGGAGATGAGTATGCTATGGTATCTTCATTGTGACATACATAGATCATCAGATGGTCCAAGATGAGAAAGCACACCAGGTATAAAATATCCGTTGCGACGAATGATCCAACTATTTAAGAACTCCCTTGCTAATCAAATTCAATAATAAAGCCCTCGTTTGGCATAAGCTAAATGGAAGTTTTTTTGGCTAAAATAGCCACAAAAAGAAAAAATAGGCTTTTTAGCCCAATAGACAAAATGTCACATTCAAACTATATTCATTTTATTTTTCTCTCATAAAAGTCAAAAAAACAAATAAACTTATCCTAAACGAGGCTTTTTAAACCAACCCACATCCCAAACGAACTTAACAAGTATAGGTACGCTGCACAACATTTGAAGACATGCTAACTAAATAGATGTTATGTTTAAATGACTTAGTTGTTTTTTTGAACATGTCCGGGGAAAAAATGAAACTGGCTAATAAGTAAAGAATTTGGTCAAAATCCCATGAATACCCAACCCTCAACCCCTTTTTCCCGTCAATTTCATAAACCCTCAACACAATTTACACAGGGAAAACTTGTAATGCTAATGTGATTAAATTTGGATATTACATTTTAAATAGAAGAAAGTGTTATAGTAATTAAATTTTTGTACTAATTTTCACTATTTCTCGTGCAAAATTAGTACTTAAATTTTGTCAATTTAACATTAATTAGAGACAATACTAACTGACAAGAAGAATTAGGTGCCCATAATCCGATTATAGGATCGTAAATAACACCAGGTAGTGTGAGAGGAATCAGATAATGTCATGGAATTCTGTGCACGTAACAAGATAACAACAAAACATGAGATGATTTGGGCATGCCATGCCCATGAGTTCGGTGATCGTCTACCCGGCCCAACCCAAGCGTAAGCCCAGGAAGCTAAAATTGTCCGTGACGACAACTCACGGTCCACCCAACCCCAACGGCCGAAACGCAAGCATTGTCGCACATGCTAGTGTGATGTAGCTAAAGTCATCAAGTCATCATCATCAACAGCTTCATGCATGTAAGATGAGATATGAACCATATCTACAGACATAATTCCAAATCAACGGTGGATAAAGAGAATCTCCATGATGTCGATGACGATGATAAATCAGAAACAATCAAGTAAAATCAAAGCACTTGAATCGAAAAACAGACTCAATTTTAACATATCACTAGTAGTAATTAACCCAGTAAAATCAGTAATTAAATTGGAAAAAACAGATATAAGAGTGAATGCTTACATGGAGGTCTCTGGTTAGGATTGAGGAAGAAATTGAATTCCCAGAGGAAGCAAAAGCACGAACTGCGGTCGATGCAACACGCTTCATCATCGCCATCTCGGAATCGGAATTGGAATTGGAATTGGTAAAGCTCTCGACAGGCGACGAAATCGATAGAGAAAGAGATGGAGATACAGAAACTTCCAAAGCTCTATTTACTGGTTGTATGATATATCCGTATTCACTTATGACTGAGAGGCTTTGCTCGGTACCTATTTATACGCGAACCAGGATAAATTCCGCCTTCACCTTTTGGCCTCTGTCCTAACCAAAATGCTAGGTTCAGGAAAGGCCGTCAGGAAAAGTTTCACAAAAATTATCTCGGTAAGAGACCCATCACGTCGAAGAAAAAATAAATGAAATGTGATGGTCTCTTACCAATAAGAGAATTCTCTTACCGATAAGATAATTTTCTTAAAATTTTTCTTGAAATATTTTTTTTGAAACCTAGCATTACTGTTGTCCTAATAACGGACACTGTTTTGGTGTTTAGTTTTCGGAATTTAGGCTCTGTTTGGTTCTCCAAATACAATTCTTTCATATTATTCGCGCTTTACGTTTCTTTAGGAGTTTGAAATCATAATTTCACGTTTATTTTTGAAAACTCGGTTGGAGTGAAAAAGTTTAAACTAACCGATTGTCCGGCCGGTTAATTTGTTGGTTGACCGGAACAGTGCAACTATATATTTTTTTTTTGGACAATTGACATATGTTAATTTTTATATATTCAAAAAATATATTTTCTGAATTTTTGAATTTTTTTATATGCTTTAATAGAATTTTGAGTTGTATATTTGATTATGAGTTGTAAGTTTTTGTATCAAATATCATATGTTACATCAAAAAACCTTCACTCAATTCAAAACTCTCTTCAAAACTCTTTCATCAAATAAATTTTTCACACTCAAATCATAATTCCAAAACTCACAAACTCAAAATACAACTCTTAGTCTCAAATCATATTTAGAAAGCTCTACCAAACGCAATCTTAATTTTTTGAAAGTTGAATTTTTTATTTTGTCATATTTTTTTTAAATTTTTATTGAATACTTTTAAATTTTAAATATATATTTTTTACTTTTTTAGATGTTTAGAAAAGATATATGGAAATAGGCGGTGAAATAAGTGTATTTCATTTATTTTTATTTTTATATTTTCAAATTTTTGTTTTAAATGTTTTAACTAAACGTTGTCTAAAAAGTGTTATAAATTATAAATTAATCACAAATTTGATGTGATCCACTCATGTGATATGAATCTTATATTTATATACGTTTTATATAGTGTGAGTGGTAATTGTATTTAATTTTAGGACAAATTATAAATATATTTGGTTAAAATATAGCTTGCCTTTTATAGTTCGAAAAATTATATTGTTGTAATTTTTTATTTTGCATATATAATAATAAAATTATTCGAATTATTAATTAAAATAAATTTATAATATCATTAAAAATTATTAATTGACTTAATAATTTATTAATAAAATTACTTATTTTTATGAAATTATAAATTTTAAGGAATGGAATGTAATTTTTAAAATCATAAAAGCAATTTGTATTTTAACCAAACATGAAGGAGTGCATTTATAATTTATCCTTATTTTTTTGAATGATGTTATATGTACTAATTAATGTACACACTATTGTACTAACAAATGATGTGGCATCATTTGTATGGTTTTGGGTATTTGTAACTTGTATTATAAATGTGGTCAATAATAATATCATAATACTAATTAGTACACTAATTGGTGCATATATTACCGCCGTATTTTTTTACAAATAGAATAAGTGAAAATTTATTATGTGACCTTCTCCAACTCTAATAAATGATCCTTTTTTTTAAGAGAAAAGATAGGGATTATGAAAAAATTTCATGAAACTGATCATGAAAAATTTATGACCCTTAGATTATCTTGATTAGTGTGTAATGTTTTATTTTAAGTGTAATTCAAAGGTCATAAATATTTCATGATCATTTTCATGAAATTTTTTTCATGATACCTAGTATTGATTTTTTTTTAATAATTATATTGTATTGTTTTGCTAGTCAAGCCTTATGAGTTAGCATTATTTTACGTGTATAATTCTCAATAAGTAATTTATTAGACAGACTATGTAAATAATTTTATTTAAATTATTTAGGTTCATTTGGAAATTAACTTTTTTAATATTTTTATTTTTATTTTTTTATAAATAAATTTACAAAAAAATAAAAAATAAAAAATTGATTTTGTATTAATTTTAAACTTTTTTAACCAATTGCCAAAATGACTTTAATAAACTCATGGCATTGTATCACATCCATCCCATCCCCGTAATGAATGTTACGTGTTCGAACCTCATGTAGAGCATTGGAATGATCCATTTTTTCTATAATTTCACTAAAAATATGTGCACATAATTTATATTTATACACATTTGAAGTTTTTTTCATCGCTTTCGTAATTAATTTATTTATTTATTACAACTTATTATAATTTTATTTTATTTTTTAAAACCACAACCATCGCTTTTAGGGGCATTTACTGATAATTATACATTTTTGACTTATGAACCATTTGGTTCCGTAAGTATTATTATGAACTCATAAGTCTTATTTCATATTAAAATATTCTAAATAAAACATACTCACATTTAAAAACGTAATAAGATAATAGTGCATATATTAAAATGACGTCTCATTGTCACATTTTGTAAAAATTTAATAAGATAATAATGTACCAATAAAACAAATCTACATTAAAATATTTGATATAAAAAATCTCTCAAATGAAACAAACCCACATTTGAAAATGTAATAAGACAATAGTGCACACATTAAAATAATAATTTATTATTATATTTTAGAAATGACACATTTAATAAAAATTTAATAAAATAATAATGCACAAATGAAACATATGCACATTTAAAATATCCAAAAAAAAATATGATGAAATTACCTCATAGTGTATAATTTTAAATTCAATGAAACTTAATTATCTAAAAAAAAAATTATCAAACTTTCGGACAGTCACTTTTCTAAAATGAGACTTCTAAATAAATTTTCCTTCAAATGTTAAAAATCTGGTTCACTTCTCTCATTTGTGCTAATACCTTTGCGTGTGCACAGGAACTCCGTAGTCCTTAGCCTTTGTTTGAAATGTGAGTTGATTTTTTTTTATTTTTTGACAAAAGTCTTGTTTGGAATGAATTTTTTAGATTTTTTTACTTTTGCGAGAGAAAAAAATGAAATAATTATGATTTGAATGTAACATTTTATCTTATTAATTTTTTAACCTATTTTATCTTTTTATAACTATTTTAACTCAAAAAATTTATGCCAAACATAGCCTAACATATGCTTTTTCTCTAACGAGTAATATTATATAAATAAAAAAAATGTATACGTCATTTTAGATGTCTTATTTTAAAATAAAATTTTTTAAATATAAAGTTATTTATAATAATTGTATTCTTACATCATTTTTGTTAATTTTTATATATAAATTTTATAATAATTGAATTCTCATATTATTTTTGTCAATTTTTATAGGAGCATATAATTTTTTTGTTAAATTTTTTTTAGGGGTATGTTTTCCTTATTTCCAAGGTTTCGTTTGGCAACTTTCAATTTTAATAAAAAAATCAAAAAAATATTATAAATTATTACAACACTCTCTTTGGCTATGTTTAGCATAAACTTTTTGAATTAAAATAGTCACAAAAATATAAAATAGATTAAAAATTTAATAAGGCATAATGTCATATTCAAACCATAATAATTTTATTTTTCTCTCACAAAAATTAGAAAAGCCAAAACACTTCTTCTAAATGATATTTTTTAATTCTAAATCAAAATAGTTAAAAAGTTAAAAAATTAACTCATATCTCAAATAAAAAATTTATTTTTCTTAAAAAAATTATTAAAATAACATATTCGGTGTACAAACTGCCATTCATACGTGGCAAATTTCAACTTGGGCTTTTCTTTGTTAGTAGTGTTGTAGTGTTCTTTGGTCCTGATAGAGTTGTGGGAAAGTGCTTATAACTTATACCTTAACAGCTTATAACTTATAACTATGAACATAAGTTAATTTTTGACTTATAAATTAAGCTTCTCCTGCCTCACTCAAAGAATAAGTTGATTTATGATTTACAAAAAATTATAAGCTGTATTGTTAAGCTAAATCAAACACATCAAAATAACTTAAATTAAGATAAAAACTGAAATATGCTCAAATTAAACTGTACCAAACAGTCCTTTGTACTGTAAACCTCCGTGGCCACCTTTTCTGAGCGAGGGTGTACTGGTCATTTCCTCGGATACTCGATGGCGTTGTTCTGACACGTGTGTATTTGAAATGGGAGAGTATGTAAGCGAGTAGGATTGTTTCTCAAATTATTGAGCAAAGATCTTTTAGAGTTTTTTTTTTTTAATTTTTTAGAGTGGTGCATTGTGTAGTTAAAATTTAATAATAAGTCACATTAATTTTTCAATATTAAATTTTAATCACATAATATATCACTTTAAAAAACTTTTAAAAAAAAACACTCTAAAAGATTCTTGGTGCAAATTATTACCCTATCTGGATAAGGAGAGTCAAACGTTTTACCCAATCTGGATAAGGAGAGTCAAACGTGGCAAAGGCGTGATGAAGTGGATCTCTTTTGAGATTTATTCGACGACGTTTCGGAAATACTAAAAGACGTTTATGGAGAGTCATATGTGTTTTTTTTTTTTTAATCTTCAGTCATATGTGTTTATGCGTCCCTTCAAATGGAGGGCAGTCAGGAATCTTTCATTGGCGTTCAGGGTAAATTTATTGGATTTATGTGGTGGGTTAATCCAGAGTGCTCCTATTAACGCTTTATAAATTATTTTAAACTTTTAAATATTTATTTATTTTTTATTATAATAATAATTTTAAATAAAATTATTATAAAAGATATCATTAATTTTATGACACATTATCTCATAATTAAATTTAGACACCCACTACATCGTGAATTAGGATTTATGAGAGTACCTAACTCTATTACGATTCATCAATCTTTTCTAAATTCCACCTTCAAAATCTATCCACCCTCAAAATCTTGAAAATCCTTGGCGACAATATTCCAGAGGTAACGATGGCAACCATTTGATTACTTACACTTTCTGACTATGATAATGAGTGAAAATTTTTCTAACAACCACAACTCCATAAGACAAGAGAAATACAACATTAAAAACTTAGAAGAGGTTTATAGCTTTGATGTTGTTCTTAACTTAGAGGAGATTGGCCTTATAAAGGTAAGTTTCTTAAAAAAATGCAAAAATAATAAAATATGTTCATCATTTTTTGGGGACTAAACTCCCGAACATATTACTGACATTTGGAAACACATGCCTGAACATTGTTATTTGTTCGGGAACTAGTAATCGAACATTGATTTTGAACTTTTTGTGATATGGGATGAGTTTAGAATAAAGAAAATTCGAATAACTGAACCGTTTTAAAAACTGGGAATTGGAGATTTTAATCTCCGAGAAGTGATTGTATGATAAGTTAAGATAAGCAAGGTTGGTGACAACCATAGACAAGTTTTGTATTAGAACATCCCCTGAAAGATTATTGTGGTTCAAATCAATAACTTGGATTTGAAAACAATGAAAAATATCAGATGGAAAGTTGTTAAATTGGCAAAGACAGTCTTCTTCTTCTTCTTTCTCTCCTTCTTCTTTGTCATCGTGGGTTTTGAAAAGTATGAGACTTTTGTTCTTCTTAGTGGGTTTTGTTAGGTTTTGTTAGGGATGGGGGGTGTGAGGGGTGCGCATTCAATTGATGGAATATTTAAGGATAATTTTGGTATTATTTGGAAGAGAAAATAAATTTTAAGGGTTTCAAAATTTATAAGTGGGGGTCTAAAAAAATTGAGGGTCCAAAATAATTTATGGAGTGCTAATAGCACCACTCTTAATCAAAGTTTTAATAAATTAAATAATGTCCTGTCTAGAGAAATGTCATGATACACGTATATTATATGTATTTTATAATTAAAAATATATATAATTTTATATTTTTTGAATCATAACTAACAACAATAAAAAATATCATAACTATGGTCTCGTTTGGCATACGAGTGTTTTACCAAAAAAATCAAAAGGAATTAAAAAAATAAAAAGCCATCTATACCAAATAATTAAAGATTTTATTTTCTCTTTATTTTTTATATATCCTTTCATAAAAATTAAAAAGTCATTCCAAACATTCTAATTTTTTTACTTCATATTTTAGTCAAAAAGTCAAAAGTTACTAAAATAGTCTATTCCCAAGCGATGCCTTAGTATAACATGAAGTATAATTAAAATAATGTCATAATTAGAACAAAATTGGAACAAAATTGGTTATAATTAAAAAAAATTAATATAACTAAAAATACATATGATACGGCATTTTTAAGGATGTGTATGCTAAAATTTTCTGTCTAATAAATTATAAGTTTCTGTAATAACCCTCACCACTGATTACCGATTAATTACTGATTACTGCCAAACTAAAATTGATTATGACTGATAATTGAATTGAATGAGATACTGAACTAACCGACGGAAATCTGGAACCGAATTAATTGAGTATATCTGTTTAATTGCGTTTCTATCTGTTGCCTGTTTGATTACATGTTCACGTTTTTACATTTAAACTGCTAATTGAAGGCCTTATTGGCGGCCGAATCTGAAATCGATTGACGTTCTGTGTTAATTAGATTTTGTGTGATTTCATGGCATATTTATCTGAAATGTGATTTGGTACGATTAAAATAGATTAAAATAAGTTTAATGTCAAGAGTTGGCCTAATTACCATTTTGCCACATGAGTGGCCCACTACCTAGATTATATTTGAGCCTCATTATACACTTAGGCAACATTTCTTCAGCCCATTTTCTTGTTCTTGCCGACTTGAGAGAGAGAGAAATAGAGAAGCTTGGTTCTATCTTGGTTTTGCTAAGAAATTGAAGGAATTGAAGTGTAGATTGCTCAATTAAGCTTCCTTGCCTCTAATTCAAGACTTAGGTAAGGAGACTCAACCTCTCATTGTTGTGTTTAAGTGGATTCTTGCATGGTTCATGCCTAATTAAGGAACTAAGTCATGTTTTAGTTCTAACATATTGAATTATAGCTTAATTGTTGCATGCATGTTTATATATTGAAGTTTTGAGGTTGTAGTTCATAATTTCTCACATGCATGTCCATGTTTTGAGAATAGATCATGAATTCATCTTGATTTTGTATGATTTGGCTCTTTAGAGCATGAAATTAAGGCTTGAAAGTGGTTTAAACTCATGCATATCATGTTTGTAGCATGTTCTTGAAAATTGGTTTGAAATTGAGTTTGAATTAAACACCCTTGGGCTTTGATTTCTCAAATTGAGCTTTGGACCATGTTATTCTATGTGTTTACAAATATTTTCCAGAATATAGGCCCAAGAGGATTGAATTTGGAGCATCAAAACTTGGTTTTTAGCTTGGAGGTGCAATCTGGATTTTTCAGATTTTGCACTCCCGCTCTGTCACGTCCCAAACCCGCCCCTGTGAGTTTAGCATCGTAACCGGCCAGTAATCCGAGATTATCGAAGGCCTGCTGAACAGTAGTACAGTAAAACAGAGTACAGGGGTTTTGTAGCGATCCTAATTTTTTCGTAAGTCTTTATTTATTTATTTATAATTATTATGATTTTATTTTATTATTGGTTTTATTAATGGTGTGGTTACATGAAAATTAAATGTGTTATTCTGTTAATTTAATGTGATATTTAATTAGTTTAATATGATATTTAGTTAATTTAATGTGTTGTTTAATTCATTTAATGTGATAGTTAATTATATATAATTAATTCAAATATTTATATTTATATATATTAAAAAAAAAAAAAGGGTGTGACATGTATGGATGTTATAAAGTATATTTATATATTTTGTATTTATATATTTTGTAGTTAGTTAATAAAATAAAATAATATATATATATCATATTATTTATATTATATTTATATGGTATTTGTTCTATATAATATAATAGTAGTTTCTATTAGGTTAGAATCAAAACAAAAGAAAAAGAAAAACAGAGGCAGCCGCACAGGAGAGAGAGAGAGAGAGAGAGAGAGAATCAAAGAGTTCTGTGAGTGTGTGCCGTGGGAGTTAGAAAAGAAAAAGAAAAGAAAAGTAAAGAAAAAAGGAAGAATTTTGGGTTTACTTTGGTGGTTCAATTAATTTTTTTGGTCTTGTTTCAATCTTCAAAAATAATTGTGGGTATAAATCCTATTTTTTTTTATTATGTTTGATTCATTAGTTTATTTATTTATTTATGTTATTAGGTTGATGTGATTTGATATTTTTGTATGTGGATGTAGAGGATGAATTAAATTAATTATTTTGGTTAGTGTCTATGAGATGTTTAGGGCTTTTAGATGAGAGATTAATTTTATTTAATTTGATTAGTGGAACATGTAAAATTTAGGGTTCTCAGATGATTGATTTATTTTAATTAATTTGATTAGTGATATATATAAGGTTTAGGGTGTTTAAATGATTATTGATTTTATTATTATTTTTTTTTAGATGATTGATTAATCTAATTATTTTGCTTAGTGTATATGTGATATTTAGAGTTCTTAGATGATTAATTTATTTTAATTAATTTGATTGGTGGTACGTGAAAGGTTTAGGGTTCTTAGAGGTTTGATTAATCTCAATTAATTTGATTAGTGATATGTGCAAGGTTTAGTGTTCTTAGATGAGTGGTTAATTTTAATTAATTTGGTTAGTGGTACTTGTAAGGTGTAAGATTTTTAGATAATTAATTGATCGTAATTATTTTGATTAGTTGGGTATGTAAGGTTTGGAATTTTTAGATGATTGATTAATTTTAATTATGTTGATTAGATGTATAGGTAAGGTTTAAGATTTTTAGATAATTAATTGATCGTAATTATTTTGATTAGTTGGGTATGTAAGGTTTGAAATTTTTAGATGATTGATTAATTTTAATTATGTTGATTAGATGTATAGGTAAGGTTTAAGATTTTTAGATAATTAATTGATCGTAATTATTTTGATTAGTTGGGTATGTAAGGTTTAGGGTTTTATTTTGGGTGACTTTATTAATTCTTTGAGTGATTCTTTGATCTTCAAAAATAATTTTAAGTACAAAATCCACTTCCCTTGATTTATGTTTAATTCGTTGTATTTATTGTTATTTGTTTGATGTTAGTTTGATTTTGTTTTTACATAAAGATGATAGATTAATTTTAATTATTTTGATTAGTTGTGGATATAAGATTTAGGGTTATAGATGATAGATTGATTTTAATTATTTTGATTAGTAGTGTATGTAAAGTTTAGGGTTCTTAGATAAGTGATCGATTTTAATTACTTTGATTAGTTGTGTAGATAAAGTTTAGGGTTTTTAGATGATTAATTAAGTTTAATTATTTTTATTAGTTGTGTGTGTAAGATTTAGGATTTTTAGATGATTAATTGATTTTAATTATTTTGATTAGTTGTATATGTAAAGTTTAGGATTTTTAGATGATTGATTGATTTCAATTATTTTAATTAGTTGTGTATGCAAGGTTTATGTTTTTTTTTTTTTTATGTATTTATTTTATGGATTTAATCACCCTCATAATTATATGAAATTGGAATAAACTTAGAATCCATAGATATTGGTTGGAGGATGGATTGGTTTGTTGTTGGTATATATTTATTTGATGTTGGTTTGATTTTATACTTGCATGTAGATGATAGATTGATTTCATTATTTGGTTAGATGTTTATGTAATGTTTATGGTTTTTATACGTATTTGTTTTATGATTATAATCACACTCCCGAATGTATGAAACTAAAATTAATTAGAACCCGTAAATAAATTCCTTGTACTCCACCATGACTCCATGGATTGTTATTTTATTTGAGTGATGGTGAGAAAGAGTGTATAAAAAAAAAAGTGAGGATTATGAGAGTTGTTTGATGCCTTATGCCCGGCATTGTTATATTTGTCTCATGATGTCGATGAGATGTTTATATATATTGTTGCCTCGTTCTCATGAGTAGACGAGTGCTTTGATTTGCGCGCGTACGTATATGCTAACCATCCGGGGAGTGTGAGTCAAACTCGGGACGATATCCTCGTGCAAGTTTGGCTTCGGAGTGGGTTAGGTATACGGGAGGCACATGGGATATATGTGTAGGCCAGAAGGGGAGGGCCGAAGTGGTGGAGTCAAGGTACAAAGAATTAATTATGAACTTGTATGTTAGTTCGAATTGTCTTAATGGAGTGAAGGTACAAAGAATTAATTATGAACTTGTATGTTAGTTCAAATTATCTTAATGGAGTGAAGGTACAAAGAATTAATTATGAACTTGTATGTTAGTTCGAATTGTCTTAATGGAGTGAAGGTACAAAGAATTAATTATGAACTTGTATGTTAGTTCGAATTGTCTTAATTGAGTTAAGGTACAAAGTAGTAATTATGAACTTATATGTATAGTTCGAATGATATTGATTGAGTTAAGGAACAAAGAATTTAATTATGAGTTTATTTCTATAGTGTGAATTGTGTTGAAATGTTCGTGTTGAAAAATAGTAATCGACCTCAATAAATTATAAAATTTGAGCAGAGGCATCTATACGTGATTTTGGACCACTTTCATGTTTTATGTATTTATTTAAAGATCGATTAGAACTTATAACCGGATGATCTTGATTATTGTCGGTTTGGTTTATTTTAGCAAGGTAGAATTTAGAGGCTGTTTTAACCCACGAAACGAGCTTATTTTTATTGGTTTCGCGTAAACTGAAGTAAAACATTATTCTGCACACTTTTCATGTTTTGAACTTTTTCGAAAAAAATCATCTTAGGACAGTTTTGGTTCGTTTTCAGATTCAGATTTTTCGATTGAATTCTGTCTAGATTTTTATATCAAGTTTTTCTCTTAACCTGTTCAGTTTCTGTTAAATTCGTTCGTGCTGTCTTATAGAAAATTTGATTCTGTACAACTTTCATTCTTTGAGTTTTGATCAATTCAAATTATTTAAGTGTGAAACGGTGTAACTTTATATTTGTTTTAATAAGTTACTTATGATTAAATTATACTAACTTTATTTGTTTTGCAGGATGGTGGGTCTCACTAACTTTTTTATGCAGGGTTGACCCACCATATTTTTATTTCTATTTTGTCTATTTTATAATCAATTTATATTTCGTTGTTTACGGACAAGAAACTAAATGCCACCGTATCTCGAGAAACTACCCATTCGTCTCGGTGCGGTTGGAACTACTTGTCTTGTCCCATGATATGAATTAAATGTATTTTTGTTTGTGTCTGGTGGACACGTGGGTGTTGTTTCTTGTACTCATACCAAGATATACTGATATCTTGACCGTTTGTCTCTTGGCAACTCGGGTGCGTTACATTTGAGCCTTGGTGAGCTTCCTTTTGCGAGATTAGTTGAGGCTACGATGGTGATGAGAAGTAACTAAAGTTTTTGGGCATGTCGTTTGGAGTTCTTTTATTTTTTTTGAGTTTAGGGTTGAAACTAATTTATGTATTTATTATTTTTTTTAGTGACTTTAGTATTGGAATAATTTGGCATGGTTTGTAACCGTACTTTATTTAAGTTGTTTTGGTTAGCTGTTGCTACTTTAAAGTTGAGGTATTTATTAGTTATGAGATTTTGGTGGATGGTTTGGTTGGCGTTTTAGTTTTTTTTAGTTTTTTTTTTTTATTTCACCCCCAGGATTTGGATGATGGAATATTGATTGGGGTTTAGTCCTAATTTAATATTTAATTGTCCAAATTTTGGGGCGTGACAGGTTTGGTGGAAGCCAGTACAGTAAATAAATAATGTTCAATGAGCTGTGACAGTCTGTATACAAAAAGATTTTTCATACATATATGTAGTCAAAGACCAAACAGTATGCACAATATTTACAACCATTCAGAACAGGGACTTAATCCTTATTTACTTGATGCGATAAGAATACTATACGGTTATACAAAATGCATGAGGCAGACGAGGAAAATAAAACACCCCTAAGCCAAAGCTCGACAGGCTCGGAACCTCGCAGTGAGGCACAGTGGTTGGCTTGACAAAACTGGAGTTTACCCCGACGCTCCTAGCCGCGGTCTGGTGCCTGAACACCTACATATATATATAAGCAGTGAGTTAAAGCCTAGTGAATAACATAGTGCATAAAGGGTTTTAGAATGAATGCCCTTACAGTAATGAAAACAGTTCATTTCAAACAGTATATCAGTTGTTCAGTACAGTAAACAGTCATATGTGGTACATCCATTAGCATAACAAGATGCAATGTGATGAGGTCTAAAAGACCGAACAGTAAATGATGGCCATCAATCGATGCTTGATAGTGGTTCCAACAAGGGAACCGATAGAGATCTCTGTGCGATAGAATCGATAAGATGAGTTGCTAAAGATGCCACAATGTCTGATTCGAATATAGGACATACATTCATTCAGTTAACAATATCAGTTCGGAAACAGTACAGTTCAAATGTTCAGAAGATAATCATTTTTGAACATATCTTTACACAGTTGTTACTCACAGAGTTCTAGGCTACAGTAAGCTAGAGCGTCTCCTCGGAAGCCAACCCTACACAGTTTACAGATCGAACACACACTAAGCTACACAATTGGGAAAGATAATAACTTAATCCCTAATTGCCTCGGTGTGTTCTACATCTATATCCTCATTAAGATGCTTTAACCTAGGCCTAAGAATGCCTAGAATAAAATGAGGATGCAAAGATGCACTTCAAAAGCATTCTTAGAATTTTCAGAAAACAGAGGTCCCGCTCGAGCGTAGATTACTCCGCCGGCGGACATCTGACAATAGCTCCGCCGGCGCCGCTTTCACGCCGGCGGACATGCAAAACAGTCAAAAGTACTGGATGCTTAAAAACCACGCTTGATTGGCGCCGATAGCGCTCGGCGTAAAACCTGAGTTCACTCCGCCGAAAGTTTCGCCGCTCGGCGGTCAGAAATCAAGACAAAATCTTGGGAGCATGAATTTCCCACACTTTATGGACCTCATGAACAGAATCTTTAAACCATACATTGATGACTTTATTGTTGTATTCATTGATGACATACTGATTTACTCTAAAAGTATAGAAGAAGATGAACATCATCTGAGACTTGCCTTACAGACCCTAAAAGAACAGAGACTTTATGCTAAACTGTCTAAATATGAATTTTGACTTGATCATCTTATGTTTTTGGGGCATGTTGTTAGCAAAGATGGGATTTCCGTTGACCCGCAGAAAATTGAAGCTGTAATAAACTGGCCTAAACCAACAAATGTGACAGAAGTCCGAAACTTTTTGGGTTTGGCTGGATATTACAGAAGATTTGTCAAAGATTTCTCCAAAATTGCCTTACCTTTGACTCAATTGACTCAGAAGGGGATATCATTTGACTGGACTGACCAAAGGGAATCCGCATTCCAAGAGTTGAAAACTCAACTCGTGACTGCACCAGTTCTTACCTTACCTTCAGGTACGGATGGTTATATTGTATTTAGTGATGTTTCTTATAAGGGTTTGGGGTGTGTTTTAATGCAGAATGGGAGAGTAATTGTCTATGCTTCCCGACAACTGAAACCGCATGAACAGAACTACCCGACCCATGACCTGGAACTCACTGCAGTAGTATTTGCATTGAAAATCTGGCGTCACTATCTCTATAAGGCGACATGTGAAGTATATACCGACCATAAGAATCTAAAATATTTCTTCACATAAAAGGAACTGAACATGAGATAGTGGAGATGGCTAGAACTGATTAAAGATTATGACCTACAGATTCTGTACCACCCGGGAAAAGCCAACACCGTTGCCGATGCACTGAGCCGGAAATCGATGGGCAGTTTAGCCTGTTTGCTCACTGGACAGAAAGAGTTGTTTGTGACCTTGAAAAATCTGAAATTGAAATTGTTTTGCGAGAACAAGGTGGAACCTTAGCTGCTATTTCTGCTCAACCGGTACTGCTTGAAAAAATTAAAGAGAAACAACAACATGATGACTTCTTGAGGAAGATCATTAAAGAAAGGGAATTTAAACCGAGACCGGGGTTCAAATTTGAAAATAATGTTCTGGAATTTCAAGAAAGATTGTGTGTACCGAACGATTCTGAATTGAAAAGAAGAGTTCTGCAAGAGGGTCACAATTCAAAATTTTCTATTCATCCGGGGAATACGAAAATGTACCAAGACCTGAAACTGAATTTCTGGTGGCCGGGAATGAAGAAAGAAATTGCCGATTTTGTATCAAAATGTCTTCATTGCCAACAAGTCAAAGTCGAACATCAACGACCCGCAGGCTTATTGCAGCCCTTACCGATACCGGAGTGGAAATGGGAACATATTACTATGGATTTTATTAAGGGATTGCCTCGTTCCAGTAAAGGTATGGACTCGATTTGGGTTATCGTTGATAGACTGACTAAATCTGCTCACTTCTTACCTGTTAAGACAATTTATAATGGGGACAAATTGGCTATACTCTATATTGATGAAATTGTTAGACTGCATGGAGTGCATGTGTCCATTGTTTCTGACAGGGATTCGAAGTTTACATCGAGATTCTGGCAAAGCTTACAGACTGCATTGCGGCGAATCGAGCGAGTAGTGCCTATCATCCTCAGACAGATGGCCAGTCAGAAAGGACCATCCAGACTCTGGAGGATTTACTGAGAATGTGTATCCTTGATTTTCAGGGAAACTGGGAAAGCCATTTGCCCTTAGCTGAATTTGCCTACAACAACAGCTATCATTCAAATATTGGTATGGCGCCTTTCGAGGCATTGTATGGCAGAAAATATAGATCTCTGATTTGCTGGGCAGAAGTTGGAGACGGGCCTTTGCTTGGGCCCGAGATTGTTTATGAAACGACTGAGAAAGTGAAATTGATACTGATGAGACCTAAAACCGCAGAGCGGAAAAAGCTATGCAGATGTTAGAAGACGAAACAGAGAGTATGAAGTGGGTGATCACGTTTTTGTGAAAGTGACACCGATGAAAGGCTAGACTCGTGTTGGAGTCAAAGGCAAGTTAGTGCCAAGGTATGTCGGACTGTATGAGATTACTGAGAAAATCAATCCGGTGGCATATCAAGTTGCACTTCCTCCTGAAATGGAGCATATGCACAACGTCTTCCATATCTCTATGTTGAGGGACTACCTCCGAGATCCTTTCCATGTGATAAAGCCGACTTGTGTAGTGCTGAGTGATGACTACACTTACGAAGAACGGCCCATACAGATTGTAAACAGACGGATCAAGAAGTTGAGAAACAAAGAAATCCCGTTGGTGAAAGTCGACTGGCAAAACCATGGTGGCGTGTATGCTACTTGGGAAAGGGAAGATGACATGGCTAAAAGATATCCTGAACTGTTCCCACTGAATCCTGTTTTCTTCCACATTGAAGGTAACTCGAGTTTAGAGGACTAAACTCTTTATAAGGAGGGGAGACTGTAGCAACCCTCGTCACTGTTTACCGATTAACCACCGAATACTGCTAAACTGAGACTGATTATGATAAGTAATGGAACTGATTGAAATACTGGACTAACCGACTGAAATCTGAAACTGATCGATTGACTGTATCTGTTTAAATGCATTTCTATCTGTTTGACTGCTTTATTGATCTGTTCATATTTTACATTTAAATTGCAAATTGAAGGCTTTATCGGCGGCCGAATCTGAAATTGATTGATGTTTTGAGATCATTAGAATTTATGTGATTTTATGGTATATTTATTTGAAAAGTGATTTGGTATGATTAAATTAGATTTAAATAAGCTAAATTACATAGTTTGATATATTTACCTTAATGCCATTGTGAGTGGCCCACTATATGATCAATATTTGAGCCTTATTATACACTTAGGCACACATATTGCTTAGCTCTTTTCTTGTTATAGCCGACCAAGAGTGAGAGAGTGAGAGAACTGAGTTCAAACTTGGAGATTGGCTTGAAATTGAAAGAATTGAAGTGTAGAGTGCAAATTGAGCTTATGTATCTTACATTGAAGACCTAAGGTAGATCATTGACCTTCTTTATTGTGTATTTGAGTTTATTCTTGCATGATTAATGGGTCTTTAGTGATCTAAGGCTTGAGTTGGTCTTGTAGTGTTAGATTAAAGCTTGTATCATGCATGCATGCGTTATCCTTGCATTTTGAAGTTGTTTTCATGACAAAAAGTTACATGCATGTTCATATTGTTGTTATAGACCATGATTTCATCTTGAATTTAAAAGAATGAGCTCATTAGAGCAAAAGTTTGAAGCTTTGAATTGGTTAAATCCATGCATGTTTGCATGTTCTTCATGTTCATGAAAATTGATTTGAAATTGAGTTTGAATTAAACACCATTGGGCTTTGATTTCTTAAATTGAGCTTTGAACCATGTTGTTCTATGTGTTTACAAATGTTTTCCAGAAATTTGGCCCAAGATGATCGAATTTTGTGCATTTAAACTTGATTTGAGCTTGGATGTTCAAATCTGGAAATTCCAGATTTTGGACTCCCGCTCGAGCGGGGAAAGTGGCGCTCGAGCGGGAAATCCATGCTCCCAGTACTTTGCACTGTGTTGAAGTTCACTCGAGCGGAAGGATTGACGCTCGAGCGGGACCTTGTGTCTTACGCTCGAGTGTGGGAAGTGACACTCGAGCGGGAACCGTTGTCTGCATGTCCGCTTGAGCGGAGTAACCTACACTCGAGCGGGACCTCTGTTTTTCTAAAATTCTGAAAATGTTTTCTGAGTGCATCTTTACATCCTCTTTCCATCCTAGGCATTCCTAGGGTATATTTAAGGCATCTTATTGAGGATATAGATGTAGAACACACCGAGGTAATTAGGGATTAAGTTATCATCTTTCCCAACTGTGTAGCTTAGTGTGTGTTCATTCTGTACTGTTTAGGGTTGGCATTTCGAGGAGACGCTCTAGCCTACTGTAGCCCAGAACTCTGTGAGTAATAATTGTGTAAAGATATGTTCAAAAATAATTATTTTCTGAACAATTGAATTGTACTGTTTTCTGAACTGCTACTGTTAATTGAATGAATGTATGTCCTATATTCTGAACTGTATTGTGGCATCCTTAGCAACTCATTCTTGGTTATTCTTATTCTGAGATCTCTATCGGTTCCGTTGGAACCACTCATTTCTTGATTGATGGCCATCATTTCTTTGTTCGGTCTTTTAAGATCTCATTTCTTGTTATGCTAATGGATGTACCACATATGACTGTTTACTGTACTGAACAATTGATATACTGATTGAAACAAACTGTTTTCATTACTGTAAGGACATTCATTCTAAACCCCTTTACGCTTTGTGTTATTCACTGGACTTTAACTCACTGTTCATATATATATGTAGGTATACAGGCACCAGACCGGAGCTAGGAGCGTCGGGGTAGACTCCGAGTTTTGTCAAGCCAACCACTGTGCCTCACTACGAGATTCCGAGCCTGCCGAGCTACGGCTTAGCGGTGTTTTTATTTTCCCTTGTCTGTTCCTGTGTCTGTCTTGTATGACTGTATAGACTGTTACTATACTACTTAATAGGGATTTGGTCCCTGTTCTAAATGACTGCAAATATTGTGCATACTGTTCTGTACTGTGTATATATCTATGTATGTATGAAAAATCTTTTTGCATACTGTTATCCTGACTCATTGGACATTATTGATTTCTTGTATTGGCTTCCGCCATGTCCTCAGACTGCTTTTTACAGATATCTTTAAGCAGGCCTTCGGTAATCTCGGATTACTGGTCGGTTACGGTGCTAAACCCATAGGAGCAGGTTTGAGTCGTGACACTTTCCTCGCTCGAGTGGGAGTCTAAAATCTGGAATTTCCAGATTTGAACTTCCAAGCTCAAATCAAGTTCAAATGCATAAATTTCGATCCTTTTGGGCTAATTTTCTGGAAAACACTTCAAAACCCATAATAATGCATGTTTCAAAAATCAATTTGATAAATCAAAGCCCAAGGGTATTTCAATTAAATCCAATTTCAAACCAATTTTCATGAACAAGATGAACATGCAACATGCATGAACTCAAATCATTTCAAAGCTTTAAATACAAGCTCAAATGAGCTAATTCTTTCAAAAACAAGATGGTTTCATGGATCTTAGCTAGAACTTGGACATGCATGTCACAATTTTCCATGCAATCAACTCAAAAGTCAACAATAGAAACATGCATGCATGAATTAAGCTATAATTCAACATGTTAGAACTAATCATGACTTAGATCACTAGAGGCTCATGAATTATGCAAGAACAAGCTTAAACACAACAATGGGAGGTTGAATTTCCTTACCTAAGTCTTCAAATACAAGTCTAGAGGCTCAAGAAGGCAAATCTCCTACAATTTCTTCCAATTTCCAAGCAAATCAACAAGTTGAACTCAATCTCTCACTTTCTCTCTCTCTTGGTCGGTTGAGCTCTCAAATATGGCTGAGGAAATGTTTTGTGCAATGCAAGATTGAGTCTCTCAATGTTTGGTATAGTGGTCCACTAAGGGGTAGTTTGGTAAATAAGGCCAACAATGCAATTCAACTTATTTTAATCCCATTTAATCATACTAAATCACATTTCAGATAAATATGTCATAAAATCACATAAATTCTAATGATCGTAAAACATCAGTCGATTTTAGGTTCGACCGCCGATAAGGCTTTCAATTTGCAATTTAACATAAAATATGAACAGAAAATCAAACAGTCAAACAGATAGAAATGTATTTAAACAGATACAGTCAATCAATTAGTTTCAGATTTCAGTTAGTCAGTTCAGTATTTCGATCAATTTAATTATTAGTTATAATCAATCTCAGTTTAGCAATAATCGTTAATTAATCGGTAATTAGTGGTGAGGATTATTACAGTCTTCCCTCCTTAAAAAGAGTTTAGTCCTCTAAACTCGAGTTACCTTCATTCTGGAAGAAAACAGGATTCAATGGAAACAGTTCCGGATATCTTTTAGCCATGTCATCTTTCCTTTCCCAAGTGACATACACGCCACCATGGTTTTGCCAGTCAACTTTCACTAACGAGATTTCTTTGTTTCTTAATTTCTTAACTCATCTGTTCACAATCTGTATAGGCTGTTCCTCATAAGTGTAGTCATCACTCAATACTACACGAGTAGGCTCTATCATATGGAAAGAATTCTGGAGGTAGTCCCTCAACATAGAGATGTGGAAGACGTTGTGCATATGTTCCATTTGAGGAGGAAGCGCAACTTGATACGCCAACGGATTGATTTTTTCAATAATCTGATACGGTCCGACGTATTTCGGCGCTAGCTTGCCTTTGACTCCAAAACGAGTCTGGCCCTTCATCGGTGTCACTTTCACAAAAACGTGATCACCCACTTCATACTCTCTGTCCCGTCTTCTGACATCTGCATAACTTTTTTATCGGCTCTGTGCGGTTTTCAGTCTCTGTTTTATCAGTTTCACTTTCTCAATTGTTTCATAAACAATCTTGGGCCCAAGCAAAGGCCCATCTCCAACTTCTACCCAGTAGATCGGAGATCTAAATTTTCTGCCATACAATACCTCGAAAGGTACCATACCAATACTTGAATGATAGCTGTTGTTGTAGGCGAATTCAGCTAAGGGCAAATGGCTTTCCCAGTTTCCTTGGAAATCAAGGACACACATTCTCAATAAATCTTCCAAAGTCTAGATGGTCCTTTCTGACTGACCATCTGTCTGAGGATGGTAGGCACTACTCAGTCTCAGTACAGTACCCAATGCAGTCTGTAAGCTTTGCCAAAATCTCGATGTAAACTTCGAATCCCTATTAGAAACAATGGACACAGGCACTCCATACAATCTAACAATTTCATCAATATAGAGTATAGCCAATTTGTTCGCATTATAAATTGTCTTAATAGGTAAAAAGTGAGCAGATTTAGTCAGTCTATCAACAATAACCCAAATCGAGTCCATACCTTTACTAGAGTGAGGCAATCCCACAATAAAATCCATAGTAATATGTTCCCATTTCCACTCCGGTATCGGTAAGGGCTGTAGTAAGCCTGCGGGTCATTGATGTTCAGCTTTAACTTGTTAGCAATGAAGGTATTTCGATACATAATCAGCAATTTCTTTCTTCATTCTCGGCCACCAGAAATTCAATTTCAGGTCTTGGTACATTTTCGTATTCCCCGGATGAATAGAAAATTTTGAGTTGTGGCCTTCTTGCAGAACTTTTCTTTTCAGTTCAATATCACTCGGTACACACAGTCTTTCTTGAAACTTCAATACATTATTTTCAAATTTGAACCCCGGTCTTGGTTTAGACTCTCGTTTATCAATGATCTTCTTTAAGAAGTCATCTTGTTGTTGTTTCTCTTTAATTTCTTCAATCAGTGTTGGTTGAACAGAAATAGCAACTAAGGTTCCACCTTGTCCTCTCAAAATAATTTCAATTTCAGATTTTTCAAGGTCATAAAAGCAACTCTTTCTGTCCGGTGAGCAAACAAGCTAGGTTTCCAATCGATTTTCGACAAGGCATCGACAACGGTGTTGGCTTTTCCCGGATGATACAGAATCTGTAGGTCATAGTCTTTAATCAGTTCTAGCCATCTCCGCTGTCTCATGTTCAGTTCTTTCTATGTGAAGAAATATTTCAGACTCTTGTGGTCGATATATACTTCACATGTCACCCCATAAAGATAGTAACGCTAGATTTTCAATGCAAATACCACTGCCGCAAGTTCCAAGTCATGGGTCGGGTAATTCTTTTCGTGCGGTCTCAGTTATTGGGAACCATAGGCAATTACTCTCCCATTCTGCATTAAAACACACCCCAAACCCTTATGAGAAGCATCACTAAATACAGTATAACCATCCATACCTGAAAGTAAGGTAAGAACTAGTGCAGTCACGAGTCGGGTTTTCAACTCCTAGAATGTCGATTGACGTTCTGTGTTAATTAGATTTTGTGTGATTTTATAGCATATTTATCTGAAATGTGATTTGGTACGATTAAAATAGATTAAAATAAGCTTAATGTCAAGAGTTGGCCTAATTACCATTTTGCCACATGAGTGGCCCACTACCTAGATTATATTTGAGCCTCATTATACACTTAGGCAACATTTCTTCAGCCCATTTTCTTGTTCTTGCTGACTTGAGAGAGAGAGAAATAGAGAAGCTTGGTTCTATCTTGGTTTTGCTAAGAAATTGAAAGAATTGAAGTGTAGATTGCTCAATTAAGCTTTCTTGCCTCTAATTCAAGACTTAGGTAAGGAGACTCAATCTCTCATTGTTGTGTTTAAGTGGATTCTTGCATGATTCATGCCTAATTAAGGAACTAAGTCATGTTTTAGTTCTAACATGTTGCATTATAGCTTAATTGTTGCATGCATGTTTATATATTGAAGTTTTGAGGTTGTAGTTCATAATTCCTCACATGCATGTCCATGTTTTGAGAATAGATCATGAATTCATCTTGATTTTGTAAGATTTGGCTTTTTAGAGCATGAAATTGAGACTGGAAAGTGGTTTAAACTCATGCATATCATGTTTGTAGCATGTTCATGAAAATTGGTTTGAAATTGAGTTTGAATTAAACACCCTTGGGCTTTGATTTCTCAAATTGAGCTTTGGACCATGTTGTTCTATGTGTTTACAAATGTTTTCCAGAAGATAGGCCCAAGAGGATTGAATTTGGAGCATCAAAACTTGGTTTTTAGCTTGGAGGTGCAATCTGGATTTTCCAGATTTTGCACTCCCTTCAGCCGAAACCGCGCTGGGAAACCAGGCCGACATCGATACTTTGCACTATTTTGAAGTCCGCTCGAGCGGAAGAATTGACGCTTGAGCGAGACCTTGTGTCTTACGCTCGAGCGGCTATGGAGTGCCCATCGAGCGTGATTTTCAAGCATCTAGTACTTTTGCCATGTTTTGCATTACACTCGAGCGTGGGAGGTGACGCTCGAGCGGAAACCTTTCTCTGCATGTCCGCTCGAGCGGGGGAAGACACGCTCGAGCGGGACTCTATTTCACTGAAAATTCTAAAAATATTTTCTAAGTGCATCTTTGCATCCTCATTTCATCCTAGGCATTCTTAAGCCTAGTTTAAGGCATCTTAATGAGGATATAAATGTAAAACACATCGAGGCAAATTAGGGATTAAGTTATTATCTTTCCCAACTGTGTAGCTTAGTGTGTGTTCGATCTGTTAACTGTTTAGGGTTGGCGGCTAGGGACGCACTCTAGCTTTACTGTAGCCCAGAACTCTGTGAGTAACAACTGTGTAAAGATATGTTCAAAAATGATTTATCTTCTGAATAATTGAACTGTATTGTTTTCTGAACTGATACTATTAATTGATTGAATGTATGTCCTATATTCTGAACTGTATTGTGGCATCCTTAGCAATTACTGTTTACTGTTACTGTTACAGAGATCTCTGTCAGTTCCCTTGTTGGAACTATTACTGTTTACTGATTGATGGCCATCATTGACCGTTCGATCTTTTAAGACCTACTATTTACTGTACTGTTATGCTAATGGATATGCCACATATGACTGTACGGACTGAACAACTGATATACTGAATTAATGAACTGTTTTCATTACTATAAGGACATTCATTCTTAACCTCTTTACACATTATGTTATTCACTGGGCTTTAGCTCACTGTTTATATATATATATGTAGGTGTTCAGGCACCAGACCGGAGCTAAGAGCGTGGGTTATACTCCCTTTTTGTCAAGCCAACCACTGTGCCTCACCACGAGGTTCCGAGCTTGCCAAGCTATGGCTTAGAGGCGTTTTTATTTCCCCGTCTGTTTCTGTGTCTATTTTGTATAACTGTACAAACTGTTACTACTGTTTAATAGGGATTTGGTCCCTGTTCTGTCGGATTGTAAATATTGTGCATTCTGTTTTGTTACTGGCTGCATATATGTATGAAACATCTTTTTGCATACAGACTGTCACAGCTCATTGGACATTATTTATTTACTGTTTTGGCATCCGCCATGCCCCTGTACTCTGTTTTACTGTCTTACTGTTAAGCAGGCCTTTGGTAATCATGAATTACTGGCCGGTTACGGTGCTAAACCCATATGGCCAGGTTTGGGTCGTGACAGTTTCCCAACATTTTTTACTATCGAACATAAGCATCTAGTAACGTTTGCATTTTTTTGTTTATGTTTACAAAAAATTTATAAACTGGTTTTGTTTATTTTTAGAAAAACATAAACTACAAACGCATTTGGTTTGAACAAAATATTTGAAAAATTTTAAAAACACAAACTCAAAAATATGTTTGTTCAGGTTTAAAATATTTATATTTATTTTTTATTATTTATGACAATGGGATCATACACATTATAATTGGAAAAAAAATATTTGGGAAAAAATTAATTGAAAAAAAATATGGGGAAAAAATATTTGAAAAAAAATTGGAAAAAAAAATTTGTTAGTAAAATTTTTAAAATTTTCAAGTTTATAAGCTGAGACAACCATTTCTAAATAAAAAAAATAATCAAATAAGTTTTTATGATAGTTTTTAAAATTTTTGTAAATATAAACTGAAAATGAAATGGTTAGGGCCTATTTGGTAACGTTTACGTTTTCAGTTTATATTTACAAAAACTTTATAAACTGATTTTTATTTATTTTTAAAAAAACATAAATTACAAACGCGTTTGATTTAGACAAAATATTTTTAAAAATTTAAAAATATAAAAAAGAGTGAGAAATGGCAAGTGGTGGTGGGTGGTGACGAGTGGTGGCGGCAGAAGATGGTAGCAGAAAATGATGGCGAGTGGTAGTGGCGGAAGAAGGTGGTGGAAAATGGTGGCAAGTGGTGGGTGATGGTGGCAAAAGACGGTGGTGGAAAGTAGTGGCAAGTGGCAGGCGGATGGGTGGGTGGTGGTGGTGGAAGACAGTAATGGAAAGTTATGGCAAGTGGCGAGTGGTGGCGGCAGAAAACGGTGGTGGAAAGCGATGACAAGTGGGTGGATGGTAGTGGCAGGTGGGTGGTGGCGGGTGGGTGGTGGTAGTAGTGGGTGGGTGGGTGGGTGACGGTGGCGGGTGGTGGTGGTGGTGCTAGTGGTGGTAGCAAGTGGTGGTGGCAAGTGAGTGGTGGGTGGTGGGTGGTGGTGGATGGTGGTAGCAGGTGGGTGGTGAGTGGTGGTGGCGGGCAGATGGATGGTAGTGGCAGGTGGTGGTTGGTGGCAGGTGGGTGGTGGCAGATGGGTGGTAGGTGATGGGTGGTGGTGGTGGCAGGTGGGTGGTGAGTGATGGTGACGGATGGATAGAAGGTAGTAGCAGGTGGTGGGTGGTGGCGGGTGAGCGGCAGGTGGTGGTGGTGGTGGTGATAGCAGGGGGTGGGTGGTGGTGGCGAGTGGGTGGTGGGTGGCAGGTGGGTGGTGGTGGCAGTGGCGAGTGGGTAATGGTGGCTGGTGAATGATAGGTGGGTGGTGGGTGGTAGTGGTGGTAGTGGTGGTGACAGGGGGTTAGTGATGGTGACGAGTGGGTAGTGGGCGGTGGTGGGTGGCGGAGGGTGGGTGGTGGTAGCAAGTGGGTGGCAGTTGGGTAGTGGGTGGTGGTGGTAGTAGTGGCGGTGGGTGGGTGGTGGCGGCTAGTGGGTGGCAGGTGAGTGGTGGGTGGTGGGTGGTGGCTAGTGGTGGTGGTGGTGGTGTCGAGTGGGTGGCAGGTAGGTGATGGTGGTTGGTGGGTGGCAAATGGCGGGTAGTGGTGGCAGGTGGTTGATGAGTAGTGGTGGTAGGTGGTCGTGGGGGGTGGGTGGTGGCGGCGGAAGACGGTGGTGGAAAATGATGGCGGGTGGTGGCCAGTGTTGGATGGTAAAAAAAAATAATTTTAAAACTCAAAACGTAAACTCATTTTTTGAGTTTACATTTTTTTGCCAAATTTATAAACTGAGACTACTGATTTATAAATCAAAAATTTACCAAACAAGTTTTTATTTGAGTTTTTAAAATTTTTGTAAGTATGAACTAAAAACTAAAAACTTGAGTGTTACCAAATGGCACCTTACTAAATATGTTACATTTTGTCTTTTTCTCTTTATATTTTTCATAAAACTCAAAATGAATTTTGAAAATATGATAAATTACACTTTGTTTTGTTTATGTTTAATTATTTTCTTACTTTTTTACTGTTGATTTTTTTTTTCCTTCTCATTTTGATCTTTTATATTTTATTTTATTTTATCAATTTACAGAAAAAAACTAACTTATATTCTAGATTAGATAGAAAGTTACACATTAACGGTCATATGGCACTTTTATTATGAAAAGTGTATTATGTTTTACAAATATTTTGCCTTTTACTTGTACTTAGGGGCACTTGTTAGCATACCCTATCATATATAACTCATACATTTGATACAAACTCAAATCTCAATGTAATAATATATTTTTCCTATTATGTAGTAGTTAATGTGACGTTTAATGTATAATTTGGAACAAAAAACAGGTTTAGAGAATAAAATAGCAAAAACTTGAAGAATAATTGTATTTACACACCATTAACTCAACACACACTATCACATCCTTTTTTGCTTAGTTTACACCACATTCAAATTAAAAGTTCTATTTTTGTCTCAATATATACTACCATTTTTTAAAATAATACCAAACTACCATCCATTTTCTCCAACAAAATCCTAATCCTAACATTGCCACAGTCATCGCCGGTCGCCAACAACCAGCAACTATCCCTTTTCTCCAGTCATTGCGCATTTCCACGGTCTCCCTATTGAGACGCCCCAAAATTTGGGAACATCATAATAAGGTTTGAAACTTAAAATCAATTTTCTTAATTAAGAATCCTCATCAATGTTGCCACCAAATTTACCATCATCCATTAATTACAACACCAAAACTAAAAGTTCTTCAATTACAACTCCAGTCAAACTTAAAACTTTGTCTTAGTACAAAAAAAAAAAAAAAAAAAAAAAAAAAAAAAAAAAGCCTAGAGAAAAACTAGAAAACTCATAAAGATGGTTCATGGAACTTTGGCACGCTTCAAGCTAATTAGGGCTGAATGTTGCCTTCCAACACCTTGGTGTTTCCTTTGGTTTCTTCGGTACCTGGCATAAAACGCCAGGGTAACGAGGATGCCAATGAGTGACGAGCTCAATAAGATACTACAACTCAAAATACCCACCCTGATAATAATACCAACAATGAATAATGCTTAGTAACAGAATAACAAGTAGCATTTAATAAGCATACTAGGAATGCCATCAGTTAAAATAATAACAATAGATAATAAATAAATAAAAATGACAAACAGAGACAGTATTTCATCATAAGGAAATTGTCCACTTTTCTTTTTAAATTTTCATAGATTTAGTTTATCAGATAAGTTTAAGTAACTCCCCGCGGAGCACTATTTCCATTCAACCGCTAAGCAATGGCCACGGGCAATTCTGACTCCCCCTTGGTTAAATATTCAAATGTTACCTACAGTAACTACCAATGATGCCCACGCACCAGGGTTACATACCCGAGTCGTGACATCATGGTCTGCCCCAAGGGAACGGTCTATGTTGTGACGCCCGCACCACCAACCTTATATCGCCTACCGATAAGAGCCGAAATACCTTTCCGTGCCATGTTAGGGCTCGCAACTCACTTGCGCAAGATTCCGGACCGGGCTCACCCCATCACTTTTAAAAGTAATGTATCATTGGTTAAATTTCGTGTCTCTTTACTCGTTGAGATATTCACAATAATTCAAAATTTAATTACCAATAATGTTATGCCAACTCATTAGAATCCGAACATAAAATATTACACATGTCACACAATAATAAACAATTATACAAAATTTAAATAAACAATTTATTTAAACCATGGTATGAAATAATAATTTAGATACCAAAAAAAAAAAGAAATAAATCATAATTACACACATGCATGGACTTTTAATCTATAAGGTTAAACTAGCACAATATTAAATAAACCACAATACACCCATACATGGATTACTAATTTACAATACTTGATGAATTAGACCAACACAATAACTAATTTTTATCCAAATAAATAACTGAAGTGATGGTCTTGAATCTGTCCAGAAATTTTCAGGTTATACCTTAGGTAATAAAAATTATAAATAAATTATTTATATAGTTCTAAAATTCGTGAAAATGTACCGAATATTCAATAAATATGTTTAGGTCATTTTTCAGAAAGAATTTCCCAAAAATGAGTTATAAATAAATAATTGAAGAGATATTTTTTTTTTATTCCTCTTTAATCTGTCAAAATTTTCAGAATATATATTTTGCAAATAAAATTATGAATAAATTACTTATACAACTCTAAAATTCATGTAAATCTACAGAATACTTAATAAACATGTTATGGTCATTTTTCAAAAAGTATTTTCCAAAAATAAATTATAAATAATTCTTAAAAATTTCAAGAGTGTTTATGACACAGATTTATCACATTTTCTTAAATTAATTCCATACTTAAATTTATAAATCAATTACATAATCTAAAATTTTATTATGAAAATAGAATTCTCAAATTTTATTTTTTGCTTAGAAATTATCAGATTTGGTTTAATATAAAATTTTTAATGATTTTTCAAACACATAATAAAATCTGTTTATAGCTCCAGATTTGGTTAAAAATCTGTATAAATTCGTACAAAACTCAATAATTGTTGAAAAAGTTTGTGGATGAACTAGACATCATTATAAACAACTTTGTAGAAGAAATCATCTTCAATTTTCGAGTGTAAAATTGTCTAAAAATTCGTACAACTTTCTGACAGATTTAAAGGGCCAAATAACATCTTCAATAATCTTTTTAATGGCATAAACTACACATGCAAGTCCAAACTCCACAATATTATCATGATTTTCAGACTACCAATATTTGATATACCATCATAAATTTTCATACAATTATAAATAAAATTCTATCTACAAGTTTAAACATTTTTTCATATGTATATAATCTGAAATTTCAAATATAAAAAAAATAAGAGGGTTGAGAGGGTTTTTTCTTACTGTGTTAGGTTGCTAACGATTTATCATCCGAATTTGATTTATGATTCTGATCGTAAGATATGATCGTCTTGCTGAAATTTCACATTAATCGGATGTGATCTCACCGTTGATCTTTCATTGGATTCTCTTAGAACTTTTAGTTGTTGATCATCATCTTAGACTTAGAATTTGCAAGATCTAACCCTAAAAATGGATTCTACACGTTGAAAAACCTTAGGGTAGTCATCCTCAAAGTCATAGGACCACTCGATTAACCTAAGTGTACTAGGATGCACCGTAGCACCATGGGCCGAGAAACACTGGATAAAATTTAGTTCATCTTCTCCAACAGCCCCAGCATGCACGACAGAGAGACCCATAATTCGTACTTTATCTTACATGGCCTATTTTTCTCAATTCTTCCCGGAATGGATGGTTTTGGCATGCTGAAAGTAAGTCGAAAACCAACTTTTGAAATTCAAAGTAAACTTCTCTAACTTTGTTTCTTTCTCCTCCATTTTCCTTCTTTTTCTCTTTCTTCACCTACAACACTTTGTGAATGGTGGTTCTAGATGATAATGGAAATAGGTGATAGTGGTGGTGAAGGTCCGACAGTGCGCCAATGGTGGTGAAGTTCGCGGGTTGGTGGCTCGGATGGTGATAGTATGGCTTGGGGCCATGGCTATGGAGGTGGGGGGAGGAGGAAAAGCATAGATAAGGAAGGAGAAAGAGAGTTTTGAGAATGAGAGGTGGAGGGAAAGAGAGAACCAAGAGAGAGATGAATACTGGAAGTGAGGAGAGGTGAGGAAAACTTGGGCCCAATTTATGATGAAAACAAATTAAAAAGAAGGGAGGTGTATAGCTTGCATGTCCACCACATTTTCTTTACAGAAAATGATTGCACGTGGAAGGTGGGATGTAAGAAAACCTGGGGAGCAACCCATGGTTTTTGATTGGATTTTTGTACAGAAAATATTATGTTGAAAAACAGTTTTCAACTTGAATATATTTTTTGAATTGAAAAAAATAAATGTATCATTTATCTATATTTTTTGATTTTTAAATCTAACTCTAAAAATAAAAAATAAAAAATATGATATATGCTGGTTGGTTTTTGTTTTTAAAAACATATATAGATGTAACAACACAAAAGCATACAATCTTTACTTCTGCTTTGTTCATGGTTTTGGTGGTTTGAATTGTTTTTATATTTTAAGAACTGTAGATTGTAATACTTTATGTGGATGAGACATGCTGTGATTGTAATATGTAGATGAGGCATGCAGTGATTGTAATATTCTAAGGTTCCAAACTTTCTTTATTTGGATGAGGCATGTAGTGATTGTATTACTTTTTTAAGCCATTTATTATAATATATATATATATATATATTTTAAAGGAGGTGCACAAGTTGAATTATGTTGAAAATTTATAAAATTTTAAACCATCAAATCGATTCACATCCATTCCCTAATCCGCCAATTTGCCCAATCTACATCCGCCGGATTGGTGGACGGATGCGAATTGATTTTCTCCAATCCACCAATCTGGTGAACGGATGACGGATTGGAAGTTCCATGGCCGCAATCGACCCGTGCCCACCCATAGTATGCAATTCTTTTACCATCACTAACTATCCCATCCCTACTTCCGACATCACGACCAACCCTATCACTCAACCCTGTCATTGCGATCCATTTCCCTTCCCTTTCTATCGTGACATAACCCTCCTATCTCAAGCCCTTATCTACTGCATGAAGAGAGAGATAGAAAACCCTGGGGTTTTCCAGATCTAGACAATGAAGAGAAAAGATTGGCCAGAGAGGGTTGATGGGGGGGAGATGTAAGTTTCAATTAGTAATGGCGAGAGACAACTCGAGTTATAGCGCGACGTTGGGTATGGTGCAAATTGTAGAAGAAGAAGAAGACGAAGAAGAGAGAGAGAGAGAAAGAGAGAGAGAGAGATGTTGGTGAATGAAGTTGAGAGAATAATAAGATGGAGGCTGGGGGTATGTTGGCGCCTGAGCTGGAACTATAACCAAAATTGGAGGTTAATTGGTGATAACTGGATGTATGCGGATGTCTAAAAAGTAATTAATTAAGGAATAAAATTGTAATAAAATAAAATTAATAGATAGTAGATATTAGGAGTATTAGTGGTGTGTAAATAGAATTACTCAAACTTGAAACATGAATGATCAAAGCAGGGAAAAAAAAAATTAATGGCAAAATTGAGAAAGTGACAAAACATAAAAGGAATAAAGTGTAATTTAGCCTATAAAATATTTGAGATAATAGGGAAGAAAACATAATTTGACCCAACTTTATTGTTACTTTATTATGAGTGAATTTATGAGTTTAAAATTGTAAATATATAACATTTGGTGTTTGGCAAGAAGGTTTGGGTGGGTTAGGGGCTAAAATAGCCACAAAAAACAAAATAAGCTATTTTAGCCACAAAAAATAAAACATCAAATCCAATCCATAATCATTACATTCCTTTCTCACAAAAAAGTCAAAAAGTCAAAAAATCCTTTCCAAACCAGGCTAAAATAGTTAAAAAGTCAAAAAGCTAACCCACTTTCCAAACGGAGGCTATAAAATTTGTAATACATATTATTTATTTGGCCCCAATTTGCAAAATGGAGTTAGTTGGAGGATTTTCAATCCTTAATCAAATTTGTATAAAATTTATATTTTAATATAAAAAAAAAGAGAGATAAAAATTGTTGATGTTGAGGTGAAAATAAGAGTAAATATTTATTCAAAAAAGATTAAAGATAAATAATTTATGCCTTACAATTCATGTAATGACATGACACTAAAAATGACAAAGTTAACTAATTTATATAAAAAAACGTAATGACATGACATGGCACTAAAAAAAAAGTAAATCATTTATATAAAAAATAAGAGTAGTGCTAGAGAGCTCGAATTGAGCTCTCGAATCCCCCTAATTACGAAACGACGTCGTTTCGTCGTTTGATATATATATTTTTTTTCAATCAGAAAATTAGAATCAGACGCAGAAAGAAAGAAGAGAAGAAGAAAGAAAGAAGAAAAAAGAAGAGAAGGCAGGGGCGGAGGAAGAAGGTAGACGCAGACGCTCGGCTGGAATGCGACGATCGGCGGAGCTCAACGATCGAACGAACTCGACGATCGGCCGCTCGGCCGGAATGTAGGGGCCATTTGTATGTGTGCGTCTTCCTCTTCTCTCTTCTCTCCTTCTCTTTCTCTCTCTCCTCTCCGCTCTCCCTCTCTCTCTCTCTCTCTCTCTCTCTCTTTCTTTCTCTCCCTCTCCCTCTCCCTCATTCCCTGCGTTTGAGCTCGAAAAATGGTTGAAAATGGAAGAAAAAAAAGAAAAAAAACCTAATGCCCAAAACAACGTCGTTTTTGGCATTAGGGGGATTTGGGAGGGCAATGTTTCGAGCTCCCAAACATTATCCAAAAAATAAATAATGACATGATGTGACATAATGAGATTTAAAAAGAGTAATGTTAGACACTTTAAAAATTTTATCAAAATTTTTACTAAATATCTCACACATGTGTGGAACTCAAACAATGTGGGTCTCACACTTATGTAAAACATTTGATAGAAATTTTGGTAAAATTTTAAAGATTTTTAGCATTTTTGACTTAAAAAGGTAAAAATTATTAGTTAAAGATTGAAGGTATTTTTAATGATAGATGTTATAATAATATTGTTATTGTTGTAATTTGCCAACAAATAGCAATTATTGTCAAATTATAACAATAATTCTCAAATGATTAGATGTCATTTTAGCAAATTTTAATCAATTTTTTTCTTTAATTTTGTAGGTGTTGTTTTGATATATATTTTTTGGTGATTTTTTTATTATTTATTTATTTTGTCTTTTATGACATTTTCCAAACTTTTTTTTTTGAAATTACATATTTACATTTGAACACAAAAATTTCGTATCTAGTTGTCCGGAGTCTTCTAGTCGTCTGGTGAAACAGTTTCTATACTTGGTTCTACAAAAAATTATTTGTCATGTTGGGAGGGAGGGAAACGATTAATTTCGATTGAGTTGTTACATATGGCAACTACCAAAGTTTTTGTTAAATTTGATACAAATTTTGACATTTGTCAAATTTGATAGTTATCATATTTAGCTTTTGGAATACCAGTTTTCAAAACTAACTGTTATATTATAACAATGACAACTCTAATTACAAACTATTAGCGATGCTCTTAGTTATACCTACCCTCCTTTTATATAAACGGTCCAATTTGTCTCCAGTTAGAGATCAAGATTGAATCGTCCAATTTAACCTGTGGGCTATTTTGGGCCTTATTTTGATAATTTGAACCATTAAATGTGTAAAACTCGTAAAGTACTATAACCTTTGTAAAAAATCACACTGATTTGATATTGATAACTATTTGATCAGGTCAGTTTGTATTAAAAAAAATGAATGGTAAAAAAATAAATGATTGATAGAAATCTGATCTGATCAAATAGCTATCAATGTCTGATCAACTTGATTTTTTACAAAAATATTGCACTCGATGAGTTCTACATATTAATGGTTCAAATTATCGAAAAAGAATCAAAAAAATGAACCCACAAACAAGACTGAATTGGAGACCAGTTATACCCTTATATAACATTTTTCATTTTTCTTTGTGGTGCTTGGAAATTAATGTATTAGTGATTAAGAACAGTGGTTATGGCAACCATGAGGTGGCGGGCTGGAGGCACTAGTCGCAATGGCATTGGTAGTGGAGGTGACTGTATTAATAAATTTCATTTTTAAAAGTATTTTATATATTTTAAGAGCACATTTGGCAATAAATTATTTTAATAAAAAAGTCAAAGAATTATTATTAAAAAATTAATTAATTAATTAATTTTTATTACATATTTAAAAAGAATAAAAATCAATTAAAATAGTTAATGTTCAAAACAATCTTAATATTTTTTTTACTCAAATAATTTTTTTTTGTTGATTATAAAAAAATATTTTACATTAATTTCTATTTGTGCCAAAAAACTATAAAAAAATATTTTATGAATTTTTTTTTTTCTTCACAAACAAATCCGTCCAAATTCGGTAGATGGAGCGGTTCTGTTACCGAAAACCCACCTCATTTCATTTCATTTGGGTGTAAAGCAAGTGAAACCGTGAGAGGCAGAAGCACACACATCGGCGATCGAAATGGAATCTTCGACGGCTTCGAGAGCGACGGTGACTCAGCAAGAGCAATGGATGGTTGAGAGTAAGGTTTTTGAGACTTACAACCTCTTCTCGAGCCTTCCTCCCAATGCCCAGATCGTCATGTAAGCTCTTTTTCTCTTTCCAAATCCCTACCCAAATCACCCAACCAAACACAGCGCTAGGGTTTTGTCTTTCAACCATTCTTCATCGATTAAACTCTCTTACTGTGCAATTGATTATTTTTTTTGATGATTTGATATGCGAAAAAGGCTGGAAGTTAAACGCGATGAGCACATCGAGTACCTCACTAAAGGACTCAGACAACTCGCTCCCTCCTTCGTCGTCTTGGATGCCAAGTATCGTTTTTTTTTCTTCCCTTCTTTTGTTTCTTCTCTCTCTCTCTCTCTCTCTCTCTCTAGAATATAACAGTATATGCAAAAAAAAAAAACAACTTTAAAATATCAGATGAAACATTTCTCAAGGGTTTGTTTGGTGCTCAGAAATGGCAATGGGGGAGGATTGGATAATGTTTATCTGTTTTGAATTTCATAATTGTTTTTCGAGTTCCATCTCTCAACTTATTATGATTAATACTGCTTATTTGTAGTCGACCTTGGATTTGCTATTGGATTCTTCATTCAATTGCTCTATTGGGTGAGTCTGTTGATGATGAATTGGAAGAAAATGCTATTGAATTTCTAAGTCGTTGTCAGGTTTGGATTTTCAACTACATCTCAGTGCGTTATTCCGTTTTGAAGTATTTAATATAATCTCACTCAGACTAGTTTTATATTGTATTTCTAAGTAGCAACTGCAGTTTTAAAGTTTTTCATTTGCAGTCTTCTTATTTAGGTTTTTGAATATTAATCTTAATAAAATAATACCGTTGGAGTCAACCCTCATAATAGTCTAATAGCTTTCCATTGCTTCTATTTCTCAAGAACCCCATTTTTGCTTTTTTTATTTTTTATTTGTGGGGCAAATTATAGTGACCTCCCATGAGATTTGGAGAAAATACAAGTAGCCCCATAGTTTTAGTATAATTACACCTCTCCTTCTTTTAGTAAAGCTAAAGGACTGAAACTAATGCAAATAGTGTGAAGACACAAAGATAAATAGGGAAAAATATGCATTTCAATAAAAAAGGGATGAAAATATGATTTGCCTGCCATTATATGACTAGATTACTGATATTAATTTTCTCACTAACTCCTATGAGTTTATTGATATTAATTTTTTCATCTTGTTATACTTGCAGCATCCAGATGGTGGCTATGGCGGTGGGCCTGGGCAGGCAAGTAAATGTTCTACATTTTGGCAAGATCCCCTGTTGTTACCAGTGTCAACCCAAATTTTCGTGGTTGAACTTGTTTGTTCAGCATACCCTCTTATTGTCCGATACTGGTAGTCAGAAACGAATGATAAAATTTGATGAATGTTTGCTGTTATCTTTTCTGACAGTCACCTAGATCATTTGTGACTTTGTTTCTCATTCATCATTTGATGTCATGAATCCTAAAGCTTTGTTATTATCAAGTTGTCTTGTTCTGGAGGTCATTATATTTTGTTGTGCAAATATTTTTTGAGTTCATGTTCTTTTAACCCTTTTTTCAGTTATTGTCATTGCAGATCAGTCTTGTTTGACAAACCATTAAGACTTTGCTTATGTGATTTCTCCAAGTCTTATAATTTGTTTGCAATTTTTTTAGTTGCCTCATCTTGCAACAACTTATGCTGCAGTCAATTCACTTATAACTTTGGGTGGTCAGAGATCTTTGTCATCGATTAATAGGTGGCCAGTTTATACTACATGGAACAATTTACTATTTTGTAATGGCACATATTTCAGCCTTTGGCTGATTTACCATGGATTATTTTTTGTTGTATTTTGCAGAGATAAATTATATTCGTTTCTGCTGCGAATGAAACATGCAAGTGGGGGCTTCAGGTGTGACTTCATATTCATTTGAGTATTTTAAATTAAAGGACTATTCTTTATGAGGGACATCATGAATCAATCACTTTGACACAATCTGTTTTCTATAATACCAAAAATTCACTGAAAGCTCCAAAAACAGGGTTCTACCAATGTACACTTAAGTATACAAGAGCAAGGTACCTGACAGCCTAAGTGCATATATTCCACAATATATCTACAGAAGAATCAGTAGAAAAAGACTCATGGCAAGTAAAAAACAAGTAGCTGAGCATCTAATCTTGAACTTACGGATAAGAAGCTTGATTCCTTCAAGGTCCTCTTGTTCCCTCCAAATTTACCCATAAAAATTTCCTGAATTTTTTGCTTGTACAATTCCCATGCTAACTATGTAACCTATCCCCAACTGAACTTGGCATAGTCCAGACAAATAGCCAAATACTGAAAAGGCACGAGGAGGTAATCATGGTTGCAACAACTAGTGGTGTTCATTGGGGAGTGGTGTCCATTAGGTAGAGTTAGTGGGGTTTATCTATTTCAATTTAAAAAGTTGAGAGAGAGTAGATTCATCAGTCAAGATTGGTTAGGAGAGGCATCTAGTCATTTGTGCATCCTGCCTATGGCCTTTGAACATGGTAAGTACGCATAATTTGCCGGATAGAAATTGCTGGCATCAAACGAAGGGGTCTCCGTACCTTGTTATTCAGATGGCTTTAAATCTTAAGCTGATATCTTATTGAGGATTCAATTAAATGATTTCATTTCTATCATGGTATTGTTTTGTTTTAAATGTGACGTGACTTTTAAGAAGTTTGAATCACCTAGCAATCACTTATTTGTTTGGCCTTAACAAAATGCTAGATTTTACCTAAAGAATGTACGCTATCTTGAGCCCTTGTTTATTTTTACATTTTTATATGTTTTTGTTTCTAATTTGTTTGCTTGCTCCTTAAATTATTTTTATTTAACTTTTATTTCTGAATTTCCTCATAAACTATATGTGATCATTATTTTGGGCATTAGGTGTATTCTCTTCCTGATATTATTATTTGCTTTTCCATTAGGATGCATGATGGCGGGGAAGTAGATGTCCGTGCTTGCTACACTGCCATTTCTGTAAGTTGAAGTGCTCTTGCCCTCTCTTTGTGTGAACATGAACATGTGTACATATCTAAGAGTAAAATAGCCATTTGATTGTCTAATCATCATTCTACTAATAGTGGTGGTCATCATTCTCTGAGCAATGAGAATTTGCTGATAACTAAAGCTGTGTTTGGGGATTGAAAAAGTTTTCCTTCACTTTACTTGTATATATGCGGAGTGTTTGGATACAAGGGGTGAAGTAGAGAGAGATGGGTGAAAATAATTAGAGAGCAATATGATCAAATACTCTTGAGCTGTTTCTTTCTTAGAACTCAAAAGATTAGTGCCAAAAAATTGTTGTTCATTGAAGAGGGTGGAGGCCACAGATGACTCTCTGCCTTGTAAGTACAACTTGCTGATTAGCTTAGAAGGAGAAACAACTTGAACTCGATTTCTTAAGAAGTTAGAAATTGAGCTAAAATACTTCTTGAGAAGATGAAAAGGATCATGATGTAATAGCAGTTGATAAAACTTCATTCTAGAATGGCCATTCCAAAGGCACCTAAATTTATGTGTTAGATGCTTGCGCAGTTATTATAGTGATTGAAAGTGAACTGAAAATATAGACAATGCATTTAATGGTTGTATGAAGTCTGCCATTTAGAAAAACAGGTTGTATGTACTCTGTGTGTGTGTGTGTGTGTGTGTGTGTTGCTTTATCCCCAGATTTGATGTTTTGCTGAAGTATCTCTGCAAAAATCAGTGTTTTTTGGAAAGACTTGGCCTTTATCCGAGGGACTCATCAATTTTCAATTGAAATGATGATGCTTCGGTCGAAACATGTGAAACTACACCATTTCCATCAAACCTTTGAAATTTCAACTTTCAACTCCTATTTCGTTGTTTTCCAGCAAAATTGAACAGTTTTGGTCACTTTGACTGAAACAAAACGAAATTTCACTTCTTGGTATGAACATAAATTTTCTTTTGTTTGCTCGTAATTGTATTAAGTTCCGACTGCTTTTGGTGGTTCATGGACTAGGCACATAAGTTATACGCTTATAGATTGACATATCAAAAGTGGAGAAAGAAATGGTACTATTTATGAACTGATTCTAAACAGTGCTTGATGAATTTGTGGAAGAAAATTCCTTCAAATTTATGAGTTTCAGTTGATTTCATCATGTGCTTGCCTTTGTTACTTGCATCATAAGAGCTCCGTGAAACCAAATTACATACATAGTTGTCATCTGGTTTAATGTTGTGAATTGCTTTACATGGATTCTATGTGCTAAAATGGTTGATCTTCTTCTTGCTCTTTTGTTGAATACTGCTTCTCAAATCTTTTAGTAATGTCTCCAATCTTCTTTTTTTCTCACCAGGTTGCAAGTATTTTGAACATTTTAAATTATGAACTGGTTCAAAATGTTGGAAATTACATCTTAAGGTTGGTATCAGGCTGCTTTTGCTGTCATTTGGCTGCTAGAGTGAGCTCATTTACATTTCTGTTCCCTATTCATTATATCTGTCAGTGGTTCACTTGCCTATGCTCCTTAGTATTTATCAAATGGTATTTCTAAGTGCATCTTTGAATCGTATGATGTTCGCAAATGCATGAAATTATATTCATGTATGAATATGAGAGAAAAGCTGGCCGAAATGGGTACAAAATTGTATGCATGTGCATATGCATACACACTCACAATATTATGTCTTTGGCATGATTAAGAATTTAAGGGCATTGTCACGCATTTGTAATTTTAAAAAACTTGGTGGCACTTGCATAAAGATTTTTTTTGGAGTGACTCCTTGGGACCATTTGTTATTTTGTACTTTTAAAATCGTATTTAATTTAATTTATTTAATTGGATATTTGCATCTTTTTAGGAATAAGTTTATAACGTTATATTAGTTTCCTAGTCTTTTGGGTTATCGTACAATATCTCCTAAATATCTAATTTATTATTATTTTAATTGTGTATATATCAAGACTTCAACGTTGTTTCAAAACACAACAGAAAAGAAGCCTTTCTTCTCCTCTTCATCTCCTCTGTTATTTTCTTTGTGAGTTTACTGTATTGAGTTTACAAGTGAGTGTTGGGCAATTCAAGGTTTGTGAAATGCACTTTGCTGCACACAAGTGATTTCGAAGGTCGTTGTATCTTGGGAAAGGAACACCATTCAACTCGGTGCAATAGAGGGTGTATTGTTCCTGAGGAGAGCGCAATCTACGTGCCTCGACCACCATACGGGCTTCTCTAATCTTTCTCTAATAATAATATTTATTTGTTGTTTTTGATTTATTATTATTTTGGTGTTTTTATTTTGACAGTAAATCCTGTTTAATTTTTCTAACAATCTTAGGAACGATAATCAGGATTTTTTTGTTAGAAGTAGTTGTGTTGGTTATAATTTTATTTTGAAAAAAAAAAGGGGATTTGATGAAGTCAATTCTTGCAAGCCTGAGAAGTTTAGTGGTCAAAATTTTAGATGTTGGCAACAACAGGTGAAATCTTGGTTAACAACTTTGGGTCTTTATTAAGTGATTCATAAAGCTACTGGTTCAAAAGGAAAAGAAAAGGTTTCTAAAAAAGAATAGAATTTTGGAAAAAGTGAAACTTCTAAGGTTGCAGAAATTGTTGAGACGGGTAAGGATTCAACTTCGTTCAAAAAATCTGATGATGATAATTTTGATGAAAAAGATTATTTTTTGTCATGATAGGATTTTAAGTGCATGAATTTCAAAATATTTTGTATGATTTGAAAAGAAAAGGAATGGATTTTGTTTTATATTTTTTTGATTGCTTCACTGATTAAATAATTGCATCCATCTTGGTCAAAATTTGGTAGAATGTTAAAATAAAAACACGATGATTATGCTTTTGATGAATTGCTAGTATCTCTAAATATTGAGGAAAAGTATAGTGAAAAACAAGTTGAGTTTTCAAATTTTGATTTTGGAGCTACGGCACATGTAGTAGAAAATCTTAAACCCAAACTTTTTAATTTCAAGAAAAATGGTGCACACAAGAATGGGAATAACAATTTTGATAATAAATTGAAAGGCAAAAATATTATTCAGAGAAAAATAGTGCATTGTTGGGTGTGCGGGAAGACTAATCACACTGCTAAAGATTGTTATCATCGAAAAGGTCAACCCCATAAAGCCACCCCATAAAGCCCGTGGTCCTCCAGTAACTCCTAAACCACAAGCTAATGTTGTGATTGTGGAGGCCAGCTCTTCTAACCCTGCTACCAGGTATTTTGTTAGTGATCCCGAGTTAAATATTGTTTTTAACTCAAATGATTGGTTTATAGGCTCGGGTGCTAATGTTCATGTGTGTGCTGATAAAAATATTTTTTCACCTTATTGTCAGGAATTAGGCACAAGAACTGTAAGCATGGGAAATGGGAACTTGGCTAGGGTACTAGGTGAAGGATAAGTTAAATTGAAATTGACATCAGGCAATATAATCACCTTTGGTGGAGTTTTGCATGTTCCTGATATTAGGAAAAATTTAATTAGCGTATCTTTGTTAGTTCAACATGGTTTTAAAGTTGTTTTTGAATCAAATAAAGTTGTAATAAGTAAGAATGGTAATTTTATTGGTAAAGGTTATCTTTGTGATGGTTTGTTTAGTCTTAATGTTATGGATTCTAATTTAAATAAAATTGCATGTTATTCTTTCTCTGCTTCTTCTATTGCTAATGTAGAATGTTATAATACTTGGCATGGTAGACTTGGGCTTGTAAATTTGAACACTATTAAAAGAATGATGAATTTAGAATTAATTCCAAAATCTGTAATTAATTTAAAGGAAAGATGTCAAGTATGTGTACAAGCTAAACAAACTAAAAAACCTTTTAAATCTATTGAAAAGGACACATCTTTGTTACAACTTATACATACTGATACGTGTGATCTTATCAATGTGTTAACTCGTGGTGGAAAAAGATATTTTATTACATTTATTGATAATTTTTCTAAATATTGCTATGTGTATTTAATAAGTCACAAAAGTGAATTATTTGATAAATTTAAAATATGTACAGTTTGTGTAGAAAATCAATTAGAAAAGAAAATTAAAATCTTAAGGTCTGATAGAGGAGGTGAGTATGCACCAATAGAAATGGAAGAGTTTTGTGAACATGGAATTATTCACCAATGGTCTCCACCTTATTCACCACAATCTAATGGAGTAGCAAAACGTAAAAATCAAATATTGCCAGATATGATAAATGTTATGTTAGCTAGTTCCGGTTTACCTAATAATTTATGGGGTGTAGTTTTATATTCTGCTTGTCATATATTAAATAAAGTGCTTTACAAAAATTCGGAAAAAATATCTTATGAAATTTGGGAAAATCAAAATCCTAGTTTAAAATATTTCAAAGTGTGGGGGTGCTTGGCTAAAGTTTTAATACCAATTACTAAGAAAAGAAAACTAGGACCGAAAACTGTTGATTGTGTATTTATTGGATATGCCTTAGTGTTGGTTATAGATTCTTAGTAATTAATTCTGAAAATTCTATAATAGAGTCTAGAAGTTGTATTTTTTGAAAAGGTATTTCCTATGAAAGATAAGTTATCTAAATGAATTGGTGAAAATTCTATGTCTAATAGTAGTACAGAAAATCAAGTAGGAACTGAACTAAGAAGTAAAAGAGGAAGAATAGAAAAGAATATTGATAATAACTTTCTTACTTATTTAGTTGAAAATGATCCTAGAACATATAATGAAGCTATGACATCGGTAGATGCTATAAATAGGGAAATGGATTCTATTATGACTAATAATACTTGGTACTTTATTGATCTTCCACCAGGTTGTAATACAATAGGTTGTAAATGGATATTCAAGAAAAAATCAAGAACAGATGGAGCCATAGAAAAATTTAAAGCTAGACTTGTAGCCAAGTGGTTTAAACAAAAAGAAGGGATAGATTTCTTTAATACATATTATCCGGTAACTTGTATAACCACTATAAGGGTCTTAATAGCTATTGTCTCAATTTATAAATTAGATATACACCAAATGGATGTCAAAACTACATTTTTAAATGGAGAATTAAATGAAGAAAATTATATGGATTAACTCGAAGGTTTTGTAGTTCCTGGACAAGAAAGAAAGGTGTGTAAACTTGTAAAGTCTCTTTATGGATTAAAACAAGCTTCAAAATAATGGCATGAAAAGTTTGATAAAGTAATTCTTTCTAATGGGTTTAATATCAATGATTGTGATAAATGTGTGTATATCAAAAAATTTTATGGTGCTTGTGTTATTTTTTGTTTATATGTTGATGATATTCTTATTTTTGGTAGTAATTTATTTGTTATTAATGATGCTAAGAATTTTTTATCTAACAATTTTGATATGAAGGATTTAGGTCAAGATAATGCTATATTGGATATAAAAATAATTAAAAGTGATAAAGGAATTGTTTTGTCACCAGAACATTATGTTGACAAATTGCTAAAGAAATTTAATTATTGTGATGCGAAAGTTTTAGCTACTCCATTTGATCCTAATATCCCCTTAAAGAACAGTATGAGTGAGAGTATTTCTCAACATAAATATGCTCAAATAATAGGATCTTTGATGTATCTTTCTAATTGCACAAGACCTGATATTTCTTTTGTTTGTAAACCGAGTCATTACACTATTAGTCTTAGTTTAGAACATTGGAATGCAATTGAAAGAATTTTTAAATACCTTAAGGTACAATAAATTATGAAATTCATTTTTGTGGGTTTCTTGTTGTGCTAGAAGGATTTAGTGATGCTAATTGGATAAGTCAATCTGATGAAAACTAAAACAACTAGTGGTTATGTGTTTACTTTAGGTGGTGGTGTAATAGCTTGGAAATCTTCTAAACGGACTGTTATATCTAGATCTACTATGGAAGCAGAACTCATTGCCTTATATTTGACTTATATCAAGGCCAAATGGCTAAGGAATTTATTATTTGATTTACCATTATCTGATAGTCTTATACTTGCTGTCTCTATTCGTTGTGATAATCAAGCTACAATGGCTAAAGCAAAAAATGCAAATTTAAATGAGAAAAAGAGACATATTAGAATAAGACATAATTCTATTAAACAGTTATTATCTCAAGGTATTGTAGCACTTGATTTTATGAGGTTTGAAAAGAATATAGCAGACCCTTTTACCAAAGGATTGGCGCGCAGGCTAGTCGTTGAATCATCGAGGGGAATAGGTAATAACGAAGTTGATGGGTGACTTGGAGGAGCACTAAAAATATTTAAGGGAATTCCTTGGTCCTATTCCTATGGTGATAGTGCTCACTATTGCGGCGGGTTTTAGGAAGAGCTTAGCTCTGAATGTGTCCAAGGTAGGATTTCTACAGGGTGTTGGTCACAATTCACCCTTAGAGGATACAACTATATAAGTGTGGCAGTGGGGTCACTGTTGTGGGAAATTGGGTTACTCCCTAAAGACACTTATAGAAGCAAGATATGTGTGCATGACCGTTTAATGCGCAAAACCGTTCTAGAACCATGATAATTGTCCGTATTGTGCGTGTGGTAAGCCTATGTTTGATCATAAGGACCTAGTTCAAGACTTTATGTGCTATGGTTTCTTTAAACTGAAGATTACTAACACTAAGTGGAGATTCAAGTTTGGAAGACACCTACACCCATTGTGCAATAAAAACACTCTTTTCAATTTTAAATTATGTAGGGGATTGTTATTTTGTAATGTTAAAATTGTATTTAATTTAATTTATTTTATTTAATGCTTGCATCTTTTTAGAATTAAGTTTATAACGTTATATTAATTTCCTAGTCTTATGGGTTATCCTACAATATCTCCTAAATATCTAATGTATATATTAAGACTTCAACGTTGTTTCAAAACACAACAGAAAAGAAGTCTTTCTTCTCCTTTGTTATTTTCTTTGTAAGTTTACTGTATTGAGTTTACAAGTGAGTGTTGGGCAATTCAAGATTCGTGAAATTTACTTTGCTGCACACAAGTGATTTCGAAGGTCGTTGTATCTTGGGGAAGGAACACCATTCAATTCGGTACAGAAGAGGGTATATCGTTCCTAAAGAGAATGCAATCTGCGTGTCTCGATCACCATACAAGCTTCTCTAATCTTTCTCTCTAATAATAATATTTATTTATTGTTTTTGATTTATTATTAGTTTGGTGTTTTTATTTTGACAATAAATCCTGATTAATTTTTCTAACACCACTGTTCTCCAGAAGGCCTACGATAAGAAAGAGAATGGAGGTTCTTCACTTTGGTTATTGCAACCAACTGTCATGAATGAATAGTTCAACCCTACTTACCTCCACCCTCCCATCTCTATTGTTTCGATAGCGATATTCGGATACTTCAAGAGGGCCATTCCTCCTCCTCTATTGGGAGCCTTCTTCATTATTATTATTTTTCTTATTCTGAGTTGCGCTTGATGTTGCCAAGTAAATTCTGCCTACTGCCTAAAGGAAAATATCATTATGAATTAATTATTTGATAAATATTTATTTTTGTCTTTTTCAAATTTTTTTGTTGAATTTGATTTGAATAATTGAAGGCTGTACTCATTGGGATCTTTACTGCAGCTGTCAGACCTATGAAGGAGGCATTGCTGGTGAACCGGGTTCTGAAGCTCATGGTGGGTATGTTTCATGCCAAAGATGTTTTCCTTCATAATTGACACACACTATAATTAAGTTGTATCTATTTGGGGGGATATCACTTTGGTTTTTGTTTTTTATTTTTTTTCCTGTATAAAAATTGTTGGGTTGTGGTGTTCTCGCTTGGTTATCCTATGTGTTCTCTTTTGCATGCATGCACACACATGTTTATTTGTTTTTTTGTTCTTATTTATCTAGGGAAAGCCCCTCACAAATCTGATCGTATCTTTATCAGGTACACTTTTTGTGGTTTGGCCACAATGATTCTGATCAACGAGGTTAATCGTCTGGACTTGTCTAGTTTAATAGTAAGATTATCTTCTTTTCTTACTTGAGATTATGTATGGGCTACTTTTTTAATATGATGATTTCTTTCAATATGCCATTGCTTTTCTTCGACATTATACTCAGTGTGTCACTTCAGCTTTGATTGGAGCTTCTGTTCATTAATCATTACCATGCCAATCAGCTTCATTCCAACATGTGCATCTAATTAATATAGTTGAATTAAGCTCCACTTACTTGTATTTTGAAATTAGCTCCCCCATTTATGGTGAGAAAAGATTGAAACTCAATAGCTAGGGTTGAAGAAACTATATTCAAGGGCCCCCTATTCATGATGAGATGTTCGAGGTCGACAACTAGGACTGGAAAATCCATATTCGCGAGGAAAATTTCTGTAGGAAATAGCATTCCCTCACTTTTATGGCCCATCTTTCCTCATACACAAAAGATGGAGCTTACATATTGGATGAAGTGATGAATATATTTTTCCCCTCCTTTTGGATGGGTTTTTCAGAAGCAAAGATTCCCTTTTCCTCTCCGGTACTTTCTATAATTAGGGTATTTTTTTTTTTTTTTACAATATTATTTGCTTTCATTGACCGAGATAAATAACTATGTATATGCTTTTCAAATATAAAAGGAATAAAAGTAACACGTTGAACTATCGTACTGTTTTGCTGCCTGTCTTCACCTTGACAGGCTGTCATTTGCATTTGCTTTTCCTAAATGCTTCACTAGGTTGTCCAGTCTCATTGATAACTTCCCATTGAGAATATCGAAGTTTTTTCGTGGACAAGGTTGTTTCCAGGATCTTGCCTTCTCATGGGGTTGGAAATAGAATATATCGAACTTCTTAGGAGGTGGACCATTTCTTCTATTTACATGGTCCTTGATGAGATATCATGATTTCCTGGAGATTGATGAGCATTTGATATATAATTTTTTTAAATCCAGGATTGGGTGGTATTTAGACAAGGAGTGGAGGGTGGATTTCAGGGGCGAACAAATAAATTGGTTGATGGTTGCTACTCCTTTTGGCAGGTGACTGCAGTTTTTTTTGCCTCATCTAATCAATTTTCATTTCAGTTGCTGGAATAATTGACTAATACTTGAAAATGGGACCAGGGAGGAGTGTCTGCATTGTTACAAAGATTACAGTCGATTGTTGATGAACAATCAGTGCTGTCGGATGCTGGAGAAGAAGACTGCAGCACTGAAACAGAAACTTCTGCATCATCTGATTTGTGCCATGGAGAACAAGGTTTGGAAGGGAACTTGTCTCATGTTGACGAGACTTGCCATTTTAGGGAGGAAGGTATGCTGATTTAGAAGAATGAGGATGCTTTCTATTATTTGTTTCTTCATGCTAGGTCAAAATTTTTCATGGATAACTCCTATAATCGTTTTTACTTTTCTTTTTAAATTTTTTAATAATAATAATAATTACCCCCCCCTCCTAATTTCTCTTCATTTAGACTTCATGCCTCAATCCTCAAAAGGGTATTCATCATTTGTTTTCTTTTGATGTTCCGACTCTACCCTGCAGGACAACATAATGCTGGCGATCCTGTAAACTTCTTCAATATTGGTTTAAATTTTATCAGAGAGCATGCTGAATTAGAACCTCTTTTTCACAGCATGGCCTTGCAGCAATATGTTATTTTGTGCTCTCAGGTACTCCTATAATGCTTGCGTATATTATGTTTTCGTGAGTTGAATTCTTACTAATGTGGTCAATGTAGGTGGAGGGAGGGTTCAGAGACAAACCTGGGAAACATAAAGACTACTATCACACGTGTTATTGTCTAAGCGGCCTATCAGTGTGTCAGTATAGCTGGTCGAAGAAGGCTGGTTCCCAACCTTTGCCCAGGGCAATTTTGGGTCCTTATTCGAATCTCTTGCAGCCAATCCACCCGCTCTTCAATGTTGTCTTGGAGCAGTTTTATGAAGCACATGAATTCTTCTCAAGGACCTAATTTTCTTCTTTGCATTGGTGGCGGCTTGGTTATAGTGGTAGTAGAAAACCGGAGTTTATTCTGAACCGCTTAATTGCTAGTACGTTCCGCAATATTTGCTTGACAAACTGGGGCAGCACTAGTAGAAGACAACTTTTTCAGATTTGCAAGGTTTAACAGATACTATGAAGGATAACTTTACTATGTAAATTTGGATGTGTAACTATATGTATGTGTTAATATTTATTAAATATATAATATGTTGGAGCCAGAACAAGGTTTTGAGGGCTTGAGATAATGTTGCTGATCTAACCAATTAATTTTGCTCTCTTTTTATATCATATTTACCATATCATTTTAAATAACCTTTGTGCGCATATCACACGCGATGATACACTAAGTGGTTGTTTGGAATGATTTAAATAAATATATTTTTATTTTTATTTTTATTTTTTTATAAAAAGATGTGTAGTTATTTATGAAATGTCAAAACAAGTTTTAAATTTAAATTTGATGTAAAAATACGATAAACGTAATGCAAGATTATATTACTTTTTTACCAATTTCACTTTACGCTATAAAATTTCACTTTACTCTACAGTAATAATAATGGTAATGAATGAGGTAGGCCCTGCTTATCTATATAATTAATTTGTTTAGTAAGATGGGGCCGTTTCAGTTGAAAGCGATCTTAGCTTTTTCCACATCCTATGATTAGAAAATAATAACGACGAATTACTAATTTTGAATTTTAATAATATGTTATAGTTTCGTATTAAGAAGGGTAAATTATATTTACTTCCCTTGAGGTTTCTGACAAATACAGAAATCTCTTCTGTGGCTTGAATAATTACAGTAATCTTTCCTACTTTACTTAACAATGTTAAGATTCTCCCATTCTATCTATTTTGTACAAACGATGTTAATATTCTATAGAAAATGACCATATTACCTTCGCTTTTGCCTGCAAAAAGATGAAAAAACCCTTTGCTCAAGACTAACATTACTGTCACTGCCACTGACTATGATTGACCAACACAGACCAACACAACCATAAAATAAAATAATTTTAAAATATTTATAATAAAAATTCTACATTTAAAATAAAAAATAAATTTTTTTAAAAAAATTTAATATTTAAAAAATATATTTAAAATATTAAAAAATACAACACATAAATGTATGAAATATAATGCACATTAAAATAAATAAAAATATTTAAAATATAAAATATTTACCCTAAAAAAAGAAATTCGAATCAAACAAATTTTTTTCTTTTCAAAACTCATAACTTAAAATATGACTCCACATTCAAATCATGATTTTAAAAAAAAATATATATTTTAAATTTTTTTTTTAAAATAGAGTTTTGGAAAAAGTTTGGTTTTGAGTTTTAAAAAGAGTTTTAAATTGAGTTTTGAATTAAATTTTAAGTTTGTGTTTGGTTATGAATTTTTTAAAATAATTTTTGAGTTGACTTTTGAGTAAAAACATGTTTCGAAAAAATATTTTTTTTAGACACATGTTTGGTTCTCTTTTAGAATCACAATTCCAATTAGAAATTTTTAAAAATCTTTTTAAAACTCATAAAGTCTTAACCAAATATATAACTCAAAACTCAATTCAAAAATTATTTTCAAACCTCATAACCAAACACAAATTAAAAAAAAATACAAACTTATGTTAAATATTTTTTTTAATATTAAAAAAATTTAAAATTTTTATTTATTTTATTTTAAATATATAGTTTTATCTTAAATATTTTATTTTATTTTATAAATATATTTTTAAATATTTTTATTTTTTTCAATGTTTTGTTATGATTTAAGTGTAAAGTTTTGAAAATAGTGCGAAGTTTCGAGTTATTTGTTTGGTTATGAGGTTTGAAAATAATTTTTGAATTGAGTTTTATGGTTGTGTTGGTCAATTCAAAAATTATTTTCAAAACTCATAACCAAACACAAACTTAAAAAAAATACAAACTAATGTTAAATATATTTTTTAAATATTAAAAAATTTTAAATTTTTTATTTTATTTTAAATTTTTTATTTTATTTTATTTTATAAATATATTTTTAAATATTTTAATTTTTTTGTTATGTGTTTTGTTATGTTTTGAGTGTAGAGTTTTGAAAATAGTGTGGAGTTTCGAGTTATACGTTTAATTATGAGATTTGAAAATAATTTTTGAATTGAGTTTTGAGTTATGTGTTTGGTTACGATTTGAGTGTGAAATTGTGTTTTGAGTTTAAAATATTAAAATTAAAAAATTAAAATATTTACAAAATAAAATAAAATATTTAAAATTAAAATTGTATATTTAAAATAAAAAAATGATTTTTTTAAAAACATTTTTTGGTATATGAGTTCATGAAAAATGGATCCCTCAATAATTTCCTCTTTACAACAGAACAATAGTCTGGGAAATTCTTGAATTGGGCACTTGAGGGCATTATAGGCATTTTAGTGTTTACATTTGATAACATCAGCAGGGTCGGTTTGGTGTATAAACGGAGGTCAAATTTTGGAGGAATCTTGACATTGTCAAGTAAAGTAGGAGAAGTTACTGTAATTATTCAAACCATAGAAACCTCAGGAGAGGTAAATGTAAGGGAATTTTTTTTTAAGGTCCCTAATAATAATAATTTAGAGGATAAAACACATCAAAAAAAATAGTGATGCATCAGGTCCCTGAATAACATGGTGCGCGTTTTAAATTATTTTGTAGACCAGAATACCCTTCCTAAAATCAACACAGAAACGAAACTCATTTCGACGTTTGAGTTCCATTCCAAGCATCCAGCATCTTCACGAACAAGAGAATAGCAGAATTAGGGTTTCAATATCACCTTCACCATCGATATTAGAGCTTCGTTATCTTCTGCAAAAATCATTCCCATTTCTTCCTCACAAATTTCTCTGACCCCGTTTTCACTCTTTATCGTCATCTCCGTTCATCTTCATCACGTTGCAATCTTCATCTCAGGCCATATTAGTTCGTCATTCAAGTTTTATCCTAACTCTGGTAAGTTTTTCTATAATACAACTAGATTTTCTCAGGAAACACAGTTAATTGCATTTTATATTAACCTTCCATAAATTAGGGTTTCAATTTTGTAATAAAAAGCTACCTGAATTTGAAAAATGTTATTTCTGTGTGTTTTGAACTTATTCTTGAACATATTTGTGTGATTTTATTTGTAAATTTCTCTGGCATTTGAATTTCTCTGATTTTTGCTTGATGCATGTTTCTTCTTTCAATTTTCTCTGGCATGTTTATTTTGAAAAAAAGTAATTTTTTGTGTTTTCATATTATTCTTGAACATGTTTCTGTGATTTTGTTTATAAATTTTTCTGCTCTGTAAATTTCTCTGTAATATGTATTTTTAATTGGAATGTCTATCTTTCTCTGGAATGTTTATTACTCTCTTGTCTCTGTTTAAGTTTCTTTGATATTTATAATTTTCTCTGACCACATCACATCACTTTCCTCCATTGTGTGTCTTTATTATGTTTAATTTTCTCTGGCATTTAATATTATGGATTGGAATAAATGTTTCTTCTTTGAATTTTCTCTGACATGTGTATTTTGAAAAAAAGTTATTTTTCTGTGTTTTGATCTTATTCTTGAACATGTTTCTGTGATTTTGTCTATGAATTTCTCTGCTTTGTAAATTTCTCTAGAATATGTATTTTTCCCTGGAATGTCTATTACTCTCTTGCTTTTGTCTAAGTTTCTCTGGTATTTATAATTTTCTCTGACCATATCACATCACTGTCCTCCCTTGTGTGTCTCTATAATGGTTAATTTTCTCTAGTTGTGTATGTAAATTTCTCTGGCATTTTAATATTATGTATTGAAATTTTTTCTGGAATAGAAATTTCCTCAAGAATGTGTAATTTTCACTGGAATGTGTATTTTTCTCTAGTATGTTTATTTTGTTCAATTCTTGGTTTCAATGTGGTGTAATTTTCATTGGCATGTTTACATTACTTTGTTTATTTTATCTTGCTAATTGTGGAATGAAAATTTTCTTTGGCTTGTAATGTTTACTTTTCTCAGTCATTAATTTTCTCTGGTATGTTTACTTCTATATGTAATTTTAACAATTATTGAAAATTTCTCTCCCATGTTTATGATGCTTTGTTGATTTTCTTTGACATTTAATTTTTAATGTCCAATTTTCTCTGGCATATCCAATTTTCTCTGACATGTCTAATTTTCTGTAATTTTTCCTTATCTGTAATTTTCTCTAACATTTCTAATTTTCTCTTATCTGTAATTTTCTCCCTTATCTGTAATTTTCTCTGGCATATTTAATTTTCTTTGGCATGTCCAATTTTCTCTAGGATTTAATGTTGACATCTTTATGTTTTAATCATTGTCTAGAAATGGCAAAACGTAAAAGCAGCAAAACACCAGAAATACCAAGCAAGAAACAGAAACTCTCTCAGTCTGCTTATGAGCTAAGATAAAAAACCAACAGCAAAACATTGGAAACACCAAGCAAGAAAGAACAACTCTCTCAGTCTTCTTATGATCTAATATTAAAAATCAGCAGTAAAACACCACAAACTCCTCGCCAAAACACACAAGTCCAAGGTGATGAAGCAACTAGCATCCAAATGAGTACCCCAACTTCAAAAGACTCAAGCTCAAAGGGGAAAAAACCTGTTAAACTCTAAAGAAAGAGAGCTCACTACAGCATTCAATACCGATCCAACCTCTCATCTGTTGTCTCCTTTTTTTCAAACACTTAAATTCAATTCAAACCAACTTGTAGAGCTTTAAAAGACCCCATTCTGGTATTTGATCCAAGCTCTAACCACTGGAAGGATGGATCCAAGGAAATATAGGAAATCTGATGATGATGTAGTTGCAATAATCCAATGTTACAATGAAAAAACAAAAGCATTCACAGTTGGTAAAAAGAACTTGACCTTTAGAACAAATGACATGACCTTGATTTTTGGTTTCCAAGGAGGTAAAGAAGCCATGTCATTAAGATACTCTAAAAATCCAAAATCTGCATTCCTATGGAGAAGATTCCAAAAGGACACAAGGCTCACTGGTCTTGTTCTTAAAAATGCCTTGGTCAAAGCAATGAAAGGCAAGCAACCAACTGACTTCAAAGATGTAGCAATCATTGTTACATTGTACTTGTGTCTCACCCTATTCTTTGCAACAAGTGGAAATTTAATAGGGTGGGTTTTTATGGAACCTCTTGAATCAATGAAACAGTATGATTAGCCAGAAGCAATCACATCAACATTGATTGATTCTATCATAGTATTGCACAAAACTCCAGAAAAAGTTACGGGGTGTGTTATTGCATTGCTGGTAAGTATAATATCCATTCAAATTTGCAGTTATCATACTTACAAATTTGTGCGTTTAGAAAAATTTAATTACTTTAATTTTCATCACAGTATTAGCTATGTAAACATGCAAATATCATTGACTCGGAAGACAGTAACACAACTAATTTCCCAAGATGTGCCAAGTGGAACCTGCAAATCTTGACGAAACAACTGCAGAAGATACCGGTCTACTCTCTTGTACCTTGACATGCTAGATTTCTATCACTACTGAAATCTCAATGAAATTCTAAAATTTCTCTGACCACTGCTTTGTTTCCCTCCTTGTGCATTGATTGATTAAGATCAATTTTCTTTGAACTATCAATTTATGTTTTCTTCTTTGGTTACCACTGGTTTATTTCTACCATTGTAATCAATTTTCTCTGCAATCCAAATTTTTCTGACCACAATTGTAACACGTTAACTTATACGCCCTGATTGATTTTCTCTAATATCTGAATTATGTTGGTTGTTTCATAATTTTTTTCTGGCCCATAAAATTGTTTCTCCTTGTGTGTAATTTTCTCTGGCCCATAACTTATGTGCCTTACATCTTTGATAAACACTGTTTATTTCTACCATTCTAATGAATTTTCTCTGGAATCCAAATTTCTCTGACACAATTATAGTCAAACATTAACTTATATGCCTTGATTAATTTTCTCTGATATCTAAATTATGTTGCTTGTTTCATAATTTTCTCTGCCTCATAAAATTAACTCCTTGTCTGTAATTTTCTTTGGCCTATACAATTTTCTCTAAAGTTTGCTTCCCATTAATATCATTTAGATGAATTTTATTTTTCTTATTTGAATTTTTTCTCTTAGTGAATTTTGTAACATTTCTCTAATAAAAGAGCCCCTTGTTACAGATAGATAACAAGGAACTAGTCAAAAACCCATCAGAGGAGTTCTGTCTTGGTAAAAAGACGAAGAAAAAAATCAAAAAAGGCAATTGTCAAATTCAAGGAAGAAGAAAGTGAAGAAATAGAAGCAGAAGACAAAGAACAAAATGAACAGAAAGAAGAAGACAGTGAAGAAGAAGATGAACAGCAAGAAGAAAACAATGACGAAAGTGATGAAAAAGAACGTAATGAGCCGATGGACCAACAACGTGATAGCATTTGTGGCTCAATAATGCATCAGCCTCAAGAATCTGAGAAATCAAAGGATGCCCAAATTGTTGATCTACGTCAAAGACTAAAGGCACTTTCTTAATCTAAAAAAGAAGAAGAAAGAAATTGGATTGAATTACTTGCTGAAAAGGATATTGCAATAAGAACCTTTACATCACTTAACTCAGAACTCCAAGAAAGAGACAGCACAATGCAAATGAAACTAAGGATGTTGGAGGTTCAAAAAGAAGACGACACAAAAACAATTCAACAGTTGAGGTATTCAATTTCGGAACTTGAAACTGAAAATGCTAAATTTCATGAACAAGTTCAAGAACTATCCGTCCAACTAGCAACACAACCATACCGAACACCAACACAACTTCAACCACAAGGTTAGTGAAAATCTTGAGCCACAAAAAGTTATGTCTTTGTGTCAACATAAGTCAGAGAAATTTCTATTTATTATAATTTTTTATATCATTGGTAATTTTCTTTGGAAGTTATATTTCTCTAAACACATTAGTTTCTGCCGCTTATTTCTATTGATTTCTACTGTTCATTTGATTTTCTTTGTCTATTTTCTTATTCGATTTTTTGGGGCTTGTTTAATTTTGACTGTGTATAGTTGGAATGCAAGTGGAACAACAACCAACAACCCAACAAGAACGAATGGCACACAAAGAACAACCGAAACAAAAGACAAAAGTCTATGGTAATTGAAAAATATTGAATCAAATAAATTTACATATTGAAATATCATTTGTTACTTCAGAGAAATTTCACTTTTATTGATATTTTCACTGTCTACTGTCAAAAAAGATCCGACATCAATGATAAAAAATTTAAAGGCAAAAAAAAGGAAGGAAAAGCAGCACGATCTAGAATTTGAATATCTCAAAGTTGCGAAAGTGATTGGAGGTTCAAAACAAGCTGCAAAGCAAGCTGAGCAAACCACGAAGGACAAAGAAGTACTTGATGTTGATGCGTACGTCTTGTCTTAACCTACAAGCATCAGAAAATCTTGGGTCTTGCCACAAACTCTACTGATTTCAAGATTGATAAAAGATCATGTAAAATACATCTTGTAGCACATATCAAATGTGTCTGGACTTGAGTAAGTACAACAAACAAAATAAAAGATAACAAATAATAAATTACAAACTTATATTGCATTAACAACAATTAAATCCCTTCTTTGTCATCTTGTAGGGTTTTAATTTGGACAAGTGAGTTGAATCTCATTACCTTCGAAGACATTGGAAACCTAATAAAACAAAAAGAAATTTCCAACAATGTAAGTCTTCCATCAAAATTTCTCTGCAATGTTCCATCAGCCTTTATAACCAATATTACAATTACAAATCATATTTTTCAGGTCATTGATGCCTATGGAGAGATCATTTTTGCTGACCAAATGAGAGAAAGACAACAACCAACTTCATTTTTTTTCACATCTATGAGTTTGGTATGTTACTACTATTTTATTTAATTTTCTCTGGAATTTACTTACTACTTTCTCTTCTTAAGATACTTCTTGAAGCTAGTTGTGTCACTAGTCTAATTTTCTCTAGCTAGTTGTGTGCATCTAAAATTTCTGTATGTATATTTCTTAAATTCCTGTCATTTCAACTTTCTCATAACACAACCATTTTTTGATTTTCCTTGACCATAGAATTTCATCAAGATGACGGAAAATCAAACTTTCCGAGTCTTATTATTTGACAAGCATACAACATCTATAAATAAGATAATATGATTTGCATGTTTCTTAAAACTAACTATACCTATAATTTGTATGTAGTCTGGATTGTGGCCTCTTTGTCTGCTATATAATGAAATAATATAGCAAGCATGAACCTATTAGCTCCAAATTGTCCACATAAGAAATAAGGTTGATGAGGGCAGAACTCATAGACAGATTTGTGACCGAAGTTGGCCGGTCATCGACTGAACCTGTCATGACCCCATTCCGCCCCTAGTAGAATGGTGCCGTGATGGCCAGTAATCCGAGATTACCGAAGGCCAACTTTCAAAATCCACTCACAATCAGAGTATAAATACATAGGGCTCACAAGTGCAGAAGCAATATATATAAATCCAATTAGTCCATAAGAGTTGTGAGTAAGTCAAATGGAATGGCATACATCTTTACATAGCTTTACAACTTGAATACAAACAAAAGAAGTACAAAAAATACATCTTGACCAAAAGGCTTCTCAAGCCATCATATGCAAAACACAATGAAATGCAAGCTAAGAAGCATAATCTTCAAGATGCTACAAAATGCGAATCCAAAACAAGTTGCAAAGCACATCTAAGCGTCGCCGCCGTCCTGCTCATCACCTACATATATATAGAGAGGGTGAGATTGGATACTCAGTGAATGGTACAGGTAATAAAGGGTTTGCATGAATGGTAACCGAAATTTTTAATAAACAATACATAATCATAGCTTGTAATAAAACGTAGGATGAATCAAGTTCATCTAACAAATCTATCAAGCTTCATCAATTAAGTCTTTCAAGGCTTTCAAGCTCCAAGGGATGACATTAACAAAGGTTGTGCTACAAATGCTTATAGTCCTCTAGCACGTACGAACTTTTAAAGGTTGTGCTACAAATGCTTATAGTCCCCTAGCACATACGGACTTTCAAAGGTTGTTATCAAAACCAAAGCTAATACTTGATACACAAAATAGGGGTAGTCATTCATGCTTAACAAATACTTTTCCAAAACAAAGCAAAGCAAGGCTTTATCAAAACGTTATAACATAGCTTTATTAAAAATACCACTCACAGAGTTCTTCCAAACGTCGGGGTTGAGGTAAGTCCAAGTCCTACAAACACACGGCAAGGTCTATTGAATGTACTTTCAAACAAGCTTCATATGCATACAGATGATCTCGGCATTCTTCAAAACTAAGTCAAATCAAAACAAAACACTGTTTCTCATTTCGGGAAAACACGCTGGGCACCAACCAGGTCTTGGCCGAGGTCCCACACTTCCTTGCCGAGATGTGGTCCCGATGGCCACATTCAAGGAAATGAAGTCGGGAAAATCTGGGTTTCCCTCTGCTGAAGAACATGAAGAACATGAGCATGAAGAACTTGAAAAACATGAATGCTCAATCTCAACTTGTTATTTCAAAATCTGAGATTTTTATGCTATAAGTTCGAAAACATGGACCTGGGTACCCATACTTAAAAATCTTACGAGAACAAACACAAAACACGGTTCTTGATATAAACTTTTCGGATCACAACAAGACTTTTCTTCAAGAACACATGAACACTATTTTTTCTTTCTAAAACCAACTTAAAATCAGTGCATGGCGTGTAGAACAGGTTTGATCATGCAATGCAGCTAGATAATCAATAAGAATAACAAGAGTAGTTTAAGATTCTAACCTTAAAATACGAATCTAACGGTTTGAACTCTAAGGATCAAGCTTGGAAGTCTATTCTCTCTCTAAGAACTTTTCTTTCTCTCCTAGAGCTTCTCTCTCCTCAAGAACAAAGACATATAACAAAATGATACATTTCTAGGTCTGCCGGCTGACTTAACACTCGGCTGGGACACGTGGCATCGGCTGGTTGGTTCTTCTCAAGAAAAGTGACTAAGTGAAAAGACAAGACTATGACAAGGTGTGTTCAACAAGCAAGGTGGCATAGGCACTCCGGCAGGTAACGACATCGGCTAATAACAAAGCTTAGGCAAGTAAGGTTTCGATGATCTCGGCTAGGAAGGACAACACTTGACTTAGCTGTGCCACACTTCGGCCTAGATGTGCCACACCTCGGTCTAGGTCGCACCAATCCAGGAACAAGATCACTAGGTGCAAGGATAGCATCTCAGCCTAGATAATGACATCTCGGCCAATATGCCGGGGTGAAGGTGGAGGCCAACCAAAGTGGTTTCAAGGTGATCCTAGGTGCAAGAGGTTCCAACGTGTAACCTAGGCTCAAGATGAACTCGGCTAAACACACACTAAGCAAGGAGCAAAGCATGCAAGTAACACTTATACAAGACAAATCAAGGTTTGCAAATGCAACATATCAAGACAAGGTCATGTAATATATGCGAGCATGACTAGAGTAAAATGAGGGTTGTTACAGAACCAATTGAAATACCTCCAGAAGAAGAACCAAAAATGTAATAGTGAAACTAGTGAAAAGAAGACAATGTACATATCCACATAGAGAAAATTGTCTCACATATATATATATATATATATATATCCACACAGTATTAACCATTCAATTTTTTGTTCATACATTGAAGGAATGATGATGCTTGACATATATGTATATATCCTTTTTTGACTAATGTAAATTTCAATTTTTTTATTTATTTTGACTAATATAAATTTCATACCTATCAATGGTTAAATATATATATATTTTTTATTGTGATTGTCAACACAATCTACACAGAGAAAATTGTCTGCAGAAATTTCTCTGGTATGATATTACCAGAAATTCACAGAGAAATTTAACTCGTATTATCCCAAAGGGATGCCTATATGATCATGTAATCTGTAATGCTTTGTGTTGGTACAAAACAATCATCAAACTCAACAAAACACAAAGCGCACAGTAATTTCCTCTGCTACTGGAAAATTTCACTGGATGAATTTGAAGTTTCAAAACACAATGCCCAGATAATTTTCTCTGCTAGTGGAAAATTTCTCTGGATGAAATTGACGGATTCGAATGGTGACAGAAAATGGAATTTTTGAGTTGTGAATTTATCTGGGTTGAGTGATTTAGAGAGGAAGAATTTCTTTGGGTTGGTGAGGAAAATACATCTGGCTTTGAGAAAAATTTCCGAGCTGAAGTGATTCTAGATAAATTATTTCCTAGTCCAGAGAAATTCTCAACTCAGAGAAATTTCAAAAGAGCTTAATTTTTGTTTCTTGGTTGTACTCAGTGCAATAATTTTGTGTATGCTCTGTCTAGTGTGCACATTTCTTGAAGTGAGTCCAGAAAAATTCTTCCCTGATAAGAATTTCTCTGTGAAATCTCTGGATTTCTCTAGTTTAAACTTAGAGAAATTTCAACAAACACAATGCACACTGTAATTTTCAATGCTATTGACAAATTTCTCTAGATGAATAGGACCTCACAAAACACAATGCACATTTTAACAAACACAATGCCCATAGTAAATTTCTTTTCTACTGGCAAACTTCTATGGATAAATTTGACTGATATGAAGTTATAGAAATTCACAGAGAAATTTAACTCGTATTGTGCCAAAGAATGTGCCTATATGATCATGCAATCTGTAATGTACTGCGTTAGTACAAAACAATTATCAAATTCAAAAAACACAATCCACACAGTACTTTTCTCTGCCATTGTCAAATTTATGTGGATGAATTTGAAGCTTCAAAACACAATACACAGAATTTTCTCTGCCATAGGAAAATTTCTCTAGATGAATTTGACAGGTATTACAAACCCACAGCCTATAGTATATATCAACAAACACAATGCACACTTTAACTAATATTGGAAAATTTCTCTGGATGAATTTGGTTGATATTATTATATACACTGTTTAAAAAATACATTTCACAAAACAAAATATACAAAGTAATAATCAATAAAATGTATTATCCTTAACTATTTAACAAAGGTTCCTTGTATGTCCTCTTATTGTGGCGACCAATACTCTCACAATGACTACACTTAATCACCCTTTTAAACTCTCCAGTAGAAGCAATTCTGTTCTTCTTCGGCCTCCCAGCTGGTCTCTTGCTCAATAGAGGTAAAATCATAGCATTTTCAATGCTACACACAGGTTTTTCAACAGTTGGAACTAGGCCAATCGAAAACGAGTATGCTTGACGATACATATCAGCATGAAAAAAAGGTTCAACAAATGAATTCAAATTCTTTCCACTCCTAAAAATTGCAGCAACAACATGTTGACATGGATACCCATTATTTTCCATTTTTGACATGAACAAGTTTTTAACCCAAGATCAACCATAACCGAAGGAAAACAATGCACTTCAAAGACATTATCAGATGATAAACTCACATTCCATGTCCTTCCATCCAAAAAAGACTTCTCCAATATACTATCCATACGAGGACACAGAACTTTATTCCATTTACTATAGAGCAACCTCCTATCAGACCTCATATTCATGATTTGCAACCGTATCATGTCCACCAAATTTGTTATTGGCAAGTGCTGAGCTTCTCGTATCCATGAATTGAATAACTCAGCAACATTTGAATACATCTCACCATAACGTTTCCCCGCAAAATATGCATCACTCCAATTTTCATATGGTAAATTTCTCAAGAAAACACTCACAATGTCTCCTCCCTCACTTTTTAATTCATTTAACTTGAAATGAAATGATGCCTTTGTTGGCGCATATGCACATTCTGAAAACTTGGACACAATCGTCTCCCTAACCAAATTTGTGTTTCCACATAACAACTTATCCCTCAAATTTCTTTTTAGATGTTCAAGACAAAATCCATGAAAGCAGTTAGGGAAAAACCTAGCAATTCTTTCCACAATACCACAATGTCGATCTGATATGAAACTTATCACCCTTTCTGATCCCAATACTCTACATAAATGTTCAAGGAACCAACACCACTTGTCTTTATTCTCAGCATCAACAACAGTAAAAGCTATAGAAAAAAAACCTACAAAACAAATAGGAACAAGCATATTAGATATACACATGCAGAGAAAATTAGAACAATAAACAATCAGAGAAATTTGACACTGCCGACATCTAGAGAAAATTCACTTAGTGCCCAACTCCAGAGAAAATTCACACATTGGCAACATCCAGAGAAAATTGACTTAGTGACCAACTACAACTGCTGAGAAAATTCGCACAATCAGAATATCCAGAGAAAATTCGCTTAGTGACCAACTACAGATAAAATTTAAACATTGGCAACATCCAAACAAAATTCACTTAGTGACCAACTACAGATACAATTCACACAACGACAACATCCAGAGAAAATTCACACACTGACCAAAATCCAGTGAAAATTCTCACAGTGGCCATAACCATAGAAAATCCACACAGTGGCCAAAACTAGAGAAAATTCAAAGTGTCAGAGAAAAATCATATTCACTCAATTCCTACATGTATAGAAAATTCACATATTTAGATAAAATTAGATATATTTACAATTACCTTCATTCCCATCTTTCCCCGTTGCAGCAAGCATAACTCCTTTGTATTGTCCTTTAAAAAATGTTCTATCAAGAAAAAGCAATGACCGACAATATTTGAAACCAGCAATGCATGTATGAAAAGCCACAAACACTCTTTTGAAACGCTTGTTATCTTCAAAATCTAACTCAAAACGACTACCTGGATTGTTCTTCAATGCCTCATCAAAATACCACCGTAATTGATCGAATAACAAACAAGAATCCCCATATGTACTACGTTTTGCTTTTTCAACCCCCAACCAATCACAGTTATAACTGATTGAGACCCCATACTTGTCTTTCATTTCTTTGACAATATCTACTAGACGAGTTAAAGGTTTTGCACTTACCTCTTCAAGTATCAGCTCAAAAACTAAGCTGGATGTCATCCTAGCATGTTTACTAGTATGAACCGCCACACCACACGTATGTTCATTGTTCAAAGTTCTTATGTAAAAGACCCCATTTGTTTTTTCAACTGAAGCATGTACACGCCACATACATCCTCTTGATTCCTTATATGCACATTCTGCCGTAACCCTCAGCTTGTCATTTTTAACATACGTAAACTGAAAGCCAACCTCAATAGCATACTTGCACAAAACAGTACGAAACTCAACCACACCACCCTCAAACGTTTGTTCAACACTCATAATATTATTTCGCCAACCAGCTGGCAATAACACATTTTCTTGGTGAGAACAAAACTTAGAGAGTGAATTCCTTTCAATATCCACCAGCCTATCACATTCACCATCCACAATATCTACCAAATTAGACGCCACTTCATCATCTTGATCAGAAGTACTACGTCTAGTAATTGAAACATCAACTATATCAACACCACGTGCACAAACAACCCTCAACATATTTAGAAAATCAATATCATTTCGAAACATACAATTCGGATGGTCCATAATAGAATATGAAATACATATCATCTCAGGTTGCAAATTCTCCCATGTTTTACACAAAATGCCAACCAATTCCTCAAAATTCAATTCGAATGAAACATTAATGATAATAGTATCATTCCCATATTTGCACAGCAACAACATTGCACTGTCCATCAAAACTGAAAGAAAAAAACAAGAAAAATAATTTGTTCAACATAAAAATACTTAACAAGAACAACATAAAAGTTCAGAGAAATTTCTAATAATTATAATTTTCTTTAGATTATAATAATAAGCTTATAATTTTCTCTGGATTCAAATAAAAGTCCAGAGACATTTACAAACTTATATTCACCTTCAAGATAACAAAAACAAAATCACAGAAAAATTAATGAATCTAGATAAAATCACAGAGAAATTTACTGCTAACTATTAAACACAATTATAGACAAAAAACACAAAGAAAATCTGTTATAAAATTATAAGCTTCTCTATGATTTTCACTGAAGTACAAGCTTGCAATTTTCTTTGCGTCATTCTGCAATATTACACTCATATCAAAATTCAGAGAAATTTACAAACTCATATACACCTTCAAGATTCCCTAAAAACAGTGCACTACCTATCTAAACTAAAAGAAAAAACACAAAAAATAACTTTTGCTCAGAGAAACAAAAACTTATATTCATTTTCTACAAACTAATAATTTTCTCTGAACTACAAACTGAAAGTGAATAACAAATTTATAATTTTCTCTCAACTACAAATAAAAGTAAAGAAAAATTTAAGAACTTACATTCACTTTCTCAGATTCTATCTGCACTAAAAACTAATAATTTGTCCATATGAACTTATAATTTTCTCTGTCATTTTTGTTGGATTATAATAACAAACTTACAATTTTTTCTCTGGACTATATCAACAAAAGTGCAGAGAATGAAATTTCTCTGGTTTAAACAAATTTCTCTGGTTTGAAAAAATAGAGAACAAAACTTATCATTGATCAGCATGTTGATGAAAAACAGAGCACGAAAAATGAAGTCTAATTAGTATGTTAATGAAAAACAGAGTATGAAAAATGAACTCTAAACTTCAAAATTAGCCACACTGTCAACACTCTTTAAAATTGATCAAAAAATAGAGAATGAAAAATTAATTCCAAAAATAAAAATCAACTCTATCAAGCTGGCCTCTGTCTAAAATTGATCAATAACAACAAATGAAAAATCAACTCCAAAAATCATAAACAACTTCACTGAGCTAGCCTCTCTTTTAAATTGATAAAAACTGAAAACAAAAACCTAATGTAAAAATACACTCGAAAAACTAATATGAAATCGGAATCCTTACATAAAATTCAAAAAAAAAAAAAAAAATTCATGTGGAATCTCTATCGAAACTATATCCGATTCAACTCCACTGAAAAACCTACGCGATCAACACACTATAACACCTACACGATCGTCGCAATCTCTATCGTGAAGTCCACTGCAACACTTGCGAAATCCCTACAAAATCTCTACCGTGAAATCAGTTTCTAAAATCTCACCGTGAAGTCAACAATTTGTCAAAATCCAAACGATCTTATGTTATAACGAGGTTAAATTAGGTATTTTATAACATAAAATAAAGTTCAGGGACCTTAGCCATCATAACATATTATTGCGTACCTCTCATTTTATTAAAAGTTAGGGAAGGACCTTAGGCCAATTTTCTCTAAATGTAATATACCCTATTAAGAATGAAAATTTTTAAGAAAAAATACAAATAAGTCCTCCTTTCAAAAAATAATTATTAATAATACATGAAAAAATTTATATTAATAATTAGAGTTATAAAATTTATCATTAATTAATTAATTTTTTTTTTCAAAATAACCACTAATATGTTATTCTTCCAAAATTTTATTGGAATTATGTAATAGTAATAAAAAAATTTCAAATTCCTTACCAAATTTAAAAAAAAGAAAAAGACATGACAAGTGTTGACAAGCTATTCGTCCAGAGAGTCAAAATGACACTGACGCACTCTGTTTTCCTCTCATTGTTTTCCGATACCAAGAAATAACTGCCAAAACCATCGTTGTCAATCTCAATTATCACCGCCCATTCTTCATCCCTCAAACAAGTCTCTCCTACAGTAGTCCAGCAATGGAAAAGAAAATGGAAAACCAAGAAAACAAAACCATCTCAGAAGAAGAACCCACAACCGCCCATGCCATCGCCGATTCATCACCCGCTCGATCTCCCAGTCCCAGTCCCAGTCCCAGTCCTAGTCCTAGTCCTCCTCGGGACCCTAAACCATCGTTGCCGTCGGCTCGATCGCCGGCCGAATCATCGGTATCGTCGGATCTAAGTCATCGGACGTCTCTCAGCCATGGATCCTCCCCTAGGGAAAACCCGCCGGAAAACGTGAAATCTCCGTCGCCGCAGCCGGCTATCAGCCATGGATCCTCCCCTAGGGAAAACGCGCCGGAAAATGTGAAATCTCCGTCGCCGCAGCCGGTGGTGAACAGATTTGTGAGGGAGGAACCGGTGGCGGTGACGAAGTTGGATCCGGGTCCGGGAATAGGAGATGTGGAAGGAGGAGGAAGCGAGCGGCGAACGAGGAGGTCGCTGTCGATTCTGAAGAGAGTGAAGAGAGAGAAGATGGTGAAGAAAGCTGCGTTAGGGTTAAGAATCTGGGGATTAGTTTTCTGCTTGATTTCGTTCGCAGTGATGGCCTCAGACAAGAATAAAGGTTGGGCTCTTGATTCCTTCTACCGATACAAAGAGTTCAGGTGAGTCAATCATACATACAGTATCTGTACTGTCTATTCATGATCAGTACATGATGTAACCATTGATGATGATATACATATACATACATATATATAGGTACTGTATATCGGTGAATGTGGTGGGCTTCATGTATTCAGCTGTGCAGGCGTGCGATCTGGCTTACCATTTTTCTACCGGCAACTATGTCGTCCGGCACCAACTTCGCTATTACTTCGATTTCCTCATGGATCAGGCAAGTCTTTTTTTTTTTTTGGGTTTAAATTCGTTGACTTACTTCTAATTAGTGAGGGAATATATCATTTTAGTGAAATTTTTTTGATAAAGTTGCTATTTTTTTAATACTAACTAAAATTATATTTATCATTTATTTACTAATATGGAAGAAGTAACACAACAGAAAGTATCAAACTCAAACTCAAATTTTTAGAATTTGAATCATTAATCTCACATTATAAATTACTTGTAAATTTTTTTCTTCTATCATTAATTGAGAGCACTATATAAAAGTTAGATTTGCAGTTGTATTCTGTAAATAATTTCTTCCCAAAAATAGAAGGAATACTTATTTTAATTTATTTTAGTTGATTAAAGTTGTGGAATTTCTCTAAATGGGGTCCATTTCGCTATTTTAATCAACCAACAAAATGATTTTCCTCCAACTTGACCAACAAGGTTCATGCTAGTATTTCACAATTGGGGCCCATGGTTTATACATTTTAGGGAAATGTAGTCCAAACCCTTTATAAAAATGACAGCTTAATTTATTTTTTTTCACAAACTTTCTAAGAAAAAAAAAATATAATTGAGTAAAAACAAAACAAATATATATATATATATATATTTCTTTCTTGGATAATATTATTAGAATAACATGTTATCGTTAGAACGTAGAATACGTTATATTCTTGTCGACATAGAATAATTGTCAAATAGAGTAACATGTTATTGTAAGACAAAATAATATATTACTGTCAAACAGAGTAATACATGTTACTATTACTATTTCTATCAATTTCAACCATAATAATTTTTTTTTCAAAAAGAATTTCATAATTAATATAAATCTTATTTGATAGATCTTGATGAAAAAATTTGAAAAATATTAATTTTATTAAAAATTCACATCTACATCAAAAATTATATTATTTTAAAATTTAATATTTTGATAACAGTGATATTTATTGGACTTTTCAAAAAAAATTCTTTATACTTGTCCTTAATATATTAAATTTTTTTTATGAGAAAATTTTGATCAAATCTTCCAATATTTTACTGGCATAGTTGTTTTGAGCAAGGATCCTCCATTTGGATTCTCTGCTTGACTCTTTACTTGGTAGGTTATTGAGTCCACTTTTGAGTCTAATTTCGATGATCTAAATCGTTTATATTTTAAGATTTATTACGTATATCAAACCTGTAAAAAATCAAATTGATCGGATATCGAAAGAACTAAAAATCGTATATTAAAAAAAATTTAATAAACAATTTTATTTTTAAATAAAACTTTTAGTTTACGTGGTTTTCAATATCCGATTGATTTGATTTTTTATAGGTATAATATATATGAAAAATCATAAAATGTGAACAATTTAAATAATCAAAATTAGATTCAAAAGTAGGCCTCATAACCCCCCAAATAAGAAGCCAAGGAAAGGATCCAGAGGAGGATCCTTGCTCAGTTAATCACTCCTTCGATTTGGGTATGTCTCTATTGGAATGTTGTCATGACTTTATAATAAATGGTGGGTGGACCATACACTCTTTGGGTGATGATGTTTATATTCTCTCATCTCATCATCCACGCTACCTGATAATGATGGTGGTCCATAGTGGCCGCGTTGGATTGGCGGTGCGTTGTACAAAATACCCAATTGTGCCGCAGGGGGCCGGTCTGGAGTTGGATTTATCTTTGCCTCGTAATTGAATGATTTTGCAATTTTTTTAAATCTTTTAACTAATTTACAATTTCCCCTTTATCTTTTTAAACACCAAGTGGGCTGGATATAAATTTGTTCATACATTTATTTATTTACTTATTAAGTGTAAACAAAACACAATATAACCTCACTTTGTTTGGTTTTGGTTTTTAAAATTTTTGTTTTTCGTATTTTGTTATTTTTAGTGAATTTTTTAATATCTTAATCAATATTTTTTAATTATATTTTTTAAAATTTACCTAATCTAAATATATTTAAAAATGAAATAGTGTGAAGAAATCTAAAAACAATTCAATAAATACTAACATGTACTCTTTTTTTGATAAATTACAAATATACCCTTGAGATTTACTTAAAATACAGATTAATCCCTGTGATTTGAAAAATTACAAATACCCCTTTATTAGAACTTTTTATGTAACAGAATTAACTAAAAAAAATAAATTTCATAATTGTTTTCCTATACAATAATAAAATTATTTAAATTATTAATTGAAACATATTTTTAACATTATTAAAAACTGTTAATTGACTTGATGATTTATTAATAAAAGGAGCAGTTTGTTATGAAATTAAAAATCTCAGGGGGTGAGGGGGTGATTCGTATTTTAATAAAACCTCAGGGGGTGTATTTGTAATTTATCTTTTTTTTGTGTGTTGTATTTAGTAATTTTTTTTAGACAAAAATTCACAAATTTTGAACTTTTTAATAGGGAATCAATTGTAATTACAATAGAAGTTAAAATTTACAAAATATTTATGAACTCATGGAATCTTTAATTTTAAGAAAAAAATTGCCTCTCTCTCTTCCCTTCTCTCTCTTTTATTTTCTGTCCCTCCCTCTTCAATTCCCCCACGACCCCTAGTCTCCCTTGCTTTCCACACTATCGCCCCCACTTGGGATGCTAGTTGGTGAAAGTGATATATTTTTGTAATTGAAGGGATAAAAATGTATAAGTTTTCATAGATGAAAAATAAAGTGATATTTGATAATAGTTGATGAGATCTTGATCTAATTAAACCTATTTCTTTTATATGGTTTTCAAACTTTTTCCAAAGTTAGAAGTAAAATGCTTTTAAAAAATTTTAATTTGCTCCCACTACAGTTTTGGAATTTTACCTATAGTTTATTTATTTATTTTTTAATTTTTCCCTACAAGGTCTTATATTTTTCCCATTTGAAATTTGTTTCTTTTAATTCTTAAATAAGAAAAAATTCGTATATGATTTGCCTCCATTGTACACAAATTCTAGCTCTGCTCATGAACATAGCACAAATAACAAGTCCCCACAATGACTGTTTAGATGTCCCGTGTTTAAAGCTGTTTGTTTTACCAGTACATATTTAGCAAAGCAAACCTAAAAGGTATATGTATTTACATTTACAGAGATGAAAATCACAATATATATGTATATGTATATGTATATGCACACATATATAGATGTGTGTATTTTTAATAAGGTATAATTTTTTGCTTTCATTAATTTGTGTTCCTGCATTATCATACAACCAAAACAATGCGTGCTTCTTGTAGCATCTATGCCTAAGTAGAATAAAAATATATTACCAAAAGGTTTGACACAATGAAGAACAGCTTAATATTAGCTTCAAGATCAAGATCTTCTTGGTATAAAAATACATGGCATTCCATTCTGCAAGTTACATCATATGGCAATTGTACAAATAGATCTTTTGCAGTGTTTTTTTCTTCTTCTTCTTTTTAATCAATCTTTTGTGAGAATTGCCTGTGGTTCTCTGGGATTTAAGAGTACGCTTGTGTAGTATTATCCCACCAACAAGCTATTCAAGCTAATAATAATTGTTTTAATATATTGTTGTAAACTGCATTTTCTTTTTTATATAGATGTTACAACATATAACATAATGTTGTTTGCCAAAAAAGCAATAGAAATCAAAGGAATGAAAAAGGTGAGATACAAGTGCTAGAACCAGTTGGTTGATTTGTCAGGGACATAAATGAACACTTTTTGGAGCAAAAGAAGACACTTCAAAATTTATCAGCTTAGTGTTATCCGCAATTATTTAAGATCTTATATAGATATTATAGATACAATATTCAAGTACTCATTTTCTTTCTTTCTGTTTCCTTTTTATTCCCATGATTACCTGCATTCTTAGCCTATAGGGGATTTCCCCTCACACTCCTCTCAAGGCTCAATTGTCTAATATGATCAAATACTAAACCCCCAAAGCCCTTTAGCATTGTGGAAGTCCTGTTCATCTTAAGTCAACCTTGTGATTTTCCAGAGTTCATTCTAGTATACTTATGCCATGTTTGGATCTTTTCATAATTAGTATATACTTCTTCATTTCATTTTCTTCTAATCTTTTCTTTTACCTTCATAAATTCCTCCACAAATCCATGATTCAAACATAGCCTTAGTCATATGCAGAGGTCCTTCGTGTTTGTAGTAAAATTGTTTTTCCCCTTAATTTTCTTTGAAAGCATAATTGTTTTTAGTTTATTTTAGTTCTTTATCTCCATTTCCTTCCTCTTTGGGTGGTAGTTGGTAGATTTTCCCCCTCAGCACAAAATGTTACAGCATGAACTAGAAATTGTTGCTTGCAGAGCAGTGTTGGAACAAAATGCATGAAAACAATGAGCGATAAAAGTGCTTTGACCAGTTACTTGATGCTAATGTGCACACAAATTAATGAAGACCTTTTGAAGGTTAAACCCTAAAGGGTCCTGATGGGTTCTTCAAGTATTGTTTTTTTGTTTTTGTTTTTGTTCACCCTTCTTCCTTAGCCTATATGGGTTGATCTCTGCCCACTGTGCCTCCATTCAACTGTTTAGGATGGACCCCTCTACATACCCAATGGCTCTATTTGGTTTTCAATAACTTTTCTGGTATACTTAGTTGAATGCTGGGGCTTTTGTTTTGTTGTTTGAAATGGCAGATTTTGACTTATCTTCTGATGTCGGCATCATCATCAGCTGCCACCCGAGTTGATGACTGGATATCTAACTGGGGGAATGACAAGTTCCCGGTGATGGCAAGTGCATCTGTGGGAGTGTCATTTGTTGCATTTGTGGCCTTGGCTTCCAGCTCTCTCATCTCTGGTTATACACTTTTCACTTTCAGATCTACATAATGATTAAGACCCCTCCTTGGGGTCGGTCTATTACTCATCTCTATGTATCTTGATGAAATGTTGTATAGGTAAAGGCAATATTGTCATAGAAATTCTTTAGTGTTGTGTATAGGGAAATATATGTTTTGGATCATCTTTTTGTAACAATTGCAATAACTAATGCTTGTAATAGCATATTGCTACTTATGTTCCAAATTAGTTTGAATGGTTTTTGATTGAAAGGGCACGGGTAAGTACTTTGTGTTTTTATTTAAAATAATAATAATAGTAAATAAAAAATTTACTGGGTGTTTTTCTGATTCTTTTACTTTGGTCTGTCATTTTTTCCCCCTTGATTCACAAGATGCTATAAACATACTTCTGTGGTTCTCCAAAAAAATAGTATCAGATGATATAATTTGAACATGTTAATAGTAACTTAGTAACACAATGGAAGGTGTTTGACAAAACATCATTTGAACATGTTTCAACTGGGTAAGGATAAATTATTGAAAGCAAGTTTGTCCAAAACCAACATGGTGTTTGTTTGGATTTTTCTAAAACTAAAAATTGATGTGTGGCACTGTTTCCATTGGGCTGAAGATTCTCAGATTCAAGAGTGTCATTTGGTATGGTTTTCCTTTATTGTTTTTTAACTGTTGTAAAGAGAAAAACAAAAATTGCCACAAAAAAGTTTGTTTGACAACTTGTTTTCAAAAATTAATTTCAGAAATATTGTTGGGTCTCAAGTGATTTTTTTTTCATCTGTTATTGAATTTGAATGAGGGGCTTGTCATCCTCGGTTTTGATTCATACCAAATATTAAAAAGTGTGCGACTTTTCATTTTCATTTTTTTGTATTTTTTTAAACAAACAATAAATAGTTTGAAAAGGCCCATTTTTTTTCTTCCGTTTTTGTATGAAAATTGTGTTAAATAAAAATTTCACTCCATACAAGTTTTTTTTAATATATATTTAATCAAACAATTCTTTTGTATTTTTAAAAATAAAAAATGAAGATGACACCAAATAGGCTTTTTAATATTAATAAAATAAAAAAAAAATAAGTTTAAGATCCCTTAACTATTTTTTATAATGAAAGTGGTTCATACTATTTTTTTTAATGATATTTAGGGTTGGTTTGGGATGTCTTAAAAAAGTATACTTTTTGACTTATTGGTGGATTTAAGTTGAGTTTGATGTGATGTACTAAAGAGGTGATGTGATTTAAATAAGATGATTTGACTTAAATAAGATAGGAATTTTTTAACTTTTTGACTTATTTAAGTTATGCCAAACTAGTCTTTAAAGTCCCTATTCATATATCACATGGAAATGTGACTCTCATAGATCAAACTCATTTCTCTCTCTCTCTCTCTATACCTTCTCTATTTCATCTCTCTCTGGGGTAGCTGGGACTCCGAGCTCCGCCTCTGGGACCTTTCCCCCGGCATCACTGCTCGCCGCTTTGTCGGCTACTCCAAATACGTCCAACAGAAGAAGAAACAGTGGCCCTACTGGCCCTAAAGTCTAATTCTCTCTCTTTCTCTATCTCTATATGTATTTGATCAGTGATTTAGGGTTTTGGGTTTTGATTTTGATTGTGTGATCTGCTTTTGTGTTTATTCATTGCAGTCACTGTGCAATGCATGTGGGATCAGAAGCAGGAAGAAGATAAGAGCACTTTTGGGTCTGAAAACAGAGCACAAGAAATCAAAGAAAACCAACAATCACAATAATGGAAGCAACACTAGTAAATTGGGTGATTCATTGAAGAGGAAGCTATTAGGGTTTGGGAGAGAAGTGGTGGTGCAGAGATCGTCAGTGGAGGAGCTGTGGCGGCGGAGGAAGCTGGGGGAGGAAGAGCAGCAAGCAGCTATGTTGTCAATGGCTCTGTCATGTGGCTCTGTTTATGCTTAAGCCCTTTCAGATTTTTTAAGTACTAATTTTAGTGTTATGATTATTATTAGTAGTAGTAAATGAGAAAGAAGATTTTAATGTTGTCAATAAGTGTATCTTCTAGTATCTTTTCTGACATAGCGGAATAAATCACATGAGATTAGATATCGTTCTAGTAGACGAGAATTCTTGAATTCACAAGAATATCCTTGAATCCACAAGGAGATAGAAGAAAAGCTCTTTAAAATATTATTGAATGAATAAAAATTACATATGCTTGTAGGCTTATTTATAATAGACTAAACCTAATACTTGTAGGAAAAGTGATTCCAAAATAAATTAGGAAACTTAAATCAACATAAATTAAGAAATCTAAGAGAACTAGGAAATCTAAGAGACTAAAAATTCTAAACTATTTAAAATCCTAGTAAAAAACTTAATTCTAAATAATAAAATTAAGAAATATAAAAATTATAGAATTTTGTTCTACATCTTTCTTGCCTTTTGTTGGTCCAATTGTTCCAAAAAGTCTTCGGCTACTTGTTCTACATCAGTCCCTTCTTCTTGGAGAGAACTCGACCTCGAGTTCGATTCTGGATAGAGGGGTTCTTCAGCATGATACTCATATAAATCAGCTACATTAAAAGTCTTGGAAATCTTCATGTCGTCTGGTAGCTTAATCACATAAGCATTGTCATTCATTTTCTTCAACACCCTATATGGACCATACTTGTGAGGCTTCAATTTGTTGTATGTGCCAACTAGAAATCTGTCTTTGCGCAAGAACACCATTACTGAATCTCCTTCCTTGAACAGTTTGGAGCGCTGATGGTTGTCTGTAGCTGCCTTATATTTGGTAGTTGTTTCCTCCAACTTCTGTCGTACTTCTTCTTGTACTGCTTGGGCTTGTTTGGCCATGGTTTCGACGGCAGTACTCATTCCTGGACCCCGAGGCAAACGAAGCAAATCAACTACATGTTTTGGAGGCGTGACATACACTAGAGAGAATGGTGACTTTCCTGTGGCACTATGAACTGCGCTATTATATGCGAATTCTGCTTGAGGCAAAGCAAGATCCCATTGCTTTGGTTTGTCTCCACAAATGCTGCGAACCAAATTGCCCAAAGTCCTATTAGTCACCTCTGTTTGACCATCTGTTTGAGGATGCGGGGTTGAATTACGATTCAAGGCTGTGTTAAATATCCTCCACAAAGTCACCCAGAAGTGGCTAAGGAACTTGACATCACGATCTGAGGTAATGGATTGAGGGACTCCATGCAAACGAACTACTTCTCGAAAGAATAATCGAGCCACATGAGAGGCGTCTGAAGTCTTTTGACAAGGAATAAAATGCGCCATCTTTGAAAACTTGTCAACCACTACGAACACAGAATCAACTCTACGTTGGGTACGAGGGATACTTGACAAATGTAGCACTTCCTCACAAAATTGCCAACATCTCGCTTCAACTGAGGCCAGAAATATCGTTCTTCCATACTTGCGATAGTCTTGTCCCTGCCCAAATGTTCACTTAAGCCACTATCATGGAGATCTCGAATTAGTTTCTCTCGCAAAGAGCTACGGGGAATGCATAAACGATTTCCGTGAAATAGATAGGCATCAGTGATGTGGAAATCAGTGACTGGTTGTCTTTGAATACACTTTGCCCATATTTCCTTGAAGTCATCATCGTCAGGATAAAGTTCTTTCAGGAACTCAAAACCCATAATCTCATGTGTCAACGTGACTAATAAACTAGCCCGTCGACTCAAGGCATCCGCGACTCGATTCAAAACCCCTGATTTGTGGCGAATAGTAAAAGAAAATTTTTGAAGGAAAGTAGACCATCTTACATGCATGTTATCTAGGTGCTTCTGGCTGTTGATAAACTTTAAGGCTTGATGATCAGTATACAACACAAACTCTCTCTGTATCAAGTAGTGTTCCCAATGCTTCAAAGCTCGAACCACTGCATAAAATTCTTGGTCGTAAGTGCTCCACTTTTGCCGAGCTTCACTTAATTTTTCACTAAAAAAGGCCACGGGTTTATGTTCTTGAGATAGGATAGCCCCAATGCCCACACCACTGGCATCACACTCTACCTAAAAAATTTTCTCAAAACTGGGCAAAGCTAGCACTGGTGCAGTGCACAACTTCTCTTTGACCAGCAGGAAGCTCTCTTCTGCATCATCATCCCACAGGAATTTTCCTTTCTTCATGCACTTTGTTATTGGTGCCATAATAGTGCTGAAACTTCGAATGAAACGCCTATAAAACGTAGCCAACCCATGGAAACTCCGAACATCATTAACAGTCTTGGGTGTTGGCCACTCTTGGATGGCTTGAACCTTCTCTTGATCCACATGAATGCCATCTGAACTAACCACATAACCCAAGAACAGCAAACTACTTGTAAGGAAACTACACTTCTTAAGGTTAATGTACAACTTGCTTACCTCCAGTGTTGTCAACACCTCTCGTAAATGGGCCATGTTGTCCTCCTCTGATTTACTGTAGATTAATATGTCATCAAAGTAAACCACGACAAATTTCCCAGTGAAAGGTCGTAATACTTGTTGCATCACTCGCATGAAGTTGTTGGGAGCATTAGAAAGGCCAAATGGCATAACCAACCATTCATACAAACCATCCTTAGTCTTGAATGCTGTTTTCCATTCATCCCCAGGACGGATTCGAATTTGATGGTACCCACTTCGCAGATCGATCTTTGAAAACCACTTTGATCCTTCTAGCATGTCCAACATATCATCTAATCGTGGAATGGGAAATCTATACTTGATAGTAATCTTGTTAATGGCTCGGCTGTCTACACACATTTGACAACTTCCATCTTTCTTTGGCGTTAATAATGCCAGAACAGCACATGGACTTAGGCTTTCACGAATAAGTCCCTTTCGCAGCAATTCTTCGACTTTCTCCCGCAGGATCTCACCCTATTTTGGACTTATTCTATAGTGTGGTAGGTTTGGCAGACTTGCTCCTGGTATGAAATCAATTTGATGTTGAATGTCCCTCATGGGTGGAAGTTCATCTGGCAACTCGTCAGCAGTAAGCTCTTGGAATTCCTCCAACAGTGGTTGAATTTTCTGAGGGATTGGTGTGACTGTATTCTCCTTGGCCACAGGTACCATTGTTTTCACAACCATAGTATATAACTCTTGTGAAGTTTTAGCATCTGCCACAAACTCGGCCTCTGAATTGGTTATAGTGAGGAAAGACTTCGCTTCGACTTTCGGAGGCACTGTGTGTTGCTTTAAGGGACTCATAGCAATTTTATGAGACCCCAAATTGAACACATACGTGTTGTCTCGCCCTCTAAATGTAATATCCACATCAAATTGCCAAGGTCTTCCAAGTAATACACGATTAGCATCCATATCAACCACATCACATAATACATCGGATTTATAATGTTTGCCAATAGAAATAGGTACCTTACATACTTCGGTTATCTTGACAGCAGGTCCTTTTTTGATCCAGCCAATACTGTAGGGAGAGGGGTGTGGTTCAGGAGACAAGTTCAGGTGTGTTACCAATCGTTTAGCCACAAAATTTTCACAATTTTCACTGTCCACAATAAGGTCACACACCTTTTGATTTATGGTACAACAAGAGCGAAAAATACTGTGACGTTGACTGAGGTCCTCAGTTTTTGGTGTAAATAGAACCCTTTGAACTATACAGTTGACTCGTTCTCCTTCTTCTCTGGCAAGTTCAGCACCTTCATACTGATCACCTTCATGTTCTGTATCTCTATTATCTCCAATTTCATCATCTTCTTCAACTAAATTAGCAGTCCTTCTTTCTGGGCAGACATTAGAGTGATGGCCAGGCGTACCACATCTATAACACTTATCCGTTGTTGGTTTGGCATAAGGATTTGTGTTTCGAGGTGCCTCTCTGCTACTTGATCCAGTCATCTGGTTTCCTCCTCCACCAGCGGTACCCCTTTGCTGATTTACTGGAACTGTTGGTTGGGCAGCCCCTTTTCCTTTTTCCCTAGTGGGAAATGATGAATTAGGAAGGTTCTGACGATATCCAGAATAGATTGTCTTGAGCTCCATTAGCTTGGCTTTGAGAGCCATATTATGTGCTTCATCCACAGTCCACACTACTGATAGCCCCATCTTCTCTCGAATGGTTAATTTTAACTCATTAAGATACCAGGCTACACGCTGTCCTTCGGTCTCATTCAGATTATTGCGATCTGAAAGTCCGCAAAATTAAGTTGTATAATCAAATATAGATCGGCTTCCTTGGTTGCAATTTTGGTACAACTGAAACAAGTATTGATCATAATCTGGTGGTAAAAATCTGTCTTGGAGGAGTTGTTTCATCTGACGCCAAGTCCGTACAGATTCTTTTCCTTGTCGATGCCTATTTTTCTGAAATTGATCCCACCATACCGCAACACCTTCTTTTAGTTTGTACACCACCAATTTCACCATCTTTGATTCCGAAACATCCATCATCCCAAAAAATCGCTCCACCTCTGAAAGCCAGTCAAGAAAATCCCCAATATGTAGATTTCCATTGAACTGGGGCAAATCTATCTTCATTCGGTACTCATCGAACCCTTGTTGTTGTTGCCTTCGGGGTTGATAGTTGGCTGGAAGTGGTTCAAACTCTGGTTCAGACTCCTCCTTACTATCAGATGGACAACGAAGGGGACGTCTAGGAGCATTCTGAACAGGTTGACTTTGGGCAAATCCTTCGGTGCGCACTCTGTTCTGGTTAACAGGTTGGCCTTGGGCAACTCCCTCAGCACGGACCCTATCAACCACTGGTGGCTTGTTGTTGGCATTGAGATTCAGGCCAATAAGCAGATCACGAATTTCGTTCAATTGCTCTTGCTGTTTCTCATATGCTACCCATAGGGCCTCGACCCCACGATCACTGCCAGTAGGGTTTGCATGATCTACTCTGTCTTGTGCCATTGAGCCAGGTGAATCCTTGCTCTGATACCACTCGACGCAGTGGAATAAATCACACGAGACTAGATATCGTTCTAGTAGACGAGAATTCTTGAATCCACTAGAACACCCTTGAATCCACAAGAAGATAGAAGAAAAGCTCTTTAAAATATTATTGAATGAATAAAAATTACATATGCTTGTGGGCTTATTTATAATAGACTAAACCTAATACTTGTAGGAAAAGTGATTCCAAAATAAATTAGGAAACTTAAATCAACACAAATTAAGAAATCTAAGAGAACTAGGAAACCTAAGAGACTAAAAATTCTAAACTATTTAAAATCCTAGTCGAAAACCTAATTCTAAATAATAAAATTAAGAAATATAAAAATTATAGAATTTTGTTCTACATCTTTCTTGCATTTTGTCGGTCCAATTGTTCCAAGAAGTTTTCGACTACTTGTTCTACATCATTTTCTAAGTTAATTTTGTTTTTATTTTATTTTCTTTTTATATTCAATTGGGCTTAGTTTTGATGAATGTCTACTAACTATGTTTGAGAGTTGGAGAAGAATTAAAGAGGAATGTAAGAATGAGAGGAGATTAATTCTAATTCCATTTCTATTTTGGCTAATATTTTCTTTTATTCCTTAGAAATAAGTTAAACTAAAAGAATCATGACATTTTCTATTGCGAGGAATTTTATAAGCTATGGCCTCAGAAATTTCAATATAATGGAGTAACACAAGTAGAAAAAAATCTCTTAAAAATGTATCTTCTCTCAGTTATGCTTCTTTTTTTGTATAGGTTTCAGTCACAGATGTTCAATGAACTTAATAACTGTTATTTCATATAGGCAACCCAAGATGGGGTGAATTGGGTTATTTAAATTTTTTTTTACAATATTAGATTTTATAAACACAATATTCACAAATAAAAAACATAATAATAATTATCAATATAAAAAATAAAAGAGATAGGGAGAGAAAATCAAACACTGAGATTTATAGTGGTTCGACACGTCAGGCCTATGTCCACTACCCAAGGAATCTCTTTGAGAATTTCTTTACTATCAAAATGAATTAATACACCACCAAGTCTTTACCAAGCTTGTGGATTTTGCACAGGATTTATTATTATCTATTGAGCTTCACTTAACAATAAATGTCTCACCTTTACAAAATCTCTCACAAAAATAATGAGTAAAAATAAGTGGTACTTAAACCCTCTTTTACAATAATTCTCTCACAAAGAGTAGATATGAAAGTGTAAGATCAAAGGTTACACTTAGATCTAAAAGTGAAATAGTAGAATACAATATACTCAAAATTTTAGAGCACACAGAAATTTTTCTCTTCAAGTTCTTAATTTTTCTCTACATACAACACTTTTATTTATACACAAAAATACACCCGTTAGAAGTAGGACCCTCATTGCTAACGTCATGGATTACATGGGTACGCTCCTTGATTCAAATGGACAGCAAATGATAATTTTCTTTTCCTTTTTTGTTTTGTCAAACATGGAGCCACCGCTTTTGTAGACAATTTGATACAAACAACTTTCAAACAAGCAAATGATTTCTCTATTTTTTTTCTTCTTGTTTTATTATAATATATATGTGTGTGTGTGTGTGTGTGTGTGACATGATACAAAATTCAAACATGGAGACATCGTTTTGTAGGCAATTTGATACAAAATTCACTACTTTCAAACAAACAAATGATTTGCTCCATCTTTTTCTTCTTGTTTTATTATATAATATATATATGTGTGTGTGTGACATTATATAATCAATGTAGTGTAAAAAATCTAATTGCTCACGTGATGTATTCTATTTATATTATATGCATTATATATAATATTCTAATCAAATATTTACATATATAGTAAAATCTCTTTAAATAATATTTATAATAGATCTGAAAATATATACCTTTTTTAAATTTTTGTAGAGATTTTAAACTAAACATAACCTACCACTCCATGTGGATATATCACTTTTTGTCAAAAGAAGACAACTCATCAATATAAAATTTATCAAAATAATATAATCAATCAATATCAAATTTGTCAAAAGATGAATAGTGATCAGTCTAATTTTTCAAAAAGTGAATAGTAAAAAATATTTTTATTTAAATAATATTTAACAAATGTATCATACAATATATATTTTAAACAGATAATATTTTGTGTCAAATAATATGTATATTAAAAAAATCAAATTTTGGCAAATAATATTTTAGACATCATCAAAATTAAACAATATGATTAACAACAACTAAATGGATTTTCAGGGCTAGCCCGATCCTTAAATTTGTCCCATTTTTTGTGTATCTTTTTGTAAATTTCTCTGAGTTTTTGTGATTTTCTCTAAGAATTTATCAGTTGACTATCTGGGAAAGTTTGGAACTCTAGATTTAGGGTATTGGTAGTGAGAAATGTATGAATTGAACAATTTATTTGCAATAACTTTTTAAATCAATAGAAGACCTATTTTCTCTGGGTTTCAGTCTCTGGTCCAGAATTTTCTCTGGTGAGCACTTTACTTTGGTTGTGTACTATTAGTATATATATATATATTATACTTCTTATTCTTCCTCTTCTATTTAATTGATAAACAATTTGATTGGTAAAGGATTTGGAATTTTCTCTGATTTCAATTTTCTCTAGTACAAGATTTTGAATTTTCTCTGGTTTCATAGAGAAAGGATTCTACAGAAGTAAACAATTATGTTCAGAGAAATTTCAATTTTCTCTAGAGAGAAGGGAAATTTCTCTAGAGAGAAGGGAAGGCCAGAGAAGTTCTCTGGAGATTAGGTCAGAGAAATTTGAAAGTCTAGAGAAATTTTGTTTCTTGGTTGTACTTAGTGCAACAATTTTGTATATGATTTGTCTGGTGTGCACATTTCTCTTTGCATCAATGCTGGTAGTGGTGTTGTTGTTGTTTTGCGCCCCCCCTCTTTTTTTTTTTTTTTGAGTTAAAAAACATAGCTGTTAGTTCTTTACATAATCTGAAAATTTCTCTGGAGAGAAACAGAGACTTTCTCTGGGTTGGATAGAATTTCTTTTGTCCAGAATTTCTCTGGATAAAATTTCTGTAGATCAAATTGAGGGACCTTAGACATTATGAAAATATTAGATGTTCTTTATGCAATAAAATCTTAATATCAGGGATCCTAAAAAAAAAGTCCCAAAAATAAATAACATAAATTAAAATTGCAAGCAGTAAAATAGAGCTCATTAAACTAGGATCCGATGATATTCAAATTTGTTAATTATGGTAACACTATTAATATAAGAGATGTTACATATCATCAAATGAATTTTATCATATTCCATCTCCAATATAAATGTACACGATATTTATATTATTTTATTATATTTTAAAAAATAAAAATAAAATGATTAGTATGATTTTAAAAATAGATTATCTTATTTTTTTTAAAAATAATTATAATAATATAATATAACTATAATTAAAAAATAAATTTAATTTCATAAATAATCGACATAAAAGCATACAAAATAAAGAAATCGAATCATAGGAGCAAGGGGTAATTCAATTTTTAGAAAATCGAGTATATTAAGATGGACTGAAACAAACTACTTTCTTCAATCAATTATAGATGTCAATCATTATTTAAAAAATGATTGCTCATTTTTTTTTTGTTGAAGAAAGCAACAATAAAACTATGTCCCTATAATTATTAGATAAATTTTTTGAATGATATAAGCACTAATATTAAATTAAAAAATAAAAAAATCAAAATCAAACCCCTTGCAAACCGAACTGAACAATTCAGTCCTCTTCCGGCCACTAAAGTAGTGTGGTGGGAAGTAGGGGTGGACGCGGGTCGATTGCGGTCACGGAATCTTTAATTTGTTATTTGTCTGTTATAATGATGGATTGAAGAAAATCAATCTGCATCCGTTCGCTAATTCGGTGGATGTGGATTGAGCGGATTGGCGGATGAATATGAATCGGTTGGCGGTTTAAAATTTTATAAATTTTTAACATAATTTAACTTGTGCACTTTTTAAAAAAAAGAAAAAAAATGTTACAGTCAATGATTTAAAAAAATATTACAATCACTACATGCCTCATCTAAAGAAAGAAAATTTGAAACTTTAGAATATTACAATCACTGCATGCCTCATCCACATATTACAATCATAGCATGTCTCAACCACATAAAGTATTATAATTTATGGTTCTTAAATATAAAAACAATTCAAACCACCAAAACCATGAATATAGCAGTAGTAGAGATTGTATATCTTTGTATTGTTACGTTTATATCTATTTTTGAAAACAAAAACCAATTAGCATATATCATTTTTTTTATTTATTATTTTTAGAGTTAGATTTAAAAATAAAATAATATAGATAAATAATACATTTATTTTTTTCAATTCAAAAATATGTTCAAGTTGAATTTTTTTTTTCAACAGAATATTTAAACTCTTCTTCAATTGAAAACATAAACAGAATATTTAAATGAATTGAAAACACAAAGCCTTACAAATTACTACGGATGCTCGCGGTTTGGTAGTTCGGTTACGGCCAAAGGAACCTCAAATCCACTATCCGTCCAAAACTAGGCGGATTGGAAAAAATCAATCTGCAACTGTTCGCTTGTCATCACGCATTCGTTTAAAATGCGACGAATCAGTTCGGTTCGGTCAGTTTAAATGGATCGGTATATCCGTTATTCACCCCTAGTGGGAAGAAAGAAATGGATTATTTGTTGTCAAAAACATTATAAACGCCCAAACAATTCTTAAGTCTCGTTTGAAAATTAATTATTTTAATAATTTTTTAATTTTAAATAAAAAATTATATAAAAAATAACAAGAGTATTACAATAATTTATAATTTTTTTTTTCACCCATACATTCTATCTGAGAGATTGTCAAGGTCTGCTGCTGAAAGTTGGTTGTAGAAGTCATCACCCATGGTTGGTTCATTTCCCCATTGGTTATCTTGGCCATCTTCTCCCATTAGTGGTGACTCATGAGAGACGTTATGCTGATAGTTGGGATACTGGCTTTCATTGACGAATGTTTCTTTGCTGAAGGGATAACCAGGGATAACTAGGTTATAGTATATCTTCTGATTTCTATCTTCGCAAACTAGATGTCCATAATTTCTGTTATACGCTAATAGAGGATTATTAGTAAATTTTCTCCATTTATTGAGCTGGTCTTTGAGTGAAAATTTTCTGCATGGCCAGGGTCTTCAATTGAGAAGTCTTGGATACCCTGGAAATGTTGAGGTTCCTCTAAGGTGCATTTTATGCTTAGCTGGGATGCACCTTATTCCTTTCCACTCTGGTAACTTTCTATCAATTAATGCTTCTACATAGGGATGATGCTCTTCCATTACACAGAGCACTGCATGAGCAAGTTTATTTCCAAAACTATCTGTCTGATCTGGATCTGAGAAAATTATTCTAGAGACAAACCCATAACCTAACAATTGTGAGGCTGTTAGATAATGTGTTTTGCCCCTAATCTCTATCTCCAATGGTTCGAAGGTTGCTAGATTTATCTGGCAAAGACAGATGCTGAAATCTAGATTACACTGACATTGACCAAAACATTCCGGCCTGTCCATACATCTTTCCTCTTCTAAGCAAGGCTGCTCTTCATCTTCGTAGAGATAAATCCATTGATAAGCTATACCAGGGCATTGAACTCCTGCTATGGCGAGGTCTTGAAGAAACTGCTGTATAGTGACTAACTAGCTATTTCTGCTATCTTCGGCTAAGGTGTATATATAGGGTTTAAGGTCCTCTATTACTTGGCTTTTCTCACAAAAAGATCGAATGATAGAATGCTTGAAAAAATACATTCTAGCACTCAATTGTTCAAATTCCTCACCGGTAGGGGTGTGCACGGTGCGGGTCGGTGCGGTTTGAAAGAAAAATAGAAACCGTATGGCGGGTGACGGATTGATAACAATGTCACTAGAATTTGTCATTTTCCTTATAAAAAACCGGCGGTTCGATTGGCAAATAATGGCAGATTTGCCTTGGCGATTCGGGCGGATTGGCGGTTTATAAAAAATATAATTCAAATTATAAAACTTAAATCAAAGAGTAAAAAAAAGACGAGAGATACCGTGATGTTAAGCATCTTGCGAAGCTTTTTTCTGATGCAGCAAGTGTAGCAACAACATGATAATATCAACAACTATGCCATCAGTTCATTACAAGCATCTGTGAAAGCTACAATGATCAAATATAATACATAAAATTAATATCATTAAGGATTTACAGTATATTGAAAATGTTTACTGTTGAAAAGTATTTAGATTGAAAAGTGAGTTGATGCAAGTTTACAACATGGCCAGAAAAAAAAAAGATTGAAAAGTGAATTGGAATCCAACTTTATTTTGGATTACTGACATCTTGAATTCCCCTCAAGTAGTAATGTAATACTATATTCTAAGGTATAGAACAGCAAGCAAACTTAAGTAAAAAAGAATTTGTAGAATCTTATAAAACATGATTTAATAGTGGTGCGGGTCAGTGCGGTTCGAAAGAAAAATAGAAACATGGCGGATTGATAAAAGTGTCACTAGAACTTGCCATTTTTCTTACCAAAAATTGGTGGTTTGATTGGCAAATAATAACGAATTTGTCTTGGTGGTGCAGCCCAGTGCGGTTTTGGCGGTTTCGGTGGTTTCGGCGGTATTATGCACACCCTTACTCACCGGTGAGTTGTCTGATTTCTAGGTTTGGAAAGGAGGCGGTTGCTTTTCCTGGAGCTAATTTTTTAAGCTGGTTGGTTAGGGTTCGAATGGTTGCTCTCAATTATTTTTCTTCGTCTTGGAGCTATTCTAGCTCTTCACTGACCTTTTTGCCTTTTTTCATAATTTTCTTGAAATTTCTGGTAAGGCCTTCACAATGTCTGCACATTTGGAGAGGATTTTGAGAATCTATCTGAGGATTATTACTACTACTTCCAGTACTACTACTTCCAATTATCTGGCTAATTGGAACTCCACTAGTAGCAAGAATGGTTGACTGCATCTTGGCCAATATGTCCAAGTAATCTTTAGCTATCTGGCTAATAAAGTAACTGGTTCCTATTTGTCTTTGGGCATATGTACTAGCTAACTCAAAATCATAAAATCCTTTATACTGAGGTGTGGGAAAATTTTTAACTAAGGGTTCGACTTCTATCCAATCATGGTAAATACCAGGTTTGGTTCCTTTAGCTACTACATAAAAAGACAAACTTTTAGATAAGGGTTTATTCTGGATTTTTGAAAAATATATACTAAGAGAGTTTAAAGGCTGACAGACGATTAGTTGGGTGGTTATGACTGTTCCAAAGGTTATTTAGAAGACACTGTTGAACTGGGTCTAGCTCAATTCCTGTTAATGGTTTGAATTTGTTTTTGCCTTCATGAATGGGAAGGGCAAATCCCCCAAAGTTCATGGTTTTGCTGTTCTCCATTATCTGCACAAAAATTAAACTGGTTATTTTTTTTCTCTAAATAAATCTTCCTACTTAGCCAATCTGTTAATTTATTATCACTCCCTTTAATATGTTCAAATTCTACTTTAATATGTTCAAATTTTACTTTATATCCTACTATACAATCTAAAAATTTTGCCCATCTTCTGGTACTTAGTTTGCACTCATTAAGTTTGTTATGAATCTAACTATAGCTTCACAGTCTGTTCTGATTATAAAGGGCTTGTGCAAAAATTATCTAAATTTGTTTATTGCACATACTATTCCTAATATCTCAAAATCTAGGATGGTCATGGTCGTGTCTTTTTTGTTAAATTTTCTAGAACTATATCTACAAATGCGCTCTTTATTTTTACTATCATATTTGTTAGGTTTAGCTAATAATACTGTTCTCCATCCTAACTGACTTGCATCTGTCTCTACGACTATATATTCTGATGTAAGGGAAGTTGTAGGTCAGGTAGATTTCTACAAATGTCTTTTATTTTTCTAACCAAAGCTATGTCTTGTTGATTGAAATGTTTTTGCCCTGTAGGTGTGGTTTTACTGTATAGGGGTCCTATTATTTTACTAAGGTTAGGAATGAACATTCGTGCATAATTTAAAATTCCTAAAAATGATTGGAGTTGTTTTGTGTCCTCTAATTTATCTGGATAATCTAAAATTTTCTTAACTATGTGAGGTTGTAGCCTGATTTTTCCATCTCCTAACTCCATTCCTAAAAATTCTATATGAGGTTTATTTAATACCATTTTCCTCTTACTAATTATCATTCCATTATTTATGAATTCTTCTAATACTATATATAAATGATCTATGTGACTATTTTTATCTGGACTGAATACTAATATGTCATCTATGTATACCAGTATAAAACTATATTTATTAAATATACTATCCATCTTATGCTGAAATATGGAAGGTGCATTTTTTAGTCCAAAAGGCATGACTAGCCACTCATAATGTCCTTGTGGGCAACAAAAGGCTGTCCATGGTATGCTTTCCTTTTCTATTTTTATCTGCCAAAATCCTAACTTGCAATCAAATTTGCTAAATATTTTTGCTGTCTGTATTCTATTTATGAGTTGATCTTTATCTGGTATATTATATTTATCATCTTCTGTATTGTCATTTAATTTTTTATAATTTATAACCATTCTAGCTTTTCCTCTTTTTATTTCTGCATGATTTCTTACCATAAATGTGGCGCTCCTATGTGGGCTAATACTTGGTCTAATTACTCCTAAATCTAATAACTCTTTAATCTGTGTCCTAAATTCTTCTATGTCTGTTGGCGTATGATCTATTTGTGCTGATGTAATCCTATAATCTATATTTTTTATATCTAAACTAGCTAAAACTTTATTTCTTTCCCAGTATTTCATGGGCTGTTCACCTAAAATTTCTGTTGTTTCAGCTAATCTTATTATTTCATCTAAATCATTTTCTGTTCTTCTGTATACTAGTTTTTTCTTTAATTTTCCTATTTTTGCAAAAATTAATTCTATGTTAACAATTTGTTGAAAATCTTCTAGGTTCCAATGGTCTCTATTTTCTTCAAAATTAAACTCTCCTAAATCCTTTAATTCATAATTTTCTATGTCTAAATTTTCTAAAGAAGTATTTGCTATCTCATTAAGTATATACTTTTGGGCTAGCTCGGGAAAGATGTTTCTACTAGGAAATAAAAAACTAGCGGGAACTGAATCTACTCCTATGATACCACCACGCTTCGCACGCAACTCTGATGAATGGGCAATGGTGCTAAGGGCATATGCTGTGGGTGTATGTATAGTTTGTTTGAAGAAACTGATGTTGTTTGGCATATAAACATGCTGCCATGTAGGCTAAGTATGAAGTTAAGTCGTAAGATGAAAGGATGATTTTGTCGAGTATTTTCAATCTAAACTTGAGGTAAAGGGAACCATTTTATATGTTGAGTTTGAGAACCTAGATGATGAAAACTAATCTGTGCACCATTGATGCAATGTATATATGTTTGTTTAGTGCCATCGGCTATACTGACTAAAGCTGGGGTTGTTGAAGCTATGCTCCATCCTGGTGGAACTATGTGTTGTTCAACATATGATTTACTGGCTCCTGTATCTATCATGGCATCTATACTAAGGGTTTTTTTCTGCAAATTTAATTACACAAGAGATCTCAACTAAATTTGGTTTGGGTATAACGGGATAATTAAATGGTAAATATGTATTATCTGAATCAACTAGGTTGACTAATTCTAAAGAGTTCATATGCTCTTCGACAAGTTTATCTTTTAAAGGGTACTTAATATGAAATTGTTCTAGCTGCTGTCTAAGCTGTCTATTTTCTGCTTCTAAACATTCTATGTCAAAATTAGCTTTAGTTTCTACCTCTCGTATTTGTAACTTAAGTTCTCTTACTTGTATTTCTAATTTTCTAATTGTTAGATGTAATTCTCTGCTTTCTATACTCTGATCTTCTAACAGCTCGCTGTTATTTTCTGATGTTATCTTATGTGTCATGTTTAATTTTTCTAGACAGACTATACGATAGGTTATACTGCAAAACAAACACTGAGCTTTTTTATTTTTAGCGGGAAACCAATTACAATAACCGCATCTAGTGGTATCAAATCCTAGTCCTATTTGAAAATTATGCTGACATTCATTATCTGCATTACATTCTATCATAAAGAAAGTGTCATGAGAAGAGTGCATTCCGATTTCTTGGTTAAGTTGTCCTAAAAGATTATCTACGCCCGTATCACTTTCTGAATCACTATCTGAACTTATAGCTCCTATTTGATATTCATAATCACTGACTATGCTATAGACTTCTGAATCATCACTATTTATGCTAACTATATCTTCTTCTATGTCTTCTATTATATGTAGTCTTTCTATTTGTTTATTAGTATTAGGCCTTTGTCTTTTTGGGCAAGCTTTTGCAAAATGATTGGGTTCTCCACATATAAAACAATTGCATTTTTTATTGTTGGGTTTTCAAATATATCTTTGTTTTCTTTTATCCTTTTCTTCTTTGGGTAGTCACTTATAGTTTATCCTATTAAAAGTTCTACTCTTTCTAATGAATTTCTATTTTTTCCATTGTTTTCTATATTTTTTCTTCCAATATTTTTCTTTTCTATATTTTCCATATTTTTTTTGTATTTTTTCCTATTATATTTATCTTCATATTGCTGAGGAGTATATATTACATTGCTATAAAAATCATAATTTTATTTTTTCAAATCTTTCTGTATTTTGACATCTATACATTTTTCTCTGAGCCTATGAAATGTAAAAACTATCCTAGGTCCTATTCCTAAGGTTCCTTTTATTTTTACTTCTCTTGAGGCTATTTTTGCTGGTAAGTTGGTATAATAAATTGACCATTTATTTTCTATCTCTCTCTCTAGCTCTCCGGGTAATTTTCTAAAATATTTATTTCCTATTTCTTCATCAAAACTTTTTTTAGTTCTAGCTGCTATGGCTAAGTATTCTTTACTAAAGGGTACAATATATTTCCAACTTCCTAATGTTATCTGATCTAGCTTAGTTAATGCTATGCTCTGGGTGTAATCATTTTTTCTCGAAAGGGTTGTATCCTATAAGCATTTCTTTACAAAACTAGTAAAATTCCATGTGTTATCTTCTAGTCCTTTAAGCTGTCTAATTGTCTCCTCATATTTTCCTTTAGTCGTTAAATATATATTAAAGGTTGAATCTCCTAAAAGTGTTTCCATATATTCCCACATGTCAACTGATTCAAAGGGATTATTCATCCATGCTTTTACCGCATCTTTTTCCAATTTTTCTATTACTTCTTGCCATATCTAGCTAAATCTAAAAGGGTTCCTTGGTTAATTGCTGGCTGTAATTGTATACTCATATCTGGTGGTCTACGCTTTCTATGAAACCTATAACTTTTATTTGGGTCTGCCTTACTATGTCCTGAACTAACTAATGGTCTCCTTCCTCCTATTGCATAATGCATTGGTTCTACTGGATCTTTTACCGTAGGTTGTGGGTTACTAGTTGCTATGCTTTCTGTGTTCATATAAAAAGTATCTTCTAAATTAGATTGTTTTGGTATTCTAAATATCTTGTTAGGATGTATTTTATCTTCTATGATATCGTCTACGTATTCTGTATGAAATTCTTGATCTAAAAATGACACTGCTTCATCATGGGTATCCCCTCTGGCTAAATATTCATAGTTTCTAGTATCTAGTATTTTATTCATATCAGTTAAGGTGAAATTTTCCAAATCTATCTCATCAATATTATATATCTTATTTTGTGATATTGTTTTTTCCTCTATCATTACATAAAGCTGATTTATGTCACTATGATTTTCTTGATTTTGCTAAATTCATCATCTTCAGATTTTTCTAGTGCTACATACATATATTGAGTAAATCTTACTGCATAGCTTCCATCTGCTTTTTTGATATAATAAGTTATCTTGAGGGGCTAACCTTTTTTGTCCTAGAAAATCTCCTAAATTCCAATCTAGTGCTGTATTATCTTCAGAACTAAATTTTTTAGCTGTAATGCCTTTATTCCTTTTGCGCCTAATAATTTAACTATCTGATCATTTGTAAGTCTATAATGAGTATTAGTTTCTGAGATTGCTAAGCCTAAAAATCCTGTGCAGACTAATAAATTTTTTACTACTTTTTTTATTTTGTATCCTTTAACTTTATTCCTATTTTTATCTTTTTATGAAAGGTTAAGGTTGGTAATAAGAAATCTCGTGTAAAATAGACTATTCCTCCTTTTGAATTCATGTTTAATTCATAGCTACCTAAAATACTTTGTCCTATATCATTAAACGTATCATCATAAAGACATACAAAAACTTTAGTTCCTAAATTTTTCTAGTTGAAGCCTTAACTCCTCCCACAATTAATCCTAAGTGAGTCATTTTGAGGTGTTCTTTACTGCACATATATAGCTTTCTCTATCTATTAAGTTTAGCTCTATTTTTTCGTCTTCATGTGTTACACTAATAATTTGTTCTTCGTAGTGTTTAAATAGATATTGTTTTTTATGAACCTTACCTAGCTTATATATATATTTAGCTAGAACTAATTTTAGTTTTTCATTTTTAAATTTTTCTATTTGTTGTTCTACATCTATAAATTGTTCCATTTTAATAGCTTCATCTTCGTTACGCTTTTTGTTACTATTTCCTTTTACTAGCTGTTTAAACATTTTTATTTTCTGTAAGTTCTACAAATATGTTTCTTTGGTGATTTAAGCTTTTCAAAATATCAAGCTTCTTCATTTATTTGAGATTGAGGTTTGTTTGTTGGTCCTTCTACTCTTTTTCCTTTTTGAAGTATTAATCTTTCTAAAGAAGCTAAACGATTTTCTAAACTGTGTAATTGTTCTGATAATTCTTCAAAATTTTCACACAATCTGATTAGAAATAATATTTCTATATTATTTTGTCTTACTGATATTTTATCTGACTGATTTATTCCTTGATAGCTACTGATTCCTTCTGGGTTATTATGGAAGTCTTTTGCTTGTTTTAAGATAATCTGGTAGTCCCTATTAGCTTCTTTTTATTTTATTTTATTTTTTATCACTACTCATAAACTAAGATCTTATTAGTTGTTCTAAAATTTCTAATTTCTGTTTTAAATTATCTTGAATTTGGTTGATTTGTTCTATCTGTTTAGCTATTTGATTCATCTAGCTATGAATTTGTTCAATTAGTTGTTTAAATTCTAACTCTATTTGTTTTGAGCTGCTAGTATTTATAGCTGAAATTAAAGTTTCTATTTCTAGCTTAGTGGGAAATTTTTCTAAATTAAAATCTATTCGTTTTTTGTAAAATTGAACTACACTGGTCTTGGATATAATCTGATTTTTATCTTGATTTTTAATTATACTACGATTATTACGGTGATGATCTATAGATGAAATAAAAAGATTACTAATTTTATCTATGTCCTTTTTAATATTTTCTGCAAAATTAATGTGGTGACGTATAATACTATTTAACTGAGAATTATGTTCGCTATGGAGCTGATGTGTAAAAGTACCTTCAAAATTACAACGAAATTGATTTTTATCTATGCTAAGACGATGGTTATGATTGCTAAGTTCTAAATCTAAATATTCTACTCTTTTCATACACAAAATTAAATCCTACTTTAAAATTATTAAAAGCTACTATAATATGAAATTTATAACTAAATTGTCCAAAAATAAAAACTACTCTATTTCCATAAGCAAAATGCATAAAGTAACTTAAACTGTGCTAAAACCGAACACTGCTCTGATACCAATTTTTGGGGGGTGATGAGTTAGTGGTCTACCACTATTTTAAAATTGGGCTGAGAATTATCTAATTAATTCTACAGTTATGCTAATAAGTCTTCAAGCTGTTGTATAGCTAGTTGCAAAGCTTCTTGTTTTACCATTACCTGTCTATTTATCTGAGAAATTTTTGAACTATAATTTTCTAGAGATCTACCAGAAGCTAATGATAATAGAAATTGATACTTTAATTTTTGTATAAGCTCAGTACTGGTTTTAATTTTAATCCTAAGTTCTTCTTCTAAAGGCATACAATTTTGATTTTTTAAATTCTTTTATGAACAATATTTCTTTAATATTTTTACTCGGGTTGCTCTCCTTGTATTCTAAAATTCTTTTCTTTGGCAAAACTATTTTTAGGCAATGTTTGTTTTCATTACATGTACTCCCACCTTGAAGCTAAGCCTCGTTCAATATAGTATATTTTTATTTTCTATTCCTTACCTTTCCCCTTCTGCCTACAATTTGCCCTCAAATGCCTAACCACAGTTCGCACGGGCTCTTCAACTAAGGTCACTCAGTAATAAAATAGAAAACAACAGATACTACGAAGGTGCAAAGCATGTAATATTAATGAGCAAACAAGCATTCCATAAACTTAGTTTTTCCAAAAAGAAAATAAATTTTTAGAACAGAAGAGTTACCCTTTTGAAATATTTAAGGAAAAAAAGAGACTACTCACACTTCATATTTATAAGTAGTATACTTACAAAGATTATATTACAGACTCTGAAATTCTGAAAGACTTGGAACACTTAGAATTTTTGAGAGGAGTCGGAAATTTTTACAAGGTGGAGTGAAGGGAAATTTTTCATTCTGCTTCTTTCGTTGGCATGAATGAAAATTTATACACATGGTTGAGAGATACATACAAATCTATATGTCAAAAGCTTGGACTCAAAAGTCTAAAAGACTACTTAAGCCTAGGCCATAGATGTTACAAAAATTTCTATGCCATAAATGCATAGACTTTGACTCAAATTACTATTCTAGATATGGATAACTGAATTTTATCAATAAAAGATTAGGATAATGATATCGGGTACTGCTTTGGGCCCCATCGCATATCGTTCAATCCTGCCCAGCACATCCTATAACTCAAATACAAAGTAAGAAAGGATGTAAACCAGATAATAATCAACTACTAACACCCACGAACATATGTCCGGATCACTGTACCACAAGGGGTAAACCTGGGATCGCTATAACCTCCCCCCCTTAAAGAATTTCGTCCCCGAAATTAAGGAAACGCCTAAACACCAGGCCAACTGATCACACAACACCAACACCCGAGTACTAGGGAAGAAACTAGTCTCACTACAAACCTCCAATCCAATCTTACCAAGGAAGAGACTAACCAAGGGAACACGTTCCAAACGACAACACTACCGGCATAAAAGTCACAACAAAACCAAACCTTTCCCGAAACACTTCGTGAACAACCGACTAGCGCTCCAAGCTAAGTCACTACTCAACAACCATAATCCCGAATAGCACAACCAATGCTAGCTTTTGTATGCATACGAAGAAAATCATTCTCTGGTTAAAAAAGGCATTTTCTCAAAAATAATTAAGTTTTCATCGTTAACATTCCGAAATAAATATCGCATCTCTCATGCGAAATCCAAGAGTTTTGTAAACATTTTTTTCCCATAAACACAGTGTTATTCATGACGTATAACCATTCTCATTTGATTTGGTCAAGTCCTCTCATTCCAATTTCTCATAACATTTGAATTAAATCAATTCTCCACAATACCCAGTTTAGTATTCAACAACCTAACCCATTACTGGTTATCCTATCTCTATTCAAGAGACAATTTACAATATATGCTATAACATGCATTATCGACATGCATTTCTTTCAAATTCACAAACTTCTAACATGCATGGTTCACAATTTCGAAACACATTCACTATTAATGATACATTTGCATTTCCACATCCCATTTAACATATATAATGCTAAATTAACTTCCATAATATTACCATAGACTGAAACACATGTAATATTCGTACAGTTCATCAATACAACCAGATATTCAACATACGTTCAAATACCTACCAATGGATCCAGATACCTCTCCCTCGGAACCGAAATTTACTTACCCAAGTGGTTTCCTCAACCCCATTACGTTTTCACAATATCTTAACGAATAAAAAAGTCCGGCTTAGCCAGACTCGATAACAATGATAATAGTAAGACACATCCAATCACCACAGTGTTCTGAGACATCCATCATGTCCCGACTACCCACGATACTTAAACTAGTATTTGGTACTTACTATCCCAACAAGGGAAACACGGAAACATTCGCGCACAAGACTTCTAGTCAACTTTCACAAAACAGGTGTAAGACGAAGCACGGGTAAAGAACACCATTACGGTACATTACTACCCCATAAATTCAAGGTCTTGAACAAAAATTACTTTAGTTTACGAGGAGTACCCAATGAATCCCAAGTGAAACACAACACAGCCACCCCACAAAACCCGTCATACTCACGTTGATGACGCTGTACCCAAAAACAGAACTTTCCTATAGAGAACTCCTAAATACTTGAAATTCCCAGTTACGTAATGACACCACGGATAACATTGTACACCCCCGTGCCTTACAACATAATAACGAGGACCAAACGAATCAAAATGATTCCAACTGAGTACCTCACTCACTCTTCACAACTCTCTTGCTTCACTTGTGTTACCACTGTCCAAACTGGACGACGGACACTGATGCCGAAGTGGCCTAACTTTACCAAACATCCAACCTTTCGATTTCAGTAAGAAACCAAACGAACCACACACTAACACGCATCGCACTATGCAAAACTCCCTCATCTAGAGATTCCACTCACCACCTCCACTGAACTCGAAGTAATAAAATTTGCATACCCCTTCCCTCGTACTGAGTTAACTGACAGGGTTTGTTACACCGTGATATTCAGCACTACCAAGTAACCATTCGTACCGAACACAAACTAACATAGTACCTTCATCCGCCAACGACCTATGGGGTCCACCTTTCATTCCAACCCTAATTTGTCACTCACCCCGTGAGTATAATCAAGACACCTAGCTTCCGTGCCAAACTACTGGCCAATGCTACCGCTAGATAACCACCATAAACCAACCCCGACACCGTTGCATGACGCCGATAAGGCTTTCAAAGATACACCATTCTATATTCCCGGAGGAGTAAAGGTCCTCAACCCTCTCATTACCATCCCAAACCTGACTTCACAAAAGACTTACTATAGTGACTCGACTCACGGGTCACACCCCAAACTACGGGCTATATACCCAATCAACCCTCACGACAGCATCTCCCAACCTAACCAGTGTTAAGGTACAAACCTATCACTTTCGATCAAAGCAAGGAAGTCCAAAAACTTAGGAAACGTCCATAAGCTACTACCCGAGATATAGCACCAGCTGCTCATAACGCACCACTCCCGATGTTAACAATCACACCCTTATATAGGGACTAATACTCCCTTTATCGAACGACCAATCATAACACATGCCAATTCGGCAATGTTACCTACCACGAAGATATAAGTCTAATCCTAACAAGATTATGCGCTATGCCCTCGCAAAACACCATGTTAATTAGATACTATACCTAGTATTAATCTCACACTTCACATCCTCTCGAGGAGTTCCCGCGACAGTAGACTAACATTGCTTTCACACATATGAAATCAATTAGATAACACTAATAGAATTTCGAGCATCCAGTAAGTATAACTGTTCTCCCCCCCTAGTACTACTGATTAAGATACGCATCCCTCAGTAATCCTTTCAAATTTGAAAACATGGCTCATCAGCCCTCATTTTTCCCAAAACCAAATCACACACATAAGAATGCATTATTACCAAAGATTTTATGGTCTCTCAACAACCTATCACATTGATAAAACTTTAGAGCTACAACATGTTCCAATCCACCCAATCCAAAGAAATTAACAAACCAAGCACATATATATAGATAAACAAACAGTTTAGATGTTTTAACATTCCCAAAACATATTGGTTACACAATAGAACCCAATGGCCACAAAACGATAATTCACCGGTTACAAAACGGATTAGTCAAAACAAACCCAACCCTCAAGATACTACCATCAGTCCCTTGTCGTTCGCCAAAAGTTGGTCATTCTCTGACCCAAGATATTCTATGAGCTTACAAGCCACGAACAAGGACTATTGATGTGCCCCAACTGGCTACACTTGCAACAACTGCGAATTTCCCCCAACTGGGGCTTGGGAACTCGACTCTACTGAGGCCCTCGAAATCTGGCCTGTTTGTTCCCTAAAACGATACTGTTCTTTCCTAGTCAAATGAAACCGAGCCTGGCTAGGTTGCAAAACCCTTAAAGAAGCCCCCGACTGAGTACAGAAACATCGAATATGACCCGGTTGATTACACACCCAACAAGTAGGCGGTGTATGAGCACCAGACTGGTTCAAAATCTGGGCTGATGAAGACCCCAACGACTGCCTCCCTACTGAGCATTTGATCGGCCCAAAGCCCGGCCGGTTATATGATCCTGGTGGTATAACTACTAGCTGAACTGCTAACCCTGCCCCCTTCCTCTGTGGGCAAACTGAAACCTTGTGGCCCAGTAGACCACATCTGAAACAAATAACACCCCTCTGTTTACTTTCTCCCGAACCTAAATCCGACACTGGAAGGGTAGTTCTAGCCCGACCTCCCTGTTGCGGGTTTAAACCCCTCTGTGTCTTAAAAGGCCTACCAACACCTTAAGTCACAGGAGTCGCCAAGATGGCTTCCTCCCCACTTTGCCCCATTACTAGCACTGCAGCCTCTACATGGGCAGCCGCCTCAACAAGCACACTATAACTTCTATGCCAAGACCCCGCTATTCTTACACGGATGTCGTCAAGCAGCTTACTCTCAAACTCGAAACAACGTAATTCCTCCGTTTCTACCAATTCCGGGGCAAACCTCGACAGGTTAGCAAACCATCTTTCAAACCGCACCAAAGGTGTAGTACCTTGGCGTAACTCCACAAACTGTTTCCGCAACTCTTCCCGAGCGGAAGGAGGGAAATCACAACTTCCTCGCCTAGGCATTCTAGTAAAAGTAACAAAGGATATTAGCACATTCATACATGTGCCGAAGCTAAACATTCACGTCCTAATATATGGACAACTGTAATTCACTCCACGTAAGCACATAAACACATAAGCACTTACGAATTTCGTTTCCGAATAATGATAGTCCCGAGGCGTTACTAGAGTTCCAGTTAGAAACAGCATTGATCAGGTGGCTTTCCAACAGGACTCCCAGAAACCCAAGGATCCAATCAACATCCTAGAAACCAAATCCCATACCTAAATAGTCACATAAACATGTTATCACATAAGCACATAACATTACATCTAAGTCGCTAACAAACGAGACAAACCCATTGTGATCCTAATCACTTCCCACGTACCCAAAGTATTCGAACCCGGTACGCTCTGATACTAAGTTGTAACGCCCTCAAAATAATACATGAAACCCATCATTTAGACATGCAAGATATAAGAGAAATCAACCACACTTCTATTCGTCAAAGTAGTTCTTACAAGAATATTACATGCTAATCAACAAAAATAAATGCCCTACGGGCTTACAGCTTTCCAAGTAAATACTTGGTTACAAAAAGAAGAGTACTAACTCAATACATCTTAAGCCCTTGGCTTGAATTTACAGGTAATACATCAAGAAAGCAAAACAACAAGTGAAATCTATCTGCCTCTATCCTTCCAAGCTATGTCCTTGGAGGTGGCACGTTACCTATACCTGAAAATGATGTCCCATAAAGGGTGAGCCACAGCCTAGTAGAAATACACTAAACCAACTATGAACAATGACTAAAGATTAGCAACAGATACATGGTCAACACTTACACATCCATTTACATCTTATTACAACTCCATGACAATCAAGTCTATGTTACAATTCACTTTCCATTTCTTATTCAACATTAAGTTTGAAAACAAGGCTCAGTACTCTAGCCAAAACCTTTGATGTGATTATAATTCACCACTAGAACACTTTTGAAAATTTAAGGTGGATACACATTTTGGTGTTGTATCAATAGCACATAAACCACTTCCATACTTCACAAACGATGATGATATACATTTTAGTGCTATATCAAATCAAACAAACTTTTCAATAGATAAGCATATGAGCTATATCACTACTACAACAGATAAGTATATGAGCTATACCAGCATTCCAATAGATAAGCGTATGAGCTATATCAAAACTTCAACAGATAAGCATATGAGCTATATCAACATTTCAACAGATAAGCATATGAGCTGTATCACTACTACAATGGGAGAGCATATGAGCTGCATCCCTGGGTCCATCCCCCATCTTCCCATAACCATTAACCAGTTTAGAGGTACATCCCCCATCTTCTCCTAAGCCGTGGAGTACATCCCCCATCTCCTCCCATACACAAGCAATGCATATAAACACAGAATCATATACGCAATCAATCAATACATAAAGTTAATGTATTCTATCAACCGTCTACACATAATGCACATAAACACATTGGTCATATGCACAATCTATCAATACATGAAGTTAATGTATTCTATCAACCGTCATACTCTATGACACACCAAATTGATTAGTTTTAGTTTACCTAATCATCATGTATTGTCTACAACAATCAATACTACCCTCTACCGGTAGTTCAAAGCAATTATTTCTAAATAGGAAATAAATGCACAAATGGATAATATATCAACATTTCAACTAGGTGAGCAATAAATGATTCACCTACACCCTTTAGTCCCATACATTCTCAATTCAATTCCTCATTTTCACTAATTAATTATATACATTAATTAATTAAACCAATTAGGGCAAATAGCCATAATTCACAAAACAACCCTAAGGTTCCATTTCCATCAATGTTCCAACATTAATCTCATTTCTCTATGCCCAACTTGCATATAGGTTTATATAATTAAAACCCCAACTTTTGTAAAATTGCACAAAGGCCCCAAACTTTCTCAAAATTACCCAACAACACCCAATATATCAAAATGCTAAAATTTAAAGACAAAATCCATAAGGAGGAGTAGGATATCCCTACCTCAAAGTTTGAGCTCCAATGGAGATGAAGACCAAAACCAAAATGCTCCAAATTTCGAAATGTTCAGATTAAAATGTAGCCCTCGACGATCAATACAACTTTTGTAAAGGCCAAAAGTGAGCAAACAACTCTTACTAGATCAAATCTAAGAGAGAAGGGACGGTTTTAGAGTGAGAAGCTCTGAAAATGGCTTTTTGGAAAAGTAAGAGAGAGAAAAGATCTTGAAAAAGTGATAAAAAAGTCGGATCTCGCTTTTAAATAAGAGTCGCCCGCCGAGCGTGAAACCCCGCTTGGCGCCACTCCTGAACTCACGCTCGGCGGCGAATGCACACTCCCAGAATCTCGACATACAGTCCCCTCGCCGGCGCCCAACTCCCGCCGGCGTCCTCCTAACCTCCCGCCGGCGGCAAATCCTCGCCGGCGTCAACACTACACAGAAATCTTGGATGGGTGTATTCCTGCCGGCGCCAAAACCCTTCGGCGGACAAGCAACAACAAGGTCCCCGCTCGAGCGTCAAAAGTTCCGCTCGAGCGGACAGGAAAAAATCTGAGCAACTAGTTTTGGTTCCTAAGCTCAACCAACCTGTAACAAACCTGTCCAGCACATCCTATAACTCAAATACAAAGTAAGAAAGGATGTAAACTAGATAATAATCAACTACTAACACCCACGGACATATGTCCGGATCATTGTACCACAAGGGGTAAACCCAAGATCGCTATAAGATACATTGAATATTTAGCTAGAGGAGATACTCATGATGAAGTAGTGTCATTCTTAGATCAAGAATTTCATACAGAATATGTAGACGACATCATAGAAGATAAAATACATCCTAGCAAGATATTTAGAATACCAAAACAATCTAATTTAGAAGATACTTTTTATATGAACACAGAAAGCACAGGAACTAGTAACCCACAACCTACGGTAGAAGATCTAGTAGAACCAATGCATTATGCAGTAGGAGGAAGGAGACCATTAGCTAGTTCAGGACGTAGTAAGGCAGATCCAAATAAAAGTTATAGATTTCATGGAAAGTGTAGACCATCAGATATGAGTATACAATTACAGCCACCCAATAACCAAGGAACCCTTTTAGATTTAGCTAGATTCGACCCTCAGATATGGCAAGAAGTAATAGAAAAATGGGAAAAAGATGCGGTAAAAGCATGGATGAATAATCCCTTTGAATCAGTTGACATGTGGGAATATATGAAAACACTTTTAGGAGATTTAACCTTTAATATATATTTAACGTTTAAAGAAAAATATGAGGAGACAATTAGACAGCTTAAAGGACTAGGAGATAACCCATGGAATTTTACTAGTTTTATAAAAAAAATACTTATAGGATACGACCCTTTCTAGAAAAAATGATTACACCCAGAGCATAGCATTAACTGAGCTAGATCAGATAACATTAGGAAGTTGGAAATATATTGTACCCTTTAGTAAAGAAAACTTAGCCATAGCAGCTAGAATTGGAAAATGTTTTGATGAAGAAATAGGAAATAAATATTTTAGAAAATTACCCGGAGAGCTAGGGAGAGAGATAGAAAATAAATGGTCAATTTATTATACCAACTTACCAGCAAAAATAGCCTCAGGAGAAGTAAAAATAAAAGGAACCTCAGGAATAGGGCCTAGGATAGTTTTTACATTTCATACGCCCAGAGAAAAATGTATAGAAGTCAAAATACAGAAAGATTTGAAAAAACAAAATTATGGTTTTTGTAGTAGTGTAATATATACTCCTCAGCAATATGAAGATAAATATAATAGGAAAAAATACAAAAAATATGGAAAATATAGAAAAGAAAAATATTGCAAGAAAAAATATAGAAAACCATGGAAAAAATAGAAATTCATTAGAAAGAGTAGAACTTTTAATAGGATAAACTATAAGCGACTACCCAAAGAAGAAAAAGATAAAAGAAAACAAAGATATGTTAGAAAACCCAACAGTAAAAAATGCAATTGTTTTATATGTAGAGAACCCAATCATTTTGCAAAAGCCTGCCCAAAAAGACAAAGGCCTAATACTAATAAACAGATAGAAAGACTACATATAATAGAAGACTCAGAAGAAGATATAGTTAGCATAAATAGTGATGATTCAGAAGTATATAGCATAGTTAGTGATTATGAATGTCAAATAGAAGTTATAAGTTCAGATAGTGATTCAGAAAGTGATACAGACGTAGATAATCTTTTAGGACAACTTAACCAAGAAATCGGAATGCCCTCTTCTCATGACACTTTCTTTATGATGGAATGTAATGCAGATACTGAATGTCAGCATAATTTTCAAATAGGACTAGGATTTGATACCACTAGATGCAGTTATTGTAATTGGTTTCCTGCTAAAAATAAAAGAGCTCAGTGTTTATTATGCAGTATAACCTATTGTATAGTCTGTCTAGAAAAATTAAACATGACACATAAGATAACATCAGGAAATAACAGCGAGATGCTAGAAGATCAGAGTATAGAAAGCAGAGAATTACATTTAACAATTAGAGAATTAGAAATACAAGTAAGAGAACTTAAGTTACAAATATGAGAGGTAGAAACTAAAGTTAATCTTGACATAGAATGTTTAGAAGTAGAAAATAGACAGCTTAAACAGCAGCTAGAGCAATTTCATATTAAGTACCTGTAGATACCCCATTTTTGACCGTCCTCAAGACTTGGTTGTGCTTGCAGGTACATCCAGCCACGAGTTCGATTGCTCATCGGGTATTTGACTTTCGCGGTGGAACGTCACAGGTTTGAGCTTTCCAAACCCTGTATCCTTTCTGCCCTATTCTTGGACTATGATTTGGTCCTTTCAGAACGTGTTTTTTGGTGCACTGCCGGCCCCCTTTTGGGCCTACCGACCTTCACTTTGTTGCTGCCGGCCATTGATTAAGCCTGGTGGCCATCAATGAGCCACTGCCGGCCATCCCTAATGGCTGGCAGAACCCCTGTCTCAGCAAGTTTCACTCCAGATCTTTTGAGCTAGCTGGAATCCTTTCATCTCCCCTCTATACACGTGTATGGAGGGATGAAGCTTTTGCCAAGCTTCTTGAAGAAGCTTTGCATTGTTTTCCCTCTATATAAGGGGGGAGCCTCTCTCCTTAGGAGAGGTTCAGCCATTTTAGAGGAGATATACCTCTCTATCTCTATATTTCTTACTCTCTCTATATTGTTGTGGTTTAGTCCATTTTTCTTGCACTTTTACACTACAACACTTAGAGATACAACACCAACATTGGACTGAGGTTCTTGGGAAGGCTACTTGAGCTCTAAAAGTGAGTTTTTGGCCCCTGAGGTTGCTGGTTTCAAAGCTGATCTTCAAGGGTGAGTATTTTTCCCTTTTTAGCACTTTTTTGTACCTCATTTTGGCCATCCTTGCATATTGTTTTAGGCCTTTATTTCAACTGAAAAATGTCTTTTTTTTAAGTGCTTTTGAAATTTGTTGAAGGTCTTTTTGGTGTTAGGGGTGTACAACCCTCTTGTATGCTTTATTTAGCCTTGTTTTGAGCCATGCTTTAAGGCCTTCGAGCTAGCCTTGGTTTGGCCTTCTAGCCATTGAAATCCAGTGGATTTTTAGTGGTAGGCATGTGGTTTTGAGGCCTCAAATCAGAGGAGGTGACCCCCTCTCTTTTGGTTTTTGTTTGCTTGCATTTTTGGCCTTCCAAAGGAGCATGCCTCTCTGTAATTTTGAGGCTTGGTTCAGGCCCTTTTTTGTGACTTTTAGGACCTGCCTTGGCTCTATCCATGGCTGGTTTGGTCACCTTTTGCATGCATCTTGTATGTGTAGTGTAATCCCATTTGTAGCTCATCAAAGTAGCATGTTTGCCTAGCTTGTGTTGAGTCCATTTCAGTAGGTTTTTGGTGATGTTTTACCATGACTTAGATTTGTTTTGGGTTGGTTTTGTCACTCCATGCATGTATAATACACTTGTAGTGTAAATCTCGTAAACTAACTTTATATGCTTCTTGCTTTAGCATGTTAGCCTAGCTTATGTTGAGTCCATTTCAGCATGTTTTTGGTGATATTTTGCCATGTCATGACTCTGTCCATAGCTGGTTTGGTCATCCTTCGCATGCTCCATATACTTGTAGCACAAATCTTGCTTATTAGCTTTATGTGCATAATGTTTTGACTCATCATCCTTGCATATTTTGGCTTTGCTCCAGCATGATTTTATTCTTATTTTGGGCTATTCTTGGACTGTTTTGGGCTGCCATGGCCATATCACTCACGCTTTGTATAACTATAGTGTAAATGCTTAGGCTAGCCTTGGGTTTTAAGACCCCTACCATGCCATACATGTGATGTTTGCATGCTTTTTCATCATTCGAAATGTTATTTCAGTCCATGAAATGTAGTCATACACTTGCATTTGACATGCCTTTAATGCCTTGGAGGCTTGGCTCTTTATGCCTCAAGAATGAACTTTTGTGCATGCCATTAAGCCTAAGCCTTTGGCTCATCATATCAGTGCATTTTTGGTCTTGTTATACCATGATGTAACTCTATTTTATGCTGTCCAAGTCATGCCATGTTTGGTTTCAATAGGTGTAGTGCATTGCCTCTTTTGTAGCTTTGCATGCTCCATGTTTTTGGCCTTGTGTTCTAGCTTGTGTTGGCTAGCTTCGAGCTTGTTTTTGGTCTTGTTTGGATCTGCCTTGGGACTGTTTTAGGTTCCCTTAGCCCTTTGGGGCTAGCTTTGTATGGGCATGACTTAAGTCCCTTTGCTAGTTCTTAGCTTTTGAGCTTCATGCATGCCATGCTTGTGTTATGTGTGTAATTTGGCATCATTCCTAACATCATTTCAGAGCATGTAGTATTGTCATACTTGCATGATTTTCACTCCTCAAGTGTGCTTAAGAGTTGCATCTTTATGCCTTAATTCTCGGGCCCATTGGCATGCATGCTTGTCTAGTATTTTGTACCATCAATTCAGCACCTTTTGGCCACTGATTTGGGCATAGTTGAGGTCTGCCCATCTTGGTTTAAGACCATCCTTGCATGTTGTTGCATGCTTGTCTTGCATATTGTTGTATGCTTGCTCCATCTTTGCATGTTGTCGCATACTAGTTCCATTACATGTTGTTGCATGTTTATTACACTGCATTTTGCATGCTTAAGTCATATTGCATGATTGCATGTTCGAGTTAGCATTGTGTATGCCATCCTTGCATTGCATTGTTGTTTGGATTAAGTGTTAATCCGAACACGAGAAACGACGAACGTTTCATACTTCAAGTGATGAAACGTGTCTCAATTCTCGGTTGCCAACACTCTTGATTATCCATGATAGAGTTCTAGGCTTTATGTGTTCATTTGTGAATTCATTTCATATTGATTTGCACAAGTTGAATCTTTGGCCATCATGCATCGGGATGCGTGATTGATGGTCGTGGATCCAACTATGCCTCCCCTTTGATGTTTCGAGGTGATATGGGGTGGCATAGTGTGTACACACCCTTGGGAGACCCTCCATTTTCTCTATTTTGTGCTCTACTGCAGCTTGGTGTCCCAGCACATCAGTGGCCGACAGTTCTTCATTCTTGGCCGGCAGTGTGCCATCTTTGGTCGGCAGGTGGTCGGCAGCATCTCTCCATGGCCAGCAGGCCACTGATACACTCCCCAGATTGGTTTTGGTAAGTTCCAGCAGCAAGGTCTCAAGGACACCCTGCAGACAGAGCCTCTAAAGAGCAACGAGAGAGCTTACTGGGACGGGAGCCGAGCATGCATACTCTCCTTCTTCAAACAGAGTTGGAACAACATTATTTACTGTTTTGCTTACTTGTTAGTTAGCATTTTGAATTTGTAATTTAATTAGTTAATTTGTTAATTAATTAAGTTTTGTAATAATTAGTTGTAGCTAGTTATTCAATTCAGTTATGTAATAATTAATTAGCTTGTTAGTTAGTTAATTAGTCGGTTTGCATTATTTATTCGGACCCTCCGTTGAGAGGTCTAATTTTGTAATAAGTGTACGTGCGTGTATGCATGTCTTCCAATCTCCATTTCTTTCTCCCTTTTACTTAACCGCTTTCAATGGTTAGTTCTAGGTCATGTTTCAATTAGCATACTTATGCTCGCATGTTTGCATCCATTCATCTGTCTAGCATCCTTATGCTTTGCATGTTTTCATACATTCATCTATCTTGCATGCACCGGGCACGACGCATCATACTAACCGCATTGTACTTCAATTCCAATTTGAATACATGTTATCAAATGTCGCATTTTCTATGCCATCTTAGAATAGCCGAGCCTATTTCTAGTTGCATTTCGCATGTGTTGCATTAGCTATCTTAACATGAACTAGGATCATGCATTGATTACTAACTAGTTTCTGTTTTGGCTCGGAGTACACTGTGAGTGTTTACGCTTTAGCATAAGGCATGTGTGTTAATGTTGCCATAATAGCATGCTTGACATGAGGCTATTTGCTTAATTGATATAACTGCCTGAATGCCTGTGAGTGAAGGTTGGATTGCTTGAGTTGGAACAATTCATCAAAATCCTTGATTTAGCCTACTTACGAGTAGCAAACTTCAAACCATTTTCTAAACAAATGGATATGCAATGTTTTGTTCCAAATTAAGTGATCTAGTCTATACTTGTTTTTGCTGTACGTATCACATAGTAATTCTAGCTAATTAACCGGAATGAGAATGCATGTGTTTTCAAAAAATAAGAACACAATCGTACCCGAGTTCCCGAGCCGAGGCAACTTTGGTGATAATGGAAACGTGGCCTTAGGCACGAGTCAGGGTTTCCTAAATTTCCTCCAAAATAAAATATTTAGGTGGCGACTTTGTATCTGGTAAAACAGTCCATGTTTGGCACTTCTTTACAAAAATCAGTTTTCCAAAACGATTTGTCGAATTTGGACTCTTTGGTGATTTATCGGTCTTGCATTGCACTTTGCGAGATCAGATTCAGAACCGTGACAATTTGAGTCCAAACTGTAGCATGAGGCCCTCGGGGCGCATCTACAGTACCCTTTAAAAGATAAACTTGTCGAAGAACATATGAACTCTTTACATTTAGTCAACCTAGTTGATTCTCAACCCTTTAGACAGTATTCCCAAACACAGTCAGATAATGCATACTTATCATTCAATTACCCTGTCATACCTAAGCCAAATTTAGTCGAAATCTCTTGTGTAATTAAATTTGCAGAAAAAACCCTTAGTATAGATGCCATGATAGATACAGGAGCTAGTAAATCATATATTGAACAACACATAGTTCCACCAAGATAGAGTACAACTTTAACAACCCCAGCTTTAGTCAGTATAGTCGACGGCACTAAACAGACATATACACATTGCATTAATGGAGCACAGATTAGTTTTCATCATTTAGGATCTCAAACTCAACATATAGAATGGTTCCCTTTACCTCAAGTTTGGATTGGAACTACACGACAAAATCATCCTTTCATCTTAGGACTTAACTTCATCCTTAGTTTACAGAGCAACATGTTTATCAGCCAAAACAACATTAGTTTCTTCAAACGAACTGTACATACACCCACAACATATGCCCTTAACACCATTGCCCATTTCTCAGAGTTGCGTGCGAAGCGTGGTGGTACCATAGGAGTAGATTCAATTCCTACTAATTTTTTATTTCCTAGTAGAAACATTCTTCCCGAGTTAGCCCAAAAGTATATACCTGATGAGATAGCAAATACTTCTTTAGAAAATTTAGACATAGAAAATTATGAATTAGAGGATTTAGAAGAGCTTAATTTTGAAGAAACTAGAGACTATTGGAACCTAGAAGATTTTCATCAAATAGTTAACTTAGATTTAATTTTTGCAAAAATAGGAAAATTAAAGAAAAAGCCAGTATATAGAAGAACAAAATATGATTTAGATGAAATAATAAGATTGGCTGAAACAATAGAAATTTTAGGTGAACAACCTATGAAATACTGGGAAACAAATAAAGTTTTAGCCAGTTTAGATATAAAAAATAAAGATTATACGATTACATTAGCACAAATAGATCATACACTAGCAGATATAAAAGAATTTAGAACACAGATTAAGGAATTATAAGATTTAGGAGTAATTAGACCTAGCAATAGCCCGCATAGGAGTGCCGCATTTACGGTTAGAAATCATGCAGAAATAAAAAGAGGAAAAGCTAGAATGGTTATAAATTATAAAAGATTAAATGAAAATACAGAAGGTGATAAATATAATATACCAGATAAAGATCAACTCATAAATAGAATACAGACAGCAAGAATATTTAGCAAATTTCATTGCAAGTCAGGATTTTGGCAGATAAAAATGGAAAAGGAAAGCATACCATGGACAGCCTTTTGCTGCCCACAAGGACATTGTTAGTGGCTAGTCATGCCTTTTGGACTAAAAAATGCACCTTTCATATTTCAGCGTAAGATGGATAGTATATTTAATAAATATAGTTTTATACTGGTATACATAGATGACATATTATTATTCAATCCAGATAAAAATAGTCACATAGATCATTTATATATAGTATTAGAAGAATTCATAAATAATGGAATAATAATTAGTAAGAGGAAAATGGTATTAAATAAACCTTATATAGAATTTTTAGGAATGGAGTTAGGAGATAGAAAAATCAGGCAACAACCTCACATAGTTAAAAAAAATTTAGATTACCCAGACAAATTAGAAGGTACAAAACAACTCCAATTATTTTTAGGAATTTTAAATTATACCCGAATGTACATTCCTGACCTTAGTAAAATAATAGGACCCCTATATAGTAAGATTACACCTACAGGGCAAAAATATTTCAATCAACAAGATATAGCTTTAGTTAGAAAGATAAAAGACATTTGTAGAAATTTACTCGACCTACAACTTCCCGTAGAGTCAGAATATATAGTCGTAGAGACAGATGCAAGTCAGTTAGGATGGGGAACAATATTATTAGCTAAACCTAGCAAGTATGATAGTAAAAATAAAGAGCACATTTGTAGATATAGTTCTAGAAAATTTAAAGAAAAAGACACGACCATGACCAGCCTAGATTTTGAAATATTAGGAATAGTATATGCAATAAACAAATTTAGATTATTCTTACACAAGCCCTTTCAAATTAGAACAGACTGTGAAGCTATAGTTAGATTTCATAATAAACTTAATGAGCGCAAACTAAGTACCAGAAGATGGGCGAAATTTTTAGATTGTATAGTAGGACAAGGATATAAAGTCGAATTTGAACATATTAAAGGTAGTGATAACAAATTAACAGATTGGTTAAGTAGGAAGATTTATTTAGAGAAAGAAAATAACTAGTTTAATTTTTGTGCATATAATGGAGAACAGCAAAACCATGAACTTTGGGGGATTTGCCCTTCCCATTCATGAAGGCAGAAACAAATTTAGACCATTAACATGAATTGAGCTAGACCCAGTTCAACAATGTCTTCTAGATAACCTTTGGAACAGTCATAACCACCCAGCTAAACGTCTGTCAGCCTTAAACTCTCTTAGTATATATTTTTCAAAAATCCAGAATAAACCCTTGTCTAAAAGTTTTTTCTTTTTATGTAGTAGCTAAATGAACCAAGCCTGGTATTTACCATGATTGGGTAGAAGTTGAACCCTTAGTTAAAAATTTTCCCATACCTCAGTTTAAAGGATTTTATGATTTCGAGTCAGCCAGTACATATGCCCGAAGACAAATAGGAACCAGTTACTTTATCAGTCAGATAGCTAAAGATTACTTGGACACATTGGGCAAGATGCAGTCAACCATTCTTGCTACTAATGGAGCTCCAGTTAGCCAGATAATTGGAAGTAGTAGTAATAATCCTCAGATAGATTCTCAAAATCCTCTACAAATGTGTAGAATTTGTGAAGGACTTACCAGAAATTTCAAGAAAATTATGGATAAAAGCAAAAAAGTCAGTGAAGAGCTAGACCAGCTCTGAGACGAAGAAAAACAATTGAGAAGAACCATTCGAACCCTAACTAACCAGCTTAAAAAATTAGCTCCAGGAAAAGCAACCGCCTCCTTTCCTGACCTAGAAATCAGACAACTCACCAGTGAGGAATTTGAACAATTGAGTGCTAGAATGTATTTCTTCAGGCATTCTATCATTCGATCTTTTTGTGAAAAAATCCAAGAAATGGAGGACCTTAAACCCTATATATACACCTTAGCCGAAGATAGCAGAAATAGCGAGTTAGTCACTATACAATAGTTTTTTCAAGACCTCTTCATAGCAGGAGTTCACTGCCCTGGTATAGCTTAAGACCTTGACGATCTCTCAGATAGAATGTACAGGTGAAAAAAAAAAAAATTTATCTGAGAGATCGTCAAGGTCTGCTGCTGAAAGTTGGTCGTAGAAGTCATCACCCATGGCTGGTTCATTTCCCCATTGGTTATCTTGGTCATCTTCTCCCATTAGTGGTGACTCATGAGAGACGCTTTGTTGATAGTTGGGATACTGGCTTTCATTGACAAATGTTTCTTTACTGAAGGGATAACCTGGGATAGCTAGGTTGCAGTATATCTTCTGATTTCTATCTTCGCAAACTAGATGTCCATAATTTCCGTTATACGCTAATAGAGGATTATTAGTAAATTTCCTCAATTTATTGAGCTGATCTCTGAGTGAAAATTTTCTGCATGGCCAGGGTCTTCGATTGAGAAGTCCTGGGTACCCTGGAAATGTTGAGGTTCCTCTAAGGTACATTTTATGCTTAGCTGGGATGCACCTTATTCCTTTCCACTCTGGTAGCTTGCTATCAACTAATGCTTCTACATAGGGATGATGTTTTTCCATTACACAGAGCACTGCATAAGTAAGTTTATTTCCAAAACTATCTGTCTGATCTGGATCTGAGAAAATTATTCTAGAGACAAACCCATAATCTGACAATTGTGAGGCTGTTAGATAATGCGTTTTTCCCCTAATCTCTATCTCCAATGGCTCGAAGGTTGCTAGATTTATCTAGCAAAGACAAATGCTGAAGTCTAAATTACATTGACATCTACCAAAACATTCTAGCTTGTCCATACATCTTTCCTCTTCTAAGCAGGGCTGCTCTTCATCTTCGTAGAGATAAGTCCATTGATAAGCTATACTAGGGCAGTGTACTCCTGCTATGGAGAGATCCTGAAGAAACTACTGTATGGTGACTAGTTCACTATTTCTGCTATCTTCGGCTAAGGTGTATATATAAGGTTTAAGGTCTTCTATTTCTTGGCTTTTCTCACAAAAAGATCGAATGATAGAAAGCCTGAAGAAATACATTCTAGCACTCAATTGTTCAAATTCCTCACTGGTGGGTTGTCTGATTTCTAGGTTTGGAAAGGGAGCAGTTGCTTTTCTTGGAGCTAATTTTTTAAACTGGTTGGTTAGGGTTCGAATGGTTGCTATCAATTGTTTTTCTTCGTCTCGGAGCTGGTCTAGCTCTTCACTAACCTTTTTGCCTTTATCTATAATTTTCTTGAAATTTCTGATAAGGCCTTCACAATGTCTGCACATTTGGAGAGGATTTTGAGAATCTATCTGAGGATTATTACTACTACTTCCAGTACTACTACTTCTAATTATCTGGCTAACTGGAACTCCCCTAGTAGCAAGAATGGCTGACTGCATCTTGCCCAATGTGTCTAGGTAATCTTTAGCTATCTGACTGATAAAGTAACTGGTTCTTATTCGCCTTCGGGCACATGTACTGGCTGACTCGAAATCATAAAATCCTTTAAACTGAGGTATGGGAAAATTCTTAACTAAGGGTTCAACTTCTACCCAATCATGGTAAATACCAGGCTTGATTCCTTTAGTTACTATATAAAAAGAAAAACTTTTAGACAAGGGTTTATTCTGGATTTTTGAAAAATATATACTAAGCGAGTTTAAGGCTGACAGACGTTTAGCTGGGTGGTTATGACTGTTCCAAAGGTTATCTAGAAGACACTGTTGAACTGGGTCTAGCTCAATTCCTGTTAATGGTCTGAATTTGTTTTTGCCTTCATGAATGGGAAGGGCAAATCCCCCAAAGTTCATGGTTTTGTTGTTTTCCATTATTTGCACAAAAATTAAACTAGTTATTTTTTTTCTCTAAATAAATCTTCCTACTTAGCCAATCTGTAAATTTGTTATCACTACTTTTAATATGTTGAAATTCTACTTTATATGCTTGTCCTACTATACAATCTAAAAATTTCGCCCATCTTCTGGTACTTAGTTTGCGCTCATTAAGTTTATTATGAAATCTAACTATAGCTTCACAGTCTGTTCTAATTGTAAAGGGCTTGTGTAAGAATAATCTAAATTTGTTTATTGCATATACTATTCCTAATATTTTAAAATCTAGGCTGGTCGTGGTTGTATCTTTTTCTTTAAATTTTCTAGAACTATATCTACAAATGCGCTCTTTATTTTTACTATCATACTTACTAAGTTTGGCTAATAATACTGTACCCTATCCTAGTTGACTTGCATCCGTTTCTACGACTATATATTCTAATTCTAAGGGAAGTTGTAGGTCGGGTAAATTTCTACAAATGTCTTTTATCTTTCTAACTAAAGCTATATCTTGTTGATTGAAATATTTTTGCCCTGTAGGTGTAGTCTTACTATATAGGGGTCCTATTATTTTACTAAGGTTAGGAATGTACATTCAGGCATAATTTAAAATTCCTAAAAATGATTGGAGTTGTTTTGTACCTTTTAATTTGTCTGGGTAATCTAAATTTTTTTTTAACTATGTGAGGTTGTAGCTTGATTTTTCCATCTCCTAACTCCATTCCTAAAAATTCTATATGAGGTTTATTTAATACCATTTTCCTCTTACTAATTATTATTCCATTATTTATGAATTCTTCTAATACTATATATAAATGATCTATGTGACTATTTTTTTATCTAGACTGAATACTAATATGTCATCTATGTATACCAGTATAAAACTATATTTATTAAATATATTATCCATCTTACGCTGAAATATGGAAGGTGTTTTTTTTAGTCCAAAAGACATGACTAGCCACTCATAATGTCCTTGTGGGTAGCAAAAGGCTATCCATGGTATGCTTTTCTTTTCCATTTTTATCTGCCAAAATCCTGACTTGCAATCAAATTTGCTAAATATTTTTGCTGTCTGTATTCTATTTATGAGTTGATCTTTATCTGGTATATTATATTTATCATCTTCTGTATTGTCATTTAATCTTTTATAATTTATAACCATTCTAGCTTTTCCTCTTTTTATTTCTGCATGATTTCTTACCATAAATGCGGCGCTCCTATGCGGGCTATTATTTGGTCTAATTACTTCTAAATCTAATAACTCTTTAATCTGTGTCCTAAATTCTTCTATGTCTGCTAGCATATGATTTATTTGTACTGATGTAATCCTATAATCTTTATTTTTTATATCTAAACTAGCTAAAACTTTATTTCTTTCCCAGTATTTCATGGACTGTTCACCTAAAATTTATGTTGTTTCAACTAATCTTATTATTTCATCTAAATCATTTTCTGTTCTTCTGTATACTGGTTTTTTCTTTAATTTTCCTATTTTTGCAAAAAGTAATTATATGTTAACAATTTGTTGAAAATCTTCTAGGTTCCAATAGTCTCTATTTTCTTCAAAATTAAACTCTTTTAAATCCTCTAATTCATAATTTTCTATATCTAAATTTTCTAAAGAAGTATTTGCTATCTCATCAGGTATATACTTTTGGGCTAACTCGGGAAGAATGTTTCCACTAGGAAATAAAAAACTAGCGGGAACTGAATCTACTCCTATGGTACCACCACGCTTCGCACGCAACTCTGATGAATGAGCAATGTTGCTAAAGGCATATGCTGTGGGTGTATATACAGTTCGTTTGAAGAAATTGACGTTTTTTTGGCTGATAAACATGCCGCCTTGTAGGCTAAGTATGAAGTTAAGTCGTAAGATGAAAGGATGATTTTGTCGAGTATTTCCAATCCAAACCTGAGCTAAAGGGAACCATTCTATATGTTGAGTTTGAGAACCTAGATGATGAAAACTAATCTGTGTGCCATTGATGCAATGTGTATACGTCTGTTTAGTGCCATCGACTATACTGACTAAAGCTGGGGTTGTTAAAGCTGTGCTCCATCCTGGTGGAACTATGTGTTCTTCAATATATGACTTACTGGCTCCGGTATCTATCATGACACCTATACTAAGGGTTTTTTTTGCAAATTTAATTACACAAGAGATCTCAACTAAATTTGGTTTGGGTATAACAGGATAATTAAATGGTAAATATGTATTATCTGACTGTGCTTGGGAATATTGACTAAAGGGTTGAGAATCAAGTAGGTTGACTAATCCTAAAGAGTTCATATGTTCTTTGACAAGTTTATCTTTTAAAGGGTACTTAATATGAAATTGTTCTAGATGCTGTTTAAGTTGTCTATTTTCTACTTCTAAACATTCTATGTCAAAATTAGCTTTAGTTTCTAGCTCTCGTATTTGTAACTTAAGTTCTCTTACTTGTATTTCTAATTCTCTAATTGTTAGATGTAATTCTTTGCTTTCTATACTCTAATCTTTCAACAGCTCGCTGTTATTTCCTGATGTTATCTTATGTGTCATGTTTAATTTTTCTAGACAGACTATACAATAGGTTATATTGCATAATAAACATTGAGGTCTTTTATTTTTAGCGGGAAACAAATTACAATAACTACATCTAGTGGTATCAAAGCCTAGTCCTATTTGAAAATTATGCTGACATTTAGTATCTGCATTACATTCCATCATAAAGAAAGTGTCATGAGAAGAGGGCATTCCGATTTCTTGGTTAAGTTGTCCTAAAAGATTATCTACGTCCGTATCACTTTTTGAATCACTATCTGAACTTATAGCTCCTATTTGATATTCATAATCACTGACTATGCTATATACTTCTGAATCATCACTATTTATGCTAACTATATCTTCTTCTATGTCTTCTATTATATGTAGTCTTTCTATCTGTTTATTAGTATTAGGCCTTTGTCTTTTTGGACAAGCTTTTGCAAAATGATTGGGTTCTCCACATATAAAACAATTGCATTTTTTATTGTTGGGTTTTCGAATATATCTTTGTTTTCTTTTATCATTTTCTTCTTTGGGTAGTCGCTTATAGTTTATCCTATTAAAAGTTCTACTTTTTCTAACGAATTTATGTTTTTTTCCATGATTTTCTATATTTTTTCTTCCAATATTTTTCTTTTCTATATTTTCCATATTTTTTTTGTATTTTTTCCTATTATATTTATCTTCATATTGCTAAGAAGCATATATTACACTGCTACAAAAACCATAATTTTATTTTTTGAAATCTTTATGTATTTTGACTTCTATACATTTTTCTCTGAGCCTATGAAATGTAAAAACTATCCTAGGTCCTATTCCTAAAGTTCCTTTTATTTTTACTTCTCCTGAGGCTATTTTTGCTGGTAAGTTGGTATAATAAATTGACCATTTATTTTCTATCTCTCTCCCTAGCTCTCCGGGTAATTTTCTAAAATATTTATTTCCTATTTCTTCATCAAAACATTTTCCAATTCTAGCTGCTATGGCTAAGTTTTCTTTACTAAAGGGTACAATATATTTCCAACTTCCTAATGTTATCTGATCTAGCTCAGTTAATGCTATGCTCTGGGTGTAATCATTTTTTCTAGAAAGGGTCGTATCCTATAAGTATTTTTTTTATAAAACTAGTAAAATTCCATGGGTTATCTCCTAGTCCTTTAAGCTGTCTAATTGTCTCCTCATATTTTTCTTTAAACGTTAAATATATATTAAAGGTTAAATCTCCTAAAAGTGTTTTCATATATTCCCACATGTCAACTGATTCAAAGGGATTATTCATCCATGCTTTTACCGCATCTTTTTCCCATTTTTCTATTACTTCTTGCCATATCTGAGGGTCGAATCTAGCTAAATCTAAAAGGGTTCCTTGGTTATTGGGTGGCTGTAATTGTATACTCATATCTGGTGGTCTATACTTTCCATGAAACCTATAACTTTTATTTGGATTTGCCTTACTACGCCCTGAACTAGTTAATGGTCTTCTTCCTCCTATTGCATAATGCATTGGTTCTACTAGATCTTTTACCGTAGGTTGTGGGTTACTAGTTCCTGTGCTTTCTGTGTTCATATAAAAAGTATCTTTTAAATTAGATTGTTTTGGTATTCTAAATATCTTGCTAGGATGTATTTTATCTTCTATGATGTCGTCTACATATTCTGTATGAAATTTTTGATCTAAGAATGATACTGCTTCATCATGAGTATCTCCTCCAGCTAAATATTCAATGTATCTAGTATCTAGTATTTTATTCATATCAGTTAGGGTGAAATTTTCCAAATCTATCTCATCAATATTATATATCTTATTTTGTGATATTATTTTTTCCTCTATCATTACATAAAGCTGATTTATGTCACTATGATTATCTTGATTTTCTTCCCCATCTATATTGCTAAATTCATCATCTTCAAAGTTTTCTGGTGCTACATACGTATATTGATTAAATCTTAGTACATAGCTTCCATCTACTTTTTGATATAATAAGTTATCTTGAGGGGCTAATCTTTTTTGTCTTAGAAAATCTCCTAAATTCCAATCTAGTGCTGTATTATTTTCAGAACTAAATTTTTTAGCTAGTAGTGCCTTTATTCCTTTTGCGCCTAATAACTTAACTATCTGATCATTTGTAAGTCTATAATGAGTATTACTTTCTGAGACTGCTAAGCCTAAAAATCCTGTGCAGACTAATAAATTCTTTTCTCCTTTTTTCATTTTGTATCCTTTACTCTTTTTTTTTTTTTCTCTATTTTTATCTTTTTATGAAAGGTTGAGGTTGGTAATAAGAAATCTAGTGTAAAATAGACTATTCCTCCTTTTGAATTCATGTCTAATTCATAGCTGCCTAAAATACGTTGTTCTATATCATTAAACCTATCGTTATAAAGACATACAAAAACTTTAGTTCCTAAATTTTTTCTAGTTAAAGCCTTAACTCCTACCATAATTAATCCTAAGTGAGCCATTTTGAGGTGCTCTTTTACTGCATATTTATAGCTTTCTCTATCTATTAAGTTTAGCTCTATTTTTCGTCTTCATGGGTTACACTAATCATTTGTTTACCGTAGTGTTTAAATAGATATTGTTTTTTATGAACCTTACCTAGCTTATATACATATTTAGCTGGAATTAATTTTAGTTTTTCTTTTTAAAATTTTTCTATTTGTTGTTCTACATCTATAAATTCTTTCATTTTAATATCTTCATCTTCATTACGCTTTTTGCTACTACTTCATTTTACTAGCTGTTTAAATATTTTTATTTTCTGTAAGTTCTACAGGCAGGTTTCTTTGGTATTTGAGCTTTTCGAAATATCTAGCTATATCTTCTTCGTTTATCTGAGATTGAGGTTAGTTTGTTGGTCCTTCTACTCCTTTTCCTTTTTGAAGTATTAATCTTTCTAAAGAAGCTAAACGATTTTCTAAACTGTGTAATTGTTCTGATAATTCTTCAAATTTTTCACACAATCGGATTAGAAATAAAATTTCTATATTATTTTGTCTTACTGATATTTTATCTGACTGATTTATTCCTTGATAGCTACTGATTCCTTCTGGGTTATTATGGAAGTCTTCTGCTTATTTTAAGATAATCTGGTAGTCCCTATTAGCTTTTTTTTTTTTTTTTTTTTTTTTATCACTACTCATAAACTAAGATCTTATTAATTGTTCTAAAATTTCTAATTTCTGTTTTAAATTATCTTGAATTTAGTTGATTTGTTCTATTTATTTATCTATTTGATTTATTTGGCTATGGATTTGTTCAATTTGTTGTTTAAATTCTAACTCTATTTGTTTTGAGCTGCTAGTATTTATAGCTGAAATTAGAGTTTCTATTTCTAGCTTAGTAGGAAATTTTTCTAAATTTAAATCTATTCGTTTTTGTAAAATTGAATCACACTGGTCTTGGATATAATCTAATTTTTTATCTTGATTTTTAATTATACTACGATTATTACAGAGATGATCTATAGATGAAATAAAAAGATTACTAATTTTATCTATGTCCGTTTTAATATTTTCTGCAAAATTAATCTGGTGATCTATGCTACTATTTAGCTGAAAATTATGTTCACTATGCAGCTAATGTGAAAAAGTACCTTCAAAATTACAACAAAATTGATTTTTATCTATGCTATGACGATGGTTATGATTGATGAGTTCTAAATCTAAATATTCTACTCTTTTCATACACAAAATTAAATCCTACTTTAAAATTATTAAAAGCTACTATAATATGAAATTTATAACTAAATTGTCCAAAAATAAAAACTACTCTATTTCCATAGGCAAAATGCATAAGCTAACTTAAACTGTCCTAAAACCGAACACTGCTTTGATACTAATTTTTTGGGAGGTGATGAGTTAGTTGTCTACCACTATTTTGAAATTGGACTGAGAATTATCTAATTAATTCTACAGTTATGCTAATAAGTCTTCAAGCTGTTGTATAGCTAGTTGCAAAGCTTTTTGTTTTACCATTACCTGTCTATTTATCTGAGAAATTTTCGAACTATAATTTTATAGAGATCTATCAGAAGCTAATGATAATAGAAATTGATACTTTAATTTCTGATCTTCTAATTCTTGTATAAGCTCAGTACTGGTTCTAATTTTAATCCTAAGTTTTTTTTCTAAAGGCATACAATTTTGATTTTTTAAATTCTTTTATGAATAATATTTTCTTAATATTTCTACTCGGATTGCTGTCCTTGTATTCTAAAATTCTTTTCTTTGGCAAAACTATTTTTAGGCAATGTTTGTTTCCATTACATGTACTCCCATCTTGAAGCTAAGCCTCGTTCAATATAGTATATTTTTATTTTCTATTCCTTACCTTTCCCTTTCTGCCTACAATTTGCCCTCAAACGCCTAACCACGGCTCACACAAGCTCTTCAGCTAAGGTCACTCAGTAATAAAATAGAAAACAACAGATACTACGAAGGTGCAAAGCATGTAATTTTAATGAGCAAACAAGCATTCCATAACCTTAGTTTTTCCAAAAAGAAAATAAATTTTTAGAATAGAAGAGTTACCCTTTTGAAATATTTAAGGAAAAAGAGAGACTACTCACACTTTATATTAATAAGTAGTATATTTACAAAGATTATATTACAGACTCTGAAATTCTGAAAGACTTGGAACACTTAGAATTTTTGAGAGGAGTCGGAAATTTTTACAAGGTGGAGTGAAGGGAAATTTTTCATTCTGCTTCTTTCATTGGCATGAATGCCAATTTATACACATAATTGATAGATACATACAAATCTATATGTCAAAAGCTTGGACTCAAAAGTCTAAAAGACTACTTAAGCCTAAGCCATAGATGTTATAAAAATTTCTATGCCATAAATGCATAGACTTTGACTCAAATTACTATTCTAGATATGGATAATTGAATTTTATCAATAAAAGATTAGGATAATGACATCGGGTACTGTTTTGGACCCTATCGCATATCATTCAATTCTCCTTTTTTGATAAAATTTTGACACTATAATTTATTACAAGACACGTGTAAGGATTTTCACAACTTTTCTTTAATGGCGCAGGATGAGGGTCAACTGCTCTATTAAAGTAGTGAGTGAAAGAAAAGTTTTACTACTGACAGACATAAATAATTTGCAGACACAAATATTTATCGAATCTTTTGTCATTTCCTGACGTGCATTTCTTTGAAGAGTGGCCTTATCTTCTACAAATTTTGTCGTCTTCTTCTGGAGTATCAATTATTGATGTAGACCGCAGAGTGAATCTTCAAGGTGGATTTACAATGGGTCAAAGGAAAATTTCTGAGTCCAGAAAATAAGGGCTGGTTAGGATACTTCCAAAATTCCAAACTATTACAATAGTCTAATTATAGTGTGCAAGGTTTTTTTTTTTTTTTTTTTCATCTGTATATTTTATTTGAGAGATCGTCAAGGCTGCTACTGAAAGTTAATCGTAGAAGTCATCACCCATGGTTCATTTCCGCCGTTGATTATCTTGATTATCTTCACCTATTAGTGGTGAGTCATGAGAGACGATATGCTAATATTTATATTTATAATAACGAGAGTATTATATTCATTTTGCGTTTGGTTTGGAAGACAAAATCGGAGTCGGTTGATGATTGAAAAAATAAATAAAAATCTGAGTCGGTGTATTTTTTTATTAAAATTCAAATGAAAGCATTGTGTTGTGGCCATGGCGAGTACGGAAGCTTCACCGATGTGCTCAAATTGAAATCAAATGTATCCAGTAGGTCTATTTGATCAACGTAATTAAACTAAACTCATCTTCTGAGATCATGATACCATTATTTTGACTCTCTCTCTCTCTCTCTATATATATATATACGTGTGCCTTATATGTATTTGATAAATTGTTTGAAAGTCCTATGAAGTGTTTTTCTTTGTTCAAGGCAGAGTCAGTTTACAAAGCATGTCTTTGGCTAGCACTAGCTGTGGGAAATTGGAGTTGTTGAAGAGCTTGGTGATTACACCACCAGAGAGAACTTCAAAGGCCTATCAGAAGAGAAATTTGATGTAGTATTCGATATAGTTGGTGGGTAAGATTCTGAATCTTATTTGTTATTTCCTAAAATCCAAATTTATTTACAGTGATTGTTGTTTGTTGCATTCTGAGTGTACATATCTGCATATTGTATAGTTTGTATTCAGAATAATAATAATAATCCTAAGAAAATTAGCAAGCGTACTCAAGTTTTCATCCTTAAGGACTTTGGAGCTGTTCTTGGTCAGCATAGCAGGTTTCTTCTTCACTTCCATCCAACAGAAAGTTCATCTTTCTGTTTTGTAGATTCATGTTATATGAACAAAACTTTTGTACAAAATTCTCATTCTCATACAGAATGATGTGCGGGTTTGTTGTCCTTTCAATTCAAACTACAACACTTGCTATTGTGGCTCATAATTCCAAAAATACTAGTGCCACATCTGTCTTAGAGAAATTGAAGCCTTTATAGGAGGGTAAGAAGGTGAAGCCGGTAATTGATCCTAAAGGTTCATTTCCATTTGCCTAGGATGTTGAAGCATTCTCTTATCCCAAAACTGGTAGAGCTAGTACTGGAGAAGTGATCGGATATCCATTTCCGTTAGATGAGCTCATATTGTGAATTACTAGTAACTTAGTAAGTATTTGGTTGTTCATTAATGGCAACTTCTTTGACAGATTGAGATTGTAGATGATGTGTGTCAGTTGAGAGGTTTTACTTTACATGTTTAAATTGGTTTCCTGTTTCCTGTTATCTAATTTTCTCCGTCAGATTTCTTCTAGTTTTAGTTTAAAATGTATCTAAATTTATTTAAAAAAAAAAAAAAAAATCGTAATATTAAAAAATTCGTACACTTTCCCAACCAAGTAGGACTTTTTTTTATATATATGTATATATTTTTCCCCCTTCCTTGTTGAGTTAGTAAAAATTCATATAACTGGATCTTTGGAAAACAAATGGATATATTTTAAGCAGGAAAGGGGTGTTGGATACATTTTTATGTGATCAGAGACATGTTGAATGAAACTAGCATGAGACAATTGTGGGTATAAAAATGATGAAAGACTCGATGATGTGGTGGATTTTATATGCTGAAGGAGACTAAACTTGATCTCCAATGAACAATTTGGTAAATAAATAAGAGAATCTTAAAGCATAAAAATCTGATTACTGGTCATGAGGCAGTTTGATTGAGGTTTCCTCATCCAATATGCTCTATGCATTTTCTTTTCTGGAAAGTGGTGAACAGCTCAGCTAAACCAAGCCAACAATATTAGATTCAAAACTATTTACCATTCCTAAACCAATATATGTCACGACTTTGACTCTTTTTATTTTTATTTATTATTTATTATTTTTATTTTTATTTTTTTTTCGGGTCTTTCTACAATAGGTAGGAGGGGAATAGGGGAGGGGGAAGCTTCGTCACATGGCAAGCAAGACTCGAACCCAGGCATCATACCTGGTAAGGGAGTACCTTATTCATTTGGCCAATCCCTGGTAGTAGACATGGCTTTCATGAGTTACAAATATGCAATATTGTAAGACTGGGTTACCATCAACAGATTAATACTTTGATCATGAAAAAAATGCCCTAATTCAATTCCATCTTCATTTCTGAAGTAATTAATTGCTATCTATTTTATGTTCATACAGCTGTGAAAACTTTAAGGGTCACAGAAATCCAAGGATTAAACACAATGCCAAGAATATGACCAAAAATGGAGAATGAAGCCAAAAGTTGAAACAAGCAAAGCTATATGCATAAATTTTGCTCATATACTCATCCATAAACGGCTCATAGAATGTTATTAGATACCTTCAGTAAGTGAAGGTAAATTATTCATTATAAAGTCACATACAATATCATAACAAGGTACATGGATTTTGTTTCACATAGTTAATATATAATGGAAATGAGCGAAATTTCCATGTTTATTGTTTCATAATTATCGGTTTGCTCACTCGTGGAGTTTTAGACTCACTATTTTTTGTCTGCCTCTTAGAACATGTTAGTCTTCTTCAATATTCAGAAACTTTCTTTAGAGTCCAAGCACCAACAATAGAAATCAGACCTTGAGATTTCCAACATTTCCTCTGGGTTCATTCTCTCAAGTTCGCTTTGCCTCCATTGTGCGAAATTGTTACGGTTCTGTGGGTCAGTAGCAAGCGGGTAGTCCTCCAGTTTATGAACTTGGGACCTCATTCTCATGTAAAGCCTCATTGTAGCTACACAGTCATCATAAGGATCTTGTATACCAGTTTGAATGTCATACCTGTAAAACAGAATTTTCGTTACTACTTGAAAGACTTAAATAAATAATTTTTTGGCTGTAGGATCATAAGTGCATGAAGGGTAATTACCCGAGGTATGCTTTTGTTAAGTACTTCAGAGAGTTGCTGAGTTTGCTTGTTTTCATCAGTGGAGGATATTTTGCTGTGTCCCTGTAGAAAAAAGAAAAGAAAAAATCATTGAATTTTAATTTTTAAAGTCTTGAACATGGGGCTGTAGCAATGAGTTTATATCTTTACAGTCCAATTCTTTCAATTGTATAGAATACGAAGTGATGCCAAATAGCTATTAAAAAACTGGACTGCTGATGGCTTGAAATCTTGGATGTCAGGACTCGCGAGTTTCCTTACTCAGCTTACCTGATCATTATTGCTGGGTACTCCACTTCTAAGCATTTAAGATCATGATCCAAGCCATGACCTATGAGAATTGTTGCTTTTCCACCTCTAGATCGGATTTTCCATAATGGCTCACCATTACATAAAAAATCTTGGATCTTCCTTGATGCTTGCCTCAGTGGTATTGCATCTCTTAAGAATTCTGGTCGTACACCCGTTGACTCATACCTAAGTAAAATTAACCCTTGATTAGAGTATGGTATTTAGTAAGCAGCAGTTACTTGGGAACCTCAATATAAACTCATTACTACCTATAGTTCGTGACAGGAAGATGAGGCTTGACATAGGTGTGAAAGATGATGTTCTCATATTCATCAATTAGGGAAACCCTTGCACAAAGATCTAAGGTGCCATCACTGCCACCACCAACCATTTTGCAAGCAAGTGCAACAACCTTTGTTCTACTGTTGTCAATCTTCAAGTCATCATAGATGCCTAAGTTAGCCATGCGATAAAGTAGGCCCTGAAAAAATCAAAATAGGTTGTGTGTTTTAGAATCACCATGGAAAATGAAAAAGAAGGGAAAAAAAAGGGGGTTATTTTGTGCTTCAATTGCAAGTATGAGGATTTTTACAGAGCTTGGACGGGAGAGTTGGCATGTCTCTCGGTGGACCCTAAGAGCATTTCGGCTGCTAAGGGTGGTTAAGCAAAGGTCGCATCCTCGTTCTTTGAATATCCTTTCACATTCTGCCTTTGGCAATGGCCCTGAAGAAGCGAATGAGTAACATTGTAATCAAGATCAATTTTATGAAGAAAAATATCAGCAGAGCTCTGGTTGTGAATTAAAAGTTTACCTATGAGATGCTCCCTCAGAGATTCAAATGATCGGCAATGTTTCTTGCAAATTCCACATGTGGGTTCATGAACTGAGTGATAAGATGTCCTCATGTGTTCCACTAGATGCTCCATTTTGTTGAACTGTCTATAGCATGCTGCGCACTTGTTCCTGGTTACAGAAGTCATTATTGAAACTTACATTTAGCGGTAGTTGTTTAGCATTGTAAAAAATGTTAATAGAAAACCAGGCCTAAAATCATTATATCTGAAGTGAATATGTATCAAATAGGCCCTTGTACATATCTGTGTGTATCAAAGGAGGAGAGTGGATATGTACCGAAGAGTGTCTGAAGACTCCATTCCGTTGTCCACTAAAGTAGCTAGTGAATCAGAACCCTACTTGAGAGATAAGAAGACTTGGAGGAGTTGAAGAAGAAGGTGAGGATATGAAGGTATTTATATTAGTCGGAGAGGGCCAAAAAAACAAAAATCTTCAACTTGAGCTCAATAAATTATTCCTTAAGGCCAATCAAGTTACCTGACCTTTGGAGTATCTAGGATACGTTGGCCTTGATGTATCATCCTAACGCAAAACATTCGTGGTAATCCAAATCGTTGGGCCCCCAGGTTTCGACTAGAATATTTATCTTTCTGCCATGCCCTCTCTCTCTCAACTTTGGCTTAATAGTTGCTGCTTAGGTGATTCCTGCAATGAAGCTTACATTGACATCTCTTTTGTAAGAACTAGGCTGAGTCAATGCATTTTACATGTTATATGCATTACAACTACCATTGGTGGATTTCCTTATGTTAGGGATTAAACTGTACTTAATAATAATAATTTCACCACCCATCTCTTTCTTTGTGTACTAGAACAATATAGAACCGTCCCTGGTTAATCAGCCAACAGAGATTCCTTATATATGTTGCCCCTAGACAAACCTAGGAGTTATTTACATGTCTTGATGTGGACTACTTGTTGTTTAGTAGTCATTATGGCTTAAACATTAAGTTTAGATGAATTCTGCTGGCATGCAACTTATAGAGTACATGACCAAGACTGAAAAGAAAAATATATTTGTTTCTGTTAATTAAATATTGAGGATTGATTTGTTTTCCTTTCTAGTGTAGGTTGTTTTACTTCTTGTTTCAGTGGCTGTTACTTCAGTAATTTGGACCAAATATCAACACAAAAAGGAGCCTGAAAACTTTTTGATTCAGCGGGAATTTAATGGGAGGAATGGGCTATATTTGAGGTGGATAAAGAAAGGTTCAAATCGTTTATGATAGAGTATTTTGTTAACTCAGGGTTTCAAAGGCTAGACTACTCCATCGGGTACACACAATCATCCTCAAATCACGCGTGTCGGTAACCTTTGCATACTTTTGGCAAAAGTAAATGAGACTCTGCACCTTATCAAGAAGCTTGATGGCAGGTTTTTATCTCTTTCTTTTTTATTTGGATTAAGCATTATCTTGTCATTTTTAGTCACTGCATGCATGTATTATTCCTGTGTACAAGATTAACTCTAGACACACATCACACAACACAAGAGAGAGAGAGAGGTTTGACTTTTAAAATATGGACTATCTTTTGACCAGGGGAGGGGGTCCAGCAGATTCTTGCTTTGAAGATTCTCAATTGCCAATGCTAAAGTTTTTTTGGGTGAATGCCAATGCAAAAGTTAGTGTAGTAATTGGAGAATATTTCACAGTGATTCGTTTTGGTCCACCGTATTTCACAGTGACTGCTAATTGCACCTACACGATGCTTTTCCATCACTCTCTACTCTCGAATGTCAAACCAAAAGCCTTGGGAATGTGCTTTCCATGGGATGACAAACCTCCACAACCACAAGGTACTCTTCCTGATTATTTAGAGCCATGATCCTAAAGTGTGGTTGACACAGGGTATGTTTTCTATTCGGTTAGGTTGGGTATGATAATCTTCTGAAAATTTGACAAAAATTAATAAAAAATAAAATTACATTTTGCTGATGTTTTAGGGAAACATTGCGGATACTTGAAACTGTTGAAGAGAAAATTCAAGAAACTATCAATACATTCCTATAGAAAACTACTTCAAAACTTAATGGACTTTTTATGATTTTGTTTTGAAATATTTATGACAAATATAAAAATGTCTTATCAATTTTTTTGTGCATATTTGCATTCAAGAAAGATTTATATTACTAAATTCATTGGTTCATGTTCAATTTGACTACCAGTTATAGAAATTTAGAACATTTCATATCCTTTTACTTCATATTTTAAATGAACCATAATTAATTTTGTTCTAGTTGTTTTTTAGTTGTGTAAAAATAGAACCTTTTGTTTTGTTTTGTTTTATTTTGTTTTTTTTTTTTCAATAGCAATTTTATAACTCTTGCTAAGTGATTGTCGTCATTCTAGATGTGCATCCTATAAATATTTATTTTCATCCATCAAACAATTTGCTGTGGTCAAACTGGTTGAATTTATATGTTCAAATTCGAGTAAAAGTGTCTCTTGGGTTTACTGATGATACAATCATTAACATATTAGTTTTAACATCGCAACCAAGTATAGAAAAAAATGTTTTTTATGAAAAATATTTTCTACATAAAACGTTTTTTCATTAGAAAATGTTTTATACCGAAACAAGCATAACGTAAATGGTATATGAAACTAGAACAACAATCTTATCAATTTTGTGGCAGGAAAACCTTGTCTTCTTGGGTTTGAACACAGAATATTTTTGAGAGTAAGAGGATTATGACCTGTTGCTTGGCGAATATCTTAGGACGATTCCATGTACATAGTCAAAGAGAAAGTGAAATTCAGACCACTAAGCAATACTTTTCCCAACAATTCCCCCCCCAGGAAAAAATAAAATAAAAAAAAAGAAAAGAAAAAGCAGTTGATTCTTCGAACTTCAAAATGGTCAAAAGGCAAGCAAATCCCTCACGTGTAAATGTACATACTGTGTATAGCTACTTGCATGGTGGGACAGAGTTTATGAGCATGGGCCGGATTGAATTAGATTGAGGTAAAATTAGAACCAATCAGTTATTTACGATTTTTGAAAAATTAGAACCAATTTAATCTGTTTAAATCGTGAAACTAATCCGAACTAATTCATTTAAATACAGATTAGATCGGTTTAGAATTATGAATTTATATAATTAAATAACAAAAAAATATCTATAACACTTTAATTTCGTAAAAACATAAATATAGCACTATATTTGTTTCATGATAGTAACATGTCTTTTTATAATAGCGGCATATTGTTCTAGAATTTAAACAACCATAAAAAAACTGGTCCCACCATCAGTATTTAGACCATTACAAATTAATACTAAAAATTAGCAAACAAAAGTAATAAAAAAAGATACTATGCGAGTTTAGGATTGGATTTAAGTTTTATATGAAATAAGAGAAGATATTGTGCAGGAGCGTGTATAATAAAAATATAGACTATTTGGATACGGTCCGAATCGGTTCCAATCTAGAACCGCGGGGTTCAATCTAGAATCAATCCGTAAACTACGGATTTTTAATTTTTCAATCCAGAACTGAACTATGGATTCAAAAAATCAATCCAAACCTACTGGATTGGACTAAACTGGTTCGGATTACGGATTTCACGGATTCCTTACTCAGCCCTAATCCTTGCGTGTAATTATTGTTGGACAATCTGTGTCATATTTAAAAAAAAAAAAAATTTATTTTTTTTAATTTTTATTTTGTTATAAAAACAAAATCAAAATTTGATATAAATAAATAATAAAACAGAAAATAAATTAACAACTTATTTTATTAATTTCTCGAACAAAGTTTTGATCAAATCCAATGTTTAACATTGCGTCCTTAAGATAGATTCGTCATTTCCACGATACTTTCAGATTGTGGATGTCTATCTCCCAGGATAAAATGATCAACAGTGAATAGTAACAGCACTATAAACTATTTGCACAACGAACACACTAAGTGTTTACACTCTTTCTCACAAGGAAAATAATGTAGCAAAATGCAGAGAGAGTAGGCAGAATTTGGGATGAAAATTGGAATAAAAAAACCAAATGAGGGATTGCCTATTTATAGAGGTGAAAGTGGGTGTACAATTTGAATTAAACAAGTGTAAAACCTATTTGAACAGATATTATATCTGTTCGGTTTGAATGAACAGGTAACGTGGCTGTCGGGTTTAAATTCAAACAGATATGAATTTGTTTGGTTTAAATTCAAACAGATATTCATCTGTTCGGGTGGTGAAATTTAATTTTAGAAAAATAAAATTCAAATATTTTTTGCCCAAAAAGATAAGTATTGGGCCGGACAAGCCCAACCCAATCACACACCACGCATTCGCGCCCAAGCCCAGCCCGTTTGGATGGGCATCGGTTGTGGTGCGCGTGTGTGTTTATTTTGGGTCCAATGGGACTAGCTCACTTTGCCTATAACTTTCGTCTCTACAAAACTTGGGTGCCCCTTGGGACCTAACCCAAGTTCCAAACTCAAGTCTTAAAAATCCACTCAAAGTTTACCCACCAAATCAACGTGGGACAAGCCTTGAACCAAACCTTTAGGAGATTTCACCAAAAACACAATTTCCATGGAGTTCTTTTTGGCTTCAATTTTCCATTCACCCGATAATGGTTTTGAGTAACCAAACATACTACATAAATCACAACGCAGCATAGAACACATTACCACTTAGACCTATCAATTTTGGCCCATGGGTCCTACCTAAAAAATAGACCAAAGTTGAGAAAAAATCTTTTTTTTTTTTCTCCAAAACTTTCAAAACCCATTTCTAACAATCCCCTCCATGAATGGAATTTGATGACAATGGAAATGCAACAATATGCAGAATTTGTCAAAAGAGTATAAATCGAAAATATTTTGCATCAGGATAGGTAACTTTTGGCCTTAAACCTTCCCTAGTGATAACTTATCGGACTTACTAGCTAACCAATAGACGTGATGCCTTGAATTGTTCAGTCGTTTGTGTAAGCTAAGACAATAGATTTCACACAAAATATTTTCTGACACATTGTGGTTCTCACGGTTGTGTTTATTTTGGCCTTGAACGCTCTTGGTTGTTCATGAGTGCTTTCTAAAGAATTTAGCCTTTTCATTCTCATAGAACTGACCCCAGTTCGATACTCATATAGATGATTCTTATTATGAGTATCTTCTTATACTCGTCTTGATTTTTATGCGTAAATCAAGATATAAGTAATCATTAAAAGCAAAACTTATCTTTAAACCCCTGCATACAACATATGTTGCAGATATCACTCTCACCATAGGAATGGATAGGGAATTTTAATCCGTTGGTGATTTCTGGTGAGTCACACATAACTTAGTTGTCCCTTTGAACTTAGTTCTTGGGGATCTCTAGTCATATAAATAAGGTTACCATTATGATGACTTTTATGTAATAGACTTTAATCCCATCCCTTTCGATGAATTATACACTTGTTCTTTAGTCAAACCTTCTGTTAACGGATTCGCAATATTCTCTTTAGATTTTATATAATCTATTGAGATTAATCCATTTGAGAGCAATTATCTTACGGTATTATATCGATGACGAATACGTTGTGACTTACCATTATAAATATGATTCTGTGCCCTGCCTATTGCAGATTGACTATCACAATGAATGTAAATAGCTAGCACAGGTTTAGGCCACATTGGAATATCTTCTAGAAAGTGGCGAAGCCATTCTGCTTCTTCTCCTGCTTTGTCTAAAGTAATGAACTCAGATTCCATTGTGGATTGTGCGATGCATGTTTGTTTCGTGGATTTCTAAGAAACAATAGCGCCTCTCAGAGTAAAAACATATCTACTAGTGGATTTTAAATCTTTAGTATCCGATATCTAATTGGTATTACAATAACCTTCTAGTACTGCAGGATATCGAGTAAAGTTCAAACCATGATCACGGATAAATCGTAGATATCTAAGAACCTGGATGATCGCTTTCCAATGGTCTTCTCCGGGGTTACTAGTGTACTTACTCAATTTACTGTCAGCATAAGCTACATTAAGACAAGTACAATTCATTAGGTACATTAGGTTCTAATGATTTGAGAGTATTTTAGCTAAGACACCGCATCACTTTTATTTTTCGATAAATAAAGACTGATGTTTACGGGTGTTCTAGCTACATTTATATCATCCTTAATATATTTACCAAGAATTTTCTCAATATAATGAGATTGAGATAATGCATATCCATTAGATATTTTAGTAATTTTCATTCCTAATATTACATCTGTGACCCTCATATCTTTCATATCAAATCTTTTGTTCAGCATTTGCTTAGTTGATTTGATCATGTTTTGACTGCTTCCAATGATAAGCATGTCATCCACATAAAGACAAACGATGACATAACTTTTGTCAGTGTTTTTAACATAGACGCATTTTTCACATTCGTTTATCTTAAACCCATTAGTAAGTATAGCATGATCAAATTTTTCATGCCATTACTTAGGCGCTTGTTTTAATTCATAAAGAGATTTTACAAGCCGACAAACTTTCTTTTCTTGCCTTGACACTATAACCCCTTTGGGTTAATCCATATAGATCTCTTTATTTAGATCACTGTTTAACGAAGCTGTCTTAGGGGTGGTTTGGGATGATCTAAATAAGTGCATTTTTTGAATTTTTATGAAATATGGGTTGTGTGTAGGTTGGGTTTGAAGTGATGTGGTAGAGATGTGTTGTGACTTAAATAAGATGATGTGACTTAAATAGGATAGTGACTTTTTGACTTTTTAACTTTTTTAGTGTACCCCAAACCAAGCCTTAACATCCATTTGATGCATTTCTAAATTGTACAACGCTGCTATAGCAATGAGCATGTGAATGGATGTTATTCTTGTCACAGGGAAATATGTGTCAAAATAGTCCAAACTTTTCTTTTGTCTATAACCTTTTACTACAAGTCTTGCTTTATACTTGTTTATTGAACCATTTGCTTTCATTTTTTTCTTGAATATCCATTTATATCGAAGAGGTTTAGAACCTGGTGGAAGGTCCACCAATTCCCAAGTATGATTTTGCATAATGGATTCAATTTCATTATTAACAGCCTCTTTCCACAAAGGCGCTTCAGGACCTGTCATTGCTTCTTTAAAGCTTTGAGGTTCATTTTCTAACAGGTATGTCATAAAATCTAGACCAAAGGATTTTGATGTTCTTGCTCTCTTACTTCGTCTTAGTTCATCATCAGTTAAATCTTGTTGGTTGAGACCATTACTAGTCTCTTGTGTTTGATTGTCATTTGTCTCTTGACTTTGTGTACAATCATAAGTTCTTTTCTGTGAACTTAATTCATGTCTTTTCTTGTAATAAAAAAACACAGCATTCCTTAACTCTACAATAGTGTTCACATTTATATCAGTTATTTTTTATTTATAAGTCAGAAATCGATATGCATTACTATTCTGAGCATAACCAATAAACACACAATCTACTGTTTTTGGTCATATTTTAGTATTTTTCGGAACAGGAACTTCAACTTTTGCCAAACACCCCCACACTTTTAAGTATTTGTAGGAAGGTGGTCGACCTTTTCATAATTTATAAGGAGTATTGTTAGTTTTCTCGTGGGGTATTCTGTTAAGAACATAATTAACAGACAATATTGCTTCATCCCACAAGTTCTGCAGTAAGCCTGAACTTAATAACATGGCATTCATCATTTCTTTAAGAGTTTTATTCTTCCTTTCAGCAATTCCATTTTGCTGTGAAGATAGGGTGCTGTAGTTTGGTGAATAATAGCCCTGTTTGGTAGAACTGTGGGAAAGTGCTTATAGCTTATGCCTAAACAGCTTATAGCTTATAACTTTCAGCTTAAGCTGATTTCCAGCTTATTCTTAAAGCATCTCCTGTCCTACTCAAAGAATAAGCTGATTTCTGATTTCCAAAAAGCTATACGCTAAACCAAATACATCAAAATAGCTTAAATTAAGCTGAAAGCTGAAATAAGCTGTAATTAAGTTTTGCCAAACAGGCACAATGTCATGTTGTGCACAAAATTCATTTAATGGTGCATCATATTCACCACCCCTATCACTTCTAACCATTTTAATGGTTTTACCAAGTTAATTTTCAACTTCAGTGTTGTAGAGTTTAAACATTTCCAAGGCTTTATCTTTACTTCTAAGTAAATATACATAACAATATCTTGTGTAATCATCGATAAATGTTATGAAATATTTTTTGCCTCTTCTAGTTTAAACAAATTTAAGATCACATACATCGGTATGAATTAGTTTTAGAGGTTCATTTTTTCTTTCAACCGATTTAAATGGAGCCTTAGTTAGTTTCGTTTCTACACAAATCTCATATTTGTGATTACGATCAATTTCAAACTTTGGTATATGATCCAAACCAATTAATCTACGCAAAACATCAAAATTCATAAGTCCTAATCTATGATGCCATAAATTTGACTCAAGAATATAAGCAAAAGATGTGTTATTCTTATTAATAGTAAGTTTTGGTACAACCGTCATTACATTCAACTTGAAGAGACCATCACTCATATATCCTTTACCAACATACATACCACTCTTTGTTAATTCAAATTTATCAGACTCAAACACAAGCCAAAAACCATTTTTACGTAACAAAAAATTAGAAACTAAATTCTTTCATATGTTTGGTAGATAAGTTCCTTCTCTGATGTCATCTTTAAGATCACCTTTCCTTGTCCAGTGACAGTAGAAGTAGAAGAATTTTTCATGAAAAGTTATTCACTATTTGCAACCTCATTGTAAGTAGTGAACATCTTTTTGTCCGCACAAATGTGACGAGTTGCCCCAGTGTCAACCCACTATTCCTTGAGATTTCCAACCAAATTAGCCTCAGATACCACAACAGAGAGATTGATGTCATTTTCCCTGTCAGAGATGTAATCTAGTTTTGTCACATTGGCTTGATTGGTAGTCTTATTGCTTGTACTTTCGCGATCCTTCTTAGAGTGGCAGCAATCAGAGGCTTGATGTCTGGTCTTGCCACAGTTATAGCTTTTTCCTTTGAACTTTTTATTGCCATTGTTGTTGCTTTGTTTAGGACCATCTCCAGCAAACTTTTTCTTTTTGTTATGTGATTTGGGCACATGTTCAACCACATTAGGCTTGGATTCAATGGAATTTTTACCATTCTTCTTTTCAGCCTTACGGTTATCTTTCTTAATTCTTAGTCTTACAATTAATTCATCCATGGTTATCTTTTTGCGTTTATGTTTTAAATAATTTTTGAAATCTTTCCAAGCCGGTGGTAATTTTTTTCACTAAAGCAGTGAATTGGAAAGACTCGCTAAGAGACGTACCTTCAGAATGAATATCATGCAAAATTAATTGAAAATTTTGAATTTGAGAAATTACCGTTTGGGAGTGTACCATAATGAAGTCTAGAAATTTATCGACAACAAATTTCTTTGTGCCGACATCCTGTCTAGTATTTTTTCTCCAAAGAATCCCAGAATTCTTTTGTTGTTTTTAGAGGGCTATAAACATGATACAGCATGTTGTCAATGCCATTGAGGATGTAGTTTCTGCACAGAAAATCAGAATGTTTCTAAGTGTCTACAGCGGCAACAACTTGCCAATCACTTTTATCCTCTCTAAGTACTGGAGCCTCTTTATGGAGAAATCGGGCCAAATTTAGAGTTGTAAGATAAAACAACATTTTCTGTTGCCATCTCTTAAACTCAGTGCCATTAAATTTTTCCGATTTTTCTCCATGATTTATTGGAACTTGTACATGGTTCTGGATAGGGACCAGAGTCATTGTAATGATCGGATTTGGAGTACTACTTTCAGCAGCCATGATATCTGATTACAAAAAATCAAAAAAAATCAAAACCAAATTAATTTCCTAGTTACTAAAACCAAAAAATAAATTATAATACAAAATAATTTTACTTTTCTTGTTACTAAAACTAGAAAAATAAAATACCACAATAATTTTCTGTAACACAAATTAATATTTTGCAATTGTTAATGACATCAATATATTACTACTAGTTGTTAAAAAAAAAAATAGTATATTACTACTATTTGTCAAACAGTATATTACTATTATTTGTATTTTCCAATCAGAATATCACTTTGTAAAAGTACAAAAAAAAAAAAAAAAAAACAATGAAATCACCAAAAAATAATGTCTTAAGATTGTTGAACAATCTTCACTGTATTTACAAAAAAAAAAATCTGTTTGTGTACTTAACGACAAACGGAATACAGAAGAAATAAAGGAAAAGAGAGAGATTGTTTGATTACAAAAATTAAACCAGTAAATAAATAAAAAAAATTAAAAACAGATTTTTATTTTGTTACAAAAACAAAATCAAAATTTGATATAAATAAATAATAAAACCGAAAATAAATTAACAACTTACTTTATTAATTTCTCGAACAAAATTTTGATCAAGTCCAGTGTTTAACATTGTGTCCTTAAGACAGATTCGTTCTCTCCACCGTGCTTTCAGATTGTGGACGTCTATCTCCTAGGATAAAATGATCAACAGTGAATAATAGCAGCACTACGTACTATTTACACAACGAACACAGAAAGTGTCTATACTCTTTCTCACAAGGAAAATAATGCAGCAAAATGTAGAGAGAACAGGCAGAATTTGGAACGAAAATTGGAATAAAAAAACTAAGTGAGGGACTGCCTATTTATAGATGTAAAGGTGGCTGTAAGTTTGAATTAAACAAGTGCAAAACCTGTTTGAACAGGTATTATATCTGTTCAGTTTGAATGAACAGGTAATGTGGCTATTGGGTTTAAATTCAAACATATATGAATATGTTTGGTTTAAATCCAAACAGATATTCATCTGTTTGGGTAGGGAAAAAACCGAAGCCAATTTTGAAATTAATTTTCAAAATTCAAATTCTAAAAAATTAGAATTTAATTTTAGAAAAATAAAATTCAAATGTTTTTTGCCCAAAAAGACATTGGGCCGGACAAGCCTAACCTAACCACACACCACGCCCTTAACCCAACACGCCGGCGGCACACGTGTATGTTTATTTTGGGTTCAATAGGTCTAGCCCACTTTTCCCATAACCAGGGCCGGCCCTGAGATTTAGGGGGCCCAAGGTGACCTTCAGAAATTGGGCCTTTCTTACATTGAAAAAAAAAAGAAATTGATGGATAAAACTATAAGTTACAACAACTTTTTTATTTGTTTGTAACCACAAAAAAATTTACTTGCACATATAATCATTAAAATTATAAACAAAAATTTACTTTCATATATTAAGATAGGAAGCAATCATTACAAATACTCAAAAAAAAATAAAAATCTGGTTTTGTTGCTTTATAGTTTAGCAATATCCAGTTTATAATTGAACCAACTATTACATAAACATTACTCTTTTCACATTTTTAGCTGCAAAATCACTAATGAAGCTTGTATAATCGAATTTATCCACCATATCCTTTTCAATGGATAACAAAGCTAACCCATTCAATCTTTCTTGTGACATAGTTGACCGAAGGTAAGATTTGATTAACTTCAACTTTGAAAAACTTCGGGTTCGTTTGGTTTGAATTTCTCAAAAATTTTTGGAAAAATTTCTCTACAAATAAGTTTTCAGAAAAACTCAGATCAAACAAATTTTTCCAAAAAAATTTCCCAAAACTTGTAAACCAAACAAGTTTTCTAAACAAATTTCTCTCTCATACACATTAAATCAATCACTTTTTCCAAAACTCTCTCAAAATAATTTTTCAAAACATCTTTTCAAAAAAACCAAACCAAACAACTTTTCGTACTTTTTATCTCCCAAACTCATCTCCCAAACTCAAACCAAATATACCCTTCTTTTTCCAGAGGCCATTGTAACAGGTATAGTTAACAAAATTCTATACAGAATCCATGCATTTGGGAAACAACCATCCATTGTTTTCAAATAATTTAATACTTCAATTAGCTTTTTGATTCCTTTCGGTAAAACTTCTTTCAAGACATTCAACTCTGAAAATAGATCTTTCCCATCAATATCAGAAAGTTCATCATGTTTTAGAAAATCTTCAAGATTAACACAATAAGTCTTCAAACATTCCTTATTGGTAGAACTAAACTTTTTCAAGTCAAACAAAAATCCAAAATTTTCCTCATATACTTGAAATTGTTAAAACCTACTCTTAAGTGAAGAAAGAGCTTGATCAATTATATATATAAAGTACTTAACTCTAAAAGATTCTTCAGCAGTCTGTGTCACCTCTTCACTAACATTCTCATCAAATTGCTTCTTTCTGCGAATGACACGCTTTTCACGAAATACTGGATCAATTTCCATTAGAGTAACAACTTCTGTAGCCTCAATCATGGCATTCAAAAATCCAGTTTCTCTATACTTTTCAAGAAAGGTAATGAGTCATTTTAATTGAATTATAGCAACATCAATATGCATGTCTTCCCTTTGAAATATTTTGTTAACTGAGTTAACTACAAACGATAAATTGTGCCAAATAATCATGCTAAGCAAAAATTTAAAGTTCTCAATTTCATATGTTGCTAAAGACTCAGCTTCACTCTTTGTATTTTGGGGTTCACCAAGATTTGCCAAATGATATAAAGCATCTCTTATTTGTGGAGCTTGATATCTTATTGCTTTAATACTTTCAACGCGACTTTTCCACCTTGTTTGTGACAATGGCTTCAATATGAGACCTTCCACATAATCTTTGAAAACTTTCCACTGCTTTGTAGAAGATGAAAACAATAAATAAAATACGTTGTAACACTCAAAAAAAAAGAGATAGCTTTGGGACAAGAGTTAGCCATATCACAAAGTGCAAGGTTAAGACTATGACAACCACATGGTGTGTAGAATGCTCTAGGATTTATTTCAAGTAGCCTTTTCTGTACACCTTTGTATTTCCCTTTCATGTTAGAGCCATTATCATATCCTTGCCCTTTTATATCATCAATATCAAGTTGGAGTGTGCACAATACCTCTTTAAGTACATTAAAAAGACCCAATCCTGTTGTGTCATCCACCTTTAAAAATTCTAAAAAGAACTCTTCCACCTTTACTTGATTAGTTGAAACATCCACACATCTTATTACAAGAGACATTTGTTCTTCATGACTAACATCTGGAGTACAATCAAGAATAATTGAAAAATATTTCGTTTCTTTGATTCTTTTCACAATTGTACTTTTGATCGCACCCGCTAACATCTGTATCAATTCATTTTGGATTTTGTGACCAAGATAATGGTAATGAATTTCATTCCTTTCAATGCGATGAAGGTGGTCTTGCATTACCGAATCAAATTGAGCAATCATTTCAATTAAACTTAAAAAGTTTTTATTTCTTTCTTGATAAATCTTCTCATTGTCTCCACGAAATACTAAATTATTTTTAGCAAGAGTTCTCACAACAGCAATTATCCTTAGTAACACATTTTTCCAATGTTCTCTTTCCCTATTGATTTGTTCTTGAACACCTTTATCAATTGTTTAATTTTTTGGCAATCTTTTTTCCAATTCAATCCATTTGCTAATACAAGTAATGTGTTCATTGCTAGTTTCATAACTTCTAAGCCTGTGACCTAGATTCTTTTAATCTTTAAATCCATTAGTAGCCAACCGAGTCTTGTTCCCATCTTCCTTAAACAACTTACAACAAAAGCAAAATACTTTGTTTGAAGCATCTGAATATACTAGCCATTTCCTATCTTGCTTCTCTTCATTTGATAAATTTCGAATGTAATATGTAGAGAAGAAATGTCTATCCTTGTCATCTCTAAGAAAATTGACAACATTACTTCTTATAGGACCTCTTTCAACTAATAAATCTCTGAAATTCTGATCAATCTTGTCCCAGTTACTTGGGTCATTAATATTCAAAGGTCCATATTCAACATTAAAATCTTCACTTTCAATGGGTTCCTCATTCACCAAATCTTCATTTTCATTCTCATTCAAACATTCAATAGGCTCTTCAACACCCAAATCTTCATTATCATTCTCATTACATTGATTAAGTTCTTCAATTACCAAATCTTCATCAATCAAATATGAACTTTCTATTTGTTTCTTGCTACCAAAAAATTTATCAAGCACTCCCGATTGAGATTGAATAAATTTTTTTAATTTTTGCTTCTTTTTCCTTTTTTCACATCCAGAAATATACTTCCTAGGAGGCATGACTACTCTATATAATCACAAATCCACACAAATTCACAATCATTGATCTCTACAAATAATATACTTTCATAATTAGAGCATAACAAAAATTATAGACTTCCACTAAAGCACATAAATTAGGTAATTTTTTAATTTAAAGAACAAATTATATAGGGCAAGAAATTAGGAGGAAAATCAGGGGGAAAATTAGGGCAAGAAATTAGGGAAAAAAATTAGGGCAAAAACTTCCTCCATTTAAATGTGATATATATATATATATATAGGGAGAGAGAGAGAGAGAGAGAGAGAGAAAGACTCACGGTTTTGATGCCCAAAATCGTTAATGCTCAGTAGTGTCTGTCAAATATGGAGGAGAGGAGAGGACTGAAGGTGGATCACACGGTTTCATCAGTCCAATGCAAGAGAGAGATCAGTCCAATATGAAAAAGAGAGATGTGTTTCTTTCAATGTTTCTTTCAGTGAGAGTGACACACGTGAATTCATTCTTCTTAGCCTCAGGGTGGGTATTATGATGTGCTTCTTGCTTTTGGGCCCATGTTGAATTGGGCCTCTGTTATGATATGTTTTTTTTTTTTTGGCCCCATGTTCAATTGGGCTTATGATATTTGGATTTTTTTTTTTTTTTTTTATATCTAAAACACAAAATCATATTTTGGGGCCCTATTTTTAGGGCAAATCTGAGGGCCCAAGGCGCATGCCTCTTTGGCCTTCCCTCAGGGCCGGGCCTGTCCATAATCTCCCCCTCTACAAAACTTGGGTACCCCTTGGAGCCTACCCTAAGTTCCAAACTCAAGTCTTATAAACCCACTCAAAGTTTGCTCACCAAATCAATGTGGGATAAGCCTTAAACCAAACCTTTAGGAAATTTCACCAAAAACACCATTTCCATGGAGCTCTCTTTGGCTTCAATTTCCCATTCACCCAGTTAGAATGTAAAATAAAGAAATTAGTAAGGAGTCACTAGTTGCTTGCGGAGTAAGAGATCACGAATAAAATGGCAATCAACTTCGATATGTTTGGTGCGTTCATGAAACATAGGATTATTGGCAATGAAGATAGCAGCCTGATTGTCACAAAACATGCTCATAGGAGTGGAAACAGAAAAGCCAAAATCTTGGAGAAGAGATTGAACCCAGAGCATCTCAGAAGCAGTATGAGCCATGGCACGATACTCAGCCTCAGCACTAGAACGAGCAACGACAGTCTATTTCTTGCTACACCAAGTGACAAGATTACCACCAACAAAAGTACAATAGCCCGAGGTGGAACGGCGGTTAGTCTTATTACCTGCCCAATCAACATCACTGAAGCCAGTGACAGACAAAGAGGAAGATGGGCGATAGAGCAACTCCCGACCTGGAGCACGCTTTAAGTACTGCAAGATACGACACACAGCCACAAAATGGGGTTGGCGGGGAACATGCATAAACTGACTGACCACACCCACGGCATAGGTAATATCTGGACGAGTGACAGTGAGACATATTAACTTGCCAACCAACCGATGATAACGACTAATATCAGGAAAGAAGTCGCCAGTGTCACCATCAAGCTTGACGCTAGAATCCGTAGGAGTATCATTGGGGGGAGAGCCTAAGAGGCCAGTCTCGGTAAGAAGATCAAGAACATACTTCCGTTGAGAAAGAAACAAGCCCTAAGAAAGAGCGAGCAACTTCAATCCCAAGAAAATACTGAAGATGACCCAAGTCTTTGGTGTGAAATTGTTGTCCCAAATACTGCTTCAAAGTAGCAATACCATTGGAGTCACTCCCTGAAATGATGATGTCATCCACATAAACAATATGAACAATACTCCCAGTAGACGAGTGACGAACAAAAATAGAGTGATCAAAGGTGGAATGGTGAAATCCATAGGCAAGCACAACAGCACTGAAGTGATCAAACCAGGCACGTAGGGATTGTTTAAGACCATACAAGGCCTTCTGCAATCGACAAACAAGATGCTCTTTGCCGGGAACAACATAGCCAGGGGGCTGATCCATATAGACCTTCTCGTGGAGATCACTATGGAGAAAGGCATTCTTGATATCCAGTTGATATAAAGGCCAAGACTGATTAACTGCAACAGAGGAGAATTCGAATAGAGTTAAGACGGGCCACAAGAGAAAAAGTCTCCAAGTAATCAACACCATAGGTTTGGGTGTAGCCTTTAGCTACCAGGCGAGCCTTAAGTCGCTCAACAGTTCCATCAGGAATATAAATCCAACGACAACCCACAATAGATTTACCAGATGGCAAAGGGGTGAGGTCCCAATTCTGATTTTGATGAAGAGCATGCATTTCCTCATCCATGGCAGACTTCCAACTAGAGATGGACATAGCCTCCAGATAGGTGCGAGGAATGGAAATACTCGACAAGCTACAAGCAAAAGAGTGAAGACCAGGAGAGAGGCGATCATAAGAAACGAAATGAGCAATAGGATGTTGAGTGCAAGTGCGTTTACCTTTGCGGAGTGCAATAGGAAGGTCATCAGATGGTAGAGCAGCAGGTGGAACAGGGGCCTCAGACGAATGAGATGAACTGGTCGGGCCATAAGACACAATGCGACGAGCTTGAGACTGTTGATAAACCTGCAAATGAGGGGTAGAAGTGAGAGAAGATGGAGAGGATATAGGAGTGGATGTGGAAGGAGTATAAAATGGAAGAGTAGGAGTGAGAGAGGCTGGCTCCCCCTCACGAGAAGAGAGAAGATCAGTAGATAATTATTGCCCAGAGGAAGAAAAAAACGGAGTAGACTCAAAAAAAGTTACATCAGCGCTGACAAAGTAGCGACGAGACTCAAGATGATAACACCGATACCCGTTTTGAGGGCGAGAATAACCTAATAACACACTTGTGTGCACGAGGAGATAACTTATCTAACCTAGGATCAAGAACATGGACAAAGGCCACACACCCAAAAATGCGAGGAGGCAAGAGAAAATGAGATGTGGTAGGACATAACAGAGAATAGAGAGATGTGTGTACAACACTAGAGGGCATGCAATTAATAAGCAAACAAGTGGTGAGAACGGCATCGCCCCAAAACTGTTTGGGGACATGCATATTAAACATCAGGGTGCGAGCAACATCTAGCAAATGGCGGTGTTTTCGCTCTGCAACACCATTTTGCGGGGATGTATGAGGACAACTAGTTTGATGAATAATACCATGAGCATCACAAAAGGTAGTTACAATAGATTGCACATATTCTAAGGCATTATCAGACCGAAATATCTTAATACATTTTCCAAATTGAGTAAAGATTTCATTATAAAACTTAGAGATGATGGAAGGCAAATCAAATCTTTGTTTCATTAAAAACAACCAAGTCATCCGAGATTAATCATCCACAAAAATAACAAAATAAAAGAACCCATTAACAGTGGGAGTTCTAGAAGGACCCCAAAGATCTGTATGGATAAGAGCAAAAGACTTAGACACACGACTAACACTACGACGAGGAAAAGAACTACGATGATGCTTCCCAAATTGACAGGCTTCACACTCAATCTGAGAAACATGACTCAAACCCGGAACAGCTAACTTGAGCTTGGCCAAGGAGAGATGACCCAAGCGAAAATGCCACTGAAGAGGAGATACACTAGCACTCAACACAACAGATGGAGGAAGAGGAGGGAGTTCACTAATAAAGCGGGACTTCTTCTTACATCGTAAGAAAATTTTGACAGCGTGGGTCCAAGCCAAATAATTAGCACCATTCAATTTCTTTGTAGTGATAGGTTTAGACATGTCATCATCCTTACCCATAGTTATAGCCTTAGCCTCAATCTCAACCATAATGATCAACCACACAAAATTCTCAACACGAGCACGAAAGGGCAAAATACTTGCAAACAACCAATACCTACACCAACAATCACCAATATAGACACAGAACTAGCTCAAAAACCAAAAATCCACAAAAAACAAGCAAAAGAGAGGAGAATACAGGTCTGCCAACCAATTTTGGACCCAAATTAGACCAACACATCAACTCAACAGTAGCAATCAATAAAGAGAGGACAAATATCCCTTGCTAGAAGGATTTTAGCCCTTATATAGGAACCTTCAATAGATAGAACTGAAGAAAACAGGGTTACTGGACCAAAAACAGGCAATAATCGAACAAAATATCAACCCAACAGTAGTAAAACTACAAATTAAGATCAAGGACCCTTAGAGTGGTGATTTTCGGCTCCTAGGGAAGTGAACCCAGCAAGAAAAACCAGAAAAAAATAGTCCTAAAGCCAGATTCAAAAAAACAGTCCCAAAAACACGAAATACTTTCAAAAATCAAAAACTCACATCAAGGATGATTAAAAAAATTCCACAGAAATCACCATAAATCTCAGGAGGCAATTTCGAGTCAAGGGGTGAAGGACCCGTCCATACAGTGCTTACGTCATGCTGACGTCATCATACGGTTGATGACATTAGCACGTCTCATTCACCTTAGATCGATCTCTAGAATCTGTAGAAACCTTTCTGATGAAGAAGAAATTGCTCTGATACCAAGTTAGAATGTAAAATAAAGAAATTAGGGTTGAAAGTTAGGAGGAAGAAGAAGAAGAGAGAGAACTTTTTGTATATATTGAAAAAATTGTTCTGCCTCAACTTTACATTAGTCAAATATATATAAAAACCCTAAAGTAGCAATATGACCATCGTACCCTCAACTTAAGTAAATATTAACAAGAGGACAAAAGAACAAAAATAGCTAAAACAACTATTCTAACACACCTGATAATGGTTTTGAGTAACCAAACATACTATGTGAATCACAACGCGGTATAGAACGCGTTACCACTTAGACCCGCCAACTTTGGCGCATGGGCCAAATCTAAAAAATAGACCAAAGTTGAAAAAAAATCTGTTTTTCCAAAACTTCTAAAACCCATTTCTAACAATTGTTTGACTATGCCATGGGTTCTTCCTGTGTGTCTCACAGGTTGCTAATCTTGAGGAAAATTCATTTTAGTTACAGACTTAGGGCTTTAGGGTTTTGCGTCTTAAAATTATTTCATTATGATAACTGAGGTGTTAAGGTTCAAGTTGTGTGTATGTTCCAACCTGCATTGCCATGTACTTTTTAGGGATATGATATTTGTTAGGACTTTGTTTTGACAATCTTGTTTAATAATGCTTTCAATTTTAAATGATCTTTGTGATGTCACAAATCCAACCCAATTTGACTTAAAGAAGGATCTGTGTGTAAGAACTTTGAAAGAGTGGCCAGCGGTTGATTGATTGGATCTTGTGTAATTGCTTGTGAATTAACTTAGATCTAACCATGAATGTGGAAATTGGTTGATTGTGTGGGAGTTTGATAGAATTAGTTCATAAGTACCAATCAACAGTGTATTGAAAAAAAAATGTACCGCCAAAAAATAAAAAAAGCGCAATGTGCATAGACTTAGAGCATAAAAGGTGTATAGAAATTGTATTATGCAGTTGAGATTTATTTTTAAGTGTGACCCACACCAAAGTCAAGATGAATCTAAGGCCCTGTTTGGTAGAGTTGTGGGAAAGTACTTATAACTTATGCCTAAACAGCTTATAGCTTATAACTTTCAGCTTAAGCTGATTTCCAGATTATTCTTAAAGCATCTCCTGCCCAACTCAAAGAATAAGCTGATTTCTGACTTCTATAAAGCTATAAACTATAAGTTATAAGCTAAACCAAACACATCAAAATAGCTTAAATTAAGCTGAAAGCTGAAATAAGCTGAAAAAAAGTTCTGCCAAACAGGCACTAAGTCACAAAGTGTATTTGTGGACTTTTTCTTTATTCTAATTATGTTTACCTAGCAGTTTTGATCTTCTCATCAAATTTATTTCAATGTGTTGTTTCATGTTTTATATGCATTCATATAACAAATTTTCTGTGTATATATAGAGCCCATCAAATTTTCTAATAAAATCTATTGGTGATATACAATAGTCTTTGGCTTGTTATTTAGCTAATGCATGCTCCATCGATCATTTATTTTTGGTTTTCTGTACATTTCAATATTCGAAAGATGGTAATGGTCTAAAGAATAAATGGAAAGTATTGCTAAATGAAATTGCATGACTGATCAATTACGGTGCATAGTATACAAGCATCCATGTATGACGTGTGGCTCTTTAGATCTATTTTGTTTTTTCCTGTTGTCGAATTTGTATTTTTTGTAATAAGACATCATAGTGTACTTTTCCTTTCTTTAACATACATGTGGAAATTACAGTAGGTGAAGATGTATGTTGTTAGGGTAGGCGCAATTTTATTCGCAAGGGCAGCGCAGAGTCTCAGACTAAGCGGCAGCAAGACATGAGATGGTTCGTAATGCTGCCAATACAACACCGATGGGTGAAAAGTGGTTAGTCCTCCTTATGTCCTGCCCATATAGGTGACATCTCGAGTATAAGGAGATTGTTGAACCCATAAACATTACATGACGAAGAAATGAATAAATTATCGTAATATATCTGTTACACAAAACACTATATGCTGCTGCCAATAACAGATGGACAACTCTGGTGACATAACTATTGAAGCAGGGGGTCCATATTCTAATTTCCTTTGTCAAGCGATTGCTTCTCCTTTCCAGCTATAACATTTTTACAAAGTTTACAAAAAGTGGGAAAAAGAAATAACCCTATGCTTTGACTCCTTTCAAAAAAATTGGTTATGCTGCATGGACAGACCTATCATGAGGCTATGATGATCACACTTTCAAAAATTTGGAAAATGTTTGGAACCCCCTTTTGGAGAGACTGTCACCACCCCAGAGTAACGTGGACCAATGATGTGTTTGTATTATTTTTTTTTTTCTTTTTCTTTTTTACTTGGACCAATCACAAGTGAGTGGAGGTTGTGGGGTGATGTTTTGTGGGATTCTGAATCATTACTGTTCAAACTTTGACTATGTTCCCTCTTATGAAAAAATTATTAGGTGTTTGAGGGGCATTACGTGCTCCTATCATCAATCAATCACCAATTGTCATGTTTTTATGTTTTTTTTTCCCATGCAGCAATAAAAAATAGTGAGTCCCACTCACTTGGCCAATTACAATTTTTTTGAGATGTCATCTAACCATGTTCTAGGATCACGGAATCATCTCTCCCACATGATTTTTCAAACTAAAGGTGGGGGACCTTTTCCAACATAAAAAGATGCTCAAGCATCACGCTCCTGACCAGTTCATAAAAAATCAGTGAACTAGTTTTTGTTGGCCAAGGATTTCTACACTTTATTTAGAAGGGATTTTTTTTTAATAAAAAAAATTAATTGGTAAGAGATTTTTGTAAATATAAAGAAAATTACATCAAATTGAACCATCATAGTACAACACATCGAAGCCCTACAATAAATATGAATAATTAATGCAACAAAGAATTCATAATAAAAGAAAATAAATTCAATAAAACAGAGTTCTTATGACAGAGAAGAATATAATGGCAAAGATTAACTGTGGACGTCCTAAGAGTTAGCCTAGGTGGTTAGGTTCTCAATTATCATAGGGTAAATTATAAATACACCTCCTGAGATTTGTTTAAAATACAGATTATCCTTTATAGTTTGTAAAATTATAAATATCCCTTTATTAGAATTTTTTATTTAACAAAATTAACTAAAAAAATAAAATTCATAATTACTCTCTTATGCAATAATAAAATTACTTAATTATTAATTGAAACATATTTTTAACATAATTAAAAAATATTAATTGACTTGGTGATTTATTAATAAAAGGGGTGGTTTGTTATGAAATTAGAAACCTCATAATGTAATTTTTAAAATCACAAGGGGCGATTCGTATTTTAATTAAATATCAAAATTATCATAAATTCATAATGTTTATAATTTATTTTCTGTTAAGAAAAAAAAAATCAATTGATGAAATTTTTGGGTACAGCGCTCTGCTAGTACGTGATTGATGTGTTAGATCAAAAAAATAATTATCGGATATGGAGCCCTTACAACTTACTAATTCAAGTCTAACATCAGTTTGATTAACACTTTTTTTTGTTTCCAATAATCTGCCCCAATCAGGACTCTAATTTAAGTCTTAACATTATTCTCCCTAATTAAAGGTGCCAGTTACAATGTGTAGCCAAGTATATGCCCATCACTGTTGTACATCACAAAAAAAAAAAACATTCAGTGTCGTTTGGCGAGGGCTCTTTGGAATTTTTTTGGCTCTTTGAGCCACAAAAGACAGAATAGGCTCTTTGAGTCACAACAGACAAAACATCACATCCAATTCATAATCATTACACTCTTCTTTCACAAAAAAAGTCAAAAAAGCCACAAAACCAAAATGCCCTTCCCAAACTAAGTTTTTGAACCCAGGTTCATATAATCAAAAAAGTCAAAAAATTAATCCACTTTCCAAACGGAAGCTCAAATAGATCACTAATGAAGGGATTTATTAAATATATATAAATATAGTACAAGGTGGAGTTAGAAAAAAATCATTCTAAAAGATCCATGCTTCGTAATTTATGAGGTTGGAAGTAGCCAATCTCCGTCTTTAACTTTTCCTTATTCTTTCTATCATCTTCTTAAGAATCTAACCACATAGTTGGTGGTATCATAAAAAAGATCATGGATAAATTACAGCAAAGCCCTTCAATTATGACATGTTTATGAGTTATACCCTTACCGTTTAAAACTCAATACTTAAAGTGCATGAATTATAAAAGTCATAACCTAACAGATTCGAGGCATAGCCATGGTTTGTAGGCTGCATACTTAAAAATTGTTTGGGTTTGGAATGTAATATATTATTTATAGGCATATTTTAATTCTTGTATCTATACATTGTGGATTTTTCATTATAAAAATTGGGTGGGCAGTGTCATTGTTGTTGCTGTTGAAGATGAGACAAATATGCTAACAGGGTTGTGGAATTTATAATATATATATTTGAAAATAGAAGTTGTTAGTAGTACTTATAGTTGGTGTTGTATATAAATCACTCAGTGATTATATTTTCATAGGATTGGGGTTGGCCACCTACTTCAATTATGATTGAGGACCATTTCATGTCATTACCATAGAGCTGACTAATTAATTGTGGCTTCAAAATTATTTTGTTCACCCATTTAATATATATATATATATATGTATGTATGTGTGTGTGTGTGAATTATATTCTTTGTTTCAGGTTTCCATCAAGAACTACATCATGATAAATAATTCTTGTGGTTTCAACATTGAAGGAAAGAAGCTTTCTTCCAGTTCACTAATTGGATTGGAGGGTCTAATTCATGGCTGTAGATTCACTATGGTGATCAAAAAGCTTATGTTTTAGTGTCCACCGAGTAGATATTCGTGTAAAAAATCAAATTGATTTAATATCGATAGTCACATAATTAGATCTATTATGAAATCATACATAGCGTTTTTTTTTTAAAAAAAAAGAAAAGAAAAAGAAAAACGAAAGATAAATGTGATTTGCTTATATGATTATTGATGTTCCATCAACATAATTTATAGCATGAATACTGAACATTAAAGATGAATAATTGAAATTATCGAGCGGAATCTGGAGTAGACTCATAGCCTGTGAACTGGTGATGATGAACATTAAATTTCCCATTACATGATGTCTTTTTCGACACTTATTAGACCTAATTGTGCAACTAGTAATTGCTTGGATTGCAGGCCTTAAATCTTTCACCACTAATTTTTTAAATGAATAAAAATGGGAAAAAGAAGATGTAACCAAGCAGGACCTTGATTCAATCAAACCCAGTTCAGGTGCCTCTTGTTAGGAAGGTCTGGGTCCAATGGCTAACCAACCAAATTTAAACATAAATGCTAGAGGCAGACCTGTGCCTCTTGAGTTGTAAATTTTTTAAGTTTATAAAGGGTCTGGCTTCCCTCTACATATTGAAGGATACTGTTGGGTCTTTAAGAGTTCATTACGGGTCCCGTTTTGATAATTTAAACCGTTCAATGTATAAAACTTGTCGAGTACTATATTTATCCCAAAAAAAAAAAACTTGTTGAGTACTATATGCCTGTAAAAAATCACGTTGATCGGATATTGATAACTACGTGATCAAATTAATTTTGTATAAAAAAAAATGGACGGTAAAAAAATAAATGGTTGACAGAAATTTGATCTGATGAGATAGTTATCGATATTCGATCACGAATTAGAGGGAAGCTCAACCTTTTTATAAATGTGTTTAATATTGATTTGTTTATCTTTTGAACCGATTTTAAATGGTTAATCAAGCCAATCAAGAGCCAAGTTAAAAAATTTAACAATCATTAGAATGTGTTTAAGATTAACTTAATTACATAGCGAACTGATAACGTAAATTAAATTTGAGTCATGAGAACCTAACCACTAGGTAGGGAGTTGCACCATAAGAATATACTGCGGTTATGATAAGATTATTATATATACAACAATTAATTAGGGATATGAATTTATTTCCAAGTTCATGTTGTAAGGTTGATGTCCCTACTAACCAATTTAATTATTTGATTTTATTTAAATCTATTATACTGCCTTATACACATACAGAATCTTCTGTACTGCTACGCTTTAATTTGTTAGATTATGATTACACAATATGCATCTAGAACTTGCCAGGTTTCTTCTATTTTTGGAACTTTACGATCATTATTATTATTATCAATGATGATTTGATTTCAAATAATTCATACATCACTTATCTATCTAATTGAAGTTAGGCACCCTTGGTTTAATTATTATTATTATATAAAAAGAAAATAAAGATATATGGGTAGATGAGAAAGGTTAATATCTTCAAACATTTTTTTATATATAGAATACTAATACTATGAAAATTAATTAAAAATAAGAACTGGTTTGGTTGGAACAGTAACTATTGTGCCTCAATTTGAGGTGTATTATGGGTTTATTTTTATGATCCGAACCGTTCATTTTGTAGGATTTGTTGAGTACTTTATGCCTACCAGAAATCATATTAATCGGATATCAATAACTATATGATCGAAAACTAAAAAATAAACAATAAATTTTTTTTTTGAGAGATAGCATAAAAAATATGCAATTCGATCATATAGTTATTAATATCCGATTAAAATGATTTTTGGTAGACATGAAGTACTCAACAAATCTTACAAAATGCGTTTGGATCATAAAAATAAACTTATAATACACTTCAAATTGAGGCACAACAGTGACCCCATCTTCGGGTTGGGTTTTTTGTGGTTAGGTTCTATTTGGTACTTTTGCGCTTCAATTCGTGGTGAACAATTATTGATTTCTTAAAACCCGACCCAAACCGTTTCCTAAAAAAATTAGATCAAACTATGCGGTTTGGATCGGCTCAAATCAATTTATCATTTTTTTTAATACTCTTATTTAATGAGCATTTTCACATAATTGAATTAGAAATTAAAATATATATACATATATATATATATATGGGAATGAGTTTTACATGTGAACCAAAGTTTTTATTGAGGAGATGTTTTGAATCTCCAACGTTTTTCAACACATTCAACATTTATTACCATTTTGTTGTTCATGTTGACTATGGGGGAGAGAGAGAGAGAGAGGGGTTGTTTCCAAAGTTGAATATGTTCTCTTTTTCCAAATTTTGTTTCCCAAACTTGGAAGAAAGGGTGAGAAAATTTTGATAACAACTCAAAATACTCAAGGGTTGTCTGTAAAATCTAATGCTTTAAGGATAAGCCGCATAAAATTTAGTATAGAGCTGGTTTGATAATTATTTTTTTAGTAAATTTTTTTAAAAAAAAAATTAACGTAAAATTGTTATTAAAAACTATGCATTTGTAATTACTTAAAAATTTGTCTATTTGTGTTCAATTTTATTTTATTTTGCAATTGTTAGTTTTTTTTTTTTTGTAAAAAGAAGAAAAAACTATTTAAAAAAATTAAATAGCCAAAAAATATTTAGTCGAAATCAAATTGATCCAAAATTATCTCTAATAAATTTTCTTCCCTTTTGCCCCCCACAAACCAAAATAGAGTTTTATTTTTATTTTTTTTATAAGCAAAAAAAAAAAGAAAAGAAAAGAAAAGAAGCTAATTTTGTGATATTGAAGAATGGTAAAAAGAGGGGACGTAAACAGTTAATTTTGTCTAAATGTGGAGCCCTACATGGTCTCAATCATCACCTAGATCCAGTTCAAAATGTCGGTTTGTCTTTCGAGGCCACAATCACCTAAACACCTCCAACCTAATCCAAATTCCACAAACTCCTATCAGAAGCTGCCACGTATAAGTAAACCCCTCAACTTCCCAACACCTACCACATGGCAACAATTTATGGACCCGTCAGAATTGCACAATGACAGTCTCGCCACACAAACACAGAGTCCTTTGGCGTTGAAAAGCCGTTAATCGCGCCAAATAATCGCTAAGTCACAGAACAACATAACAACAAACAATAACAACGACAGACAACAAAATAAACGAAACTCAACGGCGGTTGTAGGCGGTGGTGTGGGGTGGTGGGAGAGAGGTCACCCTCATTTTTGCTTCCACATTCCACCTCTCTCTCTCTCTCTCTCTCTCTCTCTCTCTCTCTTACCCCACACCCATTATATCTATATCTTTATATATAAAATTTTCAATCCTTTTGTTCTTTATTCCCCATTTTGTCCCCCTTTAACCTCCTAATCAATTCTTTTTCAAAATTCACCTATAAACTTAACCATTTCTCTCTCTCTCTCTCTCTCTCTCTCTCTATGCATATTACCAAGCAAGCATAAGACTTTGGTTTTCTCTCTTTTGCCGCGGATTATTATTGAGGTATGCTTCTTCGTGTTCTTTATTCATATGAATTTAGTTTCTTTGTAATCCATTCAAGACATTTTCGTGATTTCATATTTTCTATCTGTAATTGTATTGGTTTTGTTTACTTGTATGCTTATTGTTGTATTGTTGTCATTGAATGTGAAATTTCATGTTACAAACTTGTTGGAATTCTGCTCTGATCTTTTTTTTTTTTTTTTTGTTTCTTTCTATGAATTCTTGCGTATACAAAAGCAGAATTCTTATGAGGAAATGAAATTATGAATTGAAGACCAGATGTTCATGTTTCATGGATATGTCAGTATTACATCTCAAATGTAACTTTTTTGGCCACTATTCATAAAATTCACAACAATGCTACGTACTCAGAAAAGTTTCAAGAATTTAGAAAGTCAGGATCAAATTCATTCTCGATACATTCAATTCTGAACATGATTCCGAATCTTATTTTTTTTCATTTTTTTCTGGATACACAGCAATTTTTAGAAAAATCTGCTCCCTTTGGCAAATATTTTTCCCCTTGTGAATTAGCTCTAGTTAACCAATTGATGTTTATGATAGTTATATTATGTAATTTGAATTTTTAAGGACAATATTGATCTCCATATGATCTTTTATAGGAAAATAAAATAAAAATGTGTTTTTTGTTTCCTTTAATTGTAAAAACTTTTCTGGAGCAATTACAGAGTCATTGTTAGTTCAAACTCGATTCCCAGATGTCTGAATTGGCCATGGATGAATTAAATGGAGAAGATAACCTATCAAGAGAAGCCGGTGAACACTACATGCCTTACAACAAAGAGATTTTCACAGAGAGGTCTCCTAGAAGTCCATTGAGCACTCACAGTCCTGAGAGTGAGTCCATGGATCTTGACATAGATGGAGGGGTTGATAACTCTATTGATCAGCTATATTACAATGTCTGTGAGATGCAGAGCTCCGATCCATCCCCGTCAAGGCGTTCTTTTTTATCTTACGGTGAGGAGTCAAGGATTGATTCTGAATTACGATTCTATGCCGGTGGCAGTTTTGGGGAGATGGAGATCACAAAAGATGTTGCAACGGAGAAAAAAGAAGTGGGAAATTTCTCTGAGACACCAAATGGGTCAAAAAATGGAAAATTTGGAAAGACAAACAAGGCCCATCTTGCAAGTGCTAGGACTTTTTCTTCTTCTGCACATTCCAAGAACAAGAGTCTCTCTCAATTGCCAGCATTGGAGTCTGAATCAACTGCAAAATTAAGTTCAAGGATCAAATCCTTCAATGAGAGACCTCCAACCAGTAAGCGAAATGGGAAAGTTTCAAGAAAGCCGAATCCAATTTTCCCAACAAAAAATGACAGAAATTCACCTTTAGGAGGGGAAAAGTTGCAGGATGGAAATGAGGAACCTGCTGAGTCTGGTTTTCTTGGTTCGTATTTACTTAAACAAACAAGGGACGTGATTTCATCAGGGGAAAATCCTCGGAAAGCCCTTGAATTGGCGCTTCGAGCGATGAAATCGTTTGAAAACTGTGATACTGAGAAACCAAATTTGGAGCTAGTCATGTGTTTGCACGTCATAGCAGCAATTTATTGCAGCCTAGGCCGATACAGTGAGGCAATTCCTATCCTCGAGCGATCAATAGAAATTCCAGTGATTGATGAAGGCCCAAAGCATGCGCTCGCTAAATTTGCAGGATGTATGCAGTTGGGAGATACATTTGCGATGCTTGGGCAGATTGAAAATACTATACTATGCTACACCGCGGGTTTGGAGATCCAAAGACAGGTTCTTGGAGAAAAAGACCCACGATTTGGTGAGACTTGTCGGTATGTAGCTGAAGCCCACGTCCAAGTATTCCAATTTGATGAGGCTGAGAAGCTTTGTCAGTTGGCTCTTGACATCCACAAAGAAAATGCCTCCTCTGCTTCTCCCCAAGAAGCCGCGGATAGGAGACTTATGGGACTTATTTGTGACTCAAAGGGAGATTATGAAACCGCTCTCGAGCACTATGTTCTAGCAAGCATGGCCATGTCATCGAATGGGCAAGAAGTAGATGTTGCTTCCATTGATTGCAGCATTGGTGATGCGTATTTATCTTTGGCACGCTACGATGAGGCTATTTTCGCTTATCAAAAAGCGCTCACCGTGTTTAAATCAACGAAAGGAGAAAACCACCCATCGGTTGCTTCAGTTTTTGTTCGTTTGGCAGATTTATACAACAAGATTGGAAAATTCAGGGAATCCAAGTCATACTGTGAAAATTCACTACGGATTTATTCAAAGCCGATTCCTGGAAGCCCCGCGGAGGAGATTGCGAGTGGGCTCATTGATGTTTCTGCTATCTATCAATCAATGGATGAACTTGATCAGGCTTTGAAATTGCTTCAAAAGGCTTTGAAAATCTATGAGGATGGACCGGGGCAGCAAAGCACGATTGCAGGAATTGAAGCCCAGATGGGGGTTTTGTACTATATGATGGGGAATTACACTGATTCTTACAATTCCTTCAAAAATGCAGTTTCGAAGTTCCGGGATATTGGAGAGAAGAAGTCTGCTCTCTTTGGTGTTGCTCTGAACCAAATGGGTCTCGCTTGTGTGCAACTTTATGCTATAAATGAGGCTGCTGATTTGTTTGAAGAAGCAAGGTGTGTTTTGGAGAGTGAATATGGGCCATATCACCCTGACACACTAGGGGTCTATAGCAATCTCGCGGGCACATATGATGCAATGGGCAGGTAACTCTTCGAACCTCACCGCCATCCTGATAGTTTCAAGTATTTTTATCTATTGTTCTTCATTTTTAATTTTTTTTTATAAAAAAATCTTGTTTCCACATTAGCAATGCAGGGATCATATGTAGTGAAATGGTGCACGTGAATGACCTTATGTTTTCCTTTCTCTGGAGCAAAAATGGACGGTTGGTGCAACCGTCACTCAAAGTTTGAAGGGGGGGGGGGGGGGGGGAAACTGTGCTAGTTAAGAATATTTTCAAATTATATAGATTTGCTCCCTAATTTTTTTAAAAATTAAATACTCGTTCTCTGAATTTCCTTTTGGAAAAATATTTGTGTTAGAATCCGATGTCTGTTCTTGTTCTAGCTGCTTCATGATTTTGAGAAGACGAAGAGTTGGATTTTGAAATGCTTCGATTAACATCAACTAGGCTGAGTCTCACTCCAATGGTTAAAATGCAGAGAATGAGAAAACAGGATTCGATTGGAAGAAACTAAGAAAACATATACATGAAACTAATAGTTTGTACACTTCTGATTATGTAAGCTTTTTATGATATGCAGGCCAGGCGATGCGATTGAAATCTTGGAATATGTTGTTGGGATGAGAGAGGAAAAGCTGGGCACTGCAAATCCTGATGTGGATGATGAGAAGCGCAGGTTAGCCGAGTTGTTGAGAGAAGCAGGGAGGGTGAGAAACAGGGAATCTAGGTCTCTCGAAAACCTCCTAGACACCAACTCACACACTTTTACAAAAGATATCTCTAGGTTATTATCATTTTGATGCTTTTGAAAGACTCGAAGTATATATGTTTGCTTGAATGTAAAATTTGTGTTTAGGGAAAGAAACCGACTTCTCTCCCGTTGAGACAGAAGTCCAGTTCAGTCCAGTTGAGTCACAGTGTGCAGATCATCTATGAAAGAAATCAAATTATTTCAATAATTGTAGTGACATGATTTCATCAGTTTTGAAAATGGATATCCTTTTTTTTTTATTAAAAAAAAAGACAAATTCGATGAAATCACGTGGATATATAATCAATAAGACCTATGGTGAGACCCATGGGCCTAATGGGACTGAATTAGACTTCTTTGCAACTAGAGAGAAGCCGGATGCTTATAGAAACCACTTTAGATTATGGGTTGATTGGTTAGATACTTAAAACCAAGATAAATAATGACGATTGGAAGGTGTGATTGTTATGGTTCAAATTATGAATTAGTTTATTACGTTGGGGATGAGGGAGGAAAATGTTGCATCTTTCATTGTTTGAGGAGTTGGTGAAATTTCATTTTGTCATTTTTCATCTTTTTTGTATATCTATCTTGTATTTTAATAAAGTAATGGTGGAATTTCAGTTTCCATTGTTGTTATACCAAACTGTCTATTTAGAAACCTTCAAGTGCAACCTCCATTTGCAAGAGTAAGAGATGCTGACTTCTGATCTTTTCCGTCTTTTCATTTGATATGAGGATGTCTATATCTCTCAATAGCATGGTGCATACTATTACTACCTAACATGTGTCATATATACATATAATAATCTGCGTTTAATAAGAAAATTGAATATTGTAAAATTAACAAATTTAAATTATATCACACACTTCTAATGACAGAATATATATATATATATATAAAAATGATTACTTTTCTGTTTAAGTTTTTGAAATTATTTTTAATTTTCAACAGAACTTACTCAACATTAATTATTTTCGTTGGTTATGTCAATGACTCTGATATAGAAAGTCATAAATTCAAACTTCAAAAGTGGATCAACAATCTAAAATTTCATTTTTCACTCTCTGGAAGTCACTGTCAAGAATTGGGTACATAAATTGAAGATGATTTGAAGCAAAAGCCCACTACCTCAGAATGGTTACAAATTTACTATTCAATGCAAAACATCCACTATCACGCCCTAGGCAAAAATCAATAGTTAATTGTTAACCTAAAGTCAATAATTAATTGTTAGATTAACATTTGGGAGAGTTTAACCACCAACCTCTCCTTGCAATCACTTATGTCTTGCTCTTTATTAAATATTGTTCATTTCTTCTCCTTTAAGAGGTTCTTTCTTAAGTTGGTTGTTGGGTTGATCCTCACCACAGGTCATTTATAGTAATTTCCTACTGATTGGAAAAAAAAAAAAAAAAGAAAAGAATCACAAACAATAGCAAATAGTGAAATTTTTTGTAATATGTTATGGGGACACCATGAACAACAATATGTATGGCTGGAGTAAAAGAGCACCAATGATGTCTCTCTTGCAAGTATATGAAATCAATCAATGAGTCATACAGATAAGTGAATCCGAATAGAGAGAGACTCTGTTTGTTGTTGTTTTTTTTTAAACCTTGTGACAAGCCTCAGAAAGAGGTAGGGGGGGATCAGAAAAGGAGCCATTCATAATGAGGTTTGCAACAAATCGATTACCAGCTTGGGTGTAGTGAACACCATCCCAAACAATGTACTTTGAAGGATCACTACATGCAGTCCCAAGGAGTTTATTATCAGTTCCATTTCTTGTTCCACAATAAATTTTTGGTGTTCCACAGCAGAAACTGAATGGATCAGTAAAACCTGCACCATGAACACATTCACATTCACTTTCATAAGCACCCAATTACATAATTAAATACTAACACACACTACTAATACTGTCATGTCATGTGAGATTTATAACTAGCATTATTATTCTATTCTATACAAAAAAAAGAGTAATTTACATACCAATAAAGAAGAAGAAGAAGAAGAAGAAGAAGAAGAAGAAGAAGAAGAAGAAGAAGCAAAAATGCAACGTGCACCCCGCAAAAAAAAAATTATTCCATAAATAAATAAATATTAATCTATACCACATATTGAGTTTTGTGTGTATATTTCTCTAAGAGATTGTCTATGAACACATAACCTAAATATAGAATAGAACACATAATAGACATGAATGGATAAGATTTTACAGAATTTGTTAGGACTCAACTTCTTTAAAATCTTGTTCATTTATATACATTTTGTATTAGATTTTTCCATTCTCAAACTTTAATTTTTTTTTTTTTTTTAGAATAAAAACAGAGAGTATAACATGAAGAAGATAAAAATAGATAAGGGTAAGGTCTGCTATTTGGCGTGTTTTCTGGAAAATTTTATAGGGATGAAAAATTACACATACAAATATATTTTGATTGCGCTTTTATTTTAAATTTTAATTTAAAAAAAAAAATTTGTTTTCCAGACGGTTTAAATTATTTTTATTTTTAAATCAAGTCAATTTTTAGTAAACCTCAAAAAGATTTTCCGTATTTTGAAAAAAGTGTTTTCAAACAGAAAATGATAACATCGTGCATATTTCCAGTTGTTTATATTTTTGAAAACATCAAAATTTAAAATGCAAAACAAAAACACAACACTTATGAGTAAAGTTTACCAAGCTTCTTGGCATTGAATACGAGATAGTTTTTGGAGGAGTGAACATCGACATAAGTAATAGCAGCATGGGGGTATTTAGCCCTGAGCTTGTAAACAGCCTCCTTCAATAGTTTATTGAACTCCACAGCTTGTTTGTTATTCCTCTTCACACAACCATTCTCATCTAATTCACATTTTTCTTTAAAGAACATTTTGCAGCCGTCGATGCTGCCAGGTAAGCAGCCGTGTGGCCCCGTATTATGTATCCAAAAATTCTTTGCTCCGCTCTCAAGTAGCCGCTGTACCATTGATAATCATGCACCACCACCACATGTTATTAGTATTTGATCTGGTCCGATTATCAACACGTCATATGATATAAAAATACAGTTATATCAGTCGATATCTAACAGTATGATCTGAATGGAGTTGCCGACCTGTACAGAATTGGATAAGTCGTTGACAACGGTAGGGACCGAAGAATTGTAGAAAATGTAAGAAATGTCATTGTGACCAATGTCGATGGTGTACAAAGCTTTTGAGAAAACCTCCGGCTCTGGGTAGTTGCTTTCAAATGGTGGGTTTTTTGCTGATCAGTATTAACAACAAAACCAACCTTAAAATTAGCATATTTATATACAATTTCTCCAATTCCCATAGAGCATGTTTTTATAGTATTAGTTAACATTTAAATGAATCAATAAAAAATGAATAATTCTATATACATAATTAAATCACAAAAAAACGAATGTACATAATTATATTATGAATATACATTCTTAATAGTTTTATTAGGCCCGACCTTGAGATTTTCTGGCCCAAACTAATAAATATCATTAGATCATTTGGGACCAAAATTTTTTTTAAAGATAAAAGGACAAAAGATTTGTGTCAAAAGAGTTAGGGTTAGAAATTAGACCGTGAGAGAGAGTGGGCCCTTTTAATTTTGAATGGACCTTTTAATTTTTCAATTGATCAATTTTTTTTTAAAGTTAGTTTGAGCCTTTTTTAATTTTTTTTTTTTTGAGTTAAAACATACCTAATATATTACACTAAACTATAATAAGAGGAGGGCCCTTTTTTAGGTATATTTTGAGGGACCATAAGCCATAGCCTAGTGGGCCTATGTCCAGGGCCGGCCGTGAGTTTTATGTGAAAATTTATTAGAAATAATAATGACCAAGCATTTTTTGCCTCCAAATTTTTTTGTCATATTCCAATACACTATCAAAGATTGGATCATGATTCATGTAAGAGAATATCAAATATATAAATCTGTTCATATGAGAATATAAAAATTAATCACAATCCTCTTATACGTGTGAGACCTACAAAAAGTAATATCCATTTTATGAAAAAAGATTGTGTCCCATTTATGTATTTTGGATTGAATTAAAACATCAAGTGAGTGGAACGGACAAAAAGAAAAGAAAGGAGAAGGATAGAGAAAAACTTACTATTGTTGGAGGGGTGGTAGTCAGAGAGGGCAATGGTGCGTGACTTGAATTGTAAGAACTCAGAGACTTGGGCACCGAGGTGAAGAGGGATCATGCTACCCACAAGGACGATTGGACTAATCCTGGATCCCCCTACTGCAAAATTAGCTCCATGCTTAAAACTTGTACCAATTGTGTCCAGTGGTGCATCCAAATATGGCAATCCCAATTTCTCAGCTGCCACCAAATCCAAATCCAAATCCAAATCCAAAACAAGCAAACATTATTCACCAAATTTTTTAAAAAAAATTACTAATCTGAAAAGATATGTACCTTGAAAAATATTTCAAAAATGAAGTAAGTAGTGTATATTCAATTATTGTGTGGTTGAGATTACACTTAAAATAAATTTGATCCACATGTTTTATTTTTTAGATGTTTGTTTTTTTTTGGTGAGTAGTATTTTTGTTACCTATTGTCAAAAAAACAAAAAAACAAAAAAAACAAAAACAAACAGACAGAAAGTGGTTTAAAATGAAGGCAAATGTTAACAAGTGTCTATAGGTAATGTTGAAAAATGTATAAAAAAATGTCTTAAAAATATGTAGAAATATTAACAAGTGTATTGATTTTAATAAATAAAAAATTGAATTTAGTAAAAAATATATTATATTCTTTAATTTTTTTTTGTCTTTTACTTATACACTAGGACACTTGTTAGTAAGACCTTAAAATGAAAATAGTGTTACTAACCATTCATTTCATAAGGCCATTCGAACCTATCATTTGAGAAAAAAGATCAGGCCGATTTCATAGTTTTACCCTTTTCATTTTATCATGATTTTCTTTTTTTTTTATTTTAAAAAAAAGTATATTTTTAAGGAAGAATAACCCATCAGTGGGGTAGCAAAAATTATTTACAAACAAATGAAAAAATTTGTAATTTTAATTATTAATATTTATAATATTTTTCACTTATTTGTAAATAAATTTCACTGACGTAATGTTAGTATAAAAACGCATTGTCCTCTATTTTTTTGACTATTCTTTTTTCAGAAACACACTTACCTCTTTTTTTTTAATAAATAAATGCAATAAAATGAATGGACTACTACTATTTGATCGACGTTATTTTTTATATAATTTTATAAAATAAACGATTTGAATTATCAAAATTAATATGTCATTGATAAAAATAAATATGATAAAAAAAGTAAATTTAATAGTGATATCATGTGACGGTATTACATCTAGTGAATAATCTCAATTTGCAATAAAAACTACAACATTATTGATTAGGGACAAATACAAATTTTCACTTAATTCATTTATAATTTTTTTATTTGCCAGTAAAGTATCAATGTTACCATTAATATTTTCTAAAGTGAGATCTCGTTTAAAAATAGATTATTTTAATAATTTTTTATAAAAAAATAAAAATAATAAAATAAAATGACAATTTATAATATTTTTTTGACTAAAATATTTAGATACCAAGGGTGGCCGGAGTAGGAAGTTTAATTACCGAAGAAATCAATGATGAGACGACCGTCGCTGGATCTTTTACGAAGGTGAAAATTCATTCCGTTCGGTTCATCAATTTCACCGAAGGCCGCTGATCCAGCTCCGGTGTCAGAATTGGAGTCTCCGAAGTTAAATATTGCTGGAAATTCACATTTCCGTCTCTTTGAAGAACCACCGCCACCACCAACGTCGCCGCTTTCTCCGACCACCATTAACGCGAAAAACAACATACCCACACCCCAAATTGCCACCCTAGAGTCCATGGTTGCCACCCAATTCCGGCAACCCTTTTCTCTCAGAATTTATACATAAACAAAAACATTTATGTATGCAGGGTTGCGAATTTTTAGGTTGTTTGATCCATAAATTAAGACGCCACATATTTATCATTGTCGTTGCTATAACCAAAAATTAGAAGAAAGTGCAACAGAATTTATACACAAACAAAAAGAATTCATACAAACAATGATGTGGTTATTTATCTACGTGTAATTGTTAAAATTCACAAAGTTAATTACTATGAATCATAATTGTGGAAATTTTGTTGTCACGTTATTTTGAATCCTTGACTTAACTCACTTGAGTATGGAAGTTAATGTGAGTAGTTTGATATTGTGGTTAAATTCTAGGAAAATTTACCAATAAGTCCTAATTTTTGAAACGTTGAACCATTTAGTTCTAAAAGTTTTTTTATGCTCTATTTAGTCCCATTTTTATATCAGTATGATGTAAATGATCTGATGTTTCATTCTATAATTTCAAAATTTATTGAAATCTGATGAACATTAGATATTTTTCATCCTATATTTTCAAACATTATTGAAATTTGATGAACATTAGATGTTTGAAATCTAATGTTTGTAACATGACTCTGATGTTATTAACATTGTAATAGGACCTTTCAGTCTATAAAAAAACTTTTAAGACTAAACAGTGCATAAGTTATTAATTTGAGATTTATTGGTGCATTTCCCTAAATTCTATTCAAAATCGTGAATCGTGTAACATGTGTGAGCACTGTAGTACTAGGATGGGCAATGATACAAATGGGTGGGTGTGTAGAGAAGTTTTGATTTTTAAGAATTTTTTTTTTTTTTGAGTCTGTACACAATTTTGTTATAGAATAGAATTGTAATAATAAAAAACAAAAATAAAAATTGAGTGTAATGGAATTGCAAATACAAGCTCCCCAACTATTTATATATCATATGTAGGTAAATTACAAAACACTCTCTTGGCAAAAAATACCACAAACTAACTGAAGTACAGTTTTTCCCAATGCAACTTAAATCAATTACACACAATATTGTTGCCTCTACAAAAAAAGATGCTATAGCGATCCTGGTTTTCTTTTCCTTTGTATATTGTATTCTGGACTTGGTTCCGTGGTTGTGTTGTTGTCTCATTCTCATTTCCTTCCCTTACTCTTTGTATTTGAGTCTTGGATTGTATTGGGCAGGTTTGAAACAGGTTGGTTGTGTTTTGAAACCTAGAGTTGATGTCCAAATTTTGGCCTTCACGCTTGAGCGGGACTTTTGACGCTCGAGCGGGCCCTTCGTTGTTGCTTCTCCGCTCGAGCGGGCCCTTCGTTGTTGCTTCTCCGCTCGAGCGGGCGTTTTGACGCTCGAGCGTGATTTTCCATCTCCCAGTACTTTTGTCTGCAGGTCTTCAGACGCTCGAGCGTGAGTTTTGACGCTCGAGCGTGACCCTTTGATTTTGTTCCTCCGTTCGAGCGGGGAGTTTGACGCTCGAGTAGGGACCATGTCTGCAAAACTTCTGGAAGTGTGCAATATACGCTCGAGTGGCGCTTTTGACGCTCAAGCGTGAGTCTGTGTCTGATGCTCAAGCGGGGATTTCCACGCTCGAACGGGGCGACTGGTATAACATGTCGGGATTTCACCTTTTTGGATCACTTTTTCATTTCTCTTTCTCTCTCTTACTTTCCCAAAACCGATTTTGAGAGCTCCTTTCTCTAGAATCTCCCTTCTCTCTAAGGTTTGATTTAGCTAGAGTGATTCACTCCCTTGATGTCTTTGTAAAAAGTGTATTGATCGTTGAGGGCTATCTTTTGATCGGAAAATTTCTTGGTTTGGAGCACTTCGAGATTTCTTCATCTTTTCCATTGGGTTTTATCTATTGAGGTAGGGATTCCTACTCATTCTTATGTGCTTTAACATAGACATTGAGTTATTTGTATAGATGGGTTGATTTGGAAAGTTAAGGTTTGAAATGTGTTATTTTCAAAAGAGGGATTTTGTTGTTTTTGACTCATATATGTATATTTTGGGTCTTAAAAGGAGATTGTTGATGTTGTTGTTAATATTTGAGCATTTGGGTCAATATTGAGAAAAAGGGAAAAAAAATGTCATGTTTGGGTATATTTGGGTCATTAGTGTAATTAATGACAATTGTTGTGGAAATGTGAAATTGAGTTGGAAATAATGGGATTGGCTCATTATGAGTTAGAATGGTGGAGTTGGATTTATTAATCACTCACTTTGAAAATGTTAAGATTTTATATCTGTTGAGGCATTTATTATGTATTTAGAAATAACTGATTTGGGCTATCGGTGGAGGATAGTTTTGATTGTTGTAGACAATGCATGATGATTAGGCAAAGTAAAACTAATCAATTAAATATGTCATCGAATATGACGGTTGGAATAATACATTGAATTTATTAATCGATTGATTATGTATATGATACGTGTTTATATACATTGTATTGTGTGGGAGGAGATAGGGGATGTACTCCACGGTTTAGGGGAAAATAGAGGATGGACTCCTAAACTGGATGTTATGTAGGAGGAGATAGGGGATGGACTTCATTGATACAGCAAATACGTGTATCTATTGAATTATTGATACAGCAAATCTGTGTATCATTTGTGAAGTATGGAAGTGTTTTATGTGTTATTGATACAGCGAATCTGTGTATCTATTGTGGCTTATGGAAGAGTTTTGATATGAGTTGTTATCTCATTTAAATTGTTGAAATGGAAGAGTTATTGATATGAGATATATTCTCATTTAAAGTATATAGCCAGGTTCTGAGCCGGGATTATGAATTGAGAAATTAGATAAGTATTGAAAATGAAATGAAATATGGACACATTTGTCATGTAATTGAAATGGGTTATGAATTTATTCATTTGAGTTAAACATCTGTCAAATGCTAATATTTTAGTTATTGCTCATATTATGTTTAACATATCTCTACTGGGCGTTGGCTCACCCTATATGGGACATCATTTTCAAGTACAGGTAATATGCCACCTCTAAGAGCGTAGCTTGGGAGGCTTGAGACTGTTGGACTTTTTTTTTGTTATTTTTTGTTGTATTACATGTATATCAAGCCTAGGACTTATTTTGTGAAGAGTTAGTACTCTCTTTTGTAACCAAGTGTTGACTTGGAAAGTTGTAAGCCTATAGGACATTTACTTTTGTTGTCAACATGTAATACATTCTGTAATGAATACTCTGATGATATGTAATTATGCTTTATTCTTTTATATCTAAGCATGTCAAGAAAGTATGATTTATGAGTTTATTTTAAGGGTGTTACAGATGCAAAACATATACAAATCAGGCACTTTTACAATCTAATCATTCTAAATTTAAACTGGCAAAACAAAAACAAAAAAAGAAGGGTGTTTATATGATCAATCTCAATATATGGAAGGCATTTTTTTTTGTAGCAAAGAATCACCGGGCGGCCGGGGGGGGGGGGGGGAGTAAAATTGAAAAATCAAATTACATGGCGAGTTAAATTCTGTGTATACACACTGGCAAAGACTATAATGTGTGTTGTTTGTGAAGTTGCTGTTAGCTCCATGTGCTATTCAAAGGCGAACACGGGAAGATGATAGTCGGCAACCTCTTGCTTTCCTCAACATTGGGGAAATCAATCGTGTAATGAAGCCCACGACTTTCATGCCTGGCTAGGGCACTACTAACCACAAGCTTTGCACAACAAAACAGATTTCTCATTTCACAAGCCTCAATTCCTACCATAGTCGGTTCCCAACCTCGCTGAAACATGTACGCCTCGCAACTCAACTCCAACTCCCCAATCCTCTGCTCTGCAGTTTTTAGCCTTGTTGTTGATCGAACAATGCCAACGTATTCCCACATAATTGATTGATTCCTTCCTCACCTGCCTCGTTCTCCTCACAATTTTACCCAATATATCTCTTCCAAGTGACATGGGCACAACTGGTCGACCCCACCAATCTGAAGCACTACTATGGTCAATTTTAGAGCTCTTCATGTGATCTATTGAAGGCTGCACAGATCTTCGAGCAAAAACTAGTGCCTCAAGCAATGAGTTGCTAGCAAGTCGGTTAGCTCCATGCAAACCCGTGCAAGCAACCTCTCCAGCCACGTATAAACTGTGAACATTTGTCTCACCTTGTAGCCCTGCACTAACTCCTCCACACATGTAATGAGCAGCAGGAACCACTGGAATTGGTTGACGGGTTATATCTAGGCCATATTTTAGGCACTCAGAAGCTATGTTGGGGGTTCTCTAGGTTTGTGGCTTATATCAAGTAGCACATATTTCTCGTTGCGTTTCTTGAGTTGATCATCAATACTTCTAGCTACCACATCCCTAGGAGCAAGCTCTGCCCTCTCATCGTAGAGCGGCATGAATCTTTCCATGCCTAGATTGTAGAGTAATCCTCCATCACCTCTGACAGCTTCAGTGATCAAAAAAGTATTTTCCCAGGTCTTGGTTGGTGTGATGGGAAGGCCTTCATCGGCCAAGGCAGTTGGGTGGAACTGAACAAATCTGGCAACAAAATAATCCAACAGACCTCAGTCACTAATCTAATGGTTTGCCTGAAATTAATATGTATCATACAAAATGGGATGAAGTCTATATCCAGGTTACTAGATGATAACAAGAAAAAATTGAAAATATAATAGAATATATGTTTTCACACACTTCATGATAATAAAAAATATAATTTTTAAGAAACAACATGATCACTGTTCTTGACCAAATCACTGCAATTACACCATGCAGATAAACAGGACAGTCAGGTTTCATTTCATGGCATCTTTGCACTTTGAACCCTTGTAGATAATATTAAGACAGTAATCCATTTGGTAAAACATAATTGTCCTTTTTAAAAAAAATAAAAATAAAGTTTGACACAACAATATAAGGAATTAATTCTTCTTTGGCATGTATCAATGATTACGTACTCCATGTTGGAAATCACAGCTTGGGCTCGATGGGCCATTGCCATTCCATCACCAGTGGCTACCTATAAGAATATATCAAAAAAGAATCAAAATATGGTTCATTAGGCAAAACCAACAGGTATAATTCTTCTAACTTTTTACACATACAAAATTATGTAGAAACAGGGCTGAAAATGCAACTTTTTCTTCCAGAACCAAATCAAAAAACAAATTCTTTCAAGTAGAGCTGGTTATAACTTATAACCAATTTAAAAGCCTACAATAAAATGAAACATGGATGCAATACTTGTAAATAGGAAGGGGATATAAGGATGGAAATGGTGGGAAACATGACAGACAGACCATCTCAATTTCCCTATCTGTATAACTTTGAATTGATGATGTCATTAGAAAACAAGTTCAATTTGATAGTTAAGGATATTTTTAAAGAAAGTACAATCACAAATGGTCGACCTCAATTGTCAAATATAGGATGGTTTCTAGACTTTAAATATATTGTGCAATGCACGATAAAGGTGCTTTCAAGCAACCCATGAGAGGGATGTCATACCTAGCATTGTGACTGTAATTTTGCTTTTTGAATTAAATGAGCTCTTACGTATGTGGATCATCCAAGAGTTCAAGTGATGACATCACCTACACCTAAATGTTGTTTTCTGTGGCAACCACAAGTTTTTGACAATGGATCAGTTTTTTATTAATAATGAGCAGTGGTCTGGCCTAAAAAGTAAATATTCCCCTCATACCTATGGAAAACATATCAGATCGATTTTCATCCTTGGGCCTTCCAACAAGTTAGTAATAACATCATCACCTTATAATCATTTTAATAACTCTAACAAACTAGTTATAACAAGGTTTATTAGATGGGTTACCACTCTAGATTCTAAAGCTAATATTTTTCAAAAAATTAGCAAACGCTTCAGCCTTTAGTAGAAAGCTTCACTTACAGAAAATACCCAAAATATAAAAGGCAACAACAGTCAGTTGAAATACTTTCAAAATCACAAAAGTACCGGAGGATTTGTAGTTGTTGGATAGATATGTCCAGCCCCACCTGATGCAAGCAAAATCACCTTTGAAATAAACCGTACGACCTACAAGTTTAGAAAAGCAAAATAATAATTGTAAACGGTGAGAATAAAGATATGAAGTTTCCTGGAAAAAAAGAAAGAAAAAAAAGGCACACACACTTGCAGTTAATAAGGAAAAGAAACTATGAGATCAAGAATCACAATTCTCACCTACTGTGTTTCAGAATTCAAAGTGTCAACACCATGACAAAATGTGTCAGAACCATCCTGCAAGCCCAGCAATACTTATTGAATACTTATTCAAGTTAGTCAAAACCTGTGGAGTATTTCAGTCCTTGAGAGTCCTCTTAACACCATCAAATAAACACTAATAGAACTTTCACAAATCACACTTGTCCTCGCATGGTGATACTGCAGCTTAAATCAACACATGATATGTACATTTACTCATGCCAAGTTGCCAACAAAAAAGTGAGACCAATTACAGTTTAGGGTAAAATAAATATTTGAGCAAACAAGAAGAAGCACATTACAAACCAAACCTGAGAAGTCAGCAAATCTATTGCAAAATGGTGTTGAAACATAAATATATTAGGATCATTGACAACTGCTTCCAAAAGTGCCCTCTCAATTTCCCTCCCTGTCATATCAGCAGCGTGAACTATTCTGTGATGTGAGTGACCCCCTTCCCTTGCAAGATGCAAGTTTCCATCCTCCCCATGATCAAATGATGCACCCATAGCAATCAATTCTCGAATTCTATCATGTCCTTCAGTACACACAACCTGGATAATGTAACTAAATCAAATAAAGCTCAACAGTAAGCAAGGGAGGCCTCAATAATCTATTTAGACGAGCATATATGCTTCATTAACATATTTTCAGATTCAACAGAACTGAAAGTGATTCTAGAACAAATTGGCTTTAGAGCCTTCAAAATATATAAAGATTTCATCCAAGAGATAAGAGGCACTAAATTGTAATTTAGGGGGAAAATATTAGTTTCAAACTTACTCTAACAGTCTCCTCATCGCATAGAAAAGCCCCAGCTACAATTGTATCCTGCTAAGTAGCACGGACACAGATACGAGATACGACACGGACACGATACAGACACGCGGACACGCAATTTTTCAAAAAATAGGGGACACGACACGCTGGGGACACGTTTAATATATATAATTTTATTTATATATTATATGTAAAATTAAAAAATATATACTATTTATATTTATTTTTATTTATTTATTTTATTTATTATATGCAAAATTAAAAAATATATACTAATTTTATTTATTTATTTTATTTATTATATGTAAAATTAAAAAATAAATATATTATTTGTATTTATTTATATTATTTAAGACCAAAAGAAAGGTTATATTATTTATTTATTTATATTATTTATTATTAGTATATAAATATATCTATTATTTATTATTATATATGTATATATATTGGGCCAACTTTGATTTATTATTATATATGTATATATATTGGGCCATTGAGAGAGAGACAGAGAACAGAGAGAGAGACGATGGTCGAGAGCAGAGATGGCGATGGTCGATCGATGGTCGAGAGCAGAGATGGCGATGGTCGATCGATGGTCAAACGAGGGCGATCGATGGTCGATCGAGGCGCAGAGAGGAAGACGAGGAAGACGAACAGGTTAGGTTTCTTCTCTGTCCTCAATCTGTCTCTCTCTCTCCTCGATCTGTCTCTGTCTCTGGCTCTCTCTCTTTCTCCTCTCCAACAGTTCTAGGGCTTCTTCGACTGCGTGTTTGAATCATGTCATCGCGTGTCCAACCTCATGTCCGACTCTGAAAAATTCTGAAAAAAGGGGGACACGCAGGGGAGAGTGTCGGACACGTGTCAATCAGATGTCAGACGTGTCCGTGTCCGACACGCGTCTTAATCGATACGCAAGCCTCAAGGACGTGTCCGTGCTTCTTAGGTATCCTGCATGTGATTCTCCACTGAATCTGAAGGGCACAACACAGCACTTACACCACCCTGGGCATAGTTTGTGTTGCTTTCATGAGGCTCAGCCTTGGTAATCACTGCAACAGTTCCATGTTTTGCAACTTCAAGAGCATAGCGAAGGCCAGCAACTCCACTACCGATCACAGAAAAATCAAAATACTTTGTGGAACCATCTCTCAGGTAAGATGCAGTGACTGTTCTAAGGGGCTTTGAATTTGCATTAATTGGAGAAGAGGATGGGTTACATCTCTGGACTTGCAACAGCTTGGACACCCTACTTGACCTAAATGTACAAAACACCATACCTCTGCACTTAGAAGTACATATATGCTGAAAATTTGATTCTCTGCTTTTGTGATAAAAAATTTAATCTAGGAAAAGGACTACAAATGTTTCCATGAGGTGGGTATGCTACAAAGTCTACTTCACATAAGCTGTAAGATAAAACTACAGTATCTGTAAAGGATTTTTCACAATTAATTGCCACTCTTCATCTGTTCTAAGATTGTACAAAATTCTTAACAGCAAACCATTTTCTATAATTCTTACCAAAAAAACTTATTCATACCCAGAAAAAAACATTTTTATCTGCAGTAATCTTTGTATGCCAACACATCCGAAATTGAAAGCAAGAAGCATTCATAAACTGTAGGATTTGCCAAAGCATCGTTCTTATCTTGTGCATAAATAAAATTTAAATTAATTTGGCATTGATATAAGCTGGTGGAGCATCAAATCAATAATGGTTTCAGATAAAATTAATTAAAACTCAAGAAAAAGCACATTCTGGGCAAGAAGGCCATATGCTATGTCAGAATTGAAATTGGGAGACATAACTGCAGTACACACAATTAAAGCAAATTCTAGATCATTAGACAAGATAAATGCTATAACCATGTTCCGTATGACTTACCATGAAAGCTCCTTCAGTTCAAATCTCTGAAAGGCCACACCAGAGACCCAAGAAGAGACCCAAGAAGTTTGTCTGCAACCTTGTCCCCAGCAGACCCTCTCTTTAAAATTTAGTTTGCCACTTCCAGGGGCTATACTAGTAGCCATTGGCATTATGCTGCAAGATAATAACAAATAATATACAAATACTAGAAGGAAGTTTCCCCATTTAAGCTGTGACTAAGGAAAAAGTGTCATTCTTAGTTCATGTTAAGTGACTGTAACTATACACACATCAAAAGCTTCCTCATTGAAATTTTCCCTTTTACACCTGGTTGCTGAGAAAAGCCAAGAAACACAAGAAGAAGAAGAAGAAGAAGAAGAAGAAGAAGAAGAAGAGAGAAGAGAGAAAAAGAAAATTGTGTTATGAATCTTACATTTTACAGCATTCTATAAAACCAAGTCATAGAGTGGAATTAAGCTCTTATTAGTGGATTTTTTCTGAGAGAATATAGAAAATTACAAATTTTATCAGTTTAATTATCTTTCTTACCTTTTTCCAGCAAACAAAAATTAGAGCCAAAACAAATAAAAAAGACCCAAACAGCTCTGATGAAAATAAGGCATAAAAACAAAGAAAAATAAATCAGAAAAATAAAAACTCCATCAAGATCAAATCAAAAAAAATAAAATAATAAATCATTTCAAAAGCACCAAACAACTACCTACTCACAATCAAAACAGAAAAATTTCAATGAATGAACCTCGAGAGTTTAACACATTCAGAAAATCTGGACAAGGCATTAAATCAAACAGCAATTGTGTACATCAAATACATCAAATCTTACACTTTAATCTTTTCCGGTTAAAATCCTGTTCGGTTCGTAGCGATTTGTCGTAGCAAAAATGTCAAGTGTGCGAAACCCACATTGCCGAGGCGCCACAGCTGAGTTTTGCTCGAGAAGCAACGTTAAAGTTCGCGCCATACCCTTCCTCCTTTATAATCCTTATTGGCGCCCCGTACTTTTTTATATTCTATCATCCTATTTTGGGCTTTTTATTTTATAAAGAAAAATTCAATAAATGTGAAAATAAAAATTAATCAGCTAACCCAAGGGGTTGTGGCATTGTGTAAAGTCTTGGGTTTAAGTCCCAAGGTCACAAGTTTAATTCCCCTTTCTCTTGGGCCAATTCCCTGGGCGAAAGCATTGTTGATTAGGAGGTTGGACCTCAAGTTGTCTAGTCAGCACTTTGTGTGGGTTCAATGCTCCCCATTGTTGATTAAGAGGTTGGACCTCAAGTTGTCTAGTCAGCACGTGGTGTGGGTTCAATACTCTCCCGCTGTGCGAGTCGTGACTTACTGGAACTTGCCTTGTGAGGTCGGGGACAAGCTTCCAGGTTATAGTCTCTTGCTCGGAACGAACGGCTAACAGGATACCCTGGTGATCTCCTCAAGGGGCGCTGTCTTGAACCTGCACGAGAGTGAGAGGATTTTCCTGTAACCAAAAAAATTAATCAGCTTGTTTAATTTGATTTTTTAGAATTTATTTTTCAAAAATATGAAAATTCAGTATATTTTCATATTCTTGTGTATTTATTAATTTTTTTAAATATTTATTTTACAAATATTTTACTTTTTAATACATCTAAGTAATGTACATCTAAAAAAATAAAAATAAGTTATTAAAATTTTAAAAAATATTCGCTGAAAACAAAAATATGAAAAATAAAAAAAATTAATTTTTTAAAAATTAAAACCAAATATAGTACAAAAAATAATGTATTTTCGCATCAAAATTTTTTTAATTTGTACTTTCGTTTCAAAATTTTTAATTTGATTTTCACAAATTGAAAGTACTTAAAGAGATTATTAGTAAAAAGTAAAATAAAAATTTCAATACGAAAATACATTAATTTTAACTTATCATTTTATGTGATGATATGCCTGAAGTTATTTTGTCACATAACCTTTGTAATTTGTAGAGGATTATGTAATTTGTAGAGGATATGTGGCCCACGATTTTGACTTGGTGATGGAGGCCTTTTTAGGAAAGTAAAAAAAGTTAATTTATTAGTTTATTTAAGTCATATTATTTTTTTATTTTTTTTGCACATTTTTTTTTATAATAAGTTAATAAATCAACAAAAAAAAAAATTCCCAAAATAGACCGGAATATAACAATGATATAATAATTTATGATTGGTATGTGACATGTGTCATATGATACTCATCCATGAATCATATAATTTTCCATCAAGTGACATAATTCTTACTTATATTGAGACAAAAATAATAAATAAACAAATAACTATACATTTAACAATGTCTAAAAAGAATTTAAAAATTAGACTTGATTTCAAATTAAAATGAAATTGTATTCTCTTTTGATAAAAGAAGGAAGTGTTGTCGTGATAGTTTATTTAAAACTAAAAGCAAAGCGACAGCAATCAAATTATTGCCAAGTTTGGTTTGAGAAAAAAAAAACCATGACTATCCAAAAATAAATAAATAAAGACTAAAAGAAGTTGAAAACAAAGATGACAAATATTTCGGTTAAGAGGGAATTGGAGCCTCAAATTCAAAACAACTTGCTTGCTTGTGTACGAAACAATAGCTAAACCAAACGCAAGTTAAAGGATGTTTTGAGAATATAATTAAAAGTTAATTTTTTGTTTTTTTTAGTTTTTTAGCCTTTTTTTATTTTATTTTTTATTTTTTTTTATTTTTTTTTTACAAGAGAAAAAGTGGGTTAAAAGTTGAAAATTAATTTTTAACTCACTTTTTAAAATTGTTATTTGACAAAAAAAAAAAATTAATAAACTTTTTCAAGTTATGACTTTTTTAGTTTGGGATTAAAAAATTTGAGGTAAAAATAATAAATAACTATACCTTTAACAATGTCTAAAAAGATTTTAAAAATTAAACTTGATTTCAAATTAAAATGAAATTGTATTCTCTTCTGATAAAAGAAGGAAGTGTTGTTGTCCGTGGCAGAGCCATAGCAGGGCTAGGGGATCACGTGTCTCCCCTCAGTTTTGAATTTTTTTTTTTTTTTGTTGCATTGTACATGCACAATATGTAATTTATTTAGTACTCTTAGAGCGCCATATAATGTTATTTATGTGGTGGTCTAAATCAATAATATAGTATCAAATTTTATGAATGGAACATAGTAACTTATTATTATTAGATAATTTGAAGATAATAAGTGAATCACTTAGTGTGAGTTGTGATTTCTTATATCCAAAGTACCACGTCATCAACATTACATAATATTCTGAGATTATCTAATAATTCATATTCAAAACATATTTTTATAATCAATACTATCTCTCTAATATTTTTCTATCAAATAAAAATTATAGAAATTTTATAATGATTTGTGCTATAAATGATTTGCTTCTATTTTCTAAAATTAAGAATTTTAATTTGTAATTTTTTGTGCTAAAATTGCATACTTACATTACTATTGTGTCCGAATTATTCCATATTATTATAGAATTTTGATTAATTGCTATTAATAATAATAATTAAATTTGTATACTTAAATTTAACTCATAAAATTATTATTATTATATTATTGATCACCAAAAAAAAAATTAAAATTATAAAGTACCCTCTCTATCTTAATTTCTTGGCTGGTTGTTGTGATAGTTTATTTACAATTAAAAGCAAAGCAACAGCAATCAAATTATTGCCAAGTTGACGACAACCAAAAATTTGGCTTAAGAAAAAAACCTATAACTACCCAAAACCAGAAATTTGGTTTAAGAAAAAAACAAAACCAGAAATTTGGCTTAAGAAAAAAACCTATAACTACCCAAAACCAGAAATTTGGTTTAAGAAAAAAACCTATTACTACCCAAAACCAGAAATTTGGTTTAAGAAAAAAACCTATAACTACCCAAAAATAAATAAATAAATAAGGATAAAAAGAAGTTGAAAACAAAGAGGTTAAATATTTCGGTTAAGAGGGCCCGTAGAGAATTGGAGCCTCAATTCAAAATAGCTTAGTTTGCTTGTGTACAAAACGATAACTAAACCAAACGCCGGTTAAAGGGTGTTTTGAGAAAATGATTAAAAGTTATTTTTTTAATATTTTTAATGTTTTAGTCTTCTTTTTTTTGTGAAAGAGAAAGTGGGTTAAAAGCTGGGTATTGACTTTTAATTTACTTTGCAAAGTTGTTATTTGACCCAAAAAAAAAAAAAAAGTTAACTTTTTGAAGTTATGACTTTTTTAGTTTGGGATTAAAAAATTTAAGACAAAAATAATAAATAAATAAATCTATATAATATGGCAAGACGGTTTTTGAAAATGTCTCAAAATATATTAGAGATACATTTTGAATCAACGGTTCATATTATTTTATCTAACAATTTAAGGGTCAAAATAATTTTTTTTACTTTAGTTTTTCCCCTCAAAATATATATCTCTCTATTTCTTTCCTTTTTTTGAGTCTTTTCACCTATCCACCCACCCACCTTACCTCTTTTTTTGAGTTTTTTCCTAAATTTCAAGTATGGTGCACTACTTTATCCAATACAATTGTCTTTTTGGGGAATAAGTCTTTGGTTTGTTTTTTTTTATTATTATTATTATTATTATTATTATTATTATTATTTTATTTTTTGTGTGTGTGTGTATAAAATGGTATTGGACTTTTAAAAGTATATCTTGCGACAAAGTTTGGCTGCAGTTTTTAAAAAAAAAAAAAAATGGACAAATCACAACAACAAAAAATCTCACAGTTTAACCATGGTAATAAAATAAATCTTGTGGTTTTAATTTTTTTTAATTTAAACCCATATTTTTTTTAATCTAAATTATTTGACTATTTTTATTAAATAAAACCGATATAAAGAGTGTATTTTAGCCATTAATATAGATGTATATATAAAATGTTTAAAATATCATTTTTTTTATTGAGTTTAATGGCTAAAATATCATTTTTTTAATTAGTTTTACTTAATATAAATAGATAAACAGTTTAGATTAAAAACAAATCAAAATATTAAGGTTTTGTTATAAGGGTCAAATCCTAGGAGTTTCTTTTTTATAATTTTCCCAAAAAACTTTAACCAAATTATTATTGATTTTCCTATTGGTTGTATTTAAAAAAACTAGGCTACAAATTGTTAAAATTAAAAAATGTTTAAAAATTAAAATTTTAATACACATTTTACATACTCCTACACACTTTTATATGTTTATATACACGTTTACATTTTTAATATAATTTATATATATTTTTAAATATGTATTAAAAATTTTAAATTTTCTAACCTATTTGATTTTGAACAAATACTCAGAAATGTATTGTAAGTATAATACTTTTTAAATAACCAATAAGAAAATCAGTAATATTTTGGTCAAAGGTTTTTTCTTTAAATAAATGAAACCAATACGAAAATTAATGAAACATTTTGTCACAAGGAATATTTTTAAAAGCCACAAAACGGCACCATACCATGTGCAGCAGTTACTGATATGCTTTATGCACAACATCTTCACATCTAACATCACCATCTAAAACTTTGCACCCACCCACGCTCCTTCTTTCTGTCTCACCTCTCACCTCATTCTCTCTCTACACGCTCCTATCTCTCTTTCTCTCAGCCTCACTTTCCAGATTTTAAATTTCAAAACACACATTCACTCACTCATGCTCTTCTCACTCTATCTCTCTCTCTCTCTCTAAACTCTTCTATCTCTCTTAATGCTTTCAGCCTCACTTTTCAATTTCTAGCCTCACTAAACACTTTCACTTTTGTCTCTCAGCCTCACATCTCCTAGCCCAAACCCAACAACTAGGCAGCATTGACAAACAAGCCTTTGTTGTCGTGACCGCATCCGAGAGCAACGTTGGGGACTCTGGTCTTCTGAAATGTTAACATTTTGGTTAAGAAATGAATTGCCGCCGTACAATACTTGGTAAAGGCATATCTAATGGTTATTGTAGCCCGGTGAGTCAATTTAGTCAAATTGAAGATCAGGTCGGTCTGAGTGTAGCATTTTCGGCACAGGGAGCACTGGATCCAGACAAACCATCATCGTACGATACATGCTGAAGTCGTGGTATCTACAAGTGTTGTCGTAAATAACCGCGGATAAGGTTTTGGCCCTACGGCGTTGCGTTGGAGACGGCGTGGAAGAGGTGTTCTGGGGTGGCAGTGAGGGTAGATTCAGAGAGGGTTGTTGTTGATAAGGGTGGTGTAACTATACGGAGAGGGTGATTTTAGATTTTGATAAGCAGTGATGGTTTTTGAATCTTGGGTTGTTGTTTATGAGAGGTACTGTGGTTTTGGAAGAAATTGTCGGATGAGAGTTTGGAATTGGAGAGGTTGGAAGAGAGGTAGAGAGAGAAAGGAAGAGGCGTGAGAAACCAAATATTATTTTTATTTATTTTTTTTTCTATAAGCCGGATATGCCCTAGATTTATGGGTTTTTGTAGTTATTAAAAAAATAAAAAATAGGGAAGAGGGATTTTGAGGCAAAGGACATGTTAAATTGGTCCCTTTGTTTTTTTTTTTTTTTTTTGCATTTGTTTTGTGTGTTGGGTGGTGTTGCTAGGTTTAATTATAGTCATGTTAAAAAATGCAATGCTAGGGATCATGAAAAAAATATCATAAAGATGATCATGAAAGATTCTTCACCTTCAAATTACACATACAATAAAATACCACATATTAATTAATGGATGAAAAATTTTCATGATGCATTTCATGATATTTTTTTCATGATCCCTACCATTAGTCAAATTTATTTTAGTTTACAAAGTTGAATTCAAAATTGAAATAAATTTTTTAAAAAAAAAATGAAGTTGGTTGGTTATTAAGAGACGAAACATCATTAGAGATAGTTATGTTTAATGATGACATCAAAATATAATTAGAAGATATTTTTTTGGAAAATGTTTTTTTCTTTGGTGAACAAATTTAAATTGTGTTTAAATTGGATTCTGTTAACAAAAAAATGGTTTAGTTTTACTATTAAAATGTAATCTTTTCACAACGAGAGATAACAAAGATAATGAGGATGATGTGATTTGTTTAAAGACTGAAAAAGCCCACCTCAGTGACAAAGATAACATATTTTTATTTTAGGATAAAAAATCGGATCTGTATTTATATTTTCACCTTAAATTTTTAGCAACAAATTTGATAAGTTACATTTTAACTTAATAATTTTATACTCAATTATATTTTGATCTCATTATTAATTATATTGTGCCTTTAGGTACGGGCATACACTAAGAACTATACATTTAACAATGTCTAAAAAGATTTTAGAAATTAAACTTGATTTCAAATTAAAATGAAATTGTATTCTCTTTTGATAAAAGAAGGATGTGTTATTGTGATGGTTTATTTAAAATTAAAAGCGAAGCGACAGCTATCAAATTATTGCCAAGTTGACGACAACTAGAAATTTGGTTTAAAAAAAAAAAAAAGGGAGCTTTTTTGATAAATCCACTTTCTAAGAGTTTTATTTCATTCAACCCATATTCTTTTTGACTATTCCATTAAGTCCTATTTGAGATAAGAAGACCAAAATACCCTTTTCATCTACTTATGTTCCATTTAGTTCACATTATTTTCTAATGTTTCAATAAGTCCTATGAGTGACATAATTACCAAAATACCCCTAATGTGAATGTTCACACCATCAACGTGAATGTTCATATCGTCAATGTGTAGGGGCCCGGTCCATGTCGATCTTCGTGGGTACCCGAAAAAATTCGAGTTGGGCCGGGGTGGGTCCGACCCATTGACAATGTGAATATTCACATTGATATGTTAACATTCACATTAATAGGAGTGTAAAATTGGCCCACGTCCCGTGGCGGCGCGAAACCTACCCGCGGCCCATGGACAACCTGGGGCGAGCCCGGTCCGGCCCGTTGACAATGTGAATATTCACATTCACATTGATAAGAGTATAAAATTAGCCCGCAGCCCATGGGCGGCCAAAAGCCCGCCCGCGACCAGGGGTAGGCCCGGCCCATTTACAATGTGAATATTCACATTGGCATGTTAATATTCACATTGATAGGAGTGTAAAATTAGCCTGCACCTCGTGGCTGTCTGAAACCCACCCACGGCCCGTGGGCGGCCTAGGGCAAGCCCGGCCAGGCCTGTTGACAATGTGAATATTCACATTGACATGTTAACATTCACATTGATAAGAGTATAAAATTGGCCAGCGGCCCAGGACTGGCCCGGCCCGGCTCGTTGACAATGTGAATATTCACATTAACATGTTAACATTCACATTGATAGGAGTGTAAAATTAGCCCGTGTCTCATAGCTGCCCGAAACCCGCCCACGGAGCCCAGCCTTTTTTTTTTAATTCTTTTTAATTTTTTCTACCAAAATTTTATTATTTTCCACAAAAAAATACATTGTGCCTCGGGCGGGCTGGGTCTCGGATCGAGCCTTAAATGGGCCTTAAGCGAGCCGATGGGCCGGGCGGGGCTTCAAAGTGATGACCCAGGCTCTAACCTAGGGTCTCGGACATGCTCGGGCCCGGACCCAAACGAGGCTGCCCCGAGCCGTGGGCGGGCTTCGGGCAGCCCACGAGCTGCGGGCCAATTCTACATTCCTATCAATGTGCATTTTAACATGTCAATGTGACTATTCACATTGTCAACGGGCCAGGCCGGGCCTACCCCAGGCCGCGGGCAAGCTTCGGGCAGCGGACAAATTTTATACTCCTATCAATGTTAATGTTAACATGTCAATGTAAATATTTACATTGTCACAGGTCGGGCCAAGCCTGCCTCGGGCTACAGTCGGGCTTCGGGCCACCCACGGGTTGCAGGCCAATTTTACACTCTTATCAATATGAATATTAACATGTCAATGTGAATATTCACATTGTCAACAGGCTGGGTCGGGCTCGCCCTGGGCCGTTGACTAATTTTATACTCTTATCAATGTGAATATTCACATTGTCAACAGGCCGAGCCGGGCTTGCCCCAGGCCGGCCACGGGCCGTGGGCGGGTTTCGGTCAACCATGAGGCGCGGGTTAATTTTACACTCCTATCAATGTGAATGTTAACATGTCAATGTGAATATTCACATTGTTAATAAGCCGGGCCGGGCCTGTCCCGGGCCGCCCCACGGGCCGTGGGCGGGTTTCGGGCAGCCACGGGGCTCGGGCTAATTTTACACTCCTATCAATGTGAATGTTAACATGTCAATGTGAATATTCACATTGTCAACGGGCCGGGCGACTTTTTGTCGCCCATGGGCCGCGGGCCAATTTTATACTCTTATCAATGTGAATGTTAACATGTCAATGTGAATATTCACATTGTCAACGGGTCGGACCGGGCCCGCCCCAGGCCGCCCATGGGCCGCGGGCAGGTTTCGCGCCGCCACAGGACGCAGGCCAATTTTACACTCCTATTAATGTGAATGTTAACATATCAATATGAATATTCACATTGTCAATGGGTCGGGCCCGTCCCAGCTCGCGGGCGGGTTTCGGGCCGCCCACGAGCCAATTTTACATTCCTACCAAATTGAATTTTAAAATATGAATGTTCACATCATAAAATTGCTAATCGTTCAAAAAATATTTATAAATGTATCAAAATTAAATATAAGGGCATAAGTGTCCAAGAAAATAGTGTAAATCAAGAAAAAGGACTTTATGGAATAAAACTATACATACATAGGACTAAATGGGTTAAAAAATTCCTTCATGGACTTCTTGGGTTAAAACACTTCTAAATGAGATTTATCAATAATTTTTCCCAAAAAGAAACCCATAACTACCCAAAAATAAATAAATAAATAAAGATAAAAAGAAGTTGAAAACAAAGAGGACAAATATTTTGGTTAAGAGGGCCCGTAGAGAAGCATTAGGATCCTCTAGAGTGATCCTCCCAAAGTGATCTCCTAGAGTGAATGAGATGGACCCGACACATGTCTCACTAATGGAATCAAGGGTTGAGATTAATCCTCACCAAAACGACGTCGTTTTGGTAGGGGAAATTAAAAACAAAAAACAAAAAAAAAAATGTGAACAGAACGAGAAAAAGCTTCAAACTGTATCATTATCATGGATTTTGATCTGTGAGATCTAAATAAATAAAAAAGAAGATTAAATCGATTCGATAATAAGCTTGACTCAAATCTGTATCATCATCATCATCATCAAAAGATTGAAGAAAAAATGTGAACAGAATGAGAAAGAGGCTTCAAACTGTATTATTATCATGGATTTTGATCTGTGAGATCTAAATAAATAAAAAAGAAGATTAAATCGATTCAATAATAAAATTGATTCAGATATGTATTATCATCATCATCAAAAGATTGAAGAAAAAACGTAAACAAAATAAGAAAGAGGCTTCAAAAGATTAAATCGATCCGTCGATAATAAGATTGATTCAGATTTGTATCATCATCATCATCAAAAGATTGATTTAGATATGTATTTCTATATGCATATATGTATATTTACAGACCCCGTAGTGGGAGCACCAAAGATTAATTCAAATCTGTATCATCATCATCATCAAAATCAAAATGAGAATATGTATTTCTATATGCATGTATGTATATTTACATACCCCATAGTGCGAGCACCAAAGATTGATTCAGATTTGTATCATCATCATCATCAAAATCAAAAAAGCAACAAAATTAGCAGATCCGGTCCTAACTTGAACAAGGGCACCAAAGATTGATTCAGATCAAAAAGAGCACCAAAGATTGATTCGGATTTGAACAAGGGTTGTTTTCATCATCATCATCAAGGGTTGACTTGAACAGATCTACCTCTTTCAAGGCCTTATCAGAAACCCTCCTGTCACTACTATTCAACTGTGAGATTTCAGGAGGACATGAAAGAACAAGGAAAGAACAAAACAAAATCAAAGCTCTAGTCCCTTCTCTCTCTCTAACTCTCCCCAGAACTAAGTGAAAGTGAAACCCAGATATTTGTTTTTTTTTTTTTTTTAAATTCCCCCACCAAAACAACGTCGTTTTGGTAGGAGATTGATCTCAACCCTTGGTTCCATTAGTAGGACACGTGCCAGGCCCATCTCATTCACTCTAGGAGATCACTCTAGGGGGATCACTCTAGAAGATCCTAACGCCATAGGGAATTATAGCCGCAATTCAAAACAACTTTGCTTGCTTGTGTATGAAACAATAACTAAACCAAACGCTAGTTAAAGGGTGCTTAGGGAAGAAGGTTAAAAGTTAATTTTTTGATATTTTTAGTATTTTAATCTTTTTTTTTTTTGTAAGAGAGAGAAAATGGATTAAAACTTGAGAAGTGGCTTTTAACTCACTTCTCAAAGTTGTTATTTGACAACAAAAAAATAAATTAGTTAACTTTTTGAAATTATGACTTTTTTAGTTTGGGATTAAAAAATTTGTTTGATTTAATTTTTTTAACTTTTGCCAAAAAGAAAATAATATGATTATAATTTAAATGTGACATTTTATTTTATTAATTTTTTAATCCATTTTATTTTTTAATAACTAATTTAATTCCAACCCAATCTAATCCAACACAATCCACATAGCCAAACAAAACCTAAAATAGAGCCCTTGCTTGATTGTATTCTTAGAGGTCCACCAGCCAAAAGCTGGCTCCACCTCTATAAAATATATATATATATATATATGATTATTATTCACCTTGTTTTCTATTTTCATAACTCACTTTTTAAAGAATTTTACTTTTTAATTTTTCGTTTTTTTTTTTTTGTTTTTATTGAATTTTTTAATATTTTAAGTAATTTTTTTTTTTAATTTTTAAACACATCTACCATAAATATAGTTAAAAAATATAATATTTGTGAAAAAATCTTTAAAAATTTTACTAAATACCAAAAATACAAAAATTTAGTATATTTTTGTATATTTATTAATTTTTTAAAATATTTTTTCACAAATATTTTACTATTTAGATACATCTGAGTAAGAGGAATTTTTTTTAAGGTCCATAATAATAGTAATTTAGAGGTTAAAGGACACCAAAAAAAATGGATGATGCATCAGGTCTCTCAACTAGAACGCGCGCATTTTTAATTCTTTCTTGGACCAAAATACCCTTCACAAATCAACTGAGAACACTCAACTAGATTCCGGCAACTGAGTTCCATTCCAAACATCCAACCATCTTCACGAGCAAGAGAACAGGAGAATTAGGGTTTCATAATCATTTTCACTATGGACATTAGGGTTTCATTATCTTATGCGAAAATCTTTTCCATTCCTTCCTCACAAATTTCTCTGACCCGTTTTCACTGTTCATCGTCATCTCAATTCATCTTCATCTCATTGCATCTTCATCTCAGGGCATATCAGTTCGTAATTAGGGTTTCACTCTCACTCTAGTAAGTTTTCTACAATCCAACGAGTTTTTCTCTAGAAACACAGTTAATTGCATATTATGTTAAGCCTTCCATTAATTAGGGTTTCAATTTCGTAATAAAAAGCTACATTAATTTGAAAAATGTTATTTCTCTAAGTTTTGAATTTATTCTTGCAGATGTTTGTGTGATTTTGTCTGTAAATTTCTCTGATATTTGAATTTCTCTGGTATTTGCTTGATATATGTTTCTTTTTTAAATTTTCTCTGGCATGTTTATTCTCCATTTATTTCTGTTTATTCCCCCATTTTCTCTAGCATAGTTAATTTCATTCAAATTTCTCTGCTCTGTTAATTTCTCTGACATTTTATTTTCTGTGCTTGCTAAATTTATATTTCTTTTTTGAATTTTTTCTGGCTATATTTTACACCTATATGTAATATTACTCTCTTGTTTGTGTCTAAGTTTCTCTAGCATTTATAATTTTCTCTGGCCACATCACTTTTTTCCCTTATTTGTCTCTGTCGTGTTTAAATTTCTCTGGTTGTGTATGTAAATTTCTCTGGCATTTTAATATTATAGAATGGAAATTTCTCTGGAATGTGTAATTTTCTCTGGCTATATTTTACATCTATATGTATTACTCTCTTGTATGTGTCTAAGTTTCTCTGGTATTTATAATTTTCTCTGGTTACATCACTTTTATCCCTTGTGTGTCTCTGTCATGTTTAAATTTCTCTGGTTATGTATGTAAATTTCTCTAACATTTTAATATTATGGAATGGTAATTTTCTCTGGAATGTGCAATTTTCTCTAGCATTTTCATTTTTTGTCTTTGCTAGATTTATGTTTCTTTCTTGAATTTTCTCTAGCTATATTTTACATCTATATGTAATTTTTATCAGATTTTGAAAATTTCTCTGTCATGTTTATGTTGCTTTGTTTATTTTCTCTGAGAATAGAAATTAGCTGTGGCAACATGTATTCCACACGAAAACATTTAGTATTCTCTTATCTACATTTAAGTTTCTCTCGAATTTATAATTTTCTCTGGCCACATTACTTTTCTCCCTTGTTGATTTCTCTGGCATGCTTATGTTGCTTTGTTGATTTTCTCTGGGAATGGAAATTTTCTGTGGCTAGATGTATTCCATAGAAAAATAATTAGTACTCTGACATTTAATTTTCAGTGTATAATTTTCTTTCACATTTATAATTTTCTCTCACATTTATAATTTTCTCTAGTCACCTTCTTTATGTGTAATTTTCTCTGACATGTTCAATTTTCTGTAGCATGTTTAATTTTCTTTGGAATTTAATGTTGACATCTTTATGTTTTCATTATCTAGAAATGGCGAAACGCAAAAGCAGCAAAACACCAAAAACACCACGAAAGAAACAAAAACTCTCTGAGTCTTCTTATGATTTTAGATCAAAAAGTAGCAAAACACTATAGACTCCTCACCAAAAAGCACAAGTCCAAGGTGATGAAGCAACTAGCATGTAATAACCCTCACTACTGCTTACCGATTAACTACTGATTACTACTAAACTAAGACTGATTATGACTGACTGAACTACTGAACTGACCAACTGGAATCTGAAACTGATTGATTAACTGTATATGTTTGAATTGCACTTCTATCTGTTGATTGTCTAATTATCTGTTCGTGTATATGTGTTTAAACTGTTAATTGAAAGTCTTATCGGCGGCCGAATCAAAAATTGATTGGTGTTTTAAGACCATCATAATTTATGTGATTTTATGGCGTATTTAGTTAAAATGTGATTTGGTACGATTAAAACAGATTAAAATAAGCCAATTATAAGAGTTAACTTAATTACCATATTGCCATTATGAGTGGGCCCTTGTTTATTATGTAATTTGAGCCTTATTATACACCTAGGCACACATTTGCTCAGCCCTATTCTTGTTACTGCCGAAATAGAGAGAGAGGGGGAGAGTTAAGGGAGAATTTGACTATATCTTGTTGAATTACTTGGGAAGTGAAAGGATTTAAAGGTTGATTTCAAAATTGTGCTTCCATTCTTGAACTACAAGACTTAAGGTTGGTGTTTCACCCTCTCATTTGTGTAATTGGGTTGATTCTTGCATGCTTCTTGAGCCTCTAGTGACTTGAACCTTGAATTGGTCCATATATGTCAAATTGGAGCCTAGTTCATGCATGCATGCCTTTAATTTGAAGTTTTGGAGTTGTCCTTCATGGAATGGTACATGCATGTTCATAATTTTGCAATGGTCCATGTTTTCAACTTGTTTGGAACAATTGACTCACTAGAGCATCAAATTGAAGCTTTGAAATGATTTGAATTCATGCATATTTGTATGTCCTTCATGTTCATGAAAATGGGTTTGAAATTTGGATTTAATTAACTCACCCTTGGGCTTTAAATTCACAAATTGAGCTTCGAAACTTGTTGTATATTGAGTTTAGATGTGTTTTCCAGAATTTGGGCCCAAGAGGTCGAGTTTAGAGCTATAGAATGCTTGGTTTGAGCTTGGGAGGCAAATATGGAAATTCCAGAATTTGGCTTCTACGCTCGAGCGACCACCATTTACTCTGAGCTACGCTCGAGCGACGGAATGGTGGCTCGAGCGTAAATTTCAAGCTCTCAGAATCTTGGTGCTTGTAGCAGTGCAGCTCGGCGGAGGACCTCGCCGGCGAAGAGTCAGGTCTCACGCTCGAGCGAGCATCGAGCGTAAATTTCGAGCATCCAGTATTTTTATTGTAGCACACAGTCCGCTCGAGCGATGGAATTCACGCTCGAGCGGAGATCCTTTGTCTGCATGTCCGCTCGAGCGAAGGAATCCTCGCTTGAGCGAGACCCCTGTTTTCAGCAAATTTTGTAAAATGTTTTCTAAGTGCATCTTTGCATCCTCATCCCATCCTAGGCATTCTTAGGCCTAGTTTAAGGCATCTTAAAGAGAATATGGATGTAGAATACACCGAGGCAAATTTAGGGATTAAGTTATTATCTTTCCCAACTGTGAAACTTAGTGTGTGTTCAATCTGTTAACTGTATAGGGTTGGCATTCCGAGGAGACGCTCTAGTTCACTGTAGCCCAGAACTCTGTGAGTAACAATTGTGTAAAGATATGTTCAAAATGATTATCTTCTGAATACTAAATCGAATGAGCTGTTTCTTGATATTGTTCTTGAATGAATGTATGTCCTATATTCAGGCTGTCTTTGTGGCATCCTTAGCACCTCATTTCTTTATTCTTTATTCTGAGATCTCTGTCGGTTCCCTCGTGGGACCACTCATTTCTTGATTAATGGCCATCATTCTTGTTAGGTCTTTAAGACCCTCGCTTCTTATCTTGTTATGCTAATGGATGTACCACATATAAGCGATTTGAAAATCAAATCTTGATTTAATGAACTGCTTTTCATTATTGTAAGGACATTCATTCTAAATCTCTCGCATTATGTTATTCAGGGCTTTAACTCCTTTGCTCATATATATATGTAGATGTCTGAGCACCGGATCAAAGCTAGGCGTCGGGGTAAACTCCGGTTTGTCAAGCCAACCATCGTGCCTCATCTGCGAGGTTCGAGCACCTTAAGCTAAGGCTTAGGGGTGTCTAGTTTTCCCTTCTGTCTTTGCTTCTTCTTGTATAGACTAAACGTTTTGCCTTTATCTTGTTTATCGGGGATTAAGTCCTGTTTTGGTGGTTGTATATGATATGCATCTTGTTTTATCGTTACAGATAAATGTATGAAAAATCTTTTGCATACAGACTGTCACAGCTCATTAGACATTGTTTATTTATAGTATTGGCTTCCGCCATGCCCTCAGATTGTTATATCTTGTCTTCTTATTAGCGGGCCTTGATAATCTCGGATTCTTGGCGATTCTGATGCTAAACCCATAGGGACGGATTTGGGTCGTAACATAGCATTAAGATGAATACCCCAACTTCAAAAGACTCAAGCTGAATGGGGAAAAAACTTGTTAAACTCTAAAGAAGAAGAGCTCATTACAGCATTCAATATCGATCCAATCCCTCATCTGTTGTCTCCTTTTTTCAAACCCTTAAATTCAATTCAAACCAACTTGAAGAGCTTCAAAAGACTCCATTCTGGTATTTGATCCAAGCTCTAAACATTGGAAGGTTGAATCCAAGGAAGTTTAGGAAATCTGATGATGATGATGTAATTGCAATAATCCAATGTTACAATGAAAAAATAAAAGCATTCACAGTTGGTAAAAAGAACTTGACCTTTACAACCAATAACATGACCTTGATTTTTAGTTTGCAAGGTGGTAAAGGAGCCATGTCATTGAGATACTCAAAAAAGCCAAACACTGCATTCCTAAGGCGAAGATTCCCAACGGACACAAGACTCACTGGTCTTGTTCTTAAGAATGCCTTGGTCAAAGCAATAAAAGGTAAGCAATCAATTGACTTTAAAGATGTAGCAATCATTGTTACCTTGTATTTGTGTCTTACTCTATTTTTTGCAACAAGTGGGAATTCAATAGGGTGGGTTTTTATCAAGTACGTAGAACCTCTTGAATAAATGAAGTAACATGATTGGCTAGAAGCAATCACAGCAACATTGATCGATTCTATCATAGCATTGCACAAAATTCCAGAAAAAGTTACTTCCTAAGATGTGCCAAGTGGAACCTGCAAAGCTTGACCAAACAGTTGCAAAAGACACCAGTCCACTCTCTTGTACCTCGACAGGTTAGATTTCTATAGCCACTGAAATCTCTAGAAATCTCAATGAAATTCCAAAATTTCTCTGACCACTAGTTTGTTTCCCTCCTTATGCCTTGCTTGATTTGATCAATTTTCTCTGTGATGCAATATCTTATATGGAATAACTTATTTGTCTTGACTGATTGAGATCAATTTTCTCTGAAATTTCAATTTATGTTGCTTCTTTGATTGCCACTGGTTTATTTATGCCCTTGTAATGAATTCTCTCTGGAATCCAAATTTCTCTGACCATAATTATAGTAACATTACTTATATGCGTTGATTGATTTTCTCTGATATCTAAATTATGTTGCTTGTTTCATAATTTTCTCTAGCCCATAAAATTATCTCTCATTGTGTGTAATTTTGTCCGGCCCATAACTTATGTGCCTTGATTGATTGAGATCAATTTTCTCTGAAATTTGAATTTATGTTGCTTCTTTGATTAACACTGTTTATTCATACCCTTATAATGAATTTTTTTCTGAAATCCAAATTTCTCTGACTACAATTATAGTAACATTAACTTATATGCCCTGTTTGATTTTCTGTGATATCTAAATTATGTTGTTTGTTTCATAATTTTCTCTGACCCATAAAATTATGTTTCCTTGTGTATAATTTTCTCTGGCTTATACAATTTTATCTGTAGTTTGTTTCCCATTAGTATGATTTAGATAAATTTTATCTAACTTATTTGAATTTTTCTCTTAGTGAATTTTAAATATTTCTCTAATAAAAGAGCCTCCTGTTACAGATATATAACAACGAGGTAGTTAAAAACCCATATGAGGAGTTTTGTCTTGGTAAAAAGAAGAAGAAAGAATTAAAAAAGGCATTGGCCTAATTCAATGAGACATTAGAAGAGTCATCTGAAGAAGGAGAGAATGAAGAAGGAGAAAGCAACATAGAAGAACAAGAAGCAGGTAATGGAGAAAAAGATCAAGCAAGTTATGCAAAAGAGGAAGCTAGAGAAGAAAATGAAAAAGTAGAAAGCAAAGAAGAAAATGAATAGAAAGAAAAAGAAGACAATGAAAAAGAAGATGAAGGCACTGAATCGAAAGAGGAAGAAGAAAACAATGAGGAAAGGGATGAAGAAGAACATAATGAGCCGATGGACCAACATCATGATAGCATTTGTGGCTCGACAATGCATCAGCCTTAAGAATTTGAGGAATCAAAGGATACTAAAATTGCTAATCTACATAAAAGACTAAAGGCACTTTCTAAATCCAAAATAGAAGAAGAGAAAAATTAGAATCAATTACTTCAAGAAAATGACATTGTAATAAGAACCTTGACATCAAATAACTCGGAACTTCAAGAAAGAAACAGCACAGACTAAATGAAACTAAGGATGTTGGAGATTCAAAAAGAAGATGATAAAAAAATAATTCAACAGTTGAGATGTTCAATTTTAGAGCTAGAAACTGAAAATGCTAGATTGCATGAACGAATTTAAGAACTATCCGTCCAACTAGCAACATAACCTTACTGAACACCAACACAAGTTCAACCCCAAGGTCAGTGAAAATCTTGAACCACATAACTTAGAGAAATTTCTATTTATTACAATTTTCTTTGTCGATGGTAATTTTCTCTGGAAGTTAAATTTCTCTAACCACATTAGTTTGGCCAGTTTGATTTCTGCTGCTTATTTGATTTTTCTCTGACTATTTGGTTCCATATGTGTGTGATTTTCTCTAGATTTTGTAACTTTTCTGACCACGTTGATTTTTGGAGCTTGTTTGATTTTCACTGTGTATAGTTAAAATAGAAGTGGAACAACAACCAATAACCCAGTAAGAACAAATGGCACACAAACAACAACCAAAACAAAAGACAAAAGTCTATGGTAACTAAAAAATATTGAATCAAATAAATTTACTTATTAAAATATGATCTATTACTTCTGAGAAATTTAACTTTTACTGATATTTTCACTGTCTACAGTGAAAAAAGATCTTACATCAATGATAAATAATTTAAAAACAAAAGAAAGGAAAGAAAAATAAGATCCAGACTTTCAATATTCCAAAGTTGTGAAGATGACTAAAGGTTCAAAGCAAACTGCAAAGCCAATAGAGCAAACCACCAAAGACAAAGAAGTACTTGATGCCAATGACTATGTCTTGCCTCCACCAACAATCATCAGGAAATCTTGAGTTTTTCCACAAAGTCTACAAGTTGCAAAATTGGTAAAAAGAACATGTCAAAGATGTCTTGCAGCACATATCAAATGTGTCTAGACTAGAGTAAGTACAACAAATAAAAATAGAAGATGATAAACAACAATTTACTAACTTATATTACATTAACAATTATTAAATCCCTTCTTTGTCATCTTATAGGGCTTTAATCTGGACAAGTGAGTTGAATCTAACTACTTTTAAAGATATCAGAAACCTAATAAAGAAAAAAGAAATTGCCAACAATGTAAGTCTTTCATAAAATTTCTCTGCAATGTTCTATCAACCTTTATAAACCAATGTTACAATTATAAATGATATTTTTCCGGTCATTGATGGTTATAGAGAGATATTTTTTGCTGACCAAAGGAGAAAAAATACAACAACTAACTTCATTTTTTTTCACATGCATGAGCTTGGTATGTTACTACTCTTTTATTTGATTTTCTCTTAAATTTACTTACTAGTTTCTCTAGTTAAGATACTTCTTGAAGCCAATTGTGTCACTAATCTAATTTTCTCTGGCTAGTTGTGTGCATTTAAAATTTCTCTGTGTGTACATTTCTGAAATTCCTGTCATTTCAACTTTATTATAACTATTTTTTGATTTTCTCTGACCTCAAAACTTTATCAAGATGATGGAAAATCAAACTTTCCGAGTCTTATTATTTGACAAGCATCTTGAAACCGCATCAAGTAACTATGGGTTCCTCCATTTCCCAACAAATACTAGGGGCAATAAGAAGTAAACAGATGAAAATCACTGGACCTTGCTTGTCTTGGACAAACAAGACAATTTATGGAGGTACTACAACTCACTAAGGCCAAGGAGGGATGATGCACAAGACAAATATCTCAAAGATGCAAAACAATTGGTAACGAGTGCAAATTTCTCTGATCCATGATAATGTTTATATGATGATAATTTTCATAGAATCTCATTAATTTGTGTGTAAATTTCTCTGTTAGTTTATTTTATTTTATTTTTTTTGTAGCAAGATTATGTAGAGAATTTTTTGAAAGCTTGCCTTGAAAGAGAAGTACAATCATAATCATTTTTCAAATTGATAGACTCACAAAACACAAATTATGACTTTCAATATGTCAACAATGCTCCACAATAAGACAGTAATTCATAAGTTTCATATAACATCTATAAATAAGATAATCTAATTTGAATGTTTCTTAACACTAACAATACCTATAATTTGTATGCAGTGTGGATTGTGGCCTCTTTGTATGCTATACAATGAGACAATATATCAACTATGAACCTATCAACTCGACATTGTTGACATAAGACGTAAGGTTGATGAGGGCAAAAATCATAGAGAGATTTGCGACCAAAGTTGGCCAGTCATGGACAAAACCAATTCAAATACCAGCTGAAGAATAACCAAAAGTATAATAGTGAAATCACACTAGTGAAAGAAAAACAATGCACACAATGTAATTAGGAATAACTCTTCAATTTTTTTTCATACATTAAAGGAATGATGATGTTTGACATATATGTATATATCTTTTTTTGACTAATGTAAATTTCATAACTATTAATGGTTAAATTTTTTTTTTTTTTATAATGCATGCTAAATAGTGATTGTCAACACAATTCACACAGAGAAAATTGTCTAAAGAAATTTCTCTGGTATGAAGTTAATAGAATTTCACAGAGAAATTTAACTCGTATCGTGCCAAGAGGGTGTCTATATGATCATGTAATTTGTAATGCACTGTGCTGGTAAAAAACAATCATCAAATTCAAAAAACACAATGCATACAGTAATTTTCTCTGCTATTGGTAAATTTCTCTAGATGAATTTGACCTCACTAAACACAATGCACAGAGTAATTTTTTCTGCTATTGGCAAATTTTTTTGAATGAATTTGATTGGTATTATAAACACACTGCCTATAATATGTTTCAACAAACACAATGCACATAGTAAATTTCTCTACTATTGGCAAATTTCTCTAGATGAATTTGACTGGTATTATAAATACACTTCCAAAGTATGTTTCTAGAAACACAATACAAAAAGTAATTTTTTCTACTATTGGAAAATTTCTTTTCTAAAAACACAATACAAAAAGTAATTTTCTCTGCTATTGAAAAATTTCTTTGGATGAGTTTGATTGGTATTATATACACACTGTCCAAAAAGTACATTTAAAAAAAAAATACACAGTAATTTTTGTAATAAGATCCTCTAACATCCTCAAATGTATTATTCAATTAATAAAATGTATTATTCTCAACTATTTAACAAAGGTTCTTTGCATATCCTCTTATTATGGCGACCAATCTCTCACATCGACTACACTTCATTACCCTTTTAAACTCTCCAGTAGAAGCAGTTCTGTTTTTCTTTGGCCTCCCAGCTGGTCTCTTACCCAATGGAGGTAAAATCATAGAATCATTAATGCTACACATAGGTTTTTCAACAGTTGAAACTAGGCCAATCGAAAACGAGTATGCGTGGTGATACATATCAATATGAAAAAATAGTTCAACAAATGAATTCAAATTTTTTCCATAATTACAGCAACAGTATGTTGACATGGATATCCATTTGTTTTCCATTTTCGACATGAACAAATTCTCAACCCAAGATCAACCATAACCGAAGGAAAACAATTGACTTCAAACACCTAATCAAATGATAAACTCACATTCGATATCCTTCCATCCATGAAAGCCTTCTCCAACACACTATCCATACAAGGACATAGAACTTTATTCCATTTAATAGAAAACAGTCTCCTATCAAATCTCATATTCATGATTTGCAACCATATCATGTCCACTAAATTTGTTATTGGCAAGTGCCAAGCTTCTCGTATCTATGAATTGAATGACTTAGCAATATTTAAATATATTTCCCCATAACGTTTCCCCTCAAAATATGCATCACTCCAATTTTCATATAATAAACTTCTCAAGAAAACACTTACGATGTCTCTTCCCTCACTTTTTAATTCATTTAACTTGAATTGGAATGATGCCTTTATTGGCGCATATGGACATTCTGAAAGCTTGGACATAATTGTCTCCCTATACAAATTTGTGTTTCCACATGATAACCTATCCCTCAAATTTCTCTTTAGATGTTCAAGACAAAATCCATGATAGCAATTAGAGAAAAACCTAGCAATTCCTTTCACAATACCACAATGTCAATCTGATATGAAACATATCACCCCCTCCGATCCCAATACTTCATATAAATGTTCAAGGAACCAACACCAATTGTCTTTATTCCCAGCATCAACAACGGCAAAAGCTATAGGAAAAAAACCTACAAAACAAATAGGAACAAGCATATTAGATATACACATGCAGAGAAAATTAGAACAATAAACAACCAAATAAATTTGACATTGCCAACATCTAAAGAGACTTCACACAATGGTCAAATCTAGAGAAAATTCACACAATGGCAACATCTAAAGAAAATTCAATTAGTGACCAACTACATAGAAAATTCCCACAGTGGCCACCTCTAGAGAAAATTCAAAGTGGCAAAGAAAAATCACAAAACATAACCACAAAAATAAAAAATTCACTCAATTCCTACATGTATAGAAAATTCACATAATTAGAGAAAATTAGATATATTTGCAATTACTTTCATTCCCATCTTTTCCCGTCACAGCAAGCATAACTCCTTTGTATCGTCCTTTCAGAAATATTCCATCAAGAAACAACAATGACCGACAGTATTTGAAACTAGCAATGCATATATGAAAAGCCACAAATACTCTTTTGAAACACTTGTTAACTTCAAAATCTAACTCAAAACGACTACTTGAATTATTCTTTAATACCTCATCAAAATACCACCATAATTGATCGAATGACAAACAAGAATCCTCATATGTACTACATTTGGCTTTTTCAACACCCAACCAATCACAGTTATAACTTATTGAGACTTCATACTTGTCTTTCATTTCTCTGACAACATACACTAGACGAGTTAAAGGTTTTGCACTTACCTCTTCAAGTATCAGCCTAAAAACTAAGCAGGAAGTCATACTAGCATGTTTACTAGTACGAATAGCCACACCACACGTATGTTCATTGTTCAAAGTTCTTATGTAAAAGAACCCATTTGTTTTTTCAACTGAACCATGTACATGCCACATATATCCCCTTGATTCCTTATATGCACGTTCTGTCGTAATCCTCAGCTTGTCATTTTTAATATACATAAATTGAAAACCAACCTCAATAGCATACTTACACAAAACAGTACAGAACTCAACCACACCACCCTCAAACTTTTGTCCAACACTCGTAATATTATTTCGCCAACCAGCTGACAATAACACCCTTTCTTGGTGAGAACAAAACTTAGAGAGTAAATTCTTTTCAATAGCCATGAGCCTATCACATTCACCATGCACAACATCTACCTAATTAAACCCCACTTCATCCTCTTGATCAGAAGTACTACACCTAATAACTGAAACATCAACTATATCAACACCACGTGCATAAACAACCATCAACATATTCAGAAAATCAATATTATTTCAAATCATATAATTCAGATGGCCCACAATAGAGTATGAAATACACATCGTCTCAAGTTTCAAATTCTCCCATGTTTTACACAAAATGCCAACCAATTCCTCAAAATTCAATTCGCATGAAACATTAATGACAATAGTATCATTCCCATATTTATATAGCAACAACACTGCACTATCCATCTAAACTGAAAGGAAAAAACACGAAAAATAACTTGTTCAATATAAAAACACTTCACAAGCACAAGAACAACATACCAGTCTAGAGAAATTTGTGTTTTTTTATAATTTTTTCTGGATTATAATAACAAGTTTATAATTTTCTCTTGACTCAAGTAAAAGTCTAATAAAATTTACAAACTTACAATTCAACTTCAAGATAACAAAAACAAAATCACATAGAAAATTAATGAGTCCAGAGAAAATCACAGAGAAAACTAATGCTAACTATTAAACACAATCATAGACAAAAATCACATAGAAGATCTGTTATGAAATTATAATATTCTTTGTGATTTTCTCTGTGTGATTGTGCAATATTGGACTCAAATCAAAATTCAGATAAATTTACAAATTTATTTTCAGCTTCAATACAATAAAAACAAAATCACAAAGAAAATTAATGAGTCCATAGAACATCACAGAGAAAATTAATGCTAACTATTAAAAACAATCACTCACAAAAATCACAGAGAAAATCTATTATGAAATTATAATCTTCTCTATGATTTTCACTGGATTACAAGCTTCCAATTTTCTCTGGACTACAAGCTTACAATTTTCTCTGTGATTTCCGTTGGATTATAATAACAAACATACAATTTTCTCTGGAATACAAAGAAAAGTGAAGAAAAAACAAAAGTATAGAATAAATGAAAAGTGCAAAAAAAAAAAAAAACAAAGCACAAAACTTAGAAAAGTGCAGAAAACTCCATCGTCAATAACAAAGAATGAAAAATCAACTTCAAAAATCAAAAACAACTATATTAAGCTAGCTTTACTCTCACATTGATCAAAACTAAAAACACAAACCTAATTCAAAATACAATAGAAAAACTTCTCTGAAATCGAAATCCTTACATACAAATCAAATGAAAAATAAAAAAAACGTACCTGATTCAACTCTACTAGAAATCAACTTCTATGTGATCAACTTCTACAGAATCAACGAAAATCAACTTCTATACGACTATAAAACCAACTTCTACGCGATTGACGAAAATCAACTTCTAAACGATCAACGAAAATCAACTTCTACACGACTACAAAATCAATTTCTACACAATCAACGAAAATCAACTTCTACATGACTACAAAATCAACTTCTATACAATCAACGAAATCAACTTCTACACGACTAGAAAATCCCTACAAAATCTCCATGAAAATTTGCATCATCAAAATCTCCATCATCAAGTTCATCCCCACGTAATCTCCTACAAAAATAGCAAAAGTCATAATTAGTTTCCAAAATTGAAAACCGTATGTTATAAAGAAGGGTAAAATAAGTATTTTATAAACTAAAATAACATTGAGGGACCTTCAGCATCAAAAAATATTATTGTGAATCTCTCTTCATACTAAAAGTTGGGTAGGGATCTTAGACCAATTCAAAATCAAGAATCGGTTTCGAATCCCATTTTTTCCTACAAGTGATTTGTACCTAGTTAGTCGTGTATATCAAATTTCGTTGACATTCGAACCCGTTTGAGCATTTTAGTGAGTCAACCGGTTGGATAAAGAGTTTGTAAATGACAAGTTTTCACAAACAGAAATTAGGCTTCAAATTCAAAACCGGGAATCGGTTTCAAGTCCCGTCTTTTCCTACAAGTCATTTGTACCTAATTAGTTGTGTGCCTCAAGTTTCGTTGACATCTGACGCCGTTTGACCATTTTAGTGAGTCAACTATTTTAGCGAGTCAACTGCTTAGAAAAAAGAGTTTAAAAAGGACAAGTTTTCGCAAATGGAAATTGGGAATATGAAAGTCATCAATCTTGAGCATAAGAAATGTTAACAAAACTACAAAAGAAACTTGATAACCCTAACGCAGATAAGAGGCCCAAAATTTATTTTATTTGATAGCATATAATTGGCAGAAGGGAGATGAACCACGCTGCTTCAATCTACTACTCAAAAACATAATTAAATTTTCAAGGTACATGGAAAGAGATGAATAAAGTAAAGCTCAGCGACTAATATATGTAAACCTATTTATTAAGATAAAAATGATGCTAATCTTGGTAAACAACAAAGAACATACACATCACATATTGTTACAGATATATTTCACGCAAACAAGGACGAAGACAACCTGAACTCACAATTACTGACTTTCAAGCAAGTTTACGTGTACAAGGATAAAACAGACTCCAGAAACCAGACAGCACACAACAGCCTGCCTTTTTCCATCCCTGTCACTTAGCATCCGTGAATCTAAATCAAGTGCAGACAAAGTGAAGTCAGAATGTTTTACTAAATGCATGGAATAATACAAAAGGGGCATAGCAGAAAATGACCCTTTTTCACTCACCCAAGCTTGGAGAGCTTTAAATAAGCTTCAGCATAATCTGTGAAAAAAAACATTCTCGTCCTAAAGCAATATTTCAAGCACCAGGTTAGATATTTCTCAACCAAATTATATCAAGAGAGTCCATTTCAAATTATACTAAATGAACCTCTAAATTAAAAATGTAGAACATATACATACTGCAGCATATTTTTCAACCAGAGGACGGAATATTGGATCCTCCACAAGGGCTTTGTCTGATGGCAACTGGATAAGACCTTCCTTCTCTCCATTAAGGAGTTCCCGCTTTAAAAGTTTTTAAAAAGATAACAAAACAAAACAAACAAACAAACAAAGCAAAATCAGAATACAATTTAAACACATTAAAAGAAATAGGATGCTAGAATCAAGATCACCTAGTCCCTTCCATGTCCCCTTATATTTTATTGGTTCATGGGATTGTCTTTATCAGCAAAAGTGATCCTATGAACCAATCAGATTCAAAGAGGCAGAGAAGGGTGCATGGAAGGGGATAGGCGATCTGGATTCCAAGATGGAATCTCCTAGCATTAAGATATCCATAGGGATGAGTAACAACGTACTTGAAGTAAGAATTGTCAAAGATGAGAAGATTAGTGGTCCATGGTCCCTCAAATCCTGAGCGCTCCTTATGACACGTTCCCTGTTATATTTTAGCCATCAAACCAAGAACAATGTTCATAGGGACAAAAGCTTATGAAAATACTCAAGTTCAATACACCCAAAACAAGCAACATTTACAGAATAGGAAAGGAGGAAACTTTAAACCTACCAGATTGTGGCCACCAGATAGCATGACAATATCTTTATCACTAAGACCCATGTGGCCAAATATCTCTCAAATGGTCTGCACCTGGTTAAGAGATATCAGAATTCAGAAACATCAATTACTGCTCCATCAATCTGGCATGCTTAGAATATTGCAAATATCGCAAAAAATTTACTTACCTTTTTTGGCATCAGGCAGGCAGCCTTCTGGAGGTGGTTCAGGTTTGTCCTGCGAACGATGGATTCCTTTAGTATGTACTGTTTTATTAATGTAAAAACTAAAAAATACAGAGACAATAAGAAACCTCAGTGGATAAAACATTAATAACATCCACAGAACACACATGATGGTTCTTGTAGTCATTACAGTCATCAGCTTCACATTGTCTACAACTAGTTACATGCCAATGATTTCCGTGGCAAGAATCTTGTGAGAATGTCAGACAACCACAATGTTGTCCCATGTTACTTGAGCACAACTTAACTATAAAGATGTTCTCATGTGCATGTGCACCCTGCGAGCTCGCAAGCGCATGTGTGCACACATACATACAGAGGAACCTGTATAAGGTTTTGATCTATTGTTTTTTCCATTGTTTATACAAGGAAATACATAACCAATAACTAAATATTGCAAATACTGCAAAAAATTTACTTACTTTTTTTGGCATCAGGCAGGCAGCCTTCTGGAGGTGGTTCAGGTTTGTCCCGCGAACAATGGATTCCTTTAGTATGTACTGTTTTATTAATGTAAAAACTAAAAAATACAGAGACAGAATAAGAAACCTCAGTGGATAAAACATTAACATCCACAAAACACACATGATGGTTCTTGTAGTCATTACAGTCATCAGCTTCACATTGTCTACAACTAGTTACATGCCAATGATTTCCTTGGCAAGAATCTTGTGAGAATGTCAGACAAACACAATGTTGTCCCATGTTACTTGAGCACAACTTAACTATAAAGATGCTCTCATGTGCATGTGTGCACGTGTGCACACATACATACAGAGGAACCTCTATAAGGTTTTGATCTATTGTTTTTTCCATTGTTTATACAAGGAAATACATAACCAATAACTAAGCGAGTTCAGCAGAATTCAAAAGGCATAAACTATAAATTATCTCTGCATTCATGGCCCAGTGTCATGGACTGGGCGCTTGTCATCCTCCCGAGAAGCCGGCTCCACGAGTGGTACTGCGTACCCCCGTGCATTATGCCCGAGGACCAACCCAGGAGATGCGATAGGGATCTACCCTGCCTACCTTGCTGCTCACAAGTTAATGCGCTTGCAAGGTGCTTGGTGTAGAACTCGCATCTCTAATGAGTCGGTACGTGACATGCAACTCGCATCCCTAATGAGTCACGGGAGTGTCACGGGTTGCCTTGCAAGGCCAACTCCGTGACGTTTCGCTCGCGGTGGTGTGGCCATTTGAGTGCTCAAGAGTGGCCGTTGGAAGTGCCGCAACGTGGCCTAACATTGGCCCCAAGTAGCCCAAGGTTTATAGCCAACAAAAGACCAAGCCGCAGCCCATATTAGCACGCAAACAGCGCTGCCAGCAGCAGCAAACAGCGCTGCCAGCAACCAGCAGTGGCAGCCAGCAGTGCAGCGTTTTGTCGCTTTGGTTTGGCACTCAAACGAAGGAGTTTTGGGCTGAAATTTTTATGGTAAAGAGCTCTTGGGGAAAGTGTTATCCCGACCAAGTTTCATGATTTTTCTCAATTTGTAGAATTAATGAAAAATCATTATGACTCCTCGGAGATGTATGATGTTTCCTCCTGCCAGATGAAAAAGGGCTTAACAAGCTACTATAAGGGGGTATGGTGTGCTACCTACCAACCTCCCCGCCCAAACTGGGCTTGAAGTGAGCAACCTTGGGGCAACTCAAGGGCGGGCTTTAGGCATCCAGAGGGGTGTCTAGAGTCTCCATGTGGGTTTGGGAGCCCCGTGGACGGTGCGAAGATGTAGGCACTGCGCAGCCCTCCCGGGTGAGAGGTCCACTACGTAGTTTCCACTATGCCACGCAATATGGCATCTTTGGGACTCGTTTTGGACCGAATGGGCTATCGAGGCACCACTAAAGGCCTCGTGTGCCAACTCAAGTGCTTGGTTTGGGTTCAACCTTGCACGAGGGGATCCCGTGGCTTAAGCTAAGCGGTCGGAAGGCAACACCGCATATGTGGGTTATCGAATGAAGGCATCAAGCTATGTATTGACTACGTCCATTGAGGGACTACATTATGCTACGAGCAAGCTACGGATTGAGTTGTTGCCTTACTCATGCTACACGTTGGTGCAACGCTAAGGTGCGCAATGGCCTTAGGCGGAATCTAGCACACGTGTTGGCACGAGGATTGCGCCGTGGGCAAGAGATTGACCCTCGGTGGCTTGTGGGCCTTGCATGACCAAGTGGCCATCCAATATGCATCTATTAAGGCATGCTAGACCCTACGACACTTCGAGATGCTATAGAAGACCCAACATGCAGCATTGGCTTGTCGGCTAAGTTGAGAACCTTTGCTAGCACATTGTTGTGTGGCTAGGCACCTTGATGACATGAACCTAAGTTGGGCGAGCACCTTGCTTGGAGTAAGCTTGGCGCTATGAAGCGACTTATGCCGTGCTTGGTGCACTTGAAGCGTCAAGCCTACTTGTGGCATCCGGATGAAGACGGAGCTTCTTTGTGAAGTTGTTTTGCTAGACAAAGCATTGGGCCCTAATGTTCAAACGGGTAAGATCATCAACACTCGATTTGTCAACGAGCTTATGGCGGGCTTAAACTTGGTGGAGTTTGAGCGCCACACGGGCAAAAATTGATCCGCTGCGCCTCTTAAGGAGTCGGCCCGTGACACCCAGCCAAAATTGAGTATGCTATATGCTTACAATGAAATTGTCAAAGCTGTACAATATGCTTAACCTAGAACAAGTTTAGACCTACAGAAGAGGCAAAGAACTACAGCACTAGAGCATAACATACATGTCACATTTGATCACTAAATACTATACAGCTATTGACATCTCAAAATAATACAGAACCCTCAGTAACAAATGGAAACAAATGCTATTAGATCGCCAAAGCTCAAGTACAAATTATTTTATGGTTAAATTTTGGAGAAGATTTTCAACTAGATTCAAGATTATTTTGTAAGAAACTCTACTATTTTTGGTAGTAAAAACAAGATTAATCATTACTATTTGACTAAATATCATTGACATATTTAAATTATAAAACTTGAATGTAGTTAAAATTTTCAAATTAATCATTAGTTTTGCATACTAGTAAAACAAAATTATGCCTACAACTCAAATGCATATATAAGGCAACTAGTAATCTTATAACATTAACCATTTTTTTTTTTTTTTGGATAACATTAATCATTAGTTTTGCTTTTTCGGGCCCCAAATGCCCTTTTCGACATGCTTTTTCAACTCTAACTCACAAACGATCCTTGGCCCTACAATTACACCATGATTCGTATCTAACTATCCAGCCATTTTACAACCAAAAATAGCAAAGTTTTGAAAGTTTAGCCATCATAAACAATTAAAAATACAAGAACTTGAAATTTATTTCCAAAGCTAGAGTTGAAGTCTAGAGCAAAAAACAAACAGATTGAATGGAAATAAACTTGCAAAAGAAATAACTCTAATTTTTCAGAAACACCAAAGCAATAGAGCTATTTAATTAAACATGGCCTACACATGGTACACTATAAACAGTACAGACTACCCTAGCTGTATTTATTGGAAAAATGAAACAACTACTATCTATTTAATTTGAGAGGGATGGATAGAGAAAGAAAAGTTCCAGCAAAAGCGAAACATAATACCTGTCTGATAAATGTGGATTTTCCACCCATGTTAGGCCCTGTGAAATTCTGGAACCAACTTTTTCCCCTGACCTGTTGTGATGAAAATCAAAATAAGCAACCAATGAGAGCCATTTTATTTAAAAGACAAAGTAGTAAGATAAAGTAACCATCCCTTAGATTGCATAAAAACTCACTAGTTTACAATCATTTGGAATAAAACTCACCCAATCCTGTGCCTCGATACAAGGATGTCTACTTCATTCTAATACAATATCTACCACATCCTGTTATGGCCACAATACAATTAGAATACCTATACAGCAAGTGCATCTTTCTAACAAAATAGAACATCAATATTGTTGGAAAAGACCAAAGGAAGCGAATAATTTGTAAATCATTACTGAAGTGGTGATGTCTGGTCGTGTGTAGGGAGTGGGGCAACTAATAGCCAGATCAGCAAAACTAAGTAAGACATCCAATTCAGAAAGCAACACAGCTAATGACTCAAACACCTGCACAACCAAAACTTCCATCAGTTTAAAACAATAGCAAGATAAAAGTAAAACTGTATTTTATTGTTCATGTTACAAAATTTTACAAAAAGACAGGTTATATGCATCTTGTAAGTGATACACACACTATCCTTCTCCCTTTTCTTATTAGGTGTCAAAATTCTGGGCAGTGAAAACTATGATAACTATTTTAAATAGAAGTTTACTATCTCTGTAATCTATTTTTTGTGTACTCAATACAAATCAATATTACAGTCCATAAATGATAAATGATAGAGAGATGTGTCATCAAAAAGTTGTGTGCAAGACTATAGAAAGCCAACCTACCAGCTTGTTACTAATGAGAAACAACAGGAAACATAATCCAGATAATTCCAGTGTCATTCAATCCAAATTGTATAGTTCTTAATTGGGTTAGTTTTTGTTATACATTTTCAAGGAGCAAAACAATCCAAAATCTTGCCTTTTATTTCCATGTCGTTTCTCAAAAACCAAACAAATGCAAAAGGAACTATAATTTCTTCTTTCAACACTACTAGGTTGTTTTGAGCTTAAAAACTTCAGTTTTTGTGACAAAAATGAGACCAGGTTGAACCCAATAAACCATGAACAACATTTCAGGGAGTAAATTACCTGCGGAACCAATTGAGGAGGGAATCCCACAACCCTATTTCAGAGAAAACGATAATTTCAGATGAATCAAATCGAGTTGTCAAGAAAACCCTTTCTGTTTTTGTTTTTTGAGTTATGAGAAAGCAATAAAAGGAAAACAAAGCAAAGCATCATGTTCAGTAAATTGAATTGAAGCGAGAGAGAGAGAGAGAGAGAGAGAGAGAAGAGAAATCAAATTAGGGGTTCTGATACCCCCACTACATTCCACCCCTACTACGCATCTTAATTGCCGCCTTTGTCGATTCTAGCCTCTGAATTTGGCCAGCAATCTCAATGTCAAATCCCTTTGTTTGCGTCTCCTCGATTTCATAGAATGGCTGCTGGTTTGCGATGGTGATATCAATAGTGGTGGTGGTCGTGCGCTCTTGTATCAACAGCGGTGGAGAGAGAGAGAGAGAGAGAGAGAGAGAGGAGGAGAAGGAGAAGGAGGGCGTTAAATAGAGAGAAAGAATAAGGAGCCTTTTTTTCTGGTCTGTTAGCCACAACACAAGAAAGGCCATGGCAAAAAAAATCTTTTTCCGACAGGAAGAAAAAGCCGTCTCTAAAAAATAGGCCTTTCACGATGACTAATGGTTTGCCATTGCAAAAACCATCCAACATGTTCTTCCCTTTTTTTGAGACAGGAATTGCCGTCACAAAAAGTGGCCATTGGCGACGGGGTATTAAACGTCGCAATAGGTTAGTTTTTGCAACAGAAAATATGCCGTCACAAAAGGCTTCGTGTCTTATACCCCTTTTTCTAGTAGTGATATATCAATTCTTCTTACTTTTTACACATACAAAATTATGTAGAAACAGGGCTAAAAATGCAACTTTTTCTTCCAAAACCAAATCAAAAAACAATTTTTTTCAAGTAGAGATAGTTATAACTAATAACCAATTAAAAGCCTACAATAAAATGAAACATGGATGCAACACTTGTAAAAAAGAAGGGGATATAAGAATGGAAAAAGTGGGAAACATGACAGCTAGACCATCTCAATTTCCCAATCTGTAAAACTTTGAATTGATGATGTCGTTAGAAAACAAGTTCAATTTGATAGTTAAGGAAATTTTTAAAGAAAGTACAATCACAAATGGTCAACCTCAATTGTAAAATATAGGACAGTTTCTAGACTTTAAATATATTGTGCCATGTACGATAAAGGTACTTTCAAGCAACCCATGAGAGGGATATGTCATACCTAGCCTTGTGACTATAATTTTGCTTTTGAATCTACACCTAAATGCTGTTTTCTGTGGCAACCACAAGTTTTTGACAATGGATCAGTTTTTTATTAATAATGAGCAGTGGTCCAACCTGAAAAGTAAACATTCCCCTCATACCTATGGAAAACATATCAGATCAATTTTCATCCTTGGGCCTTCCAACAAGTTAGTAATCATAGTTATAAGTAATCATAGAGAAATCATGGACGGAATGACGAGCTTATAATTACCTTCATTATATACAAATGTAAGAGACGGTGGATGTTGTGAAAGGCTGAGTGGTGGAATTATTGGGTCATTCATTATATACAAAAGTAGGAGGCAGTGGATGCTGTGGGTGGCTTGTTTGTGCTGGGATTTCAAAAGTGAAAGTGGTAGAAGGGTTGGGTCATCAACTACAGTAGAGAAAAGAATAGTACATAAAAATCAACTATAAGTATTCAATATACTTTTAAAAAAACACATAGGGTGTATATACCTTGATAGTTGATTATTAAAATGTGTCTTCTTTCCCACTCTTGATTTAACCGATGAGAATCACCAAATTTTGACCAATCTCGATTGACCTTTGGCCCACCCCGAGTTATGGCTTTTATTTCCACAAGAGGGTCCCTCAAAGTACACTCAAAATCCTCCTCCAAACCAAACTGTCGTGGGATTAAGTTAGGCTAATGACAGACGGTCTTCTCAAAACAAATAAGAATTGTTCAGGACATGCCTAAGATGGCCTATCCCCTCAAGGGAAATGGAAGAAAGTCCACAGGCAACCTTTCATAAGACTTCCATATTATCTATAATAAAATAAAAGGAACCAAACTAGTGAATTATAAAAAATAAAAAATAAAAAATAGGCTACCAATTGATTAAATAATTTGCATGAAAAACTTACTTCATCGCCTTGCAGGTTTTCAAAGAATTGAACAAAACAATTTATCTAATGGTGGTTCTAGTTGTCCCTTGTGATTGGATGAAAAATATTTACCCATTGCACAATCAAAGATAACTCTGTGATGGCATTCCTAATCTTAGGGATGCAAAATTGCTCAGCTAAAGTAGGGATGCACTCAAGAGCAAAAAGCTTCGCAAAAAATAAAAAATACATATCAACCAAATATAAAAAATCAAAAAATTAAAAATTAAAATATGAAATTATTGCACAGTATTAAAGCATAAAAACAGTTAGAAATCTCCTTTCTAGGATGGACATTATTCTTCAACTTTGCCATTGAACAGTGCATGTGTGATAACAGCACACGCATAACTTTTTATTTCATTGATGTTTTCCAACAGAAGAAGAAACAATATTGAAACATGAGCTCTAGATGGATCTAGAGCTATAACACACCCAATGACATATAGTACATATGTCTGAACATACCGGTCAAACTCCAAACTGTTGTCCTCGACCTGATGTGGGACAATCATAAAAATTTCCCTAAACCATCTTAAAGTGACATTCAAGGCAGTCACTTCCTTCCCCTTTCTTCATTACTCTTAATACGTTATCGAATCCCAAATATATCTAACATGTTTGGTTTGGGCCAGAATCATCCTGTCCAATGACTGGCTTACCATCTACAGGAAACCCCGTTATATATAATAGATCTTCTAATCCAAAAACAAAGGTATGAGGATCAACAACTCCAAACTTAAAGCATCCTTCATTTACATCATATTTACTAATCATCGCAGAAATCAAAGAATACATATTAGTAAATATGATGATTAATAAATATAACGTAAATGAAAGATGCTTTAAGTTTGAGGTTGTTAATCCTCATACCTTGTTTTTGGGTTAGAGGATATATTATATATAATGAGATTTCCCGTAGATGGTAAGCCAATCACTAGACGGGATGATTCTGACCCAGCCCAAATATGTCAGACATATTTGGGATTCAATAACGTATTAAGAGTAATGAAGAAGGGAAAAGAAGTGCCTACCTTGAATGTCACTTTAAGATGGCTCAGGAAAGTTTTTATGACTGTCCCACATCATGTCGAGGAGAACAGTCCAAAATTTGACCGATATGTTCGTATGTCATTGGGTGTGTTATAGGTCCAGATCCATCTGGAGCTCATGTTTCAAAGATTTTTTTTCTTCCTCGAAAAAAAACATCAAATAAAAAAAAAAAGTATAGGTGCTTTGTTATCACACATGCACTGTTCAGTGCCAAAATTGAAGAATAATGTCAATCCTAGGTTCAATGCCAAAGAAGAATAATGTCCTATCAATCCTAGGATCAATGCCAAAGAAGAATAATGTCTATCCGAGAAAGGAGATTTATGACTGTTTTTATGCATTAATGGTGAGCAACCATTTCATATTTTAATTTGTTTGTTTCTTTTTTAGTTTTATATATTTGGCTAATATTTTATTTTTTATTTTTTATTTTTTGACGAATATTTTTACTCTTGAGCACATCCATGCTCTAGCTAAGCAATTTCACATCCCTAAGATTAGGGATGCCATCACAAAGTTCCCTTTGATTGTGCAATGGTTAAATATTTTTCATCCAATCACAAGGACAAATAGAACCACCATGAGATAAATAATTTTGTTCAATTCTTTGAAAGGCGATTTAAGTTTTTCACACAAGTTATTTAATCAATTGATAATTTTTTTTCCCCCCAATAATTTACTAGTTTAATTCCTTTTATTTTATTATAGGATGCCTTATGAAAGGTTGTCTGTGGACTTTCTTCCATTTCCCTTGAAGGGACAGGCCATCTTAGACATGTCCCGAACAATTCTTATTTATTTTGAGAAGACTGTCTATCATCGGCCTGACTTAAGCCCACGACAGTTTGGTCTAGAGGAGGATTTTGAGTGTACTTTGAAGACCCTCTTGTGGAAATAAAAATCATAACTCGGGGTGGGCCAAAAGTCAATCGAAATTGGTCAAAATTCAGCGAGAATAAAGAAATGAAGTTCCTAGAAAAAAAGAAAGAAAAAAAAAGGCACACAGACTTACAGTTATGCATTTTAAGAGTTAATAAGGAAAAGAAACTATGAGATCATGAATCACAACTCTCACCTCCTGTGTTTCAGAATTCAAAGTGTAACACCATGACAAAATGTGTCAGAACCATCCTACAAGCCTAGTAATGCATATTTAAGTTAGTCAAAACCTGTGGAGTATTTCAATCCTTGAGAATCCTCTTAACACCATCAAATAAACACTAATCAGCTTGTTTAGTTCTAGTTTTCAAAAAATTGTAATTTTTTATTTTTCGTATTTTAATGTTTTTAATGAATTTTTTTAATATTTTAAGCAATTTGTTTAATTTTTAGACACCATAAATACACATAAAAAGTAAAAATTTTGTGAATTTTTTTTTAAAAAAATACGTTAAATACCAATAAATACAACAACAAAGAAATACGAAAATTCAATATATTTTTTGTATTTTTGTGCATTTATTAATTTTTAAAAATATTTTTCCATCTAAACAAGGTGCATCTAAAAAAAGTAATTTTGTACATCTAAACAAGGTGCATCTAAAAAAGTAAAAAATAATTACTTAAAATTTTAAAAATATTCACTATAAACAAAAAAAAAAACACAAAAAATAAAAAACTCAACTTTTAGAAAACTGAAACCAAACATACTGAATAAAACTTTCACAAGTCACACTTGTCCTCGCATGGTGAAACTGCAGCTTAAATCAACACATGATATGTACATTTACTCATGCTAAGTTGCCAACAAAAAGGTGTGACCAGTTACAGTTTAGGGTAAAATAAATATTTGAGCAAACAAGAGGGAGCACATTACAAAGCAAACCTAAGAAGTCAGCAAATCCATTGCAAAATGGTGTTGAAACATAAAAATATATTAGGATCATTGACAACTGCTTCCAAAAGTGCCCTCTCAATTTCCCTCCCTGTAATATCAACAACATGAACTATTCTGTAATGTGAGTGACCCCCTTCCCTTGCAAGATGCAAGTTTCCATCCTCCCATGATCAAATGATGCACCCATAGCAATCAATTCTCGAATTCTATCAGGTCCTTCAGTACACACGACTTGAATAATGTAACTAAATCAAATAAAACTCAATAGTAAGCAAGGGAAGCCACAATAATCTATTTAGACTAGCATATATGCTTCATTAACATATTTTCAGATTCAATAGAACTAAAAGTGATTCGAGAACAAATTGGCTTTAGAGCCTTCAAAATATATAAAGATTGCATCCAAGAGATAAGAGGCACTAAACTGTAATTTAGCGGGAAAATATTAATTTCAAACTTACCCTAATAGTCTCCTCATCGCATAGATGAGCCCTAGCTACAATTGTATCCTTCTCCACTGAATCTGAAGGGCACAACACAGCATTTACACCACCCTGGGCATAGTTTGTGTTGCTTTCATGAGGCTCAGCCTTGGTAATCACTGCAACAGTTCCATATTTTACAACTTCAAGAGCATAGTGAAGGCCAGCAACTCCACTACCGATCACAGCAAAATCAAAATACTTAGTGGAACCATTTGTCTGGTAAGCTATGAACCACGGGTACTCCAAAAATGTTGCCATACAAGTACCGAGTACTTCTGGGTGCGGGTACGCGTACCGGTACAACTGCACACGTACCAGGTACACCAAAAACACACCGGGTAGGTTTTATACAGTTAGTATACTGATGGCTACACCATGGGTACGGTTTTGGGCACTCCAGGGGTAAAAAATGAGATTTTTTAAAAATTAAAGGGTACCAAAACAATTTTTTGTCTCTATGTTAAAGAATTATAAAAATCTGGGGTTCTTTTGTAATAAATAAAACATGAAACCAAATAAAATTAGGGTTCTTTATTCTCTCTATCATCTCAGCTCCTTCCATATCTCATTCCAAAATACTCCAAGACTGAAGAACTTCGAAGGTGCTAGGGTTCCATGTCTATTCGATCATCTCCTTCCAGAAATACTCCCAAGAGAGTCTGAAGAACACTTCGAAGGTGCGATTGAAAGGTTTAATCGAAGGTGCTGCTGATTGATTCTCTCCTTCGAAGGTGCAATTGAAGAGGTAAGTTCATCTTCGATTCTTTCCCCTTTTCTTCTACAATTCTTTATCCTCTTTCTTTCATTTTTTTTTTTCCAGATTTTTGTGCTGTTTCTTCGCTGCAAACGATCGATTCTTCTCTTCTCTTTGGTTTTCTCTTTCTTTGATCCTTCATCTTCTTCTTCATTTTTCTTGAACTCTCTTTTTTTTTTTTCCGATATATGTCCAGATTTGTTGAACTAAGATCTGTCCTTATTTATTTATTTTTTTCCTGATATATGTCCAGATTTTTGAACTAAAATCTGTCCAGATTTGTTGAACTAAAATCTGTCCTTTCTTTTTTTTTTTTTTTTTTTCTGATATATGTCATATATATATGCAATATGATATTGGTTGTAAAGCTTGATGACAAATTAAAATCCCTTGACACCTTAAATTCTCTTTCGTAGCAGTTTATTTTGAGGGGGAGGGATGGGGGTTTTGTAACTGAAAAACAGACCATTAATTTGTGATGCATAACCATTGGTTTTGAGTTAAGTTATCTGTTTGTTTCCACATTGGTTAATTTCCTTGCAATGCTTGATGTTGTGGGTGGATATGATTGGTTATTGTTTCATTGTCTTTCATGAACTAAAATTGAGAGATACTTTGTAGGTCAATATGGGAATCAGATTGAAAGGTGTTGTAGTGTCCTTGTTCTTGTCATATTTGTCACTGAAATATATATTTTGATATTTAATTTTAATTTGTAGGTTGGATCCTTTAACCATAATTATAAAAAAAAATATCGGCGCACCGCATCCGTACCCGTATCATACTTTTTTGGGATTTTGCCGTATCGGCGTACACGCACTCATACCCGTACCGTACTCATACCCGCACCCGTGCTTCCTAGCTGGTAAGATGCAGTGACTATTCTAGGGGGCATTGAATTCGCATTAATTGGAGAAGAGGATGGGTTACATCTCTGGACTTGCAAGAGCTTGGACAACCCACTTGACCTAAATGTACAAAACACCGTACCTCTGCACTTAGAAGTACATATATATATGATGAAAATTTGATTCTCTGCTTTTGTGATAAAAAATTTAATCTAGGAAAAGGACTCCAAATGTTATAAAACTACAGTATCTGTAAAGGATTTTTCACAATTAATTGCCACTCTTCATCTGTTCTAAGATTGTACAAAATTCTTAACAGCAAACCTATATCTATAATTCTTACCAAAAAAACTTATTCATACCCAGGAAAAAAACATTTTTATCTGCAGTAATCTTTGTATGCCAACACATCCGAAATTGAAAGCAAGAAGCATTTCATAAACTGTAGGATTTGCCAAAGCATCATTCGTATCTTGTGCACAAATAAAATTTAACTTAATTTGGCATTGATATAAGCTGGTGGAGCATCAAATCAATAATGGTTTCAGATAAAATTAATTAAAACTCAAGAAAAAGCACATTCTGGGCAAGAAGGCCATATGCTATCTCAGAATTGAAATTGGGAGACACAACTGCAGTACACACAATTAAAGCAAATTTTAGATCATTAGACAAGGTAAATGCTATAACCATGTTCCGTATGACTTACCATGAAAGCTCCTTCAGTTCAAATCTCTGAAAGGCCACACCAGAGACCCAAGAAGTTTGTCTGCAACCATGTCCCCAGCAGACCCTCTCTTTAAAATTCAGTTTGCCACTTCCAGCAGCTATACTAGTAGCCATTGGAATTCTACTGCAAGATAATAACAATTAATATGCAAATACCAGAAATAAGTTTCCTCGTTTAAGCTGTGACTAAGGAAAAAGTGTCATTCTTAGTTCATGTTAAGTGACTGTAACTATACACACATCAAAAGCTTCCTTATTGAAATTTTCCATTTTACACCTGGTTGCTGAGAAAAGTCAAGAAAAAAAGAAAAAGAAAATTGTGTTATGAATCTTACATTTTACAACATTCTATGTCATAGAGTAGAATTAAGCTCTTATTAGTGAATTTTTTCTGACAGAATACAGAAAATAACAAATTTTCTCAGTTTAACTATCTTTCTTACCTTTTTTCAGCAAACAAAAATTAGAGCCAAAACAAATATAATTTAAAAAAAAAAAAAAAAAAACCCAAACAGCTCTGATCAAAATAAGGCATAAAAACTCCATCGCGATGGAATCAAAAAAAATAAAATAAAAATAATAATAATAATAATAATAATAATAATAAAAATCATTGCAAAAGCACCAAACAACTACCTACTCACAGTCAAAACAGAAAATTTTCAATGAATCAACCTCGAGAGTTTAACACATTCAGGAAATTTGGGCGAGGCATTAAATCAAATAGCAATTGTGTACATCAAATCTTACACTTCAATCTTTTTCCGGTTAAAATCCTGTTCGGTTCGTAGCGATTTGTCGTAGCAAAAATGTCGAGTGTGCGAACCGAACTCTTGTTGTTCGTTAGAAGATCTGAAGCATGAATCTGAGAACGAGCATATACAGATGGAGATGAATCAATATGTATGTATGTATACATTATAGAAGGAGATATATATAGAGAGAGAGATTTGGGGGCCGGGGGAGAGAGAAACCCACATTCCCGAGGCGCCACAGCTGAGTTTTGCTCGAGAAGCATAGTTAAAGTTCGCGACATACCCTTCCTGTGTACGGGTCGGTTCGAGTCGGGTTTACCTTCTGACCGGCAGCCGAACCGAATGAATCGGGTGATATGAAAAGTTATCCGTTGCCGACCGGCCAGCAGTTCGAAATCGATCAAATCAAACCATGCGGTTTGACCGTCGGTTCGGTCGGTATTAGAAATTATACAAATCTGGGGGGAAAAAAAAAAAATGTAGAGTGGAGAGGAAGAAAGACAAGATGGGCTGGCACTCTCGTTCATAGCTATCGCCATGATTAGCACCACCACCATAGAACAACGCCATCGCCATCGCCATCGCCATCGCCATCGCCATCGCCATCTTCTACTATGGAACAATACCAACATCGTTGATATACCACCCGCGATCAACGTTGATTGCCATCATCAATTTTTTCAGAGAAGGCAGATTAAGATTCAGAGGAAGGGAGATTGAAGAGGCCAAAGGGTTTTGGGGGAGAGAGAGAGAGTCGAAACGCATGAGAGAGAGATGACCAGTGTAATGGAAGAGAGAAGGATATTTATAAGGGTGGTGATAGAGACCCCTTTTTTAGACCCCTTTTGACCCCCTCTCTTCTCTCATTGGTCCACTTTCCTGCACATCCAATCACCCCTGACACATGGCAAAAAGGGGTGAGGGGTGCCCCAAAAGGGGGTCCCAAGTATTATCCTATTTATAATGAGAGGGAGAGAAATGGAAAACAGAGATGTAACCCTTCAATGAGAAAGAGAGTAAATGAAATGAAATTAAAGAGGAGAGAGAGAAATCAATGCATTAATGGAAGAAATACATATAAAGATTTTTTTCCGAAAAGATGAGAGAGGTTAGATTAAACGGTGGAGAGCTGGTCAGTATTTTTGTGGAAAGATGAGTGAGAGATAAACAAACGCTTCGAGGAGATAGCCATGTTGTTTTGAGAAGGTAATAAAAAATTAATTTTTTAGATAGTAATTTGGGTAAAAAATTTAATTTTTTTTATTAAAAAAAAAAAAAGTAAAAAGTTAACTTGCCAAAACAAAGCCAATGTTGAGAGGGAGAGCATGTCAGCTTAATTTATATATATATATTACAGAGAAGGGGCAGCAGTTTCAATGAGAACGAAAGAGGAACCGTCAGAAATTGGTAAAGATCCTAAGTTACATATAAAATATAATTGAAAGGATAAATCCTCCGAAAGGGGGTCTCCGAAACCCCCAAATTTCCCTTTCAAGTAAAAAAAAAAAAAAAAAAAATAGTTTACCAAAAATGAAAATTAGGGAGACTAGGAAGAGTGTTTTTAGGGGGATTTTTCATTTTCCATAATTGAATTACACCAATAACAATACAGTGGTGTTTTGAAAAGTTGATAAAAAATTAATTTTTTTATTTTAAAATTTTTTTGATAATTTTTTTTTTTAAAAACTGAGTTATATTGGGTAAAAAAATTGATTTTTTTGACTAAAAAAGTGTGTTCCCAAAAGACTCCACAATAGATGGAAAAACTAATATATATATATATATATAGTGAGTATTTAGGAAGTGGGTTTTTTTGTAAATTTTTTTGGTTGTACGATATTATTGAAAAAAAAAATTTTGTGTTTAGGAAAATAATTTGATTTTTTTTATAATTGAATGTGATGTTTGTGAGAGAAAAATAAAATGATTATACGATTTGATGTGATATTTATTTGAATTTTATTTTTTTAATTTTGTAAAATATTTGTCTTGTAGTAAAAAAAAACCAAAAAAAAAAATCTAAAAATCAAGTCTCCAAACACTACCATAATATCGGTCGGATCAAATTGTACGAATTTGTTTATATAGAACCGCTATTCGACTAAAAATTCACAAAAAAAATTTGTTCAATTTTACCCATAGTCAACTGAACAGCTTTTCGAAATCACTCATTTCTGGTCGGGCCGGATGGGACCGGTCGGATTCATCGGTTTGATCGAATCTTTGCACAAACCTTTATAATCCTCACTGGCGCCGTACGTTTTATATTATCCTATTTTCGTTTTTTGGGTTTTTTGTTTTATAAATAAATCAATAAATGTGAGGAAAAATTAATCAGCTTGTTTAGTTTTTCAGAATTTATTTTTCAAAAACTTAAAATTTTTTATTTCATATTTTTTATTTTTATTAAAATTTTTAACTATTTTAAATAATTTTTTTAAAATTTTTAAATATACTTAACGTTAATATACTTAAAAAATATGATATTTATAAAAAATAAAATAAAAAAATTATTAAATAGCAAAAATACAAACAAAAATATGAAAATTTAGAGGTGGTTTAGAATGATCTAAATAAGTATATTTTTTATCTTTTTATGAAATATAGGTTGAATATGGATTGTATTTGAAGTAATGTGATAAAGAGGTGATGTACCTTAAATAGAATAATAACTTTTTGACTTTTTTAGGTTAGTACATTTTCATATTATAGTAAATTTATTAATTTTTAAAAATATTTTACTTTTGAATACACTTAAGTAAGGTACATCTAAAAAATTTTTAAAAAATACTTAAAATTTTAAAAAAAAATTCACTAAAAACAAAAAAAAAACACGAAAAATAAAAATAAAACTTATAAAATTAAATTTAAAAAATAAAAACTAAACACATTGAATTAAATTATTTGTCTAGTACCAAAATATATATATATATATATATATTTTCGCATCAAAATTTTTTTAATTTGTACTTTCATTTCAAAATTTTTAATTTGATTTTTCACAAATTGAAAGTACTTAAAGAGATCATTAGTAAAAAAATAAATAAAAATTTCAATACGGAATATATTAATTTTAACTTTTCATTTTATGTGATTTATGACTGAAGTTATTCTATAAACTTGGAAGATGATCTAGTAGTGCCACATAGCCTTTGTAATTGGTAGAGGTGATGTGCCTCACGATTTTGACTTGGCGATAGTTGTTTCTTTTGGAAATGCCAAAAAAAAAGTCAATTTATTAGTTTATTTACGTCATATTATTTCTCTATTTTTTATTTTTTATTTTTGCCTATTTTTTTATAATAAGCTAATAAATCTAAAAAACATAAAAAAATAGGCCAGAATATAACAGGGATGTAATAATTTATGATTGGTATGTGACATGTGTCACATGATGCCCATTCATGAATATCATATAATTTTCCATCCAGTGACATAATTCTTACTTAGAGCTCATTTGAGATATGGGTTAGCTTTTTGGCTATTTTCCTAGAGCTAAAAAAACCTCATTTAGGATTTTTTTTTTTTTGTTTTTTTGACTTTTGTGAGAAAAAAATAAAATGATTATGGATTTGATATGACATTTTATTATATTTGACTAAAATAGTATATTTTGTCTTATATATTTATTTTAGCCCCAATAGGGCATCCTAAAGGAGCACTTATATTGAGACAAAAATAATAAATAAATAAATAACTATGCATTTAACAATGTCTAAAAAGTTTTTAGAAATTAAACTTGATTTCAAATTAAAATGAAGTTGTATTATCTTTTGATTAAAAGAAGTGTTGTTGTGATAGTTTATTTAAAATTAAAAAACAAAAGTGACAACAATCAAATTATTGTCAAGTTTATGACAACTAGAAGAAAAAACCCATAACTACCCAAAAATAAATAAATACATAAAGATAAAAATAAGTTGAAAGCAAAGAGGACAAATATTTCAGTTGAAAGGCGCTGTAGATGATTAGAGCCTGATGTCATGACTTTGGTTATTTTCAAGCTATTTGTGCGACACTTAGGCAATCACAAGTATTGCTTGGTGATGATAAATCAACATAACCCATAAACTTAGAAGAAAAACGAAAATCAGCATAACCCACAAACTTAGAAGTAAAACGAGTAAGAAGATAAAGAAAATTTGAGAGAATATCTTTGTATTCACTTTAAGAAAACATACACAACTCTTTAATTGATTGGAGCAAATGAGCTCCTCATCTATTTATAGACTCCTTAGGAGCACTCTAAAACACACAAGAAAGTGTCATGTTCTTATGGATGCCTTCTTTATAAGTTACAAGATTATTCTAGAATGTCTTCTAGAAATATCTATACAAATATCTATAAGTGCCTGTTTGGTAAAAATTAAATTCAGCTTATTTCAACTTATGGCTTAAATTAAGCCATTCTGAGCTGTTTGGTAAAAATTAAAGTTGCAAATTATAGCTTAAAAAAAGTCATTTTAAGCCAAAATGGCGAAGTTGGTCCGGAGACGCTTCTGATTTCGGATTAAGCGCGCAGCTGTTTGGAGGGGCATGAAATGACTTAAATGCCCTTCCAAAACTTCAACAATTACGGCTATATAAATAAAAAAATCTCATTTTTGTCTCCTCTCTCTCTGTCTGGCGATTTCCGGCCATTTCGGGCGATTTCCGGCGAACCCAGAGATCTTTCTCCCTTGCTCTCTCTTCGGCGAAGCTCTGTTATCTCTCTATCTCTCTGTCTGAACCATCGCGATCTGTCAACGCCCTCGTCGCCGTCGCCATCGCGATCGCGAAGCTCGGCCTGAAGTTCTGTCTGAACCATCGCGAAGCCTTAGTTCATCACGATCTCTCAACGCTGTCGTCGATCTGGACCATCGCGATCTCTCAATGCCGTCGTCGCCATCGCCATCGCGAAGCTCTGTTTGAACCATCGCGAAGCCGCCATCGCGATCTGTCAAAGCCGCCGTCGATCTGTGCCACCGGAGCTAGGGTTTGCAAACCCTAGAAAATAAATTGAAAAAAAAAAGAAAAAAATCAATATTAATGTTAATTAAAAAAGAAAAAATTACTTTTCAGAATTAATATTTACTTTTCAAAATAAAATGAAAAACAATTTATTTCAAAAAAAAATAAAATAATTGTAATGAAAAATTAATTGAAATAAAATAATATGTAATGACATCACAACATTAATTAAAATAAATTGATACAACATTACAGAATTAATTGATATAAATTGATATTACAACATTAATTAAAATAATATGTAATGACATCACAGATTTAATTGTAATAATTAAACCGAATTAAACGAAATAAATTGAAAACAAAATAATAAAAATAATATTGAACAAAATAAATTGAAAAAAAATAAATAAATAAATTAATCAAAATAATAATTAAAATAATTTATTAATATTGAAATAAATTGTGCAATTTATATCCATTAAATAAATTACACAATTTAATTGTAATGAAAAAGAATAATAAATTAAAGAAATAACAATTGTTATATTATTAATTGTAATAAAAATTGTTGATTATTAATATTATTTGATACTAATAAAAATTAATTATTAATATTAATTGATACTAATTAATAATTTTAACTAATTAAGCCATTAATTGATACTAATTAATAATTTTAGTATTAATTGATACTAATTAAAAAATTAATTGATACTAATTAATTTATAATGGAAAAAAATTATTACAATAATACTACTATTACATTTTTACCAAGTGTATCAATTTTTTTATATTAGTTTATACTAATTAATACTAATTATATTAACTTTTATTACTGAAATAATTTTTTAAAATTAAAATTGAAAAAAAAGGACAAAATTATCATTTTTATATCATATAAGGGCAAAAAAGTCAATTATACAGAAAAAGCTATTTTACAGCTTATTTACTAAACACTATTCTGCAACTTAAATCTATAATCCCACAGCTACAGCAAACAGGTTACCAGCTTATGCTCACAGCTGTAAGCTATAATCTGTTAAGCTATAATCTATAATCACTTTCCCACAAATCTACCAAACGAGGCCTAAGTCCAGATATGTACAAATATGTATATACTTGAATTCCCTAAAGCATTCTAGAATTTTCCATGGTTTCATATGTGCTAGAGTTTGTTAGAAAGTTATAAATTCTTCCATTGGCTCCTCATTCTTGCAATCACTTATTTAGATATTTTGGAGAATTCTGTAAGGATGTGATACTAAGGCCTCGTTTGGGGAGTGGCTATTTTAGCCAAAAAGCCAAAAAGTTACTAAAAGTTGTCACATCACCTCTCTACTTTTCTGCACATCTTTTCGTAAAAAGCCAAAAAGTTACTAAAATAGCCTGTTCCTAAACGAGGCCTAAGGTGAGTTTAGTTTAGTTTTAGAATTATAATTTGAGTGTAGAGTTGTGAGTTAAGTTTAAAAAAAAAAAAAATTTGTTTGGTTATGAATTTTGAAAAGAGTTTTGTGTTTTAAATTTTGAAAAGAGTTTTGAGTTGCATTTTGAGTTTTGAGTTTTTAAATTTTGAGTTGTATTTTGAAATTTTTTACATTTATTTTTTTAAATATTTAAAAATGTTTAAGATTTTTTTATTTATTTTAAATATATAATTGTTATTTAAATATTTTTTAATTTTAAATAATTTATTTTATTTTATAAATATTTTAAACTCAAAACACAACTTCACACACATAACTCAAAACTCAAAACTAAATACATAACTCAAAACTCATAACTAAACTCTTTTCAAAATTCTATTAAAAAAATATTTTTAATTTGTCCTTTAAAATTATTTTTTATTTTATATTTTTTTCAAAAAATATATTGTTTATTTTTATTTTTGAAGAAAAATGTTTTTTATTTTTTATTTTTTCAAAAAAGAATTTTTGTTATTTTTTTAAATATTGGCCAAATAATTTGTTATGATTTAGATATATGTGGCGATCAAATTTTTTTAAAATTTTTAAAAAATTAAATATTTAAAAAAGTCAAATAATATTTAAAAGATTTAAAAATATATTTATCAAATAAAATAAATTATTTAAAATAAAAATATAATTTTATAAATTTTTAAATATTTACAAAATATATTTTTACAGCACACAACTGTATGAAATATAGTACATGTACAGGAAAGGAATACACCTTCTCGTATAATCCTGTTGATCAAGTATGCGTTCCTCTGTACGTCGTCGTTCTACTACCTGTAAACACAAACGTGAAATTTGGCGTGGTGTGTGCTTAAACCTCTTCGATGCCTAAGTCAGTAAGCAAGACAAGAAGGTAAAAGCTCTATGTATTCAGGGAGCAAAAGTTACATTACCTCCTCATACGTGATATTAGTGAGCTTTTATAGGTTTCGCTTGGCACAATCTTGGTAGGACTCTTATTCCTCCATGTGTAGAGTCCTTCTAAGTTACTCCTCCTTGCGTAGAGTCCTCCTTGGATTCATACTCCTGGAAGATAATACTTATCCTCCAACACCCCCCTCACTACTTAAACCAAGTGAGATGGTCCTTCCACGGCTGAACTACCATACGACCGGAGTAACACTGCCGTACTGAATAGGCAAGTCTGGCTGAACCAACTCTTAGTTCGGCTCTAACATTCCTTACTTATACTCCGGTTTCACATGCCAAGACTGGACTATCCATAGAAGCGTCTGACCGAACTACCATAAACGGTCTAGAAGGTGTTACTCTTGTACTCCGGTTTAGAAGACGTAACTGGAGTAACCAGAAACCGGGTTACACCGAGCTCATCTGTCAACCGGACTACCGCAATACTCCTTAGACCAGAGTACGCACTCCAGTCACGTTTGGGCTTACCTCGGTCCAACTCCAGCTCGGCCCAATTTATTAATATAAATTACCCTCTCAATTGCCCCTTAATTCCATCTGCACAGCATGATTGGGATTACCTGTCTACGAACCGAACTAAAGTTTTAGCTTATCCAGCCGAGCTACAATCCTCTAGCTACTCTGGCCGAGCTGAAAACCTTCTTAGCTTCTCTAGCCGAGCTAAGTTTAAGCCGAGCTAATCACATCCGGTCAAACGTCTCTTCAGTCACAGCAACTGAAGCGTTCCACATTCCAATGACACGTGGCAAACCCTCATTGGCCATTCACAACTGTCGCGCCGCCCTCGTACTCCGAAAAATTTTGAACAGTCCCGCGTTTTTTCCCTCCTTCCACTTACACAAAACAAACCCCCTTTGTCTTCTCAAAAATCATTTGCCTTACTATTCACTCTCTCTTTATTCTGAGCTTTCTCAATCTTGTTCTTGCTCCTTCACTGTTCTTCAACCCCGTACCTCTGAAACTCGCGTTTTTGCTGCTGTTGACTTCAATCTAGTTCCCCTGCTTCTCTACCAGGTAAACACACGAATCTGTTCTTGTTTTCTGTTTTATATGTTTTTGCAAAACACTCTTTTGTTGCAAGTTTCATATTTTCTAGAAAAACTTGTCTATAAACTGTTAGAACTTTATAAGATAATCAATAGAATGCCATTTCGATCTTTATACATGCCCCAACCGAAATAGAACACGGTTTGTGACGTATGTAAAGATATAGGTGAACTGAAACCGAACTAGCACTTGCACACATCAAAGTAGTTTCAGTAGGTCACCAACTGATCCACAATAGCCGAAACAAAACCCACCGAACTAGAAATATCGGCCTTTGACCGAGCTAAGCCTTGGGGGCTAGCCAGTTTTCTGAGTTCCTAAACTGGACCCAGAAAGTTGCCCCTTAATGCTTAACCGGAGTAACAGGAACCATAGGCAGAACCGAGATAACCAAAACATCTTGTCGAACCGATATAATAAGCACCTTGAGAAAACCGAGGTAGGTCCTCCAGTATACTCCGTAGCCGAAGTAAGAATTCCCTTTCTTGCTTTATTTCTATAGCACGGTCCACTGATCTGTGCTTAACCCTTTGTTTTCCACTTTGCAGACTTAGGTTGTCCAGACACTCCTTCTGTGCACTCAACCGAGCTCCTGAGCACATTTTCTCAGCCCGAGCTAATTTATTTGTAAGTTATACCATAAATGGGGAAGTACAGATTTTTGGTAGAATCCCCAGAAGGCCTAGCCGAGTTCAGAAAGGATTACAATATACCAACCGATGTAAACCTCACCCTAGCCGAACCAGATGTAGATCCATGGGGCAACCCGTGCTTTGTCCTTTCACCATTCAATCAATAATAGAGATCGGACTACGATTCCTCCCAAACCTTTAATCTATGAAGTTTCTTAGGCAGACCAGACTATGCCCAACCCAACTTTCCACCAACACCTACCGTATAATAATGGGCATAGACCCCCTAAACCGCCAGACCGGTCTAAACCTCGGCTTAGCCGAAATATTTCACCAATACTCCATAGGATCCAAAGACGAAGGCTGGTGCTATTATTTGAGAATACGCCGTGGCCGAGAGAAAATAATCAAGAACACACCGGACAAAGATTTAAATGATGACGATTATTTCTGGGTATCTGGAAACTTTGAGGACCACCAGGCCCAGATCCCAGGTGGAAGCATAAACTGGAACAAAGGGATCCCCGGTATACTTACTTCGGTTTCAACGCACTCTTTTTTACTCCGGTTTCTACTCTGGATCGAACTAACACTTACTATTTTTTTTTTTTGCAGATAAAGCCCATCTCCTTTCACACTACGGGCACCCCAACCTCGGTCTCCTGCGCGTCGTACTAAGAGTTAAGGAGAGAAGCTGGGCAAAGCTTCTAGACTTCGAATCGACATACCGTTATACCGGTCGCCGAAAAGCGAGGGTAACAGACTTCCTTCTTGAAGAAGCTCCAGAATCGGACCCTTCCCTGCCTCAGATCAACCTTGTTCCACTCACAGCCGAGCAAGAAATGGCTAAGAAGAACAGATTGAAGGCCCTCCTAACCGCAACAACTCCAGCCGAAGTACAAGAAACCGGCCGTGCTACTGAGACCGTAGTGGCACTCCCATCTCAACGGTCATCTTCATCACATCCAAGAAAACGCGCCCAGACTAGCCAAACCGAGCGGCGTCTTGCTGATGAAGACGAGACCGTCCTGCCAACAAGTCCTCCACCAAGCCCTCAGCCAAGCCCACAACCGGAACCCGCCGACCGACCTGCATCCTCCAAGTGGACTCCTGTACTCACCTTCAATGACCGAGATATCACCGTGTCTGATTCGGTGGTTTTAGAGAAGGACCATCTGATGGCTTTCAATTTGGCCAAGGGTGTGTGCCTCCCCAAGGACATGGAGCACCACTACAAACAGCTCAACACCGAGCTAAAGTCAATCCGGTCCTCCACTAAGTCCATGATCCTGGTAAGCAGTGTTCCTCTCTATGTAATATTCTTTTTCAACTTGGAGTCCGGCTAACGTTACCTCTCCTTTGCAGGCCATCCAGAAAAACCAAGTCACTCACAGGAGGGTCATGGAGCTTAGGAGGAGTACCAGGGAGGCCATGGCGGAGGCCGAACTAAAAACGGCCGAACTGGAGGAGGAGAGGAAACAACTGGCCGAGCTCCGGGAAGAGAACGGTCGGCTGACCAAGATCGCCAATTCGGTGGAGGCCGAGAAGAAAAAAGTTGCCATTGAGGCCAAAGATAGATATCTGCGCATCTTGGCTGCAATTGAGAAGAAGAAAGATGCCGAAATAAAGCAATTGAAGGGGGAGGTAAAAAAGGCCGAGAAGTGGGGTTTTAAGGAGGCCGAGGACGCGTACACTCTTCAATGTGACGCAGCAAAGTGTAGACACCCCATTTTTGACCGGCCTTAAGACTCAGACGTCACCGGTTGAGCGCTCGGTGATGTTGCATACTGTGCTTGTTCAGAAGTCTCAGGGTTGCGTGCGGCGCCTCCCGGACTTCAACCCTCTTCTCTACCTTGTCTCGGTTTGCGAAACCAGTTCGGTTTTCTCTGCTTTCTTTCCCGAGGAAGGAGTGATCCGTGAGATTATCTCCGGTGGCCGTGCTGCGTGGCCGTCAGAGGCCATTTTGCCCATTCCGGAGCGGTTCGGTTTTGGGTAGTTAGGTGCCTCGGCTCGGGACCGCCTAACCATCTCCGACTTCTCCGATTTTTGGCGGAGACCTCTGTTTAATGTTCCGAGGAACACTGTGGCCCTGATGCCCACTTCGCCGAAAGCACCACTTCGGTGCGGCGACCCATTTTCGGACCAATCGCTTGATTTGGGCCCCGAGCATTCTTTTCAGATCCGCTTTCTCCGGTTCTGGCAGAACCTCTGTTTTATCATTTCGAGAAACCACAGGGCCCCGATGCCCACTTCAGGGTCAGATGCCACTTTCGTGCTCAGAAGGTTTTGGGACTAATGCGGTTTTGGTCGAGCATTCATTTTGCATCGGTTTTCTCGATTTTGGCGAGAACCTCTGTTTTGTCATTCCGAGGGACAGGGTCGCAGATACCCACTTCGCCTGAATACCACTTCCAACTTTTCAGCCCATTTTCGGGATCCCGATTTGCTCGGTTTTGGCCCCGAACGTTCATTTCTCATTAGTTTTTGTTCAAACTTGGCAGGTACCTCTGTTTCAACATCAGAAAGATCACTGGGGGGTGGGAGGCCAGCAATTATCCCAGATAAGCAGTTTCGCTCCTCCGGAGCCCGTTTTTCTCACTTCCGGGCCAATGTTGAACACCTTGGGGGTATTTTCTTCCAACCAAAGTTACATATTTGTGATGAGGGCATCTAGGAGGACCTCAAGGGTTGGTGGTCGGCCAGAGATTCAGGGTTTCATTTTTGGGCCTCTCCTTCAAGCTCTATGTTGTGGCTCCTGCTTCAGTGTTGCCAATTTCCGGCCTTGGAACCTTGTTGCACACATCTAGGAGGACACTTTGGTATGGTGGTCGGCCAGCAATTGCTGGTTTCATTTTTGGGCCTCTCCTTCAAGCTCTATGTTGTGACTTCTGCTTCAGCGTTGCCAGATTCTGACCCTGGGGCCTTATTCTATACACTTGGGAGGACACCTTGGCATAGGTCGCCAGAAATTTCACTTCAATTTGTGCCATGGCCGGCGGCCAGAGGGGTAGGGTCGACAGGGGTGGCCGCCGGCCACCTCCCACAAATTACTGGCCGGCCACCTTGCTCACTTCCACCGTTTGTCCTGATAGTTTCAAAGATATCCGGGGCATCCGGATATTCGGAGGAAAGATTGGATGCTTTCCTCCCTTTTACACCCCATTTCTTGCCTATTTGAAGGGCCCTCCTCCTTCTTCAAGGTTGGAAAAACTTGTCTCAAGAGATCATCTCCAAAACCTCCATTTCCTTAGCTTAAAACCTCAAAAAGCTTCTAAGTTCCTAGGTCTTCTTCATCAACACCTAGCCTCACCTTCCTTACTACCATTCCAGCAGCTAGGAAGTGAATTTCAGAGGTTGAGAAGCTACAAATCGAGCCAAGAATCAAAGAAAGACAAGTCTTCAAGGGTAAGTCCTCAAAACCAACTTTTAGGGCTTTTCTTGATTCATTTCTATACTCTATTTGGTTGAGAATTAGGGCTCCGACCCCTACTGCTTTTGTGCTTGTTTTGAGCCCCTCTACAACTTTGTAGAAGGACTCAACTTCATTTGAGGCTTCTATGATATACTTGTTTCAATACCTAGCCTTTATGCCATTATCTTGCATGCTAGTTTAGGCCTATTTCCTTTTGTTTTCAGGGGTCCGACCCCTACTGGTGTTGTGCTCATTTTGAGCCCCTCTACAACATTTTAGAAGGGCTCAACTTCATTTGGCCATTGTGTATACCACCTCCTTCAAATTTCATCAAGTGTGGCCTTTTTGCATGCAATTTTTGACCTATTTTTGTTTGTTTTTGGGACTTCGACCCCTACTGGTTTTGGTCTTATTTTGACCTCCTTTACATATTTCATGAAGAAAGTTTTGTCATTTGGTGTGTGCATTGCATGTCTCATGATATAGCCTATTTGGAAGCCTACTTTGCATGGATTTTATAGCATGTTTGTATTATGATTTTGAGGATGTCACCTTCTGAAATTGTGCTTATTTTTATCTCATATTCAATGTTGTAGAAGAAAGTTTGTCCATTTGGGGTTTGCATATATCACTTGTCTCAATACCCCTCTTTTGGCCACTAATTTTGCATGCTATTGTTGATCTATCTATGCTTGCATTTTGGCCAAGTTTGTTACTGAAAAAATGCCATATTTGGGACTGCCTTGCTACTGTTCTTGCTTCCATGATCATATTTTGCATGTATAGCATAGCTATAGGCCATTTCGGGGCTTAATTTCACATTTTCGGGATGAATGCATGCTTCGAGTGTTATTTCGAATTGTTTCGGGGCTGTTTTCCCCTTTATTTAGGTGCTGATATTCCATTGCCATGCTTACATATCATTCCTTATGCCATTTGCATCTTTTTTTTGCATCGGTTTATGCTAGTGTGCACGCCTTCGGTTACTGTTTTATCCGACGGCAGCCTATGTGAGTGTGGTTGAGGCCCTCTCACGTCGGCGTAAGCCCAATTTGCATTTTCATGCTTCCACATCGTTGCCTCGATTTGCGTGTCCGCGGGCACGCGTTTCGAGGCAGCTTTGTTTTTATCCGACGGCCTCCTATGTGAGTGAGCTGAGGCTCTCCCATGTTGGTGTAAGCCCATCGTTGCATTCCGTATGCCATTTCATCTCATTTCATCATCGCCTCGGTTTGCGCGCTCAGGCACGCTGCGTTTGAGGCACTTCGGTTTATCCGATCTTCATCTTTATCATCGCCGGTTTGCGCTACCGCAGGCACGCGTTTCGAGGCACTTCAGTTCTTTCCGATTTTCATTTCATCATCACCTCGGTTTGCGCTACCAGGCACGCTGCTGAGGCACTTTGGTTTTATCCGATTTTCATCTTTCATCATCGCCGGTTTATGCTACCAGGCACGCTGCGTTTGAGGCACTTCGGTTTTATCCGATTCTCATTCATCATCGCCTCGGTTTGCGTGCGCGGCACGCACTTCGAGGCACCTTCCATTTCTTCCGTTTTGCATTTTACATCATTGCCTCGGTTTGCGTGTCAAGTGGACACGCTTTTCGAGGCACCTCCTTTCATCATTTTGGCTTCTTATGTAAGTGGGCTGAGGCTCTCTCATGTTGGTATAAGCCCATCATTGCATTTCGCATGTCATTTCGCTTTTCTCGGTTTGCGTGTCTATGGATACGCATTTCGAGACATCTCATTGTCATAGCATTGAGCATGCTAGATTTGTATAGCAGTTGCATTTCATGCATATCATGCATATTACATGGGAAACGAGGCACGTTTCGTACTCCGAGTAACGGAACGGGTCTCAATTCCCCGAGTCACGATAATTCGGATCATCTGTGATGGAGTTGGGTTTTCATTGTAGCATTCATATGTATTCATCCCAATATTGAGTTGTGCGAATCGGCTCCTCGGCCATCATGCATCGATATGCGTGATTGGTGGCGCGAGGATCGAGACACGCATATATTTGTGAAATACACTGCTATGCCCTTTTCCTCGCTCTCTGCAAAGAAAATCAATAATCAACAACTTTTTCGAGGTCGCACGCATTTCGAGAAAATTGCAAACAGAGGCTAATCAGTATGCCCCAAAGGATTTCGCACCAAGCAAATTCAATATGCAACATCTATCGAGGCGAGCCCCGCTTGCACGCCAGCTTTTAATTCTTTTGTAATTAATTTGTTAATTAATTAGAATTTGTATTATTTCGATTTGTATATTCTTTTTATTCGTCTCAGATATTATTCATTCGGACCTCATGAGGGCATAAATGTAATAAGGGTGTGTGAGTGTGATGTATGTCTTCCAACCCCATTCCTTTCTCCTTTTATTTACCCGCTTTGAATGGTTAGATATAGGGCATATTTCAATTAGCATACAAGATGACTGCATGTTTGCATCATTCATCTCAGATGCATGCATCGGCTCGACATCATGCAAACTGCATTGTATTTCAATTCTAAAGTTGAATACATGTTAGCTGTTGCATTCCATATACCATGTTTAGAATAGCCGAGCCTGCTATAATTGCATTTTTGCATGTGTTGCATTGGACATCTCTACATTCTTAGGATCATGCACGGATTTCTAATCAGTTTTCTGTTTTGGCTCGGAGTACTCGGTGAGTTGTTATGCTTTAGCATCCTTGCATGCGTGTGAGTGTTGCTATGATAGCATGCTTGCCATGAGGCTATTTGCTTATATGATATAAACTGCCTTGAATGCCTGTGGGTGGAGGTTGAGTTATCTGAATTGGAGCAATTCATCAATTGTTTGTTAAGCCCACTAGATTGTGGCAAAATCTACATTTTAAGCCTACTCATGGTAGCAAACCATTTTCAAACAAACAAACATGAAATGTTTTGTTCCATTCGACGGCCCATTTATACTTGTTTGTCATGAACATCACATAGTAATCCTAGGCTAATAATCTAATAAGAGCATACAATGTTTTCAAAATCGATATCATGGTTAGTAGAGGCGGTCTTTGATCGGGCGAGAGGGTGCTCACGATGTGACCTTCCCTAATCGTACCCAAGTTCCTGAGCCAACTTTGCTGATGACGGACACGTGGCCTTTTGGCACCGAGTCGTGGTTTCCTAAATTTCCCATTTTAAAATATTTAGGTGGCGACTCATATCCGCAAAGCAGTCCATGTTTGGCACTTCTTTTCAAAAAATCTGTTTTCCTTCAAAACGATTTGCCGGATTTGGACTCTTTGGTTCGAGATTGAGAACCGCAACAAAAATCGAGTCCGAACTGTAGCGAGGTCCCCCCCGCGGGCGTTGTTACAGTTTCTGGCGACTCTGCTGGGGATTTAGAGAACTTAACTCGAACTCGTGATATCTGTTTTTGACTACACTTGTGTGCTTCTTTGCATTGCATTTGCATCGGTGCGCCTAGGACACCGTGTTTGCCATCTGCTATTCCTGAGCGGTTTGCCGGAGGCTTGTCTTGTCAAGGCATGTCCATAAGGCTTGCCGGTTACGGGCTCTGCCAGTATGGGAACACAAACCCCGGTTCTACCGGGGCACCCTTTTTGACCATTCGACCTAGTGCATATTCGGATCCATAGTGACCATTCCAAACTAGGACAGGTTGCTTACCCGTTTATAGGTTGTTTGAAGCCGCTGTGTGCGTAGTGAAACCCTAGTTCCTGACAAAATAGGACAGGGAAACCCTACCCCGACATAGGGGTGTTTTGGCTCTCACTTATCTGCTATGTGCTTGTTAGAGTGTGCCTCTACAGGGAATGCATGTATCAGTATGAGTTTGGGCATCAACTGCGGGCATCGCTTTTGAATTTGGGAATCAGTTCATGGCATTATCCAAGATTTGGGAATCGCTTGTCCGCGGATATCGATTCAGCTTTATCGTAATGTTGATACAGAATATTGACCAAGATTTGAGGATGTATAGCCACTTACTAACTGTGTGTTGTTGTATACCCGATCGTGTGTGGTGTATTCAATTTAAGCCGTTATCTGCCTGCTTTTATACCCGATCGTGTGGTGTATTCAATTTAAGCCGTTATGCCCGCTTTATTTCGGTTATTTATTTTTTCGCTTTATTTATCCTTTTGCTAGGACAGTTTGTAGCACAATTGCTTCCAACCCGCCGATCCCCCAAGCAATCTGACACGAGGTCGCCGACTCAACCGATCCGAGGATCTAGTTGACGACATCCAGTTCCATTCACTACCCCGTTTTAGAAGGAGACCGAGGAAACGCAATTATCCATCGAGCAGATTATTGGTACAATACCTACTTTAGAAACAGATAGTCGGGTTGAGATTCCCATTTCTGCTATAGAGACACACTTGCCAATTTTTCAGATGGAACAACAGGACCCAACAATAGAGGCGATGATGCGCCAGATGGCTGAAAGCATGAAGCAAATGCAAGATGATGCTATCCGCCAGCGGAATTTTTCTGCATAACAAAGTCATTATGGCCCAACAGCCGAGTTGATCACCAGATTATAACAAAGCAGAACGCCAAGGCTCGCTTCAAATCAGCTCCTCCTCCACCCGGCCCCATTACGAACAACTACCACGCCGTAATGCCCTCCAAACCCTCAAAATGCCCAGCTGCCCGTAATACCCTCACGAATCAACAGAACAGTCTCCCAAACCTCCTAAACACTCAAGAGGACACGTGTCTTCCAACGGGCCGACTACCGCTTCTACCACAACCGTCCAAAAACATTACCCCTAACCACCTGACTCTCCATTTGAGTTCGAGGTAGACCATACTGAAATTGAGCAAGTTGGAGAAGCTCTTTAAGAAGTCTCAAGGGTGAAGGCCATCCCAGATATTGAAGACGGCTATCGATGTGGCCGTGACTCACGGACAGATTTAAAATGCCCCAGATCGATCGCTTTGATGGGTCCGAGGATCCTATGGTCCACCTCCGCTATTCTCGACATCTTAAGACCAATGGGCCTAACCCGACCGCAAAAGCTTTCTTTGTTCGGTCGAACCCTGTCGGGTGTGGCATCCACTTGGTACTCAAAACTCGATGATGATGTGAAAACAAACTGGGATGAGATGGCCGAGGCCTTCATCGCGCAATACTCATATAACACGCAGATCGAGATCACCACTCGGGATCTCGAGACAACCAGGCAGGAGCCTAAAGAATCTTTCTCTGACTTTGTGACCCGGTGGAGGGCGAAGGCATCGATGATGACCTTAAGGCCAACAGACAGAGACCAAATACGGATGATTGTGCGCAATCTCCAGCCGGCATTAATGAAGAAGATGATTGTAGTTCCCTTCCCAACTTTCGCAGATCTGCATGATATGGGGATGCAAATAGAGGATGCGTTGAAACAGGGTCTGTTTGACCATGATCGGGATCAACCCCGGAGAACATTTAACCGGAATACCAATGCAGGCCCGAGTGGCTCCTCCAATACAAGAACTTCAGAGGTCGGAATGGTCACCACCAATCCCCCTCTCCAACCAAGGTCCCCAGCGGCCACACCTTTTTCTGATGCCTCTGGGAGCAGTAATCAAGCCCCAAGATACCAACCCAGGGGTCAACGAACCTTCTCCCCACTCTATATGTCTTTGTCTAAAGTCCTCGGGGTTCTAGTCGAAGGGCACTGAAACCCTTGGAACCGAGGCCTCACCGAATCCACTCCTTCCCATAACCCACCAAATATTGCCAATACCACTAAAGAAGATGGTCATGACACCGACCAATGTTACAGTCACCATGAGATTCAGACCTCATTGACAAGAACATCATTCTACCTCCTCAAGGACCCAACGTCACAAACAACCCACTCCCCAAACACAACCAAGATCCACCAAAAGAGTCAACCTTATCCACACCGGGGCGATTCACGATCCCAAGATTCACATAACTCCTCCCACCTACCCAAGCCAGAGGTGGTCCTTCCCGACAAAGATCGACTTAGGCGTGTTGGACACCTCCCAACCCAACCTCGAGCCAAAGGTGGTGACCACCGAGAATGGAACGGGCAGCTTCGAGGAGAGCAAAACTGTTGAATCTGCGGTGCACCTATCTGAGAATTCAGCTGGCAGAGCTTATGATCCGAGTGGATATATCTTGTCAATGAGCCAGTCTAAGCCGAGTATGGGGTTGTCGGAAGAGGCTGAGTTGTGTATGATCCGGGGGGACAAGCTTGAATCAGCGGGGGATGATTTGACTGCGGTGGAAAAGGACTTCGCCAACCTTCAATCCTACGAGCAGCAATCGTGGATGCATCGATTAATTGGTTCAAGATGAGGAGTCACAGGTCGCTTGTGGTTAGATGATCAGCCCGATATTGTACCATTTGTGGCCGGAAGGGCCGAGGATCAGATTACATTGCCGGAGAGCGCCGGTACGAAGAATTTCGCTCAGGAACGAAACATTTTGAGAACCGCACAGTTGTTACTGGAGGAACAAGAAAAGAGATGGGACTCTGAGAGAGCCCGAAAAGAAAAGAACCATGAGGGAGTTGAGAGTGCTGCGGGCACGAAGACTGAACATGCTGTGAGCATGAGGAAGGGAATTACTGAGAGCACAAACAAGCCAGAACCAGACAGATGCCTGCTAGACGCTAATGGAATGTGGTGGGAAGATGACGACTTGTATCTTGCCCACACATTTAAGATCAAGGTGTGGCCAACCTGACAAGACTGCACCTCGAGGAGGTAGACCATATGACTAGAAGTGGGCGGTATTTCAAGCCCCCACACCTTGATCAACCCGAGGCATCAGGGAAAGATAAGGAGGCAGAGAAACAGAAAGAGAAGCAAGTGGAAGAAGAGGCTGTACTGAAGCAGCTAAAGAAAATACAAGCAGACATCTCCATTTGGGGACTGCTTATGGCTTCGAGGGTGCACCGGCAGGCTGTCTTATCTGCCATGGACAGAGCTAAACTTTCCATTGAAACTACGCCAGAACAACTAGTTGGGCTGGTCTTCCCGGGAGGAGGTTCCCCGGCATTGACCTTTACGGACAAAGAATTGCCGCCTGAGGGCGTGGATCATAACAGACCTCTCTACATCTCTGTAGAATGCAAGGACAAATGGATTCCGGTGGTGCTGGTTGACACCGGGTCCGCTATCAATGTCTGTCCGGCCAGAACGGCGTATGCAATCGGGTTAAAGCCTGCGGACTTCACACCGACTACTCAAGTAATCAGAGCATATGATAATACAAGGTGGATGTCTTGGGGACAAGTGAAAATCCAAACCAAGATTGGGCCCGACAACACGAAATAGATTTTCATGTCTTGGAGGTCCCTCGTGATCTTTCAACATGCTTTTGGGGCGACCACGTTGCATCGGTGAAGGCCGTTTCATCTACTCAGATCAAATGGTGAAATACCCCTATGGAAAGGAGTAGCCATTGTTTTTGGGAACTCATCAATCCATCCTCCGGAGGTATCTACGCCACCCGGAGATTGGACACGGCATGGAGGAGATGTTTATATCGGGATTTACTTTGGCTGAGGCCCGGGTGGTGCAAAACATAATGGCTGTGAATGAGGGTTTGTATGTCAGCGCTCAAGCCGTCTACCTCATGAACAAGCTACAGCATATCCCGGGGATGGGATTGGGAAGAAGCGGCCGGAAAGGTGTCGCAGCGTTGGCCGAAGTGCCACATAATCCACATACCTTTGGATTAGGTTATCTGCCTACCAAAGAAGACTGGACGAGGAAAGGAAAGGAAATGGCCGGCAGGGCCAGAGCGAAGCAGGCTGGGAAGCCTTTTGATCTAATGCATAGGCCCATCTGGGGTACCCTGAACGGACGCTTCGTCCGGGAGGGGGAAGATTTTCCATTTTGCGGCTTCCCAGAACCATGGTTGAACGCAGAGGGGAAGCGCGTACCAGGTTTCGAAATCTTTTTCGACTTGCAACTATCCGGGGATGACGTTGCCGAAGAGCAGACAGACCCAATAACTGAGATTGAGCAGAATACGGCAGAGAATCCTGAGGGCACTGAATTGGAAATGGGGGTAGCACTGGCATGTCTCCTCTCTGATCCTCTGATCGACCAGGATTGCTTGGGGAATAACGTCGCGGTTTCCGTGATTGGAGATGAAACGGCGGGCCAACCAAAGCAGCCTATCTTGGACGATCGATCGACCTCTCTCATTTGGCAAGACGAGGGATTCTTATCCGCCAGCCTGGTCAGTAGTGAGCCGAATCGATTCCACCGAAGTCTTCGAGTCGAATCGTGTTCCACCGACCGAGTCCGAGTCCGTACTTCGGGATGTTAACCCGATGCCGAGTCTTGTCCAAGTCGTTTTTTTCCTTTTCATTTGAATCATGTAACCGGCGAATCGACGATTTGGATGAACTTAATGAGAATGAGGTGAATGTGGTTTCCGAGTACTTTTCAGGCCCCTAATTTATTGCATTAATTCAGACTTTCAAAATTTTGATCAAAACGACGAGGACGAAGTTCCTCGGTTTTACAACGCCTAATTGAGCAAGAGCAAGAGAGGTTTGTTAAACCCTTAACGGATGAAATCATTTCGTGAATATTGGTATCGAGGAGGACCCGCTACCGTCCAGATCGGGTCCACGTTGTCTTCGGAGGAACGCGAGTGCTTAGTCGCTTTATTAAAAGATTTCAAAGATGTTTTCGTGGTCCTACGAAGACATGCCTGGAATCGATCCTGAGATTGTACAGCATCGGATCCCCCTTGACCCCGAGGCCCGACCTATCAAGCAGAAGCTCAGAAGGATCCGCCCGGATTGGGCTCTCAAGATCAAAGAAGAGGTCACCAAGCAAATTGACGCAGGCTTCCTGCTAGTATCAGAATATCCCACTTGGTTGGCCAACATAGTGCCGGTGCCGAAGAAAGATGGCAAGATCCGGGTGTGCGTAGACTTCAGGGATTTAAACAGAGCCAGTCCGAAGGACGACTTTCCCTTGCCACACATTGATGAGCTAGTGGACTTTACGGCAGGGCATGCACTGCTCTCGTTCATGGATGGCTTCTCGGGCTATAACCAGATTGTGATGGCACCAGAGGACAGAGAAAAGACTGCATTCACTACCCCGTGGGGAACATACTGCTACCGGGTCATGCCGTTCGGGTTGAAGAATGCTGGGGCTACTTATCAACGGGCCGCGACCACGATATTACATGATATGATCCATAAAGAGGTTGAGGTGTACGTGGACGACATGATTGTCAAGTCCAAAGAAAGAGAGGGCCACTACACCGCCTTGCGCAAGTTTTTCCAAAGGATCAGGGAATTCAGGTTGCGGTTAAACCCTCAGAAATGTACGTTTGGTGTTACAATGAAAAATGTCGGGTTTCGATTACACAAAGGCATCGAGGTCGAATTCTTCCAAAATCAAGGCCATCTTAGAAATGCCACCACCAAAGATCGAAAAGAGGTGCGAGGCTTTCGGGTAAAGTGCAATTCATAAGACGGTTTATTTCAAAACTAACCTTGACTTGTGAACCACTTTTTGGTCTTCAAGAAAGGCAAGAAATTCCAATGAGACGTACGGTCAAGTCGCATTTGAACAGATTAAAGAATATCTACAGAACCCACCCGTTTTATCGCCACCAGAATCAGGGAAACCGTTGATTTTGTACCTGTCAGTGACTGAGACCACGATGGGCTGCATGCTTGTACAAGAATCTGAAGAGAGGGTGGAGAAAGCCATCTATTATTTGAGCAAGAAAATGCTAGAGTATGAAACCCAGATACGCCACCGAAAAGGCTTGCTTAGCTCGTATGGGCTACCGTGAAGTTGCGGCACTACTTGTTAGCTCACTGTAATGCCGGTTTCATGACTTGATCCCATCAAATATCTTTTTCGAGAAACCAGCCACGGGTAGGCTAGCTCGTTGGTTGTCATGTTTGCTCTCCGAATTTGATCTTACATATGTGACGCGAAGTCAAGAAGGGCGAGCAAGAGCAGAGTTCCTTGCCGACCATCCGTTGAGGGGATGAAGCAGCTTGAGTACCTATTCCCGGATGAAGCAATTTCGCATATCGACGAGGAAAGTTGGACAATGTACTTTGACGGAGGCCAAATCAACATGGGTACGGATAGGAGTGTTGTCGATAGCACCCGACAATTCCTCAGATCCTCTAGCCTTCAAACTCCGCTTCAAAGTCTCAAATAACGGCGTATCATCGGCGTGCATTGTCCGGTATGGAAGACCGGTATGGAAAATTTCGAATTAGGGCAAGACTACCGGACGCCATCGGAGATTCGAATCTTGTTGTGTCTCAAGCTAAAGGAGACCGGAAAGTAAAAGAAGAAAATATGATGATGTATCACCAAACCTTGGATTTGCCGATTCCTCGGTTTGAAAAGTTAAGTTTTACTCATCTACTAAGAGAGAACAACAAGTTCGCAGACGCTTTAGCAACTCTATCATCCATGATAGACATCCCACGGAGTCCGAATGCGCCCAAATATTATCGACTGTAAATTCGACCGCCTATGAGTCGATTGCAGCCATAGATGAAGTTCGTGACGAACACCCCGGTATTACGACATCCGAACTTTTGGAAATGTAAACATACCCGCCAGGTAAATGCCAAAGACAAGAGGGCAATCGAAGAATGTCATCCATCATCATCTGGGGGTAAATCAGATAGAAGAGGTCATCCGGGAATGCATAAATTGTGTGTTGATGTCAAGAGTCCAAACGTCGATGGAAGCCATCCACGGGTGAATGCGGTGCACATATGAATGGGGTGATGTTGGCTAGAAAGATCCTTAGACAAGGTTATTATTGGTCCACCATGGAGGAGGATTGTATTGGTTTTCACAGCGATGCCACAAATGTCGATTCATGCAAATCGCATGAACATTCCGCCACAAAGTCAGACAACATGACTTCGCCATGGCCTTTTTTCGTCTGGGGAATTGATGTGATCGGAGCCGCCACGCCGAAAGGGTCAAATGGGCATGAGTTCATCCTCGTAGCGATAGATTACTTCACAAAGTGGGTTGAGGCCCAATCTTATGCAAAGGTTGAAAGCTTCACACGCTGTAAAATTCATCGAAACAACATCATCTGCCGCCACGAGTCCCGAATGAAATAGTTTCGCATAATGGTTCCCACTTCAAGAAGGAGGTGATTGACTTGTTGGAGAAATACAATGTGGCTTTCCATAAGTCATCTACTTACCGCCGCGAAACCAATGGAGCAAATTGAGGCCGCCAACAAGAATATCAAACGATACTACGAAGATGGTGGAAACCTATCGGATCGCCGATAAGCCGCCATTTGCTCATGGGGCTACAGGACTTCGATCGTAATCTCATCGGGCGACTCGCACTCATTAGTCTACGGATGGAGGCCGCTTCTACCTATCGAGATTGAGGTTCCCATCATTGAGAGTATTGGCGAATGCCGATAGTCAAGCGATTGGCAAAGAAAGGTGTTTGAAGAACTCATGCTCTTTGATGAAAGAAGGTTGAAAGCACTGCATCACGTTCAGGGTTATCAACGCAGAATCGCCCGGGCTTTCAACAAGAAGGTTAAGTCCAGGAACTTGAAAGAAGGAGATTTGGTACTCAAAGACAACCGAGCTCCCATCCACGACCCAAGGGGCAAGTTCAGACCCAATTGGACCGGTCCCTACATCATCAAGTCAATCTGGTCAGGTGGAGCTGTGGTTCTGATGGATCTAGATGGTTTGGAGTTTTCCCAACCGATCAATATGGACAAGTTGAAGAAATACTACCCTTGAGAGGCTCGCTAGGCCGAAAACCCGAAAGGGCGACCTAGGCAAAACTCAGAGCATAGAAAATTTGAAAATTATAAAAACTGAGCTCGCAAGGTTGAAAACCCGCAAAGGGCGGCCTTGGCAAAAGTTAGAGCGCAAAAGGAGAGCAAAAACACTCGAGCGAACCTAAGCCTGAACTACGTAAGACTTGATTCCCATCTTTGGGATACGTAGGCAGCTTCATCTTGAAGTTCAGTCATAATCTTTTCCCCGATCAACTTTGTCCATTTTTGACCATCTCAGTCATCTTTATTCATCAGCATCTATTGTGATCTCCGGTACAGTGCTATGCAAACTAGGGGCAACTTTCCGTTGCAATGGAGTGTTCCGATGTCATCCAGACTAGGGGCAACTTTCCGTTGCTATTAAATGGCTGAGGCCCTTTTTCAGACTAGGGGCAACTTTCCAGTTGCTAGGATTCGGTTGTGTATCTCAAAGGATGATTTCAGCGTGTCCAGCTCGATCCATATCGAAAATAGTTTTGAAAAATTTTAATAAAAGTTGACTTTGTACAAATTAATCTTTTCACAACTAAAACTATATTTGGACCAAAAGCGGAGGATTTTCAAGACACAACCTTCAATTTCATTAATTTCAAAACAGAGTTCTTTTGCTCTTGCATACAATTGAAGTTGTTTTTATTACACTCACGTTAGAAAACTTTGAAAGTACTAATAAAGCAATAACTGGGGCATAGTCTAGTCAGTGTCCTCGCGCCCCAGAGCTAGTCAAGCTTCAGATGCCAACTTAGGCCCAAATTTTGTATGATCGAACTAGCGCGGAGTACGGAATGGGAGATAAAATATACAGTAAGTCAAGCCGATCAGACGGATCCCAGTATCCTGGAACACGCTGTAGCTCATCGCTGAAAGAGTAAGCCAGGGACGGCGCCATACAATGCGATCTGGCCGACAAGTTATGATCCATTCGAACCACCACCTCATCGAGCATTAACTAGGCGTTGCCGAAGGAGTAGCCATGGCGAATAATAGGCGGCAAGAGTCTACAACTTGCAACTTCTCCATCAACTATATCTGGGGGAGGGATGAAAAATGAGAGAATAAAGAATAGAGAGATGTACGACGAGAGAAAAGTAAGATAAGGGTTTTATGAGAAAAGTCGAGCCCGAGGGTCGAGTGATGTAAGCAAATACAAGTGAGCTAGGTGGGAAACATTACCTATAGCAAGAGTGGACTCCCTAAGAACTGTTGTCTCCCTAAAGAGAAGGCATCCGTGCCTATCAATTTTGGATACACTCCATTATCCGTATAGTCCATCCGGTACATCGTGTTATATTTTTGCTTATCGAGTTGTTGTTTTTGCTTATTGAGTTGTAAGTTTTGTCGAATGCCGCTGCTTTATGCTTTTGAGTTGTTACTTTTTGATTACACAATTTTGTTAAGTCTTGTCTATTGAGTCGTTAACATTATTGTACTTTGTTTATCGAGTTGTAAACTCGCTAAGATTCTGCTTTTATTTCTTAGTGAGTCGCTTTTGTTTTGCTTTGTTGCGCCGGTTTCCTACCTAACCCTAAATACATGAGGCGATTTCCATTCAATTCCATTTTGTGCAAAATAATGCGATGCGATGTCGAGAATTTCAAATACAACATCTTTTCAAAAGTCGTTTCATTTCATCATGTCTTACAACAATAAAGGTACAAGTTTTACGTAAAATAAACCGCTTAACAATGTGCAAAGTGCTACAAACTACTAGCTAAAAAAGTAGAATAAAGCAGAAATAACATCGTTGTCTCGGGAACGGAATGGGGAGGCCCTCTCATCCTCTTCATGGATAATCTCAGATCTTCATCACCATCCGGATCGGAGTCGCCATCCTCCGGATCCCTCAACCTCGCCTCCGCCTTGAACCTGCATCAGGCCTCCTCCGTGGATGCCTCGACACATGATCTGCGATCTCCTCGCCATCCTCGACGATGGGTGCCTCAAGGCTCATGAGACGACCTCGCCTCGAACTCCTCGAGAAGGCCTAGATGGCCCAAACCCCCGAGAAGGTCTTGATGGCCCAAGACTCGACCTCTCCGAGAAGGCCCGTGGCCCACCTCGTCAAGCATATACTGGAGGCATCCGAAAATGCAAGGTGCAATGCATTAGTTCAAGCATAAAAGGCAGTGCAAATGCACGTGAATAGGGTGTGTGTCGATGTGCTCTAATACAGAAGGTTCAAAACCGAGTATCATCGTAAACATGCTAGTACAGGAAAATGAACAATACCTCCACACCCACGATGCTCATCTCGTCTCCTCCAGAAGATCATGCCTCGAATGTGGCTAAGATCCCGAGCAATTTCGTCCAGATATTCAACAGAGGTCGCAAATACAAATGCAAAACTATCAAGAATTAATCAATGTTCAAATATCCGATCGATAAATCAAAGCCGAAAACATACCGGGCGAAGTCGTGGTCTCTAACATATTCTGGATCGGGCAGAGGAGGCTCTAGCGAATCCGTAAGGCGCCAAATCGCCAGTCACAACTCGGTCGGCATGTCCGCCACCCCGATGATCAAGAGTCGGAGGGATCGAGGGATCGAATCGCCTCACCTCTCGATGTGCTACCGCTAGAAGAAGGGATATCTCAGAGTATGGACGCGACCAAGATGGTGCGCCAAGACCTCCCGTCGAGCCCGCACTCCCGTCAAGGGGGGCATCAGATATATACGGCGGTAGGTGGCGTAGCTCCCATCAAGAAGATGCAATAAAGCATCACTGCCCTGCATATACTGCTCGACCTCCTCAGAGGATAATCTATCAGCAGTCCGCATGGTGTCTGGAGGCACGGCAGGAGGCTCCTGAGAATCGCCCCCCCATATCTGACGCTGAAAGCGTTCCCCCAAGAACCAAACCCTGCCGACTGGTCCCTCGAGCAGGAATCTATACTGACAACAACTCGACGCTCCAGGGTACTGAGTCTCGAGCTCGTCGCCGAAGACTGCCCAAGGCTGCCAGGTGATCTGTGGATAACCAGTGTACAAATCAGTCAGAAATCAGATATACAGAGCAGATCAAAGATAAAAATAAAAGGAACTGAGAGTTCAAGCAATACCTCTGTCGCTCGAACAGTATCAAAGTATCGTCGCAGAGAGGAGAGTCTCGAGGCCTCGCCAGATGCTCGCCTCAAACATCAATGAAAATGGAGTCATAGGAGGTCCCACCACCTCCATCTCCGGAGCTAATGTGGGAAGTACACATACACCCACACCGAGAAAGGCAATGCAGAGTGTGAGTACAAAGTGCTAAAGGCGTAATACAGGATGGCGCGCCGTGTGTGCAAAGTGAACAAGTAATGAGGAGCAAAATGTAAATCAAGAGGACGGAATGTACCTCCTGTGCTCCAAGAGCCACCGAGTAAGTCCCTCGCGAGAGACCGCTACCATATAACAAAGACAGGTAGCCAAAGCCACGCCCCAATCATATCGACCAACCCGTGATAAGTCCACTAGAGCGCCAAGAAGTACAACCCTACCATGTTCCTCTATCGGCGAACAAGGTGGTGCCGAGGAGGTACATGAGGAAACCATGGCATATCGCTTCCGCCTCAGAGTCTCAGCTCTATCTGTGGTCACGGAAATGGGCAAAGAAACCAGAGTATCGGACTCTCCCGAACCTCTCGTCACAAAGCGGTGTGTCCCCAATAAGTGCATCCAGCAAACCTCCCACCGCCCATATCCTCGCTATAAGGAATGGATACACCGCCTATGTCTAGGCCAAGGATCATAGCAAAGTCCAAGGGGTCATGGTCATATCCCCAACCGCAGAGAAATGGAAAGAATTGGTGGTATCCCACCATCTCTCTCGCTAAGGCAAATAAAGTCCTACCGATCCGCAATGAGATAACCTCCGAGAATGGCCCAAATCCCGCAAGGTCAATCAATCCCTGACAAATTCCGGAGCTCAAAATACCACTCCTCGCAGCCGACGGAGCTGCACCTCAAGATCAGGCGAGAGTGAACTCAAGATTAATAAACACATAAATCAAATAATGAAGTGAAAATGAGCCGTGTGCAAGTAAAGTGAAAATGGGTCATGGTTCAAGAAGTTTGGCATTTGATCGTGGTTCTACTCCACATCAAGTAATGTGTTCGCCTTCAAATTGGGATGTGTGTTCTACTCAATCAATGTGGTGTTCGCTTCAAATTGGGATGTGTGTTCTACTCAATCAAAGGCTGTGTGTTCGCTTCAAATTGGGATCAGATGTTCTACTCAATCAAGTGTGTGTTCGCTTCAAATTGGGATCGTGTGTTCTACTCAACATCGATGGCCGTGTGTTCGCTTCAAATTGGGATCGTGTGTTCTACTCAACATCGCTGGTCAGTGTGTTCGCTTCAAATTGGGATCAGGTGTTCTACTCAACATCGCTGGCAGGTGTTCGCCTTCAAATTGGGATCAGGTGTTCTACTCAACATCGCGGACTGTGTTCGCTTCAAATTGGGATCGGTGTTCTACTCAACGCCGGGTCAATGTGTGTTCGCTTCAAACTGGCCGTGTGTTCGGTGCTTCAAGTTTAGGGTCAGGTGTTCTACTTTTAATCAAGGGTGTGTGTTCGCTTCAAGTCGGGCTGTGTTCGTAAAATCAGTTTTGGAGATCAGCGGTTCTATTCTCGGCCAAGATGTCGTGGTGCTCATTTTCAACTTCGGTCAGGTCTTCAGTGAATCAATGTTGAGCCGTGTGTTCAATTTCTAACTAATGTGCACCGGCGCTCACAATTATTCAATGTGCCAAGTGTTCATGAAATTCAAGTGTCTAAGTCACATGCTCAAGATACAAGTATCGCGGTCGTAAGCTAAATCGCGGTCTAAGCATGGCAAAAGTACGTAATGCACGAAGATGCGGATAGTAAAATACCTCTGTGTCATAAGAGAGGTGCCGCCTGCTCGTGAGAAGAAGATCCTGCGTCTGATCGTTAAAATCGGTGAAGTGACGAAAAGTGGCTCATGAAGCCTATGAACCACGGAGCATATCGACGGAAAGAAAGGGCGACCTCTACGGGAATACCATAAAGTCAAAATCATCTCCCAAGACCGGGAAAACCTCCGTCGTGAGGGAAATGACCTGCCATTGCGAGAAACCTGCAAAGAGGAGCAAAAATGAGCAAAATAGGCCAAAATTGGAAAAAGTCAACAAAAGTCAACTCTCGGGAAATGAAAAGTCAACCAAAAGTCAACTCCCGGAAAAATTTTCCAAGTATTGAAACAAAATTACCTCAAGTGGTGAAAATGAGAAGAGAAGCCCCAAAGTCGAAATTTAGTCGCTTCAAAGTGCTTAAATCTGAAAGATTTCGCAAAAACAACTTGCGTGCGAGGCCGAGGGGCGCGTATAAAATGCAGATCTGAGAGAGAAAATGGTCTAGAGAGCAAGAGAAAGAAGTTTTGCAACTTTGGGTGTGATTTCGGGTGGAATGGAGGTGTGTATATATAGAAACATGAAAAATGACCATTTTGCCCCTGCTTTTGGGCAAAGGGCCTACCGACCACCTAACTCTGGCCGGCCGCCATCTCCTTTTTCCCCGGCCGATGGCCTCTGCTACGGCCAAGGGCTGGCCGACCACCTTCCTCCCTCCCTACCTCTCGCAAATTTTGAGGAAAATCGAGCTCCCGACCAAAAAGTTGAAGAAAAGTACACTTTCCGCGAATTGTTCAATAAACTTTAATTGCAATTATTGGCATGTGTCTCATCATTATTCATCGAATCGAGTTTAACATGTTGTGACCTCTCCGAATGTAAATCGAGGTCATGATCGAGTTGCCGCCACGAATGCGCTGCTTCAAATTGTGCAACGATCAAGGCCCCGACTGCGCCCTGCTTTTGCATTATCTGGCTTATAATTTGCATTCCCATGAATGTTTTGCATTGTCATGCATGGTATCTCGGTGTGCCATACTTCTATGATTAAACGCGGCGTTGTCGCCAAGATTATCTCTTCTCGCGTTGTGTTACATTCGTTCACTGACACCGTGTGTGTCAAACTTTTCGAATCGTAGGAATTACATTGAATATATGATTTTGGCATATTGTTCTTGTTGCATTTCTCTATTTTTCAGGCACGATATTGTATGTACGGTTCATTTGAGGTCAAGCGACTGCATTTAATCGCGCAGGTATCGTATCTTCTCCGTGTGAGACGCGATGAGAATTGAATGATTCTCCGAATTCCTAACTGCATGAAATGTAGTTGCTGCTTTGCATTATTGCTTATAACTGTTGCACCTATTTGTCAATACTTGCTTCATTACAGCTTGTCAGATTTATGCGTGATCACCCGCCTGCGTGCCTATCATTTGCATTTTGCCCCTCGCTCATGCATACATATCTCGCTTGTCTCAGATGATTGTCTAAGTCTTCTACCTTGTCAAAATGGGTCGTCTCTAGGCTTTGACATTCACTCGCCACTTTGACTTCCGAAGTTCACAAAGAGGGCAATCAGAGACACCCCATTTTTGACCGCCTTAAGACTCAGACGTCACCGGTTGAGCGCCGGTGATGTTGCATCAGTGCTTGTTCAAGTCTCGTGGTTGGCCAGGCGCCTCGCCTCGACTTCAACCCTCTTCTCTACCTTGTCTTGGTTTGCGAACCAGTTCGGTTTTCTGCTTTTTCCCGAGGGAAGGAGTGATCCCAGAGATTATCTCCTGGGCCGTGGAGTCGCTGTGGGTCAGAGGCCATTTTGCCCATTCCGGAGTCTTGCCTCCTGGGGCCGTTAGGGCTGTGCCTCGCTCGACCGCCTAACCATCTCCGACTTCTCCGTTTTTATGAGACCTTCGCTTTTAATGTTCCGAGGAACACTGGGGCCCTCGATGCCCACTTCAGCCGAAAGCACCACTTCGTGCCTTGGCGACCCATTTTCGGACCTAACCGCTGATTTGGGCCCCGAGCATTCTTTTCAGATCCGCTTTCTCCGCTTCGCAGAACCTCTGTTTATCATTTCGAGAAACCTGGGCCCCGATGCCCACTTCGGGTCAGATGCCACTTTCGGTGCTCAGAATCGTTTTGACCCCAATCGCCTGCTTTTGGTCCCGAGCATTCATTTTGCATCGGTTTTCTCTGGTTTTTGGCAGGAACCTCTGTTTTTTCATTCCGTGGGACACTGGGGTGGCAGATACCCACTTCGCCTGAATACCACTTCCCAAGACTGCAGCCCATTTTGATCCCGATTTGCTGCTTTTGGCCCCGAACGCTCATTTCTCATTAGTTTTGTTCAAACTTGGCGGTACCTCTGCTTCAACATCGAGAAAGATCACTTTGGGGGTGGGAGGCCAGCAATTATCCCAGATAGCAGCTTCCTCGGGAGCGCGTTTTTCTCACTTACGGGCCAATGTAGAACACCTTGGGGGTATTTTCTTCCAACCAAAGTTACATATTTGTGATGAGGGCATCTAGGAGGACCTCAAGGGTTGGTGGTCGGCCAGAGATCTGTGGTTTCATTTTTGGGCCTCCTTCAAGCTCTATGTTGTGGCTCCTGCCTGTTGCCAATTTCCTACCTTGGAACCTTGTTGCACACATCTAGGAGGACACTTTGGTATGGTGGTCGGCCAAAGAATTGTTGGTTTCATTTTGGGCCTCCTTCAAGCTCTATGTTGTGACTTCGCCACAGCGATTCTCGACCACTGGGCCTTATTCTATACACTTGGGAGGACACCTTGGCATAGGGGTCGGCCAAATTTTTCACTTCAATTTGTGCCATGGTCACGGCCAGAGGGGTAGCTGTCGACCAGGGGTGGCCGGCCGCCACCTCCCACAATTTATTCGCCGGCCACTTCACTTTCCACTGTCCCACCGTCCTGATAGTTTCAAGATATCCCGGCATCCTGGATATTTCGAGGGAAAGATTGGATGCTTTCCTCCCTTTACACCCCATTTCTTGCCTATTTGAAGGGCCCTCCCCCTCCTTCTTCAAGGTTGGAAAAACTTGTCTCAAGAGATCATCTCCAAAAACCTCCATTTCCTTAGCTTAAAACCTCAAAAAGCTTCTAAGTTCCTAGGTCTTCTCTTCATCAACACCTAGCCTCACCTTCCTTACTACCATTCCAGCAGCTAGGAAGTGAATTTCAGAGGTTGAGAAGCTACAAATCAGAGCCAAGAATCAAAGAAAGACAAGTCTTCAAGGGTAAGTCCTCAAAACCAACTTTTAGGGCTTTTTCTTGATTCATTTCTATACTCTATTTGGTTGAGAATTAGGGCTCCGACCCCTACTTCTTTTGTGCTTGTTTTGAGCCCCTCTACAACTTTGTAGAAGGACTCAACTTCATTTGAGGCTTCTATGATATACTTGTTTCAATACCTAGCCTTTATGCCATTATCTTGCATGCTAGTTTAGGCCTATTTCCTTTTGTTTTCAGGGTCCGACCCTACTGGTGTTGTGCTCATTTTGAGCCCCTCTACAACATTGTAGAAGGGCTCAACTTCATTTGGCCATTGTGTATACCACCTCCTTCAAATTTCATCAAGTGTGGCCTTTTTGCATGCAATTTTTGACCTATTTGTGTTTGTTTTTGGGACTTCGACCCCTACTGGTTTTGGTCTTATTTTGACCTCCTTTACATATTTCATGAATAAAGTTTTGTCATTTGGTGTGTGCATTGCATGTCTCATGATATAGCCTATTTGGAAGCCTACTTTGCATGGATTTTATAGCATGTTTGTATTATGATTTTGAGGATGTCACCTTCTGAAATTGTGCTTATTTTTATCTCATATTCAATGTTGTAGAAGAAAGTTTGTCCATTTGGGGTTTGCATATATCACTTGTCTCAATACCTCTTTTGGCCACTAATTTTGCATGCTATTGTTGATCTATCTATGCTTGCATTTTGGCCAAGTTTGTTACTGAAAAAATGCCATATTTGGGACTGCCTTGCTACTGTTCTTGCTGCCATGATCATATTTTGCATGTATAGCATGGCTATAGGCCATTTCGGGCTTAATTTCACATTTTCGATGAATGCATGCTTCGAGTGTTATTTCAATTGTTTCGGGCTGTTTTCCCTTTATTTAGGTGCTGATATTCCATTGCCATGCTTACATATCATTCCTTATGCCATTTGCATCTTTTTTTTTGCATCGCCTCGGTTTGCGTGCTAGTGTGCACGCCTTCGGTTACTGTTTTATCCGGACGGCCTATGTGAGTGTGGTTGAGGCCCTCTCACGTTGGCGTAGCCCAATTTGCATTTTCATGCTTCCACATCGTTGCCTCGATTTGCGTGTCCGCTGGCACGCTGCTTTCGAGGCAACTTTGTTTTTATCCGACGGCCCTATGCGAGTGAGCCGAGGCTCTCCCATGTTGGTGTAAGCCCATCGTTGCATTCCGTATGCCATTTCATCTCATTTCATCATCGCCTCGGTTTGCTACCGCAGGCACGCTTCGAGGCACTTCGCTTTTATCCGATCTTCATCTTTCATCATCGCTTTGCGCTACGCGGCACGCTGCTTTGAGGCACTTCGGTTTTATCCGATTTTCATCTTTCATCATCACCGGCTTATGCTACCAGGCACGCTGCTTCGAGGCACTTCGGTTTTATCCGATTTTCATCTTTCATCATCGCCTCGGTTTGCGCGCCTGTGGGCACGCATTTCGAGGCACTTCGGTTTTATCCGATTCTTATCTCATCATCGCCTCGGTTTGCGTGCCCGCGGGCACGCACTTCGAGGCACCTTCCATTTCTTCCATTTTGCATTTTACATCATTGCCTCGGTTTGCGTGTCAAGTGGACACGCTTTTCGAGGCACCTCCTTTCATCATTTTGGCTTCTTATGTAAGTGGGCTGAGGCTCTCTCATGTTGGTATAAGCCCATCATTGCATTTCGCATGTCATTCCGCTTTTCTCGGTTTGCGTGTCTATGGATACGCATTTCGAGACATCTCATTGTCATAGCATTGAGCATGCTAGATTTGTATAGCAGTTGCATTTCATGCATATCATGCATATTACATGGGAAACGAGGCACGTTTCGTACTCCGAGTAACGGAACGGGTCTCAATTCCCGAGTCGCCGACACTCCGGATCATCTGTGATGGAGTTGGGTTTTCATTGTAGCATTCGTATGTATTCATCCCAATATTGAGTTGTGCGAATCGGCTCTACCATCATGCATCGATATGCGTGATTGGTGGCGCGAGGATCGAGACACGATATATTTGTGAAATACATCGCTATGCCCTTTTCCTCGCTTCTCTGCAAAGAAAATCAATAATCAACAACTTTTCGGAGGCTGGCACGCATTTCGAGAAAATTGCAAACAGAGGCTAATCAGGGCGTCCCAGTGGATTTCTGCACCAAGCAGTCCAATATGCAACATCTATCAGAAGCGAGGCAGTCCCTGGCTTGCACGCCAGTTTTAATTCTTTTGTAATTAATTTGTTAATTAATTAGAATTTGTATTATTTCGACAGTATATTCTTTTATTCGTCTCAGATATTATTCATTCGACCCTCTGAGGGCATAAATGTAATAAGGGTGTGAGTCTGATGTATCTCTTCCAACCCCCTTTCCTTTCTCCCTTTTATTTACCCCCTCTGGATGCTTAGATATAGGCCATATTTACATTAGCATACAAGATGACGCATGTTTGCATCATTCATCTCAGATTGCATGCATCGAACTCGGCACATCATGCAAAGCGCATTGTATTTCAATTCTAAAGTTGAATACATGTTAGTCGTTGCATTCCATATACCATGTTTAGAATAGCCGAGCCTGCTATAATTACATTTTTGCATGTGTTGCATTGGACATCTCTACATTCTTAGGTTCATGCACGGATTTCTAATCAGTTTTGCTTTTGGCTCGAGTACTCGGTGAGTTGTTATGCTTTAGCATCCTTGCATGCGTGTGAGTGTTGCTATGATAGCATGCTTGCCATGAGGCTATTTGCTTATATGATATAAACTGCCTTGAATGCCTGTGGGTGGAGGTTGAGTTATCTGAATTGGAGCAATTCATCAATTGTTTGTTAAGCCCACTAGATTGTGGCAAAATCTACATTTTAAGCCTACCTGCGGGTAGCAAACCATTTTCAAACAAACAAACATGAAATGTTTTGTTCCATTCGACGCTACCTCTATACTTGTTTGTTTGCGAACATCACATAGTAATCCTAGGCTAATAATCTAATAAGAGCATACAATGTTTTCAAAATCAGATATCATGGTTAGTAGAGGCCGGTCTTTGACCGGGCGAGAGGGGATGCTCACGATGTGACCTTCCCTAATCGTACCCAAGTTCCCGAGCCAACTTTGGTGATGACGGACACGTGGCCTTTTGGCACCGAGTCAGGGTTTCCTAAATTTCCCATTTTAAAATATTTAGGTGGCGACTCATATCCGCAAAGCAGTCCATGTTTGGCACTTCTTTTCAAAAAATCTGTTTTCCTTCAAAACGATTTGCCGGATTTGGACTCTTTGGTTCGAGATTGAGAACCGCAACAAAAATCGAGTCCGAATTGTAGCGAGGTCCCCCCCGCGGGCGTTGTTACACAAAGGATCTATTTTTCAAGTGCGGCTGGAGGGCTGCGGTGGAGAAGCTCGGTTGTACGCCTGACACCGAGGTCTACAACGCTCCACCGTACTCCATTCCAGCCTCACTCTCACAATACGCGGCCGATCTCCAAAAAGCCTTTCTTGAGGGGTCTGGTGATGACGATGACGATGATGATGAAGAAGATGAGGAGCCATCTCATACTCCGGTTGTCAACGAGCCGAATGATAAAGCAGTTCGGTCTGAGCCAGCTATTGAAGATCCAACTCCTGAGCTGCAGCCAACTGGCACCGAAGTTCAGGCTGACACCGAACTCCCACTTCAAACCGTGCTCCTCGACACCGCCTCCAAAGTAGTGCTGATGCGGAATTTGATGCCGAACTTGATGCGCTTCTTGGTTAATTTTTCTTTTCTTTTCTTTTGAACTTTATAACCGGGCTGAAGCCCCCCCAAATTGTACTTCTCTGTTTTTTAGTGAAAAATTTCCTTCAGCTCTTATTCCGGTTTTGTGTATGTATGCCTGTATTTTACCATGTGATCATTTGCGAACTTTGATCTCGGTTCCAGCTATCTAACTTACTAGCCAACCACTCTTCAGCCGATATAAATTACTTCGGCTGAAGAGTACATGGAGCTGGTTTAATCCAGCCAACCACTCTTCAGCCGATATAAATTACTTCGGCTGAAGAGTACAAAGAGTTGGTTTAATCCAGCCAACCACTCTTCAGCCATACACTTACTTCGGCTGAAGAGTACAAAGAGTTGGTTTAATCCAGCCAACCACTCTTTAGCCACACACTTACTTCGGCTGAAGAGTACAAAGAGTTGGTTTAATCCAGCCAACCACTCTTTAGCCACACACTTACTTCGGCTGAAGAGTACATAGAGTTGGTTTAATCTAGCCAACCACTCTTCAGCCACACACTTACTTCGGCTGAAGAGTACAGAGTGTTGGTTTAATCCAGCCAACCTCTAGGTTGGTTTTTCCAGCCAACCTAGAATATAGTGTTTGGTTATTTCGACCAAACGTCCTGTAGCCTGGATCCTTATCCTGGGCTTAGGAGGGGTCATAGTTGGTTTAATCCGGCCAACTATGTTTACAATGCTACTAACTTACAAAAATTACTTTCTACTAAAAACAAATATGCTAAAAAAGAATCGATTTGTTTTATTGATGAAGTGAAAAATTACATATACTTAAAGAGAGAAAAGGAAAAACTAAAAGTAAAATAACTTAAGGTTGGCAGTGTTCCATGGCCTAGGAATTGCTTTGCCGTCCTCATCTTCCAAGTGGTATCCGACCACTTTGTAAGGACCTTCCCAGTTAGGCCCTAACTTGCCATCTCCTGGGACCAATGTGTTTCCCATCACCTTGCGAAGTACCCAATCGCCGATCTTGAACTGTCTTGGATGTACTATTTTGTTGTATTTCCTGGACAATTCTTGCTGGTAGGAGGCGATGTGAACCAATGCCTTTTCTCTTCTTTCTTCTGCCAAGTCAAGTTCTAATGCGATGGCTTCTCCATTTAGGTCTGGATCAAAGTTTTCGCTCCGAATTGTAGGAAGGCCAACTTCTAAAGGGATGACTGCTTCCATGCCATAAGCTAAGGAGAATGGAGTTTCTCCTGTTGACCGCCGTGGTGTGGTGCGATAAGCCCATAAAACATGAGGGAGCTCTTCTGCCCACTTGCCTTTGGCTTTCTCCAGCCTTTTCTTCAATCCATCCAAGACTACCTTGTTTGACGCCTCTGCCTGACCGTTTGCTTGGGGATACGCCGGTGTAGAATTGTAGAATTATATCTTGTATTCTTCGCAAAAGCCTCTGGAAAATTCCACAAACCGAAAGTACCATTGTCTGAAATCAGTGCTTTTGGTATGCCAAAGCGAGTAATGATGTTCTGCCAAACAAACTTCTTCACATCTTTTTCCTTGATTGACGCCAAGGCTTCTGCTTCCACCCATTTTGTGAAGTAGTCCGTTGCCGCAAGAAAGAACTTCCTGTTGCCTGGTGCTGTTGGAAGTGGATCTACTATGTCTAAGCCCCACATTGCAAAAGGCCATGGACTAGTCAAAGGTAGGAGTTCTCTGGCAGGTTGGTGTATTTGATGCGCAAACTTCTGACACTTTTCGCATTTTTTGACATACTTCTCTGAATCTGCTTGCATGTATGGCCACCAGTATCCTTGTGAAATAGCTCGGTATGCCAATGATCTTCCTCCTTGATGGCTGCCACATACCCCCTCATGTATTTCGAACAGGAATGCTTCCATCTTGCTGGGGTGGACACACTTTAAGTAAGGTCCTGTGAATGACTTCTTGTACAATGCCAAAGATGGAGAGAGCCAAAACCGCTGCGACTTTGCTCTTATTCTGTTGGCTTCTTTCTTTTCTTCTGGGAGGGTGCCGTCCTTTAGGAATAGTATGATGGGATCCATCCAAGAAGGACCTAACTCTGCACAACATACCTCTTCAGCTTCTGGATCTTCAATGCTTGGTCTAGGTAGATAGTCGATTAACAGTGGGTGAGGAGCGGAGGTGTCTGCCATTGAGGCGAAGCCTGCGAGTTCGTCTACTCTGCTGTTTTCCTCTCTGCCGATCTGTTCTATTCTCACTACTTCGAACTTCTTTATCTCTGTTCTAACCAAGTCTTGGTACTTGGCCATCCTATCATCCTTTGCCTCATAGTCGCCTGATATTTGGTTTACCACCAGCTGTGAGTCGCTGTAAACCATTAGTTCGGTGGCCTTCATGTAGAATGCCGACTTGAGACCGGCTAGAAGCGCTTCATACTCTGCTTCATTATTTGACGCTGGGAAGCCCAGGTTGATTGCCTGCTCTACTACTAGGCCGTCTGGAGAGATGAGGACTATGCCAAGTCCTGCTCTATGCCTATTGGATGCTCCATCCACGAAGAGTTTCCACATCTCTCCAACGAACAACTTCCAGCAGGTGGAGGGATCGGATGATGTCTTGGGATCTTCCACGTTGCTGGTGGCATCTTCAGAGTCGACGCTTGCTGTCTGCCCCTTGTTCTCTGTTTGCACCAAGTCTTTGTTTGTCGGTGAGTCCTGACTTGGTGTAGCCTGGTTCACTTCTTCCTCCCTTTCTTTACTCTGGTCCGCCTTGGGGCCTGACTGAGTAACCAGTGCTAGGGGTTGCGTTATTCTGACGTCAACTTCCATCCCTAGTTCGGCTACTTCAGTCAGGTCGACTGGGCAGATGTGGTGACTTCCAGGGGTGAACTCTGCGACAAAATCTGCTAGTGCTTGAGCCTTTATTGCGGTTCTGGGTTGGAACTTGATGTCGTACTGTCCCAATTCTGCCACTTCAGACCGCCCAGAAAAGTTCGCCCTTTCAAATAAAGCCTTGAGTGGGAAGGCTGTGAGAACGACTATGGTGTGGGCGTGAAAGTAATGCGACAATTTCCTTGAAGCCATCATCAAGGCCAACGCCAGTTTCTCCAGTGGCAAGTACCTTGTTTCGGCGCCCAGTAACGTCTTGCTGACATAGTAGATGGGCAAGTGTTGGATTCCTTCTGCGCGGACCAACACTGCACTAATCGCATGCTGCGATACTACCAAGTAGAGGAAGAGTTCTTCTCCAGGTACTGGAATGACAAGTAGTGGTGGAGAAGACATGTATTCCTTCAAATTCTCCAGAGCTCGGTCGCATTCTTCGTCCCACTCAAACTTAGTTTTTAATGACTGAAAGAATGGACGCAATCTGTCTGAAGACCGGCTGATGAATCGGTTAAGTGCTGCCGCCATGCCGGTGAGATGCTGCACTTCTTTCACTGAGTTAGGCCTTTCTAACTCCTGAATTGCTTTGATTTGGGAGGGGTTTGCCTCAATACCCCGGTTGGTCACCAGGAAACCCAGAAACTTGCCAGACCCTACACCGAATGCGCACTTAGAAGCGTTAAGGCGTAGCTTGTGTTTCTTCAGGATCTGGAACATCTCATCTAGGTCCTTCAGATGGTCATCCGCATCCTTGCTTTTGACCACCATGTCGTCGATGTAGGCCTCCATTGTTCTGCCTAACAACGGCTCAAACATCTTGGTGACCATTCTCTGAAACGTCGCCCCTGCATTCTTCAGGCCAAAGGGCATGACCTTGTAGCAGTATAGCCCTCTTGGAGTGGTGAAGGATGTTACTTCCTGATCCGGTTCGTGCATGGCTATTTGATGGTAGCCTCTGTATGCGTCAAGGAAGCTAAGTCTGCTGTGCCCGGCTGTTAGGTCCACCAATTGATCTATCCTTGGTAGGGGGAAGCTATCCTTCGGGCATGCTTTGTTGACAGTCTTGTAATCGACGCAGACGCGCCACTTGCCATTCTTCTTTGGCACCACGACTGTGTTGGAGATCCATTTGGGGTAATGTACCTCTCTGATTGCTCCTGCCTCCAGTAGGTTACCCACTTCTTCTGCCACTATTTCGGCGTGGTGGAGTGCCGATCTGCGAGTGCGCTGAATGATCGGTCTGGCGGAAGGGTGGACATTGAGTTTGTGGCAGATGAAGTTAGGATCGATGCCTGGCATGTCGTATGGGGTCCAGGCAAACACTTCGATGTTGGAGGTCAGGAATTCCAAGACTTCCAATCTCTCAGTGCTGGACAACGACGAGCCAAGTAAGAAGAACTTATCCGGGTTCTTCTCATCTATCCTGACTTCCACCAAGTCCTCCACTGCTTTCTGACTAGCCGCTTTGCCAACATCCGCGAATAGTTCATTACTCTCTGGTTCTTCCACCGAATGAACATATCCTTTGGCAGCGCGGCTGCCGTTCACTGTTACAAAGCACTGCTTTGACATGATTTGATCCCCATAAACTTCTTCTATTATTCCGGTGTCGTTGGGAAACCGCATCACTTGGTGGTAGGAGGATGCCACCGAGCGCATGGCATGCAGCCATGTTCTGCCTAAGATGATGTTATAGGTGGAGGGGACCTTTAGCACCCAGAACTCTACTTGCTTCGTCACACTCCCTGCCTTGACTGGAAGGATGATTTTGCCGACTGGCCACTCCGGCATAGAATTGAATCCAATCAAAGGGGATATGGCAGGGGCTAAATCCTTGTCTTGAAGCTTCAGTTGCTTGAAGGTTTCATAGTACATGATTTCGCATGAACTACCTTGGTCAATCAGAATCCGTTTGACGTCAAAATCCTTGACTCGGAGAGTGACGACCAAGGCATCATTGTGAGGGCAATAAATCCTTGCCAAGTCTTTATCCGAAAAAGACATGACATTTGTGGCCTCTGTCTTGCCCTTCTTAACAACCGGTTGGGCACTTAGCACCTCCCTTAAGTGCTCAACCTTTTTAATTGAACCTCTGAGCTCACATACACGCTCAGGTTCAAAGACTCCATGTATTACGTTAATAACGCCTTGAGGTGGGGCGTCGACTGGCATTCCATTGGGCATATTCTGGTCCTGAGGAGCTGGCTGTGCCCCTCCTTCTATGTATTTGTCCAGGTGGCCTGCTGCCACAAACTCTTCCAGATGCTGTCTCAACAGCGTGCAATTCTCTGTGCGGTGCCCCTTTTCTTTGTGGAAGGTGCATCTGGATCTGTCATCATAGTCCTTCTGGGCCTCGCCTAGCTTGGCTGGCCACTTGACGAAAGGCTCGTCTCGAATCTCACTAAGTATACGGTTGTAGACACCCCATTTTGACCGCCCTCAAGACTTGGGCATTACTGATGGTTTGCTCGGTGTTGAGAGATGTGCAGGGCAAAGATTCAATTCCTTCAGCAAGGAGAGAGGTGAACCCTTCAAAACACTTTGTTTAGGGGTTTGGAGTTGAAGAAAAGAGGAGAGGAGGGAAGAAAATAGGTTGGAGAAGAAGTTCGCCACGAATCCGGGTAAAAGAAAGTCGAGCGGCCCTCGCTGAATCAGGCTTATTCAATTGCATACTTGGAGTTAAGCTATGAGGCCACTACCATTGGAAAGAAGACTTCCGGGGCTTCATTTTTGGTTCAAGAATCTCCTAGAGCCAAGTCAGGGTGGAGGAGATATGATTGATTGAAGCTGGGTATCATCTCGGTTGGATCGAGTCTGCGCGGCTTTACGGAAAAGGGCATAACTTTTTTCATATGAGGAATTTTGATGCAAGGTTTGCGCCATTGGAAAGCTAACTTCCGGGGCTTCAATTTGCATACCCACTGGCACTTTTTTGGCCTTGGAATCATCCATCGGCACTCTATTTAGCCGACCGGCAGAAAATAGTGCCGATCGGCACTTTATTTTGGCCGACGACCAAATTTTCTGGCCGGTTTGAACCCTTTGCACCCCCCAAGCCTAGTGCATACCAGCTGTGCCAGCTGGGATGCACAGAACCAGCTCCACGTGCATATATATTGCTATTTTGCACCCTTTGCACCACTTGGACCCCTCTTTTGTGCACCCTTTGCTCATGGCTTCTTGAGGAAACCTTGACCTCTTGTCTTGGCTTCCTCAAGAAGCCTACCAGCTATCTTGACTTCTTTGATAAGCCCCTTGCTTTAGCTTCTCTTGTAAGCCTTCCATTTGTCTATAAAAGGAGTCATCCTCCTCTATTGTAAAAGGTTGGAGATTCTTAAGCAAAAAACCAGAGGATATACATATATTCTGATATAGATACATATATCCCACCTCCTTCTCTATATCTATCCTATCCAAGCTTCCAAACACCTTGGTTCTTGTATCATTTGCTCTACAACACCTAGCACAACACCTCCATCTTCCATTCCAGCATTTGGGAGGTCATTTGCAGAGGTTAGGAGCTCAGAAACTTGGACCAAGGGGTGCTGGTTTGTTGGTCTACAAGGGTAAGCACACTTTTCCCCAAAACTAGCATTTTTTTGGTTCATATCTAAGCCATAGTTGCATGTATTTTTGAGCTTCGATGTAAACTACAAAGAGGCTTGTTTTGAGCCCTTCTTCAATATTGAAGAAGGGCTCAACCTTGTTTGGGACCCCCATGTATGACTTGCTTCAATACCCTCTTGGGTCCTTATTTTGTTGCATGTTTCTTTAGCCTACCATGCTTCCATTTTTGGGCCTTCGACAGGCCTGAAAAGTGGATTATTTTTCCCCCCTCTACATGTCTCATGAATGGTATTTGGCTGTTTGATGATAGCATCTAACACCTATCTCTTTACCCCCTTGTATGCCATGATTCTTGCATAGTATATTTGGCTGGCGTATAATCTGTTTTTGAGCATATAATAAACTGTAAGTAGGCTTATTTTGAGCCCTTATTCAACATTGAAGAAGGGCTCAACCCTATTTGGGACCCCTATCTTGCACTTGTTTCATAATCTCTTTTATTTACCGTAATTTTGCATGCTTTGTTAGCCTATCTTGCTTCTATTTTTGCGGCTGGTCATAAACTGGAAATATGCTTTTTTTGCCATGTATAAGGTCTGTCCTAGGTTTTTTGGGTCAATCTTGGCATGCTTTGTATAGCCCCTTTGCATTGTAACTTGTATGCTTCAAGTAGGTGCATGTGTAGGATGCATTGCCTCCATGATTTCAAGGGTTTGGAACCCTCTTACATGCTATTTCAGACCCTAATCCATGCTCACATGTTCATTTTTGTCATCTCTTTCATGCTTTAAGGGTGTGTCCTTTTATGCATTCAAGGGTGCCTTGTGCATGCTTGTGTGTTTAGAGCTTTTAGGATGCCGTGAGTGTGAGTTTTGGGTGTATTTTCACATCTTTGAAAACCTGTTTTGGTTGCTCGAGTCTTGCCATGATTGGTCTTGTCAAGTGTGGTTCAAAGCCTCATTACCTTGCTTCAAGCACTCGGGCTATTTGCATGCTTTGTTTGGTCTTGTTTAGCTTGGTTTGGCACCATGTTTTGCATGATTTCAGAGCTTTTCATGTATGCTAATAGTCCATGTTTGTGCCTCTTAGATGTGTTTAAGTGTTGCTTAATTATGCTTAAGTGTTGGTGCCTTAACTTATACATGTGTGCATGTGTGTTTGGCCCTCTTGACTTAGCATTTTGGCCACTGATTTTAGGACTATTTGAGTTGCCTAATTCATGTATAAGACCATCCTTCCATTGATTCGCATGCTTGTCTTGTATGCTTACTTGCATGATTGCATTGTATTGCCATATTGCATACTAGTTGACATGTTTAGGACTTCATTGCATCGACATGCATTCTAAGCCTCTTGCCCAAGTCATGATAGAGGTTTGAGCACCCTTGTTTGCTTGTTTGCATTGCATGCATTTGAAATCAAAGTTGCATTCTTGGTTCTTAGGGCCATCATGCATGGAAATGCTTGGCGATTGGTCCGGAATCGAGGCACATGCCCTTTGAGTCAATAACATGATAAGGGGTGTGTATAGTGCATAAATACCTTGAATCACATTGCCATGCATGTTGTTGTCCTCTCTCTTTGTGGGTTGCGTGTTCTGCAGTGTTAAGTGCGCCGGCACTATTTAGTGCCGACCGTGATCAATTGCCACCGATAACTTCATCTAGTGCGGTGGCCTCCTTCTTCAAACGGTGGTGCTCTACCCGGTGGTACTCCCGGTGCTCGAGAGGCACTCCTGGGACTTTGGCAATTTTCAGAGGAGGATAGTAGGGGAAACAGAGGCAATTCGTGCATGGTAGTGCGATTCCGAGCCAATTCCGAGCGCGCGCTGCATTTGAGCCCTGTTCCCGAGGCGTTTACTGCTTTAATTAACTTAGTTAATTTGTTAATTAATTTAGTTAATTTGTAATAATTAATTAGCTTGCGTAGTTAATTAATTTGTATTATTCTTTTGGTCCCTCCGAGCAAGGGCAAATTTGTAATAAGTGTGTGTGAGTGAGTGCATGTCTTCCAACCCCCATTTCTTTTTACCCTTTTATTTACCTGCTTATGATGGTAGATTAGGGCACATCTAAATTAGCATACCTTATGCAATGCATGCGTGCATTCATGCATTTGTTTACATACATCAGGCTCGGTACATCATACAAACTGCATCGTACTTTCAATTCCAAATTGAATACGTGATAGTTGTTGCATTTCATGTGCCATGCTTAGGATAGCCGAGCCTGTCTAGATTACATTCCGTATGCGATGCATTAGTCACTTAACATAAACTAGGTCATGCATGTTTTGCTAACTGGTTTCTTGTTTTGTACGAGTCTGATGTAAGTTTTATGCTCTAGCATGTCGCATGTATGAATGTTAACATGACGATATACGCCATGCGGCTAAGTGCTTATGTGATAAACTGCTTGAATGCCTGTGGGTGGAGGTTGGATTACTTGAGTTGGGAATACTCATTGAAATCCGTGTTTTAGCCTACTCGCGAGTAGCAATTTCAAACTGTTTTCCAAACAAGACGGATATGCAATGCTTATTTCCAAATTAGGCGATCTAGTCTATACTTGTTTGCTGTGCGCACAACATAATAATTCTAGGCTAATAACCGGAATAAGAGCACATGATGTTTTCAAAAACGGATATCACGGTTAGTAGAGGCCGGTCTTCGGATCGGGCGAAAGGGGGTGCTCATAGCTGACCTTCCCCGATCGTACCCAAGCTCCCGAGCCAAGACCACTTTGGTGATGACGGACCGCGTGGCCTTGACCGAGTCAGGGTTTCCTAAATTTCCCATTTTAAAATATTTAGGTGGCGACTCTGTAATTTGGCAAAGCAGTCCATGTTTGGCACTACTTTTTCAAAATCTGTTTTTCTTCAAAACGATTTGCCGGATTTGGACTCTTTGGTTCAGATTTAGAACCGTGACACAAATCGAGTCCGAACTGTAGTGACCCCAATATGAACGGAACGGGACTTAACCCTCCCGGGATGCGTTCGGGGGACGTCTACAGTTTCTGGCGACTCTACTGGGGATTTTAGAGAGCTTGACTTGAACTCGTGATATCCTGTTTTGACTACGCTTATGTGTTTCTTTGCATTGCATGTGCATTGGTGCGCCTAGGACACCGTGTTGGCCATCTGCTATTCTGGCGGTTTCTTTGGAGGCTTGTCTTGTCAAGGCATGACCATAAGGCTGACCGGTTGCGGGCTCTGCCAGTATGGGAACACAAACCCCGGTTTTTCCGGGGCACCCCTTTTGACCATTCGACCTAGTGCATATCGAAATCTGTAGTGACCATTCCAAACTAGGACAGGTTGCTCACCCGATATTAGGTTGTTTGAAACCGCTGCGTGCGTAGTGAAACCCTAGCTCCTGACAAAATGGGACAGGGAAACCCTACCCCAACATAGGGGTGTATTGGCTCTCATTTACCTGCTATGTGCTTTTAGAGTGTATCTTTACAAGGAATACATATACCAATTTGCGAGTTTGGGCGTCGGACCTGTGGGCACCAGTATCGGTATTTTAGGAATCAGTTATCTGCGGGTATCAGATTCAGTTTTGAGGCAGAATTTGGAGCAGAATTCAGTAGAGGGCACAGTCATCCTACTATGCTCAGATTCTGTCAGTGAAATCAGCCGAGATCTTTCTGCTTTTCGCTTTTGCTAAGTGGTCTTGGAACCATAGTTTGAAGGTCGATATCCGGGTACTCTGGACTTGTGTTGTTATGTGATCGGGATGAACCACTGGCGGCACTCGGTTTACTCGGATGTGGCGTTTGCACGCCTTGTTTTGAGCATTCTTGAATTTATTTATCTTACCTTCTGACTTGGGTATTGCATCTGCCTTGTTTTATCGAGTCAGCCATGTTGAGACTGTCTTGTTTTACCGAGTCAGTCCTGTTGAGTCTGTCTTGTTGTATCGAGTCATCCCTGTTGAGTCTGTCTCGTTATCGAGTCACCCTGTTGAGTCTGTCTCGTTATATCGAGTCACCTGTGAGTCTGCCTCATTGTATCAAGTCAACCTGTTGAGTCTATCTCGTTATGTCGAGTCATTCTGCTTTTGTTAGAGTTAGGTGATTAAGGCGTTACCTCAGGCATCACCATTTTGCTTTGTGCTTGTCTTTTCATTTTGTTTTGAGTCTGTTTCTACCTAGAGCCAGTAACACCAACAAATTTGAATGAACAACAGTGATTTTCACACTCTTGTGTTTGCTTCTGCCGTGTGCTAGTTGTGCTGGGATTTGAATGAAATGGCAGTGCATTCCACCTGCTCTCTTGTGCCTTGAAGTCATTGTAATGACCTGAGTTTCTCAAAACTTTTTCGAACACTGCGGTGAAAACGAAGAGGAAGGAATTCCTTGGGATTTGCAAAAATTTGATCAATTGAGAGAAAGAGAGGCGTGCTAAGCCCTTAATGAACGAAATCATGCTTGTTAGTGTGAGTACTGAGAAGGACCCTAGCTTTGATCCATTGGTCCTACATCGTCTTCATGAAGCGGACGATTTGTCGCTTTCTTAAAACTTTCAAAAATGTTTTATGCGGTCCTGCGAAGACATGTGTGGAATCGCTTGAGATTGTCTGACCTAGGATCGCTCTCAGCCTTGAGACTCGACCCCTCATTTTCGAACCTTGGACTCAAACTCAGAATGTTCAACGGTTAACTACAACGTGAGGCCTGTGAGACCAGATTCAAAGCAGCCCTCGAACAAGAGGCAAGAAAGTCAAATCAAGAAGATCAGATGTCGTCAAGAGAGTCTTGGGAAGCTAGATCAGAAGCCCCCTTCAAACTAGGGGCAAAGATGTCAGATGTGCCCGAAGAGCCGAAGATGAGTCCTCTTGCGAATCAACAGCCACTCTCCTGGATACGGATGGCATCAAAACCCTAAAAACATTTGGCATGGACAAAGCTACACTTTTACCCTTTGAGAGGCTCGCTGGGCCGAAAACCCGGAAGGGCGACCCAGGCAAAAGTTAGAGCAAAAAAAAAAAAAAAAAAAAAAAAAAAAAAAAAAGAGAAACAAGAGAAAAAATTCAAAGATACAAAAATGCAAAAGGAAAAGAAAAGAAAAATGCAAAAAAAAAAAAAAAAAAAAAGAAAAAAGAAAAGAAAAATGCAAAAAAAGAAGAAGAAGAAAAAGGAAAGAAAAGAATAGAAAAAAGAAAAAAGAACAAAGCTCGCAAGGTCGAAAACCTGCAATAGGCGCCTTGGCAAAAGTTAGAGCATAAAAAGGAGAGGTTAAATACCCGAGTGTACCTTAACCCCGAACTACGTAAGGCTTGATTCCCATGGTTGGGATACGTAGGCAACTTCATTCTGAAGTCCAGCCCTAAAACACTTCAAATTCGATTGTGTCCATGCGATGGTTCTAGCCATCTTTGTTTTCTCTGTATCTGAGAGTCTGGTTGTGTTCATCGCTCCGAGGACTGACTACAATGTGCTGCGGCATCATCCAAACAAGGGGCAATTTTCCGTTGCCATTCAAAACGCCGCAATGTCATTTGAAACAAGGGGCAACTTTCCGTTGCCACGCAGTGTCCTTCAGACAAGGGGCAATTTTCCATTGCTATGGATCTGAGGTTGTGCATCTCAAGAGTAGGTTCCGTGCTCGTTGAGCAGTGACCGTTTGCAAAAACAGTTTTTGGGAATTTTACCGAGGTTGATCGATTTTCTAGAAAATTATTCCATTTTTCCAAAACTGGACCATTTTCTTGGACCCAAAAAAGGAAAATTTTCAGTGCTCATAGCCTGACTTGCATGACTTCAAATCAAAAATCGAACAAGTGTGTTAATCTAACTCTCACATTGGTCAAAACTATTTTAGTAGAAAACCAAAACAAAAAATGGTTGAAATGATGAACTAGGGGCACAGTTGAGTCAGGCTTCCTGTCTTTCCCCATTATCAACACGCTCGCCAAGAAGGGCACTCTACCCGCCGAAAAAGACACAACTGAGGTTAACAACAAAAGGGCTGAAAGCTCTCAACATCCTCCAAGCAGCGAGGTATCAAGCCATGCGCGAAGCATAAATTGGAATGGGGCGAGATGTTCCACTTCCTCATCTGGACAGATCTAACCACGTCCAAACTCCCCAGCAAGGCATCATCAACCGATGTTAGCTGCATATTTGCTACACATCCAGTTGTGGCACAACCCCTCTGTGTGGGAAGTTCATTGTTGTGAGCAGAAGAAAAAGAATCTAGCAGAATGCTAGGGGCAAAAGCCCGCAACTTCTTGTCTATCCACCAACCACTCTGGGGAGGAATGAAAAATGAGAGATTGAAGAATAGAGAGATGTGCGCTGAGAGAAAAAGTGAGGAAAAGGGCTTTTTCAGAGAAACAGAGCTTGAGGGCCGAGTGATGTGAGAATCACAAATGAGAAAGGGTGGGAAATAATACCCGGTGAAACAGGCTCCCTGTGTACATTTGAGTCTTGTGTTTTGTTTTGTCTGTCTCGATTCTTGCTTTGAGTCGTTCCGAGCGTATCTCGATGTTACCTATCGTTTTCCGTTGTTGAGTCTTTTTCGCTGTGTTCAGTTGTAGGCTCAATACCCGGTCGAGAACTCATTTTCTCAATTTCAAAAATGATTTGTTGTGTGCTTAGAGTGCCGTGCCATTCTCCACATTTGTGCAAAACAGATTCGTTCTTTCATAAAACTGCAGGGCCCACCCCCGATAAATGTGAACAATAAAACCAGGACCTATCTGAAGCTATGTGGTTCCGGACTGCAAAATAAAAGCAAAAGAGGAAAACGTCGGGTATCTGAGTTTGTTTCAACTTCAGTAAGTTCCGAGACTACATCCCGTGTGTACCTCTTCAGGCCTTGCCGGTGCTCCGAAGTATGAGTGTACCTCTACCTCAAGCTCAAGATCAAGTCTGCTTCAAACCAGAATAGTGTATCAATCACACCTCATTCCTATAGTGTATCAATCACACTTCATTCACTTAGTGTATCAATCACACTTCATTCATTCAGTGTATCTAGCACACTTTGTTTGCTTTAGTGTATCAATCACACTCCATTCACTTCGTGTATCTATCACACATAGTCATTTGCTCCACTTAGTGTATCTAACACACTCCATTCGCCTTGGTGTATCAATCACACTTCTTTCATTTTGTGTATCTATCACGCACATTCCTATTTTGTGTATCTATCACACACATTCTCGTTTTGTGTATCCATCACGCACATATTCACTTTTGTGTATCTATTACACTCTCACTCAGTGTATCAATCACACTTCACTCACTTTGTGTATCTATCACGCCATTCTTCTCTTCATATCACATGTTTGCTTTGTGTATCAATCACACTCTATTTGCTTCATGTATCTGTCACATGTTTATTTAGTGTATCAATCACACTTCTCTCATTTTGTGTATCAATCACACACATTCTCATTTTATGTATCTATCACAACCATTCTCACTTTAGTGTATCAATCACACACTTCATTGCATTCAGTGTATCAATCACACACTTCATTTCATTTAGTGTATCAACCACACACTTCATTACATTCCATGTATCAATCACACTCTCTTCACTTAGTGTATCAATCACACTTCTTTCATTTTATGTATCTATCACACACATGTTCACGTCAATTACTTTAGTGTATCCATCACACTTCATTACCTTTTGTGTATCTATCACGCACATACCCACTTTATTCCCTTAGTGTATCAATCACACTTCATACATTTAGTATATCCATCATACTTGTTCATTAAGTGCATCTATCACACTTCGTGTTCACTTTCAGTATATCCATCATACTTGTTCACTAAGTGCATCTATCACACTTTGTGTTCACATTTAGTATATCCATCATACTTGTTCACTAAGTGCATCTATCTCACTTTGTGTTCACATTTAGTATATCAATCATACTTTGTTCACTAAGTGCATCTATCACACTTTGTGTTCACCTTTAGTATATCAATCATACTTGTTCACTAAGTGCATCTATCACACTTCGTGTTCACTTTTAGTATATCAATCATACTTGTTCACTAAGTGCATCTATCACACTTCGTGTTCACCTTTAGTATATCAATCATACTTGTTCACTAAGTGAATCTATCACACTTCGTGTTCACATTCAGTATATCCATCATACTTGTTCACTAAGTGCATCTATCACACTTCGTGTTCACATTTAGTATATCCATCATACTTGTTCACTAAGTGCATCTATCACACTTCGTGTTCACATTCAGTATATCCATCATACTTGTTCACTAAGTGCATCTATCACACTTTGTGTTCACCTTTAGTATATCCATCATACTTGTTCACTAAGTGCATCTATCTCACTTTGTGTTCACATTTAGTATATCCATCATACTTGTTCACTAAGTGCATCTATCTCACTTTGTGTTCACATTTAGTATATCAATCATACTTTGTTCACTAAGTGCATCTATCACACTTTGTGTTCACCTTTAGTATATCAATCATACTTGTTCACTAAGTGCATCTATCACACTTTGTGTTCACCTTTAGTATATCAATCATACTTGTTCACTAAGTGAATCCATCACACTTTGTGTTCACATTTAGTATATCAATCATACTTTGTTCACTAAGTGCATCTATCACACTTCGTGTTCACATTCAGTATATCTATCATACTTGTTCACTAAGTGCATCTATCACACTTCGTGTTCACCTATTAGTATATCAATCATACTCCTGTTCACTAAGTGCATCTATCACACTTCGTGTTCATTTTTAGTATATCGATCATACTCCTGTTCACTAAGTGCATCTATCACACTTTGTGCTTGCCTTTTGTGTATCCATCACGCTTTGTTCACTTCATTCATTTTGTGTATCCATCACACTTTGCTTCATACAGTGTATCCATCACACACTTTTGCTTTGTGTATCAATCGCACGCTCGCTGTGTGTATCAATCACACATGCCCCCTTTGTGTATCCATCACACACATTCGCTTAGTATATCTATTACATATTTGCTTAGTGTATCAATCACACACTTTCGCTTTGTGTATCAATCACACACTCGCTTTGTGTATCAATCACACACTTTCTCTTTATACATCTATCACACTATGCTCATCTTGTGTATCCATCACACTTTGCTTCATACAGTGTATCCATCACATTGCACTCACCTTGTGTATCAATCACACTTTATTCATATAGTGTATCCATCACACTCTCTTCACTTTGGTGTATCCATCACACATGTTTGTTCACTTAGTGTATCTATCACACTTCGTTCACTTTTGTGTATCTAACGCACATGTTCGTGAGAATCGCATAATTCTCTTACATCCTTTCTGCATTGTAGTGTAGTCTGGTGTATGCTAGCTTAAAACTGTTGCATGTGTGCTTCGTTACAGCATCCTTTACATGATCATAAGTTATGCACTTGCATTGTGCATCACTTTGCATCCTGTCCCCGAACTACGCTGGTTTGATTCCTTGCAAAGGGATACGTAGGCAGCCTCCGGGCACAACCATTTATCTATCTATATTTTGTTTGTTTGTCCAAGTCTTCGGCCTTATAAAAAATGGGTCGTCTCGGGGCTTTGACATTCACTCCCGTCATTGTTATGACTTCTGAGTTCTGTCAAAGAGGGGTAACCGTAGACACCCCATTTTTGACCGCCCTCAAGACTTGGGCATTACTGATGGTTTGCTCGGTGTTGAGAGATGTGCAGGGTAAAGATTCAATTCCTTCAGCAAGGAGAGAGGCGAACCCTTCAAAACACTTTGTTTAGGGGTTTGGAGTTGAAGAAAAGAGGAGAGGAGGGGAGAAAATAGGTTGGAGAAGAAGTTCGCCATGAATCCGGGTAAAAGAAAGTCGAGCGGCCCTCGCTGAATCAAGCTTATTCAATTGCATACTTGGAGTTAAGCTATGAGGCCACTACCATTGGAAAGAAGACTTCCGGGGCTTCATTTTTGGTTCAAGAATCTCCTAGAGCCAAGTCAGGGTGGAGGAGATATGATTGATTGAAGCTGGGCATCATCCCGGTTGGATCGAGTCTGCGCGGATTTACGGAAAAGGGAATAACTTTTTGAATATGAGGAATTTTGATGCAAGGTTTGCGCCATTGGAAAGCTAACTTCCGGGGCTTCAATTTGCATACCCACTGGCACTTTTTTGGCCTTGGAATCATCCATCGGCACTCTATTTAGCCGACCGGCAGAAAATAGTGCCGACCGGCACTTTATTTTGGCCGACGACCAAATTTTCTGGCCGGTTTGAACCCTTTGCACCCCCCAAGCCTAGTGCATACCAGCTGTGCCAGCTGGGATGCACAGAACCAGCTCCACGTGCATATATATTGCTATTTTGCACCCTTTGCACCACTTGGACCCCTCTTTTGTGCACCCTTTGCTCATGGCTTCTTGAGGAAGCCTTGACCCCTTGTCTTGGCTTCCTCAAGAAGCCTACCAGCTGTCTTGGCTTCTTTGATAAGCCCCTTGCTTTAGCTTCTCTTGTAAGCCTTCCATTTGTCTATAAAAGGAGTCATCCTCCTCCATTGTAAAAGGTTGGAGATTCTTAAGCAAAAAACCAGAGGATATACATATATTCTGATATAGATACATATATCCCACCTCCTTCTCTATATCTATCCTATCCAAGCTTCCAAACACCTTGGTTCTTGTATCATTTGCTCTACAACACCTAGCACAACACCTCCATCTTCCATTCCAGCATTTGGGAGGTCATTTGCAGAGGTTAGGAGCTCAGAAACTTGGACCAAGGGGTGCTGATTTGTTGGTCTACAAGGGTAAGCACACTTTTCCCCAAAACTAGCATTTTTTTGGTTCATATCTAAGCCATAGTTGCATGTATTTTTGAGCTTCGATGTAAACTAAAAAGAGGCTTTTTTTGAGCCCTTCTTCAACATTGAAGAAGGGCTCAACCTTGTTTGGGACCCCCATGTATGACTTGCTTCAATACCCTCTTGGGTCCTTATTTTGTTGCATGTTTCTTTAGCCTACCATGCTTCCATTTTTGGGCCTTCGACAGGCCTGAAAAGTGGCTTATTTTTCCCCCCTCTACATGTCTCATGAAGGGTATTTGGTTGTTTGATGATAGCATCTAGCACCTATCTCTTTACCCCCTTGTATGCCATGATTCTTGCATAGTATATTTGGCTGGTGTATAATCTGTTTTTGAGCATGTAATAAACTGTAAGTAGGCTTATTTTGAGCCCTTCTTCAACATTGAAGAAGGGCTCAACCCTATTTGGGACCCCTATCTTGCACTTATTTCATAATCTCTTCTATTAACCGTAATTTTGCATGCTTTGTTAGCCTATCTTGCTTCTATTTTTGCGGCTGGTCATAAACTAGAAATGTGCTTGTTTTTCCATGTATAAGGTCTGTCCTAGGTTGTTTGGGTCAATCTTGGCATGCTTTGTATAGCCCCTTTGCATTGTAGCTTGTATGCTTTAAGTAGGTGCATGTGTAGGATGCATTGCCTCCATGATTTCAAGGGTTTGGAACCCTCTTACATGCTATTTCAGACCCTAATCCATGCTCACATGTTCATTTTTGTCATCTCTTTCATGCTTTAAGGGTGTGTCCTTTTATGCATTCAAGGGTGCCTTGTGCATGCTTGTGTGTTTAGAGCTTTTAGGATGCCGTGAGTGTGAGTTTTGGGTGTATTTTCACATGCTGAAAACCTGTTTTTTGTTGCTCGAGTCTTGCCATGATTGGTCTTGTCAAGTGTGGTTCAAAGCCTCATTACCTTGCTTCAAGCACTCGGGCTATTTGCATGCTTTGTTTGGTCTTGTTTAGCTTGGTTTGGCACCATGTTTTGCATGATTTCAGAGCTTTTCATGTATGCTAATAGTCCATGTTTGTGCCTCTTAGATGTGTTTAAGTGTTGCTTAATTATGCTTAAGTGTTGGTGCCTTAACTTATACATGTGTGCATGTGTGTTTGGCCCTCTTGACTTAGCATTTTGGCCACTGATTTTAGGACTATTTGAGTTGCCTAATTCATGTATAAGACCAACCTTCCATTGATTCGCATGCTTGTCTTGTATGCTTACTTGCATGATTGCATTGTATTGCCATATTGCATACTAGTTGACATGTTTAGGACTTCATTGCATCGACATGCATGCTAAGCCTCTTGCCCAAGTCATGATAGAGGTTTGAGCACCCTTGTTTGCTTGTTTGCATTGCATGCATTTGAAATCAAAGTTGCATTCTTGGTTCTTAGGGCCATCATGCATGGAAATGCGCGATTGGTGGTCCGAGAATCGAGGCACATGCCCCTTTGAGTCAATAACATGATAAAGGGTGTGTATAGTGCATAAATACCTTGAATCACATTGCCATGCATGTTGTTGTCCTCTGTCATGCTTTGCAGTTACCCAGTGTTAAGTGCCGGCCGGCACTATTTAGTGCCGACTGGCAGTCAATTGCCAGCCGATAACTTCATCTAGTGTCGGTGGCCTCCTTCTTCAGCCGGTGGTGCTCTACCCCAACCGGTGGTACTCCCCAGTGCCCTGAGAGGCACTCCTGGGACTTTGGCAATTTTCAGAGGAGGATAGTAGGGGAAACAGAGGCAATCCGTGCATGGCAGTGCGATTCCAAGCCAATTCCGAGCGCGCGCTGCATTTGAGCCCTCTTCCCGAGGCGTTTATTGCTTTAATTAACTTAGTTAATTTGTTAATTAATTTAGTTAATTTGTAAAATTAATTAGCTTGCGTAGTTAATTAATTTGTATTATTCTTTTGGTCCCTCCGAGCGAGGGCAAATTTGTAATAGGTGTGTGTGAGTGGGTGCATGTCTTCCAACCCCCATTTCTTTCTACCCTTTTATTTACCTGCTTATGATGGTAGATTAGGGCATATCTAAATTAGCATACCTTATGCAATGCATGCGTGCATTCATGCATTTGTTTACATACATCGGGCTCGGTATATCAACAACACCGCATCGTATTTTCTTTCCCAATTGGAATACGTGATAGTTGTTACATTTCATGTGCCATGCATAGCATAATCGAGCCTGTCTAGATTACATTCCGTATGCGATGCATTAGTCACTTAACATAAACTAGGTCATGCATGTTTTGCTAACGGTTTCTTGTTTTGGCACGAGTACGATGTAAGTTTTATGCTTTAGCATGTTGCATGTGTGAATGTTAACATGACAAGATGCTCGCCATGCTAAGTGCTTATGTGATAAACTGCTTGAATGCCTATGGGTGGAGGTTGGATTACTTGAGTTGGGAATACTTATTGAAATCCGTGTTTTAGCCTACTCGCGAGTAGCAATTTCAAACTGTTTTCCAAACAAGACGGATATGCAATGCTTATTTCCAAATTAGGCGATCTAGTCTATACTTGTTTGCTGTGCGCACAACATAGTAATTCTAGGCTAATAACCGGAATAAGAGCACATGATGTTTTCAAAAACGGATATCACGGTTAGTAGAGGCCGGTTTTCAGACCGGGCGAAAGGGGGTGCTCATAGCTGACCTTCCCCGATCATACCCAAGCTCCCGAGCCAAGACCACTTTGGTGATGACGGACACGTGGCCTTCGGCACCGAGTCAGGGTTTCCTAAATTTCCCATTTTAAAATATTTAGGTGGCGACTCTGTAATCTGGCAAAGCAGTCCATGTTTGGCACTACTTTTTCAAAATCTGTTTTTCTTCAAAACGATTTGCCGGATTTGGACTCTTTGGTTCAGATTTAGAACCGTGACACAAATCGAGTCCGAACTGTAGTGACCCCAATATGAACGGAACGGGACTTAACCCTCCCGGGATGCGTTCGGGGACGTCTACAACGGTAGATCGGCTTCTTAAATACCGTGGTAATGGCAGTGCGGACTCTCAACCATCTCTTGTCCTGGTCTTCGCCATTGTCCCTCCTGCCTCGTCCGTTTCGGTTTCGGCGATCTACCGCATTGACCTTTGCTGAGGTCTTCTTCTCTGATGTTGTGGTCGCGCCAGTTTTTGCTTTGGCACGAGCGCCATCCTCTTCCACCCTGATGTGCTGATGCACTCTCTCCATCAGGGCCTCCATGGTAAGGGGTGGCGTCATGGTGATAGAGTCCCTCAGTCTGTTCCCGACTGGAAGGCCTCTTTTGTATTGCGCGATGGCGAGGTTAGTTGGGCAGTCCCCAATCTGGTTGAATGTCTCCCAGTAGCGACTGTTGTATGACCTCAGGGTCTCCTTGTCGCCCATGTCGATGGAGAGTAGCTGGTCGATCTCCACCGGGGTTTTTGTGTTTGTTCTGAACCGAGTTACAAACGCCTCTGCCAATTGCGCCCAGGAGGCTATGCTGCCCTCTGGAAGTTTTTCAAACCAAGTCAAGCCAAGGTCCCCGAGGCTTGAAGGAAATAGGATGCACATCAAGGCCTCATTCCGCCAGTATACAGCCATGACCTGGCGAAAGTGGCGAAAGTGCGTGTAGGGGTCCGTCTTCCCCTCATACGTTGTGAATTTAGGCTGTAGGAAGCTTTCGGAAGGGGCGCGTTCTCTATTGCCGGGACGAATGGTGAGGTCTGCAGCCTCGCCAATGCCTTGTCCGCTGGTTCGTATGCCGGGCGCGGCATTGGCATTCCAACCTCGACGCTTCCATGCGTCCGAGGAGCCAACCGCTGCAAGGCAGGAACCCTATGTGGATCGCGCGCTCTGGCGTCCTCCTTCCATCGTGCCTTCTCTTCTAACATAGATCGTAGGTCGGACGACCTGGGTAATTCCGTCTGTCTAGACCTCGTCTGGTGCGTATGTGAGGGCCAATAGGTACTTCCCTCAGTGTATGACCTCTCAGATCTCGTTCTCTCAGACCTGGAGTGACGAGTCTTGGAAGATACGGATCGCGTGTCGCCTGTCCTGAGGCTCCTGTTCTCTGGTTGAGAGGGTGTAGAATTCCTACTACGACCCTCTGAGTGGCGAGGGGGCGTCTTCGTGTTGCGCCCCTCTCCTGTCGCCACTTCTTTACCCTTCACCTGGCGCTTTAAGGATTCCATGTCCGCCGCCATCTTACGGATCAATTCGTCTTGTTCTCTGACGCGATCTTCCAAAATTTGAGGATCAATCCTGCGCCTTTGTCTTTCTGGGCTTTGCGAACGAGAGGGATGAGGGCTATTATTTCGCCTTCGACCCCTCGCATCCCTCTTGGAGTTGTGTCTTTGTGGCTCCAGATCTGCCATGGGAGCGACCAAGGGTAGGCCTTCTCGCCTTGCACCCCCATCTGGAGTTTGTCCGTCGACGACGGACTGAGGTAACTCTTCATTGTTCGCCATTGATGTTCGAGAGAACGCTTGATCAAGAGGTTGTTCTTGTCTATTTTCCCACAGACGGCGCCAATTGTACGGGAAAGGAATACACATTCTCGTATAATCCTGTTGATCAAGTCTGCGTTACTCTGTACGTCGTCGTTCTACTACTTGTAAACACAAACGTGAGCTGGCCGGCGGGTGTGTGCCGGAAACCTCTCCGATGCCTAAGTCAGTAAGCAAGACAAGAAGGCAAAAGCTCTATGTATTCAGGGAGCAAAAGTTGCATTACCTCCTCATAGGTGATATTAGTGAGCTTTTATAGGTTTCGCTTGGCACAATCTTGGTAGGACTCTTATTCCTCCATGTGCAGAGTCCTTCTAAGATTACTCCTCCTTGCGTAGAGTCCTCCTTGGATTCATACTCCTGGAAGATAATGCTTATCCTCCAACACCCCCCTCACTACTTAAACCAAGTGAGATGGTCCTTCCACGGCCGAACTACCATACGACCGGAGTAACACTGCCGTACTGAATAGGCAAGTCTGGCCGAACCAACTCTTAGTTCGGCTCTAACATTCCTTACTTATAGTCCGGTTTCACATGCCAAGACCGGACTATCCATAGAAGCGTCCGACCGAACTACCATAAACGGTCTAGAAGGTGTTACTCTTGTACTCCGGTTTAGAAGACGAATCGAGTAACGAACCGGGTTACACCGTGCTCATCTGTCAACCGAACTACCGCAATACTCCTTAGACCAGAGTACGCACTCCAGTCACGTTTGGGCTTACCTCGGTCCAACTCTAGCTCGGCCCAATTTATTAATATAAATTACCCTCTCAGTACACATTAAAATAAATAAATATTTACCCTAAAAATAAAATTAAGAAAATTTTTAAATATTTAAAAATAATAATTCCAAAAAATTTTTAAATACAACTCAAATATTTTTTCAAAATTTATAACCAAACAAATTTTCTCTTTTAAAACTCATAACTCAAAATAAAACTTCACACTCAAATCATGATTTTAAAAGACAAAATAAAAAATATTTTCTTGAATTTTTTTTAAATAGAATTTTGAAAAGAGTTGGTTTTGAGATTTGAATTGTGTGTTTAGTTAGGAGTTTTGAAAATAAATTTTGAATTGAGTTTTAAATAATTTTGAATTGTGTGCTTGGTTATGAATTTTAAAAAGAATTTTAAATTTTTTTGATTGAAATTATTCCAAAACTAAACCAAACGCAGACTAAAGTTGTTATTTGATAACAAAAAATTTAGTTAACTTTTTGAAGGTATGACTTTTTTAGTTTAGGATTAAAAAAATTGTTTGATTTGACTTTTATAATTTTTGTAAGAAAAAAAAATAAAATAATTATAATTTAAATATAATATAATATTTTTATTTCATTAAGTTTTAATCTATTTTATTTTTTAATAATTAATTTAATTGTAATTCAATGTAATCCAACCCATTCTACGTAGCCAAACGAAACCTAAAATAGAGTCTTGCTTGATTGGATTCTTAGGGCTCGTTGGGGAAGGGAGGGTTTGGGTTTTTTGACTAAAATAGTCACAAAAAAATAAAATAAATTTTTTAACCTAATAAGATAAAATATCGCATCTAACTCATAATTATTATATTATTTATCTCACAAAAAAGTCATAAAAACTAAAAACCCTTCACAAACGAGACTTTTTAACCTCAGACTAAAATAGTTAAAAAGTCAAAAAATTAAAAAATCAACTCACTTTTCAAGCAAACCGTAGAGGTCCACCAGCCAAAACCTGCCCCACCTCCACAAAAAATATATGTAATTTATTATTTTTCTTTTTCATATAGCTTTCATTTTTAGAATTTATTCAAAATTTAATGTATATTTAAATTGTTTACTGTGAGATGATCTTTGATTACATATTTTGAATAGATTAACCCAATCTACTCGTAGCCAAACGAAACCTAAAATAGAACCCTTGATTGGATTCTTAAAGGTCCACCAGCCAAAAGGCGGCCCCACCTAAAAATATATGTGATTATTATTATTTCTCTTTTTCATAAAGTTTTCATTTTCAGAATTTATTTAAAATTTTAAATTTTTAATGTAGGTTTAAATTGTTTATTGTGAAGTATAAATGAATCTTAACCTTTGATTACATATTTCGAATAGGTTCTTGATTTTTTTTTTTTTTAATTTGTAGAACTATGGTTTCCTTTTTGGCCATCCAAAAAAGGGTTGGAAGTCACTCTTATTTTGGAAACAGTAATAATTCAGACCACTAATTTTAGTATTCTAATGGAGTACTAATGATATGGCAATAAAAAAATAAAATAAAATAACAACAAATCAAGATCAAAACATCACATCACTATGGGTGGAGTCCACTCCCAACTCATTAGAGCTATCTTTAGAGCTCAAAAATTAGAGCTCCAAAGTATTTTTCTTTTGGAAAACAATAATGATTTAGACCACTAATTTTGATGCTCTAATGGAGCACTAATGACATGGCAATAAACAAAAAAAAATAAAATAAAAACAAATCAAGATCAAAACATCACATCACTGTGGGTGGAGTCCACTGCCAACTCATTAGAGCTATCTTTAGAGTTCAAAAATTAAAGCTCCAAAGTATTTTTCTTTTGGAAAACAGCAATGATTCAGACCACTAATTTTGGTGCTCTAATGGAGCACTAATGACATGGCAATAAACAAATAAAATAAAATAAAAACAAACCAAGATCAAAACATCACATCACTGTAGGTGGAGTCCACTGTCAACTCATTAGAGCTATCTTTAGAACTCAAAAATTAGAGCTCCAAAGCATTTTTCTTTTGAAAAACAGCAATAATTCAGACCACTAATTTTGGTGCTTCAATGGAACACTAATGACATGGCAATAAACAAAAATAAAATAAAATAAAAACAAACCAAAATTAAAATATCACATCACTGTAGGTGAAGTCCACTGCCAACTCACTTTTTTTTCTCTTAAAAAAAATAAAAAATAATTTTTAATTATCTTCTCACAACACCTTTATATAATACAAAATGAAGTACTGGAAATCACTTTTGTAGATGTGATTATGGCCCTCTTTTTTCCTTTCTTTTTTTTGTTTAATTCGTAGAAGTACGTTTCCCTTTTGACCGTACGAAAAAGGGTTGGAAGTCACTAATTTCTATACTACAAAATGAAGTATTAGAAATCACTTTTGTAGATGTGATTATGGGCTTTTGGAAGAAAAAATAAAAATAAAAAAAATAAAAAAAAATCAAAACTCATGTTTTAATTTATTTTAAATTATATTATGTTAGAATTATTTATTTTGATGATTTATTTAATTATATTTTTTATTTATTTAAAAGAGAAAAATAGAATCTAAAATTTATTTTGATAATTTATTTAATTATGTTTTAATTTATTTGAAAGAGAAAAATAGAATTTAAAATTTATTTTGATGATTTATTTAATTATATTTTAATTTATTTGAAAAATAAAAATATAATCCAATATTTATTTTGATGATTTATTTAATTATGTTTTAATTTATTTGAAAGAGAAAAATAGAATTAAAATTTATTTTGTCCCATTATTTCTCACATAAACTTTTATCCTAAATATTGTTTAAATGTATTTAATATTTGCTTAAATCAGGAATTCATTTCAACCCAAAAATAATGCCCAAATCAGAGATTCAAACAGCCAAAAACAAATGTTTAAACAGCCCAACACAGCAGCAGGTCAAAAGGTTCAAGTGAAAGATATTCAAATTAGTAATAATGAAGTAGAAAATATTCAAATGAATACAACGGTTATAAACGACTATAAATTCAAATGAATACAACGGCTATAAGCGGTTATAAACGGCTATAAGTTTCATTATATATACCAAAGTCTCTAAAGTAAACAAGTTACAAAAACTAGAAAATATTTTTTGATTTATAATCACTCACATCTATTCTCTGAAAAATTCTCTGAAAAATGTTCTTCATTTTTTTGTTTACATCCTCTTTCAAAAATTATACACTGAGACGTATAGCTTTAAGCCCATCTTTCCTGTGTGAGGTTTACAGAAAAATCAGAATTTCATTTTTATATCTATCTTTGAGAGATAATTCTTGTAACTTTCTATGAAAGCGAAAATACCTTCTTTTCAACCTTATAAGAGTGTAATACACTCAGTGTTCTTGACTTAGAAAGTCTGTGTAAAATTCGTGGAAGATTGCTTCATTTGTAAAGAGGTTGCTAGCACTCCCGTGAAGCTAGAGTATAGTGGAAAATCTCAAGCGAAACTTGAGGAGTGGACGTAAGCCGAGTTGAAACCGAACCACTATAAATTTGTTTGCCTCTCTCTCCCTTATCTCTTTATGTTATTTAAATTTAAATTGTTGTAGCTATATTTCACATTTTCACTGTGTTAAAATCATTAACTGACATAGTTATTAAAACACTTGTTTTAATTATTTTTATTTCATTAACTATATTTATTTATTGTGCTAGTCATAATTTTTATTAGAGTATTATTAATTTTTAATTGTAAAAGCCTAATTCACCCCCTCCTAAGTTGTCTTTTGGGTAACAATTGGTATCAGAACTTAAACTCTTGTTTGAGATTTAACCATCTGAGAGTTTCGATCTATGGCAATCTTAGCTAGTACTACTGAAGGACAAGCCACCAATAGGCCACCACTATTTGATAGAAATAACTATAGTCATTGGAAAGATAAGATGACCCTATACCTTCAAGCCACTGATAATGCCATGTGAATTATTGTCACCAAAGATCAAAAAATTCCTACTAAATTAGTAGACAATATTAGTGTACCTAAAACAAAAGATGAATGTGATGAGAGGGATCACAAATTATTGCAAGTCAATGCTAAAGCCAAACTCACTCTTATTTTGTGGATTAGACTCTAAGGAGTATAATAGAATTTTAAGTTGTGATTCGGTAAAAGAAATTTGGGACAAACTAGAGGTAACGTATGAAGGTACAAACCAAGTGAAGAAATCTCGTATTGATATACTTGTTCATAGTTATGAATTGTTTAAATTGAATTTTGATGAATCTATTTCAAGTATGTGTACTAGATTTACTGAAATTATAAACTCTTTGAAATCTTTTGGTAAAATTTTTACTAACAGTGAGTTTGTGAGAAAAATTCTTAGGTGTTTACTAAAGAATTGGGAAGTAAAGGTCACCGCTATTATAGAAGCCAAAGATTTCTCCACACTTGGATTCGATGAGCTTATAGGTTCCCTTATGATTCATGAGATTACCATGAAAGGACACGAAGATGTTGAAAACAAAAAGAAAAGTGGAATTGCATTCAAAGCCTCATCAAAATGAAGAAGAACATGAAAATTCCAGTGAAGATGAAAGCTATGCCATGTTTAGTAAAAATCTCAAAAAGCATTTCAAAAAAAAAAAACAATTATGGAGGAAGAAGACTTTTCAAAAATGAGTACAACAAAGATAAAAGAAAGAACCTATTAGTTGCTATGAGTGCAAAAATCATGGACATATGAAGATGGATTGTCCAAAATTGAAAAACCATGAAAAAGACTACAAAAGAAACAAGAAGGCCACGGTAGCAGCTTGGGAAGAAAGTGAAGATGAAAGCTCAAGTGATGAAATTGAAAATGAAGTCACCAACTTGTGTCTCATGGTTCTTGAAGACGAAGATTCTACTCAAAATGAGGTAACTATTCTTTATGAAGAACTTGAAAGTGCATTCCATGAACTATAAGATGAATTTAAAAAAGTTTGTGCCAAAAATAATGTGTTAAAAAAATTTATTGTATCTTTATCTAGTAATGTAGAAGAATTAAAGAAATAAAAAATTGTTTTGAAAAATGATTTTGACACCATCTCTAATGAGAAAATTGCTTCAAAAAACAGTGTTGATAATTTAACAAAACACTTGAAAATTTTATAAAAGGTAGAAATAATCTCAACATATTTTTTGAAAATCAAAGACGTGTTTTCGATAAAACGGGCATTGGATATGACCCTATTAAGAAACAAAAGAATCTCAATACAATTTTTGAAAAGACACCTCTCATGACATACCCTCATATTACTTGTCATTATTGTAGAAAAAAAGGCCATTATATATCTTATTGTCCATTCAAAAAGAATATAAACATAGAAATTAAAAAGATTTGGATTATTAAGGGATCTAACAAAACTAACCCAGAAGGACCCAAGAAATTATGGGTACCAAAAACCAACATTTGATTGTCATCTTATAGGTTTGCTTTAAGTCTAAAGCTAAAGAAGGGAAGTGGTACCCTGATAGTGGATGTTCCAAACACATGACCGGAGATAAATCATTATTTACTAAACTATCATCGAAAGATTGATGATTTATTACTTTTGGAGACAACAAGAAAGGAAAAATCATCGGTATTGGTAGTATCGGTATTTTTTCTAACCCTTCTATTGAAAATGTTTTACTTGCTGATGGACTTAAGCATAACTTACTTAGTATTAGTCAATTATATGATAAAGGTAATCGAGTTATTTTTGATAAATCACATTGCACAATTGAAAGTATAAATTATCATAAAACTTTATTCGTTGGTAATCGCCATGATAATGTTTATATTTTTCATCTTAAGGATCTCTATGCTAGTGATATTAAATGTTTATATGTTAATAATGAAAATAGTTGGTTATGGCATAGAAGACTTGGTCATACTCATATGGATTTAATTGCTAAACTTTTGAGAAAGGATTTGGTCATTAAACTTCCAAAAACTAAATTTGAAAAAGATCATCTTTGTAGTACTTGTCAACATGGAAAATAAACTAAAACATTATTTAAATCAAAATCTCATATTTCCACAACTAGACCTTTACAACTATTGCATATGGATTTATTTGGTCCCTCAAGGACATCTAATATAGGTGGTAAACATTATTGTCTTCTTATAGTTGATGATTATTCAAGATTTACATGGGTTATGTTTTTAGCACACAAAGATGAAACATTTTCTTCTTTCACAAAACTCTGTCGTAGAATTCAAAATGAAAAAGGCTTTATTATTACTAATATTCGAACCGACCATGGTAGAAAACTTGAAAATGAGATATTTGAATTGTTTTGTGATGATCATGGTATTGGACATAATTTTTTAACACCTAGAACCCCTCAACAAAATTGTATAGTAGAAAGAAAGAATAGAACTTTAGAAGAGATGAGCAAAACAATGTTTTGTGAAAAAAATCTTCCTAAATATTTTTGGGCCGAAGTCGTTCACACCGCATGCTATATTTTAAATCGTGCATTAATTAGACCTATTATCAAAAAGATTCTTTATGAACTTTGGCATGATAGAAAGCCCAATATTAGTCACTTGTATGTTTTTTGTTGTAAATGTTTGTGCATAATAATGGTAAGGATAACTTAGATAAAGTTGATTCAAAATCTGATGAAACAATTTTTTTTGACTATTCCTTAACTAGCAAAGCTTATCGTGTTTTTAATAAAAGAACTCTTGCTGTGAAAAAATCAATACATGTGGCATTTGATGAAACTAGCATCTCTGCTCAAAAGTAAATTGTTAGTGATAACATAGGTTTTGGAACCAAATGTAGAAGATTCAAGTATCTACAAAGAAGAGAACCAACCATATAAGTTGAACAAAGAGATTAAACAACCTATTCTTCCACCTTAAGAAGAAGGAGGAAATAATGATGATTTGTCAAGAGAATGGAAGTTTGTTTATAATCGCCCTAAGGATTTAATCTTAGGTGACCCTACAAAAGGTATCGAAACTCACTCTTTACTTAGAAACATTTGTAGTAACTTGGCTTTTCTCTCACAAATTGAGCCTAAAAACTTTCAAGAAGCTGAATTCAATGAACATTAGATGATAGCTATGCATGAAGAGCTTAACCAATTTGAGAGAAACAAAGTGTGGGAACTTGTGCCAAAACCTAAAGATCATACCATTATCGGTACCAAATGGATCTTTCGAAACAAGCTTGATGAATCCGGCACAATTGTAAGAAACAAGGCTAGACTTGTTGCACAAGGCTACAATCAAGAAGAATGTATTGATTTCTATAAAACCTTTGTTCCGGTTACTAGATTAGAAACGATTCGCATGTTACTTGCATTTGCATGTTTTAGAGATTTCAAAATTTATCAAATGAATGTAAAAATTGCATTTCTGAATGGTTTTATAAATGAGGAAGTTTATGTTAAACAACCCCCATGTGTTTGAAGATCATGCTTTTCCAAATCATGTTTTTAAACTATCAAAAGTTTTATATGGTTTGAAACAAGTACCTCGTGCATGGTATGAACGATTGAGTAAATTTTTGATTGAAAATAATTTTTCTAGAGAAACGATTGACACAACACTTTTTGTGAAAACTAAAAATGATGATTTACTTATTGTGCAAATATATGTGGATGACATTATATTTAGTGTTACTAATGAAATCTTGTGTCAGGAATTTGCTAAGTGTATGCAAGTTGAGTTTGAGATGAGCATGATAGGGGAACTAAATTATTTCCTTGGGGTTTCAAATCAAACAATGTAAGGAAGGAATTTTTATTAACGAAGCGAAGTACACAAAAGAACTACTCAAAAAGTTTGGTATATATGACTCAAAAATAGCTGGAACACCTATGAGCACATCCATTAAGCTAGACAATGATGAAAAAGGTTAATCCATTGATCAAACAAAATATCAAGGTATGATCGGCTCACTTATTTATTTAATTGCAAGTAGACCCGATATTATGTTTAGTGTTTGTATGTGTGCTAGATATCAATAAAATCCTAAGAAATCATATCTCAGTGCTGTTAAAAGAATTTTTAGATATCTTATTGGCACTTAAAATTTGGGATTGTTTTATCCTAGAGGTGTTGCATTTGATTTAATTAGTTACTCGGATGCCGACTTTGCCAGATGCAAACTTGATAGAAAAAACACCAGTAGCACTTGTCACTTTCTTGATAACACATTAGTATCTTGGTTTAGCAAAAAGTAAAATTTTGTTGCTTTATCAATGGTCGAAACTGAATATATAGCTTCCGAAAGTTGTTGTGCCAAAATACTTTGGATGAAACAATAATTTGAGGACTTTGATTTGTATTATGATCAAATTCCTATTAAATGTAATAATATTAGTGCCATCAGTTTAAGCAAAAATTCGGTTTAACACTCACGAACAAAACATATTAAAATTCGACATCATTTTTTGAGAGATCATGTTCAAAAGGGGGGTGTTGTACTTGAATTTGTAAACACTGACAAGCAATTGGCGGATATTTTCACAAAATCCCTAAGCGAGGACCGCTTCAATTTTATTCGTGGCGAGCTTGGAATGTCGATTCCTACTTAAAAAGTTTTGTTATGACTGTGAAACTTGAATTTTTGTTAAAATGATATATATGTATTGCTACATTGATATGGAAACATTTATATTAGTTGAATGCTCTCACATCCTTCATACATTTATTCTCCTTAACAGTTTGCTATTCTCAACTGTGTAATTTTTTTGGGATTTTGCATCTTAAGGTAAAATTAACTCTCATACATTGATTTTTTTTAAACCCTCATGGTATTTTTTTTTTTTGCATTTCCATTTCAGCAACACCAACGTCCCATTAAGTTTAATTTCTGCTGGTATTATTTTATTTTAATTTAATTTATTTTTTTATTTTGCTATTAGGCTTAATTTTTTATATTTTTATTTTTTTCTCATTATTATTTTTTGTTTGGACTTAATTTTCTTATTTTTTTTTCTGCTTTTTAATTTCATTTTTCAGTACTTAAACATAAAAACAAAAATAAATTAAAATACAAATATTTACATAAAAAAAAACAAACAAAAACACATTTCATTTTTTTTTACAGCCATACGCCGATCAAAATAAACATATTTACATTAAAAAAAAAAATCCTTCATTTTTTTTACGGCCATACGCCGATCTTACTTACTCTCCTCTTTCATCATTTTCTTCCTCTTTTTATTACCTTGGGAGGCCTTTGAAGGCCGTGCCCCCATGCTTTCGTCAAGAGCGACGACTCCCCGCTGACTATCAAAGGACAAGAACGACGTTGCTCCAAATCGAGCCATGGAGGTGGTCTTCCGTTTAAGCTCTTTATTTTCGGCATTTAGTGCGCAAATCTCTACTCGCACATCCTTGTACATACGCTGGAGCAGCGAGAGTTGGACGTTGACCTAGTAGAGCTCACTCGTCCTGTTCTGCAGTTGGTGAGCCAATTTTGTGACTGCAGTCACCGTCTCCATACAGGACGTCAATGTGAAATGATTGGCTTCAATGTTTGATTGAGCTGTCATTATTTGCTCAATCGACATCATAGGAAGGTTAGGAAGAGTAGGAGCCGGGGCACGCGGCCCAGCAGCGCTTGCGGGATCATTCAAGTCCAGAAAGAGAGTAAGGGAACGGGACGAGGCCATGAAGTAGAAGCGAGAGATGTAATCAACAGGAGGGTCATTTTTGGCAGCCTTTCTGCTCTGCTTAATCTCTTTGTTCTATCTCTCTCATGTAGAAGAATAAAGAGATGGTAGCGAATGAGAAAGAAGAAGAAGAAGAGAGTGATTAAGACGAAGATGGAGGAGTAGAAGACAAGAGGGAGAGAGAGCCGAGACCGTTGATTGACCCGCCTCGTTTTTGTAGGTCGGTTGATGCAAAAGCGAGGACGCGTGTCCAACGCGATTTTCGACGGAAAAGAGAGAGGCGCGTGACTAGTATATATATGTATATATATGTTTTGAATTGTATAAATGCCATTTATCACTATCATTTTCCTCCTCCTCCTCTAAATTCTGACCCATATATGATGTTATGTATTATGGTATTATTTTCAAACTAATATGATATTATGTATTCATAGTTTGATATCTTAATCTTATATCATATTGTTGATTAAAGTTTATTTATTACACATGTGCTAAACTATGTATTTAGAAATGAATTCAGGAAGCATGACTTGAGGGGGAGCTTTTCTTACTCCCAAATCAAATCAAAATATCATTGTGTGCCATCATCAAAAAGGGGGAGATTGTTAGACTTATTTATTTTGATGATTTATTTAATTATGTTTTTAATTTATTTGGAAAAGAAAGATAGAATGTAAAATTTATTTTGATGATTTATTTAATTATGTTTTAATTTATTTGAAAGAGAAAAACATAATCCAAAATTTATTTTGATGATTTATTTAATTATATTTTAATTTATTTGAAAAATAAAAATAAAATCCAAAATTTTTTTGATTATTTATTTAATTATGTTTTAAATCAAAAATTTATTTTGATGATTTATTTAAGTATGTTTTAATTTATTTGAAAGAGAAAAATGGAATCAAAAATTTTTTTGTTCTATTATTTCTCACCTAAACTTTTATTCTAAATATTGTTTGAATGTATTTAATATTTGCTTAAATCAGGAGTTCATTTCAACCTAAAAATAATGCCCAAATTCGAACAGCCAAAACAAAGGTTCAAATAACCCAGCACAGCAGCAAGCCAAAAGGTTCAAATAGCCCAACACAGCAGCAAGTCAAAGGGTTCAAGTGGAAGATATTCAAATTAGTAATGATGGAGTGGAAGATATTCAAATAAATACAACGGCTATAAATTCAAATGAATACAACGGCTATAAACGACTATAAATTCAAATGAATACAACAGCTATAAACAGCCATAAATAGCTATAAGTTTTATTAAATATACCAAAGCCTCTAATGTAAACAAGTTACAAAAAAATCAGAAAATATTCTTTGATCTATAATCACTCACATCTATTCTCTGACAAATTCTCTGAGAAGTGTTCTTCAATTTTTTGTTTACATCTTCTTTTAGAAAATTATATACTGAGACGCATAGCTTTAAGCCCATATTTCTTATGTGAGATTTACAGAAAAATCAGAACTTCATTTTTATATCTATCTTTGAGAGATAATTTTTGTAGTTTTCTATGAAAGCGAAAACACATTCTTTTCAACCTTGTAAGAGTGTAACACACTCAGTGTTCTTGATTTAGAAAGTCAGTGTAAAATTCGTGGAGGATTGCTCCATTTGTAAAGAGGTTGCTAGCACCTCCGTGAAGCTAGAGCATAGTGGAAAATCTCAAGTGAAGCTTGAGGAGTGAACGTAGGCGGAGTTGAAACCGAACCACTATAAATTGCTGTAGCTATATTTCACATTTTCACTGTGCTAAAATCATTAACTGATATAGTTGTTAGAACACTTGTTTTAATTATTTTTATTTCATTAACTATATTTATTTATTGTGCTAGTCATAATTTTTATTAGGATGTTATTAATTTTTAATTGTAAAAATCTAATTCACCCTCTTCTTAGGTTTTCTTTTGGGTAACATATTATTTCTCATATAAATTAGTAAAAAAAAGTTTAAAAAGTCAAAAAAAATCATTTTTAACCATTTTCTCAAAACATCCTTATAACATACATTTATATATTATATAATAAAAATGAATTTTCTAACCCACAAGCTTTGTGGGAGTTCCAATATCTCAATCTTAATTTTTAAATTTTTTGATTTAAAAAAAAAAAACAACACTTTTTGAATTCTCCCAACCCACAAGTATTTTTTACTTCTCTCATACATTTTTTATAGCGATCCCGGGTTTACCCCTTATTGTACAGTAATCCAGACATGTGTCCGTGGATGTTAATAGTTGAGCATTGTCTTGTTTACGTCCTTTTCTTTATTGTATTTGAGTTATAGGATGTGTTGGGCAGGTTTGTTTCAGGTTGGTTGTGTTTGGGAACCAAGGGTTGCTGCCCAGAATTTTTGTCCTTCGCTCGAGCGAGGAGTTGGTCGCTTCGGCGGCGTTGAGTTTTGTCACGGTGGGTCGAGCGAGTGGCTTCGGCGGCGATTGCGTCTGGCACTGGACCTGAACACCATGATTTTTGGCTCGAGCGAGCTTTTCTCGCTTCGGCGATCTGGTTGATCTTCGCCGGCGGCGGTTTGTCGCTCGGCGTCGTCTAATTCTGAACTGAAGGGTCGAGCTCTGGCTCGGCGAGCTTTCTTCGCTCGGCGAGCCTGGGTTGTTGGCTCGGCGAGACCTTTTTGGCTCGAGTTAAGGTTTTACGTAATGCAGTCGCTCGGCGACCAAGTCTTCCTTCGGCGAGCCTATTTATATCGATTCGCGGCGATCTAAACTTCACTTTTTCAAAACTTTTATATCTTCAAACCCTAAATTTGAGAGCCTCTCTCTAAACTTGCCTTCTCTAAGAAATCATCTCCTAGGGTGTGAATCTACCCTAAGTGCTTTGTTAAAAAGATAGAGGTGACTTCGGCTTCGATCTAATCTGAAAATATTTGGCTTTGGAGCAAGTTGGGTGTTGGGTCTTCATCTCCTTTTGAGCTCAAACTTTGAGGTAGGGATATCCTACTCCTCTTTATGGATTTTGTCTTTCAATTTTAGCATTTTGATATGTTGGAAGTTGTAGTGTAATTTTGAGAAACTTTGGGCCTTTGTGTAATTCTACAAAAATTGGGGTTTTTATTTATAATGAACCTAGAGGCATGTTTAGTGTAGAAACATGGGATTAATGTTGAAACATTGATGAAAATGGAACCTTAAGGGTTGTAATGTCAATTATGGAAAATGCCCTAATTACATTGATTAATTAATTGATATGATTAATTATGAGGAATGAGGAATTGAAGTGGAAATGTTGATTTAAATATCCATTTTGTGCATTTATTTTCTGTTTAGAAATATCTGCTTTGGGCTATCGGTGGAGGATAGTCTTGATTGTTGTAGACAATGCATGATGATTAGGTAAACTAAAACCAATCATTGAAATGTGTCATTGAGTATGACAGTTGAAGAATACATTAACTTTATGTATTGATTTGTGATGTGTATAATTGTTGTTTATATGCATTGTGTTGTGTTGGAGAAGATAGGGGATGTACTCCACGGTTTAGGGGAAGATAGGGGATGTACCTCTAAACCGGATGTTGTTTGGGAGAAGATAGGGATGGACTCAAGTGAAGCGAGCTCATATGCTTGTCTAGAAACGTGTTGACAGAGCTCATATGCTTGTCTTGGAAATGTGATATAGCTAGTATGCATATCTGTGGAAGTAATGAAATTGTAAGTGGTTAATATGAGTTATTGTCTCATATGAGTTGTGTGGCCAGGTTCTGAGCCATGAATTATAAATTGAGAATTTAATGAAAATGGGGAGTGAATTGAAAATAGACTCGAAAGTCTTGGAATTGTAATGTGTTATGAAAGAGTGTAAAAGTGTTGACCGTCTATCAACCGTTAATCTTTTAGTCATTATTCATAACTGGTTTAGTATATTTCTACTGGGCTGTGGCTCACCCTATATGGGAACATCATTTTCAGGTACAGGCAGCATGCCACCTCCGAGGACATAGCTTGGGAGGCTAGGGTCGGGGCAGATTTTTGTTGTCTTTCTTTTGATGTATTACATGTAAATTCAAGCCAAGGGCTTAATGTGTTAATGAGTTAGTACTTTACCTTTTTGTAACCAAGTGTTAACTTGGAAAGCTGTAAGCCTTTAGGGCATTTGCTTTTGTTGTTAACATGTAATACTTTTGTAAGCAAACTCTGCTAATGGAAGAATGTAGATCTTTTATATATTAATGCATGTCTCTATTGTTGGGTTTTATGTTGTTATTTTGAGGGCGTTACATTTTTAACTTCTCCCATACACTATAATTAATGATGGGATTTTTAAATTATTTTTATAAAAAAATCTAAAAAAATTAATTGTATAATAAAAAAAAATCTAAAATAAATATAAATTCTTATTAAAAAATAACATGTTGTAATTGTGAAAAAAAATTACACTGTAAAAAAATAATTTGTATATTAAAAAATATCTAAAATAAATGTAAATTTTTATTAAAAAATAATAGGTTGCTGTAATGACCCAAATTTTTTTTTTAAATAGCCAATGCATAATTTAATTGAACAAATTTTTGAATTTGATTGTTGTGTAAATTCTGTGTGAAAATAGTTCAGTTTTGTATTTTTTAAAATGAGTCTAGCATGTTGGATAAAAATTTCAAAATTTAATTATGAGTATTTATTTTATGAAAATTTACGCACTGATTGGTGTTCAGTTTAATTTATAGCAAAATTTAAAATTAAGTCTTGGGTGTTTGGATCAAGATTTGAGATAAATTTGTTGGGTCTATTTTGGTATATAATTGGGTCATGTTTGGCTTATGGGTGAGAATTTAATCAAAACCCATGGCTTAGATTTAATTTAATTTGAGTTTGTTTAATGACTCATGTTTAACTGTTTGGTCCTTTTTAATTATGTGATTGGTAATAACCACATTGGGAGTTGTTATTATTTATTATATAGGATTATAATAAATATTTTATAGTTGATTATATGTTGTGTACCATATGGTGAAAAATTATATATTTTTGTAGTGAATAAAATGAGTATATATTTTGTAGTGTACAAAAATTTTATATTTTGTGTTGAGAAAAATTATATCATTTTATAATTTATAATATAAAATTTGAAGATATTATTACAAAATATATTTTAGAGAAACCAATTTTTTTCTTTTGGAAAGCCACGCCACATGGGGTTATCCCCCTTTTTGTAGTGGCCATCATTTCATCTCCATTTCCTTTCCATTTCATTTCATTTTCTTTGGTTTGGTTGAGTAGAGAGCTCCCAACGTCTCTCTCTCTCTCTCATCTTCTTTATTTTTTCATTGTTGGCTCAACCATTGAGTTTAAAATGGGAGTCTTTAGAGTGGGATTTTGCCAAAGTGTTGTACATGAAAGTCGAAGAGCTTGTCGTGATCTTCGCAATGGTGATCTTGGATCCATGATCGGGTGATGTTTGCATTTTCTGATTAGCTTTTCATATTTGAGATAGGAACTTTCTTCATATTTTTACATTAAAGTTATGTTACAGTTATTTTGAGAAAATATATCACTATAAGAGGTATTGCATATATATATATATATATTGATTTTTGTTAGGTAATTTTTGGTAGAATAATTATGTTAGAATATTAAGAAAGTGGTATTTTGAGGTTGATTTGGGAAGACCACCTTGTGTTGAAATTTTGTTGTTAAAAATCTAAAAATTTAATTTTAATAGTTGTATGGATTTTATCTACATCATATTATGATTTTTTTTTAAATGGAGAATTGACTTTGTTTAATTACACTTATCAAAAATTATTTTTAGATGAATTTTTGTTTATCTTTATTGATTTTTTTTTAAGCAAATGAAAATTCAAACAAAAATGTACACATATTTTGTTCAAATTTTTATTTATTTTAAATAATTTTTTAAAAATATTTTTACACAATTTATTTTACTTTTTAAATATATCTTGATTAAGTACATTTAAAAAGTAAAAAGAAAATTAAAATATCCAAAAAAATTAAGGAGAATTTTTTTTTAAAGTCCTTGATATTAATTTTTTATAAGATAAAAGATATACAATATTTTCATAGTAGTTAAGATCTCTCAACATTTTTACATAGAAAATTTGACTCAGATAAATTTTGCCTGACTCTGGAAACTTTTAGTCTCGACACAGAGAAATTTTAATTTTTATAGAGAAATTTCTCCGATTTTACAGAGAAATTTTAAAATTTCTCTAGTATGATCATAAAGAAATTTCATTGAAGGACCTTAACTAATTAAAAAAAAAATACTTTGCACCTCTCCTACTATACAAAGTTGAAAAGGGATGTTTCACTAATTTTTTTTAAAAATTATATAAAAATAATTTTTAAAAAATAAAACCAAACAGACTAAGGGGTTGTTTGGGGTGTACTAAATAAGTATACTTTTTGTCTTTTTAGACTAAAAAATTGAGGTTGAAAATATGGATGTTTGGGTTAACTTTTTAACTTTTTATGAAAAAATGTGTAATAAAAAATTATAAAAATTGATTTGTAGGGAAAAATTCGAATTGGGAGTTGTGCAGCCGTAATTGTTGAATTTTGGTTAATAGTGTTAACTTTTTAACTTTTTGAGTAACTTGTTGACTTTTTGACTTTTTTACAAAGTTTCCAAACTTGGCCTAAAATTGGCACTATTGATCGTGCTGTTCTTTATGTCCTTGAAAGGATCAAGGGACTGGATGCCTAACAATATTAGAATTGGTTATGGTTATGGTTTTCAGAGAATAATTTTTTTAAAATTTTACTTTTTTACTTTTCCTATTTTAATGTTTTTAATGATTTTTTTTAATATTTTAAGCAGTTTTTGTTAATATTTAAACACACTTAACATAAATACACTTAAAAAGTATAATATTTGTGAAAAAAATCTTTAAAAAATATACTAAATACCAAAAAATACAAAACAATACGAAAAATTCAGTACATTTTTCGTATTTTTGTGTATTTATTAATTTTTAAAAATATTTTACTACTTAGAATACATCTAAGTAAGGTATATCTAAAAAAGTAAAAAAAAACATTAAAATTTTAAAAATATTCACTAAAAACAAAAAAAAAAATACGAAAAACAAAAAACTCAATTTTCAAAAAACTTAAATTCAGAAAATTGAAACCAAACATACTTGTTACCCAAAAGACAACCTAAGAAGGGGGTGAATTAAGTTTTTGCAATTAAAATTAATAATATCCTAATAAAAATTATGACTAGTACAATAGATAAATATAATTAATGAAATAAAAATAATTAAAACAAGTGTCTTAACAATTATATCGGTTAATGATTTTAGCACAATAAAAATGTGAAATATAGCTATGGTAATTTAAAATAAAATAAAGAGATAAGGAAGAGAGAGGCAAACAAATTTATAGTGGTTCGGCTTCAACTCAACCTACGTCCACTCCTCAAGCTTCACTTGAGATTTTCCACTATCTTCTAGCTTCACAGGAGTGCTACCAATTTCTTTACAAATGGAGCAATCCTCCACGGATTTCACACAAACTTTACAAGCGCAAACCTTTGCAAATATTAGATGATTCACAATCACTCTCAAGATTTCAAGAATATAGTGTTTGCAACACTTTTACTAGATGAAAAGGTATTTTTGCTTTCAAAGAAAGCTTAAAATAGATATCTCTCAAAGATAGATATATAACATGAAGCTTTGATTTTTCTGTAAATCTCATACAGGAAAGATGGGCTTAAAGCTATAAGGCTCAGTGTATAATTTCTGAGAATAGATGTGAGTGATTATAGATCGAAGAATATTTTCAGGTTTTTTGAACCTTGTTTACATTAGAGGTTTTGGTATATATAATGAAAATTATAACCGTTTATAGCCGTTGTATTCATTTGAATTTATAGCCGTTTATAGCCTTTGTACTTCTATCATTACCAATTTGAATATCTTCTACTCCATCATTACAAATTTGAATATCTTCCACTTGAACCTTTTGAACTGCTGTTGTGCTGAGCTGTTTGAACCTCTATTTTGGACTGTTTGAACTCCTGATTTAATCAAATATTAAATACATTCTAACAATATTTAGGATAAAGGTTTAGGTGAGAAATAATGGGATAAAATAAATTTTGATTCTATTTTTCTTTTTCAAATAAATTAAAATATAATCATCAAAATAAATTTTAGATTTTATTTTTCTCTTTCAAATAAATTAAAACATAATTAAATAAATCATCAAAATAAATAAGTCTAACAATCTCCCCCTTTTTGATGATGGCACATATAGCGATCCCGGGTTTACCCCTTGTTGTATAGTGATCCGGACATGTGTCCGTGGATGTTGGTAGTGGATTGTTGTCTTGTTTACTTCCTTTCATATATTGTATTTGAGTTATAGAATGTGTTGGGCAGGTTTGTTTCAGGTTGGTTGTGTTTGGGGACCAAGGGTTGCTGCCCAGAATTTTTGTCCTTCGCTCGAGCGAGGAGTTGGTCGCTCGAGCGAGATTTGAGTTTTGTGTCTGGTGGGTCGAGCCAGAGTGGCTTCGCTCGAGCGAGCAACTGCGTCTGGTACTGGACCTGAACACCATGACTTCTGGCTCGAGCGAGCTTTTCTTCGCTCGAGCGATCTGGTTCGGTCTTCGCTCGAGCGAGCAGTTTGTCGCTTCGGCGTCGTCTAGTTGCGAACTGAAGGTCGAGCTCTGGCTCGAAGCGAGCTTCTCTTCGCTCGGCGAGCCTTGGGTTGTTGGCTCGGCGAGACCTTCTTGGATCGAGCTAGGGTTTTCGTGTCTGTCGCCGGCGACCAAGTCTTCGCCGAGCTAGCTTTGTTTATATCGGTCTGCGGCAATGTGAGTTTTAAGTTAGATTTTTATAACTTTTGTCCAAATCTTCAAGATCTGAGCTTCTCTCTCTAACTTTACACTCTCTAAGGTTTGATCTATCTAGGATCATTTCCTTCCCATCTTGCTTTGTTAAAAAGGTAGAGGTTGTCGAGGGCTTCGATTTAATCTGAAAAAGTCGGTGTTTGGAGCACTTTGATTCTTGGGTTTTCATCTCCTTTTGAGCTCAAACCTTGAGGTAGGGATATCCTACTCCTCTTTATGGATTCTGTCTTTGAATTTTGACATTTTGATGTGTTGGGGATAGTTGTGTAATTTCGAGAAAGTTTGGGGCTTTTATGCAATTTTATAAAAGTTTGGGGTTTTGTTTTAAATAAGCCAATATGTATGTTTAGTACATGGAAATGAGATTAATGTGGAATCATTGATGAAAATGGAGCCTTTAGGGTTGAATGTTAATTATGGAAAATGCTATAATTATATTGTTTAATTAATTGGGTTAATTAATTGTGGAATTGAGATGTTGATTACATATCCATTGTGCATTTATTTTCTGTTTAGAAATATCTGCTTTGGGCTATCGGTGGAGGATAGTCTTGATTGTTGTAGACACTGCATGATGATTAGGCAAACTAAAACCAATCATTGAACTGTGTCATTGAGTATGACAGTTGAAGAATACATTCACTTTATGTATTGATTTGTGATGTATATAGTTATTGTTTATATGCATTGTGTTGTGTTGGAGAAGATAGGGGATGTACTCCACGGTTTAGGGGAAGATAGGGGATGTATCTCTAAACCGGATGATGTTTGGGAGAAGATAGGGGATGGACTCCGTGGATATAGCTCATATGCTTATCTAGAAGTGTGTTGGCAGAGCTCATATGCTTGTCTTGGAAATGTGATATAGCTAATATGCTTATCTGTGGAAGTAATGAAATTGAAAGTGGTTAATATGAGTTATTGTCTCATATGAATTGCTTGGCCAGGTTCTGAGCCATGAATGATGAATTGAGAATTTAATGAAAATGGAGAGCGAATTGAACATAGACTTGAAAGTCTTGGAACTGTAATGTGTTATGAAAGAGGGTGAAAGTGTTGACCAACTATCAACTGTTAATCTTTTAGTCATTATTCATGACTGGTTTAGTATATTTCTACTGGGCTGTGGCTCACCCTATATGGGAACATCATTTTCAGGTACAGGCAGCATGCCACCTCCAAGGACATAGCTTGGGAGGCTAGGGGCGGGGCAGACTTTTATTGTCTTTTTTTGATATATTACATGTAAATTCAAGCCAAGGGCTTAATATGTAAATGAGTTAGCACTCTATCTTTTTGTAACCAAGTGTTAACTTGGAAAGCTGTAAGCCCTTAGGGCATTTGCTTTTGTCGTTAACATGTAATACTTATGTTATGAAAATGTGTTAAATAGAAGAATCTGGATCTTTTGTATATAAATGCATGTCTATATTGTTGGGTTTTATGTTGTTATTTTGAGGGCGTTACAGCACACAATGATGTTTTGATTTGATTTAGGAGTAAGAAAGGCTCCTCATCAAGTCATACTTCCTGAATTCATTTCTAAATACATTGGTTAGCACATGTGGAATAAAGAAGCTTTAATTGGAGACATGATATGAGACTAAGATATCAAATTATAAATACATAATCATCATATTAGTTTTCAAAGAATACCATAATTTGAAAATAATACCATAATACATAATATCATATAATTTCTTCCCCTGTGACATTATCAAAAGGAAATCATGGGTCAGAATCTGGAGGAGGAGGAGGAAAATGATAGTGATGAATGGCATCAAAAAATAGATAATCAAAACATAGATATACATATATGCATACACATATAACTCTCCCGCGTTTCTCTCGTTTTTCGCAAAATGCGGTTGCCACACAGCTTGGCTTTTGCTTCATTGGCCGACAAAAGCAGTTTTCCTCAACTGCCGCTCACCTCAACTATCTTTTCCTCCTTGTCTTCTTCTCTTCAGCCTTCTTCTTAATCACACTCGTCTGCTTCTTCTTCTTCTTCTTCTTCACCTCACTCTCTTCTATCTCTTCTTCATCACTCTATTCGATCTTCGTCTTTCTCGAGAGACAGACAGAGGGACTGAGTAGAGCAGAAAGGCTGCCAAAAACTACCCTCCTTGCGATTACACCTCGTTATGTGACCACATGGCCTCGTCCTGTCCGCTTACTCTCTTTCCGGACTTGAATGATCCTATAAACGCTGCTGGCCGAGTGCCTTGGCTCCTACTCTTCCCAACCTTTCTATGATGTCTATTGAGCAAATAATGGTAGCTCAATCAGACACTGAAACCAATCATTTTACACTGACGTCCTGTATGGAGACGGTGACGGCAGTCACAAAATTGGCTCACCGATTGCAAAACAGGACAAGTGAGCTCTATCAGGTCAACGCCAACTCTCTCTACTCCAGCACATGTATAAGGATGCGCGAGCAGAAATAGGCGCACTGAAGGCCGAAAATAAAGAGTTTAAATGAAAGACCGCCTCTATGGCCTGATTTAGAGCAACGTTGTTCTTAGCTTTTGATAGTCAGTAGGGAGTCGTCGCTCTTGACGAAAGCATGGGAGCAAGGGCGTCAAGGGTCGCCGAAGGTGATAAAAAGAAGAAGAAAACGATGGAAGAGGAGAGTAAGTAAGATCGACGTATGGTCGGAAAAAAATAAAGATTTTTTTTTATATTTATTTTGATCGGCGTGTGGCTGTAAAAAAAATGAAGGGCGTTTTTTTTTATGTTTATTTTGATTTGTTTTTTTTTTAATGTTTAAGTACTGAAAAATGAAATTAAAAAGCAAAAAAAGAAAAAGAAAATTAAGCCAAAACAAAAAATAATAATAAGAAAAAAATAAAAATAAAAATAAATTAAGCCTAATAGCAAAATAAAAAAAATAAAATAATACCAACAGAAATTAAATTTAATGAGACATTGGTGTTGCTGGAATGGTAATGTAAAAAAAAAAAAAAATACCATGAGGGTTTAAAAAAATCAATGTATGCAAATTAATTTTACCTCAAGATGTAGAACCAAAAAAAAAATTACATAGTTGAAAATAGCAAACTGTTAAGGAGAATAAATGTATGAAGGACTTGAGAGTATTTAATTGATATAAATGTTTTCATATTAATGCAGCAATACACATATATCATTTTAACAAAAATTCAAGTTTCACAGTCATAACAAAACTTTTTAAGTAGAAATCGACATTCCAAGCTTGCCACGAATAAATTTGAAGCGATCCTCATTTAGGGATTTTGTGAAAATATCCGTCACTTGCTTGTCGGTGTTTACAAATTCAAGTACAATATTCCCTTTTTGAACATGATCTCTTAAAAAATGATGTTAAATTTTAATATGTTTTATTCGTAAGTGTTGAACCGGATTTTTGCTTAAATTGATGGCACTAGTATTATCACATTTAATAGGGATATTATCATAATGCAAATCAAAGTCTTTCAATTGTTGTTTCATTCAAAGTATTCGAGTACAACAACTTCCGGAAGCTATATATTCAGCTTCGGTCGTTGATAAAGCAATCGAATTTTACTTTTTGCTAAACCAAGATACTAATGAGTTACCAAGAAAGTGACAAGTGCCACTGGTGCTTTTTCTATCAAGTTTGCAACCGGCAAAGTCGGCATCCGAGTAACTAATTAAATCAAATACAACACCTCTAGGATAAAACAGTCCCAAATTGAGTATCAACAAGTTATCTAAATTTTTTTTTAATAGCACTGAGATGTATTCCTTAGGATTTGATTGATATCTAGTACACATAAAAACACTAAACATAATATTAGGTCTCCTTGTAGTTAAATAAAGAAGTGAGCCGATCATACCTCGATATTTTGTTTGATCAATGGACTTACCTTTTTCATCATTGTCTAGCTTAATGGATGTGCTCATAGGTGTTCCAGCTATTTTTAAATCATACATACCAAACTTTTTGAGTAGTTCTTTTGTGTACGTAGCTTGGTTGATAAAAATTCTTTCCTTACATTGTTTGATTTAAAACCCAAGGAAATAATTTAGCTCTCCTATCATGCTCATCTCAAAACAATTCAAATTTCTCATTTTCAAGTTCTCTACCATGGTCGGTTCGAATGTTAGTAATAAGACAGCCTTTTTTATTTTGAATTCTACGACAGAGTTTTGTGAAAGAAGAAAATGTTTCATCTTTGTGTGCTAGAAAATAACCCATGTAAATCTTGAATAATCATCAATTATAACAAGACAATAATGTTTACCACCTAGATTAGATGTCCTTGAGGGACCAAATAAATCCATATGCAATAGTTGTAAAGGTCTAGTTATAGAAATATGAGATTTTGATTTAAACGATATTTTAGTTTGTTTTTCTTGTTGACAAGCACTACAAAGATAATCTTTTTCAAATTTAATTATTGGAAGTTCAATGACCAAATTCTTTCTCAAAAGTTTAGCAATTAAATCCATATGAGCATGATCAAGTCTTCCATGCCATAACCAACTATTTTCATTATTAACATATAAACATTTAACATCACTAGTATAGAGATCATTAAGATAAAAAACATAAACATTATCATGGCGATTACCAACGAATAAAGCTTTATGATCATTTGTGCTTTCAATTGTGCAATATGATTTATCAAAAATAATTCGATTACCTTTATCACATAATTGACTAATACTAAGTAGGTTATGCTTAAGTCCATCAACAAGTAAAACATTTTCGATAGAAGGGTTAGGAGAAATACCGATGCTACAATACCGATGATTTTTCTTTTCTTGTTGTCTCCAAAAATAACAAGGTCTCCATCTTCGGATGACAGTGTAGTAAAGAAGGATTTATCTCTAGTCATGTGTCTGGAACATTCACTATCAAGGTACCACTTCCCTTCTTTAGCTTTGGACTTAAGGTAAACCTACAAGATGACAATCAAGTGTTGGTTTTTGATACCCATAGTTTCTTGGGTCATTTTTGGTTAGTTTTGTTAGATCCCTTAATAATCTAAATCTTTTTAATTCCCATGTTATATTATTTTTGAATGGACAATAAAATATATAATGACCTTTCTTTCTACAATAATGACAAGTAATATGAGGGTGTGTCATGAGATGTGCCTTTTCAAAAATTGTATTGAGATTCTTTTGTTATCCAATGCCCGCTTTATCGAAAACACATCTTTGATTTCCAAGAAGCATGTTGAGATTATTTCTACCTTTTACAAAATTTTCAAGTGTTTTTGTTAAACCATCAACATTGTTTTTTAAAGCAGTTTTCTCATTACAGATGGTGTCAAAATTATTTTTCAAAATAAATTTTTCTTTCTTTAATTCTTCTACATTACTATACAAAGATGCAACAGATTTTTTTAACACATTATTTTTGGCACAAACTTTTCTAAATTCATCTTTTAGTTCATGGAATGCACTTTCAAGTTCTTCATAAAGAGTAGTTACCTCATCTTGAGTAGAATCTTCATCTTCAAGAGCCATGAGACACAAGTTGGCTACTTCATTTTTAATTTCATCACTTGAGCTTTCATCTTCACTTTCTCCCCAAGCTGCTACCATGGCCTTCTTGTTTCTTTTGTAGTCTTTTTAATGATTTTTTAATTTTGGACAATCCATCTTCATATGTCTAGGATTTTTGTACTCATAGCAAATAATAGGTTCTTTCTTATTATCTTTGTTGTACTCCTTTTTGAAAAGTCTTCTTCCTCCATAATTGTTTTTTTTGAAATGCTTTTTGAGATTTCTACTAAATATGGCATACCTTTCATTCTCACTAGAGTTTTTATGTTCTTCTTCATTTGATGATGCTTTGAATGCAATTCCACTTTTCTTCAACATTCTCATGTCCTTTTATGGTGATCTTATGAGTCATAAGGGAACCCATAAGCTCATCCAATCCAAGTGTGGAGAGATCTTTGGCTTCTATAATGGCGGTGACCTTTGCTTCCCAATTCTTTAGTAGACACTTGAGAATTTTTCTTACCAACTCACTGTTAGTATAAATTTTGTTAAGAGATTTCAAAGAGTTTACAATTTCAGTAAATTTAGTAAATATACTTGAAATAGATTCATCAAAATTCATTTTAAACAATTCAAAATTATGAACAAGCATATTAATACGAGATTTCTTCACTTGGTTTGTACCTTCATATGTTACCTCAAGTTTGTCCCAAATTTCTTCTGCCAAATCACAACTTGAAATTCTATTATACTGCTTAGAGTAGTTTGGCTTTGGCATTGACTTGCAATAATTTATGATCTTTCTCGTCACATTCATCTTCAGTTTTAAGTACATTAATATTGTCTACTAATTTGGTAGGAATTTTTGAACCTTTGGTGACAATAATCCACATGGCATAGTCAGTGGCTTGTAGATATAGGGTCATCTTATCCTTCCAATGACTATAGTTGTTTTCGTCAAACAATAGTGGCCTATTTGTGGCTTGTTCTTCAGCTAAGGTTGTCATGGATCGAAACTCCTAGATGGTTAAATCTAAAACAAGAGTCTAGCCTCTGATACCAATTGTTACCCAAAAAACAACCTAAAAAGGGGGGTGAATTAGGTTTTTACAATTAAAATTAATAAGACCCTAATAAAAATTATGACTAGCACAATAGTTAAATATAATTAATGAAATAAAAATAATTAAAATAAGTATCTTAACAACTATGTCAGTTAATGATTTTAGCACAGTAAAAATGTGAAATATAGCTATGGTAACTTCAAATAAAATAAAGAGATAAGGGAGAGAAAGACAAACAAATTTATAATAGTTCGGCTTCAATTTGGCCTACGTCCACTCCTCAAGCTTCACTTGAGATTTTCCACTATCTTCTAGCTTCACAGGGGTGCTACCAATCTCTTTACAAATGGAGCAATTCTCCACGGATTTTACACAGACTTCACAAGCCCAAACCCTTGCAAATCGTAAGTGATTCGCAATCACTCTCGAGATTTCAAGAACACATGTGTTTGCAACATTTTTACAAGATGAAATGGTATTTTTGCTTTCAAAGAAAGCTTACAATAGATATCTCTCAAAGATAGATATATAACATGAAGCTTTGATTTTTCTGTAAATCTCACACAGGAAAGATGAGATTAAAACTGTAAGGCTCAGTGTATAATTTCTAAGAATAGATGTGAGTGATTATAGATTAAAGAATATTTCTAGGTTTTTTGTAATTTGTTTACATTAGAGGCTTTGGTATATATAATGAAAATTATAGCCGTTTATAACCGTTTATAGCCGTTGTATTCATTTGAATTTATAGCGGTTTATAACTGTTGTAGTCATTTGAATTTATAGCCATTTATAGCCGTTGTATTTCCATCATTACCAATTTGAATATCTTCCACTCCATCATTACAAATTTGAATATCTTCCACTTGAACCTTTTGAACTGCTGTTGTGCTGAACTGTTTGAACCTCTATTTTGGGCTGTTTGAACTCCTGATTTAATTAAATATTAAATACATTCTAACAATATTTAGGATAAAAGTTTAGGTGAGAAATAATGAGACAAAATAAATTTTGATTCTATTTTTCTTTTTCAAATAAATTAAAATATAATCATCAAAATAAATTTTGAATTCTATTTTTCTCTTTCAAATAAATTAAAATATAATTAAATAAATCATCAAAATAAATAAATCTAACAATACTGATTATATTCATTAAAGTCTTCCAAATGTGCCTTTTTACCTTTGGTATTAGTCTTTTAAGATTCTCTGTGTCAATATGTTTTTTAAAGTGTTTGTTGATGTTAATATATAGTTTGCCACAACTTCTCATTAGATTGGAACATAACTTCTTTTTTTTATATAAATAAAATCTAAATTCAAATATTAGGAATTTGTTTTTTAAAAAAAATCCCCTTAGAATTTGATCATTATAACAAAATACACCATGAATTTTTAATTTTGTTAATCTAAACTCTAATTTTTTGATTTATTTTCAATCTAAACAATTTGTCTATTTTCGTTAAAGAAAATCAATAGAAAAATGCTATTTTAGTTACTATTAAACTCAAAATGGCATTTAGACATTTTATTTACATATATATCGAGTATAATAACAAAAATAGATAAATAGTTTACATTGAAAATAAATTAAAATATTAAAATTTGAATTAATAAAATTCAAAACCTATTTTGTTACAAACAAGTTTTGAGATTTGTTTTAAAAATTTTCAACAAAAAATTAAAAAAAAAAACATTTTTGACTAAATAAAGCCAAAAAAAGAAAGTATATTTGGGAAAATTACAAAAAAAATGAAAAATCTGCAAAAAGTAACTTATTAAGCTATTTCGGGACATGCAAAATTTTTTTTTAAAGTCACTAAAAAGAATTAATAAAAAAAAGTCAATGTCTTCAGATTTCTTTGAAAGGTCCTACAACTTGATTATGGGCCAGAGTCAACTGATCAGTTGCAAAATAAAACCTTTGTTGGTTCTATTGGGCCCATCAATTTTGTTATGTTGTGTTTGATTAGTATATTTAGGAAGAAATTTAAAAATAAAATAAAATAAAAGTATGTGAAATTATATGAAATGTATATTTTATTCAAATTTTACATATTTTTTTAAATTCTCAAACTAAATACAGCGTTAAGATTTTTATATATAATATTTTGGGGGACTTACCAGCCGGTCCCATGTAAACAACTTAATACCTAGCAAGTCCTCTCTTATTTTAGCTTCCAATTTTACCCCTAAATGTCACAAAACACGCGTGAACCAAACCCCTGTCACGAGGTCTGCCTGTGCGCGTGAAACACACGCTCCTTCTCAAATTGTTCTGATTTGGAAACTAATCTGAGGCGATCTGGAAACCAGTGGCGATTTGCGATTTCCGAATCGAAACAAACAAAGAGATTTTCCCTGAATCTCCCATCGTTTGCAAAGAAATCAGCTCTGTTTCAATATACATTCTGATTCTGAACAGATACCCAGCAAATCCTCCACCGTTTCGATCTATATTTCCTGTTTCATTTATCTTCAAGAACCATGAGAATGAAACGTGAGTCGTATTCATCTTCCCTTCTTCTTTTATAACTATAATTAAGTGATATTCAACTTCATAATAATCACATATTCATGTTCATTTGCTATACAATAACAGATTTGCTTATTCAGTGAGAAAATTTCCTATAACCATGATAGATTTGCTTAATTTGCTTAATTGAGTCATAAAATTTGTTCCAATGATAGATTTGCTTCCTTTCTTCTTTCATAACTGTAATTGAGTTATGAAATTCGACTTGAAGCTATTTTCAATGTGTATCATACAGTATTAATTTATCATTGATATTCAACTTCATAATAATCACATGTTCATCTACATTTGCTAAACAATGATGGATTTGCTTAATTTTGCTAATTCAGTGATAAAATTTGATATACAATAACAGATTTGCTTACTTTTCCCAATTCAACGATAGGTTTGCTTAATTTTCCTAATTGAGTGACAAAATTTGTTATAATGATGGATTTGCTTCTCTTCTTATTTTATAACTATGGATTTGCTTCCTTTCTTCTTTCATAACTATAATTGAGTAATAAAATTCAACTTCAAACTATTTTGAATGTGTATCTTACAAAATTAATTTATGAGTGATACAATTTGACTTGAAGCTATTTTCAATCTGTACCATACAGTATTAATATATGAGTGATACTCAATGTCATAATAATCATACCTTTATGTTCATTTGCTATACAATGATGTATTTGCTTACTTTTGCTAATTCAGTGATAAATTTGCTATACAATTATTTTCATCTTTATCTTCAACATCATACTTCATGTTCTTTAGCAATTTGAAATCTAAACTTTGCTATACAATTATATATTTGCTTAATTTGCATAACAGGGAGATATCTTCTTAGTATGACTAGTTTTGTTAAAAAATTCTTCTTAATTTTCAATGTTCATGCTCAATCTTTTTGTACAGATGTTGCCAGTCATTCTAACAAATTATGTCGTCGAAAAACAAGTTTCTCAAAGAAGAAAAAGATTGAAAAAGTTGACTTTGTTATAGAGCCAACAACACATGAAAGTGAAAATCAACTACAAGTTAAACCTGAATCTAACATTGACAATGAGGAGCCTAAACAGGAACAATTGAAACCAGCTACAGAGATCCACAAAGCAAGAGGGAAGAAAAAGATTGATGGAAGAAAAACTAGGGTGAGAACAGATAAATGATAATGAAGCAAAATCGTCTACCGTTCTAACATTCAATCTCTTATCAAAATTTTCAAGACAACAAAACTCAGAGAGGAGCATTTGATACTATTGAGAAAGACCCCCTTTTTCACTTTTGGTTGATACATTGAATGAGAACAAGGTTAAAAGAAGAGACTCAATTAAATATGATGATGTGGTTGCAAAAATTTTGCAAACTTACCAAATGGATGGAACCACATTTGAAATTGCTGGGAAGAAGCTGAAATTGAAAAGAAATGACTTCAAGTTAATTTTTGGGATTGCATGTGGACACAAGAAGATGAATCTTGCATACGGAAGAAAAAATGAGGTAGCTATGGTGCAAAGAAGGAAAATAACCGACAGCAGAATGACAAGTGCTTCAATCCAAAAGTTGATAATGAACTTTTGACAAGTACCAACAATGAAGATGTAGAAGATGTCGTTAGGCTTGTGTGCCTTCGGTTTGTTTGCTTTTGTTGTATCCGGCATCTTGGGACAACAATTGGTTGGGGTTCATGAAATGCCTCGAGAATATTGATGAAATGAAGACTTATGATTGGTGTGGTGCGGCAAAACAACATCTTACAAAATCAATAGCATGCAACATCAACCAAATTGATAGAGTGTGCGGATGTGTGATCATCTTGTTGGTAAGTAAATACCTCACTTATAACTAATAAACAACAATATTTACATTTACTAAATACTAATTTATAACATTTTTTTTTGTCCTCAACAGTATTGGATATGTGAGCATGCAAATATCATCAAACCAAATGAGAAGAATCCAATACCAAGATTTGCAAAATGGAACATTACTCATCTCGGAGAACAATTGGAAAAGTCATCCTTGCATGATCTGAAACATATTGAGGTATCCATTCATATCCTTTGTTTTGTTTAAACAAATATTAAATTTTTTTATGCAGTGACAAATTTTAGCAAGACTAATAAATTCTTCTTAATCTTCATGGTGTCACATTTGTCGTAGAAAAATTATTTAGGCATTTCATCTGTGCTAGGAAATTATTCAATAAACAATTTTTATCAATGTCTAACCTTTATTTCTTTAATTGAGTGATGAATTTTGCTATACAGTAATAAATATTTATATGCACTGATAACTTTTTGCTCACAGTTATAAATTCCCTTAGTTAGCTTCATTGACTTATAAATTTTGCTTAATGTTGCTAATTCACTAATAAAACTTGTTATCATGAACCAAATTACCATTCTTACTATAAATTTGAATCACCGACTGATAAATTATTACTTAACTCTGCTTCATATCATGTTTTTTAATAATTTTCATTCATGTACTAGAGTAATTTGACAGACACAATTGAAGAACAGAACATATACAAACAATTGCAACCACAAACAGATGATGAGGATGAAGATGAAAAATGTAACTTTGAGGAACAACAGGAGACTGAATTAACCGAAAAGGGAGAGGAACCAATTATCAGAAAGATAATCAGTGTGAGTCGAGGAAGAAATTCACAGAATCCCAAGAATGAAACAGCTGGTCCAAAAAAGAGGAAATCAACAACACTGTAATCAAAAAAGAATACACGAAGGAAAGCCAACTGTCAGCATGAAACTCCAGAAGGTCCGGTTCATATGCAAACAAATGAGCTTTCTTTTGACAACCTAGAAAATGATGAAGAAGAAACAATGATCAAGCAGAAAATTTGGTCTAGCAACTTCCCGGCATTGAAGCATCAAACACCAAATGAAATGAGGAAAGCAAAAGGAAACTTGCCTATGAAAGAAATATCTACCATGTCAAAATCAATGAACATACTTTTCGAAACTAGAAGAGAATGTCCTGATAATCCAAAGGCTAGAAACGGAGAAGGCAAGAATCCAAGCAGAAAATGACGAGCTTAAGGACCAACTAATGAAGCTCAGTAAACAAATGGAAGAACAAAGCAAGAAAGCAAAGACACAAATGGAAGTGAAAGATGTGGAAATAGTCCTACTTAATGAGAGAATTGCAATGTTGGTTGAATCAAATCTCTACCTGGACAGTGAAGAAGAACAAATCCAAGTTGAAGTTGAAGCCACCACTACCAAAACATCTCCTCTTGTCAGCTCAATGATAAAAAGGGTCAAAATTAGAGAAACAAGAAAAGAGCACAAAGATCCAGATTTTTGGTACATAATGAAAAGACAACCAAACCAGAACAAGACAGTTGATGAACTAGAACCAATGGTTGAAAAAAATCCAAAGACCAGAAAACAAGAGCACACACAACATCAACATCAACATTCAACAAAACAAATTAACACTTCCTATCCAGTGTTTCACAAATTGCCAAAGAAATTAAGGATGAAAGTCACTAGTCTTTGGGCAACAAAAACCAGGTAAGAACATGAATTGGACCTAAAATTTCCAAATTTGAATCTAAATTTTAGTATGTAGTCATGCATTTACCAATGTATAACCTTCATTTACTTCAATCATTGATAAATTTTGATATATAGTGATAAAATTTGCTACATTATGATAAATTTTGCTTAATTTGTTTGGTAGAGTGATATATCTTGCTAATCTTCATATTGTCTCATATATGGTGTCAAATTATTTAGGCATTTGAGTTTATGTTCTGTACTTCATTTCATGGTTCATATTTGATACATGAAGTAAAATTTCATGCTCAATTTGTTCCCCTAACCTTTGATTTGTTAATTGACCAATAAATTTTGGTATACAGTGATAAATTTTGTTTTCACATTTGCAGTTATCCAATCTTACAAGGAAAGGAAGTAGGCAGCTATTTGTACTTGGATGATATTGACAAAATAGTCAAATGCAAAGAACTTTCTGGAAATGTAAAATCAAATCCCTATTTGTGCATATATCAATTGTAATACCAAACTATAATTCTCTCATTAACCTTGTTTGCTTTTGTTTTTAAAACATGCAATAAATGCATACAAGGAAATCCTAATGAAAGAAGAGCAACTGAAACCAAACTTCAACCTCAGCTCACAAGCAGGAACAACATATATATTTACTACATCATGCCATGTAAGTAAATTACATATATATATATATATATTTCATTACAATATCATCCATTCCCCTTGTCTAAATCAAGTGCATAAGTTCTCATTCATCCAGTCTTATAGTGATAATTAATGAATTACATTGTAATAAAAACTAATATATTTGCAAAACATAATATTTGTTTACCACAAAGGATGAGACAGAAACAAATCAATTGTTGAACAAAATGATGTTAGAAGCTGTCAAGGAAAGATATCTTCTTTTCCCAATTTTCAATGAAAAGCATTGGACGTTGTTGGTACTCGGCACTGAAAATGGCTCATGGAAGTTTTACAATTCAATGACACCAAGCACAGAAATAGATAACCACTTAACTGAGGCAAACAAACTGGTAAAACACCAATTACTTATGATATCATCCATTCCCCTTGTCTATATCAAATTTTCTTATGCATATATTTGTCAAACACCAATTAATTATTAATATATTTTGCAGAGAAAGGTTATTGAAAAATACCTTCAACATCACAATCCCAAAGTCATTGAAGACAACAAGTTTCATGAAGAAAAGCGAAATTGCAATTAATTGTCCCCAACAAGTTGATCATTCGTAAGTTTCTGAAAACAAAAACACATTACATTGATAAAATTATCATTGATGACTACTAACTTTGTTTTTCCAATGTCATCGTAGACTTGATTGTGGCGTCATAGTTTGTTACCTCATGAGAGAATATATCTGTAACAAAGACATGTTTCCCAACTTAACAAAGGACGAGTGCCACCAAATCAGAGCAGATATCATAGATGCTTTGTTGACTAACCCACAAACAGACACCCAGCAAATCGTTGATGAGGCAATAGAAGCGGTGCTTGAAGACAAGGAGTTTTGGGACACAATACACAATGACAACAATGCTTGAATGAATATTACAATGCTTTTGGTTCTTACATAATACATAATTTGGGACAAAGATTATAATCATTTTAGTTCTTACTTTGCTTCAATGAATATTACAATGCTTGGTTGTTACAATGTCAAATTTACTTCAATTAAACAATCTGTCTTTTTTAAACATATTGTTACCATATCTGTCTTTTGACATAGGTCTTGTTTTATGCAAATTTCATTCAAAAAATTAATTATGATCTGATTATTTATGTCAAACTTAAAGGTTAATAACAGGTTAGGAATCACTGTACTGATAAATTTACCTTCTTATAGTGTTCTGTTTACATTGATAAATTTATCATTGTTCAAACAAAAAAACCAACACCTCTCTCTCTTTCTCTTTCTCTCTCTCTCTCTCACTCTTTTCTCCAAACTCAATTAAACAAAGCACTATAAAGAAATAAAAAATTTACCTAAATTGAAAAATAAAACTCAAACCCTAATACATTGTTTTGATTATTTTGGTTCTTCATTTGCTATAACTTGAAACATTTAGTCTTTTTTTATCCATATTCTTAAAAAATATAGCTTTTGATATCAATATAGTTTTATGTAAATTTCAATCAAAAATTGATTACAATCGATTATTTGTGTCAAATTTAAGCGTTAATAACAGTGCGGAATCACTATCTTGATAAAATTATTTTCTTATAGTGCTTTGTTTACACTAATAAATTTATCCTTTGTTTCAAGAAAATTATCACTGTAAACACTGACAAGTTTCTTACTGTTCAAACAAAAAACCCAGCACCTCTCTTTCTCTGTCATTCTTTTTTCCAAATTCAATTAAACAAAACACTATAAAAAAATTACAAATTTACCTAAATTGAAAATAAAAACACATACACTATTACATTATTTTGATCATTGTAAAATTTTTAAAAGGAACATATAAATGCAGTTAGAATAAATTTTTAAAGCAGAAATATTATATTTGTAGTTACAAATGAGCTCAAGAATGTTGAAAAATCATTTTATAATTTTACAATAAAAAATACTAATATTTAAAAATTAGCTGTTGTTAAAATGCTCAAGAATGTTCTCATGTATTATATTTCATCTAAACATGAGAACACTGAAGCATTTCCTAGATTGAAATTTTGAACAATTAAAACTGAAAATAAATTGCAAAACTTAAAATATCTTGCTACTGTAGTAACATATATGCCACTGATAAAAATAAGTACTATTGTAAAATCTCTCTCTCTCTCTCTCTCTCTCTCTCTCTCTCTCACATTCTTTTTTCCCAATTCAAGTAAAGAAAACACTATATATATAAAAAAAGTTACATAAATTAAAACATAAACAGTATTACATTGTTTTGATCATTTTCCTTCTTAATTTGCTACAATGAAACATTCAATATTTTGTACTTCATTACATTCAATGTTTAGAACACATTCATTTAAAAAAAAAAAAAAAAAAATTATTTCTACTTAATTACACATGAGCTCAATAATGTTAAAAGATCATAGTATAATTTTTAATTTTAACAATGTAATTTATCAATTTTAAGTTGATAGCTAATTTAATTTTTATAATTTTTTTTAATAAGTATTGCAAGTATTTTATTTCAATCCCAAATATAATATGTTTATATTTCATCTGAATCTGAATATTAATATGAAAAACCTGAATCATTTTATAAACTGAAATGTTGAAGAATTTAAATTCAAAATAAATATGAGAAACCTGAAGCCTGAAGCATTTTCTAAACTCAAAATATCTTCCTATTGTACAAAGATATTTGCCATTTTCTACCCAATTTCTGAATTTATCACCGATAAAAAAAAAAAAAAACTTTGTAACCCAAAATATATTCGCCAGACGGGAAACAAAAAGCAAGTCACGGGATTGAAGCCTGTTTTTCCACCACCGGCGAATCCTTCCACTCTCGAGCAAAACAACCAACACAACGAGGCGATTTCAAAGAAAACTTCGAGGAAACATGCACGTAAAGCGTAAACAACTGAAACCCTTATTTGTCTGCCTATTCAAACACATTTTCAAAAGCCCTAGATATCGTTCAACTACAACTTGCAAAATTTCAACAATATTAGGGCATTTTCGGAAAATAAAACTTGTGAATATGTAAAATGTTAGTTGATCAACTGATAAAGGTGTTGGTTTTGAATTTCAAAATTACGTTCATTTTGAAATATATATATATATACATATATATTTTTTTAATTATTGATACATCAAAATCAGTTAACAGGGAGTCGGTTCAAGAAACTAAAATACACAGTGGATTCAAGATATCAAAATAACTAGTATCCTCCTTTTGATATAAATAATTTATTTTATTTTTTATTTGGTTATTTCACTATGCCCAATTTCTCAAAAATTGTAATTTTTTTACACCTTATGCATTAATTTTTTGTCTCATTTTTTGTTTGGTATTTGATCGATTATAAACTACACCTCTCTTTTGGTAACACAATGATCTTCACCAAATTTAAATATACAAATCATGCTCTTGATGTAACCTACAAATAGAACTTTGCAATACTTTTTACCTTATATATAAAGTGCATGAAATCAAGGCATCTACCCTGATAAACTTTTTTTCTATTGTAGGACTCAAACCAATTTATAGATTTCACAATTACACCATACTATAAGGTGTGGTTCTGTGACTTTTGTTCCCATACGAGAGTAACTGACATCAAGTAAAATTTGATTAGTTTTTTTTTTTTAAAAAAATTAGGTAAATGACGCATGGCAAAAGTTTCAACAAACCAATATAGGGGCTGACATAATATATTAGTATAGGTAGTATACATAGTATACATAATACTAACAATAGATACATAAATAAACATACAACTAGTAAGTTTATCACACCAACTAATAAGTTTGCTTCACATACCAAACCACATGACAAGTTTATCACTTACACATCCATCTCCATTTCTATCTGAGGATACATTTACATAAATTTAATGTAGGTAAAGATGAATGACACAGTAGTCAATAGACTCACCAACTTAAACAAATTTGATCTCTTTTGGGAAAGAATTTGACTCAGTCTATTTTTCTTCTTTTTGTTTTTTATTGCTGAATTTGCCTCAGCGATAAATTAGGTTAATTTTCATAATTCTTATAATTCTTATTTGATTGTTTGAATTATTTTGTTTGCTAACTAACAAAATGAATACACAGCAATTATGAATATATTCAAGTTTTATCAGTGTTTCTTTGCTTAATTAAATGATAATTTTCTTGTATACCCATAAATTTTGCATGCTTTGCCTAATACATTGATATACCTCTTTGACATAGATGTTGCGAGTTCTCGTAAGAGATTAACTAGGCCTCAAACAAGATCTTATATTGCAAAAAGACAAAAGCGAGAAAAGCAAGACAACAATGAGACAAACAAACAACAAGACACCGAAGAGGAAACCACAAGAACAGCAACAACAACCAAAAAGCAAAAACAAGAACCTGTAGATCAAGCCATTGAAGGTAAAAAAACAATAGCAACTTATATAGATGTCACACATGAATTACTGCCCTGAATTCCTTCACAAGTATTGCCATATGCATCTGACCCAACCCAATTGACTGCTCCGTTTTGCTATCATTATTACAAGTCTTCACTGTATAAGCTTTCTTTGCTTAATTACATAATAAATTTTGTCATAATTCTTCTAATTCTTCTTTGATTGTTTGAATTATTTTGTTTGTTAGCTAACAAAATCGATACAGACAACTTATGAATATATTCAAGTTTTATCAGTGTTTCTTTGCTTATTTAAATGATAAATTTGGTTGTATATCCATAAATTTTGCTTGGTTTGCCTCCATCATTGATATCCTTCTTTCATATAGATGTTGTGAGATCTCTCATGACATTATCTATGCTAGAAAGAAGATGTTTAACGACAAAACCCAAAAGCAAGAAGAGAAACAAAACAAAAAGAAAAAAAAAAAGCAAGGCAACAAAAGGAAACTGCAAGAACAAAGAACAACAACCAAAGAACAAGAAAGGGAGAAAAGATAGAGACATCAAAAACAACAACCTGCAGATCAACCTCAAAAACAAGCACAAGCAAAAGCAAGAATAAGCAAACAGCAACAATCCATTGAAAGTAAAAAACAATACCAACTTATCTATATGCCACACATGAATTGGTGCAATGAATTCCTTTCCAACTATTGCCACATGCATCTCACCCAACTCAATTGACTGGTCTCTTTTGCTGATCATTATTAGAACTCTTCACTGTATAAGCTTTCTTTGCTTAATTACGTAATAAATTTTGTCATAATTCTTCTTATTCTACTTTGATTGTTTGAATTATTTTCTTTGCTGCCTAACAAAATCAATACAAATGAATTGTGAATATATCCAATTTTTATCACTATTTCTTTGCTTAATTACATGATAAATTTGGTTATATATCCGTAAATTTTGCGTGGTTGGCCTACTTCATTGATATCCTCCTTTTATATAGATGTTGTGAGCTCTCTCATGACATTATCTATGCCAGAAAGAAGATCTTCCACAGCAAAAACCCAAAAGCAAGAAGAGAAGGACAATAAAGAGACATAAAACCAACAAGACAGAAAAAAGGAAACAACAAGAAGCAACCAACAAGAAAGGAAGAAAAAGCGAGACAATGAGAAGGATGAACACGCAAATCAAAGCAGGTTTGGAATCACTATCTTGATAAAATTATTTTCTTATAGTGTTTTTCTTTACACTAATAAATTTATCCTTTTTCAAGAAATTTATCACTTTGAACACTGACAAATTTCTTACTGTTCAAACAAAAACACATACACTATTACATTATTTTTTCCAAATTCAATTAAACAAAACACTATTAAAAAATTACAAATTTACCTAAATTGAAAATAAAAACACATACACTATTATATTATTTTGATCATTGTAAAATTTTTAAAAGTAAGATATAAGTACAGTTAGAATCAATTTTTAAAACACAAAAATTATATTTGTATTATATTTCATCTAAACATGAGAACACTGAAGCATTTCCTAGACTGAAATTTTGAACAATTCAAACTGAAAATAAATTGCAAAACTCAACATATCTTGCTACTGTAGCAACATATTTGCCACTGATAAAAACAAATACTATTCTAAAATTTTCAAAACAATTGTTTCTTTGCTTAATTACATGATAAATTTGGTTGTATATCCATAAATTTTGCGTGGTTGGCCTATTTCATTGATAGCTTCCTTTTATATAGATGTTGTGAGCTCTCTCATGACACTATCTATGCTAGGAAAAAGATCTTTCACAGTTAAAACCCAAAAGCAAGAAGAGAAGGATAACAAAGAGACAAACAAGCAACAAGATAAAAAAAAAAGAAACAACAACAAGAGAAACAAGAAGCAAGCAATAAGAAAGGAATAAAAGACAAAGACAGCAAAAGGATGAACCTGCAAATCAAGCTCAAAAACAAGGAGAACAAGAAGAAAGAAAAACGAAACATCAATAACAGAAACAACCAAAAACAACAACCAAGCCCCAACAAAACAAACAAGAACCAAAGCAGCACCAACGAAAAGGCAAGAAGAAAATTGAGGGAAGAAAAACAAGAAGTGATCAAATTCATGCCCATGAAGCAAAATATGTCTACTGCTCAAACATGCTATCCTTCATCAGATTCTTCAATGCCACCAAACTTGAAAAGGAGCATTTCCAAATACTCAAAAAGACTCCCTTCTTCCTTCTAGCTGACATTTTGTCAAAGAAGAGCGTGCAAAAAGCAGATTCAATAAAATATGATGATGTGGTTGCAAAAATCTTGCAAACATACCAAATGGATGGAACCACATTTCAAATTGGAGGGAAGAAGTTGAAGTTAAAGTTGAAAAGAAATGATTTCAAGTTAATTTTTGGGATCGCATGTAGACAAAAGAAGATGCATACTGTATATGGAAGAAAAGATGAAATAGATTTGGCAAAAAGAAGGAAACTAAGAGAGAATAGGATGACAAGTGCTTCAATCCAAAAGTTGATAACCAAACTTTTGAGAAGCAAGAAGAAGGAGGACATAGAAGATGTTGTGAGGCTTGTGTGCCTCTTGATTTGCTTGCTGTTGTTATATCTGATCTTTGGAACTACAATTGGTTGGGGGTTCATGAAATATATTGAGGATATTGACAAAATGAAGTCTTATGATTGGTGTGACGCAGCAAAGGAACACCTCACAAAATCAATACAAAGAAACATCAACGAAATTGATAAAGTCTCCGGATGTGTGATGGTCCTATTGGTAAGTAAATATCTCACTTATAACGTATGAACTATAATATTTACGTTTACTAAATACTTGTTTATAACAATTTGTTTGTCGTCAACGAGATTGGATATGCGAACATACAAGCACCATCAAACCCAATGTTGAAAATGCAATCCCAAGATTTGCTAAATGGAACATCACATGTTTGGGACAACAATTGGCAACATCATCCTTGCAAGAGCTAAAAGATATTGTGATATGCAATACTAACCTTTGTTCTGTTTAAACAAACAATAGATTTTCTTATGCAGTGATAAATTTTTATTCACATTGATAAATTTATTTACTTTGCCTAATTGAGTCACAAATTTCCATTAGTATACCTAATTGAGTAATCAATTCTTTTACACAATGAATGTTTTTCTATTTGTCTACTGTGCATGAGTTTTATTTTATATTTACTTCATCTGTGTTACTTTATATTCGACTAGAATTGATTAGGTTTCTGTATTGATAAATTTATCCATACAAATAAATTGAATTAGACATTATCTCTTATATTTACTTTATTAGGTTACTTTTGTTAATTCAGTGATAAATTTTGATATACAATGACGGATTTGCTTACTATGCCTAGTTCAGTGATAAAATTTGCTATAACAATCATAGATTTGTTTAATTTTCCTAATTGACTAATAAAATTTGCTCTGAGAAATTTATCTCTAAACTTTGTATCATATCAATCATTTTTAAATTTTCATCTATATAGGAGAACAATTTGAAACACACAGATGAAGAGAAAAAAATATACCGAAAGCTGCTAGGAAAAATTCAGGATAAAGATGAAGATGAAGACAAAGATGAAGATGAAAATCAAGATGTTAGTTTTCAGGAGAAAAATCAGACTGAAATTTCTAAAAAAGAACAACAAACATTGACTGAAGGCAAATGCAAACATGAAACATGGGAACCAATTCCACACAAAATATGCCCTGAAAAGAAAAGGAAAACAGTACCCGTTGAATCAGAAAATAGTGAAGGAAACAAAGTTCACAAAAAGCCTGAAGTGGATCCAAATCTCGTAGAAGTACTTGTTTTTGAGAGGATAGAGGATGACATGCTCAAAATGCAAAAGTTACAAATGGAAAGGGACATCCTTCAAACTGCAAATGATAACTCAGAAAAGAACTCAACAAGCCGAAAAAGAAATGCAAGATCAAGACAAAAACAAATGCAAAGGAAAGATGATGAAATCAAAATACTCCATGAGAGAATTGCAACATTGGCTGAGGCAAACAAATACTCAGAAGAACAGCGGCCTGCAATGAAGAAACAAAAAACTTCAAATGAAATTTTCAACATCCTACCAGAAAAAGCAAGGCAAAATCTCATTGCACATTGGGCAAATACAAAAAAAACAGTAACAATCTTCTCTATTGACTCTTGTACTTTACTTTTGCCAACTGTTTATCATTAACTCATATTGAATTTATAAGTATCAAATATTCCAAAAATATTAATAAAATTATTATTCAAACACTAATAATCTTTTTTTTGCAAGGATCAGCCAGTCTGGCAAGGATCTCACCATGCAACCTATGTGTACTTAAACGACATTGACAAAATATTAAAGGGTCAAGATTTGGCAGGCATTGTAAGTAAAATTCGTAACTCATTAAAACAACATTTTAGTGTTTCATTTATATTAATTCTTTGTTCTGTTTTTTGTTTTCAACACAAGTAATAGACGCATATGCAAAACATTTGCTTGCACAAAAACAAGGCACAACAGCATTCCCATTCATTTCAAGTTGCCATGTAAGTAACTAGTTTGCTAAACTCAAGAATAACACTTGTTTTGTTTTTCATCAGTGTATAACCTCTATTTGCTTAACTGACTAACTAGTTTAAAACATATGACACTACCTTCCCTCTTCAATTGGCCCTGTTTTCTAATTCAAAGCTTGACATGTGAAACAAAGAGTCAAGCAAACAAAACCAGAATTTCTTACTCAGATTTTGTAATCACTGTTATATATTTTGACCTTGTTATTCTGGTGCCACAGTATGAGTAAATCCCAGACTTTGATAAAAAATTATGGGCACTTTTTTGGGTTTTTGAAACTATTGATATGCAATGCACTGATAAATTTTGATAAGTATTGACAAAATTTTGATCACAGTGACAAAAAAGTTTCATACTCACCACATATTTAATTTGAAAAAGTTTAAAGTTAAATTAACATTATTTTTTTAATTTATATTTTTTAGCACTTGTTCACTACAAAAGATGAGGAAGCAAGAAAGAGAATGTTGAACAAAATGATGCCTGAAGCCATGAAAGCAAGATACCTTCTCTTCCCAATTCACCAAAATTTTCCTTTGGATAATCCTTGTCCTTGACATTCAAGAAGGTTCATGGAAATTCTACAATTCCATGCGACCAAGGAGCAATGCCTAAAGATCCACACTACAATCTTTGCAAATGAAGTGGTAAAAATCTTTTCACTATCAATCTTACCATTAATCCAATACATAAATACTGATCCATGCTTAACTATATATTGAAAATTTACACACTAATGTATTTATCATTCTTTAAATTCATGGTTTCTCATTAATTCTTTCAACTGACTTTCTAATACAACAATTATACAAATGTATATGTTGCAGAGACAGGTTATTGAAAAATACATAAAGGATGAGAACCCAACTCTCATACACTGCGACAAATTTCAACAAGAACCGAGAACGTCATCAACAAATTTCACAACAAGAAAACACATCGTAAGTTTATCAACAACAAAACACATTAAAAAAAGCAACGAAACCAAATTATAACATTTTATTTTCAAAATATTTTTGCAGGCTTGATTGTGGAATCCTTGTTTGCTATATCATAAGGCAATATGTTTCCAATAACAACATAATGCCTACTTTTTCCAAGCAAGAATGCAATCAATTGAGAGCTGATATGTTAACTATTTTCTTGACGGACAAACAAGTTGCTCAACAACAAATGCCTGATGAAAACATTGATGACTTGCATCTGTAATAATCAACAGATCTGGAATAGAAGGAAAAAAAAGGAAACACTGAATCATTTGATTGTTAGAATGTCTATATTTATACATTTTGCTTGTATGCTTGTTACATTGTTACATGTAATTTCATGATTTTCGTACTATGAACAATGCTTGTTTGTTACAATCATTTGGTTGTTACAATGTCAAAGCTATGGACAATACTTGTTTGTTACAATCTCAAATTTGCTTCAATGAAACATTCAGTCTTTTTTAAATGTCAGTCTTGTTATCCAAGTTTCATTCAAAAAATTGATTCTAATATGAGTATTTGTGTTGAATTTCAAGGTTAATAACAGGTTTGGAGCCACTGTACTAATAAATTTTATTTTTATCTTTGTTTTGTTTACCGATAAATTTATCCTTTGTTGTAATAAATTTATCACTGTGAAAACTGATAAATTTATCAATGTTCAAACAAAAAAACCAGTAACTCTCTCTCTATTTTTCTCTCCCTCTCATTCTTTTTTCCCAATTCAAGTAAAAAAAACACTATAAAAAATAGTAAAAAATTTACCTAATTGAAAATTTAAACACAAGCACTATTACATTCTCCAAATTGAAAATTAAAATACCATTACAATTTCTAGATATTCCCAACAGTATGCAGACTGAGAACTAGTTTCAAAACCAAATAAACATCGTAGTCAATTTAAAAAAATTTGCTTTTTAAAGCACTTAACACAGCAGATATGCAATTATGTATTCTAGAGATTTGATCTACACCTTTGCATTGTGGAAATTTTTCCTGGGAAAACTAGATAACTCCATACAATGATAAATTTATCACTGTAAAAAAGAACATTTGCTTGCATGTGACAGTGAAAAATTTATAAAGCACTGACATAAATGTAATAAACCATCAACTCTTCCCACACAATAAGTGATAAATTTATCATTATTCAAAATAACAAAATTCAAGAACCACATTAATGATACATTTATCATTCTTAAAAAAAAATAAGCCACCAACTTGTTCAAACCAACCAGTGATAAATTTATCACTTTATAAAACACCAAAAAAAAGCAACTACATTTAACCCAAATCAAATAATATAAATATCTGAAACTTAATCCTGTAAAAATATAAGCAAAAAATATAATTTCTGATCAACAAATTCCTCAATCATTCAATGTGAGTACCAAAATGATACATCTTTCAAAAAATACTCAATCGTTCAATGCAAGTAACACCTCTCAACTCTCAAAGAAAGAAATTCAATTAAAATCAATACAACTAAAGCAAAGCTTGTTTACATGTCTTCTGATTATGAGTTCCCATCTTTCCACACCTACTGCATCTAATTCTCTTGATTTCGCCCTTAGAAGGTATTCTCTCTGTTCTTGGACGTCCAGCTGGTCTCTTACAAAGAGGAGGTAAAACAACGTCATCATCAACAACTACATTTGGCTTCCACATACTAGGAACCGGATAGATAGAATGTGAATAAGAATCACAATAACTACTAACACGGTAGTAATCATCAAGAAAGCAATTCAGATCCTTCTCACTCCTCTTTATAGCACAAAAACCATGTTTGCAAGGAAAAGAATCAATTTCCCACAATCGACAAGAACAACAACGTTTCCCAATATCAACCATAACTGAATGATCCAATTGGATTTCATAAATGTCATCACTACATTTCTTAACTATCCATGCTTTTGTATCATTAAAAGCTTCTTCCAACTTTTTCTCTGCAAAAGGACAAACAATACGATTCCACTTATTCCCAACTTCTCTCCTTCTTGAAAATTGCTCCATTAGTTTCACCCGTATAGCATCAACAAGACTAGTTGAAAACAAATGACGCTCATTCCTAATCCATGAATTAAAAGATTCCGCAGCATTTTTGCACATTTCACTATACCTCTTGCCTTGAAAATAAGCATTACACCAACACTCATTAGGCAAATCCTCAAGAAACCTCTCAACACTACGACCACAACGACCCTTAAATTCTTCAAATAGCTCATTAAACAACTCAATAGTAGGAGCATATGCACATCTACTAAAAAGAGTAAGCAAATACTCTTTTGATTCACGACTCTTCACTGACAAATAAGTCTTCAAGTTTGTCTTCAAATGCATTAGACAAAAAGAATGAGAAGAAAACGGAAAGACCTCAGCTAAAGCTTTCAAAGAAACCACCATGTCGATCAGTAACAAACGCAATATCCCTCTCTGGAGTCAAAATACCTAATAACTTTGACAAGAACCAATGCCAACTCTCATAACTTTCACCATCAACAATCGCAAAACATAACGGTTACAAACCTACAAACAAAATATATATATACAAGTTATCAGTAACAAATCAAAAAAGATTACAAAAAGAAAATCAAATTTATACAGCACAAATTTATCACTGTATAAATATAAATTTATCACTGTATAAATATAAATTTAGCACTAGCCATAGATAAATTTATCACTATAAAAATTTAACAAAAAGTATACAGTACAAATTTATCACTAATAGATTGACCATACTTAATTATCAATACTCTCTAGTAACAAAAATAATAGAATTATCACTATTTCAATAATAATAACACATACACACAAAATATACCTTGGTCACCATCTTTCGCCGTAGCAGCCAATAAACAACCTTTGTGTCTTCCTTTCAAAAAAGTTCCATCAAGCATCAACACAGGCCTACAATACTTGAAACAATGAATACATGCCTCAAAAGCAAAAAACAAGCATTTGAAATGTCTTCCTTTACTATCAATATCAAATTCCATATCAAAAACACTCCCCGGATTGCAAGCATTAGCCACATCAACATACCAACGAAGATCGTCAAATGATGATGAATAGTCACCAAAAACAAGACCCCTTGCTTTTTCAACACCCATCCAAGCTCGCCGATAAGAAACTTCTGTTCCATAATAGTCCTTGAAATCACAAACCACCTCACTAACCGATGTCAAAGCCTTGTTACGAATATCACTAGAAATTAGCCCACCAATCATACTTGAAGTCATCCTAGCATGTTTAATTGTACGAAAAGAAGATCCACAAGTATGAACATCATCAAATTGTTTAATAACAAAAGCTTTACTATAATTTTCCACTCTAGCATGCACGCTCCATAAACATCCCAAATCAGCCCTTCTCTTACAATGAACAGTGACACGATCCTTATCATTTTTAACAAAATCAAAATTAAAACCGGAATGAATAGAATACTTTGACAACGCATCTCGAAATTCAACAACTCCTTGAGTAAACCTTTGTCCCACTCCTTTCATACAATTAACCCACCCATCGGAGAGCAAAGGTTTCCGTTGATTTGAATAAAATGAAGGCAAAAAATTAGTTTCACAAACAACACTACTACTACTACTACTACTACTATTACTACTAGTACTACTACTACTACTAGCTTCACCATCACAAATCATAGAACCTTCACCCAAATAACAACACTTTACAAAAACATCAATCCGATGAATATCACAAGAAAGTGCCAGTCCAACCATAACCTCCAAATCCTCTTCACTTTCTAGACCACAAGAAGAATGTCCAGCCATTGAATACGATATATTCAAAGAACTACCAACTAACTCACTCAACTTTGCACACAATTTATATACTAAATCCTTGAAATTAAATCCATCATTATACTTGATAACCAATGTCACACCTCTAAACTTGCACATAAGAAACAAACAATTCTCCATCACTATAAATCCTGCAACAAACAACAATTACATTTCAGAAAATAACTCAAACACTCTCAAACAAAATCAAATACAGTGATAAAATTAACTACTATTCCAATACTCACTCATAAATTTAGCAGTGTTGAAAAACTTAATCCAACATCACCCCCAAAATACACAGTGATAAAATTATCACTATATAAAATAACAAACCAACAACTCTGTTCAATCAACACAATTTCGTAACCCAAAAAAAAAAATTTTCTAAAATTCAATCAACCAATACATATCTCAAAACTTTCAATAACATGATCAAAACACAAATTCAATCGCAACAGAAACAATAGAGTAACAACAATATCACTACAAAATCAAAATCACCAACTCAAACTAAAAAACCAAAACATTGAAATTGAAATCAAAATCAAACATACCAGTTGACCTACCTCCACAACACCGCAAATCAGAAAATGTAACTATACACCAAACGCGAAAATCGAAAATAGGAAGAATCACCAAACACGCAATCGCAAATCACAAATCACAAATCGTGAAGCTACACAAATCGTGCAATCACAAATCACGAAGCTCCACAAATCGCGAAATCACAAATCACGAAGCTCCACAAATCGCGAAGATACAGCAGCAAATCGTGAACTTCCACAGAAATCCAAATCACAAACACAAAATTTTGATGCAAAATCCAAACAGAAACGTGCCAGAACAGGGGAGGGGTAAAACGGTACCAAAAAAAAAGTCTGAGGACCTGTTGGTGCACAAGATCAAAAGTCAGGACTAAGAGGGGAATAAGTCAAAAACTTGGGACCGGCTAGTAAAAAACCCTAATATTTTTCTCAAATGAGGCCCAAGTCAAAATCACTACCGTGGAGTGCACAAAGCCCTCGTTTGGGATCAATGCTTGGCCTACTTTAGCCATATGTGTTTAAAATAGGCTAATCTAGTCAGAAAAGACAAAATGAAATCACATGTTGCTTGAAGGCTTCAGCCAGTGTTAAAATTACCAAATTATCCCAGTTTAATTCAGCCAAAAAGACAAAATGAAATTTTGTTATGTACTTGTTAAGTTTAAGCATGGTAGAACTATGGCAACCCACATGATTATGATTTGATGACTGTGAGAGAATAAAATAAAATAAAATATGTCGAACCAAACTTCTCAAAAATTAAAATATTGGAGACGTTTGACAAGTTGGGTAAAAGGTTGCAATATGATTAACAAATTGTAAAACAAGTTTAGAGGCGATGTGCCTAAAAATAAATTACAAAAGGGAATTTTTTCTTCTTTTAAATAGGGTAAAATTGGCCATTTTATTCGTAGTTATTAAAAAACAAATAATAATAGTTAAAAAAACTGAGGTATTACAAAAATAATAGGATGGCGTGGCTGCATAGTACGGCATACGGACAGAAATTGATGAAAAGAAAATTGAAAAAGAAAAAAGGTTATGCCCAAGGATATTTTTGTAATTTTATATATGGACACATCATCACTAAATAATAATATGCCTTGAAACAAAATATAATGTGTAAATAAAAGCACGAAAAATATATCTCAAATTAAACATTTTAACCTTAAATTAAAATAATCACAAACCAAAATATTAAAAAGCTAACCCACATCACAAATAAACCAAGACAAACCATGAGGGTAGTGTGATTTTCTTGTCTTTGTTCCACCTGGAAGTGTCATATCATATTTGTTTTGGAAAGCTGAAAGAGTCAATGATGTGTGCACGGGGTCTCCGAACTTCTTGTTCTTTTTTTGATTCAAATGAAATAAACCAACAAGTGTAGAGTTACATACAAAAAACAGAGGGCAGAGGCTTAAGCCCTCACGGAATTTGCAGATATCAAATCTGCTACAAGAAAGGAGGTTACATTGCTGGGAGGTTCTTCAAGAAAGATGAGATGCTCTTTTTGGTAGACACCCATGTTGGCTAGTGCATCAGCACTCTGATCGGCTTCTCTGGGCACATACTGAATGGCGTATTTACATCGGTTCAGTATAAAATTTCCATCTTTAATCAGTGCTCTATAGGGATGCGTTCCTTCTGCTCCATTGCTGATTAGTTGCATTGCAGTTTGGGAGTCAGCTTTTATCTGAATTCCATTAAGCCTTTTTTGCATGATAATAGTGAGGCCTCTATATAGTCCACATAGCTCTACTTCTAGGCTAGTGCAGTTACCCAGGTAGCCACAATATCCCCATATCCAGTTACCAGCTTCATCCCTAAGCAGGCCTCCATATCCTGATTGTCCAGGATCTCCCTTGGAACATCCATCAGTATTAAGCTTGAGTTTACCTGCAAGAGGAAGAAACCAAGTAATTAGTTTAGGTTCTAAGTAGTTGGGATGGAGTATGTTGTTGAAGGTAGCTTGAGTTTTTTGGGCCTGTTTCAGGATTGAGCAAATGGTGATGTAAGGGGGGAGAGTAAGGTTATTAAACACTTCTTTATTCCTTTCCTTCCAAATAGTCCATAATGCTGTAAAGAATATGATAGGCCATTTGATTTCTGCTAGCTGGTCTTTCATTTTCATGTTGGTTTTGATCTATTTTGCAAGAGTTTGGTTGTTTCCATGGTGCCACTAGTTAGTGTCTTTAAGCTTGATCCAAATGGCTTTTGGTTTAAAGCATCCTTTTAATAGGTGGTGCATGTCTTCTATTGCTATCTTACATCTGGGATAGGTAGCAAAATCAGACAGGTTCCTAATGAGCCTCATTTAGTTTGTTAACAATCTACTATGCATTACCAACCAGAGGAAACCTTTCAGTCTTTGAGGAGCTTTAATTTTCCAGAGCCAATTCCAATCCCGCTCATTATCATCTTGTTTAGAAATAGCCTTGTAAGCTGCTGAAGTTGAGTGGTTACCATTAGAAGAGCCCTGCCATATTGGAGTGTCCATGAAGGTTACAAACCTGGGTCTGTGTATCTGCAGAATAGTGTCCTTGTCCTGTTGGGAGATCAGGTCTTGTATTGGTGTGAGGTCCCAGCCTCCTTCATCATCAAGGATGGAACTAACCTGGGTTGTAACACTAATGTGAGGTCCAGGACTGTTGTGGCAAAGGGGCTGTGAGCCACACCACCAATCAGTCCAGAGTGAGATGTTTTCACCATTACCAATATTCCATTTGATATTCTTATCCAACGCATCTCTGTTTCTTATGATGCTTTTCCATGTGTGAGATGCTTTTCTTTTGTTAGGTCAATTGGACTGCGAGTGCTTTTTGAGGTACTTTAAGGATTGAACACCAAAGATCTTCAAAATTGCTAGCAACTTTCCACCCCAGTTTAGTAATAAGGTCAGAATTTTGTTCTCTTGCCTTCTTGATGCCAAGGCCCCCTTGTTTCTTGCTTTTACAGATAGTTTGCCAGTTGATAAGGTGGACTTTCTTAGCATTTTCAGTACTACCCCAAAGAAAATTTCGGTTAAGCCTATCAATTTTGTCACATATATTCCTAAGAAGTTCCATAGTCTGCATCAAGTGGTTGGGAATGGCAGATGTGACAGATTTAATAAGGGTGGTTCTACCTGCAAGGGATAGATTCTTTGTTTTCTATCCAGATAACTTGCTTGATATCCTTTCGATAATATCTTTGTTTTCCCCTTGTTTCTATAATAGCTTATTGTTCTCAAATCCTAACCTCTTTTTTTTTTCTTTCCCCGCTCTCTCTCTCTCTCTCTCTCTCTCTCTCTCTCTCTCTCTCGCTCTTCCATTTGATTAATTCTTTTGGAGACGATTTCACAGAAGTCTTTAGATAGAGAGCGAGTGAGCGAGCGAGAGAGAGATAGAGAGAGAGAGAGAGAGAGAGAGGAGATGGGGAACTGGTTAACGGCGAACAAAGAAGCTCCATCGCCGCTAATGGCGTTGGTTCCACCGCTCTTTGATTTTCCCTCTTTCGCTGCCCGTACCAGGTTTTCCCCAACTCCTTCCTCCAATTACACACACACACACATACATATATAAAAATGCCATGTTTGTTTATTGGATTAGATGTGACTATTAATGTTTGGACAAAGGTAGTGTTTGGTTCACAATTGTAATGGAATGATAATTCCATAGCCTATTTATGGAATGTGAGAATAGTTTAGTTATCCTATCCCATATTTGTATAGAATTATTATACATCACTAGATGGTATAATGGTTTTTTTAATTTTTGGGTAAATTACAAGTTTGGAGAAAATATATAATTACATCGGCTTTTAATGCATATAATACTTAGTCATTTTTTTTTATCAATAATTGGTAAATAGCATGCTTTTTCTTCTACTACTATATATATATATATATATTTACCACTAGTTATTTCATTGTCTACCTATCAGTAGCATTAGTTTTGATCACTTTAACTTTTCTAAAAAGGGAGGTCTGTGTAATTATTTTAAACTTGTGGGGTTAACTATATTTTTCTCAAGCCTTCAGGGAGGTGAGTGTAATTTACCCTTAATATTTAACTCCCTAATCTAAAAAGCCCTTAACCTACATTTTTGTGTCCAACTTCCCTCCCAATTCAATAGTACCCCATATAGGGGATTGTATGGGGAGGAGATATTTGTTGCTCTTCGTGCTCCTTGCGTCCAAGCTCCGTTTCTGTTCGATTGATCTGCAAACACAACGGCGGCTACCCGGCGGTATGTTGCCAGAAAACCCCTCCGACGATCAAGTTAGCACACACTCGGAAGAGAATGAATGTTAAGTTTTTTCTCACCAAAATGATGTTCCATGCCCTGCATGGGGGACGTAGTCATGCTTATAAACTTTCTGCGTTTACCTCTGCATCCATTCACCTATTGACACGTGGAGGTGCTTTTCTATCACGCTCTCCCATCTGTCAGCGCAAATTCAGCTAAACACCACCTAATCAAACCGCCAGACGGCATTGGCGGGAACGAGCAGCCCGGCGGCACCATCCCGGCCTCCTCCGACTGTGCTACCTAACAAGTCCAACAATGTCCCTCATCGAGCTTCATCATGACCGAGCTTAGTAGCATTCCGGTACGACCGCGCTCCAGCCAAGCTAGGCTGGTCTGCGGAAGACCCTTCACGTCGAGATAAATATACGTACAGTAAAGCCTGGACTGACAGAAAACCATCTCGGCTGAATGGGCCCTGGACTTCGACCGAGCAGACCAACCCAAGATCAGCCCACATTAGCTCGGCCCAAACTTGCTCGGACCTCTTTTAGCCCAGCCTCTTCCACGGTCGCAGGTCCAACTAAGAATCCCACTCTCAATTGCCCCTTAATTCCGTCCGCTCAAGCATGACTGGGATTACACAATCCGTCCGGGATCGATTCTCCGCCCGGCCTTACGCCACAAGCCCTCAGCCGCGCTAAGCCCGATGCTCGGTCCTTTACCTTGCCCAGTTGGCACTTCGACTTACCAACCCGTCTTTGCAATACTGATGGCGCAGTCATTACAGACACGTGTTACTCGCTCATTGGCCTCGAACTGCCAACCCTGCCGCCTTTTCACATTCGAATTTTGGCGCTCCTTTTGCCTTTTTAAAGCCGTAGCTTTCCCTTTACTCATCTTTTCTCCGCTATTCATCCTCTTTTGCAAAAACCAACCTGCGATCGAGGGCTCACGCCATACTCATCCTGTTGAGATCAGAGCACCCTGCCCTAACCAGTACGCTCCACACCATCGTCATCGCTGAGGGCCCTCGTCCCACTGCTTGGAGTCTCAATCGGTGCCCTTGCTTGTAAGTTCCCAACCCTCCATTACTGCTCATTTTTTACTTATGTTTCCCAAGCCTGTGATTGTCATAGTTGAGTTTAGGGCACAATAGCGGTGGGCTTTAGGGTGTAGCCCTCAAAAATCACCTCTACCCTTTCTCATTCTACTATTCGTCATCTTCTTGTGATGAACACACGAGGATCTAGGGCGGACCGGGCTCCAGGTCTTCTTTTGATCCCAAAAAACACCAAAATCGAGCAAGTCACAAGTTTGCAAGACTCGTGTAGGAACCGAGGTAACAGAATGCTGGACCGCTCGATCGAGTTAATATCTGGTCCGCTTGAACGGCCGAGCTTCCGGGTATACCTCTATGACCGAGATGGTCTGGCACTCCATCTGACCGAGCTAAAGTCGAGCTCGTTTTGCGCAATTGCGCTTTCACTTACACTTACTTTTACTGCAGAGCCCAAGGGGACCAAGCACCAACACCAAGGCTTTCAAAAGGCTGAGCTGCCTTCGCACGAAATTTTGCCAACCAAAATCGCCGCGCTGAGACAGGCCGGCTTCACATGGGGCGTTACCGCTTCCTTGTTGACACGCCGATCGCACTAGCCGTGTTTCGGGAAGACTATGGCGTCCCCGCAGACGTACATCTCGAGCTCGGTGCCGAGGACACCAACCCTTGGGGCAGACTGGACCAATGCCCCTTCATCGTGCTTTCCATAATCGAAGGTGGCCTTTGCTTCCCAGTTCAGCCTATAATGTGCGAGTTTCTGAGGTGCACCGGACTAGCGCCAATACAAGTTTTAACCAACACCTACAGAATAATAAACGGGGTAGCCGAGCTGAACAACCGACTGGGCCTGAACCTAGGATTAGCCAAGATTCTACGCTAGTACACCTTCGGGCATACAGGCGATGGGCTTAACTATTACTTAAAGATTAGGCCGAGCAAGAAGAAGCTTGTAACCGGCACCTTAGATAAAGATATGCACGACGATGACTTTTTCTGGGTGTCTGGAAATTATGAAACAACTGACGTGCCCGGCTGATACATCAGCAAGAACTTCGGTTCGACATGTAAGCCGTGCTCACTGCACGGTCAACCCATTTTCCTTCATTGTTCTGCACTAATGTCTTTTCTTCTTTTCCTCTTTGCAGCTATCGAAGCCTTGCAAGCGAACTACTTCAACCCCAATGAGGCTGCTATTAGAACCGTCTTTGCGATATAAATGCAAGGATTGTCACGGCCTTCTCGACTCGTCGAAACTCTGAATACCAGCTCCCCGGAGTAGGGTTACAGACTTTCTCTGAGCACCGTCTCCACCACCCGATCTAACACTACCGGACGTGCCCCTAATCCAGCTGACCGAGGAAGAGGAAATGGCCAAATGAAGCCGTATCAAAAATATCATCACCGCCATATCCACCGAGCTTCCGAGCATCCCTCCCCTTGCCCCGGCTGCCGGTCAAACATTTGGGACGGTGATAGCATTGGCATCGACTACTGCGACCCAAGCCAGTAAAGAAAGTCGCCGAGCAGGAAATAGGCCTCGGTCCGCCGATCCGTCAGCCAAGCTCGTCACTGAGCTGAGCACCGAGCAACCAGCGGAAGCTTCAGAGCCAACTCCCCTATGGCAACCATAGTTCAAGCACCGGGGTAAGGATATCCCGGCGAACGCCTTAGTCAAAGGCGACAAAGAACATCTCCTGGCTTTCGACCTGACAAAAATTTTACTCCTGCCGAGCGACGTGATCGGCAGCGACCACGTGCCGGACACCTAGCTCGTGAAGTCCTCGGTCAAATCTATGACCCAGGTAAGAATTCTGCATGCTTTATTCAAATTTGTTCAAGTGTTTGCACCGCTGCTATTTTTTATTTGAACTCTAACACGTCCTCTTGCAGGCCATCTAGAAACAACATCTTGTGATGGACCGGATTCACAAGATCTAGCAAAAGGTGACCGATGGGGCCAATCAGGTCAAGCATTTGGAAACCGAGCTGGGGAGGTCTAAAGCATCACTCGAAACGGCCAATGCTGACAATGCAAGACTCCTTGGCCAGCTCGGCAGGGTCGAGCAAGAGAGAGACAAGCTGAAAGCCCAACTTGCAGCCGAGAAAGAAGCGCAGAAGGCTGCTATGGACGAGGCCAACAATCTCAGTTTCCAGAAGGCCGAGGACAACTACAGCAAGCAAGTCAAGGCCACCAATGACATTTATTTCAAGTCCGGCTGGAAGTTTGCTTGTGAAAAGCTCGGCCAAGGAGTGGAGACCGAGATGTTAGCTTTTCCTCCCTCGGCCTTTTTGCCGGCCTACCTGATTCCCTAAGCCAACGAAGTCTTCAACACTTTGCAAGAGACAGCAGAGACAGAGGCTGAGGACCATGGTAGCCAGCAGGAGCTCGGTGAAAAGGAGAAGGCTACAGTCGTTGACATAGAAGCCGTGACAGAAGCTACCAGGGATGAGTTTGCTGACCTCTCTCCGTTAGAGTAGTTCAGACTTTTTTTTTTTTTTTTGAGTTTTTGTAACTAGGCTACAAGCCCCACTTCATGTACTCAGTTCTTCTATCATTGAAAAGTTTTCATTTTGCTTGTACTCTTGTAATGTGGTGGTGTTGTAAATTCTGCCCGGTGAGAAAAGTATCTCAATCAAAATCAAATCGTACTACTAGAGTTGAACAGGCCGTTAACACGTAAGCCGAAATACCCATCCCAGCGAATATGCTAAAATAAATCACTTTTCGAGCTGACATGAAACATCTCGGCACAAAAGTAGGAGTTGAGCAAATCAACATAAAACTTTGAGTTGGGCAAATCTCCATCTCTTTTCGCCGGGGTAAATCATCTCGGCTGAAACACAAGAGTTGAGCACGTCACTAACCCTTCTTGCCGGGGTAGATCATCTCGGCTAAAGCCTTTTAGTTGGGCAAATCACCAACTCTTTTAGTTGGGGTAAATCATCTCGGCTAAAACACAAGAGTTGAGCACATCATCAACCCTTCTAGCCGGGGTTGATTATCTCGGCTAGAGCCTTTGAGTTGGGCAAATCACCAACTCTTTTAGCCGAGGTAAATCATCTCAGCTAAAACACAAGGGTTGAGCACATCATCAACCCTTCTAGCAGGGGTTGATTATCTCGGCTAGAGCCTTTGAGTTGGGCAAATCACTAACTTTTTTAGCCGGGGTAAATCATCTCGGCTAAAACACAAAGGTTAAGCACATCATCAACCCTTCTAGCCGGGGTTGATTATCTCGGCTAGAGCCTTTGAGTTGGGTAAATCACCAACTCTTTTAGCCGGCGTAAATCATCTCGGCTAAAACACAAGAGTTGAGCACATTATCAACCCTTCTAGTCGGGGTTGATTATCTCGGCTAAAGCCTTTGAGTTGGGCAAATCACGAACTCTTTTAGCCGGGGTAAATCATCTTGGCTAAAACACAAGGGTTGAGCACATCATCAACCCTTCTAGCCGGGGTTGATTATCTCGGCTAGAGCCTTTGAGTTAGGCAAATCACCAACCTTTTTAGCTAGGGTAAATCATCTCGGCTAAAACACAAGAGTAAGCCCCTCAGTTACTACATTACTTTGAACGCAACAAACTTCTTCAGCAAAGATAATTCACTTCTATTACAGTGGCAAAAAGAGTTACATTCAGAAGTATAGGGAAGACAAGTCCTTTCACAAAAAATTACATAAAAAAGACGAACACTAAAAATAGTACAGTTTGAGGTTAGCCGCATTCCATGGCCAGGGTATGCCTTTGCCATCTAAGTCCTCTAAGTGATATGCCCCCTTACCCGCTAGACCGATTATCCTGTAAGGCCCTTCCTAGTTTGCCCCTAGCTTGCCTTCGCCCGGCACCAGTGTGTTGCCCATCACCTTCCTTAAAACCCAGTCCTTGACTTTAAATGGTCTGGGGTGAACCGTTTTGTTGTATTTTCTGGACAGTTCTTGTTGGTATGCGGCCACGTGGATTAAAGTCTTTTCTTGGCGCTCATCGACTAGGTCCAATTTCAGGGCGATGGCTTCAGAGTTCAACTCGGGCTCAAAATTTTCGCTGCGGATGGTGGGCATGCCGGTTTCCAATGGGATGACCGCCTCCATGCCATATGCCAGGGCAAAAGGAGTTTCCCCGATCAAGCGTCTCGGGGTTGTCCGATATGCCCAAAGGACACTTGGGAGTTCCTCGGCCCATTTTCCTTTGGCTTTCTCTAGCCTTTTCTTCAATCCATCGAGAATGGTCTTGTTTGATGCTTCGGCTTGGCCGTTGGACTGCGGATAGGCCGGGGTGGAGTTGTAGAATTCTATCTTCAATTCCTCACAAAATCCTCTGAACAGGTGCCCGTCAAATTGGGTGCCATTATCAGAAATCAAAACCTTGGGGACGCCAAACCGCGTTATCACATTCTACCAAACAAACTGTTTGACATCTTTCTCTTTGATAGTCGTTAAGGGCTTAGCGTCAACCATTTTGTGAAGTATCAGTATGCAACACAGATAACCCCTACATCCCTTCCTAAGTAGTTTTACAACTTTCATAGCCGAGATTAAGTATGGGGGAGGAACTACCCCATTCCCACTAAGAGTAAATTCAGGCATACCCGGCGGTCTAAACACAACAGTTTTGTTTGCACAGTTAATGGTAGCACAGTATTTAGTCAACCAATCCATTCCCAAAATACAATCAAAATGATGAATGTCCAAAGGTAATAAGTCCACATATAACATCATATCACCAACCCTAACATCACATGCTAGATATACATGAGTACACATCAAGAGTCCCCAGATGGCGTAGATACAGATAGCACATATGTCATAAGTTCTAATGGCCTAGTCAATTTTTGAGAAAAAGCATGTAACACAAAAGAATGTGTAGAACCAGAATCTATCAATACACATGCATTTTGTCTCAAAGGTTTCTTTCCTGCATTGGCTGTGACATTGGTTTTGGCCACTGAAGCGGATCCCGCTGAACTTGCTGTAGGACGGCTAGTAGTCTCAGATCTAAGCGGACAATCTCTTATCATATGACCCGGCTGGCCACATCGGAAACAAGCACCGGACGCTCGGCGGCACACACCCCTGTGCCTATTACCACAATCAGAATAGACCGTGAGAGACCCACTACTTTGACTTGAGTTGCTCCAAGTCCCTGTGTTTTGCTTCTTATTACTAAAGGACCGGCCTTTTCTAAAACCAAACCCGGATCTTTTTCCTCTCCACTTATTTGCTGTAGGTGCTGGGGCTTTGCTTTGTCTCATGGCAGCTAGGGTAGCCTCTGCCATTAAGGCTCTATCTAGGACTTCCACATAAGTAGGCAATTTCAAAACGCCTACCCGATCAAACACGTCAAGATCCAATCCTCCTTCAAACTTTCAGGCTTTCTTGTAATCTGTGTCTACCATATGTGGAGCGAATCGTGCTAACTCGATGAACTTAGCTTCATATTCTGCCACTGACATTCTTCCCTGTTTAAGTTCCTGAAATTCAGACACTTTTCGATTCCTGAAACATTGGGGAAAATACTTGTCGTAGAAAATGGCATTAAACTGTGCCCATGTCATATTCCCATTGCCGCCTCGGATTAACAACCACCACTTGTGGGCTTTGTCTTTCAAAGTGTAGGTGGCTAACAAGACTTTCTGAGTTTCAGAATACGGAAATACGTCATACAACTTTTCCATCTCAAGTAACCACGTCTTAGCTTTCAAGGGTTCAATTCCGCCGTAGAACGTTGGCGGTTTCATTTTCATGAACTTCTGTGTCAAATTAATAATGTCATTGTCATCTGCCTTGGCTTGTGCCGGCGGAGGCGGAGGGGGTAAAGGTTGATGTCTTTGCTGCTGTGTTAAGGTCTCAGTCAATGCTGCCAACATTTGTTCCATTCGGCCCATACGAGCCTCTGAAGATTCACTCTCACCAGTTCCCCTTGCATTCTCCATCTTACACTACAGATATCAAGTGATATTAAACATAGGCATAATTTTATTCATTTCCGTTAATTTAGTTATTCAAATGAACATTCAGTTTTAATATTCAGTTGTATTGCCACACACTCACACATGCAGATAGAATGCCCCTAACTCTTACTAGGACATCCTAAGCTCATACGGACCTGTGTGTGCGGTATAACTCGTGCTCTGATACCACTCTGTCACGATCCAAACCCGCCCCTGTAGGTTTGGCACCGTAACCGGCCAATAATCCGTGGATTACCAAAGGCCTCTGAACAGATTAACAAATAATAAGGGGCTGCGGAAGCAAATATATAAAATAAACAAGGTCCAATAAGCTGTGATATCGAACATGAAATAGAACTTCTCAAAACTTATTTATATACAAAAACATGCTAGTCAAATACATCAATATTTACAGAGAATAGTCCCCAAGACCTGACTTTACATAACACACATACAGACTAGCATGGTCACAAAAAAAAAAAAAAATAGCCATGTCAATAGGCTTCAAGCGGAACCTCCTCGGGAGGCGCAACGTTTGGCTGACAAAACAGAACTGAAATTCGTCAACTCTGGCTTGGGTCATGTGCCGCCTCACCTACATATATATAGTAAACTGTGAGCGAAAGCCCAGCGAATAATAAACAGAGTAAAGGGGTTTCAATGAATGAGTTCGTATAGATTTCATAAATCAATTCATATTATATCAAAATCATACTTGTTCAGATCATATACAGACAGAAATCATAAGTCATGGTTACATTTACGTGATACATCCATTAGCATAACAGAACAGGACGCATAAGTGTAACAGAACAGGACGCATAAGCGTAAGGTTATGAATAACCTAGTTCCAAGAAGGAACCTTCGGATCCGGGTCAAAGAACAGGACAGCTAAGCCCCCATGGCGGGCCTCACACGAATAGCAGTGCATAGGCAGGGGCCTTGTCTGGCGTGAGGTTACAAATAACTAGTTCCATAAAGGAACCTCCGATACCGGGTAACGGTTGTAGATATCACATGATACTAAGGATGTCACGAATACATGTCAGAAATTGAACAACCATTCATTGTACAGAACATATCATTACCGAAAACAAATCTCATTTTGCCCCACAGAAAATAAGTACAGTTGAACATATCTTTACTATGTTATTACTCACAGTGGGCGCTAAAACAAACGGACAGAGCCAAAAGGTCAAACAGAGTGCGGCACGTGACCTACATAACACATAACAGACATATACATGAAACACACGTTCTAACTATACAAAACTTATGTCATTGGTTCTAAGTGTGTTTCTACCCTTGAATTCCCCTTATAGAGTCTTAAACATGGCCTAGGAATGCCTAGGATGGAATGAGGATGCAAAAATGACTCAGAAACATTTTTCAGAATTTTCAAGAAAACAGGGCCCCGCTCGAGCGTGGGTTTCCTCGCTCGAGCAGACATGCAACAAAGGTATCTGCTCGAGCGTCAACTCCCCCGCTCGAGCGGACTGTAAAAAGTGCTGGATGGGTGAAATTCACGCTCGACGGTCACTCAATGCCCGCTCGAGCGTGAGACACATGCCCCCGCTCGAGCGGACTGTAATGCAATGCAAGATGCTGGGAGCTTGAATTCTCCACTCGAGCGCGACTTCCCCTGCTCGAGCGGGAGTGAAAAATCTGGGATTTCCAGATTGAACTCCAGTGCTCAAATTCAACTTTTAACCATTCAAAACTCAACCTCTTGAGCTCAACTTCTGGAAAATACATGTAGACCCATAGTACAACAAGTTTCAAAAGCCAATTTGTAAAATCAACGTCCAAGGGTAGTCTAATTAGACACCATTTTGAGGAAAACTTCAAGAACATAACTCAACTACAACATGCATGAACTTCTTTGAATTCCAACACTTCAACTCATGACTAGAATGGAAATTTGGTGGAAAAACAAGATGATTTCAAGGCTACAATAGTTACATGGACATGCATGTGAGAATTTTATAAAAACAAGACTCAAAATGCCATAACATGAACATGCATGCATGGATTTCTACCCAATTCAACATTCAAACCAAATTCTAGACTCCACCCTTAAATGGACCATGAACCATGCAAGAATAATCTTAAATACAACAATGAGAGTTGAATCCTTACCTAAGTCTTGAATTTAAGGTGTAGAAAGCTCAAATTTACAACTATCTTCCAATTCCCTCAAGTCCCCAAGCTAAATGCCTAGATGAAATCAATTCTCTCCTCCTTTCTCTCTCTTGGTCGGCTAAGGCAAAGAAATGAGCTGAGCAAATGTTGTATCTAGGTGTAATGAGGCTTCAAATATGTCTTAGATAGTGGCCCACTCAATGGCCTAATGGTAAATACGTCAAACTCTATAAATTTGGCTCAATTGATCTAATTTAATCATACCAAATCACATTTTAGATAAATATGCCATAAAATCACATAAAATCTAACTAACACGGATCGCTAATTAATTTCGGAATCGGGCACCAATAAGACTTTCAATTCACAGTTTGAAGTTTAAAGCATGAACACATATTTCGACACTGAACAGATAGAAGCACATAAAATATGCAACACATATGCAAATTAAATTCCAGATTTCCTCTTAATTACTATTAGGCATAATTAAGTACCAATTGACGTTAATCAGGGTCAGGGTTATTACACATGGCCACCAGTATCCTTGCGAGATAGCTCGGTAGGCCAAAGATCTCCCTCCGATGTGACTTCCGTACACGCCTTCATAGATCTCATACAGAAAAGCTTCCACGCGGTTTGGATGAACACACTTGAGGTACGGACCTGTGAATGACTTCTTATATAAAGCACCAGATGGAGAGAGCCAAAACCGCTCTGACTTCACCCGGACTTTATGTGCTTCTTTCTTGTCGTCCAGAAGAATTCTTTCTTTTAGAAAAAGGATGATAGGATCCATCCAAGAGAGGGCAAGCTCGGTGTAGAGTACTTTCGCCTGCACGGAGTTCTCAATACTAGGCCTTGGAAGAAACTCGATCAGGAGAGGACTAGGAGTTGAACTATCGAACATGGAGGCTAGTCCGGCCAGCTTATCTGCTCGGCCATTTTCTTCACGACCAATTTGTTGGACCCTAATTGCCTGGAATTTCTTGATGTGTTCTCTCACTAGGGTTTGGTACTTGGCCATTCTGTTATCTTTGGCTTCGTAGATTCTGGATACTTTGTTTACAGCAAGCTGGGTGTCGCTGTAGACCATCAGCTCGGACGCGTGCAATTAGAGTGCGCTTCTCAGCCCGACCAATAGTGCTTTATATTCAGCCTCGTTATTAGACGCTAGAAAGCCGAGCGTGATAGAGTGTTTGATGGTTAAACCATCCGGCGAAATCAAAACTATGCCCAGCCCGGCGCCGTGCCGGTTGGAGGCGCCATCCATAAAAGTTTTCACATTTCTCCCAAGAAAAGTTTCCAACATTCTGAGGGGTCCTGGGAGGCTTTAAGGTTGATGGGATCATGGTCGCTTGACTGCTTGGCTACATCTTCCGTAAACTCGCTGTTGACGGTTTCAACAGAGATGTCTCTATCCCCCCTTGGCGATACGGCTCTGGACCTAACAGGTTGGTTGGTTATTCCCAAGTCCATCGTCGCATTGTCAGGCTAGAGTACAATTCCGACTACAGGTTCTATGGACGGGCACGCAAGTTCCGCGTCGCCATCATCACTTGCTTGTGCTATTTCCGTTGAGCCTTCATGCGCCACCTCGGCCGTCGCGGTAAGATCTACCGGGCATACCTGGTGAGTTCCAGGCGAGAACTCAGCGACGAAGTCTACTAAGACTTGGGCTTTGATGGCAGTTCAGGGCTGAAACTTGACGTCGAACTGCCCCAATTTCACTGCCCATTTCAGAATAGGACCGGAGAAATCTGCCTGCTCAAACAAGGCTTTCAAAGGGAATTCGGTCAGCACGACGACTGTGTGAGCATGAAAGTAGTGCGCCAATTTTCGGGAGGCCATCATTAACGCCAAAGCCAGTTTTTCCAGCAACAAATACCTCGACTCTGCCGGTAGCAAAGTTTTGCTCACGTAAAAGATAGGGAGATGCTGGATGCCTTCTAATCGGACAAGCACCGCACTAACTGCATGTTGAGAAACTGCGAGATAAAGGTAGAGTTCTTTGCCGAGCTTGGGTCTCACTAATAGTGGGGCGGAAGATAAATACGTGTTGAGCTCGACCAAAGCCCTATCATATTCCTCGTCCCACGAAAACTTGGACTTCAAGGCTCTAAAGAAAGGTCGGCAATAATCTAATGATTGGCTTATGAATCGGTTAAGCGCGGCTGCCATACCGGCGAGATGTTGCACGTCCTTTGCCGAGTTGGGCTGCTTCAATTCTTGTATGGCTTTGATTTGTGAGGGGTCCGCTTCGATGCCTCGGTCTGTGACTAGGAAGCCCAAGAATTTCCCGGATCCCACGCCGAAGGCACACTTTGACGCATTCAAGCGAAGCTTGTGTTGTTTAAGAATGGCGAACATCTCAACTAGGTCGGATAAGTGGTTGGCCTGCTGCTTGCTTTTGACTACCATGTCATCGATGTAAGCCTCCATCGTCGGGCTCAGCAGAGGAGCAAACATTTTGGTCACCATCCTTTGGAAAGTCGCCTCGGCGTTCTTCAAACCAAAAGGCATGACGCGATAGCAGAACAGTCTCCTTAGGGTAGTGAAAGAGGTTATCTCGCGGTCGGGAGCATGCATGGCGATCTAGTGATAACCGTGATAGGCATCCAAGAAATTGAGCCTGTTATGCCAGGCCGTAAGATCCACTAGCTGGTCTATTCTGGGTAGAGGAAAGCTGTCTTTAGGGCAAGCTCGGTTGACTATCTTGTAATCAACGCAAACTCGCCACTTCCCATTCTTCTTTGGTACTATGACCGTGTTTGAAACCCACCGAGGGTAGTGCACTTCTTGGATGGCCCTTGCTTCTAGCAGGTTCCTTACTTCCTCCGCGACTACCTCGACGTAGTGAAGAGCCGATCTCCTTGTTCTTTGAATGACAGGACGCGTATCAGGGAAACATTGAGTTGGTGGCAAATAAAGCTTGGATCGATGTCAGGCATGTTGTATGGTGTCCATGCGAAGACTTCGATATTCGCCATCAAGAACTCTACCATCTCGGTCCTTTCTTGGGCGGTCAGGCTTGATCCTAGCAAGAAGAACTTGTTTGGACTTTCTGTGTCGATCTGTACTTCTACCAACTCTTTAACAGCCTTGTCCTCGACCCTGGTGCCCACGTCATCAGGGACACTTTGGTCTTCCGGACCTTCAATCATTTGCACGAAGCCTTTGGCAGCTCGGCTCCCATTCACTGCCACAAAACATTACTTCGACATGACTTGATCGCCCCAAATCTCCTCAACTTCCCCCGCAGCCGAGGGGAACCTCATAACCTGGTGGTAGGTTGATGCCACCGCCTGCATAGCATGGAGCCATCCCCTTCCTAAGATTAGATTGTATGTGGACAGCACCTTCAATACCCAGAACTCCACCTGCTTGACCACGGATCTGGCTTTGACCTGCAAAATTATCTTTCTCATCGGCCACTCTGGTTGTGAATTGAAACCAACTAGTGGCGAAGTTGCTGGAGCCAAGTCTATATCCCGGAGTTTGAGTTGCTTGAAGGCATCGTAGTACATGATCTCAACCGAACTACCTTGGTCAATCAAGATGCGCTTGACATCGAAGTCTCTGACACGGAGGGTGACTACTAGGGCGTCGTTGTGCGGCGTTTGAATGCGCTCTAGGTCCCTAGTTGAGAAACTAATCACATCTTTCTCCTCGGTCTTCCCCCTTTTGATCGTGGGCTGGACTAACAAAACTTTCCTCATATATTCCGCCTTTTTGATTATTCCTCGGAGCTCGCATACCCACGCCGGCTCCACTATGCCGTGGATCACATTGACCACTCCTTAAGGAGGCGCCTCTAAGTCATCCGAACCACTCGGATTAGCCAGGGTGTGATGCGCGGCTCTAATGCCCCCATCGATGTAAAGGTCTAAGTGACCGGTTGTGACTAACTCCTCTAAGTGTTGCTTTAAGAGCAAACAGTCCTTTGTCCAGTGCCCTCGCTCCCTATGATATGTGCAACGGTACCGCGGATTGAAGCCCTTTTGCGCATCGCCTAACTTAGCAGGAAACCGGACGTAATCCTCGTCGCGGATTTTACTAAGTATGCGATAGATTGGAATCTTAAATATCGTGATGATGCCTGTCCGAGTGTTCAACCTTCTATTAGCATCAACTGCGTCATCACGGGGATATTCTGCTCGGTCATTGCGGCGACCTCTACCCCGATTTCTACGATTTGGTCCACGGTCAGATTTCCCGACACGATCATTTGGATGGTTAGTCTCCTGTCCGACCACGTGTACCTTGCCAGTCGCCCTTTTGTCTGTTGCCACCGGATTTGTCCTCACGGTGGACACCGCCGCATCATCCTCTACTCAGATGTGCTCATTGATGCGTTGCATTAGTTGCCCCATGGACATTGACTGGTTCATTGTAAACGAGTCCCTCAGCCTATGTCCGACCGGGAGACCGCGCTTATATTGGGTGATTGCCAGGTTGATCGGGCAATCTAGGATCTCATTGAAGGTTTCCCAATACCTGGAGTTGTATGCCTTGAGGGTGTCACTCGACTCCATCTTGACACTCAGAAGGTGGTCCACTTCCTTTGGCGTTTTGGTGTTGGTTTTGAAACGAGTCACGAATACTTCCGCCAACTGTTGCCACCTCTCGATAATCTCTTCTAAAAGTCTCTCAAACCATTTCAAGCCCAGTTCGCCCAAACTTGATGGGAAAATAAGGCACATGAGAGCATCATTACGCCTGTGTCTAGCCATGACCTGCCGAAAGTGGCTTACATGCATGTACGGATCGCTTTTTCCATCATAAAGTGTAAACTTAGGCTGGTGAAAGCCCGTTGGGAGCGGCGTGGTCTCTACCTCAAGGGAGAAGGAGGAGGCGTTCAGCCTCACCAAGTCTGTGTCCAAAGGGACTGGTACGGCCAAACGAGGTGGTTGCATCATAACCTTCTCACTATAGTGACCTCCGTAGGATAACTGCTGGAGCGCCGGCACCCTTTTAGCCTCCCGTCGACGAGCTCGTTCCTTCAAGACGTCCCTCAAGTCCTCTGAACGAACGGAGTAGGAATATCTCGATGTGGTCGACGGACGTGAGGGATGGTAGGTACTATCTTGCGCGCTAGACTTCTCTGCAAGCGTGTCTAGGTCTCCAACTCTATAGCTTCTGGTAATAGAAAGGGAGGGGTGTGCCGTTGGCCCTGGCTACCTGAGCAGCGTGGTTGGGTGCGTTCACTATGGTCTCCCACTCCAGCAACACCCTTCTCTTTGACCTGTCGTTTAAGAGCTTCAATCTCTGCCGCCAGTCTCTAGATGACGATGTCTTGGTCCCTTAGCTTGTGCTCCAGACGTCTAGCGTGTGATTCTTTTCGCCGCCGGTGTCCGTCTATTCCATGCCTTGGGTGTCCGTCTGTTCCATGCCGCCGGTGTCCGTCTGGGCTCCGTGAGTGACCAAAACTTCTGGCGCGCTTATCTCGTGCATCTCTTGAAAGTCCTCCTGGGGAAGTCTCCAGGTCCGTTATGTTTGGAACGGCGGGGAGTCCGTCTCTCTGTCTGGCTGTCTTTGGGGTAACACTGTCAATGGAAGACAACGGTATTTCGTGGTTGTTTGCCATGGAAGGCGATCAGATGAGCTTGGAGGACAAGGTTGTGTCTGCAAAACTTCCCATAGACGGCGCCAATTGTACGGGGAGGAGATATTCGTCGCTCTCCGTACTCCCTGCGTCCAAGCTCCGTTTCTGTCTGATTGATCTGCAAACACAACGGTGGTGAGCTACTCGACGGTGTGTTGCTGGAAAAGCCCTCCGACGATCAAGTTAGCACACACTCGGAGAGAGAGAGAGAGAAGAGCTGAATGAATGTTAAGTTTTTTCTCACCAAAATGATGTTCCATGCCCTGCATGGGGGGCGCAGTCATGCTTATAAACTTTCTGCGTTTACCTCTGCATCCATTCACCTATTGACACGTGAAGGTGCTCTCCTATCACGCTCTCCCATCTGTCAGCACAAATTCAGCTAAACACCACCTAATCAAACCGCCAGACGACATTGGCGGGAACGAGCAGCCTGGCGGCACCATCCTAGCCTCCTCCGACCGTGCTACCTAACAAGTCCAACAATGTCCCTCGCCAAGCTTTATCACGACCGAGCTCAGTAGCATTCTGGTACGACCGCGCTCCAGCCAAGCTAGGCCGGTCTGCGGAAGACCCTTTACATCAAGATAACTATGCGTACAGTAAAGCTTGGGTTGATAGAAAACCATCTCGGCTGAATGGACCCTGGACTTCGACCGAGCAAACCAACCCAGGATCAGCCCACGTTAGCTCGGCCCAAACTTGCTCAGACCTCTTTCAGCCCGGCCTCTTCCACAGTCACAGGTTCAATTAAGAATCCCCCTCGCAGGTCCAATATATTTATCACTGTTTATTTCATTGTCTACCTATTAGTAGCATTAGTTTTGATCACTTTAACTTTTCTAAAAAGGGAGGTCTGTGTAATTATTTTAAACTTGTGGGGTTAACTATATTTTTCTCAAGCCTTCAGGGAGGTGAGTGTAATTTACCCTTAATATTTAACTTCCTAATCCAAAATGCCCTTAATCTACATTTTTGTGTCCAACTTCCCTCCCAATTCAATAGTACCCCATATGGGGGATATAGGGACTGTCCTGTGATTCAAATATGAGATTCGGAATTGACCAGTATATGCAACTTTTTTTGGTACTACATATTTTTATTTTTTTTATTATTATTTAATCGATGATTATGGTTTGTTTAAGTGATGTCTTCTTTTGTCAGGATCACATTAATGTTTGTTTTACTCAATATTTTCTAGCGCTTGGTGACTAGGGAAGTTGGAATTTACAATAATTGTTTGTGGGCCTTTGTTAATTTTTAATCAAACCTTTTCAAGTATATCATTGAGAATGAAAGGGCCATTGATTGGTGCAGTTGTAAAAGCTAAGACTTCCAAGCATACGAATGCATATTTAAGTATGAAAGCAGCTGCAGAAAAAAAAAAAAAAAAAAGAAGTTAGGTCATTGCCCTGTCTATTTGTCACAAGTACCCTCGGTTATCTGGGTTCAACAACGAGGAATGGTCTATAGAGCCCTTCAAACTGGCAATGTCTTATCTATCACATTCATTAGGCAATTTTGCATATAAATGAATTTGTTGTTCAAAATAAATTAAGCATTTCAATGGATGCAGGGCAAGTTTTATGGTTTTATTATTAATCATTTTACATTTTTCAGTTCCTTGTTTCTAGAAGCAGACTTTGTGTTGATTTCCTATATGTTTGCTTGTCTGAACTTGTTACTGTTTCTCAGCATGGAGAAATGTTTAGGAGTTGATTTTGTTGACTCATGGTGAGGTGATGCAGGATGTTGGAGTCATCATATGACTTGTTATTTGGGAAACTTGCTTTGAGATCTCTCTTTGAGGATTACTTTGAAGAAGCTAGGCATTTTAGCATAAGAATCATGCTAAAACCCATTGATGACCCTCTTGTAGATTTAATCGCAACTGTATCCTTCTGGGTTGTAGTTACTTCTCTAAAGCTATCAGTTAAATGAAATATATAATTTTTTCTTCTTTCCAAAAAAATATCTTCTGCTGGATTATAATTCAACAATGATTCGACATTGATATCAAGGAGTATGTTGTCTCCCTTAGCATGTTCAGGTTTCGAGCCCACTTAATCACAAGCCCATAGAGAAAATCATGGAAAATGCACTATCCCACTGGCAAAGGTAGTGTAGTGTTTGTTTGTATTGTGCATCATCGTCCTTTGTTGTGCCATTAAGTTAAGATATTGATGTGATTGAATAATCGTTGAGTAACAATCTAACAATTTTTCTAACAGTGATGTTGATGACCCTCACACATTCATAGACTTTTTTGTATCAAATATTGATCCGTAAGCAGCACTTTCTTGATAAGATTTTTTTTTTGGGGGGGGGTATTCTGCAACCATTTATCATCATTCTCTAATGTTTGTCTTTGTGCTTTACCTTAGGACTTTACTAATGAGGTCATGTGCTTACTACCCTAAATATGGTTTTGGAGCATTTGGATTTTTCCCAATGCTTTTGAAGAAAAGGTATGCTCCTATCCTAAAACTATCCTATGGATTCTCTAGCTTGTTGGGATGCCTTACTATTGGCAGTGTTATATTCAAAAGGCTTACTTATCATGCAGAGTATCTTCTGAAGATTATGGTATTGTGGAGTTGAGATATGGCTCATCAAATCTATCAATTGGAGCTACATTAATGTCGTTCTCTTGTATGTGACCTGCATTGCAAGTAATTGATTTTTCTCCTATTTTCGCGAGTTATGGTTCTTTATATTTTAGTTCTTATGCTAACATTCTTTGTTGGCTTGTGAACTTGATTAATCAATTTGTTTCTGTACATTGCTGATAAAAATAAAAATAAAATAGTTCACTACTGCACATTTTAAAAAAAAAGTTTATTTGGAATGCAATAATGTGCACATTTTCATTAAATCTTAGTTGAGCTTGTTGAAGATTGGCTCAGATTTGCTTTGTTTGCTTTGTCAACAATGGCTGCTGATTGAAGAAAAAATTGAAGAAGCTAGACATTTTCAGCTGAGCTACTCATGGTAGGGTGGCTAATGTTGTTGGTTATTGGTGGTTGCCATAAATGTTGTCGGTGACTTGTTGAAGACTTTGGCCCTCAATTTCATCTATAAATGGTTAGTGAATGGGAGGGGATCAGTGTGGTGAGTTAAAGAGAGAATACAGAGTAGAGAGAGAGAATTACAGAGTGTGTAATTCTTTGTTCCAAATATAATGAAATCCGCTGCACATGGACGTAGGTGATTTGCCGAATCACGTAAATCTTTGTGTGTTCTTGCTTGTGTGCTTGTGTGTGATTGTTTTTTGCTTCCTAGGCACAACAAATTGGTATCAGAGCATTGTTGTGTGAAAAATAAAGTGTTTTTTCTGTAAACTGAAAATTTCGAAGTTGTCGAAATTGAGTTTTCAGCATACCACGACAACCTCCTCGACGAGCGGAGTTCAGACCCAGAAAGACCATCCCATGAGAACACTCCACACGCCTTCACGCGCTTGCCGAAGTTCTGCCAAAGACTTGCCGGAAAGTTCAGTCCGGCGAAGAAGCAAAGGTTGAAGAAGTCAACTTGCCCTAAAGGCATTAAGGATTCACTTGTGCATCAATATAGCACAAGTTAACACTTAACCAGAGTGGTTAGAGCCTTGGATCAACACTTTAAGGTCAAGGGTTTAAGACTCATCACAAACAAATTTCCAAATTATTTTTGGAAGCTGCCACGTCACCGCCACATCACGCCACATCAGCGCCAGGTGTCAGCCCAGTCACTGCCACGTCTGAACCACATGTCGAGACACGTCACCGCCAGCTCAATTTTCACGTCATTGCCACATCAGCACACCTGCCACTTCATCGTCCCACTAAGCCCTGCCAAGTCACTGCCATATATTGAGACACATTACCGCCAGCTCAACTGCCACGTCATCCCCACATCAACACATCTGCCACATCAGCGTCCTTGTAACAACCCCATACTGTTTACCGAAAATTTACTGAATTATATACTGATTACTGCTAAACTGGACTATTTATGACCGATAATTGAACTAACTGGAGTATTGAACGGAATGATGATTGAAAATTTAAATTGAACTGACTGAGCATGTTTATTGTATTGCATTCTTATCTGTTTGATTATTTGATTATCTGTTCGTGTTTTATGTTTAAACTGCAAATTGAAGGCCTTATCGGTGGCCGAACTGAAAAACCGTTTAGTGTTTCATGATCAGTAGAATTTATCTGATTTTATGGTATATTTAGCTAAAATATGATTAGGTATGACTAAATTAGATTAAAATAAGTTAAACGCCTAAGTTGCCGTAATTACGGAATTGCCATTGAGTGGGCTTTGTTTATTTTTATTCTTTGAACCTTATACACACTTGAATCAAAACATTTCCTCAGCCCTTTACTTCACCATAGTCGACCAAGAGAGGGAGCAAGAGAGAATTGAGTTCATTCTTGTGATTTGACTTGAAACCTTGAAGAATTGCTTGAGAATTGAAGTGTAGATTACTCATTTAGCTCCCACACCTTGATTACAAGACTTAGGCAAGGTAATTGAACCTCCCATTGTTGCATTTAAGGTTTTCTTGCATGAGTCAAGCTAAATTGTAGAGTTAAGACATGAATGGGTTCCAAAGTGTTGATATGGAGTTTAATTCATGCATACATGTTTGAATTGATGACTTTTGAGTTGAATCCATGGTAAAATGTACATGCATGTTCATAAATAGACTTGAGTCCATGAATTCATCATGTTCTTGAAGGAATGAGTCCATTTGGACAAGCTTTGAAGGTTGAATTTGGTTTGAACCCATGCATGTTAGCATTTCTTCATGTTCATGAAAAATGGGTTTGAAAAATGGTTTTAATTGACTCACTTTTGGGCTTTGAATTCACAAATTGAGCTTTGAAACTTGTTGTATATTGAATCTAGAGGTGTTTTCCAGAATTTGGGCCCAAGAGGTCGAGTAAAGAGTGGTAGAATGCTTGGTTTGAGCTTGGAAGGCAAATCTGGAAATTCCAGATTTGGCTTCTTCGCTCGAGCGACCAACGTTTACTCTGAGCCACGCTCGAGCGAAGGATTGGTGGCTCGAGCGTAAAATTCGAGCATCCAGTACTTTTACTGTTTCATCAGACTGCTTGAGCAAAGGATTTCTCGCTCGAGCGAAGCCTTTGATTTTGGAAGCTCGCTCGAGCGAAGGAAGGCTCGCTCGAGCGAGGGTCCTATTTTCAGCAAACTTTGCGAAATGTTTTCTAAGTGTATTTTTGCATCCTCATCCCATTCTAGGCATTCTTAGGCCTAGTTTAGGGCATCTTAATGAGGATATTGGCGTAGAACACACCGAGGCAAATTAGGGATTAAATTATGATACTTCCCAACTGTGTAGCTTAGTGTGTGTTCAACCTGTGAACTGTGTAGGGTTGGCGACTGGGGAGACACGCTCTAGCATATTGTAGCCCGAACTCTGTGAGTAACAACTGTGTAAAGATATGTTTAAATGATGAATTTCTGAACACTAAACTGAACTGTTTACTGAACGAATATTGATTATTGAACTGAACTGTTTACTGAAATGTAATTATTTACTGAATGAATGTATGTCCTTTATTTCCGAACTGTACTGTGGCATCCTTAGCACCTACTATTACTGATTGTTACTGTTACAGAGATCTCTGTCAGTTCCCTCGTGGAACCATTACTGTTTACTGACTGATGGCCATCATTACTGTTTGGTCTTTAAGACCCACTGTTTACTGCTATGCTAATGGATGTACCACATATGACTGGATAACTGCTCGATTGAAGATCAAATATCTTGTTTAATGAACTGTTTTCATTACTGTAAGGACATTTCATTCTTAACCTCTTTACGCATTATGTTATTCACTGGGTTTTAGCTCACTGTTTATATATATATGTAGGTGCTCAGCCACCAGATCGGAGCTAGGAGCGTGGGTTAGACTCCAGTTTTGTCAAGCTAGCCTTTGTGCCTCACTGCGAGGTTCCGAGTTGTCATGTTATGGCTTTGGGGTGTCTTGTTTTTCCCCCGTCTGTCTCCATACTGTTTTGGGATCACTGTATAGACTGTTATCTACTTTACTGTACTGTTGTCAAGGGATTAGGTCCCTGTACCGACAGACTGTAAATATTTGTATGAACTGTACTGTTTGAATGGGTGAATGCACGAAAAATCTTTTTGGCATACAGACTGTCACAACTCAATGGACATTATTTATCTATTGTATTGGCTTCCGCCAGGCCCTGAACTCTGTTTTACTGTATTACTGTTAAGTAGGCCTTCGGTAATCCCGGATTACTGGCCGGTTACGGTGCTAAACCCATAGGGCCGGGTTTGGGTCGTGACAGTCCTAGTCAACCAAAATTTTTGAAATTGTAGGGAGGCCCCTGAAAGTTTGATAAATTACATTTTAGCCCGTAATCTTGTTAAAATTATAATTTAGCCCCTGAAAATTCTGTAAATTATAGTAAGGTCCCTAGATTTTTTGAAAAATTACAATTTGGCCCCTAGATTTGGAGAAATTTCATTGAGGTCCCCGAAGAGGTGGAGAAAGTGCTTTCCTAGCTAAATTAACCGTTTCGAACACAACCGCAGATTCTTTTTTTTTAGATTCGGACCCGAAATTTCAGTGAAGTTTTTCGAAAGCTTAGAAGTTGTCTTATCTCCGGCATTTCAAGCATCCGCTATTGTTGTGGTGGAGTTTTTTTGAAAAGTTTCAATGGCAGAATCTACAGAGAGGAGATCAACCAAGTCTACAAGCAGCCCCGCAGCTACAAGCAACTCTGGGCGTTCATGTTCCACACTAAGTTCGAGGTAAAGAAGTTTGATGGTAGCAACAACTTTGGTATGTGGAGATGCGAAGTTAAAGATATGCTTGTCCAGATGAACCTGCACTTCACTCTGGGAGACAAACCAGATGACTAGGACGAGATAGAATGGGAGAAAATGAATCTCTTGGCCTGCAGTTTCATCCGACTTTGCCTTGCAAAAGAGGAGAAATACGCCTTCACAGAATATGATACTGTAAAGGAGCTTTGGAAGGCACTGGAAGACAAGTTCATGACAAAGAGCATTGAGAACCGGCTCTACTTGAAGAAGAGGTTGTTTCGTTTTGACTACAAGAAAGTTATTTCAACGAACGAACACCTGAACAATTTCAACAAAATTATTGCCGATTTGAAAAACTTAGATGTTCAAATTGATGATGAAGATAAAGCACTGTTATTGTTGAATTCCTTGCTTAACACATATGATCATCTCACTACCACTTTACTGCATGGTAAAGAAAAGATCAAATATGTTGATGTTTCAAACACCTTGGTAAACAATGAGTTCAGAAGGAAAGATAAGTCTGCAAGCAGGGATTCAGCGTCAGAGGCATTGACAGTTAGAGGCACGACAAATAACAGAAGATATACAGAGCGGGGAAAGTCTTGCTCAAAATCCAGAGGGAGATCATCAGATAGAAGACGTCTTCCAAAAGATGAGTGTGCTGCATGTCACTAGAAGGGGCATTGGGCAAAAGATTGTCCCAATAAAGACAAGAAAGAAGAAAAGGTGAACGTTGCGCGAGATGGAGATAATGGTGAAGGATCAGCCTTCACAGTTTCATCACATGACCAGTCTAATGTATGGATTCTAGATTTCGGATGTTCCTACCACATGTGTCCTAACAAGCAGTGGCTCTCGAGCTTTTGAGAGTTCGATGGAGGAGTTATGTTGATGGGCAATGACCAAGCGTGCAGAATAAAGGGGATTGGAACAATTCGACTGAAGATGCATGATGGAACAATCAGAATTGTTGAAGATGTTCAGTATGTACTAGATTTGACGAAGAATCTCATCTCAGTGGGAGTTTTAGATTCCAAAGGTTATAGAGTAACTGTGGAAGGTGGAGTCCTCAAAGTTGTTAGATAAGTATTTGTTGCAATAAAGGGTACTCGGAAGGGAAATTTATATTTCCTAGACGACTCTATAGTCACAAGGAGAGTGGCTCTCTCCACCAGCTCAGAAGATGATGCATCAGATACTTCCAGACTTTGGCACATGTGCTTAGGGCATACTGGAGAAAAAGCTTTACAAGGGTTGGTAAAGCAAGGACTGTTGAAAGGCGCTAAAACAGAGAAGCTTGAGTTCTGCGAGCATTGTGTACTGTGCAAGCAAACAAAAATCATGTTTGGTACTGCTATTCATCGTACCAAAGGGATTCTAGACTACGTTATACACCGATGTATAGGGTCCTTTCAAGAATGCTTGTTTGGGAGGTAAACACTACTTTGTGTCGTTTATTAATGATTTCTCAAGAAGAGTATGAGTTTACACAATGAAGTATAAAGATGAAATATTAGACATCTTTCTTACGTGGAAGAAAATGATTGAGACCCAAACAGGCAGGAAGATCAAAAAGCTCAGATTAGACAATGGCGGCGAATACACATCAGATCCTTTCTTTGAGGTTTGCCGGAATGAAGGAATAGTGAGACATTTCACAGTTAGTGGAACGCCACAGCAAAATGGAGTTGCAGAACACATGAACTGCATTTTGGTGCAGAAAGTCCGGTGTATACTGTCATATTCAGGATTGAGCAAGGCATTTTGGGGTGAGGCATTGAACTATGCTCGTCATCTTGTCAACCGACTACCTGCTGCAGCACTAGATGACAAGACTCCCATGGAGGTATAGTCAGGAGTGCCAGCTACTAATTATGATCAACTACGTATCTTTGGATGTCCAGCTTATTTTCATGTTACAGAATCTAAGTTGGATCCTAGAGCCAAGAAAGCTATCTTCTTGGGCTTCAGTGATGGTGTCAAGGGATATAGACTCTGGTGCCCTGGATCAAAGAAAGTTGTTATTAGAAGAGACGTTACCTTTGATGAGTCTACAGCTGAAGCAACCAAATCCTCAAGAAAATGATGAAGCGTTGAAGAAGTCAGTGCAGGTGGAGTTTGAGACTCCAGCGAAGACTGTTCAGATATGCAACAATCCTAAAGAAGTTTCAATTGACAACTTTGAAGAAGATTCTGAAGAGAGTTCAGATGAAAATGAAGATCCAGAGGCCCCACAACAGTCAGAACCCATTACAATCAAAAAAGGAAAAAGAGTTATTAAGCAAACCAGTTAGATGACCGATATGGTGGCCTATGCACTTCCAATCATTGAAGATAATATTCCTTGCACTTTCAAAGAAGCTGTGCAGAATCCAGAAAGTGTCAAATGGAAGGAGGCTATGGATGAAGAGATCGGGTCACTTCATAAGAACTAGACTTGGGAGTTGGTGCAACTTCCAAAAGGTAATAAATCAATTGGGTGTAAGTAGGTTTACACCAAGAAAGAAGGCATCCCAAGCAGAGACAACATTAGATTCAAAGCTAGATTGGTAGCTAAAGGCTATGCCCAGAAGGAAGGAATAGACTACAATGAGGTATTCTCACCTATTGTGAAGCACATGCCTATTCGTATCTTACTAGCTTTGGTTGCACAGTTTGATCTCGAGCTCGTCCAACTCGATATCAAAACTGCTTTCTTACATGGAGATCTTGAAGAGGAGATATACATGTCCCAGCCAGATGGTTTCAAAGTTGTTGGAAAAGAGGATTGGGCTTGCAAATTAAAGAAATCGTTGTACGGGTTGAAGTAGTCTCCGAGACAGTGGTACAAGCGATTTGATCGGTTCATGAAGGAAAAGAAATACACAAGAAGCCAGTATGATCATTGTGTATATTTCCATAAGGTTTCCGATGGTTCCTTCATCTATTTGCTCTTATATGTAGACGATATGCTAATTGCATCTAAGAGCAAGGTGGAGATTGATAAACTCAAGGCATAGTTGGCAGGAGAGTTCGAAATGAAGGATCTGGGTGAAGCAAAGAAAATTCTTGGCATGGAGATCGAAAAAGACAAGAAGAATGGCACGGTTTGTTTGATACAAACCCAGTATCTGAAAAAGGTATTAAACAGATTTGGCATAAATGGGAAAACAAAAGCTGTGAGTACACCATTGGCCCCTCATTTCAAGCTTAGTGCTTCGATGTCTCCACACACAGCAGAAGAACGAAAACATATGGCACAGGTTTCATATGCAAATGCAGTTGGTGCATTAATGTATGCTACGGTTTGTACAAGACCTGACATCTCACATGCTGTGAGTATGGTAAGCAGATATATGCATGATCTAGGAAAAAGTCATTGATAGACAATGAAGTGGATCTTGAGGTACTTACATGGCACAATTAATATGGGTTTAAAGTTCGACAGAGATCATAAACTCAGACAGAATTTGGTTGGATATGTGGACTCAGATTATGCTGGTAACTTAGACAAACGCCGGTCAACAATAGGGTATTTATTTACGCTTGCTAAAGGACCAGTGAGTTGGAGGTCAACGCTTCAGTCAACGGTGGCTTTGTCTACTGCAGAGGCAGAGTACGTGGCAGTGATAGAAGCCTTTAAGGAAGCTATTTGGCTACATGGATTGATTGAGGACTTGGGTATTGTTCAGAAGCACATTGAGGTGCATTGTGACAGTCAGAATGCCATTTGTTTGGCAAAGAACCAGGTTCATCATTCTCGCACCAAGCACATTGATGTCCGTTTCCATTTCATCCGAGAAATTATGAAAGAAGGAGATATTCTGCTTCAAAAGATTAGCACTGTAGATAATCCAACCGATATGCTCACAAAAGTGGTTTCTGGGATCAAGTTCCAACACTGTTTGGACTTGGTCAACATCTCTTGGAACTGAGCACCTTCAGGTGCATGGTAGTGTTGATCGATCACTATGTTGAATAGAGAATCCTCGCCAAGGTGGAGATTTGTTGAAGATTGGCTCATATTTGCTTTATTTGCTTTGTCAACAATGGCTGCTAATTGAAGAAAAATTTGAAGAAGGTAGACATTTTCAGCCGAGCTACTCATGGTAGGGTGGCTAATCTTGTTGGTTGTTGGTGGTTGCCATAAATGTTGTCGGTGGCTTGTTGAAGACTTTGGTCCTCCATTTCATCTATAAATGGTTAGTGAATGGGAGGGGCTCAGTGTGGTGAGTTGAAGAGAAAATACAGAGCAAAGAGAAAGAATTACAGAGTGTGTAACTCTTTGTTCCAAATATAGTGAAATCCGCTGTCCGTGGATATAGACGATTTGCCGAACCATGTAAATCTTTGTGTGTTCTTGCTTGTGTGCTTGTGCGTAATTGTTTTCTGCTTCCTAGGCACAACAGAGCTAACCTCTTTTGGCCTCTATCTGTCTACTTTGAAACATTGGGAATAGTGATTCACTGAAAAATGTTTATAGTATTGCTTTGTTCTATGTAGTGGGAGATGAATTCCCAAAAAGTGCATGGCTGGTAAGCAAGATGGGAATGTTAACTGCTGGGGTGCAATATAAACCACAATGTAAGCATTTTGCACTTCATGTCTGAACTACGAATTTGAAAGTTAAGTTCCTTCAGTCTTACTTAGCATTCTATACTCTTTGCTTGGTTTAGAACTTCTCTTCTGTTTACTTTTAAGTTTGGCAAATTTTCTCAGGTTTTGGCTTTCAGCTCTTTATTTCTCTTTATCATTTAATTGTCTCTTGGTGAATGATGGTTCTACTAGTGTCAAATACCAAACTGTCTCAGAGGTTTTGGTTTTTAACTCTTAATTTCTCCTTATTATTTAGCTGTCGTTTGGTGAATGATGTTTGTAGCACATGCTAATAGGATGTATTATTTTTTATTTTTATAGTGAACAATTGAACTTACAATTCTGTTGTAAAAACAACAAATATAATAGGAGAATTTGAAGAGAATAAAAAAAGTATTAGTTAAGTTGTACTCAAATTATTAGATTAGATATCCAGTGGGACCAAAGTTCTTTCCTCTGCTAATATAAAATTAATGCATATCCCAGCCTATTTAACTCTTATGATTATTCCGTACTTGTTTGCATCCCAAAAATTGCCTTACTGCTAACGCTGGCTTGGTTACATCAAATTATCTCAGACCATTTGTGTTTCATTTTTGGAGTTTGTACCATGTTCCTCTCTGCTTATTGCATTCTTGGGATTGTAATATGATTTTTAGAAAACTGATTTTTTGTTCTCTTCATGGATGCTATTCTGCATAGTTGAAAGCAAAGATGGAGCAAAATACAAAAATTTAGCGAATTGGAGTTGTGCTATTGGCTATGGACTAGGATCAGGCAGTCCTTTGAGCCCATCCTTCAATTTTGGTCTTGAACTTGCTAAAAGTTTACAGGTTTGTTTTATTATTTATCTTCTTGACTCTCTTTTATTTTCTCCCTTTATATGGGAACATTTACTCCAACACAGAATTGATGGTATTCTTTGAAAAATTCAAAAGACAGAGTTGATGATTTAAATAGAGGAGTAGGTCACCAGTGACTGGATCTAGGTTGCATATTCATGTGTGCATGGTCAATGCTGTTTGTTGTATGACTTTCTAGTTGTGCAACGAAGATGCCAGTGTACCATGCTAATGGTGAGGATCTATATTGTTACAACGCAACCACCTATCCTTACGACTTAATACCACATCTTTGTCTGTACTGATGATTGTACTACAGTCTACAGCATAGTGTGTAACTCCGGCATTTGTTGGAAATTAAAGCATTAATGCATGAATATGTGCAATTTTTTTTAGTGTAAATCATGATTCTTATTTCATTATGTACTTTTTTACTGATATTTTGTGCATGGAACTTGCACTACAGTTCATTGCCTCATTCTATCAACATGTGGTGGTCCAAAGACGGGGTATACTTCTCCCTCACTCCCTCCTTCCCTCCCTCCCTCCCTCAGGTGCCCAAAAAGGATAAAAATTCAAGTGGTGAAGACGCAATAATACAGTGATCTGTTGGGAAAAAAAAATAGAATTAAATTTGAAAATCTGCTCAGAAGAGTTCTTCTATTGTGTGCTTTATAAGTGTAGTGGACGCATCATGTTATTCATCCTAAACACAAACAAAGGGAGATGCATATTATCTACATGGGGTAGTGGTCTATTTTTTGTGCTTACCATTTATCATATGACACTGCTTAATATGTTTGCCTATGATATCTTAAAGTGCAACATTTTGCTTCAGATTAGGAACTATCTGTGATATTTCTTCATTGTTTCATGAACTTTCTTAGTGTTGAAGTTTGACAATATGTTAGATTCTAGTGAAGTCCATGCGAATAGAGTCTTATGTTGAATTGCACTTGTGCATGTGATGTGAGAAATGAGTATAGGAGGCAGGATGTGAACAAAAGCTGAAAAAATGGCTTCGAATAAATATGGGAAACACACGGGGGAAATTGTTTAATTCAAGAAATAATTTCAATAACTATGCAAAACACCTAGACCTTGGGAGAATTAAAAAATGTGGAATAAACCTTGACATTTTCATTTCAAAGAGTCCATAGCTCTAGGTCGTGGTACTTTGAATCGGGATTTCCAAAAGCCATATAATAATTCATTGCATCTTGCTTTTGAGCCTGACTTACATAATATTACTCCCTGAAGCTGCTTTCCTAAAAGGTTTACGTAAGATCTCTCCTTTGTTACTTAAGGGGAAAGGTTGAAGCTGGATTTGTTCTGGGAAAAGTTTTTGATGACTACTTGTAGCGGCTTGTTTAGGTTTTTAAACAGCTAGATTTTCCTCATACTGCCTTTTGCTATTACATAGGTGAAGAACCCACTAGAAGAAAATGAAGTGGTTGGAATTACAAACTGTTGGAAAATGGTTTAGAAATTCTGGGTTATAATAGAATTTTTTTCTTAGTTTGGTCTACTTTTTAGGTGGGTCCCGTGCGTCGTTTGTCCCGGGTCAAAGTGGTAACGCGTTTTATGCCGCGTTGTGATTCACGTGGTATATTTGGTTGCTGAAAACCATTACCGAGTGAATGAGAAATTGAAGCCAAAGTATACTCCATGGAAATGGAGTTTTGGTGGAAAATCCTTAAAGGTTTGAATAAGGCTTGTCCCACATTGATTTGGTGGGAAGTTTTAAATGGGTTTATAAGGCATGGGATTGGAACTTGGGGTGTGCCCCAAGGGGTACCCAAGTGTTTTAGAGAGGGAGGTTATGGGCACAATGGGCTAGACCCATTGGACTCAAAAATCATCACACATGCGCCGCCGTCCGTCCAAGCAAGCTTGGCTTGGGCCCGGATGCGTGGTGTGAGGTTGGGTTGGGCTTGTCCGGCCCAATACCTATCTTTTTGGGCAAAAAATATTTGAATTAATTTTATTTTTTGGTAAAATAAAATCCAAAATTCAAATTAATTCCGAAAATAAATTGGTCCGGTTTTACTGTACACCCAAATAGGGCCCTTCCCGTTTTTATCTGTTCAAATTTGAATCCAACAAGTTTGTTTCTGTTTATTCAAATTGAACAGGTTTCATACCTGTTCAAACAGGTTTTGCACCTATTTAATTCAAACCCAACAGCCATAATTTCTCCTATAAATAGACAAGTCTCTCATTTGTTTTTCATTAACAATTTTCGTCCTTCCTTGCTGCAAATTTGTCTCTGCATTTTGCTGTATTTATTCTATTATTTTTCCTTGTGAGAAAGAGTGTAAACACTTAGTGTGTTCGTAAGACAAACAATTTATAGTGCTGCTATTGTTTATAGTTGATCATTTCATCCTGAGAGATAGACGTCCACATTCTGAAAGTACCGTGGAGAGGACGAATCTGTCTTAAGGACACAGTGTCAAACACTGGACTTGATTAGATTATTATTCAAGAATTAATCAAGTTATTTAATTCATTTTCGGTGTTATTATTCTGTTTTATTTGTTTATTTAAATCAGTTTTTAATTTTGTTTGGGTAACAAAATAAAATCTGTTTTTATTTATTTTTTTTTTATTTCGAATTTGATTTTTATAATCAAACAAATTCTCTCATTTCCTTTATTTCTTTTTATTCTGGTTGTTGTTTAGTACACAACAAAATTTAATCTATTTAAATACAGTGAAGATTGTCCAACGCAAACTACATCGACTTTGGTTTTGAGTTACAGACAAGGTAAGTGATTACTGTAGAATTCCATTAATGCTGTTTGGAATGGGATCTAAATTCAGTCTAATCTTGTGGCAAAGGGTTGATGACAAACCATCAAATGTGACTCCAGACTCCACTTTCCAATTTGCTGCATCTTGGCAAGCCAATAAAAATTTCTTGCTGAAGGTAGAGTTTGATGCTTTCCTTAATTGAATCTATGGATCACACTACAAGTTGAATAACTATCCATGTACCATCTTATCAGGGAAAGGTGGGGCCTTTCAGCTCATCTGTAGCTTTCGGACTCAAGTCATGGTGGAAACCTGCTTTCACCTTTCAGCATTTCAGGTATTTCTCGCTAATAGATTTTTTGATCCATTGATACTGGAATTTTTTTTTCTCTATATGAGTTAAGAAACCTCTATCAATGTAATTTTATCTTATTTTGAAAATTTGATGTGAGTTTACATTCTTCTTATTTTCGATAAGTTATCTATTTCTAGAAATTCATACAGCCATTGTGTCATATTATATCTACAGTCTTCTTATGGCCCGTTTCCTTGACAAGATAAATTGCAAGCTAAATTGTAGAATTGATGGTCTGCCATCTCTCTCTTTCTCTCTGTCATGACACTGTCAACTTGCCTTTGTTTCGTGTCCAAAGACTTTTGGAAAATCTGTTAAGCCCATGCTTCTGGATTGATCGGTTTCGAAATTTGTTTAAAAAACATAGTTGTACTTTTCAACAGTTGAGTCTTTGTTTCACAACTTCAAATGAAACAAAAGACGTAACATCTCTTTGTAGATGGACAATAGATAAAACATGGTCTAAGCAAATATTTCCGTTGGGCCACAGCTACAAGTGGTCATACAGTTGGGAAGACAGCTTTTGGATTTGGCATCAGTGTTGACAATGTTAGAGAAGCAAGGTGTGAGGAGATTTATGCGGTAGAACAACGATAACGGCGAGCTTGACGGAGTGTACGGCGCCGAGCAACGCTGCCGAACTCGCCGCAGTCGAGGATATCGACCGGTCAGGCACTAACTGGCGTTGCCGAGCTGCGGCTTGCACGAAGTGGACGGAGCTCAGGGTTACGGTGATGGTGCCGAGCTAGATGGAGCCCGGGCCAGACTTGAGACGCGGTTAGCGCCGGTATGCGCCTAAGCGGTCGTTTGGGATAGGCAGCGTCCGTAGGACCGAGATGGATGGTTGGACGGTTGGAGGCCGGCATGCCTCGCCCGGCTGGTCCTGGTGAACCGGTCGATAATAGCTCGGTCGAGCCGGTCAGGCTTTCACCTGATTCCAAGTTATCAGTCAAAGACGCATAGCACGGTTATGTGATGGCAAGTCTCCCCAAGTGTTAGGCCGGTCATGGTACCCCGGTTAAGGGTGCCACCTGGGCCAATGGGGTGAGGGAGAGGACATCTGCTCCACGCACGCCATAATACCGTTAGACAGTTCTGTGTGTACTGGTGGAAGAACAAAACCTTTACACGCGTAAGGTGGTGAGAGGCGCGCACTGCCACCTGTCCAGGGAAGGACAACAGAGGTAGTGCGCGCACAATCTTGAGGCTGCATGGCCAGCCTAGAAATAGGGAAAGAGACGAAGGCTACAGGTATGCGAACTGACTCCCATGAACACTCTCCTCTCATTGTCTTCTTCCTTAGTGAACTGACTTGATCGTCGGAGGGTCTTTTCGGCATACCACCGCCGGGCAGCTCACCATTTTTGTGTTGTAGAGATAAACGCCGTTACCAGAAGCTTGACGTTCAAGGCGTACGGAGAGCAAAGGATATTTCGCCCCCGTACAATTGGCGCCGTCTGTGGGAAAAGTTTGAAACTCAGCCCTTGTTCTGTAAGCTTCTTCGACCATTTCCATGGCCAACAACGACGAGGTTCCGCTGTCCGTCGTCGATGGCGTCACTCCAAAGTATGTCCGAAGGAGAGAAGGGCCCCCCAATGTTCCGGCCATGGCGGGCCTGGAAACCTCTTCGCGATGAGCGCATGACAAGCGTGGGAGGAGTTCAGATCGTTCACAGAGTCCAGAGGGCCGCCGACGCCGGGGGAAGTCCCGTGAGCAATACTTGGAACACAAACTCAAGGACCAAGATGCCCTCATTCGCAAGATGGCGGCGGAGATGGAGCCACTGAAGCGCCAGGCTAGGGGGAAGGGTGTTGCTGGAGAGGGCAAGCTCAGTGAGCGCACCCCCTCCCCTCGTTCTGGCAGTCACCACCAGAGGAGGACTCATTCAATCTCCATCACCAAGAACTATAGGGTGGGAGATTCAGACCAGCGAGAGGGCAGATCCTTCACTCGCGACAGCACCTATCGCCCCTCACGCCCATCGTCGACGTCGCGATACTCTGCCTCATCTCGTTCCAGGGATCTCAGGGACGTGCTGGAGGAGAGAGCGTGCCGTCAGGAGGCTCAGAGGGTGCCAGCGCTCCAGAGGTTGAGTGCCCCAGTTCGTTGCAGTGAAGAAGTAATGATGCCGGCACCCAGAGACAAAGAGCTGGTGGACAAAGAGCTGGCAAGGCTTACAGCCACGCCGTTGTCCCCAGAGATTGAGAGCACCCCACTCCCTGCTGGATTCCACCAGCCAAAATTCACTTTGTACGACGGCAAGACGGGTCCGTACATGCATGTGAGTCATTACCGGCAAGTGATGGCTGGCCACCGGCGGAACGATGCCTTGATGTGCCTCATATTCCCAGCAAGCTTGGGAGAGCTGGGCTTGAAGTGGTTTGAAAGGTTCCCGGAGGGGAGTATCAAGGGGTGGCAGCAACTAGCGGAAGCCTTCGTCACCAGATTCAAGACTAACACTCGAACGCCGAAGGAGGTCGACCATCTCCTGGGCATCAAGATGGAGTCTGGGAGTTCGCTAAAGGCGTATAATGCGAAGTATTGGGAGACTTACAACGAGATTCTCGACTGCCCTACCAATCTGGCGATCACTCAATACAAGAGGGGTCTCCCAGTCGGACATAGGCTGCGAGATTCACTTACGATGCATCAGCCAACCACCATGGAATCTTTGATGCAGCGGATCAACGAACACATTCGAGTGGAAGATTATGCCGCCTCTGCGACCGAGAAGGATAATCCGGTCGCGGTGGACAGAAGGGCAGTGGGGAAAGTTCACTCAGTCGGGCAGGAGGAAAACCACCCTAATGACCGACCAAAAGATCAGCGTCGAGGGACCGGCCAAAATGATAGAAACAGAGGTCGCAGAAATGACTGGGCTGATGCACCCCGCGACGCAGCAGAAGATGCCAAGAGAAAACTGAAGGCGCGGACAGGGATTACTACGGTCTTCAAAATTCCCATCTACCGCATTTTGAGCGAGATCCGAAGAGAGCCTTTCGTCCGTTGGCCAGCCAAATTAGGGAATGCGCAGCGAGGCTTCAATCCAAAGTATCGCTGCACCTTTCACGAAGAACGGGGGCACCGGACAGAAGATTGCTTGCCGCTCAAACAGCATTTGGAGGAATTTGTGGCGGCTGGGCATCTTGACCAATATATTAATGGGGGAGTCAAGGCCGCGCCAACCGATCAAACCGAGCCTAACGGAATGGCCGCCCTAGAAGCGCCCCCGCACGATGTGATCAACGTCATCCACGGCATCATTGAACCAGCAAGGGTCTGCGAGCTGAGAGGGATGATCAAAAGGGCCGAGCACATGAGGGAAGTGCTCTCAGTCCAGCCTGCGGTAAAGAGGGGAAAGACCGAGGAGAAAGACATCCTTTCATTCTCTACCAAAGACTTGGAAAGGGTGTAGATGCCGCATAATGACGCCTTGGTAGTGACCCTTCGCGTCAAAGATTTCGATATCAAGAGAATATTGATCGACCAGGGGAGTTCGGTCGAAATAATGTATTATGACGCGTTCAAACAAATGAAGTTGGAAGACAAGGATTTGGCCCCTGCAACATCACCTTTGGTTGGCTTCTGCAACATCACCTTTGGTTGGCTTAAACTCGCAACTAGAATGGCCGATCGACAAAATTATCTTGCCGGTCAGGGCGGGATCGGTTGTGAAGCAGGTAGAATTCTGGGTGCTCAAAGTGCCATTAACTTACAATTTGATTCTGGGCAGAGGTTGGCTGCACGCCATGCAAGCGGTTGCTTCAACCTTTCACCAAGTCATGCGCATTCCGACATCGAATGGGCAAATAGAGGAAGTCTGGAGAGACCAGGTGATGGCCAAACAATGCTTCGTTGCGGTAAACGGCAGCCGCGCGGCCAAAGGGTTTGTTCAGATGATCGAGGGGCCCGAGGGGAAGGAGGTCCTAGAAGACGTGGGCAGAAAGGCCGAGGAAAAATCAGTCGAAGATTTGGTGGAAGTGCGCGTTGACGAAAACGATCCGACCAAGTTTTTCCTCCTAGGATCATCCTTGTCAAGAGCTGAATGAGCAGATTATGTCAATTTCTTGGTTTCCAACTTGGAGGCTTTCGCATGGACGCCTTACGATATGCCTGGCGGCGACCCAAGCTTCATTTGCCACTAGCTGAATGTCTTCCCTAATCTTGTGACCGATCATCTGAGAGGGCCGCCGTTTGGCCTTGTACCATGCTGAAGTGGTGGCGCAGGAAGTGAAGAATTTGCTGGAAGCCGGGGCCATAGAGGAGGTGCAATACCCACGGTGGATATCTAACACGGTGGTGGTTCCTAAGAAGAACGGTAAGTGGCGAGTCTGTGTGGATTACAAAACTGTCAACCGCGTATGCCCAAAGGATAGCTTTCCTCTCTCTCGAATAGACCAGTTGGTGGACTTAACCGCTGGCCATCAGAGATTTTGCTTCTTGGATGCATATCGCGGTTATCACCAAATAGCCATGTACAAGCCAGACAGAGAGATCACGTTGTTCACCACTCCCAGAGGCTTATATTGTTACAAGGTCATGCCGTTCGGATTGAAGAACGCCGGAGCAACCTTTCAGCGGATGGTGACAAAGATGTTCGCTCCTATCTTGGGCCGAACTATGGAAGCCTATATCGACGATATGGTGGTAAAAAGTAAGGAAAAGTCGCAGCACCTCGCCGACCTAGCAGAAATGTTTGCCATACTCAAGCGCCACAAGCTTTGCCTGAACGCCTCTAAGTGCGCCTTTGGAGTTGGCACTGGGAAATTCCTAGGTTTTCTGGTCACAAACCGGGGAATTGAGGCCGACCCATCGCAAATCAAGGCAATTCAAGAATTGGAGCGCCCGAACTCCACGAAGGACGTGCAACATCTTGCCGGGATGGCAGCCGCGCTGAACAGATTTATTAGCCGGTCTTCGGATCGTTGCAGGCCCTTCTTCAAAACTTTGAAGTCTAAATTCTTTTGGGATGAAGAGTGCGACCGTGCTTTGACAGACTTAAAGGTGTATCTCTCCTCAGCCCCAATTTTGGTCACGCCTCAGCCGAGCGAGGAGTTGTATCTCTACTTGGCGGTCTCTCAACATGCGGTGAGCGCCGTTCTAGTTCGCGAAGAAGGCATCCAACACTTGCCCATTTTTTATGTGATCAAGACTTTGCTCCCGGCCGAAACGAGCTATCTCCCTTTGGAAAAATTGGCACTGGCTCTCATGATGGCGTCAAGAAAGCTGGCGCACTATTTTCATGCCCATACAATAGTAGTGTTAACCGAATTCCCGCTCAAAGTGCTCTTCGAAAAAGCGGACTTCACTGGGAGGATTCTGAAATGGGCTGTGGAATTGGGCCAATATGACATTAAGTTCCGCCCGCGCACTGCGATCAAAGCCCAAGCCCTTGCAGATTTTGTGGCGAAATTTGCCCCCGGGACACATTCAGTCTGCCCTATTGATTTGGTCGGTGCGGATTTGGCACAACCCATGGTCATGGCAACAGAGATCAGTGTTGACTTGCGAGTGGGAGAATGGCAAAGCTCGATCGAAATAGCAAAGGCCGACGACTCATTGAAAGAAGAACCCAGCAAGGACATGGAACGAGACCAGATTGGGCCTACCAGCAACTTGGAATTAAGAAGCTCCCAGAATCCGTCTGATTGCTGGAAACTGTTCATTGGCAAGATGTGGAAACTATTCGTCGATGGGGCGTCTAATAGGCATGGAGCCGGGCTAGGAATTGTGCTAACTTCGCCAGATGGGCTGATTATTGAGCAAGCAATTACGCTCGGCTTCCCAGCATCCAACAATGAGGCGGAGTATGAAGCCCTCCTCTCCGGTCTAAGAAGCGCGCTGAGAATGAAGGTCACAGCCCTTATGGTGTTCAGCGACTCAAAGCTGGTGGTCAATCAAGTCTCAGGGAAGTATAAGGCCAAAGATGAAAGAATGGCCAAGTATCAGGCGCTGGTGCGAGCGGAAGTCAAGAAGTTCGATGCTATCAGAGTTGAACAGATCAGACGCAAAGGAAATAGCACGGCCGATGAATTGGCTGGTCTCGCTTCCACTCAGACAACCTTTCCCAATCCCTTGATGATTGAATTTTTACCTCGGCCAAGCATTGAGGAACCAGAAGCAACCGAAGTACTCTGTACCGACTTGGGCCCTTCCTGGATGGACCCCATCATCGCCTTTCTGAAAGATAGAATTCTACCAAAAGAAAAGAAGGCGGCCCACAAGATCCGGGCAAAATCATAGCGGTTTTGGCTCTCACCTTCCGGAGCCTTGTACAAGAAATCTTTCACGGGGCCATATCTGAAGTGTGTCCACCCCTCTAAGGTGGAAGCCTTCCTCTATGAGATCCATGAAGGCATCTGCGGCAGCCATACTGGGGGTAGATCTCTAGCTTACCGAGCAATCTCGCAGGGTTATTGGTGGCCGTGCATGCAAGCGGACGCGCAGAAATATGTTCGTAGATGCGAGAAATGTCAGAAATTTGCTCACCAGATCCACCAACCAGCAAGGGAATTGCTCTCCCTTACAAGTCCTTGGCCGTTCGCACTCTGGGGATTGGATATTGTTGGGCCCCTCCCAGCCGCACCGGGCAACCGCAAGTTCTTCATCGCCGCGACTGACTACTTCACCAAGTGGGTCGAGGCCGAACTATTAGCGACCATAAAGGAAAATGATGTTAAGAAATTCGTTTAGCAAAATGTGATCACTTGTGTCACGACCCAAACCCGGCCTTATGGGTTTAGCATCAGAATCGCCAAGAATCCGAGATTACGAAGGCCTCTGAAACGATGTCTGATTAAGCAGTCTGTGGCTGGCGGAAGCCAATACAGTAAATAACTAGTGTCCATTGAGCTGTGAAAATCTGTATGCCAAAAACATTTTTATGCATTCATACCGTTCAAAACAGTACAATCCATATACAGTCTATATAATCATATACAATGCATGCAGGAACCTAATCCTCGATAACAAGATACTATACAAGGTTACAAAAAAGAAGGAGACCGATAGGGGACACAAAACACCCTGCCATAGCATGGCAACTCGAACCTCGCAGTGAGGCACATAGGTGCTTGACAAAAGCGGGGACCAATCCCACGCTCCTAGCTCCGTCGGCTGCCGAGAACCTACATATATATATAACAGTGAGCTAAAGCCCGGAATAACATACAACAGAAAGAGGTTATGAATGAATGTCCTTACAAGAATGAAATCAATTCATTAAACAAGATTTTACTTTTCAAGATTCCAATCAATCACCATATGTGGTACATCCATTAGCCTATAAACAAGAGGGTCCAAAAGGACCGGCCTTAACTCCAACAAAGAATGATGGCCATCAACAAGAATGATATAGTTCCACAAGGAACCGGCAGAGCTCAGAATAAGAATAGCCAATGCTAAGGATGCCACAATGTCTGATTGAATACAGGACATGCATTCATTCGGTAAACAATATCAGTTCAATAAACAATTCAGTTCAGTATTCAAAAGATAACCATTTTGAACATATCTTTACACAATTGTTACTCACAGAGATTGGGCTAATAGCAGCTAGAGCGCGTCCCTGAGAGCCAACCCTAAACAGTTAACAAATAGAACACACACTAAGTTCACAGTCGGAAGGATGTTAATTAAAATCCCTAAATTCCTCGGTGTGGTTCTATGTCTACATCCTCATTAAGATGCCTTAAACTAGGCCTAAGAATGCCTGGGATGGGATGAGGATGCAAAGATGTGCACAGAATTCAATTTCAGAATTTCAGTGAAACAGGGCCTCCGCCGAAGCGAGTTTCCCTTCGGCGGACAAGCAAACAAAGGTCCCCGCTCGAGCGTCAACTTCCCCGCTCGAGCGGGCTGATACACAATGCAAGATGCTGGATGCGTGATTTATCCGCTCGAGCGAGCGAATTCCTCCGCTCGAGCGGTATCGCAACGCAGTCAAAAAATATCTTGGGAGCTTGTTTTTCCGCTCGGCGGCACTTCGCCGAACGACCAAAATCTGGAAAATCCAGATTCGATCTCCAAGCTCCAAACCAAGTTTTGATGCTCCAAACTCGATCCTCTTGGGCCCATTTTCTGGAAAACTCTATCAAACACATAGAATAACACGTTTTAAAGCTCAATTTAAGAAATCAAGGCCCAAGGGTGTTTCAATTAAACCCAATTTTAAACTAATTTTCAAGAATAACATGCAAGCATGACATGCATGAGTTTTTAACCAAATTCAATCTTCAAATCTTGCTCCAAAGAGCTCCAATCTTTGAAAACAATGTGGAAACATGGACTATGATAAAAACATGGACATGCATGTGACAATCTACCAAGAATTCAACATAAGATGCACCAATTCAAGCATGCATGCAACATTTCAAGCATAATCCAACCTATTTGCACTAAAACATGGCTTAATCCTACAATGGAGTATGAACCATGCAAGATGAGGCTTAAAGACAACAAGAAGATGATGATTTCCTTACCTAAGTCTTGTAATTAAAGCCTAGAAGCTCAATTATGCAAATACACTTCAATCTACTTCAAGTCTTCTAGCAATTCACAACAATGGCAAGATGAGCTCAAGTCTACTCTCTCTCTCACTCTATAATTCAGTGATGAGGCAACAAAATGGCTGATGAAAGGTTTGTTAAGTGTAATAAGGTCCTCCAATAATAATAAACAAATGGGCCACTAGGTGTGGCATAATAGTAAATAAGGTCAACATTGCAATTAACTCGTTTAAATCTAATTTAATCATTCCTAATCAATTCCCAAATAAATATATCATTAAATCACAAATATTCACCTGATTGCAAAACACTAAACGGTTCCTAATTCGGCCGTCGATAAGGCCTTCAATTAACAGTTTAAACACATACACTCAAACAGATAATCAATCAATCAAACAGATGCAATGTACAATACAATAAATAAACTTATCCAATTCCAGTTTCGATTTCAATCAGTTCATTCAGTACTTCAGTTAATTCAATTATCAGTCATTATCAGTTCGGTTTAGCAGTAATCAGTACGTAATTCAGCAGTTTATCGATAATCGGTACGAGGGATGTTACAACTTGCTTCGGCATACCCAGGGCCCTCATCTCAGATAATGGCACTCAATTCGATGGAAAACTCTTTCGTGGATTTTGTGAAGAGTTGAAGATCGAGTTCTACAATTCAACGCCGGCCTATCCCTAGTCAAATGGTCAAGCGGAGGCCTCAAACAAGACCATTCTGGACGGGCTGAAGAAGTGACTTGAGAAGGCCAAGGGAAAGTGGGCTGAAGAGCTTCCTAATGTGTTGTGGGCATACCGCACTACGCCAAGGCGATCGAATGGCGAGACACCATTCGCTTTGGCCTATGGTATGGAGGCCATCATCCCATTAGAGATTGGCATGCCAACCATCCGCTCAGAAAGTTTTCAACCAGACCTGAACAATGAAGCCGTGGCATTAGAACTGGACCTTGCTGAAGAAAGACGAGAGCGCGCGTTAATCCACGTAGCAGCCTATCAGCAGGAGCTCTCTAAAAAATACAATAAGGCAGTGCTTCCCAGGTTATTCAAGATTGGGGATTGGGTCTTAAGGAAAGTGCTTGGCAACACAGTGATCCCGGGCGAAGGAAAACTCAGAGCAAATTGGGAAGGACCATACAAGGTGGTTGGTCTTGCTGGCAAGGGGGCATACCACCTGGAAGATTTAGATGGCAAGGCTGTCCCCCGTCCGTGGAATGCAGCCAACCTAAAGGTCTTTTACTTTTAAAATGTAATTTGCTTATGTTGTTTAGCTTTCCTAGACCCATAGCCTTATGGCACTTGATGTAAAAGACAGCAATGTTTTTGTAATAAAAACTAGTCCCTTCTTGTTTAGTATTATGTTTGTCCAATGATATAGCAAGACACAAAAGGCAATTATGGATGCCAGGGGCAAAAAGACCGACCAGGATGGGACCGGACTGTTTTCCTCGGAATAGGAGCAGACCGCACAAACAGTTTGCCTATGAAGCAAGGCGCAGTAGGGCCGAGCTGGTTTTGCTCGCCCAGTTGAAATGTTGGCGGCATGACCAACCTAACTAGAACATTGGCGATTTACCCAATGCAGGAGCCGAGCTGATTTTGCTCGACCCATTCGGCATATTGGTGTCTTGTCCAATATGGGAAACGAGCTGATTTTGCTCGGCGGAATAGGCAATGTTGGCATCTTGCCCAACAGTTATAAGGCCAAGTTGGCTTTGCTCGGCTTAAAAAAAAAAAATCTGAAAATTGAGAGGCGAGCTAGTTTTTGCTCGGTAGTGTGTAAACCGACCAAGGCCGAGCGGATTTTGCTCGGCCAGGAGCAAGATGTCATTTCATTTTAAAATGCAACTGCTAGTCCTGACAGGATTACTTGTTACCTGATCTTAGCTCGGTGGTTTGTGCGGTTCGGCCGACCTGTTAGTTGATCAAAATTTGAAGCAAGAAGTTCACATACGAGAGCCGAATGAGAATAAACAGTGAACGAGCAAAGAGTTGAAATTTCATTGATGGGAAAAATTCAGTACATAAGGTGGGGCATAGCCCGGTTACATTGCAAAAAAAAAAAAATAAAATAGAGAAGAAGAAGAATACAAAAGCAAAGGAAAATGAAAAAGGAAGTCCTCAATCAAGGTCAAGGTTTGGTTTGGCCCCCTCCACCGTCAACTCGGCGCTTAGTGATGTTTGCTCGGGCAGGCCCTCCTCAGCATCATTATCAGCGCCTTCCACCGAGACAACATCCCGACTAATTGCTTCATCTTCGGCATTTGGAGACGCTTCGGATGGAGTTTGCTCGGCTTGTTTCTCGGCGGCGGCTTCTTCTTCTGCCTCCTTCCTTGCCTCTACAATTAATTGGTTTTGCGCGGCGCTGGCGTATGCTTGCAAATAGACCGGGATATACGCAGGGGGCGGGTTGACGAACATGTCAGAGTCCTAACCAAGGCCAACTTTTTCTACGGCGGCTTTCTAGCCGCACTAGAAAAAGATGTCCTTGGTAGCTCGGACTTGACGCTCGTAGGTCTTCTCCCCTTGAGCGTATCCGCGATCTTCTGCGTTTTCAACCGCCTTGTCTCTCTCGGCCTTTTGGGCATCACGCAGCTTGCGTAGCTCAGCGAGATACCGAGCTTTGGTTGACTTCACGGCCCGTTGCTTTTCAGCTTCTGCTCGGTCAACCTTCCGCTTCAGTTCATCCCGCTCTGCCACGATAGCCTCTTGCGCGGCCTTCAACTTTGATATTTCGGCCTTTTGAGCCTCATTCTTGGCGATCGCCTCACGCAGATTTTGCCGCACTCTGATCATGCGGTCATGGGCGAGGTAGTTTTTCTGCGCAGCCTGCAAACGAATGAAAAACCAATTAGTATTCAAAGACCGGGCAAAAATCGAGCAACCAGTTGAAGCAAAAACGAAAAATGGAGGGACTTACCAACACGATTGATTTTGCTGCCGAGCGGAGAACCTTCAGGTCCGACAGCTCGTCGTGCCTCTTCATGTCGGCTGGAAGGATTAGCCCCTTGGTCATGTTGAAGCCAAGGGAGTAATCCTTGTCAGCATAGACTGAATCCTCGGCAGAAACTGGTCGGCCCTGATAATGGAACTCGGGCGCCCAGACCGGGGGGGTGGCAGGGCCCTTGCCCTTGGATTTGCGGGCGAAGTTCTGCCGGTCAGTCGGGCCAGCTCGGTTGAACCAACCTCGGTTGAGTCTTCGTCAATGAGGTTCTGACCGGCTTTGTCTTTCCTAGGCCTTTTCTTCGGCCGGCCAGCCCCTTGCTCGCTTGCCAGGGCGAGCACTGCTCCTTCAGTTTGTTCGGCGGGGGTGGAGAAAGTTCCCCCGGTCACCTCTGGGGGTTGGGACTCCCCCTCCTCTCCGGTGATCATTGATTTAATGGCCCGGATTTTTTCCATTTCTTGCTCCGCGGTTAGTGGAACGAGTCTGATCGGTGGAAGAGTTGGGTCTGGTTCTGGGGACGGAGCGCGCAGAAAATCAGTCACGCGGCTTTTGCGTGGCGCCTGGTAGTGGTATGTTTGTTCGAAGCCGAGCAGTTTCGAGGCTTGTCTCTCTTCCTCGGGGTGACGAAGCAGAGCTCGGATTGCTTCTGGGTCGGCCTGATGATAGTCCGCCGCCAAGTGTCTATCTGCAAGAGGAAGACAAGTGTTAGACCGGTGCAAAGTAAAAAAGAAATGGACGCATTATGAAGATAGCACGGTGAGCCGGGCTACTCACCAGAATGGCCAAAATCTTTCCTAATATACCAGCCCGGTATGGGCGCCTCTGTGTCCTCATAATTACCGGACACCCAGAGGAAGTCGTCGTCGTTGGCTTCTTTGTCCGGGTTGCCTTCGATGAGTTTTGCTCGGCTCTTCTTGACTTTGAGGTACCAGCAAAACCCACTCTTATTTTTACTAAGGCTGTATTGGTGAAAAATTTCTGCGAGGCCGAGATTGAGACCGAGCCTTCGGTTCAGCTCGACGACGCCATTTATTATCTTGTACGTGTTGGTGGAAACTTGGCTCAGGCAAAGCCTTGTCTGCCTCAAAAATTCGCAGATCAATGGCTGCACGGGGAAGCGGAGCCCTTCCTCGACAATGGAAACGACCATGAAGGGGCACCGGTCTAAATCTCCCCACAAAGTATCCCCTTTTTTAGCGAGCTCTAAGACTACGTCGTCCGGGATGTTGTAGTCTTTACGGAACTCGGCCATCGCGCCGGGCGTGCTGACCATAAACCGGTATTTTCCCATCTAGGTTGGTCTTATTTACTCTGTATCTCGGTCAAAAATGTTGTGTGGTTGCTCGGGCTTTGAGCTCCACCAATGGTGACGCTGAAGGGCTTGGTCGGTCCTATTCGTTCTGCATATTAAAAATACGGCCAGGGTTAGCACGGCTCCAATTGGGAACAGCTCAGTCTCAGCTCGGTTCAACTACAAGTACGCCTAATCTTCCTAGTTCGGTTATAGCTCGGCTAAAGGGTTTAGTTGCCCCTCCAGCCCGGTCAAGGTTCCAGGCGGAGTTTTAGGTTTTTGTTCAAGTCATTCCTATCCGCCGGTCAGACGGGAACATTCAGCTCGGTTAGGGTCTGATGCTATGGCCACTAGTCCTAGTTCGGTTTGTTCTTATTCGCCAATCTAACAGGGAATTCAGCTCTGTTGCAGCCTCAGTGAGAAGCCACAAACAGTTTTTTGCTCGGTTATAGCTCTACCTACGGATCAAAAAAGGCGTTTAGCCCGGTTCTACCCAGGTTCAAGCTGTTCATCCCAGTGGGATGAGTTTGCTTGAACCCAAGAGAAACCAGGGGCACGGAGGCCCCTTCCAGTCCTCTATTGGTTCTCATTTGCCCTAGGGTGTGCCAGTTCTAAGCCATAACAAGAACAACGAGGACAAACATGAAGAACTCAAACGCACAAAAATACGAAGAACAATGGGAAAAATCGCAAAGAGCCTAAAAAGCTAGAAAAATGAAATGCCATGAAAAGGAAGGGTAACTTACCAGTACACAGAGATGTGTGGAGTCCTCTCCCTCGAAAGCTTGATTGCAGCGGCAATGGCAGGGGGGGCACTGCAACTTTGGTGGCTAGGGTTTTCAACTCGAAGATGGCAGCAAGAAAGTGAAGGGCTCTGTCCCTTCGTGTGGTATTTAAGAGTGGGCGGGAAACCCAAACGGCCGCTGCTTGAATTTCAGCGTGTAGAACAAATTGGTCAGAACCCAATGGCGTAATGACACGCGGGCAATCGAAAACGCTGTTAGTACTACAGACGACCTTTGATGGGACAGCGGAGGTAGTGGCCGGCCAATTGAGATTGCTCGGTGGTAGAAGTGTCCCCAATTCAACCATGGCTCGGCGGCAGGCATTGCCTTATTTAGGCTCGGCCTGGCAAGGGTGCAAATCAATCATAGCTCGGACGCGTTGGTAAACCCAATCACGATAGCTCGGATGGGTTTAAGGGGCAATTGTGAGGGGAGATTTGCACCGGGTTGTACGGCCGAGCAACGATGACAGCAGGCTTGACGGAGTGTACGGCACCGAGCTAACTCTCACATCGGCGCGGCCAGTAACCTGACTTGCACGGTCAGGGATATCGACCGGTCAGGCACTAACTGGCGTTGCCGAGCTGCGGCTTGCTCGAAGTGGGCGGAGCTCAGGGTTACGATGATGGCGCCGAGCTAGATGGAGCCCGGGCCAGACTTGAGACGCGGTTAGCGCCGGTATGCGCCTAAGCGGTCGTTTGGGATAGGCAGCGTCCGTAGGACCGAGATGGATGGTTGGACGGTTGGAGGCCGACATGCCTCGCCCGGCTGGTCCTGGTGAACCGGTCGATAATAGCTCGGTCGAGCCAGTCAGGCTTTCACCTGATTCCAAGTTATCAGTCAAAGACGCATAGCACGGTTATGTGATGGCAAGTCTCCCCAAGTGTTAGGCCGGTCATGGTATCCCGGTTAAGGGTGCCACCTGGGCCAATGGGGTGAGGGAGAGGACATCTGCTCCACACACGCCATAATACTGTTAGACAGTTCTGTGTGTACTGGTGGAAGGACAAAACCTTTACACGCGTAAGGTGGTGAGAGGCGCGTACTGCTACCTGTCCAGGAAAGGACAACAGAGGTAGTGCGCGTACAATCTTGAGGCTGCATGGCCAGCCTAGAAATAGGGGAAGAGACGAAGGCTACAGGTATGCGAACTGACTCCCACGAACACTCTCCTCTCATTGTCTTCTTCCTTAGTGAACTGACTTGATCGTCGGAGGGTCTTTCCAGCACACCACCGCCGGGCAGCTCACCATTTTTGTGTTGCAGAGATAAATGCCGTTACCAGAAGCTTGACATTCAAGGCGTACGGAAAGCAAAGGATATTTCGCCTCCGTACACAAGGTTAGTTTTATTTTCATTTTGTTCATTCAAAAATGTTATTCCCATTGGAGTGCAAGCTTATCAAGTTTGAGAATGGAGGTTAACTTTGTTGGTTCAGAGCCTGATAATTGGTGCTTCTGATTCAAACCCATCCTATCCTGCCCTGTTCTCAAGTTCACAGGATCATAGGATTAATTGCCAGCTCTTCTTTAACTGCTTGCTTATATGATTGTTTTCTTCTACTATATAATGCAGTTATCAAAGAGCCGATCCAAATTTTGTAATGCTGACACCAGACAAGGAGCATTTAGCTGATGGAATTCAGTGGAAAATTGGGAATAGACCCGTCCTTCAATCAGATATAAATTCTGGGAATTTTGACGGCATACCTAGGGAATTGAGACCCTTGGGAAGAATTTTGTAGTTCTATTGTTATAATTTCTTTCTTTATTTTATTTATTTTTATATATTTTGTTTTGTCTTTTGTGAAGTAGCCAGTAGGCTAGTACTACAGCTTAACTAAATCCTCTAATTTCATAAATTTAGATGAGACTGTCTGTATCGCCTAATCTGAGTTTTTGTGTTGATAAATGTTTGACCATGACCCATGATCAGAAAATTTTATTCACCTTTTTTTTTCATTTTTTTTTTCACTAGTAGATGCGCAGGGAAAGAAAAAATCGACATGAAAATGCTCTAAGCCACAAAGGTAACCGTAGCCCTGTGATTAAGGAACTGAAGTGGGGACAAGTTGTAATAAAAAAAAATTGGATTCAATTCTCACTAACGTTTCTTGAATTTAAGGTCCCGTTTGTTTTCAGAGATAGAATGGAAGGAACTGTTAATGAGGGGACTACTAGTGAGGGGATTAAGAAAATTGTGTTTATTTGATAACCAATGGACTAGTAATAGTTCATGTTTGGTTTGAGAAATAGGGATAGGATTAACCATGTGAAATTCTACAAATACCTTTTTTGCATTATTATCAAATTTAGACCCCGTTTGGGGAGTGGCTAAATTAGCCAATTAGCCAAAAAGTTACCTTTTTAGCCAAAAAGCCAACAACCCATACCAAAAAGTCAAAGATTCTCTTTTCTCTCTACTTTTTGCACAGCTTTTCGTAATTAGCCAAAAAGTCATCCCAAACATATAAGTTTTTTTTACCTACCGTTTTAGCCAATTAGCCAAAAAGTTACTAAATTGGTAACCTTGACGCCATTATTCTTTTTTTTTTTTAATTATTAAAGAATCCAATTATCAAAAAAAAAAAAATTAGTCAATGTTATTTATTTATTTATTAATATTAATGAATCCAACTATCAATAAATTTGTAGTCAATGTTATTCTCTCTTTTTTTTTTCTTTTTTTTATTATTTTTTGTAAATATTAAATAATCCAACTATTAATAAACTTGTACTCAAACAACACCTTCCATACTGTGCTGAGTACGAAAGACAAAATGCCCAACAATCGTGTCTCCCTCCTGTTACCCTGCAGCATAAGTTTAAATCTTACCACCACGCACACAAAAAAGCACACACATGCTACCTATTTCAAAAAAATATCAATATAATTTATTTAGAGAAAACTTAAATGGCCAAAACATGTAGTTCAAATGTCCACTAAACTGTATGCTTGAGTATAATTCCTGAAAAGGTTCCTTAACAACTCCTAGCCTAAAGTGGTAGGCACATGCAAACTTAATAAACATTTGGCCAAGAAGTTAAAAGCCCAATGCATATAATAGAAATTGTGGACATCGAATTGTTCCATGACAAGGTCAAACCTCAAAGATTCAACAGACAATTGTGTATGATGACAACTTTGTAAAAGTGTCACCACCAGCAATCACATGAGATATGTCAACATGAAGTGTAATATTCCCATACATAAAATGACAGGTAAATGACAATAAAGTTTTAGTTGTCCATTGTTAGATTGGGTCCTTTATCTGAAAGCTTCAACTTAAAGCTAAAGCACCGAGACAACTTTAAAAATAAAATAATATTATAAAATCAATATAGGCAATACAAAAATATAATATGTTAATTAAACGAAGTTGTAAATATATTGTACCTGAAAACAACTCCACCTATCATCTGTACAATTAGCAGTTATTGGTCCAGGCTTCTTAAGGAAGAGACCATGGAGGCACAACACAGCCTTGAGAACATTATTGAAGTGCTTACTAATTGTTTGACCACTCCTCATGAAATTAAATTTAATTTTGCAATTCTTAGTATGATGTGCAAGCACATTTAAAAACATTGCTACTTGCTCCTCTAAGATGACATACTTTGAATCAGACAATCCGACACTTGAAACCAACCTACATAAAAGCATAAAAGTACGCCTAATCATCCGAAGTTGGTCATGACAATTTATGTCACTATCGTTGACCAATCTATTCAAATGGTCAATTTGTTTTCCATAGGGGCGAGGTGATCTAGGTGGTTGCAACTTAATTTCTTTCTTCTTGAATGCAGCATGTAAAATCACTATATACATAGCACATGCATAATTAATGGATGAAATAACATGTTGCAGGGCTACAAATTCCTCTATCAGGTCCTTTCTTCATTTCTAGTGGCATAATTATCCATCTACAAAAAATGAATAAACAATAAGAGGCTAAAATCAGCACAAAAAGTAAAACAAATAATAGAAACTGTTGACTGCCATAAAACAAAGTGTAAAGGCCAAAAAGCCACATAGAGAAAAAGATTCAATGAAAAACAAAGGAAATAACTACGCAAAAAATGGGTGATGCTATGGTACATTTAGTAAATGTACCATACATTTAGTTATGAACTTGTATGATTTTATATCATAACTAATACCATATTAGTCATAACCACTATCATATTACCTCATAACTTAATTATATTCAGTTATTTATTTATACCATATTACCTCATAACCAGGTCATAACTAAATTATTTAAATAATTTAACTCTCAAATAGGCAACCGGTGTAGCCGGTTACAAGGGGGAACAAAATTGAATCAGTTATGTTTGGCCCTTTTGTTGGCTCTTCTCCTCCCTCTTCTCTTCGGCCATAGCCGAAGCTTCCGAGGACCACCAGCCTCGTCGGCGATCTGGGCTTCAACCATATCGACATCTTCTTCACAAGCTCTCACTCTCTGGACGTCTCCATCATGGGTTTGTGAGCAAAGACCTAGTCATCGTCTTTTCCCTTCCCTTCCAGTTGAATCAAATTTTTCCGAGAACTCTTTTCCGTAGTTCAGGTTTGTTGCTAACTCTAAGCTTTATCTAAATGTGCCATTGGTGCTTTGATTTCAAAACCCTAACCCTTATTGAATATCTGTTATTAATTTTTTTATCAGTCAAAATTAATATCTATAGCCACCCAAGATAGTTGTGCCATTGGGGCTTTGATTTCAAAACCGTAACCGTAAACAATGAATATCTGATATTTGTTCTCATTCAAAATTAACATCGGTTCTCAGTCATATTCACATTCCTTTAATTGCTTTCACTTTGCTCTGGTATTGCATATCCACTATTTTTTTTCTTATTTTTGTACCCAAAGCGAAAAATCTAAACAAGGTTTTTATTTTTATTTTGACATTGTAAATTTTTATATAAAAAAAAAAAGTTTCTTTGCTTGTAAGTTACAAAATTACTCTGTTAAGTTTTTATTAATTTATATATTTTTTAAAGTTTGGCATATCCAATTTTTTATTTGATACATGTAAAGTAAAAAATCTAGACAAATAAAACAAAGACTTATTTTAACTGAGTAATGTGTAAAGAAAATTTATAGTAAAATAATATAAGCTAATTGGTGTTCCCCTACAACTAATCGTTTTTGTAAACAGTGCTCCATGTTTGCTATTTGATCTGCCTCTGCAATAGCTCCTTTCGTTGTTGAGAAGCAATGGGCAAGTTGTTTCAAACAAAAATATATAGACTCATGATTTTCTATCTCACCATGTGTGCACAACCAGACAGCCAGGTGTTCCAAATTCCTTACTATGTTTATCTTCGTATTTTAATTTGAGATGGCTGGACAATTTGGTATGTAGATAGCTGCTTCCATGCCTTACAAGTTGTGTTGGTGTGTGGTTTCTATGTTGTTCTTTTTCTTTAATTTAATTTATGTGTAAATTATGCACACCACCTGTTTGCTAATATGTCCCCGAAAATAGAAAATAGAAAATATGTTGGTGTCTCAACCATGAATAAAAGGGGCATTCTAACTACTAGCCACCAAAATTAACAGCAAATCATCTTCCTTGGAACAAGTTGCATAACACAATGATTTTTATGTTCAAAACAGACAAGTGAAAACAAATTTTGTATTATTCCATGATGTGGTTCATTGAAGAAAGGATTATTTAATTACATAGCTGAAAGTAATACCACATCTACCATAAGATATTTCACTTCCTCAAATGGATTTAATCAGAAAAAATGTAAAACACTCATTCTACTAGTAGATTCCAATACCTTGTGTAGTGTAGGGCCTTATTTTGACAAATTAATATGGCAGATAGACCGCCTACAAAACATAGATAAATCCCCATCAATCAAAGCTCTTTCAAATAGAATTTCATGCCAATTAACAAAATGAAACTGGGACCAATTTAACAGAATTTCAAGAGGCGAAGGCATACTAAGACGGGTAGTTCAGAGACCAAATTGGTTGAAGATGGTAAGGTTGCTGCAGATTCAGTTAGTCAACTCCCGGGTAAGGTTCATTCACTTCTTCGAAAAATCCAAGCCTTTGTCCCAATGCTTGATGTCTATGTGTTTATGGATGTATTCATAAACGATTTATTCTTTATGCTTTGATTTTAATTTTAATATATTAATTCTGTTTTAGAATTTTGATTGATTATAAATTTTAAGATTTAGGAATGCAGCAAAAGTATGTTGAATTGGAGTGAAGGAGAATTTGGTGAAAGCATATATATGTCAAGTTTTCATGGGTGGTTATTTGAATAAAGGAAATGGCTCTTCCCGCTTAACTTGCATTTTTGGAAACTCTGTTAGTTACAGGGAAGTTTTTTTTTGTTTCTTATTTTCAACGTCAAAGTAACAGCTTGATAAACATTGTTCTTTTTTAATTGCTTTACTTTCCATATGATGTAAATTGTTATTATTTTGTCTCTTTTGTGTTTTTGTTCTTGGTTTTTTTGTCCTATATTGTTTTAGATGGTTAAGATGTGAAATAATTTTCTCTTGCTTTCTTCAGTACATTTGAGGAGTTCATTATTTTCATCGGTGAGACCATACCTTCATCTTTGTGTCATTCTTTATTCTTTTTGTGACCCAAAAATTAATTGGGATTGAAATGTTTAGGGATTAGGAATTATATTTCGAAGAATATGAAAATAACAGTAGCAAGAATTCTTAGGACTAACTCAGTAATGCATCAAAAGTTAGAAATATTTAGCTTGTTTGGTTCCAGCTTTCAGAAAACAGTTTTCAAAAAATTCTACTTTTTTATTTTTCGTATTTTAATGTTTTCAATGAATTTTTTTAATATTTTAAGTAATTTTTTTTAATTTTTAGACACACCTAACATAAATACACTTAAAAAGTATAATATTTGTGAAAAAATCTTCAAAAAATACACTAAATACCAAAAAATATAAAAACAAATACGAAAATTTAGTACATTTTCGTATTTTTGTGTATTTATTAATTTTTTAAAATATTTTTTTACAAATATTTTACTATTTAGATACATCTAAGTAAAGTGCATCTAAAAAAGTAAAAAAATTACTTAAAATTTAAAAAATATTCACTAAAAACAAAAAAACACAAAAAACAAAAAACTTAGTTTCCAAAAAACTAAATTCAGAAAACTGAAACTAAACACACTGATTGTTTCTTCATTACATTTGTGAGTTTATCTTAATTTTTTGAGCATACACCATCAAGTCAAATAACTGATTGATAGGATCTTAATTTTGTGGGCATTCTACTCATTATACTTGATAGAGCTAAATCTCAAAGCCATTTTCCTATCAAGTATGGCATTTGATGGACCCTGATTAGCAACCATTTCCAATTTATTATTGAAAAGAATGATTGATGTGAGATGATATGCTTGATGACCCTGATTAGCAACCATTTGCAATTTATTATTGAAAGAATGATTGATGTGAGATGATATGCTTGATGCCTTGTGTGACTTCATAATAATGAGATGGTTGATTGCTGGCCACTGACCGAGTTTATGCCATGTTCTTGTGTTGGTATACTTTAGGTGAAAAAATCTTTCCTCAATGTTTCAGGCCCTTTGAGTTTGAGGTCTGGTAATTGTAAGGAAATAGAAATGTGTCTCTAGCATATAAAGCCTATGCTAAAGTATGTATTTAGTTGCTTAAGTTGTTGTTGTGCTCTTAAAGATTAAGAAGATGGTGCTTAGGAGGGATAAATTTAAGATGTGAAAATTGTGATCTTTATGCATTTGCTTTGCCAAATTGGGAACTGTTAATGCATCAGTTATCATTGACCAAATGGGTTTTGTTTATTGGTTTTGGAGGGTCTAGTTTGATTGAACTTTAAATAAGCTTAAACAACAGATTAGGCAGTGTGCCGCAACAGATTAGGCAGCATGCTTTTCACCCAAGCTTGTTCCTCAAGTCGTGAGATATTAAGAGGTGTAAATTGTTCAATTTCTTTGTTGCAAATTACTCTCTAGTTTATCAAAGAAATTGTTCAATTTCTTACAATGAATGTTCGTTTGAGTGTTGTATCTTCCTTTATTCTGCAGTTTGCATTGGACTGAACTCTGTACGCATTTTTCTTTCACAAACCAGCTGCAAATCCAAACAATCTGGTATGTAATTGTTTGGTTTGCTGTTTCTTTGTCTTCTATGGAGATGTCATTACTTGATTTCTATGCTTCTGTATTAGATTGATGCTTGTTATTGCCCCAATTCTATTTAATATTTGGTTCAACCTATGTATTGTCTTTGTTTTGTTGTTTTGCTACAATTTTATCTTTTGCTCACCATGTGTTTGATAATATGCCAAAACCAATAATAACATACTTTCATTGATCACTTACTGTTATTGATTAGGAAAAACAACTTATTTTTTATTAGTTTGTTTTCCTTTCCTGCAATATTTCGTACCACTCTTAATCAACAATATGATTTCATTGGATTTTCCCTTTTGGTTCAAAATAAACCTTTATTAATTACTTAATCTAATCAATACAATGACTACGTTTAGTGTTTCTTGTAGAGATGGGCCTGCTTTAAATGCCTAGGCCAAGTCTAACAAAATTGTACAGGTACTCTAAGACCGGACCTCACTATTCTCATCTCTTTGGAGTTTTTATTATCTTCTCTATTTTTATTATGTGTGGGGTGCTTCTATTTATACCCAAAAAACAATTCTTTACACCCCCCATTTAACCATGTACACTCAAGTTCAGAAACACTTAACCTTTATATATCATTTTTATTTTTCAGTGAATATATTTTTTAATATTTCAATAACAATTTAAAGGTTTTTTCTAAAAAAATATGTTCAGTTTAAAAAAAAAAATCTTCATTTTAGCATGAATAAAATCAATATAACTTATAATTTTGATGGTTCCAATTGGCAGATCAAAAGTGCCAAAAGAGAATGAAGATTTGCAAACTTGTAGGCACATGTTATCACGTGTTAGGTACTAACCTTGATTTCTTAGCAGTTCACCTACTGTTTCTTTACTCCAAACCTGTCATTGTTACTCACTAAACTCAACACAAACTTAATTCCATACCTATTGTCATCAACTACAACAAAATCCAACCCCTTCAATTGAACAAAAAAAAAGGCCATGGCTTGAAGCCCATCTAAAAGCAACTGAAATTTTGATAGAGTGAATAATATGTTTACATGGACAATAGGTTTGACATTATGGACATGAAAGCAAACGTACATTGCTCATTTTTTAACTTTGTTCATCATTGTTTTTTTTATTTTTTATTTTTAGATATTTCCATTATGTTTTGCAAGTTACAATTGGCTATTGTTTTTTTTTGTAGGTGGGAATATTTGATGCCACAAACAATATGAGGAAACGAAGGAATATGCTTATGAAAATGGCTGAAGGAAAATGCAAGGTACATGCTCATTGCATGTTTGTGGCAGGATAACTAAGAATTCTTCAAAGACGAAATTGATACAAAAGTGAAGAGTATCATGTTGCTGCATAACAGGCCAAGAAGACCAATTATTTCTTGAGCTTTCCTATGTGAAATGTTTCATCTTTAAAACTTAAGATCATATCTCTTCTACATTTCATAGTAACAAGCTAAACAAATATGGTTGTTTGTGGCTAAATTAGCATAGTTGGAAACTTTATTGATATGTTGTCGATCTCATCTTAAACTCGTTAATGTCTTATGCACGCTATATGCTTTGCCATATAGGTTATTTTTTTGGAGAGAATATGCAATGATGAGCGCATTATTGAAAGAAACATAAGTCTCAAAATTCTACAAAGCCCTGACTATGCAGAGGAGTATGGCTGCTTACTAAAATGAGCAAATTATTATCTTAGTCTACACTTCTATACTTAGTAAATGTTGTTTCCCTTCAGGACAGATTTTGAAGCTGGATACCAAGACTTCAAAAAGCGAGTAGAAAATTATGAAAGGGTAGTTTTTTGAGCTTGTGTTTTTGATATTTATTCTTTTGAAATATAGCATTGAGAAATGGAGTATATGATTATAAGATAACAAATTCTATGCATGTTGTAGGTTTATGAGCCGGTAGAAGAAGGATCATACATCAAAATGATTGATATGGTCAGTGGTCAAGGTAGACAAATACAAGTAAGTTGAGCTCATTTTTTATTTTTATTTTTTATTATTGTTCTCCTTTTGATTTTGAATCTTTATTACTTGAAAGATGTCAAATGCTGTCTTCTGTTTCTGTACACGATTTCAGGGGAGTTGCAAAAACAAATTACAATGGACACCCTGAACATGTCAATTGTGAGAAATGGAACACCTTTTGATTTGGAAGTACCCTAATCACTTTTTATTTTTTTTGTTATAAGTAGGAGTATGATCCTCTCTCTATTTTGTGAAGATTTAGTTTGTAATTGTAGATTGTAACGTTGTTGTCAAGAACATATGCATAAAATTGATATTCCAAATAGATTATTTTTCCTTAACTTACATTCTTGAAGCAATTTTTTTTTGATTTGTGGACCACTTGATTGGAAATATCATCAAGGTAATACTAATTACTAGTGCAAGCTAGTGTGATGGGTGAGTGACTTCTTGTAGTTTGAGTTAGTTTTTGATTGATGGTTGAGTTAGTTTTTGATTGACGGTGTTAGTAGTGCAGAAATCTTTTAGCTAAGATCACTCTTTAAGTAGTGAAAAAATCTTTTAGTAGTGCAGAAATCTTTTGGCCAATGCATCAGCACTTTGATTAGCTTCTCTTGGCACACGTTGGATGGTGCACTTGGGTATATTTGGGTAGAGAAAAGTGGCCCTTTTCCGTGGATTTTTATGTAAATTGAATGAAATACTTCAGTTTCACACAATTTTGTTCTTTACTAAAACATTTTCCTAGATGTTTCTATATCTTGTTATAGCTCCAATTTTAGACACCATCCATAGGCTTATAAAGTGAGGTTTGATCTTTCTTTATTTTTTATGGTCCCTTTTTCTTCAGGTAAACAATATCAGTGGCTATCTTCCTGGAAGAATTGTCTTCTTCTTGGTATGTTATCCTTTATTTTATTATATATTATTTACTTTGGTTGGGATAAGGCTTTTGGATTTAGTATAACTTGTTTCCTCTTGTCAATTCTTTGGCATTGCCTTTCTTTTTTTTATTTTATTTTTTTCCCAGTAGGCAAGTGTGACAAGAAAATATTAGAAGTCCTGCTACCATAATGATTGGACAAAGTTTCCTGTTTATTTCTTGTGCTGTACCAAGCTCCTTGTGGACTGCATCACAAAGATGACATACTATGATGGCAATTTAGTTTAATTCCACCACATTTTGGTGGCTAGGAAGCCTTTCCTTCAAATGATTTTGTCTTGCCTTTTATACACTAGGGATGAATCTATGACTTTGAACTACATAGAAAAATTATATTCTACAACTTCACCAATAAAGGAGAACAACATTACCATATTGCAGCCATTAAACCAAAAAGTTTATGCATTGTAGGCCTAGTAGATCCCCCCAAGAATTAGTGCTCTGCTTTTAGCAGAATGTACAGTAGGCTTTCTTTTTTGTTTTTTTGCTGTTCCTTTCCTCTGTACCAAATAAAAAATAAAAATCAAACATGAAAATGCCACAGCTAGCAGTTGGATTGGAGTTGGATCCATTTATAATTGTTTTGCATTGGAATAGCATTTAGACATGCTTTTTGGAAGCAAATGCTTAGTTTTGTTCTTAGGAGAGGAACGTATACCTCAGTTACCAGACTAGAGTACACAAATGCTATGTTAATGATGAATATAAATGTCTTAAATTTCTGTACAAGCTTGCTTCCAAAAATTCTTGCAGGCATTTTGTGTGATTTTGCCTATGGCCTAGATATGGACTACCACATTGCAGAGTACAATTTTGACAACTGGTTCAATTGTTGGCTTTCCAAAGGTTAGTGCCAGAAAAATGTCCTATTTTCTAGTTAAGGTATTTGAGCATATTTATGCATATCTATTAATTCCCTATGTTCTTTTGGGGTTTTTTTTTTTCTCTTGAACTTTCTAGTAAGGCTCTGTGTGATTGCTAGTTTGGGAGTGGAATTAGATCCACAGAATTTTACAAAATTAAATAGAAATGTAAGAAAAAATATTATTATTAACAACGCTTTCTTCATTTTTTTTTTTAAATTGCGGGTAGCTAGAGCTGTAGTCATGTGTGTTTATGGACACGAGTTTGCCAGCATTAATTCTAAGTTGTTCTTATATGTGAAAATGTTGTGCTTGTCTTCAATTTATTCATATGGATTAACATCATATAAAATTTGAATTTGTTAGAACGAAACTTTGAATTTTCTTTACTTTATGACTGTTACCTACCTTTCAATTTTTTTGTTGAATTGTGTAGATTAAATTACTACTGGAACTAAGCTAAGCAATTTTTTAAATGGCAACGATTATGTTTTAAATTTTGATTTGTTTGCAGATCCCTTCCTAGAGACCAGCCAAATACAAGAGATCTAGACTGTTGGGGAACTGCAGGAAGATGAATCATGCCTCCAGTGGTGTATTATTAGCTAGGGTCGCTGTCAATTTGATAGATTTTTTTATCTTATGTTGTTGGTGTAAATCAAAAGTATAGTGTTTCTAAGGAAAAAAATCTGGTTATGAATGTTGTTGCCGGTTTGGCAAAATTGTTAAAATGTTCCAAAATGATATTGCAAAACTTGGGTTCAGTCTAAGTTATCATTTTGTAATTAGACAATGCAGATGATTGAGTGAGTTCATTTAATCTAAAGCATTATGCACAATGTTCTCCAAATAATCTCTCTATTAGCTTTGGTTGGTCCACTAATTTAAGGATGATCCACAAGAGGAAATCATTTCCAAAGAAAATTTTTTGTAGCAACAAGAAATAAGAGAACTTTAAATATAATGACAGAACCTAAAGATACTTTACCCACGAACGTCGTTTTGATAAAGAAAAAATAGTTAAATTTTGGTAGGAAAACTGATGTGGCAACGAATATCTTTGCCAAACTTTTATCCAAATTTAGTTTAAGATTTGGTTGACATTTTTTGGAAAAGCATTTGACTCACCATTAGAGTGATTTTGGGAATTGAAGCCAATTTTTTGGCATTGGCAAGGCATTTGACAAAACTATTAGAGTTACTCTGATTCAGGTGATGCAAGTCTGGCCAGGTGGCCGATCCAAAAGTAATACCGCTACTAGGTATCAAAGCCAAAAAGACATTAAGTTCTAAACCCAAACAAAAAACAAAAAATGAAAAGGAAAAAAGATATAGGCTAATTTATAGAAAACTAGCTTCTCAATATAATAACACTTCTCAATATAAGGATTGTTTGGTGCAATTTATTATTGTTTATTTTATGGTCTATGTTTCAACTGTTTAGTGAAGTTTTACTTACAACTTATTACAGAATAATAAACCCATTAAGTTGAAAATAAATAAATTATCTTCAAAATGGACAGAAGTATTCTTAGCTTTTATTTAATATGATTTATTCAACTTACAAAAAGATGCAAAAATCTAACCCAAACCAAACAAATCACAATTTATTATTAACTCTATTGAATTCAAATACTCCCTCAAATTGATCCCAAGCCACAAACTCACTCAACTTAACATCTAAAATGCAATATTGTTTGTTCACTACTAAGAATACAAGTTTTGAGCTCAACATTTGTGGACACTCTACTATACCACTAATGTTTCTTGTCCACATGATGCAGTTCATATCAAGACACCACTTGCCATCCAGTCATATCATGACACCACTTGCAACAAAGACCCATGAACTGCAGCAAGAGGAAATGAAATATTAGAAATTGAATTATAGAAATCTACCAATCAAAACAAAGGAAATGAAAGAAAATAATCAAAGTGGTTCATTCATAATAGTAGAGATCAGAGAAACAAGAGAGGAACAAAATGGTTTCTCTTTGACTTGAATGTGTTCTCATGGTTGTAATCTAATTTTTTTTTTTGGTGAAATTAGTCAAGTACAAAAATGGTAAGCCAAGTGTAAAACTTGTTAAAGTCTTAAAAAAATCCATTACCTGATCTAACTGATGTCAAAATTACATATCGAACAAGACTTCCTTTTTGCTTAACTCATTCCGTTTCTAATTTTGTATTTCTACCTTGCTGAACCAAAAAAAATTCAACAATAATCTCACCTAGTTAACTATATAAACAATTTAATAAAATTGAATAGATTGGGAAAAGAAGAAGAAATTCTCTCACCCACTCCTCATTATTCTGACAAAGTATTCATAACTGTAAGGAAGCAGTTCATATGTGATATTCAGATGGACAATATAACCTACTAGGGATGGCAATTTGAACCCGGCCTGACGGGGACCCGACCCCCCAACCCCGATTAGAACGGGTTTTTCCCGAAAATTATCCCCATAGGGCCGGGGATGGTATTAAAAATTAAATCCCCGATAATTGTCAGGCCGGGGATGGTGATAGGTACCTCAGCCCCAACCTCGGCCCGGCCCGGCCCCGAATATCCCCTGATCAGTCCCCTATATATATATATATATATGTTAGGTTTATTATATGTTAGGTTTTTATTCTTGGCAATCCCGTTTGACAAAACTCCTTTCAATTGTACTTGTTTTCACACTTTTATTTCAGTGAGGCTATGAGTTTGTTAGATGCGAATCCAACCCGAATTGTGCCGTGCAAAGAAGTTTGTGATGTTAATTCTTTCAAGATTGCCACTTCGCTGATTATGACAGGGATCGAGCTGCCCGGTCAGCTCGCGGGGGTCGAGGGGGCAGCACCCCTTGGCGGGTCCGAGGCAACGCCACGGCGGGGTTGAGGGAAGCAAAATGCAAAATTGCATTCGAAGTTGCATGTGTGGCTCGAGCGAAGCCACTTATGGAAAACATGCGTTTTTGGTTCCTCGCTCGAGCGAGAGAGTCTTCGCTCGAGCGAGCTTCGCAGTCCCAAATTTCTATAAGTACGTGTTTCTGTCAGATTTTAGGATTACTGCTCCAGATCTTCTTTTTGGATATTAAAGTTTATATCTGGGGATATTTTGCTAGTTTTCTTTGATTTTTTTGAGTATTCAACTCATGGTTTAAAGAGTGTACATCAAAGGATTATTTGTTTGTTCTACACAAAAAAGAGAGTTGTTCTTCGGTGAATTCTGAAGAATTCGAGCCTGAAACTTTGGTGGATTCTAGAGTGGCTCATCGTCAAGACAATTCCGAGGTGAAGACGGGATTGGAAGGTAATTAAGAGTATACTTGTGTAATTCCTTTATAGCTTCTTAGTAGATTGTTTTGTGGCTGTTGCCCATGGTTTTTTATCACAATTGGAGGTGTCCAATTGTGGTTTTTTCACGTAAAATCGTTGTGTCGATTTGTTTTAATTGTTTGATTGGGATTGTTGTTTACTGCTTAAAATTGATACATAATCACAAATCAACATGTAGGGGATTTCTAGATTTTTCATTATATATAGGCTTTATTATATTATTATCTAATATCTATTTCTAAGTTCTCATTCTTTCTCTCTGGTTCTTCTTGACTCTCTCTCTCTCTCTCTCTCTCTCTCTCTCTCTCTCTCTCTTGTTCTTCTCCCTCTATTCTCTGTGCGAGAGATGAATGAGCACCTTCCACCAGATCTAAATCGCGACGAAGAAGAAGCCTAGAGACAGATCGGCAACGGAGAGTTTCTTCTACCACCAGATCTAAGCCGTGACGAAGAAGAAACACCTTCCAGCAGATCTAAGCTGCGACAGAGAAGAAGCCTAGAGACAAATTGACGACGGATAGTTTCTTCTAAATCCGAGCCGCGATGAACATGTCTTCGCACCACTAGTTCTCAACTATATATATACACTGGTTCTCACCTATATCAACATCATTGATGTACAGATCTAGATCTTCACTGTATATATATACACCGGCCTCTCACATCTTCTGACCCGAGGTAATATATATATATATATACATTTTGTTATTGTTGATGATGATGATACTCTAGTTGTTGTTGTTGATGTTGATGATGATGAGCTACAGCAGCTGCTGTTTTGTTTTTTTTTTGGTCAGGGAATATTCGGGGTCGGGGAAACCCGATCCCCGTTAGGGGGCGGGGGCGGGGGCGGGGGCGGGGACGGTGATAGGTTCTCCATCAGGGATCGGGGCCGGGGAAATTTTCACCATCGGGGATCGGGGACGGGGAGTGTGATCCCCGGCCCCGCCCCACCCCGCCCCGTTGCCATTCCTATGACCTTCAACATTAGGAACCAACCAACCAATACAAGTATTTTTTTTTTCTTTCCAAACAGAAGGCATTAACATATTAACCCCCCAAAAAAAAGTTTTTAGAAAAATAAATATACCTTAGAAGCTCCAATCTATAAATTTCTACCATCTGTCTTTTAAACACCATCTAACATACCTTAAAATTCAAACCAAATTTCTATTTCTATAGTTAAAAAGAAACAAGTGCAACACCATGTTCTGAAGCTCCAATCTATAACCACTATATTGCTTTAGCAAAAACTCATTAGCACCAAGTTTCTACACCAACTTAGCCTTAAAACCAGCCATTATATTTCACAAATTTCTTTGATGATAAATAATTTATCCTCTAGACTAAACAGCATGACTCAACTGAACTGGAGAGGAGACATATCCACATCCGTATGTCATTCACATCCTTGCCCAAGGAGCTATGATTTATTGCATGCAGCTGGCCTCTTTTCTATTGAACGACTTTGTCCATGGTTTTTCATGCATATTTCAAGTAAACCAACATTGTCAGAAATTTCATAAACAAATCAAGTAGCTCACAATAAGAAAATTTTTAAACCATGATGGACATGAGAAAGTTGCCCATAATTTGTATAAATTAGAGAAAAAATTATATGGAGGATAGCTCTTATGCACACTACTCTTTTTAAGAGTACAGAATTTCAAAGCAAATTAAAATGGCAAAACTCAAAAACAAAACTTGTTATCTAAAAACCATAAATTATTTAAATCACATTTGGTATTTTCTGCCGAGAGTGATAGGTGCCAAAGAGGAACAATTAGAAAGATGCTTTATTGGACACTGTCAATAAGTCCACACTCAAATTTGTCATATGAAACTCTTGAAAAGGCCACAAACTACTTTGACCCAAACAAAATTGGCAAATAAAAAGTCAAAACAGAAAAGTCATAGTCAACAATGCTTTGAAATCTATGACCAACAATTTAATTCAAAAAAATAAGCGTTTGTCTAACCTATGACCAACAATTTAATTCAAAAAAATAAGCGTTTGTCTAACCTACAGTCACTGTAGTCATTCAAGCTTTACCTGATAGAGGCAACAACAATGATCAGACTGAGAAAGAATACACATATACATATAGAGAGAGAGAGAGGGGCCAAACTTGCTAAAGAATGATGTCCATCATAAATAAAAGTTTTCCAGACACACACATATACACAAGTAAATCAAAAACAAATTGTAGCAGAGGTAATAATTTGAAAACAAAAAAAACAGAAACAAAAGCAAACCATTCAAAATTTCAGTCAGCAATCAAAAAATGTAACCTATTCAAATCCAAAACCCAACACACACACACACAAAAAAAAAAATCAAAAACATTAACATTAACATTAACATACACTACTAATCAAAAACATTAAAAAACAAAAAAAAAAACAAACCTAAACAATTACGATAAATATGGCAATGTTTATCTATTGCGACCATTCAATTACCTTGAAGTCCTGAGCAATTTCATGGACAAGCCTCTTGAATGGAAGCTTCAAGATTAGGAGCTCAATACTCTTTTGGTACCTGCAAATTTCGCTACACATCAATTAATTAAGATAACAAAGAATCTAAAAAACACAAGAATTGTTATAAATATAGTAACCATAATTCAAGCTTTAATTCACTAAGTAGAGAAGAATTTACTTGCCTAAAGAGGTGACTTCCTAGTTGTAAGAAGGGCTACCAAAAGAATTTGTTTATTTAGAACAGCAAAAACTAGTGAACTCAACACTATCATGAAGAGCCAAAGACAAAGGCATTAAATCTGCTTCAAAAACTATGAAATATAGTGGCTAAGGATTTGCAAACCATCATTTAAAAACCAATGTTGTGAAGCCACAACCTAACAAAAACAAAGTTACAATTGAAGCAACACCATATATAACATTTTTTTTATTTGATATTTTGAGAGAAAAATCTAAAAAAATAGCAAAGTAACTACTAAAGCAACATTCCTAAACTTTAGCATTTTGTCGTTATTCATTACTAAAATATAGCAATAACCGTCTGTTTGCAATTGAATCATTAGAGATGCTGTTAGGTAACAGCAGGAACATTGCTTCAAGACAACAATTTAGAAGCCTTCAAGCTTCATAAACGTTGGAGTTTAAAAAAAACCTGCCTATTTGTCCACCATGAATGTAATCAGTACATTTATATTTTTTTCACAAATGCTCATCAAATATAACCAAACACCCTACATTCATATTTTAAGCTAAATCAGTACTTTTTTCTTCTTTTTTTTTCTTCTTTTTTTTTTTTTTTATATTTCATATTTTTTACAAATATATATATATATATATTTAATCTTTTAACCAAACACCCTACATTAAAATTTTAACCAAACAACCTACATTTATATTTTAACCAAAAAACCTACAAATATTTTAAGTTAAATCAATACATTTATATTTGTTTCACAAATGCTCATCAAATATAAGAAATTTTCAACCTCTCACAACTTCACAATCATAGAATCAAGTCAGTTAAAAAAAAAAACTTACCAGAAATAAGATGAGATAGAGAGCCCAAACCAAAGAGAGAGAGCCAAAAGCAAAGATAGCATAGCAAAAAGCATAGAGAGAGAGAGAGAGAGAGAAAAGAGAAAGAAAAAGAAACTTACCAAATCGCCGAGCGGTGAGGCGATCTAAGAGGAGGGTAGGGCTAGCAGTGGCAGTGATGATCGGCACCACTAGCGGCGATTGGCAACTCTAACAGCGGTAGAGGTGGAGGTGATCGGCAAGGTGAGGAGCAGCGAGTGGGAGACAGAGAGTTGAATGCGATGTTTTGGGGGTGTGAATAGTTGGGGATGTTTCGGCGATTGGCTGAAACACCATTGTCCCATATTTAAACAAATTCACAACTCCATAGACCAAACTTTTTTTGTTGTTCTATCCCTCAAATACAATTCTTGTAAAAAAAAAAAAAAGCAATTCAAAATGAAAGAGAGAGATTGAGAGTAGAGTGACAAGAGATCAAGAAAGGATCGAACAACTAAATGCAACAACTCAATTGTGGTTCAATACAAACCACATTACCTGCGAACATCTCAAATGAATTAATTACTGGGCTAAAATGGCTTCGACTAGATAAAATATCCCAAATACTTGACAAAAGTTCATGTATGAGATTCATATACATTTCAAATATTTAGATATAAGATTTCAAAAAATAAGCCCCTAATTTCAATATTCATCAATAGATCAATTGCATTCTCAACAATACAGAAGGACAATTTCCAAACTACATATTTCAATAGATCAATGTCCACAAAATTCAACATTTTTGCTAATAATCAATTTGAATGATTCTTCAAACATAATATTTTCCTAGCAAACATGATTAATGACAAAGGAATTTGTACTTAATAATGAACGCCTATTACATCCATTAATTATTTTCAAATAATATAGTCATGTTAATCTTCACTAATTGTTCAAGTAGTCCTTCATTTAGTTAGTTGAGCTAAATTTGAACTCTTCCATAGTTATCCACATGAATATTCACAAAAGGCAATAAAGTTGCCATAGCACATAAACAATAAAAAAATTCCTTTGTAGAACCATAATTGAAAAATCTAGAAATCCCCTATATGTTGATTTGTGATTATGTATCAATTTTAAGCAGTATATAACAATCCCAATCAAACAATCAAGACAAATCGATATAACGATTTTACGTGGAAAAACCACAATTGGACACCTCCAATTGAGATAAAAAAAAACCACGGGCAAAAGCCACAAAACAATCCACTAAGAAGATATAAAGGAATTACACATGTATACTCTCAATTACCTAGCGAATCCACGCTCGAATTGAACCAACCTCTATGTGCCTCTTCCAACCCCGTCTTCACCTTGGAATTGTCTTGACGATGAGCCACTCCAGAATCCACCAAAGCTTCAGGCTCAAATTCTTCAGAATCCACCAAAGAACAACTCTCTCTTTTTTTAGAATAAACAAACAATCCTTTGATGTATATCTTTTTAAACCATGAGTTGAACACTCAATTAAACATCAAGAAAATTAGCAAAATATCCCCAGATATAAACCCTAGAACCCAAGAAGGAGATCTGGAGAAGTAAACCTAGATTTAGACTAAAACACGTAATTATAGAAAATTGTCCCACGATCTCCGCTCGAGCGTCAGATTGGCCGCTCGAGCGGACCTACGCTTGAGCGCGGAAAGTTCCACTTGAGCAGGAAAAAAACAACATTCACTATTTTTGCAGGCGAACACACTTCTGAAACCCAGCATTCTCTGCTCGAGCGGGGGAATGTCCGCTCGAGCAGACAGGCAACTTTGAATGCATTTTTGTATTTTGCTTCGAGGGCGCTGCCCCTCGATCCCGCCTGGGCGCTGCTCCTTGGACCCCCGCGAGCTGACCGGACAGCTCGATCCTCGTCATAATCAGCGAAATGGTAATCTTAAAAGAATTAAACACCACAAAACTTCTCGGCAAGGCACAACTCGGGTTGGATTCGCATCTAAAAACTCATAGCCTCACTGAAATAAAAAGTGCAAAAACAAATACAACTTAAAGGAGTTTTGTCAAACGGGGTTGCCAAGAATAAAAACCTAACAATCTCCCCCTTTGGCAATGCCGTTACAAAACACACCTAACAAAAAAAATCATAATCACCCCAACCCATTACAGCCAACAAACGCAAACTTCTTTCTCAAGGTCATAATCTGCAAAACAGCTATTAGTACCACAATCTCCAAAACAACTATTAGTGCCACAAGAATATATAAAAAAAACAATAAACATATGACTAGATTATCTTGAAGCATGAGATAAAAAAATAAATAGATGAAAATTGGAGATTTTAAGAACATGTAGCATGAAAACATGAAAATTAAGACACATGCACCCGACACATGAATGGTTAAAATCACACTACGACACATGTGCATAAAAACATGAACAACAACTTTCTCCCCTTTTTTGTCACGAATTGACAATGGAAGCTCAATCAGCTAAAGCAAGATCATAAACCACACAATCAATGATATGATGATGTAAATATCAGGAGCATGCAAGACGGAAATAATAAGCAAACAGTGCATAGCAATATGCAAAACAACTATAGCCAATCTCCCTTACCAAACAAATCAAAGTGTTCATGCTAACAAACTCTTGTAATGAAAAACCAAACTCCCCCTTACTAAAGACAATGAACAAGAAGAAAACGACAAAAAATAATATGGTGGAGCAAGCAAGGAATTTCATATTTGTACCTTGAAACACACAAGATTATCCAAGAAGCACAATTACTTGAAAACACAATGTGCATAGCCTCTAGAAGATTCCTCATAAAAGAAAGTGATGCATTATGTGAAAAGCATAGATCCCATGAAAAAAGTGTGTGTGTGACTCTTGGGATTCGACAAACACTAGATTCAATCCTAGTAATGATATGAAAGCTGGAGCTCTGACTAGAGAATCTAAGCACAACTAAGGAAAGTCAAATCACTATGAATTAAGGGGTATTTGTTGAGTAATAGCGGAGGCTCCCCCTCAATCAATGAATCCCTTTTTTTTTTTCTTTTTCACATTTGTTTTTCTTTCTTTTGCACACTCATTGGCGGCTGACACTCTCAAGAGTATGGAAACCGAACCAGAGAAGCATGGATATAATAAGGATAGCCTGGTTGGTGACTCTGAGGTAGCCTTTTCCTCATGGCTGGAGTCCAAAGAACAAAGGGGAAAGTCGTAGAGATGCAAAACGATAGAAGATGGTTAAGAGACTCAACATCACCCATGATATGCTAGCATAGATCAATTCCTCTAAAAAGGCAAAAGATTAATGACAGAAGTCCATAGAGAAAAAATAATCACTAAGGCGGAAGACTCTAAAATTTGTTAATCTAAGAGTATGTATAGAATGAGACATACTAATCAAAGAACACACACTCCAAAATGAGTAATGACCACAGAAAGTACACATATATTAACATGTAATGGATATTCTCATCAATTCCAATATGCACTAAGGACCACTCAAAAAATTTAAGCTTGTAAAACCATACTAAGAAAATCTTTTTGGTTTTTTTTTTTTTTTTTTTTTTTTTTCCTCTAAACAAAGCAAGATAGAAAACGAACATGCACACATTAAGTGACTCAAAAAGAAAAAAACAAAACAAAAACTCAAAAACTAAAAAGAATAAACAAATTAACATAAGTCAAGTTTTCTTACCCAAACTGCTTTAGTATGAACAAAGTTGTGAGAATGGCGGTTCTTGGGTGGTGTCTTGACGTTGTGGTTCCCTTCTCCTTCAATGAGAACCTGTCTTGACTTTGTTTCCAGCTTCCTATTCCTAGGTCTAGGAAAACACAACCTCTGTTCATGTTTGGTCTCAAGCGTATCAAAATAACAAGGTCTAACATGACCTTTAACCTCATTACCACCAATGAAGTGTCTCCTATCCCACGAGATGTTGGAATTTCTTCTATCTCTATGAGACACTCTCCCATGCAACTCATAACAATAAGGGCAAATATGACCATGCATACCACAATGATGACAAATAAAAACAGAGTGTACCTTCTTTTCTTTAGCCTTACCAACTCTACGAAGTTTGAAAAGTCCATCCTCATGTTGAATTTTTTGTTCTCCCTTTCCTTGAGTTCTTGTATCATAAGATGTGGAAGCACTCTGTTTTTGCTCTTTCTTACCACCAAAGCCAATGCCACTCTCGTCAGAAAAAATTTGTTGAGACCCAATGATATTGTCCAAAGTCTTTGATCCTCTGTTCCAAAGACCAATGGTAGCCATAGCACACTTGAGTTCTTCCTCTTTCTTGATCATTAGTTCTTCCAAAGAAACTTGAGACATCTCGAGAGTTTCAATCTTTTCTTCATATGTTGCATAGATTTGCTGTACCTCATTCCTCTCTGTCTCACAAGTCAAGAGTTTTGCACAAAGAGCTTGTCGATCATTAGAAATCTTTAGGGCATCATTCCTAGCCTCGAAAATCTCTTTCTTTAATTTGACATTCTCACTTTCACATGCTTTGAGTTTCGTAGTGAGTTTGTCATTCAATTTGGATAAGTTAAGAGATTCCTTATACAACTTTTGATATGCTTGCTAAAGTTCTTCATCTTCACTCCCTGAGGATTCATTATCAGTGGCATTCTTAATCGGGCTCTTCGGATAGTCTATTCGTCCATCAGTTTCAGAAGCTGCCATGAAGGCAAGGAATTGTTTGTGTCCCTCTTCACCTTGATCTTCGTTGTCACTTTCATCTTTATCAGATTCTGATTCATCATCCCAAGTGATTATGAGGGTTTTCTTCTTCCTCAAACGAGTAGGGCATTCTTGAGCAAAGTGGCCAAATCCTTGGCATTCATAGCATTGGACTCTTTCAGAGTTCTCTTGTATCTTTCATTTCTCTTTCTTGGCTATAGAATTAATTTTTAGTTTATCTTTGCTTTTAGATTTATGAGTATGAGTAGATTCCAAAAGTTTAGGATTCTTTTTCAGAAAAGATTTTTTAAATTGTTTTACAAAAGCATCCGTAATCTTGGAATCTATCTCACAATCCTCATCAGAATCCTCTCCAACTCTATGAGCACTACTAAAAGCAATAGCATCTTTTTGTTTCTTTTTGAAATTCCTATGTGTCTCATAAGTTTGGAGATTTCCAACCAAGTGATTCAGCTTGAGATTGTCAACATCTTGAGCTCCTCAATGGCCGTAACTTTTGGTTGGAACCGATCGGGCAAGGACCTCAAAATTTTTTCCACAACTTTGGATTCTGGTATTTTTTTCACCTAAATTGAAGCTGGAATTTATAATGTCACTCAACTTCGCATAAAATTCATCAAAGGTCTCATTATCTTTCATTCAAAGGTTTTCGAAACTAGACGTGAGCCTTTGAAGTTTTGAACGTTTAATAGAATGAGTGCCCTCATGAATAGTTTATAAGATATCCCAAGCCTCTTTTGCGACTTCACAATTGCAAATTCGATTAAACTCTTTAGGTGTGACAGCGTAAAAGAGAGAATTGATAGCTTTACTATTCCAGCTACTATTTTGGTAATCAATTGTGTCCCATTTATCAATTGGTTTAGGGAAAGTTACTCCATCAACGGTAATTGCCGGTTCAGTCCACCCATACATGACAGACTACCAAACTTTTTCATCAATAGATTTTTAAAACGATCTTATCCGAGCTTTCCAAAACGAATAATTGAATCCGTCAAGTAGGGGTGGTCGAACCATAGAATTTCCCTCACGTATTGAATCCATTATCACAAATCAAACAAGATCTTACTTAAAAGTTTAAAAAAAAAAACAAAAGAGCGACCTGCTCTGATATCAATTGAAAAATCTAGAAATCCCCTAGATGTTGATTTGTAATTATGTATCAATTTTAAGCAGTATATAACAATCTCAATCAAACAATCAAGACAAATCGATACAACGATTTTACGTGAAAAAACCATAATTGGACACCTCCAATTGTGATAAAAAAAAACCACGGGCAAAAGCCACAAAATAATCCACTAAGAAGATATAAAGGAATTACACATGTATACTCTCAATTACCTAGCGAATCCACGCCCGAATTGAACCAACCCCTATGTGCCTCTTCCAACCTCGTCTTCACCTCGGAATTGTCTTGACGATGAGCCACTCCAGAATCCACCAAAGCTTCAGGCTCAAATTCATCAGAATCCATCGAAGAACAACTCTTTCTCTTTTTAGAATAAACAAACAATCCTTGATGTATATCTTTTTAAACCATGAGTTGAACACTCGATTAAACATCAAAGAAAACTAGCAAAATATCCCCAGATATAAACCTTAGAACCCAAGAAGGAGATCTGGAGAAGTAAACCTAGATTTGGACTGAAACACGTAATTATAGAAAACTGTCCCACGATCTCCGTTCGAGCGTCAGATTGGCCGCTCGAGCGGGAAAAAAACAACATCCACTATTTTCGCAGGCGAACACACTTTTGAAATCCAGCATTCTTTGCTCGAGCGGGGGAATGTCCGCTCGAGCGGATAGGCAACTTTGAATGCATTTTTGCATTTTTATTGGCGCCCTCGACCTCGCTGAGTCTTGCCGGACCGCCAAGGAGCCCTAGACCCCATGGTGACCGGGCAGCTCGATCCCCGTCATAATCAGCGAAGTGGCAATCATGAAAGAATTAAACACCACAAAACTTCTCTGTAAGGCATAATTCAAGTTGGATTCGCATCTAAAAACTCATAGCCTCACTGAAATAAAAAGTGCGAAAACAAATACAACTTAAAGGAGTTTTGTCAAACGGGATTGCCAAGAATAAAAACCTAATAATAATGATAATGACAACCATAACAAAACTTCAATAGCAATTATAACATATCATCTAACACATCCAAGTAGTGGACCTACCAAGTCTATAGCAACTGGAGCAACATAGATTCAACCACAAAAATATTAAATAACACAAACAATCAAGGCTCAAAGTGTGATACCCCTGTTCCGTAATATGCTATATTGGTCCTTAATTTGAATATGATTATGTGTTTAGCATGATTTTATGTGTCATTATGTGAATATATGTGATTTTGAAGTTTTATCTGTTCATCGTAGGCATATCTGTTTGAATAATCTGCTTTGGAAATTAAATTGAGGGCCTTATTGGCCACAGAACCCGAAATTGATTATGCCATTGTGACTGGCATAATTTTTAGAGCCTACGGTGAAATTTAATTGAAAATTAATTCGGGTTAGATTAAATCGATTAAATTGATGAATTAGAGCCCAACTACTTTATTATTATAATATTGGCCTTAGTGGGTTTTGTTGTCAAGGCTTTAAACACTCAATCTCTCTCTCCCTAGCCTCATTTTTTACTGATAATAAACTCAAAGAAAAGAAGAGAGGGTCGGTTGGAAGAAGAGAGGATAGGAGATTGAGGATTTGGCTTGAAGCTTGGAAATTTTGGAGGTTAAGCTCAAGAATTGCCATAGATTGTGAAGATTAAACTCCTTGGTGAGTAATTCATGCATTTTTAGTCATTATCTTGTGAATTCAAGTTTAATAGATGGCCAAGGGCATGAATTAGTTTGAATGTGAGGGGATTGAGTTGTATATGTTGGATTTCAAGCTAATAGAAGCATGCATGTAAAGAATTGTTATAGATTTCCATGTTTGAGCTTAATTTGTGTAATCTATGTTGAAGTTTGAATGAAATCCATGTGGATGACCACTTCTTCACCAAATAAGTTGTGAATAATGTGTATTTCTTACATGCAAGAGTAGATCATGAAAGAGCAAGCTTTGCATGTTGAAATTTGATATGTTGGTGATGAATTTGGATTAATTTGAGGCATGCATGTAAATGATGTAAGAAATTGAGCTTCCTAATGTTGTAATTTTGTATTGGTAGCATGTTAGCATGAGTAAATGTGAATTTTGAGCCATAACATGCATAAATTGTGGGTTGAAAGTCGAGATGAAGCTCAAGAACTCAATCTGAAATTCCCAGATTTTTTATGTCCGCTCGAGCGGGAGAACTGCCGCTCGAGCTGGAAAATCGAGCTCCCGGTATTTTTTTTGCAGACATGGATCCCGCTCGAGTGGGGAAGTTGGCACTCGAGCGGGGAGCTATGTAGACAGGCCGTCCGCTCGAGCGGCCGAGTTCACGCTCGAGCATGAATTTGAGCTAACCAGTACTTTTGTAGTCTTAAGGGTCCACTCGAGCTGGGAAGTTAGCGCTCGAGCGAGGACCCTGTTTCCTGAAATTCTACTTTTGCATTATGAGTTCTGTTTTCCGTTCTCTTTCACTGGTAAGCACTCTTAGGCATATGTTAAGCATTGTAAATGAGTTAATGAGATAAGAATAAAGCCTAAAGAGAAATATGTGAATCAAAGAACAGATCGAACTATTAGTGACCGCTTTTGTGTTCATGAAATGTGTAGGGTCAAGCTCCAGGGCAATTCCACAAGCCGATCACTGTGAGTAATATCGATATTCGAAAGTTTATCAATGTCCAATAGTGTATTCCCTTATAAGCTCTATGAGTTGCTAATTGGGATTGTGGACAAAAGTCTGACATGAATGAATGATTGGACCAAAGGTCGTTTTGATGATAATAAATGGACCAAAGGTCGTTTTGATGATAATAAATGGACCAAATGTCGTTTTGATAGAAATGAATGGACCAAAGGTCGTTTTGATAGAAATGAATGGACCGAAGATCGTTTCGATAGAACTGAATGGACCAAACGTCGTTTTGACATATATGAATGAACCGGAGGTCGTTTTGACATGAATGAAAACCCGAATGGACCAAAGGCCAGTATGTTTGGAACTACGATCACTTGACCTAAACTTTGTATAAATGTACATATGTTAAGTAGGAATATGAATTGGGCCCAAGGCCGTTTAGAGTATGTTGTTTTACATATTGTTTATATGACTTCTGTAATTGATATTATTCACTGGGCTATCGCTCACGCTCATTCATGTGTTGTAGATGAGCCAAGAGAAGTCCAAACCCAGTCCCAGTAAAGTCTACCAGGAGCAACATAAGTTTTGGAGAGTCAGCCTTATGTCTCACGCACGAGACCCATCCTTGCCTTTTGTTATGTATTTATGTCTTGTCTTGTTGGCAAGGACTTTTTGTATATCTGTACGTAGTTTTACTATGGGTTGACTCAGTTTGGATGATCCTGTCTGCAAAGGATTTTATGGTACTGTATTTTGTTTGTGGGTCATTAACATATATGAGTATGGTTTGTTTTAATGTGCATATAAGCACGGCTCTATGGACATAGTTTTTAATTATTGCTTCCATTTGGCCCCTTTACTCTGTTGAGACATATTTGTTTTGGTCTGAGGCCGTAGGTGATCTCAGGATTACTGGCCGGTTATGTCCTTAACCCATAGGGGCGGGTTCGGGTCATGACACAAATGGTCTTCAAAATCACATAATCTCATAAATTACACTTGGAAAAACAAAATCAAGTCTTTCTTCAAAGGAAATGGGACTGAATGAAGATGAGTTTTCGATTTTTTTACTTAATCATACAAAAAATTCCATATCCTCTGCTTGAAAACCCTAAATTTGAAAATTTCCTCTCGGCCTGAGACAAATCGCGAATATCTGATAAAAGTAAGGGCTTTGGGCAATTATGAACTACATACAAACCAGTTTGTAATCGAGCTCGAATACATCTAAGGTTTCGTCGTCACAGCAGGGGGTTGGGCTTTATCCATTAGGTTGTTTAATTTGGAGATGACAGTGGAGACGAAGGTGGTGGAGACAATGGCAGGAAGTGTAAGATCCCTTGAGAGAGAGTGGCACCTAGAGGGTTAAAATTAGTTGTCCAAAATAAAACAGAATAGAAGAGAAAGATGTTGGACTTACCTGGATGTGGTGATGGTCGCTAGCTGTGGCAATGGGCAGCCGCGACGACTGGAGAGAGAGAGAGAGAGAGAGAGAGAGAGCGTGCGAGCATAATTTCTCAAAATGTTAGGGCTGAAGAAAAGGTCTAGGGGTTTGTCAAAAAAAAAGATATGAGGGAATTTTGATTTGGACAAAATTTCGAGGGTTTGTTCCAAATTTTTTGACAAAATTATTTGAAGGGAAAATTATGATAAAATTGATAAAAAATTTTACTAGTAACAATTACAAAAAATAAAAAATAAATCATGATTTGAGTATTAAAGGAAAGAACGTTGTAGCTTTGTTAACAACATCATTTTTCCAATGCAACGATCCCAAACGAGGATTTTGGCTATTGCTACTCAACATTGTGAGTGTACAAGAACGTTGACAAATAAATGAGGAATTCATAATTGCATAGCGCAACTGGAACTGCCCTCTAAAAGCTAGAATCGTAAACTACTTTGTCAATATAGTTTATCCAAAACCATAAAGGCATATGGTAAGTTGTCAATTTTGGGAAATCAAAAATAAAATTAAAGGAAAGATTTCAGCATTTCAGTTTCCTTCTTCCTTATTTTCACTGAACTCATTTTCTCAACAACCAAGCATAGTACGTGCTTATAGATCTACCAATTACACAAAATAAGCAACAATTAGCTGTTATTTATCTTCTTCAAGCACAAATACATCTCACACACACACACACACACACACACACACACACACACACACAAAAACCCAAATAGACTTGCAGTCTCCTTTTCTTTCCCTCATTGCATATTTTCTCAACAACACAATGTCCCAAACACAACATAACATACTTATATGACTAACCTACAAAAATAGTGCTTCTATATCTTCCAATTAAGCTTATGATCAAGAAACAAAAATACTGCTTATAAATCTACTAATTAAAGCTAAGAGTTAACTACAAAATAGAACTAGAGAAAGAAGACAGCAAAATAATCAACAGCAAATGAATCCAACAGAATTCATGCCCATGCTTCTTTAGAATTTAATGACTCTAGCAGGACTTAATCTGCAACAGAATTAAGGGATAGACAATCAAAATTGACACTATGCACTATTTCACCTGAAATCTAAATAGTTGTAACTTATAATAGAAATATGGTGTGCCAGCAAAAATATAACATGGAAAATTGAAAGCATTTAGAGTTTATTCACTACTTAATGTTTGTGGTAAATTAAGTTTAGCATCTAAAAAATTGAAAATACAAATTTATCCAAAACTAAAAAATAAAAAATTGAAAATAAAAAAGCTCCAGTTTTTCGTGCATCCATGGGACAAGGCATAGTACTACAATAATAACTCCAACCGCAACTCAACTCAAGTAGGCACTTCTAAACTAGAGTTGTGCTAGGGTTAGAAACGAGCACCTCAATGTAGGCCTGAAATGAATGCCTTAAACAATTTTTCCATCTTGATGTTTAAAATTGTTAATCAAGTAGGCAAGGCAGTAAATCCATATGGATAAATTTGAAATGGATTGTAAACCTAAATGTTCTGTATTATGTTGCTACTACAGAAAACACTTACGGTCATGGAGACTTGCCCAAAATCACATTTGGCAATAGAAAGAACTAGCAAATTCATCATATGCTAGGGGGTTACAAGCCCCACTCCAAAAATCAAGCTTGTTCTTTTAAATCACTCAGAAGTTTAGTCCAGTGTGTTTTCCTTCTAGACAAATTTTTTAAAAAATAAAAATAAAAAAGCTTACATAATATTTCGTTCTGGACAAAATATCACAATGATAACGAAATATACCTCAAGTATGCAGGCCACATCGTCAATTCTTGTGATCAGCTCAGCAAAGATCCCCAGAACCTTCAAGAAAATCAGTGGCCCATATTGACATTCCAGAAATGCAAACTACAAGTAAAGATTATGAATGTCTTCCATGCTAGTTTTGGAAAACATTAAAGCACAAGATGTTAAAAAAGCAGACTAATTAAGTGCATAAAATTTCTCTGCAATTTCAATATTGAGGATAAAAAATAGAAAATAAAAACAAAAAGAGTAAAATATATATAACTTAATTGCCCATGTTTGTTTGTAGGAGGGTGGTTTATGCAAGAGAAAACTGACACTTCATAACCAAAGTAAAGAAACAGTTATTAATGGTTTGTTAAAAAGTAAACAAACAGTTATTAATACCAAAAATGAGCTAAAATAAGAAGTAAGAAAAAAATTCCCCCTTCATGGAGACTTGCTCAAAATCACAATCAGCAGCATGTATCACAACACAATCAACAGAAGCCTACCAATTAGCGTGAATCTAGCCCATGCTGCCATGCCTATAAAACTCAACTAATAAATAAACTGAAATTCATTTGATAGGTGTAAATTGAAGTTTTATTTATTTATTTATTGCTAGGCCGAAAAGGATGAAAAATAGGACTAAAATTATGTACACATAATGAAAAATTTAAAAACTATCCCATAACAACTTAAAATTTAAAATTAACTAACTAAGAACAAAAAAGGAATGATAATGCTAAACTACCAAATATATAAAGCCAAATAATAACATAACATATCTATTTCATAGAAACCCATTCTTATTTCATAGATTTGTTGTAACAAACCAAACCCAAAGAATAAAATTTGAACCACACAGAAATTCATATTTCAGTCGAAGAATTTTCACAAGAAAAACTTGAAAATTAACAGAAGTTCACAAGAATAAATAAATAAATACTAGCGGTTAAGGCACAAGCGATGCATGTGTAAATTTTAAAAAAAAAATTATGCGATTGAGTCAATAAAAATTGAATTAAGGAACACTACTTTTCAATTGATAAAAATTTTAATACATCCTCATTCAATAGAGAGAGAGAGAGAGAAAAAAAAAGTCAAGTTCAATTCAAAAATTTTAGATAAATCAAAGAAATTCAACCAAAATGGGGTAGCACATAGTGCCAGAGCCTCTGCACCTCCTAGGGTTCAACTGACCATTCTAAAATAACATGTGCATGGCTCTTGCAATTGTTTGAGTCTTTCTCTATTTCAATTTCCTTTCTATATACATATCTATATCTAAAAGGGAAGGCCAAAATTGAGGTAGATGTCACATTTTTTTTTTCTTTCCAAAATATCCTCATGTAATTGCCCAGATCAAAACGTCCTATAACTAATGAAATCCAAATTCAGATTGAGATCAAAATTTATAACCTGTAATAACACACCACTAGTATAGTATAGTATAGATATAAACAAATTGACATAAAAATGAGTAATAAAAATCGAAATTAGAGGGATTTGAAAATACCTAGCAGCATGAGAATCTTTGAATCGTAGTAATGTAGGCATGGTGACCCAAGTCTTCGGCGGAAACGTCGGGGTCAGCAAAATTGGGAAACTTGAAACACTTCTCGACGATCCTAGGAGCAACAGGCGCAGCAGAGACATCATTGGGATCGACAATGTTGATGGACTCCTTTGGGAAGAAATTGAGCTCTCTGATCAACTTCTCACCCCGAAGAGTCACTGAACCCAAAGAACAAAGAAGAAGGAAAGGAGAAACCAAATATACACAAACCGAACCCTTCATCTCTCTCTCTCTCTCTCTCTCTCTCTCTCTCTCGGGGGGAACCCGATTGGGGATTTTTGCTGAAGAGATTGGGGATTTTGGGTTTTTTTTTGTTTGGGGGGGGGCGGAACCCGAGCGGGAATGGAAAAAACAACTCCTTTTTTATCACAAATGAATATTTAAATAGTAAAACGGCTTCTTTTTTTTTCGCGACGATAATAAAATTTATTTTTTGATAAAATAATTTTTTTTATAGTTAATGAAACTTTTTTTTTTATTTTTCATTTTCTTTTAGTTACTAAGATGGAAATTTTATTTGTTTCATTTTTATTTTAATGAATAAAAAATTATTTTTTTTTATTTGCCAGAAATAGAGGTAATATTTTAATGAAAAATATTTTCTATTAAAATAAAGTTAATTTTTTATAGTCAATGAAAAATATTTTTCTACGACCCATTTTTTTTTTTTTTTGTAACTAAAAATCAGGAACTAATTTTTTTTGTGGTAGAGAATAGGGAACGATAATAATTGTGAAGGTAGTGGATAAGAGGTGATGGTGGTGGTCATGGCGAAGGAGATTAGTGGTGAAGTTGTGGTAGTCGTAGAGGAGATAGAATAGCGGTGGTGGAGGAGAGGTAATAGTAGTAGTGGTGGTGGTAGTGAAGTGGTGGCGATTGTGGTAGTAATAATAGTCGTAGAGATGGAGTGGCAACAGTGGTAGTAGTGGTGGTAATGGAATGGCATTTGCAGTAGTGGTGAAGGTGGTAGAGGATATGGGTGGTGTGAGAGAGAGAGAGAGAGTGAGAGACAGGCAGAGAAGAGAGATAGAGGAAGAGAGAGACAGAGAGACAGAGAGAGAGAGAGAGTGATGAGCGAAAAAGAGACAAAGTGGTCGCTAAAAGTGCATTTTCTTGTAGTGTCTCAATAAATCGAAAGAGAGCTCGATAAATAGAGAAAATGGGAGGGGGAGAGTGAGCAAGGTGAACACAATGAGGGAGAGACAAACAGACAGACAGACAGATAGACAAGCAGACAGAGAGAGAAGAATGAAGAGTGAAAGAAAGTGAGACAGAGAGAGAGAAAGAGACAGACAGAAAAATAAAGAGAAACAAGAGATGAGCAAGAGATAAACAAAAAGAGAGAGAAAGAGAGCAAAAAGAGATGAACGAGAGAGAGACATAGAAAAAGAAAGAGATAGAGAGAGAAGAGAGATGAGCGAGAAGTGAAAGAAAAGAGGTAAACGAGAGAAAGATAGGGAGATGAGCGAGAGAGACAGAAAGAGATAGAGAGATGAGCGAGAGAGAGAAGACATATGAGAGAGATAGAGAGAAGAGAGATGAGCGAAAGACACACACACACAGAAAAAGAAGAGTGATGAGTGCAAGAGAGAAAGAGAAGAGACAGAGACAGAGAGACAGGAAGATGAAAAAATTGGTGAAGAAAGAAATGTTATATCAAAAGAGTAAGACGACGTCGTTTTTTTAAAAAAAATTTGCGACAGAAAAATACCGTTGTATTTATTCAAACCATTTTGTGACTGTATATTTATGAAGCTGTCTCAAAGACACAATATTTTATTTTATTTAACTTTTCTTTTTTTCTTTTTTTTGCAACCGTACTTATTACAGTTGCAAAAAACTCACCTTTTTTTTTCTTTTTCGACGGCAGTTGGTGCCATCGTAAAAACTTTATTTTTTCGCAACAGCAATCTCTACCGTCGCAAATACTGTCTTTTTTTGCGACAATAATTTCTGCTATCGCAAATACTCTCATTTTTCGCGACAGCATTTTCTACCGTTACAAATACTCTACTTTTCTGCGACAGTAAATAATGTCATCGCAAAAACTCACTTTTGTTGTGATGGCAAGTCTTGAGATGGCAAGTATGCTATCACAAATGCTTCCGTCTTTTAAGCCCACTTTTCTTGTAGTAAGAGCTCAGGCACAACTAGAACAAATCAAGGGAAAGAAAATTGAGTGGAGAAAAAAATGAAGAAAAGTTACGAAAAAAATTTAGGAGAAAAATTATTTAGTAGAACAAAATAAAATCACGTCATAAATAATTTTTTCAGCATATTTTTTATTAAAATTTAGTTAAATTATATATATATATATATGTCTATAAGTGTATATAGATATTTTAAAAAGTATATCGTTTGTATATTATTATTTGTATTATTTTTAATGAAGATACTATGACTAAAAATAAAATCTAAAATAGAGATAGGTGATCAATTGTAATTGTCACTTAGGAATGACACTTCAAAATTAATTGAGAGAGTTGAGAGTTCAAAAAGAATGAGAGTTTGAGAGACAGATTTGTTTGTGAAAAATAAAATGTGAGAAGGGTGGTATTTATACGACTTAGGAGGGAGGGGTTAATTTATATATATATAAATAAAAATAAAATAAAATTGGTTGTTGGTGGAATTAACGGTTATATGACTCTTTCAAATTGTTTTGTTTTAAATTTTTGACCATTGCACTAACAGGGGGGGCAGGGAGTCGTTAGGGTCGAGTCGAGCCAAATGGGAAAGAAAATTTCGGGCTGAGCTCACGGAATGGGTCACACTCCATAACACACCGGGGCCGGGCTCTAGAACACATAGCCTAGGGTCTTAGGTTGGGCTTAGACTCGAGCCTGGTTGGGTCTACCCAGGGCGCGAGCGGACTTGGGGTGTACCGCGAGCTCGTGGGCCAAATTTACACCCCTATATGTGGGTAGTGGTTATGAGATATATGATTAGTGGTTATGATATATGTGATATTGATTATGAAACAAAGGGTGCTGGTTATGAGATGTGGTTATAACATATATGGGTAAAGGTAATGAGATATATGATTAGTGATTATGATATATGTGATTCTGGTTATGAGCAGAGTGGTATAGTTATAAGTCAAAGGGTGTTTGGTTATGAGATATGTGATTAGTAGTTATGAGATATGTAATGTTGGTTATGATCAAAGTGGTGTAGTTATGAGATATGTGATTAGTAGTTATGATATATGTGATGTTGGTTATGAGATATGTGGATAATGGTTATGAGTAAAGTGGTGTCAAATGGTGTGTGGTTATGCTATACGCGTTAGTGGTTACGAGGTATGTGGGTAATGGTTATGAGCAAAGTGGAGTCAAAAAAGTGGTGTCAAAGGGTGTTTGGTTATGCTATATGTGTTAGTGGTTATGAGATATGTGGGTAATGGTTATGAGCAAAGTGGTGTCAAGAGGTGTTTGATTATGTTATATGTGTTAGTGGTTATGAAATATGTGGGTAATGGTTATGAGCAAAATGGTATCAAAGGGTCTTTGGTTATGTTATATGTATTAATGGTTATGAGTTATGAGATATTGGTTATGTGACTAGTGGTTATGAGATATGTGATATTGGTTATTAGATATGTGACTAATGGTTATGAGATATGTGATGTTGGTTATGACTCAAAGAGGCTGGTTATTAGATGTGGTTATGATTCATGTGGATAGCAGTTATGAGATATGTGATGTTGGTTATAATCAAAGTGGTGTGGTTATGAGCAAAAAGGTGTTAATTATGAGATATGTGACTAGTGGTTATAAGATATGTGATGTTGGTTATGATCAAAGTGGTGTGGTTATGAGCAAAAAGATGTTAATTATGAGATATGTAACTAGTGGTTATGAGATATGTAATATTGGTTATGAGAAAAATGCGTTAGTTACGAGATATGTGACTAGAGGTTATGAGATATGTAATGTTGGTTATGACTCAAATGGGCTGGTTATGAGATGTGGTTATGATTTATGTGGGTAGTAGTTATGAGATATATGATATTTGTTATGATCAGAGTGATGTTGGTTATGAGATATGTGATTATGATTATGAAATATGTGATATTAGTTATGAACAAAATGGTGTTAGTTATGGGATGTGGTTATGAAATATGTTATTAATTATGAACAAAATGGTGTTGGTTATGAGATGTGGTTATAACTAAATTATGTTCAATTTGATTATAGTTATGAAGAAATATAATTTTGGCTCATAACTATAAAAAGTGACCTGTTTAGCAGGTCACTTTTTAATGATGTGGCTCAATCTTAGCCATTGATTTTCTATGTACCGTACATTTTTTGAACAAAATGTACTATAGACTTTCCCGCAAGGAATTACCAAGAGGAGCATTGTTCAAATTTTTTCATACCACATGTTAACAATGTGAAAGTAGTATTAATTTCCTACAGAAAAGAAATAGAAAAGATCATAAAAAATAAAAAATAAAACATAAAGAAAAACAAAATAATTTGGTTCCACACAAAATTAGCACTACATGGATGCACAAAGACATCAAAGAAAATGAAAGATATTTATTTTCAACGGAAATCCAACTTAAACATTTAGTTATAATACACAATCTTTGGCTACAACAGATGCCATTAAAACACTAGTGCAAAAATATATGAAAAAGCACATGAATAGGTAAATATGTTCCCTGCTTTTACTCAAGAAAAAAAGGGGCAGTTTCTTACAAGAATGGTCTTTTTTATTACAAGAATGATACAAACCCATTATTTGAATATTCCATTCTCATACTCTTTTATTAGTTGTATTAGAATGAGGAATACATGGTATGTATGTAGTTCATTTCATGAGAAACACATTTCATAATGTTAAAGTTTCAAATTATGTAATTAAATTTGAAACTTTCAATGACTATTAATTTAATCATTAGTCATTGATCTCTTCCCTTGAGAAGGCAATAACCTAATTGTGCTCTTGTCAATTCAAGATTTTAGGGTGTTGGCAGGGGATAGAGGACAGACTTGACATTTTGGCTTTATTTACATGAATATCCCTAGACTTGATTCTAGGGTTTCACACTTAACAGTCCAATTTTCTAATGTCACAACCTACTATGCTATCTCTTACTCCTCCCTCTATGTCCCCCTCCCTGAAGGAATGAATCATATTAAGAAAACAAAATCATAGTTAACTCAACTGGGTTGTTTTGAATTATGGCTGCAAGCCTCTTGGCGCCAGATTAATAGTATTTGATACAAAACTTTGATGAAGGAATTCATAGAATGCTCGTCTATCTTATTTTTGACATAAATTAGATGAAGAAATTTATGTATATGTAGAAGAATGATATCATCTTCCCCAAATCTTATATTTTCTTACAGGATTTCACTAAAATGCAAAATACAACTTTCCTTTCCTAACATATTTTGTTAATCAAAGCAACTTTCTCATTAGGACCCCACTGGCCAGACGTGAAACATATAAGACTTTGACTTAACTAACATTCTTTATTTGCTATACAACTTTCTATTTTTTCCATTTTTTGAAAAAATGGTGCACACTTGGTAAGTGCTTCTTTATGTTCCCTGGAAACCATGGGAACACAGTTTCTTTATTGGTTGCTATTAGTGATTGTGATGCATATGCAATTACTAGGAGAACCAGGGGTTGGAGGATCATCCACAATATCAATGGTGGGTGTTGTCAAGAAGTGGCAGAAATCTGAGCCTCAAAAGGCCCTGGAAACTTGGAGAAAGTTATCAGAGGCAAATTCAGCATTTAAAATCCAACTCAATATGTTAAGCACAATGGCAAAAGAACATTGGGATTCATATAAATCCTCTATCGACAACTGCAGCATGCATAGGTCAGAAAAGGTAATTTCGAAACTTTTTATACAAGTACCCACTAAAGAGGTGGAAGTATATGAAATTTCGCTGATGTTGTCACAGATTAAATTTTTTTAAGACAAGAATATTAATGGAAAAGGATCTAGACAGCTTTTTTTCTTCTCTCTTTTGATAAGTCATGTAGACAGCCAGTTAATTAAAGAGGATTTCCATATTTTTATAGTCAAAAATTTGGCTAGTTGGATGTTTGAACCAATCTTTTGATGGGTTTGATTGTTATTGTGCACAATGAGAAAGCTATTGCAATTAACAATTGAGTATTCAAAACCCTAGTAATCAACAGTTGGATGTCTATAGTAATTACCAGCAATCAAAACCCCAAATGTGTAAAAAATATATCATTCAAACCCCAAATAAAATAAAATAAAAAACAAAAAAAACAAAACCCAATTTGAAGCAGATGTAGCAAAACCCAATTTGAAACAAAACCCAATTCCAAGCACCAAGTTAATAATAACTTGCTTAACAAAAATAAAAATAAAAATAAAAAATTATCGATACAACAGATGCTTCACTAAATCTGAAGATTGAAAATCTGAAGATGAGAGAGAGCTAGGGCACACTGTGAAGAAGAGAATAGAGCTTTTTTTTGCCTCTCCTTCTTGCTGTTGTTGCTTCTAAGGATGAGTAGGGCAGACTGAATCTTTCAGATCGAAAATCTGATGAAGAAGATGAAAGCTCTCTTTGCCTCTCCTTCCTCCTCCTGTTGCTTCTTCCAAGGATGAGCTAGGGCAACGATGGGTAAATATAGGGGTGTACACAGTCCGAATTAGTTTGGTTAGAAGAAAATCTAATAATCGAACCGATCCTAACAGTTCTGTGATTTTGAGAACCAGACCAGACCATTATAGTTGTAAAATCGAACCAGAACCAAATCGAAATAACGGTTCGGTTTCAGTTTGGTTCACAATTCTAAAAATTTCTATTTACAAGAATAAATTGTTAATATTAGCAAAATAATTACTCAAACTAATTACATTTAACTCATAATAAAAACTAATAATATTAAGATATTACTCAAGATTACATATTTATATCATCCTAATATCATTAAAATTACGAAAAAAACCAATTAATAAAAATAAAACTTGATATTTTATATATATATATATATGTGTGTGTGTAGGTGTTTGGGAAGTAAGTTTTTATGTAGGTTTTTTTAGTTGTAGGATATTATTGGATAAAAATTTTTTAGTGTTTGGGAAGATAGTTGGGTTTTTTGTGGATGGATGTGATGTTTGTGAGAGAAAAAACGAAATTATTATGGGGTTGGATGTGATATTTTGTTTGGATGTGTTTTTTTTTTTGTTTTGCAAAACTTTTGTCTTTTAGTGAAAAAAATGAGAAAAAATTTTGGGAACTAAGTTCCCAAACACCACCAAATCTTTTAAAATTCGGTTCAGTTCGAACCGTGATTTTTTCATAAAATCTATTAACCGAACCGTTTTTACGGTTCTCATATTTCTTAAACCGAAACCAAACCGGTTCTTAATAGAATCGAACCAAACCATACAGTTTGGTCTGGTTCGGTTCAGATTACTGATTTGAACGAATTTTTGAACAACCCTAGGTAAATAAGTAATCACTCCTCTAATACCAACGGACTAAATTCTCAATACCACATATTGGGACAGACTACGAAACCTATATGCAAGGCCCATCTTCAAGCCTTCGGCTTATCAATCCATTGTTGAACTTTACAAACAAACAGAATATTAAGTTTACCCCACCACCATTCTAATCTCATTCCATCTCCTACACCCAATTGGGGCCTACAGGATACCAATTTGTATAAAATAAATAAAACCTGTGGTACTTTTTTATTTTTATTTTTATTTTTATTTTTAAATTATAAGAAAATTTTCTAAGCTTTTGGATTAGGATATTCACCATATTGACCCTTTTATCGTGTAATTTCTCGGCTGTTCTATGGATCACATATGTGGTGGTTGTTAAAACTATAAATAGCTAACCTAGCGTATTGAGTCAGTTTTTTTTCGAAGCAGCTTTCCAAGCAGGAATGGCTGCACATTCACTCCTTTCCACAAACATGTCTGCAACTCCTCCCATTCTCTCTCTCTCCTCTTCTGTTTCTTCTCGCTCTAGAGCCACCCATTTCTCTCTCTCTAAATCTCTCTCTCTTTACAGAAACCCTAGCCGACTCAGTCCCATTCTCTCTGCTCTTCGCAACTCCTCTCAATCCAATTCTCACACCTCAGGCTCCGATCACAAATTCTCGTCGGCTTTGGATTCTTTGTTCGTTCTCTGCACTTCCGTTGCTTTGTCTTTTGCTCTCTTTGTTGCCGATGTCGATTCGGCTTCGGCTTTCGTAGTCAACACGCCGAGGAAATTGCAGTCCGATGAGCTCGCTACGGTTCGTCTTTTCCAAGAGAACACGCCTTCCGTTGTCTATATCACCAATCTTGCTGTCCGGTATGTTATGTTTTTGAATTTGTCGAATTGTTTTTTTTTTTTTAATTAATTAATTTATTATGCCTTTCATTATCTTTTTGGTGTTTTACAAGAAGAATTTGCATGAAACAGTTCCGTGAACTGATTTAAATGAGGAAGTTTGGAGATTAAGGTCAATATGGTGATTTTTTGAATGGAAATTGGTGTGTAAGAGCATCTCCAGTAGGTATTTTACCTATTTAAATATTACTATAAAGTATATATTTTATTTTACCTATCAACTTTTTTATGTTTTTACTCCAACCATGTTCTTTATTTTAGCTATTTATCAAACTACTATTAATTTTATAGAATGCCACATCAATAACAAAGATGGAGGGAAATGATCCTAATGATTGAATACATTTTGCCTAGTGTTGAAGGCTAGCTGCATGTAGCTAGTGAATATGAGTTGAGCCAAAATACCTAATCATATGCCTAGTGCATTGGAATTGAAAAAAGTGAATCACACTAGACATTTTAACTAACAAGTATTATATGCCTAGTGCTTTGGAGATGCTCTAATATAATTGTTTGTTTAGCACTGATCTATTTGGAAGGCTTAGGCTTCGTTTGGGAAGCCAATCTTGAGGCTTTTTTTTTGGTTATTTTAGCTAAAAAAAACAAAATAGTCTTTTTAGCCCAATAAGACAAAACATTACATCCAACCCATAATCATTACATTCATTCTTTCACAAAAAATCCAAAAAGGCCAAAAAAAAAGCCAAAAGCCCTTCCCAAACCAGTCAAAAAAGTCAAAAAGCTAAAAAACCAACTCACTTCCCAAACGAAGCCTTAAAGTAGTTCTAGGGCATGGGAATTTTGATTTGGAGTGATGTGGTGTGTTTTAGGCAGGATGCTTTTACATTGGATGTGCTGGAAGTGCCTCAAGGGTCTGGATCAGGCTTTGTCTGGGACAAACAGGGTCACATTGTCACAAATTATCATGTGATTCGCGGTGCATCTGATCTGAAGTAGGTTATTTTTTGTTCATTTTATTTGGTTGCATTTGCTTGTTTGTTGCTTAAGTTCCACATCAACTTTGATTAGTTGATGAAGAACAATGCTGCATATTGTTTAAATGGCATTATCTATTATTTCTCCGTGTGGTAAATTTTGAATTGTGAAAGGTTCTACTTTGAGTGATACAAAGCGGTAAATACCATTAGAGGAAAAAGATGCGGTATACCTTAAGAGAGCCTTTCATTGTTTTTTCAACCTTATATCATTTGATTGTTTTAATGTTTGTGTTTCTTCATTGTCAACCATGAGTCCATGATGTAGCACTAGAGAAAGAGCAACGTAGAAGGAGAAGAAGGATAGAAGCAGGAATAAAGACGGAAAAACCAGTGATCATTATCTCAAAGCAATATCTCAATGTCAATCTCAGTTATTCATTACTCAAATAATATCAAGTCTGATAAATCGATTATATCAAAGCCATATATATAGGCAAAGCAAACTAATTCTATAAGAAACATGCACAAAACAAAATCCTAAACAAACTCAACTTCCTAAACAAAACTCCTAGATAAATTTGTTTCCCTAGATAAATAACTCCTTAAAATGACCTCTTTTTTTTTTTAAATAGATATTACAGTGAGGCTCATTACATGTCCAAAGGCAACACTTCCTTCAAGGAGGGAAAAAAACATGCCTAGCTTTTACACAAAAATCTAACAAGTAGATAAACATACAAGGAGAATCCAAAAGATAGGCCAAACAACAATCAACGGACATGCCTACGATTTCATAGGAGTCTTACAACTTGATTTCTTAGATTTCATAGAGAGGCTAACCTCTTGAACAAGTTTAAGGTTAGCAATTCTCTTAAGAAGTTTTTTCTTGTTTTTCACTCTTGAAGATGGGTTTATCTATGGAACAACAAATGTTCCATATGAAAGGGATTGGGGAGCTCCTTTGGGACGTGAAGATCGTCTAGGGGCTAAACCATTTATATTACTCACATTCTCGACAATTTCTTTCTTTTCTTTTGAAGCCTCTTCATTCGAAATATCTTTGGAAAGGTTACTTTCAAAGAGGAACAATTCGCATTAAGCATGCTCGTAAGATCTGCACAAAAAGAAACCTCCTTATTGGCTACACAAGTATTGAGAATATCAAATGCATTCGATAAAGATGGAGGAGGTGTAGGAACAAAGTTAACCATAGGAGCATCAACGACATCCTTGCCTTTTTTCTTTTTCACTTCAACCCATTCACTTGGCTTGCCTTCCTCTTGCATCTCGGCTACTTCTTTGGCCTTCCACTCTTGTTTAAGTTTACTAGGAGCTTGAGTTTTCGGTTTACTTGGACACAAACTTGTAGCATGACCAAATATTTTGCATTCTCCACACACTTGGGGTTGGGTTTTTGTTCTTGGTAATTCCGTTTGACAAAATTCATTTCAGTCATAATTTTCTTTGATCTTTTATTTAAGTGAGGCTATGAGTATTTAGATGTGAATCCAATCCAAATTGTGCCAATGCAGAGGAGTTTGTGATCTTAATCCTATCATGTTTGCCACTTTGCTGATTATATCGGGGATTGAGCTACCCGGTCAGCTCGCGGGGGTTCAGGAGGCAGCGCTCCTTGGCGGTTCCGGGGCAACGCCTAAGCAGGGTCAAGGGACAGCGCTTCTGAAGCAAAAAGCAAAATTGCAGTCGAAATTGTTTGACCGCTTGAGCTGCCATTCATTCCCTCGAGCAGAGATCGCGACTTTTCAGAAGTTTCACTCGCTTGCAAAAGTACTGGGAGTTGTATTTTTTCGCTCGAGCGGCCTTTCCTGCGCTCGAGCGTAGACCCTTGTTCTGAAACATGCGTTTTAGTTAGTCCGCTCGAGCGGCCATTCTAGCACTCAAGCGAAGATCGCGATTATGTTTTCTATAAATCTGAGATTAATTAAGTTTCTAGGATACGGCTTTCAAATCTTCTTCTTGGGTATTAGGATTTTCATCTAAAGTTTCTTTGCTTGTTTCCTTTGATATCTATGAGAGTTTAATTATGAATGGAGTGGATTAGATTAAAGGGTTTATTTAGTTTGTTTTATTTACAAAAGAGAGAGTTGTTCTTCGGTGGATTCTGTGAAACTTGGGTCTAAAGTTTTGGTGAATTACGGAGTGGCTCATCGTCGTGGATTTGACATCGGCATTATGGATTCAACGTTGGGCAAGACAATTCCGAAGTGAAGACAGGACTGGAAGAGGCGGATAGGGGTCGGTTTGATTCGAGCGTGGATTCACTAGGTAATTGAGAGTACACTTGTGTAATTTCTTTGTGTTTTCTTAGTGGATTGTTTTGTGGCTTTGCCTGTGATTTTTTTTTATCACAATTATAGGCGCTCCAATTGTTGTTTTTTTACATAAAATCATTGTGTCGATTTGTCTTTAATTGTTTTATTGGGATTGCTATTTACTGCTTAAAATTGATACATAGTCACAAATCAATATGTCAAGGATTTTAGATTTTTTACCAAGGAGCTTCTACTTTGATTTCGAACGGTTCTCCATATCCTAAGTTCACAACAAAGGAGGGTGGAATGTCCTTATATGATCCATTCAGCACTTTGATGATCCATTCCGTAGGCAACCTAACTATTCTATCAGCAAACTGCCCCATTGAACAAAGACCATAATTCCTTTGCCTATATACACTTGTTGAAAATATGAAATTCTTTTTCATCCACCACACTGTGATCCCACACTTATCCTCTTTTTGAATCATCCTCCTGCTTAAATCATTTCCCACTAAAAAAATAATGTTGCAGACCTACCTAACAAATTGAATCTATTTGGAATGCAAGCTTCCGGTGTCATCTCCCTTAAGCCAGTAGACTCTAGAGAGCTTGATCCCAAACCAGCCAGGTTGAAGTTGCTATGAAAACAAGAGGAATTACATAAGAAAATGTGAAAAAGGAAATGAGAACAAACATATATGCCTCTGATTTTATACATGATATTCCCGTAGATGGGTTTTCTGGTTTGTTTGTTAAGCTGAGTTGGTGTTAGATAGCACAGAACTATTTTGTATATGCAATATGTATCTTCTCTTCATTCCAATTTTATTGATTTTACCTTTTCTTTGCTTTACAGTTCAAGTTATTAGATGCCTTTTGCATATGTCTATGAAGTTTAATTTCCATATCTTGGGATGCATGAATTCCTTTATACTCATAGATGTTGACAGTGCAATGGTTTGACATTGGCTTTGATCTGTAGTTGTTCCTTTAATCATCTATAAATTTAATAAAGATGTTTTATTTTGTCTGGAATTGAATTAGTGTTAGTTTTGTGCAGTGTCACTCTTGCTGACCAGTCAACTTATGATGCAAAAGTTGTTGGATTTGACCAAGATAAAGATGTCGCTGTATTGCGTGTTGATGCACCCAAAGACAAATTGAGGCCTATACCTGTTGGTGTGTCAGCTGACTTGCTTGTTGGCCAAAAAGTATATGCCATTGGAAACCCTGTGAGTGTGAAAATATGTATTTACAAAAAAATTTGTTCCTGGCTTTTTTTCTTTCTTTTTTTTAATGCCTTATTGTTCTTTGGACTTGTCATTGATGATGTATTAAGTGGTCTATAAATGGGATTGTGATAAATTATAGAATCATGGAAATTTTTTTGAATTTTGAGTGGCAATTGGAACAGTTGATTTGCTCAATCATCAGTGAATTTAATTGACATAAAGTTTATTTTTAACTTCTACCTCAATGTTTCTGCAGTTTGGACTTGACCATACACTTACAACTGGTGTCATCAGGTATGATGTTCATGTATTATTACATCAAATGCATGAATAACATGAGACTGTTAGATGGGGTTTTAAGATCCCAATTAGTAGTATTAAAGGATCTATGCTCCTTTCCTTGTTTTTGTGGTTGAGAGAGAAGTGCCCTTTTTTTCTGTTGAATCTTTTGCTCAGTTCATTGGAGGTCTGTACATGCCTCTTGATGTATAGCTTTTAGCTTGGTTTTTATGTACAACGTCGTCCCCACTTAGGTGGCTTTTTTATTTTTTTTTTTATTTTTATCAATACACTTCTACTTATAAAAAAATTGCATAATTTAGTTACATCTGAATTTTCAGTGAAACAGTTCTAAATTTTGCTCTTGTGAAAACTAGTGCTCTTTTTTTATTTGTTTATTTTGTGGTCAAAATTGCTGCTAAGAAGTAAATTTTGATTAAAAAGAAAAGTTTGGGAGAAATTGTGGAACTGTTAAATATTGCAAAATATAGCCAGGTACACCTCTTTAACATAACAAAAGAAGAGATGGTGACATAAGTAAGATTCTTAAGGCACAAGGCCTTCCATTCTCATGGTGAGTATTAAGATTTTGGTGCCGGATCTTTGTTCTGATATTCTACACTTTGGAGCTGTCTCAAAGTATGAATAGATGTAAACAAGATACAGTTACTAATGACAAGTAGGAAAGTTGTTATTGCAGTCAAGTACAATGAATAATTGCAGGCATCTATTATCAGGATTATTAAGGAAAACTATAGGTAACCTGTTACAATGTCAGTGACGTCTATATTAATACCCACTGATATGGTTACATATTGGCTCATATTTATATCACTATTCACATTTTAGTAACTCATTCTTTAAGTTATCTGTAGTGGGCTTAGAAGAGAAATCAGTTCTGCTGCTACTGGGCGTCCAATCCAGGATGTTATCCAGACAGATGCTGCCATCAACCCTGGTAATAGTGGTGGCCCACTTCTTGATAGTTCAGGAAGTCTTATTGGGGTAAATACAGCTATATACTCTCCTTCCGGCGCATCCTCTGGCGTTGGTTTCTCAATACCAGTTGACACGGTGGGTTGTTAGTTCAACCTTTTTCTCCTTTCCTCAATTTATAGGATGAGATCTTTAGTTAAAGGAACATATGAAATTGGTGGGGAAATAGATAATTCTCTCTCTCTCTCTCTTTCTCATGTTTCTAGATGAATCATTTATACACATTCATTACATGTCCAGGTAGGTGGCATCGTTGACCAATTGGTGAAGTTTGGGAAAGTTACAAGACCGATTTTAGGAATCAAGTTTGCTCCTGATCAGTCTGTGGAGCAAATAGGAGTTAGTGGGGTGCTTGTCTTAGATGCTCCTGCAAATGGTCCAGCTGGCAAAGCAGTATGATCATTTTGATCTTTACGACTGTTTTATCCTATAATTGAAAAAATGGTTTTCATTAGTTTCTTTTTTCAAAGATGTTTGGTCTAGAAATCTCTTTGTGCTTTTGATCTTAGAAGATCGTGCATGCGCATGTAAAGCAGATTTATTCTTTTCTTCAGGGTCTGCAACCAACTAAACGAGATTCTTACGGCAGACTTATATTGGGTGATATTATAACATCTGTAAATGGAAAAAAGGTCTCTAATGGGAGTGACTTGTACAGAATTCTTGACCAATGTAAAGTGGGCGATAAGGTATGCACTCATTTAATTTTCTTTACGGATCATTTTACATGTCCTGTTTACTTGTTTTTAAGGTGGTTCTAGATTTATTCACCCAAAAAAAAAAAAAGGTGGTTCTAGATATTTTTCAGTTGTGGTTCAGTAATTTTACACACATGCACTATTGAAACAAGTTCTCTCTATTGGATGAAACTAGGATATTTACACTATAAATCAGAGAATAGTTCTAAATGGTCAAGAATGTTATTCTGTCTCGGCATATTATCAGGGTTTGAGTCACGAGAATAGTCTCTCCTCCAGACCCCATTTTAGTGAGAGCCTCACCCACCCTTTTTTTTTGGGGTCCTAATGACAGTTGGGCATAATCAGACTCCTATGTACAAGTTGATTTCATGATCTTCCAGACACGGGCTGACATAATTGTTCCAATTACCTATTATTTAAGAAGTTTTGTTGAATGGAATTGTTATGAGTGAAATAATCAATTGTCTTTTTTTATGGTCAGGTGACTGTGGAAGTGCTGCGAGGTGATCACAAAGAGAAGATCCCTGTATTACTGGAGCCCAAGGCTGATGAATCGTAATTGGCTCCAATGCGACGAGCATGTAAAATACAAGTATGATACAAATACAACCCCGCCAAACAAATGCATATTTGTGTATTAATTTGTTTCGCCACATAGGTGTTGTACATATTCCAGCCATTGTACGATGTTGATATAAAAAGCTAGTACACTGATGAGTTGACGCTGTACGGCTGTGTTTCAACTGTATGAGCTGAATTTTTATCCTGCATCATTGGGCAGTGGTTTGCATTTCAACTTGTATTTCATGGATGTGCGTGCTTTGATCATGGACTTATATTGTACTAGAGAATGATTCATACTACTAAAAAAAAGATCACTAATAATACAAATGCATTGGGAATGTCTAAAAAAAAAAAAAAAAAAACAAGGCATAGGTAATGGGCAGGACTCCTTATCACATCATTAGTGGTGCTATTAAAGCACTCTTTTAGTGCTTTCAATCATTTTTTTTTATTGTATTGGGAATTTATATTATAATAGGGGATACATTGTGTGTGCAAGGATTTCCAAACTCCAAAGAAGGGTTTGGCCTAATAGAAGTCAAAAGGCCAACAAGAAATCCGCCAACACAATTTTGAGGATAAATTACTAACAGATTTTATTTTTGAGACTTGATCCTCGTTTGAAACAGGCCATTTTTTTTGATTTTTTATGAAAGATGTACAAAAAAATAGAGAATAATGTGACAATTTATAGTAATTTTTTGACTTTTTGATTAAAACTAAAGGTTGTTAAACGAGACCTTATTATCCATTAAGTCCTTATTGATAAATTTATCAATCTCGTATTTTTATAAATAAATTTACAATAATAAATTTATCAGGTAAGACTTGATAAATAAATCTAATTAATAGGACTAATTAATAAATTTCTACTTCTTGAAGGTGAGAGGATAGACGAGCGTTCATATTGTATGTAAGTGCAAAAATTATTATTACAGAATAAAAACTGCTATTGATTGATGGAAGAGATGGGAAAGGTTGCACCAACACTGTAAATATATGTTGTTTATTTATAGAGAAATGTGCTATAAAATCAAAGGAAATATGCTCTCGAATATATAAGTAGTTTTATCCCTTTCGTATGCGCAGGACAATGGGAACATTACAACTGAAATACAATTGTCGGTTGTCTTATTTTTATTTCTCCCTATATATTGGGGAAAAAAAAAAAAAAAAAGAACAGACAAGACAGTCGTGGCTCCTACATGTACAGCTCAGAATGCTAAGAACCAAGAACCCACAGGATCCATAGAAAACTCTATTTGATTATACTGAACTTATACTGGTCCTCCTCCATAAGGCCTTGAATAAAGTGAAGAAGTAACCTTATCAATTGTGCCAAATTTCATCCATGCAGGTACAACATCTTTTTGAAATTGTTGTATGAAGTAATAACAACCTTGAAGGTTCCATCCCTTCACAAGTGTGACGTGTAAATTTAGAATCATAGTTTTCGATTCTCTCGCTCATGACCAGTGTCTTGAAATGTCTACAACAGGGGTATAATGGTCTACACCAGGGTACCACGGACTTGTATAGTATAGAATGCACAACTACTTGGGGGCTAGTCTAATTGGACAAACAGAGAATGCAATACATCGAGCTGCTTTTGCCAGCATAAAGCGCTCATTTTCTGTCAGCGGCCTCTCAATCACCTTGATGATATTTGCATCCTAAAACATACCAGAGTAAAACAATCATCCACAATGATGATATAATGAACTTCAACTTGCAAGGATGCTGCTAGCTTGAAATCTGATTGAATATGTTCGTGTATCTCCAATTAATTTCAGTTGACATTGGCATCAACATCAACTCACCATTAGTCATCCAGATGGAATACAATGACAAGACATTATCATTATATGATAAAGGTAAAAGAGCAATATTTTTTTATGCTTTCTAAGTCAGAAGTATTAAAATGGAACACATGTACCTTCTTTTGTTGTTGGATAGAAGGCCTCACGCTGGCAATGTCACCAACCACGATTATATTGTTAACATTCCCCCTTTCATCCCTTTCTGTTGGTGAAGCCGTTGAATGCCTCCATTGCCCACTAGTAATGTATTTGTAGTAATACCTGAAGGTCATAAATATAATTACTTTTAAACAGAAATCTAGGTAAATGTCAACAGACGAGTCCTTTCCTGTAGAAACACTGATCAATGAGCTTTAGCAGTCGGGATGACTGACCTATGGTTGTGTGATTCACCACGGATTTCTAACATTTATAATTCCCTTCCTACCCCCAACCCAACTAAAAAAGGGGAGAAACAGGAAAAAAAAATAGAGAAAATATGCCAGCAAACACAAGCATCATGTCAACCAAGATAAAGCGGAATGCATCTATAGCACAAATGTGCAATGCCAATTGATTTTTCAAATAAGATGAGAAGAATGCATTGCAGCAAAGGTGTGCTCAATACATGCCCCAATCCCAAGCACTAATTTTGGAACTATGAAGGTTTTCTGTTCCATTACTTGGCATGATGATGCTTAATGAGCAGCCTAACGGAAAATTTCAATGAATGTTAAAAAGTTAGATTTCAAGGGTAGGACCTTAGAAACAGAAAAAGGAGAAACTTACTTCCCTTGCGAAAGTCTAACTTCGGCTTCATATCTTGGGCCACCCTTGTGAACAGCCTTAATTGGTTCTTTCCAGTTTCCAGTGAAATCTCCAACCAAGTATACATCCTCCCCCTGCAATTGGAAGACGAAGTGATAAAAATAGCACCGTCAAAACTAATAAATCCATAAATGTAAACTAATTAATGAATAATACTGGCAAAAATCCTAGATGCTGTGAAATCCCTTAACAATAAGTTCTCAGAAATAAAACATCATAAAGTTTTGCTACACATTTTTAGGTATTTAAAAAAATCCATACTAAAAGTAGTAACAAAGATTGAAGCCATGAATTACTTCATGCCCATTCCACACAAAAGTCACGGCATGGGTTGCAGGTCCTTCATGTTTGCCCTTTTCCACCATTGCTATTAGATCCCATGTAGCCCAGGCAATTGCTGGTCTGCATTCAAATTGCAGCACATGCTTAATCAAGTTTCTTATAAAGGAAGACATATTTTTTCTTTTTCTTTTTCTTTTTCTTTCTTTTTTTTTTTTTTTTTTGGTATAATATAAAGTAATGTATGCCAAAAAGTAGTAACATAATTATTTTAAGATTTAAATGAGAAATAGTTGAGATGATACAGACACGTGCAACAGAGACCAATTAAAGCACAAGAGCCAAATCCTCATATGCTAGTCAACAATGTCCTGAAAGCAATATTTCTAGGCATATGCTTATATATTATAATCCAGAAAAACTTAATATGTGAATCGTCAACAAATGCTCCTAATACAACTATCTTGAGAGAGAAAGCATTTGAGACATTAATTTTGCAATGTCAAATGACTTATGCAGAGATAAAACAGTTAGTGGAAAAACCTGTCAGGCCTGCAAGAATGTAATCCGGTGACAAAATTGTAGGCAACATGAAGGGAGGTATCTGTCATCCAGTGCAGGTATGCAATCACACAAGCAGGGGATCGATTAAACCCAGTGGTGCAAGTAATGTAAACACGATGGTTTTTTTTTAGTAGGCGTAAAAGAAGGCCCACACAAAATGGTAGTTTCTTCCTCATATCAAATGAATCTACCTCCCTGCAAAAGAAATCAGAAATGTTTCATGCCATCATCCCAGGTAAGCATGGATGACAGAACATTCATTAAGGCTATAAAAGTAAAGTTTGGCTTTGAGTTACCTTATAGGATAGTTAATCATAAGGATGTTAAACCCTTGGCATGATTCATTGATTGATTTTGAATTAATTCCCCAATTTTCTGCTTCAATTCCACTCTGGAAATTCAGCACAGCAGTGACTCCCTGAGGCAGACATTCGCCAACTGTTGTGAGCAAGCAAGCAAGTGAACAAGAAACAACTAGATCCTCAAAGAAAAAAAAAAAAAAAAAACAGTGAAGGGTATCAACAGGAAAATTAAAATACATAAACACAAATAGAACCTAAAATAACAGTAAAATTCCGTCTAAAGGCATATTAAAGTAATTAAATTCCTTTTGCAGTGTAATTTTGAAATTGTTTTACGAAGTTGACTGGAACTTTATTGATAGAATTTAATACAAATTAGTTTCTGGTCCTGATTAACTTTTCCCCTTAACAAGTTAAAGAAATGTGATACCCGTAAAAGTATAAATAGATCAAGGTCCAAAAAGTGATCTGCTCCAAAGAACTTGACCTTCTCAAACCAGAGCATGCAACTCCTACCTTGCCAACCAGACACATGCAAGGCTCTTGAAAATAATATATGTATTAATTACACAAGACAAGACACTGCCGTTATACACACAAAAACCTCTTTCACTGTGCACATCTATGCATGCTACTAGAAGTTCAGATAGCAAGATAGATAATTGCGTGCAAATTCAAATTATAAGTTTATAAAAATAACTAAAAATGACTAGTAAAAGAAAGGCATAACAGCCCTCACCGCATTTGACAAAGTCTCTACATCAGCTTCTGTTTGTATACATGACCCCACATATATCTGCTCTGTAATCTAAGAAAATAAAAAACAATAATTAGGCCGAGAAAAGAAAGTTTCATGGTCAAGACTAAAATATTTTAAACTCATACAAGATTTGGAGCCCTGCTGCATACAATTATCTAATTCAAGTTCACATGCTCTAGTCTTCTCAACATCTCTATCTAACGGGCATATTATGAAAACTTTAAGTCAAAGATGACAGGGTTGATAAAAGTCAATATTGTACAGAAAACGGTACATGGTACAGAAAACTTTAACTACAACATAATACATGCACATACAAAGAGAACCTATATCAAAACGGTACATGGTACAGAATGTATCCCATACTTCAAATCTACATGAACTAATCCTCACAGAACACATACCACTGTCTACAGCATGCAGCCAAAACAGTAAATAGGTTATTTTAAATGGTTAAAATAAATGTTCCCTTGTCTAAATATGAGATATTGCTACATTTGGCTTATGTTCTCAAGTTTGCTATTACTTCATTTCATAATCAATTCACTTCAAAAACAATAAAATGAAAAAAAAAATGGATTGTTTTTTTATTTAAAGTGTACCTTGAATTAATTACTTAATTATTGATCGTTGACGCACATACAACTCCTTTAAATATTGCCACACAAGGTGGCCTTAATTCAACTTTTGGGGGCGTACTCACAAGTTCACAACCAAAACCTTTACCCAAAGTTATTTAACATTGGATTCATCAAAAAGTGTATGCCCAAGACCTTCAGAACGATGGTTTTCCAAGCAGGAAAATTGGTGGTCTCCTAAAAGACAGTCTTCAAACACAGAAATAAGGCATGTCAAGCATGCAACAATCTAGAAAGTAAACTCTATTTGTCAAAGCCAACTACTTTTCTTTTATGTGTTCGCATACTTCCATAGAAAAATAAGTGAACCTTGATTCATCTTCTCTTAAGCCTTTACAAGAAGGGCAAACATTCACTAAATAGGGAGGCAGGATTGGGAGCCAATTTTAAGGACAAAAAATAAAAACCAATATGACCATAACATTGAATAAACAAAAAAATAAAAAATAAAAACTAACAACTAACAACTTTTGTTACTGTAAAGATTTGGCAAAATAATCAATGCTATAGAGGAAAAAAAAAAAAAGCTCTACATCACACCTTACTGTAGCGCATACCAAGAGAGTGATTGTAGTATAGTTCCCCTTTCGAACGATCCAGTGCCTTGGTGTATTCCTCCAATGAGAAGCTCCCATGTCCCCATTCAGCATCTCCTGACTCTTCCTCAGAGAAAATGGTTACAAGTTGACTCAAGGGTGCAGCGAATGTGCTTTTCTGCATTTGTGGATGAATGTGTCCATTTTGATTATTCAACTTCCATCCTTGAGTTGTTAAAAACTTTGAGGAAAACATGACAAACCCAGAATTTCCGCTGCTCTCAGAAGCTTGCAAGTTTGATGCCAGTATAGTTTTATTCCAAGTAGCAATAGGAACACGACCTCTATTATATAAAATATCAAGATCACTAGTAATATGCAGTTGTTGAATAGGAAAAGGAGAGAAGGGTCTCTCAAGTACAAGGCTACAAGGTCCAGATTTTCCTTTCCTTATCATCCTGCAGAACCAAAATGATAGGTCGATAGCCAGAAATGCATGTGTGTTTTGTATACAGAGATGAAAAGTAGTGATTTTCAATCATTGAAATATGAGCTCTGGTATTTTCCAAGTCATATGAACTCTAGTATTTTCTAAGTCAAGAAACTGAACTACATTCAAAGTTAAATGTGAATGAAAAAGACAGAAAATAAAGCACATCTATATTTCACTTTCACCAGGAAAGAATATGGTCTCCAACGATCAAGTTTTAATACATGCAAAAGCAATCCCAAAGTGGTAACCAAAGATCTGTTCTTTGCATACTCCATGTAGGATAGTTGTTATTATCACTCATCCAAATACAGTTATAGTTATAGGAAGCTAAATGATAAAATCAAGAACAGAGCTAATTTATTATATATTGGAAGGTAGAGTTATCGATTATAATTACTCTCAAGTTACTCTACAATTAAAACCCTTTGAAATTTATATAGCTGTAAGAAGTTAATGATAAAATCAAGTACATAACTAATTTGCTATCTATTGGAAGATCAGAGTGACACTTCACAGTAAGTTAGCAATTAATACATCAAGAACATCATGGAGTGCAACTTAAAATTTTCTAGTATATGGCTCCATCGGATATATATCACCATACATCGAACAATCTCTTTTTGCAGTAGGGACTACAACATTGTCGGGTTAGTAGGAGACAAGCTTTGTGGACTTAATGACCTTTGCAGTTTTTTACCATATATAATGGTGTCACCGTTACACTCAATATTCTTCCCACCAAAACAGTTTGATGTTGAAAAATTGAGATATGATTATGGAGTAAAATTACATGTAAAATCAGAGTAGTGCTAGAATGTAAACAAAGCAAAAAGGGCATTGCATACTCTGTATCTCCAAAGTCCTTGATCTCAATAAGCTTTCCATCAGGTGATTCACTTGCCTTTTTCAATGTGTCACCCACCATAATTATCCTTGATTTCTCAGCATTACCCTGCATTATTAATCTACTGATTAAGTAAATTCTACAAATCACATTGCATATCGCGCCAGTCATTAGTCAATGCCATTTCACTTATAAAAAATATCAATAAATAAATAAATCAAAAACTGCAAACGCTAAGCATCATAGTGAAAGCGACTCGCCAACTAAATTCAACCAAATAAATAAGTAAGAATGATAAGAATCGTAATAAATAATTGAAACATGGTTTAAGAATTCAAAGCACTAAGAAGACTAACCCCTTTTTTGAGCGAATGAACGAAGACTTTGCCATCGACCGAGAGTGCGAACCGAATATCGAGTGGTTTCTCGAGTATCACCATATACTCATTAAGATTCATCTTGAACGTTGAACCAGAGGAAGAAGACATTGCCAAAACCCTAGAAATTCTGCGACTAGATCCACACTTCTCTGCACAACCAACCACAAAGCCTCCATTGATCAAACTCAAATCTTTGCCCCAAAAAGAAGACGAAGCGAACTTCTCTGCCGAAGAGTAGCTTCCCAGGAATGGCGGGTGGTTGAGAGCCCCGTAATTCATCAGTATTTGCAGCGAAGACATTGAATCTGCTAGGTTTTATTCAGGAAATCAATCAAATGGAATGTGATTGACTCTGCAGATGGAATTCTATGAATCAATATATATATATACATACATATATGTATATGTGTACATGCAGTGAGATTCGAGCTGCTTCTGGGGAGTTGGGAACCTGTGTTGGTGGATGATTGAGGAAGAGAAGCCACAGAGTGACGGTAAGGTGCACCAGGAATCCCTATATTCTTTATCAGTCTCCATATTCTTTACTCCTTTCTCTTTTAAATATTACTCTTTTATTCTATTTTATATTATCTTAAAATATTAAAGAAATTTTACCCATAAGTCCTACTTTTTGAAACGTTGAACCATTTAGTTTTAAAAGTTTTTTTATGCTCTATTTAGTCTCATTTTTACATCAGCATAATGTAAATGATGTAAATGATCTGATGTTTCATTCTATAATTTCAAAATTTATTGAAATCTGATGAACATTAGATGTTTTTCATCCTATAGTTTCAAACATTATTGAAATTTGATGAACATTAGATGTTTGAAATCTAATATTTGTAACATGACTCTGATGTTATTAACATTGTATCTGATGTTATTAACATTGTAATGGGACCTTTCAGTCTATAAGAAAACTTTTAGGACTAAACAGTGCATAAGTTATTAATTTGAAATTTATTGGTGCATCCCCCAAATATTAATTTATTTTTAAAAATTAAATATAAAAATAATATAAATTTTTTATTTTATTATTCTTTTAAATTTATTAAAAACATAAAAAATATAATTATAATATTAATATTTTTCAAAAATTTATTATCAAAAAATAATTTTAAAAAATCAATCTATTTAAAATATAAAAATTATACAATAAAAAAATTTAAATTTCCTAAAAAATATCAATATTTTGAGACGGATAGAATATACAAAGGGAAAAGCGGGGGAGCTCGAGGGGGGTGCCCCCGAATCCCCCGAAAATGCCATTTTTGGCAACAAAAAAAAAAAAGCAAGGCAAGTGTAAAAAAAAAAAAAAAAAAACAGTTTACTTAAAATGGAAATTAGAGAGATTCGGGGGAGGCAAATTCGAGCTACCAATCAAAATTGATATACAAAATTATAACCGCTATCTCTTGGCACAATATCCCAAAACCAACTAATATCTTCTCCACAGTGTGCCATCCATGACAAGACACCTGATAATTACATGCGTTGAAAACGAAAAAAATATTTTAATCTCATTCGACAGTTCTATAATCTTTCTCAAAATTGATATGATTTCGTTCGGCGAGCACCTCACCGAAAAATTATTTGATATCCTTCGATTCCTCAATAATCACTATATATCATTTTTTTTGTTTTTTATTTTTTTTATTATTCACTATATATTTATAAATCTCACATTTTTTATTAATTAAAATATATTTAAAATATTATGTGATTATACACACACGACCACCAAATAACTTTGCCATGTCACCACTTTATTATGAAAAAATTATTAAATATTTTTAAAATATCACATATTTATGTTTTACATTAATTATTACGGAAATGTTTGAGAGCTCGAGAGAGTTGGCTCGAAAACTGGCTCGAGAGAGGAGAGAGAGAGAAAGAGAGAGGGAGAAGAGAGATGAAAGGTCGTCGCAGAGGAGGAAGGGAGAGGGAGAAAGGGAGAAAGAGAAGGGAAGAGGAGGAGAGAGAGAGAAAGAGAGAGGAGAGGTCGTCGCAGAGGAGGAGAGGTCACCACTGCCGCCGCTTGTCGCCTCGTCAGCCGCTAAATCGCCTCGCCGACGCCTCAGAAGACTTTGCTCCTCGTCGATCGTTGCACCACTGCCACCGCCTCGCCCCGCCTCCTCCAGCAGATTTATGGGCCCTTCCCCTCCCTCCTCCTCCTCCTCCTCCTCCTCCTCCTTCTCTTCTTCTCCTTCTTCTTCGCTCAAACTGAAAAAAAAACATTCGACACCAAAACGACGTCGTTTTGGTGTCGAGCCACAAACTCGAGCCACAGATTCGAACTACGTAATGGAGTCGTAATTATTATACTATATTTTCTCATATTTCGTATTTTACCTAATATAAAATTATAAATTTTATTTTTATTTTTATTTTTATCAATCACAATCACTCTGGAATATCACGTGACGTTTCCTAACCATGTGATAATTTATGGTAAGACACACTACCACGTGGACAAGCGTGGGACCCGCTTGCACTTGGATCTAGCTGCCCTTTTGGCTTTTCGATACATTGCCACGTTGTAGTAAAGTGGACTTTGCGTGGATAATTTAGGCAAGTGAGTTCATTTTTGGATAAATTATACTTTGGTTTTTTTTTTAATTATTTTTTAACTTTTGCCTTAATATTTTTTTTTCTTACTTTACTTTTTATATTTTAAATTTCTTTTAAAATTTAAGTTATGTACAAAATAAAAAAATATTAACGATCACATAATATAAAAATATTTTATTATATATAATTTAAATTTAAATTTTAATATTATAATATTTTTTGTTTTATGTGATAATTATTATGATATTTTTTATTTTATATATAATTTTAAATAAAAATTAATTTAAAATGTAAATTAAAAAAAATTAAATCATGAAGGAAATTGAAAAAAGATTCAACTAAAGTTAAAAAATACTCTACTCAACGTAATTCATCCTTGATTGTTATTGGTTGATTTGATTGAGCTTAACTAAATGCTTTCTGAATTTTGTACCGCGATGGTAGACTAATAACAGTTTGACACGTTCTACAACAGATAAGTTTTTTTTAATAATAAGTTTCAAGCCAACGTTTGTTTGGCGAATTAAATTGAATGAGATTATGAATATAGTGTGATAATATTAATTTGAAGATAAAAGATAAAGAGAATTTGTTTGTAGGAAATACTATGGTATGGGATTAATATATGAAATTATATAAATACCTTCAAACTAACCAATGTTAGAATAATTACAATAGCCTATTTTGGGAACAGGGACGACCCTGATATTTAGAAGGCTTAAGGCAAACTTTGAAAATGAGATCTTTTTACATTTATTAAAAAAAAAAAAAAAAGTTTATGGATAAAATGATAAATTACAATAATTTTTTTATTTATTTGTAACCACAAAAAAATTTACTTACACATATAATCATTAAAATTATAAATAAATCAATTTAATAAAACAAAATTAGGACAAAAAAATAGAAAACAATTATTTAATTAAAACTGATAAAGACCTAAGTAAAAAAATTAGGACAAAATTATTTATTCCACTAAAATTTAATAGATAAAGAAGGTAAAAAATAAAAATAAAAATGGGGCAAATTTATTATTCTACTAACTCATAAAGAAAGAATGTTCAAAAAAATTAGGACAACTTTATTTAATAAAATCTGATAATGATAGAGAGGATACTATGAGAGAGTGTGTGTGTGAGAGAGTGTAACAACCTGAAAATTTAAGTTATCCTTTAGATTTTATATTAGTATTATTTAATTATAAATGAGAAAAACCTTAAATGTTTAATTAAATATTCTATAAGAGTAAAATAAAATATTAAATGTTATTGGTGTATGAGATAAAGTGTAATTAAATTAGGAATTATTATTTGGGGCCAAATTAATAGAAATATGGAATTATAATACTAGTTGGACCAAATTAAAGTTAAAGATAATAAATAAATAAATATAAAGGTAAGAGTAAATAAATAATATTGATAATAATAATAATAATAATGAGTGTGGTAGTAAAATAAATAATTAATTTACTGTTGGTATACGATAAAGTGTAATTTAATTAGCGATTAATTTATTTATATAGTTATATTAAAAAAATTGGGTCAAAGTGTAATTATCTTAAATATTTATTAAAGACAAGTATGAATCTATATAAATAATGGACGAATCTTGGGGAAAGATATGCGTTAACCACGTATTAGCCAGCCAATGCTCTCACCTCCTTATAAATAGGGAGGTGATTCAGCTGGGTGAAGAAGAAGAAAGGAAGAGAGAAAGAAAGAAAGGAAAAGAAATAAATAAATAAATGAAGAACAAAAATAATAGAAGTCGAGAGGGTCTTTGATAGTGAAAAGAAATAGTTAGGTATTAAAGTTAAGGTGAGTTATATTATACCTTAAGTCACCATAATATATTTTAAGTATGTTTTAATTTACCATATTTATTTTATATAGGTTATGTTTTATAAATTATTATAAATTATATTAATATCTCAGTTACGTGAATTAATTTATGAACTCTATTTGTTAAAATGAAACCCATGGATATATTTGTTTATATTTTAAAGAATATTTGACTATAACCTTATAAACAATTATGTTTTGTTAGTACTACCATGAAAGTCTCACGTCTTGGGAGACTTAAATAACCATTAGCCTCTATTTGATCACTTTATGGCCCTCTGTTGTCATGAATCTATTGGCCCTTTGATTTCTGGTGTGGAGTAAAGTGCTGTACGGAGCTAAGCGCTACACTATTGTGGGAGCTACTTCTAGAGTTCGTACGAGTCACTTCTTAAGTCTATGCATCTGTTATGTTCTGTACTGTACAGAAAGAAGTGCTACACTATTGTGGGAGCCACCTCTATACTCCGTACGAGCCACTTCTTGAATCCGTACCTCTATTCTAACTGTCACTCTTATGACTTCTGTTATGTTCTGTTCAGTACCATGGTTACGGTTATTTATTTACATAATCTCAGTTTTGCTACTTAAATGATTATTTGTCCAGACTAAGTTATCTTAAATATTTTAGCTACATAACTATCTATGGTTATTTTGTATCCCTTATACTCTTGGCATAATATTTCTCACTATGCCATGTGCTTATAACTGTTTACCAATTTTCAGCAAACAATACAATTCAGAAATAATTTTTAAAAAGTCTTAGATGCGGGGCTGCAGAATAAACACATACACAACATTTTTATGATATTTTTATATGTAAATATCGATTTTTTTTGTCAATAAATTTTGTAATAAAAATAGAAACTCCGATAACTATTTTGGTACTCTCACTTGAATATTATTTCCGCTCACGTTTATTAATTTGTTTAACAATTGGCTGGAGATAATTTCAGTTACTGGCCATCACGATGCTTAACCCTTGGGTACGGGGAGCGAGTCGTGACAAGTGATATCAGAGCAATGGTTAATAAAATAAATAAAAAATCTTCATTGGAGCATAGGACACACGCACATTTAAGAAGTAGGATAGCGGGTAATTAGTACCTAAATATTATATTTTGTTCATCAATTTAATTATATTATAATTTTATATATTTATAAATAAAAAAAAATTGGTGCATAATTTGTGAGGGATATTAGATATAATTTATATTTGTTATAGCAAAAAAAAAGAAAAGAAACAAAAGATGTCGGGCTCAAGCACCCACCAAAATTATAATATAATTAAATACATATAATTTTCAGTTCAGTATTCAAAAAAAAATTATTTCGATGTTTTTTTAAAAGTGGATTCAAATTATAAAGATACTAATTTTAAAACTATTTTTCGTCATTCGAAAATTCACGGATAAAAGAAATGGGAGTTCATCTCAAATTCCTTCAACTCCAGCATATGATTCTGTCATTTCACTTCCAGTCACTTGTTTAATCATGTTCTAATTTTTTTTTTCTTTTCAGAAAGAAAACTAATGAAAAGTTTTTTTAAAGTCACCGATTGTTTCTCATTTTGGCCCAAAACAATTTTTGACAACTAGACAGTGAGTTATTTTTGGTAAAAAAAATTTTGAGGTAATATTTTCTATCAGATTAATCATCTAAGATATATATTTATCAAAGTGCGCAGCGGATAATTTGCACATATGACAAATTTCGATGACGAAATTTTAAAAGAAGGGAAAATTGTAACAACCCGAAAATTTAAGTTGTCCTTTAAATTTTGTATTAGTATTATTTAATTATAAATGAGAAAAACCCTAAACGTTTAATTAAATATTCCGTAAGAGTAAAATAAAATATTAAATGTTACAGGTGTATGAGATAAAGTGTAATTAAATTAGGGTTATTATTTCGGACCAAATTAATAGAAATATGGAATTATAATACTAGTTGAGTCAAATTAAAGTTAAAGATAATAAATAAATAAATATAAAGGTAAGAGTAAATAAATAATAATATTGATAATAATAATAATAATAATAATGGGTGTGGTAGTAAAATAAATAATTAATTTACTGTTGGTATACAATAAAGTGTAATTTAATTATAGATTAATTTATTTATATAGTTATATTAAAAAATTAGGTCAAAATGTAATTATCTTAAATATTTATTAAAGATAAGTATGAATCTATATAATTAATGGACGAATCTTGGGAAAAGATATGCGCTGGCAACATATTGGCCAGCCAATGCTCTCACCTCCTTATAAATAAAGGAGGTGATTCAGCTGGGTGAAGAAAAAGAAAAGGAAAAAAAGAAAGGAAGAGAAAAAAAGAAAGAAAGAAATAAAGAATGGGAAAGAAAGAAAGAAATGAAGGAAAAAAATAATAGGAGTCGAGAGGGTCGTTGATAGTAGAAAGAAATAATGAGGTATTAATGTTAAGGTGAGTTATATTATATCTTGAGGTACCCTAATATATTTTAAGTATGTTTTGACTTATCATATTTATTTTATATAGGTTATGTTTTATAAATTATTATAAATTATATTAATATTTCAGTTACGTGGATTAATTTCTGAGTTCTATTTGTTAAAATAAAACCCATTGATATATTTGTTTATATTTTAAAAAATATTTGACTACAACCTTATAAACAATTATGTTTTGTAAGTACCACAACGGAAGTCCTACGCTTTAGGAGACTTAAATAACTATTGACCTCTGTTTAGTCACTTTATGGCCCTCTGTTGTCATGAATCTATTGACCCTCTGATTTTTGGTGTGGAGCAAAGTGCTATACGGAAGCTAAGTGCTACACTATTGTGGGAGTCACCTCTAGAGTTCGTACGAGCCACCTTTTGAGTTCATGCATCTGTTCTATTATGTTCTGTTCTGTACTGTGCGGAGATAAGTGCTACATTATTGTGGGAGCCACCTCTTTAATATATACGAGCCACTTCTTGAATCCGTACCTCTGTTCTTACTGTCACTCCTATGACCTTTGTTCTGTTCTATTCGGTACCATGATTATGATAATTTATTTATATAATCTCAGTTTTGCTACTTAAATGATATTTGTCCAGACTAAGTTATCTTAAATATTTTAGTTACATAATTATCCATGGTTATTTTGTGTCTCTTATACTCTTGGCATATTATTTCTCACTCTGCCATGTGTTTATAGTTGTTTATCAATTTTCAGGAAACAATGCAATTCAGAAATAGCTTTTGAAAAGTCTTAGATACGGGGTTACAGAATAGACACACACACAACATTTATATGATATTTTTATATGTAAATATCGGCATTTTTTATCAATAAATTTTGTAATAAAAATAGAAGTTCTGATGATTATTTTGGTACCCTCACTTGAATATTATTTTTGTTCGCGTTTATTAATTTGTTTAAGAATTGGCCGGAGGTAACTTCAGTTACTGACCATCACGATGCTCAACCCTTGGATACGAGGAGCGGGTCGTGACAGAGAGTGAGTCGTCGAAAGAGTGTATGTGTGTGAGAGAGAGATAGCGAGTCAGTCGCTCAGTGCTGTGTTGCGTCTGCCTACCCCGCTTTATGCTCATGTTTCGTTCTTTCTTCATCACTTCTTGAGAGAGAGAGAGAGAGAGAGAGAGAGAGAGAGAGAGAGAGAGAGAAAAAAGGATTAAATTGAAAGCACTGAGAGCACAAACACTTAACCCATATATTGTATGTATTGTTTTTCTTGGGCTCAAACATTTTTTTATATATATATATATTTTCATTTTAATAAATATGAGCCAAACTACACTTATAAATAAATATGGGTTAAATCATATATGGATCCAATAAAATATTTTGAGGTTCTTTAAATTGATCCTAAAAAAAAATAAAAATATAAATAAAAATTGAACATATAACATTTTACTAAATTGGGAGTTCTATTTTTAGGCCAAAATTTTGGGGTCGATGGCATAGGCCTTATTGGCCTTAGGCTAGGGCCGGCCCTGTTTGGGAAGTGGGTTAAAAGTAATTTTTCAACTTTTAACCCACTTCTCTTTTTCATAAAAAAGTAAAAAAAAAAACTAAAAAATAACTTTTAACTATTCTATCAAAATACTCCAATATAGACATATATATATATATATAATAAAAAAATAAAAAATGGGAGACAATCCACGTGGGGTGTCTTGCCCCTTACATAAACGCCCCCAAATTATTATTTTTTAAAATTTTTTATGCCATTATATACTGATAATAATTTGACAAAGGGTTGAAAAGGAGGGGGCACTTATGTTATTTTATACCCTCTCCACCAACAATCCGTGGACTAACTTTTGAATCCCACACTCCGTACAGCTATGTTAATCCAACAGTCATACAGGATTTACTAATCCTTGTAGATTACCAATCCGGCCCATCATTTGCCAACTAAACATGTTATTCATTGATGTAGCTCACTAATAGTTCAATCGGCCCCTTAGTCAACCAATCGAACGTGTCCTAATTGACGATAAAATCTTTGGAGTGTTTTAAGAAGATAGTTAAAAATTATTTTTTAATTTTTTTGAGAGAAGAAAATGAGTTAAAAAGTGAGAAATGACTTTTAACTTATTTTGTAAATGATGTGGCATAATTTGAGATAAAGAAGCTGGCGATTGCAAAACAACTTTGATTGTAAATGCAGAAGCAGATGATTATTAGCCAAGAGATATTTCGGAAAATTTTTAAGAATGACTCTTGTATTTTGAACCCCAATGCAATCGATGTCTTGCGTGTCAGATTTCAATTGGATGGATCTGAAAAAGGTCAAAGGAGACAAAGCAATTATTGATATTTTGTTATTTTCGACCAATGGGTTTCGGGCACGCATTCCGCCTTAAAAAACGCAATAACTGACCCTGTGAAACGTAAAATGTGAGATGGTTAAGCCTATGATGAAATAACTCGAACCAATTGATTTTGTCATAATTGTGTTTAGATTTTTCTTTTAATAAATTGTATTTAGATTATAAATTTAGAGAGAGATTTAATAAAAAAATATTTAAAACAATATAATTATAAAATATATATTTCATTTCTTTATCTATTTTTAAATTACTTTTTAAATCTATTTTTCAACATAAAAAAGAGATAGGTAATGATGTGAAAAAGTAATACAAACAAAATGAAATATAATTTGCGTAAAGTAGATTATTATATTGCTTTTTATTCACATGATTTATAAATTATTATTGCAAAAATGATTAAATATTATATGAATTAAATATTTACAAAATGCAATGTAGTTGTACTAAAGGTATAATATTTACTCTATTTTTTTAAACTTATTAACCCTTTTTTCTTGTTTTAGTTTACAATCATGCTTTGTGTTTGTGAATTGGTTTACCAGTTTCAAAGGTGACATTGCAAAAGCAACATTTCTTTTTATAACATCAATACTCTTATAAATTTATAAAGTCCGAATCCAACGTTTATTTTTTATGGCATATTTATCGTATGATTCACCTAAATAAATATTTGAAGCGCCAAGCATCACAATATAAGTAATAAGATTTAATAGTTGGATTTACAAATTTTGAAATATAATTTAATATTTGGACAATATATTTAGATAATAATAAATAAATAAATAATTTTGATACTAGAAAACCCTCTCTCATAGAATTTTTATTTATTTATTTTATCAATTACGTGTTGATCAAGTAAATGCGAGAAAAGGGAAGGTGGTTTCGAAGCAATTTCTTTAACTTGTGTTGCACTCCATGATTTCATGTGTTTTGTTTCTCAATTATTTTATGTTATTATTTAAATTTACAATGAAATGTGTCATGTCCATAACAACTAATTAAATGCATAATCAAATTTATTTGTGATATCAAACAATATTGACGTGGTCATGCCTTAAACAAATATGAGTCATTTATTTGGATAGAATCTATATAGAATTCCTGAAAATAAATTATTTAAATATTACAATTACAATAAATATTAATTTTTGAATTAATTAAACATGTACAAATATAAAAAGCTTGAGAATTTGCTAAACCTTTAAATTTTAAAATTTTAATTATTAATATTTGTAAAATTTACCACTGATTTCCATTTTTTTTTAAAACTTATACTGAATTATAATTTCTTCCAATTATAAAAATATATTTTAAGGATGAAAAACTCTCAAATCTCTTTCTGGAAGGACCTCAAATCTCTTTCAACCTTTAAAAGAAAATGAATGTGAAAATCCAAAAGTTGAGGATGACACTTTGAGAAGCACATTTCATGGGGACCCTATCTATCTATTCACTGGTTCACACATTTCATTGAAATTTGGAGGTACTTGCTTTCCTTTAGTCAATTTCACACCATTGTTAATCACCAAAGTTACCAAGAAGTTAGTTGCCTTCACATAAACAGAGTTACTAGAAGGTAGGCAGCCAAATTAATAAAATAAAATAAAAATATAAGTAGTTCAACTATTTTATAAGTGGAAAGTTATATTCTTTTAAAAAATTAAATAAATAAACCGAATTAGTTACAAATCAATCATAAGAAAACCACTTGACATATAAAAAATATGGTTAAATTACACCCACCTTTGAAAAAAATATAGTTTGGCTCACACTTTTGACATAAAATATAAGAGTAAATTACACTTTTAATTTTTCAAAAAATATAGAGAAAATTTGTTTTATACCAAAACTATTTTTTGGAAAATACTATAAAGTTTTTTAATTTTCAAAAACTAATGAAATAGATGCATGTTTCCAAACTTTTATTATTATTTTTTTTTTCAAAAACATAAAAATTAAAAATTTAACCCAAAAAAAAAAATGCAACTAAAAATTTCCTTTCCTACCCTACCAAGAAATAAAGAAAGAAAAAGAGGTGAATCCCATTTTACCCACTTTCGTAGGTTAATTTAAAGTAGTGCCCTTTTTTTTCTTGAATGAATGATAATTGAAAAGGATGTTTTGTTACTAATTGATGCACATAAACAAGTTGTGACCTACCCACCCTGATTACTTTTAAACTTAATTTCAGATGATACTCATACACATCAAGACTTAGAAGTCCTCTTATCTAAACCCATGAGAGCACATATGTTTGTCTGGGGAGTATAGATGGACAAATTATTGTGGAATAATATTAGTGGCACTATTTTTTACTGTATTTTTTATCGTGTACTTATAATTAAAGTAGGTCCACTTTAATAAATGGTGTATTTACCGTCAAACAATTCTACCTACTCAAATAATTTTTTTTTAGTACCGTGGTCATGAAATTAATGAATGAAATTATACACTATCATAAAATTCTTTGATCAGAATAAAATTTAAAAAGTTGTTTGCGTATATCTAAATTTACGACCCATGTCATTATGTGACATCAACAATGTTTCACCATTTTCTTTTTCAACTTTTCATGTATATCTTTTATTATTTATTTGTGCGGGAGGGAAATATTTGTCGCTCTCCATACTCTTCGTATTCAAACTCTGAGTAATGTCGCCTAATCTGAGAACATAAAGACAGTAAGCTACCCGGCGAGTGTGCAGACGGAAAATACCTCCAACAATCACTTAGAGAAGAAGAAAGAGAGAAAGAGGAGACAAAATGCAGGTAGCTCTGATAACAAGAATTCTAGACATGTGCATGGAGGTGCTGCGCCGCTTATATAGTGTCTGCATGCACCACCCTGCTTGTCTTTTCCTGGACACGTGTGGGTTTACTTCTCTCTTGTCTCCCTCCACGTGTAGGCACAAATACCGCCAAATACTAATGGCAAAACTGCCTAATGGTATTGACACGTACAGAAGATAGAATCTCCTTCCTGCAGTTCGATTGGCCCATGTATCAACTCCGATCGAGTTATCTTTAGTTCAGCACGATGTTTATCTTCAAGATCGCGCTACTTGACTGACAACTCCAGCCTAGCTCCGCCAAACCGTGTTCGCACATCAGGTCAACTCCTTGCTCGATTAAGCCCAATTTACCAGGGACACTTCATCTTTGTTAGACGTACAAGGTTGACTTGGCTAGAGTAGGATCTCGGTCAGACGAATGCCCTCCATCTGACCGTGCAAAGATCTCGGTTGAGTACGCAGCCTCATTTCATCCGAGTTGAGACCTCGGCCCAAGCCCCAACTTGCTCGACCATTGCGCCAAACCTGCTCGATCCATTGAGCCGAAGTAAATTCCCCTCTCATTATTATATAGAAATGGCATGAAAGAGTAGCCATCTTCTTGGAGGTAGAATATTTCAAAAGGTGTGTGTACATAAAAATAATAAATAAATTTGAAAATTTGGTATTAGCATGCGTTTGGTTGTTAAATGTTGATTCATCGTTACATTACAACTTGCAATTTCGAACACACTAGCAAAAGGAAATAAATGGACATTTGCACACCAATTCATCAAGGATAAATTACTCTCTTTCTCTCTAAAATATTGTTTAATCTTGACTTTGATCCCTGAAATTTAATTTAATTTTTTCAATTAAATTAAATGGAATATACTAGGAATATATTTTATTTATTTATTTATTTATTATTTTTTTAAAGTTCGTGGCACATCCTTTTGTATGGCCTTTTCCATTCTCTGTAAAATTCTGATTCATTCACCTATTTGTACAACCCATATGGTAGTTACCTTAATGCTCTCTAAATTTGGTAACCTATGGCCAACAAACCTCTCACTATCTGATATTGATACTAGATAACATCAACTTTTACAAAAAAAAAATAAAATCTATATAATAAAGTAGGATGATTTTTAAATTTATTTTGCATACATTTGTCCTACTAGGACATTTGGACGACTCGGATCTATTCAAATTATAAAACAACGGTTGAGATATGTTTTTCAAAAAATATCCTACATGTATATTTTCTATTTTCTCGCTTCTCTCTCTTACTTTTTCATTTTTTTTCCCATCCTTCTATGAACCCATGATCCCACCTTCCTCTCTCTTTTATTTTTATTTTTTTATTTTCTCCCATTTTTATTTTTCTCTCTATTTGTTTTTTTTTTTCTCCTTTTTGTTCACTTATTTTTATTTATATTATATGAAAAAAGTCTGCAATCCCAGAATTAGGAGCCAAATTTTACTGTGTGTAGTGGAGATTATATTAATAAATTTTTTGGTCCATAAATTAAATGAATTTGAACAATTAATTATTATTTTTAAATATATTGAATACCTGATAGACTTCATAAATTTAGACCTCATATGAATCTTCAACATCTATATAATAAAGCAGGATGGTTTTTGAATTTATTTTACACACATTTGTCCTACTAAGACATTTGAACGGCTTAGATCTATTCAAATTATAAAACAATAGCTGAGATATGTTTCCAAAAAATACCCTATATGTACATTTTCTATTTTTCCGCTTCTCGCTTACTTTTTCATTTTCTCTCTCATCCTTCTATGATCCCATGATCTCACCTTTCTCTCTCTTTTTTTTTTTATTTTTTATTTTTCTCTCTATTTGTTTATTTTTTTTTATTTTCTTCTTTTTATTCACTTATTTTTATTCATATTATATAGAAAAGTCTGCGATCCCAAAATTAAGAGCCAGATTTTACTGTGTGTAGTGGAGATTATATTAATAAATTTTTTAGTCCACAAATTAAATAAATTTGAACAATTAATTATTATTTTTAAATATATTAAATACCTGATAGACTTCGTAAATTTAGACCTCATATAAATTTTCAACATATATTTTAATAAAGCAGGACGTTTTTTAATCTTCAACATATTTTTGTCCTATTAGGACATTTGGATGACTCAGATCTGTTTAAATTATAAAACAATGGTTAAGATATATTTTTAAAAAAATATTCTACATATACATTTTCTACTTTCATGCTTCTCTCTCTTACTTTTTCCTTTTCTCACACTCCTCCTTCCATGATCCCATGATCCCGTCTTTCTCTCTCTTTTCTTTTTATTTTTTTTTATTTTCTCCAGTTTTTATTTTTTTCTCTATTTGTTTATTTTTTTAATTTTCTCTTTTTTGTTCAATATAGTTTGCACATATTTTCATACAATGCATGTATGCCCGTAATACACTAGGACATTACCGGTATACATACAATTTCCATATATTCATATAAGTAAAAGCAGTATTGTATGTATACCCGTGGAAATTGTATGTATGCTAGGCACATCTATCTATCTAGTTATATATTATATAAGTAAAAGTGAGTTTTCGTGAGCAGTTTTGTGAGAACTCTAAAATTTTGTAATGAATTTATGATTTTATCAAATTAAAAAATAAATTTAAATAGTGTTAGGATTACAATTATATTCTAATCCTAATATTATTTATATCATGCACAAACATACGCTAGTATATATATATAACATCAACTCTTATAAATATATATATAATTCTTAACACACTCGTTAAAAAAATTTATACTAATATAAATATATGAGAAGTTATGAAATTGTGATACTTATATATAAATAGTAAAGTTTAAGGTTTTAAATAATACTAATCTTTTGTCTAGATGGTCACTTGATATTATCATTATATTATATTTTTATTTTTATCTTTTGCTGAAAACTTCTATTTGATACCTAGAATTTGATGATTAACACAACTGTTAAAATATGGTCACTTGTATTGATCACTTTGCCTCGTTCCCTCCAAACTTCTATTTGATACTAAATATGTTTGGTTTCAGTTTTTTAAAAATTAAGTTTTTTTATTTTAGTATTTTTTTAGTGAATATTTTTTAAATTTTAAGTAATTCTTTTAACTTTTTTAGATGCACCTTACTTAAATGTATCTAAATAAAAAAATATTTGTGAAAAAATATTTTAAAAAATAAATAAATACACAAAAATATAAAAAAATATACTAAATTTTCGTTTTTTTTTTTTTGTTGTATGTTTTGATATTTAGTGTATTTTTTTAAAATAAATTCACAAATATTATACTTTTTAAGTGTATTTATGTTAGATGTGTCTAAAAAAAAATTTAAAAATTGCTTAAAATATTAAAAAAATTGATTGAAAACATTAAAATATGAAAAATAAAAAAATAAAATTTTCTGAAAATCAAAACCAAACAAGTTGTATATTGTTGATTCACCAGTATATGACAATAAACACCATCTACATCTGTACAAAATGGAATTATTTTATTTTATTTTGTTACATATTACAGGCCAAAGAAATGGCTTATTAGATGTCCATACTCCATAGTTTATAGTGAACTTGTTCCATAACTTGAAATCATTTTGCCGTAATAACCATTTGAAATGATTAGAAGTGAATTTATTTTTTTTTCCTTTCTTTTTGTCTTTCCTTTTTTCCAACCGAACAATTAGAATAGGACCCTTCTTTACACGCGGAGAAATCCCTAGTAAATTTTATCTCATCAAGTGGGAAATGAAAATGGTGTCACACCACCAAGAAAAAAGTGGAGAAAAGATTTCCACCAAGAAAAACACAATTAAAAGTACGTTGAAAAAGAAAAATGGTTTTCACACACTTTTCTTTTAATTTTTTTGAACATTCCAAACGCATATACACATATCAAAAGTACTTTTTCTATCTAGTTTCCAAGTCAAGAATGGAAGATCAATCTCTCCACTATCTACTAATCGGACTAAAATCTTCTCCACTACATAGTTATAATGGAAGATCTCCATTAAGGTTATGAAATAATTATAAAAATTTATTATTATTTTAAATTTAAAAAGAATCATTACAAATTCTTAAATAATATAATAGAGATCTTCTATTATAATTTTGTAATGGAGATTATCACTATCCCTAGTAATCTCTAGATCTCCGAACACTAACCAAGGCTTAGCTGTAATATTCTTTAAGTGCCGTAAATGAAATAGTTTTCAAATTTCTTTATTTACATTTCTTTCCACTATAAAATTAAAAAAAAAAAAAAAATAGAAGAAAGGAAAGAAAAGAAAAAGTTCACTCTTTCGAATACGAATTTCCTTCAATTTTTTTTCAAACTCTTTTTCCATTTTGTTTTCCCATTCATTCCTTTTTCTTTTTTTGCAAAAAAGGTTGACCTAGATGGGATTTGGCAATTGTTTTTACAGTAATTTTCTTTATTTTTTATTTTTTTAAAAACTTAAAAAACGGATGTATTTTGTAATTGCTAAAAAAAAATTCTACAAACATATAAAGTAGTTAGATTTTTTAAAAGTGAACTCCACTAACAAATTACATAAAATCTTGTCTATTCATATATATTATATGACCAATTTCTATGCACATAACGGAATTGCTAAATTTTGTTTTCTCTAATATTTTTTTTTTTTTTGGATATAAGAAAGTATTATATTGCCCTTATGGTATTCTAAAGCTCTGTAGGGACATAAATTTCTAAAAGTATTAAAGCTAAAATCGTTTTTTCACAATTTTATTAAAAAAATTAATTTCTTATAAAAAAAATCCATTTGAAATAAATTTTATTTTAGGTCATATGAACGTATCATATTGCCGTTATGGTGTTCTAAATTTGTGTAACAGGTTTTATTATTTAAGTGGAGTTTATTTTAAATTTTATTATTTTATGTTATGTTATAATTAATAAAAAAAAAAATTATTTTTTAAATTTCATTTAGATTTTTTTTTTTTTCATCATGCAATGTAATGATTACAAAGCTACAACTAGATTAAACAAACAAGTCTGATTCAAAATAGCTTCCCTATAATCGTGACAAAAAAAATTGTAACCAACGGTGGCCCTAAACCTACATTAATAATAATAATAATAATAATAATAATAATAATAATAAAGGTTCATGAATATTACTATGATGATTCAATATTGATTATCCAAGTTACAACTATCAAATTCGTCAGGTTTATTTGGTACATTAGATTGGAAAAAGTTATTAATGAGAAAATGATTAATAAAGAGAGTATTAGTGTAAAGAAGATATTAAATAAAAGTGTATTTATTTTAATAATAGTATGAGACATTATTAATGATGAGATTATTAAATTATTTTTAAATAAAATAAATTTAAACAATATTTCTATATTAAAAAAATTAACATAAATATTAAAACAAAAGGTGCACTTGGAATTATTAAAAAAAAAAGAGTTGGCCGGTTAGCTATTTTTTTGGCTAGTTGAATGTTTTTTGACTGGCCAGCTATGTTTGTCAAAAAAAAAAAATTGCATTGTATCGGACGTTGGAGTAAAAGACTGGACAGACTAAAACCGCTTACTATTTTCTTAATCTCACTTGTTTTCCAGCCAAGCTAATCCCTCTACTGAAGAGGATTATTAAGCCGCTCAGACTATAAAGCCGACAATCCCAAACAACATCAAATATGTTGTGGGTAAGACCCATAACAATCCTACTCCAGTTTGGTCACTAAAACAGCCAAACAAACAAACGGGGCCTAAGTGTCATTGTCTGAAATTCAGAGAAAAAAATCTAAAAAATATAGAAATTGGATATAAATATTTCACATAGCCACAAATGGGAATTCTGTAATTAATTTTTCAAAAATGATTGAGGCCTCAAATTTTTTGGCTCAAATTTGACTCGAATTTGCCTCTCTTTTTTTTTCTTTTTTTTTTTTTTTTTTTTTTTCTCTGCTGGGTTGATGCTTTGCTTGTTATTATTATTATTATTTTTTTTTGCAATGTATTAGCTCAGAAAAAAATGAAAAAAAAAAAAAAAAAATTTACATTCGAAACAATTTCGAGCCTCAGTTTCGAGGCCTCCATCACAGCCGTTAATTTTTATGTAAGAATTGAAAGTAAAGAAAAATGCGAGAGACATGAAAGCAAATCCACACAGAAACAGAAGAAGATAGGTGATAGATATTAGATACCCAGTCACAATTGCCTTCAATTGTTTCACATCTCCGATATAGAAACTTCATCTTACAACCTCAGGGGTTGGTAGATTTAGGGTTTGAGAGTGTGTTTTCTTTAAAATTGTAAGTTCCAAATTTCGCAAGTACAAACGCTTTAATTTGGACTCTTCACAAGTAGGTGGTTAAATTAATTTTCCAATTAATCAGTCTCATAAATCGAATATCAAATCCATTTACACCGACCACGATGAGAAATACTAGTAAATATAATAATATATAACATATACAAGTAATTAACATCATCTGTACTAAGTTCTCATTAAAGAACAAACAAAAAAATTATTTAAAACAAAAAAGAAAAGAAAAACAGAACAAACTAATTCACTGGAAATTTTTGAAAATAGAAATTGTAAAAAAATATATGTGTGTATCTATAAACTTACGAAAGGGAAGAACAGAGCAAAAAGGGGATCCTTAGAACGGAGGGAAGGACTTTCCCATTCCATTGACGTTCGCAAAGAACCCTACAAGGTCCTGCCTATACGGAAGATACGACTTTCTCTTATCTCCTTCCTTCGACGCTCTATTCCGTACATAAAACGCCTCGTGCGCCGACGATGACGGCGACACCTTCTCGCCGCCCTTCGTCTTCAGCTTGACGGCGTCGCCGGAGTTCCGCTTTTCATTCGATTTCTCAACATGCTCGATTTTCTCAGCCCTATGCTCTGTGTTCTTCGGAGTCAAAAACACGAACGCGTCTTTCCCTGCGCTGTTGCTGCGACGAATCAAATCTCGTAACTTCCACCGCTTCGACACCGATCCAGTCGAATTACTCTTCTTGCATCTACTAGGAGATCCTTCAACCGCTTTCGGCCTCCAAACACAGTACGTTCCCGAAGGTACGCCTTCCAATTCGTCCGCTTCAGATGAACACGACGACACAGAATCGCGATCGTCGCGGTCCTCAATGAACAATTTCTTCAGAGGAAGTCGCAGAGTCGATACATCAGGCTTCGCATCACGATCCTGATCATCGCGAATCAGAAGATCACGATTAAATATCGGGAAAACCTGACGAACTTGACCGAATATCTGATCTGCAGTTACATCAGAATCACCGCGTACCAAAGAGAATTCGAAATCATCGTCGTCGTCGTCGTCGAGTTCGTTCGAGACAGGTCTCTCATCGTCGTGGTCTCTGATAGACTCTTTGGTGACTCTATCAGCGATTTCTGCAAATTTATCGGAAGAGTAGCTGTTGAAGCTAGGGCAGAAGGTGATAGCTTCACTGTCCTGCATTTCTAGCCGTTGCCGCTGTGTGTTTTCTTCCATCTAGACGGTGATAGATTCAGATATATATATATATAGAGAGAGAGAGAGAGAGAGAGAGAGAGAGAGAGAGAGAAGGTGAAAGGTAAGGAAGGGAGTGTTTGTTTGCGGGGGTTTTATATTTGTTTGGGAACTGGAAATAGGAGGATAGATAGAGGAATCGACTTCTTTGACGCTCTTCTAAAGTAAATTTTCTTGAAATCGAATACACACGATATATGGAAAGTACACACACGAGTGTTTCCAGAATCATATGAATTGGAAAAATTATTAGTTAGTGTAAAAGTAACGCGTGATTATAATTTAAATTAATCATAAAATTTTATATTTTTTAATTATTTAATATAAAATTATAAATTTCATTCTTTTTATACATCATAAAACGCTACGTGGCACTGTCGCGTACCGTCCAATAACTTCCCTATGAATTCCCGTGTCCTTTACCGCTTGCATTTTGGCATTTTCTTTCAACTTTAGAGCTGGTTTGACATTTCTTAAATAATTTATTTTTTTATTTTTTTTATTATATCATCTTTTTATTTTTTTTATATATACTTTCATAAAAAAAATCATATATTTTCATAAAAAAATAAAAAAAACATTTACTTAGTTCATTCCAAACAACTCTTTAGTTTCTTACACAGATTACCCACAGAAGTCGGCACTTTATGACCTGTTTGGTAAGTAAATTTTAAATACAATTTTTTAAGATTTGTTTAAAATATTAATTTGTCTTTGTGATTTAGAAATTTGATCTCCCTTCTTAAAATTTTTAATTACATAATATATAACTCTTTTTATTAATTATTTATTAAGTTAATTAATAATTTTTAATAAAATCAATAATATATTTTACTTAACCGTTATAGTAATTTCATTGTTATATAAAATGATAGTTAGAAATTTTTATTTTTTTTACAACTCAGTGAATGACAAATATTTATAATTTTTAGTATTATATGAATAATTTAAATTTTAAGCAAATTTTAATGGATGTATTTGAAATTTATTTTTAATGAATGAGGGAATGAAATAAATTTATAATTTTTCCTAATTTTCTTAGATTTTTTTTCTCCACTCTTGGAAAATGTATAATTTTAACATTATGATAATAATGAGATTATGGGCACAAAGGTTAGTATTCAGATTTCTACCATTTATAATGAAAAAGACATTGCATTCAATTCTTATGAATGGATACACGTCATCATTTACGTCTTGGTTTTGCATAATTGAAAAACAAATTTTAATAAAATGTTTCGAATCAATTTTGGTTGTGTTTGTTTTGGTTTCTTACATTTTTTTCTTGCATCAGTGATTTGGAGTCTTTCATTTTTACTTTCATTCCATCGGATAGTTAGATAAGATTATATACACTTACGTTGTGTTTGGTTGGGGATTTGAGGAGGGATTTGGAAAGAGAAAAGGAAAAGTTAGGTGAAATGTGAAAAAAAACCCCTACATTTCACCTAATTTCACATACCTTTTCCCTTTCTCTTTCCAAATCCCTCCATAAATCCCCCAACCAAACACAGCATTAGAAAATCCAAAGAATGTATTATTTACCAGGAGGGTGATATTTGTTTTGCCATTTGGGAGATTAGAAAATCTAACTAGACAATTAATCTGTTATTATTAGTGACCAAAACATAAGACATAAAATAATTTTGTAAAAAAATGCTAATTCAATTTTCCTTTCTAACCCGATTAAACAAACATGGCCTTAGCAGATAATTATAATTAGAAAATTGTTACACATTCATTGTGGGTGTTGATTTTTAACCACACAACCAAACGAGAACTTAGCTGGAGAATACGCGACATAATAGATTAAGTTAACCACCTGCCAACAAGAAGATAAGAATACCGTAGTGGTTCGTCTACCCCAGGGGCACTCCATAGATTAAGTCAACCACCTATCAACAAGAAGATGAGAATAACGCGGTGGTTCGTCTATCCGGGGACATTCCGACAATTAAATCAGTCAACAAGTCAGTCAACTTATCTCTAAAAAATATCAAATAAGTACTCAATACACAAGTCGCAAAATATCAAATAAGTACTCAATGCACAAGTCGCATCACAAATAAAAGCATACCTTGCCTCACTTTGGTTAGTGTCCAACTTCTCCTAGAAGTCTCACTTCAAGGGACTCTATCCTTTACAAAGACAACAACTATCATAACTCACACTATTCAGATTAAGATGAACTTCTTAAAGAGTCTTATCTCTATCTAAATAAGTAGCTTAATGTCATCTAGACTTTAGTCCTTTATTCAAATACCTCGGATTTCGGTATTATTGCACCATATCTCAACACAATGGTCTACCCACGTGACACCTCGACTGACAATTTCAACCACGTGAACTATTCAAAAAATATGTCCACACATTCACATTTCTTATCCACTAAAAAAACTACATATAAAAAAAAAATGTGTTTATTATTGTTAATAAAAAAAAGGTTCTCATATATTTATTTTTGTTTTCCTTGAATATATAGCCTGGTTTTTCATTAATTAATTGCATTAAAAAATAACATTAGAATAATATTATAATCTTACTTGGAGTACAGTTATAATTAAAATAGATTATATTGTAAAGTGGTTAGACAAGTTCATCATAATCTAGAACATTTGAAAGAATAGGCAATATGACAATGATAATGGCAAGTAAATTGGGCATAAAAGTCCGACGAGAACTAAATTTTCTCCGTATCCAAACAACTTGAATTTAAGGTATTGGATTTTTTAATTTCTAGAACCCATCAAAAGCGTGGACTTTCTAGAAGGATATTCCATTTTGGATAACAATATTAAAGAAATAAAATGGGTAAGATCCACAAAATATTTTCATAATTGTACTCGCAATAATATTGTAATATGTGTGTCAATTTTTAATTTGTTATATATTAAATGATATAATAATATTAGAGATTCTAAAAATTTTACTAAAAATTTTACCAAATGTGTCACGAGTGTGAGACTCACACAATATGAGTCCCATGTAAGTCCACAAGACATTTAATAAAATTTTTGATAAAATTTTTAAAATTTCTAGCATTTTTATATCTTATCCCTTTACCACAACATTATAAGTAAATTTATAAATTTAAAAGTGTGAATTTCTAGTATTACTTCTTAAAGGAATATGATACCATTGCTCCGTACACTAATTTTACTATATTGGCCTATTTTTATGATTTTTTTTTAATATTCAAAAAAAAAATTATTTAGAGAATTAATCCGTTTTTTAAACTATTTGGGAAATTAAAATTGACCCGTTTTTTAAACTATTTGGGAAACTAACTTACTTTTGAAATCACATTTTGAAAATGCGATTTTGAAATTAAAATTATATTTTCAACATGCAATTTCATCTTAAAATCACAAATTGAACATGTAATGTCACCATGTCATCACTTTCAACTTGCGATTTTAAGATGAAATTGTATGTTCAAGATGCAATTTCAATTTCAAAATCGCATTTTGAAAATGTGATTTCAAAAAGTAGGTTACTTTCCTAAATAATTTGAAAAGTGAATCAATTCTTTAATTTTTTTTTTTTTTGGAATATTTAAAAAAAATAAACCTCCTATTTTTATTGGTCGGCCTTTTCTCCAGATGAATTGTTGAGTAATAATTTCACCATTCAATTCGCTCTGAGTCTCATTGTGGGCCTATATTAGGAAAATGACTGGGACCCCCATGGGGTACTGGGGGTCACTCCTTATTGGTCAAAAAAAAACTGTTTTTTTTTTTTTTTTTTTTTTTTTTTTTCAAGTTTCAGCCACTGGTAGAGTGCCAAGTGGCGCTGGAGGTCACTGGGGGTGCCCCAGCTTGGGGGTCCGAATCACAGCCGGCCTATATTATCCAAACTATTTACAAGGTAAACGGATTAAATGTGTCGTTTGGTAAATTTGGTTTTTTGTTTTTTTTTTTTTACTCCTTTAGCTTAGGATTTTTTTGTTCGTTTGGTTTTCTTATTTGATTTTTTTGACTTTTTTGCATTAGAATGATAAATATGCCCTCCACTTGAAATTGATATTTTATTTATTTTTTGTTTATATATGGGTCAATTTGATAATTTTGCATCAAAAGTCAAGTATTTTCTCATTTGTGATTTTGTATTTTTTTTTTTTGTCTTTATGTGCTTATATAGTCCCAATATGTTTACCAAACGAAGGCTTAATATCGAGATGGATCGACAATGGGTCAGACTAATGATCCCTTCTTTTATTACATTTTAGTCATTATTTGTTGTAAAGCATTTGAAGTAATAAAACACTAATAATATTTTACTGTATTAGAAATTCACAATTTTAAATTCACAAATTCGCTAACAAGAAGTTATGACTATTTTAGAAAGATAGTTATAATCAGTTTTTTGGTTAAAAATTGATTATAATTAACTTTTTGTGAGAGACGAAAGTGGGTTATAATTTGAAAAATGAATTATGACCCACTTCTCAAAAGACCCCCTAAGCCTATATTATGGCAATTTTTTTAAGGATTTTAAACATTTTTCTAATGATTATCAATATGGTACATTAACCCCAATATATACGACAGCCGAAATGACTTGCTACTTCCCTCTTTAATGTAAAACCCATTACTGATTAAAAATATGACATCATAGCAAAGCTCATTAATGAGTTTGATAGAGATAACAAGAAAAACTTGCTTAGGAAGCATTTCCTTTGAAAGTTCATGGCAATTGGATGGAGACTAGTAGGGAGGAATCTGCATTTCACCACAAAAGCCACCTCTATTAATTTGTTATTATTATTAGTAAAATAAAATAAAATAAAAATAACAGAGAGTGAGGGTGGAAATAATTAATGTGCAACAAACAAATACTACTACTTAAGACTTGTGTCTATCTTATTAGTTGGTTTGGTTTATATTACTATCAATTAATTTGCACACCTAATTGCTGACCTAATACACATCAACATGCCCCAAAAATACTGTAAGCTTTGGTGTCAATTTGTACCAAACACCTTTTATTTTATTTCCTTTGCATAGGAGAAAAAAATAAATTAAAAAGATATAACACACTTTTAAAAATAAAAATAAAAATTATAGCACTTTTCACCAATTAAAAAACACTTTCTAAAAAATGTGAAATCATATAGCATTATAATGATAGAGTAATGCTATACAAACCAATAAATTTTGTAAACTTTTCTTATTAATGCGTCGATTATTACAATTTACATTATATAGCATTTTTTTTCATAATGATAACATCAACTATAAACTTTTCACAAAAGTATTTATCCAGAATGGGGTGTGGAGTATTATCTCAAGTCTTGGTGGAATTTTTTAACAGAAATGTTTGTTTTCTAACTGATTGTCTGTGACTTAGTCATTTCTTTTATTTATTTATTTATATATTGTTAATAAGAGTTGGTGAATGAATAAATAAATGAAGTTACATGAATTCAATCACCATGCATATCTTGCGGTCAAACTAATCTTCCTGAAGGGCTTATTAATAAATAAATAAGTTTGGATTGAATATTTGGCTTATTATCTTTTTACAGGTAATGGTATTTCCACACATCAAGTTTCCTTACTCTACACACTTAATGAATTATTTTAAAATCACAATTTTATCTTTTAACAAAATTCTCATCTCACCCACATATCTGTTGGCTACATATTTTGTAAAAGCCAATCACAATTCGACAGGTGACAGAGTAAGGGTAATATAGAAAGACTAGTCAAGTCTTTGATCCTGATCGTACACGTGGCAGTTAATACTGGTTCTCACGTGATCTGAGTAGCATTGGATCAATAAAGAGATGCAAGGTGACATGGCTTCAACGGTTACTCATATTCAAATTCAAATATAGGAGGGAAGTCTAACTGCAAATGATGGTGTAGTGGAACTACTTATAAGGCAACATGGTCAGCGATCATGGAGGAGCAGTTCGACGGTTTCAAGTGCAGTTCAAAGGTCATTCTTGACAAGTATAAATAGCAGGGAAGCCCCCAGAAAAAAGGACCAGATTCAGATCCAACAAAGCAGTCATTTACTTAATATTTTCTTTTCCAGTTTTACATTTCCAGTTTTTACATTTCCTGCACTTTAAATACATGTTCTTTACATTCCTGCACTTTAAATTTCTACACTGTACTTCGTTCGTAGGAGTAGTTTCAAGTAGGTCGTCACTGTAAACCTCTACGAAGCTGAGTTTGGATCATTGTAAATGTTCATTTTAATGAAATACTTCAGTTGCTCGTCATTTCACTGTTATTTTGCTTAATTTCTCTTAAGTCAAGCCACCAGTAAAAGTCCTCTTCATTGAGGTTGAAAGAACTAAAACACAATCGTCTGATAATTGGTTGGTAATTATAATTTCTGTAAGGACTGCTTGATCCTTGCGGGCACGCTCGCATTTACAAAAATACCCTTCGAAAGCCAAAAAGTCAACATATACTTTTGGCACGCCCGGTGGAACTGCCAAGTGTAAGAAATGACAAACAATTTCGATTTCACCATTCGAACTTGTCAATTTGAAATATATTGGCGTGAAAGAAAAATTTTGGTTCTTCAAGAAGAGATCCATTTTCTTGATGAAATAAACTTTCATCCATTACAATATTATTTGGTGGAAGAAAAAAGACACCATTTAATTGGAGAAATTCGTCAACTTGATATGGAAATTCGCCAATGGAATGATGAGTTATCAACTCTCACTACCAAGTCATTAACTGAGGCTTTAATGGCCGGAATTGGTGAATTTTTTCAAAATTTTTCCATGGTTGAAAATAGCAAAAGCAAAGAGTTGATTTCATCAATGGCTCGGAGGGTTCAAAAGTCTGTTTTTAAAAAGCCAAATTATGAAATTAACATAATAAAAGAGCATGTTTTTGAGCCAAATTTGGCTAAGAATGATGTTCCATGCATGGCTCGGGGGATCTCAAAACCAATTTTTAAAGAGTCAATTCATGAAAATAACATATCTATGGATGATTTTCATAAGCCATTAATGGCTAACATGGAAAAACAACCTACTTTGCCAAATAATTATGAAAATCAATTTGGCAAAAGTCATGTTTTTAAAGCAAACATGGTCAAGAATAATGAACAAGCCACTGTTCATAAATTCAAAATTTTTGATATTTTCCAAGGTGTAAAAAAGTATGAATTTTCATGGCCACACTATACCATGACTTTTGTTAGTCGAAATCCATTTTGGATTTGTGGATCACATCAAACGTTGACTTTGATGGAATGGCTAGCAAATAATATTTCGTTATTGAAATATATTGGGCCAAAAATATGGTTGATCCATAAAACCATCATCATTTGGTTTTGTGGTTACCTTCGAAATATGTCCCAAGACACTTCGAAGCATGTTATTCATTGAAATGTCATTTTATAGCCATTAATGGCTTGTTAAAATGCCAAACTAATTTCATAGTAATCCAACTTTTTGGATTTTGTATGAAGAGATGTCGTGAGCACTTTCGAAGGACGACTTTGATTCTTTAGTAACATATGTGGCTTTCGAATGGTGGTTTTGTTATCAATAAACACCTTTGAAATGTAACATGGGGTGAGAAAACTTTCGAAATGCGTATCTCTCTTCAAATATATGTAAAATAGCAATTAATTAGTTGTCGAATAATGCTTATTTTTGGCATGATAAATTGGTTCGAAGAACAACAGTTTTTGGTGTCTTCGAAGAATTAATAATTGATTCAAAGCACAAAATTAATATTTTCATTAATTATGTATGAACCAAAACATACAAAATTTGAATAACCACAATGTTGGCTAAAAGTTGCTTCGAAGGCCATTTTGCCATAATTTTGTAAGTTTCGAAGTACTCCATCTTGCATTAACAGTTTCGAAGAAACAATAATGATGGTCGTGAACCTTCGAAGCTTTGCCGAATATTTCCAAGGATGTGATTTGTCGGCACTTTCAACCTTCGAAAGATGATTTTGGTCCTTTATACCACCTTCGAAGCTTGTTATTAGTCCATAATAGCTAGCATTCGAGATATCTAGTCATAATTTCATACTCATTCAAAGCACTTCATTGATGCTATTACATCATTCGAAGCACTTTGTTGATATTATTCGAAGCACTTTATTGCTTAGATTAGTCATGTGCTTAGTTCGGCCTTTCAAAAATTCAAGTAAACATCATTTTTAAGGGCCGCGGGGGGTAATGTTGGCACCATAAATCTGTAATTTTTATTATTATTTATTATTTATATAATTGCAGGACATGTGGCATCCTCTTATTCATTTAGAGGTTATGAGAAGTTATGAAATGTGAAAAGATGATGGAGAATGAAGTGGAGAATATGGAGCATTAATTGGAAGTTAAAGGAAGTTATGAAGACATGAAGGAATATGTGACATTGTGGAAATGAAGATGGAAAAGTGGGTAGTTTTAGGTGGTTATTTGGTAGTTATTGTTGGAAGTTTTTTTTTTCTACAAATATTTGTCTATAAATAGCCATTCATGGCTACATTGTAAAAGATCCAGAATTCAAATCAAAGACAATTGATTTCAATATTTCTTGTCATTTTCCTTATCTTAGGAGTAGTTTAACATAAATTTATATTTCGAAGTATTTATTTTTAACATTTCATTTTTGAAGCATTTAATGCACTTCCTTTTCGAAGCATAGGAGTAGAGGTAAGTAATTATTACTTTGATTGTTCACTCAATCATTTATCTCCGTCTCCCTCATTCTTCTTTTAATTTTTCTTTTCTCTACACTTTGGCAATTTTGAAGTCCTCTTTGTTGAGGCGAAAGAACTGTCAACACAATCGCTTGATAATTGGCTTGAATTTAATCTGTAAGGATTTTTCAATCCTTACTGGCATGCTCGCATTTATAATATTTTCCTTCGTAGGAAAAATAAGCCAACAATATCTCACAATTTCTCCATACACATCTCACTCACTACCATCTCACCAGCCACTTCACCGCCGGCCATCGCCTCCCATGCCCACACCTCAATCATACACAACATTCATATTGTACACAAGCAAGACTATGCAGCTTGTCAATACTTTTGTTCAAGAGTGAGGATGATGCTTGAAACATTTTAAAGAAAGCCATTGAAAATACAGTGTCAAATGCATCCCCTGCGTCATTTCGCTGACGGTTCTATTTACAACATCAAATAAACCCTTAGAAACCCAAGCTCCATCAAAGTAGTTTCATTTCAAGAACTGACTTGGCAGGGACAACAAAAGGATGCCATAATGTCTACAAGCAGAGTCACAAATGAAATCAATCAAGGGTTCCACACCCTTAGGTTATCCTGTTTTCTCTTTATCTTGTATGTCTATCATCTTGGCATACCAATTCTTTAATACTGTATTTGGTTGGGAGATTTGAAGAGAGATTTGGAAAGGAAAATGAAAAAGGTAGGTAGAATGTGAATAAAACATACTTATATTTCACCTAGTTTCACACACCTTTTCCTTTTCCCTTTTCAAATCCCTTTCCAAATCTCCCAACCAAATACAGCGTAAGCATCTTCAAGTTTTTGGAGTATAAAATGTTCCTAAATTTGAGTAAATTTCTCACCAGAGTGAGCTGGTGAGGAAAAAAATGGGGTTGCCAACATTTGTGCATGAGGCATGTGGTACAATATAAATGAATGGAACTGTCAAATTACTACTGCTTTTCAATGCTCTCGCTCAAGTGTGAGCAATCCTCGAACAATAAAAAATACCCATCCCCCTTATTTGAGGGTCGTCGTTGGTAGTTGGTGTAGTTAGAATTAAGGTTTTTAGAGTGAGAAATGATGGAAGGAAAGATGTGCGCAAAGAAGGTGAGGGTATATTTGAAATGTGAAATGTGTGGATTGAGATAAAGAAATAAAAATCAATTTACTAAATGTGTGCATTGAGAAAAGATATGCACAAAGATAATTTGGTATGTAAAAATAGAATTTTCCTCTTTTTACACTTAGCCCTTCGTTTGGAATGTGAATTGGCTTGTTAGTTTTTTGACTATTTTAGTTCGGGACTAAAAAATCTCGTTTTATTACACTTTTGTGAGAAAAAAAATAAAATGATTATAGTTTAGATGTGATATTTTATCTTATTGACTTTTTAATCTATTTTATTTATTTGTAATTAAAATAGTCAAAAAAAACTCATGCCAAACATAACCTTATATATATAATTATAAATGGAGAATGTCAACTGAGTGTTCCCTCTTATAGAAACCGAGTCACTATCAAATTTATTCTTAAAAATTGCTTTTTATTTATTTTATTCTTCCATCTTATCTCAACTACTTCAAATATTTAATAAATGTTTTACTTTTTCGTAACTCACAAATCGTGAACACTGAAACGAAAGCAGGATTGAGCGTAATAGTTATTTTTCAGTTTTTTTATAAAAATGACAATTATATTTGTAATATAATTTCTATAATTTTTTTTTAGTGAAAATAAATAATGTCACTTTATTCTAATGAAGTTTACACTAATTCTGTTTGTTTTGTTTTTTTGTTATTTTATTACTATGTTTTTTCTTTAATTTTCATTTTATTTTCTAAACTGGCCTCTCATAATAATAAGTCAGTATGAACTTTCTAGAAATCAGTCTAGGAAAGCCATGGGCCAATGCTAAAGCCTAAGATTTTTGTACTGTTTCCGGACAAACATGACTTGAATGTTTAAGACTATGTCCTTGGTTAATTTTTAAAACCACTTCAACATCAAACTATGGCCCCGGGCATTTGTACATGCAATTTGAATATATTTTTTTAAGGAATGTTATATTATATACCGTACAAGGCTACTTATTTGGTAGCAGACCTTTTTGAAGTTGGGTCTGCACCATGATCTTCATTGCCGAATTACACAGCTGATAAAATTCCCTGGTTCTGCAAATCTATCTTAAATTTCTTCAACAATCAGTAAAATAAGATGATAAAGCAGGATCAATAAAGCAGTAAAACTCAAACCCATTCATCACACCCGTAAAAAAATTTCTCACTCAATTGTAGTAAAACCCAGTCATAAGTACGTATTCAAATGAAGCAATTGACTTTGGCAAAGAAATGTTGGAATGGCCTTACACATAAATTCTTACTAAAGAGAACTTCCACCAAATAATTGGGTAGAAAAAGCAAAATGGACAGTTCAAAGCACAAATTGTAAACATTGAAAACGTAAATCCTTTGCTTTACATTGCAAAAACTACATGGTAAAATGGTGCATAAATCTTTCCTACAACAATCTGCCAACAACCCCCCCCCCCCCCCTCCCCTCCTTTTTTCTCTTTCTTCCAAACATGTACACCAAAAAAAGAAAAACGAAAAAAACCTAATTACGTTTTGTGAAAATACTTGTGTTTCATGGCTCATTATCCCTGAAGCTCTCCCTCAGATGGTATAATTTGTCCTTCATCCGTGGAGACAACTCACCAGAATTCTCGGTCTCCAAGCCTTCAAATCGTTTTATTTGAATTATATCATGGTACATTGGTCGAAACCGTGTTTGGAAAGCTCTGTAAGAAAAATAAGGTAGCAGAGTGGAAAAAACAACGAGAAGGGTGACCAGCCAATAGAACAGACTCGGAGCGCAAGCTTCTAAGAGAACCTTATATGCTGTTGTCGATACTTTCGGAGAGAGAGAACCATCAATTACTAAAAATGCATACCAGAAGGCAATGCTGCCCCAGATGAAGAAATGTTGGATCCAAGTGAAATAGTTAATGGAGAGAGCCATTTGGCAGTTCACGACCCACACAACACTAGTATACATCATAACACCAAAGACTTCAAAGTCAACTACTTGACCATCTCCACGGAAGGCTTGGCGTTTAGTGGAGGCGGAAGTGAAGAAGAAGATGATCATGGAACTGATAAAACCGTTACACATCCAGCCAATAATGCGGGGCCAACTGAAGAGGATGTTCTGCACTCCCTCTTGATACAACATGGGATACTGTAAAACAAACAAAAGTAGGATTAATAGATGGCCATGCTTCAGCAAAACATGTCAAGGAGTCGAAGGAACCAGGTTGAACATATGATGTGTATCCAAGTGAGTAGAGATAACAAATCAACTTGGGTTTTTTAGTACAATCACTCTTGAGTTGATGAGATTATCATCAAATTGACAGAAACTTTTCTTCATCTACGCTTGGAGTCGGACACAACGACGACGAGAATCCCACTACTTAAAGATGGGAAAATTGACAAACTGTGACAAAACCAACCAATGGGAAGCATAAAGATGCAGGTAAAAATATGAAAATACTTTGCCCAACTGCTAAGACATTTCTATCAAAGATTTTGTTGTGGGAATTGAATGATAATTATTTTAAATCAATTTTATAGAATAGCAAAACAGATTCTAAAACATAGGTTTTTACAATTCAATAAAATTATATATACATATATATAATAGAATAAGTAAAAGATGAAGAAAATGGTTCAGAAAATAGCCTGTGTAATTGTGAGAGGCACGTCAAAGACGCTGTCCTAAAGTCGTTATGAGCTCCCTCCATGTAGGTTTTAACGATCACAAACGACTCCAAGATACAATCCAAAAACTTTACAGGATCTTATACAATGCACAATTGCACTAGAAGAATTTGCCAAGAATGTATCAATTGCCCAGAAATATGAAATATAAAAATATTGTAAAGAGAAGAAGAAGGCAAGAGAGAAAATAGAGAACGTTGTTTTCTGTTTCCTAAGTAAGAGTCCTATTTAAATAGGCTCTTTGGTGTTTGTTTGGAACAGATACACCCTTTGTTTTGAAACCAAATACTAATTTAAAATTCAAACATTTAAGATGTTAAAAGAAATATATAAATAAATACAAATAAAGTTTTGAAACTTTTAGGAAATTTCCAACACATTTTTATCGGACAAAAGTAAAAATACATGCACTAGGGTAACGAGGAAAACAGAAATGAAATCCAGTTGACATAAATTTCAGATTTGTTTCCCGTATGTTCCCTCGTGGCATGTTTTGATGAACAGACCACTCTTTTTCAGCGCAGAGAGAGCATTTCCTCATTCGTTCCTAGTACACCCAATACAAGAATTGCAATTTCGCTTTATCAGACATTGACTACAATTTCTCAAATAAATTCACTAACACCTGAACTGCCCTAGCTGCAAGAACTTAATTTTTGATAATTCCATCACGTTCTTTTGTTTCCACCGTTTCTACCTGCTCCCTCAGTTTTTCTATCAAATTCTTAGTGTATAATACAGATGTTAGAAACAGAAAAAAAATTGCACCTTGAGGCAAAGTCGTGCAGACACATCCTGATCAAACACACCAAGAGCAATTACCGGAAGTGAAGTGAAGAAGACATTGTAGAATGACATGTACCAGTCATTATAAGCAGGTTGCCCAGAGAAGGACGCATAGGCCTCGTACCAAAAAAGAGTAAAGCCAAATGCAATGTTCTTGTAGAAGAAGTAGCATATCTGCATTCAACAAGAGGATGGAATAAACCTTTCACCAGGATGAAGCATTTAATATATAGTTGTGAGTCTCATTCTCCACAGAATGAATTTGTTTGTCAACATATTTGATCATAGTCCTTATGAAATTCTTTTGCAATTTCCAATGAGATGCAAATACATATGAAGTCACAATTACCATCATTGCTATTCGCCTGTAACACCAGTGGCCATGTACCAACAACAGTCGTTCGAGAAAACGGAATTGAGCTATTGCAAAATCACTCGACATCACTGCCTGTTGTGAAAATAAAAAATAAAACCAATTGGAAATATAGGCCAAGTTTTCATTACTGTTCAACTATTGTTTGACAGAAAAAGAATATCAACAGAGCAGGGTAATGAACAAATTATCCTAATAGTGATCTAAAGGGGTGTGTTCAAGCAGAAGGCAATGATGCTGCACAAATGTTAAAAATACTGAACACGATAGAATGTCTCTGCTCCTGTGAAATTTAATTCACTCTTTGGACATCAAATATCTATAAGAAACACACATCATGCCGACTCATTCAAAGATTTCATAGAGGAAAGATGAACTAATGATAAGGCACTACTTTTTTCTTTTTCCAGAACTCATCATAACCAATCAACTATATGCCAATGCAAAGATGACAGTTATTAGAAAAGAAAGAACGATGGAATGGGAGATGTGGACAAGCCGATCAGTTAAAAAATTAGCACTCATTTTTCAATTAAATGAAAAATAAACCAATTGTTGTTAAAATTCAATTATGGTCACCGTTGTGCCAGTTCTGACTGCATGCTCTATCCCAGACATACAGATTACACCAAGAGATCATACATTTTCTATATATATATTTTTTTAAATACAACCTCCTTTGCAGTAATGAAGTATATTGTTAATCACGAATCAAATAAAAGAGATAGAGCTGAATAGTGAAATGGGATTCATACAGTCACCAAAGCAGTTGGAGATGATGAGGTTGTTGATTGAGTGTTTTTTTAGAATGAGACACCCCCCACCCACCCCCCAACAACACTCACACAACATCCCCCAAAGCTAGTCACCAATTGTCCCAAAAGCTTAAACTGTTAAGAAACAGACTCAACAATCTATATCAAGCTATTCAACACCATCCTTCACGTGCAACCCCATTTTGCATGTGTAGATGCAAATAGACATACATAGAGGGAAGCAAAATGCAAACGGGAAACAAGACTTGGACCTACGATCTCCCTCAGCCAGAGCTCTAACACCATGTCAAGCCACTAATTGTCCCAAAAGTTTAAGCTGTTAGGAAATAGACCCATCAATAGATATCAAGTAATCAAACAATACCAACCTGCATCCCTTCAACACCACTAATGCCAACTCCAATATCAGCCTCTTGAAGCATGCCAACATCATTTGCCCCATCTCCAATTGCCAATGTTGTCTTACCTGTTGCTTTTTTCACCAATCCCGTAACCTGCATTTCTTCAGCAGCTCTATCAGATTATTTTGATGACAGTTACAACAGAATAACCATTCTTTGAGAAATATATATATATATATAGAGAGAGAGAGAGAGAGAGAGAAATTCCATTAAATTCCATTCAACAAGATGACAAACTTACAAGAGCTTTCTGTTTAGGTGATGAGCGACAACAAATAACAGAAGCACATTTAGTTGCAAGATCCAAAAATGAATTCTCCAGATTCTTGTTGAGAGCATACGTTAAGGACTTGCCATCGATTATCAAACCAAATGTGGAAGTTTCTTTAGCTGAATCAATTTGAGCTAGTCCTTCTCTTATTTGTTTTTCTACACTTTCTTTTGAAGCCTAAAAGAATCATATTTTTCACAAATTTAATATCAGAACAAATTGTTATGGAATTGAGACTGTAAATTCTGTACCTTTTTGTAGGTTTCATTGTCCCCTTGTTTTTCCAAGACATTTATATCTGGAAAATCTAATGTGATCACTATCTGCACCATTTCTTGTCTTAGTAAGCCACAAGCATACCTGTCAAAAATATCACAGTAACTATATGCAACTTCAAGGTCAAAAAGAAAGAGAATAATTTTTTTTAAAATTTTTAAATATCACTTCTCACCATACCCAATATTAATTGCAGTTTCCATCTTATCACCAGTTAACACCCATATCTTAATCTGAGCTTTTGCAAGCTTGTGAATGCATTCGGGAACCTTCACAGATGAGAACATTAATTAGATCAGAAAGTCATTATCCAAGAATGCCAACAGATTTTCCTAACCTTTCAAAATGGGCTCCATTTTTATTATCATTAGAAAGGTGTAATGCGCAACGTGTGTGAACTTTACTTCATCTTGTCATTTTTTTCCCCCATTAGAGAACAGTAATTTAGATCAAAAAGACATTATGCAAGAATGCCAACAGATCTTCCTAACCTTTCAAATGGGCTCCATTTTTATGGTCATTAGAAATGTGTAATGCACAACACATGTGAACTATACTTCATATTGTCATTTTTTTTTTTTCCATTTATGAAAATAATAATTAACCATTTATTTTCCTCTCCCTTAATACCCATCCACACTCTGTCCTCTAACCACTTCTCTCTCAATCTTTGGTTACCCCACTCTCTCAAATATGACTAAAAGTGGATGTTTAAATCATATTTTTTCCAAAGAGTTTGGAATTTCCATTAACATCCCAATTCACTAGTGAATGGAAAGATGTAGACCAGTTATAGAAGATGATCAGTTTATTAGGAAAATAGAAAAGGTGAAAACATGAAAAAATGGGGTGTTGGCTTATGTAATAGGACAGATAATAAACATACACTTCCATTTAATAAGACAAAGAGCAGAACTAAAAACTGTTTACTTTTTTAAAGTTAAAAACTAAGCAAGAATTATATAGAAGCAACCCTAATACAAACCCCTTTTTGTAGTTTGTCCTCAACGGCTGTAGCACCAAGGAGAATTAAATCTCTTTCAATCTTGTCAGCAGCTGCATCAATCAGTGCATCTCGGTCTTCACTGACAGAAGTTTTGGCCTTCAAGAACTCCTTTTCCCATACTCTGTACTCTTCTTCACCTATTTCATGGTATGCAACTACCAATGTTCGTAAACCTGCCTCAGCATATTTCTTGATATGTTCTTTGGTTTCAGCCTCAAACACCCATCCTTTTTCTGAGAGCCTTTCAAACATTACACTGAATGTGTGTAGATATATAATAAATTAGAAATCAATTACTTAATACAGCAAATCCTTACACAATACAATAGACAAGGTATCCATTTGGGATCAAACCTGTCTGCACCCTTGCAAAGAAGTAACAATTGATTCTCTGGATTCCTTACAATAACTGACATTCTTTTACGAGCACTACTGAACTCCAAGACTTGAAGAAGCTTGTATGACCTGGAAAACAGAAACCAGTCACATGATATGCAACTAAATTTTTTTTAGCATACTAAAATAAATCAGAAAAAAAATTGTTAAATAGATAGATCAATGAACAAATAAAAGGGAATACAAGAAGATGCCATGCTTTAAAGTGTTGCAGCTCATATATCCTCAATTGTAACTATCAGAATAGCCCAAAAACAATAAGCATGTTTCATATGTATTAACAAGAATCTTTTACATACAATAAAAAAGCCAAGACTTCACTACTTTGATAATTGATGACAAATGTACCACCAGTTTATAGTCTTCCCTACTGTTCTCAACATTTATTTGGTAAGAGGATAAATGTACCATTTCACTTTATCAAATTTCAAATGCCTCCTTTTGTTCACTTAGCATTTATTTGGTAAAAGGATAAAAAATGCAACCCCATCTTATATAATTTGTGTTGCTCTGATGCTCTCATATCAAAATTCTACGCTTTTCCCTATTTTCACACCACAAGCTTTATAGTTCACAGGTGTACAAACTTAGCATCTATTAGTCAATCTTCCATTTTGAAGGCCTCTATCAAATATTTAGAACTTACACAAACACCTGCATATTGACAGTTCCTATAGCAACATGGAAAGTTCAGAAAAGGAATGGTTAATTATCCGTGTAATGATTACAGCAATTAGGTATTTCATTGTTATTCTTTCAACTTGTTTTTGACTATTATTAACAGTTTTCTTTTTCTTTTTTATTGGCTTGGGAAGGCTCCCAAAATAAAAAGATCTTTCATTGTATCTTACACACACTAATAAGTTGAGTGAGAACAAGTGTTAATGCTTAGAAAGCAAAATGATGTACATGCCAACATGCAGTCGAGAGCACTTCTTTCTTTTTTTTTGGGTGTGTGTAGAGGGGTTTTGTATGTGTGAGTGGGGAGGTGGGGCTAAATTAGGGTTAGAAACAAACATAAAAAGGAAAAGTTAAAAAAAAAAAAATGGAACTGGCAGAACCCAAGCCATGCAACCTCAGCAAGATCTGGAGCCAACAAGGGTCAGGGGGACTCCATTAGCAAAAACAAATTATGTATACATGCACACATATATACGACATTATGGCTCACAGCTGGCACCTGGAGTTAGCTGCTTGCTATAGTCGGTAATCTTTTGCAAACTGAACAAATTATCCCAGGGTACTTTCTCCAGTATGATGTAAACATGGAAACAGTAAAGAAAAACTCACCTATTAACCACTTTAGCACTCTTGTAATCCAATTCATGCAATTTGATGGTCGTTTGGGTTCTTTCATAGAATTCAAAGCCAAGCTCCCTTGCAGCAATGACAAAGGCAGCTTCATCCGGTGACTCAGCTTCATAAGAAATTTCACCTGTTTCATTATTCACCTCTGGAATGGCTGTATGGCAGATTGCTAACACTCGAAAGAACTTCTGTATGACATCTGCATGAGGTTCATTAATCCAATTCCCATTCATGAGGCGTTCATCTCTGAAATTGAAACCTTTGATTCCTAAGTCCACACCATCACCAGTACTTCCAGGCAAATCAGATGAAGTATCCCCAACACCAGATTGCCCAACACCTTTTCTCCTTACTAGTGCCCTCTCCACTTCTGTCATACCACGGCCATAAGCATTGCCTGCTATTGAACATTTGACAAACTCCATGGAGTTGCATGTCAAAGTACCTGTTTTGTCAGACAGTATAGTATCAACTTGGCCAAGTTCCTCATTCAGATTAGATGTGCGTGCATGTGCAGGTGTATCTGTTTCCTCGTGATACATATCCAGATCTTGATTGATAAATATACTCTGTAAAACCTTGACGATCTCAATGGATACATATAAAGATATTGGTATTAAATATCCATACAACAAAAGACCTGTCAAGAAATGAAGAACTGCAGCCAGTGTAGCTCTTTTGGGGTCATAAAACACAGTTGCATTGTCTGGCCGAAGATACCACCTTCTATAGTTCCCATGATGAATGTCTTTCTTAGTTTCAATTCCAAAAAAAACAGATCCAATAAAAGATGTCAAAACAAGAACACTAAAAAGGATGTATACTATCTTATCCATTTTCCTCTCAATCTTACTCCTCTTAGAAGGAGGATCTGTTGCATTTTTCATCACTTTTGTGTCATGCCCAGTAAACACAACGACACCATAAATATAATCAGTATTTCGAAGTTTAGAATCTCTTAAAAGGATCTGTTGTATGGAAAGCGGAAACTCTTGATCATCATAGAACAAAGTTCCAATAAAGGAAAAAAGTTCTTCATTTGGGTCCTCACACTTAATCACTGCCTTAAACTTCTGAAAAGAACTTTCATCACGCAGAGGCGCTGTCACATCCAAAGAATGCTTAACCTTCAGATTAGTCTCTCCATCTAGGTTCGTGGTTTCAACATGACAAATCCCATCCTCATGACTAGATGAAAGCAGAAACAGGTCAGCAGGGAAATATTCATCCTTGCAAACCTTAACAAGGTCACCAACACGTAGTTTCTTCCATTTGGTTTCATAGAAAGTACCACTCTTATTATCATACACTTTGACCTTTCTGTTGTTGGCCTCTATATCCTGAAACCATTTCAAAGTGTCACTATAATTTACAAATACAAGCAATAATTCTTGTCAGGGAAAAAATTGTAAAACAAAGAAACAACCTAAACTTGCAAAAGATAACAGTAGGCTAAAGTAAGGACTATCCTTCCGACTGTTATAAAACTGTGGGGAAGTTGGGGGAGAGGGAAAAAAAAATTAATTACCCTCTTTTAGTGGTTCATTGGAACCAATTTATGGTAAGAAGTAGGACATGGACACAAGCACAGGCATAGATACGGGAACAAACACAGGACATGCTGATTTTTAAAAAATTAGAATAAAGACAATGGAGATACAACCACAAAAAATATATATATACATTTTTTTATTTGCTATGCATATTATCAATATAAATTTAGGGCACAGAGATATGAGAGACATCGATATATATATGTGGGTTTATTTTGTTTTTTCCACTCTCTCCATCTTTGTTTTCATATATTTTACTTTGATCCCAAATCAACTTTCCAAAATTAGATTTTAAAAAAAAAATCACAAAGATGTCCAGAGGCATGTCCAGACAAAGGACACCATGTCCATGAAGTGTCTCCAATGTGTCTTTCAAAAAAATAATAATTAAAAAAATTGACACCCCACGCAGCGTATCCGACACATGACACGCTGTCCACGTCCTGTCTGTGTTCGACACGATTTGGACATAGACACAGCACCCATTTTATTGTGTTAATGCAGGAACATAACAACATAAGGGCCCATAATTTTTGGAATTGACTTTTTTTTTTTTCTTTGGTGAAAACATAGGCCTTGAATTACTAGGACATGAGTGTTATTTGGGATATCCAAGGAATCAATGAAACTAGGCAATTGGGCTTCTATGGTAGACTATTCCCTGTATTAGGCAATTATACTTCGCCATCACAAAATGGAACATATTCAAAATCTATACTTATAAACTCCTTTTAACACATACATAGTAAATGCCAAATCAAGCACATTCAGAAACCAAGAAAAAGGGGGGATATTTAAATAAAAAAAATCAAAACAGAGGTTCAATATTAAATTTCATAATTGCGACTTGCGAGCCAAAGAGTGTGGATTGGTAAAGAACATATCCCGGCAGTGACATGAGGTAAATTAAGACAATGCATATAATGTCTACTCGAGGTGAATTTAGTTGATAAACATAAGATGCTAATTAAAGAAGTGACATGAATTTTGTTCTAGAAATAAGATGCCAAATAGGAAGTTAAAGGACATATCCAGTACAGCCGTGCAAAATGGCAATGCACTGCATGCCATGCCTCAAACAGAAGTACACAGTTGCCAAATTGCCAGGAAGTGGATAAATATGCTCAATATTTGAGTCCCAGTTGAAATCCAGATGGTGAAAGTTAGGATGGCCATATGAAAAGCCATGCCACCATACCCATATTGGAACCTCCATTGTTTCATTTTGCTACACCAGCACCCACTACAAGCTGAACACAGCAGCATCTGATTAGACAATGCACTCATCCAATCTAACAAAAGTATGAAAAACAAGTTCCAGCAAACACCAATCTGAAATTAAGTTGGGTTTACAAATATGCCACAAAATATTCCTGAATCAGAGATGACACAAAAGGTTTCAATGAATTACCATGTTATCAATCAGCAGCAACTAATATCTTTTAAGAAAAAACTTAAAACTATTCACTTGGAATGTGTTAACCATTAATGCTCCTTCTACATGTACTTCACTTAGATACAGTTATTTAAATGTTATAATTATTAAATAGCTGGCATCTTGTTGAACAAGAACTAGCAAATAATGAGTAAAATAAAGATCCAGCAAGCATAACATAGTCAACTTCATAATGGAAATTCCACAACGACAATTCAAGAAAAGGCAGTAATGCAAAACATGTAATACAACCGAAAAAACCAAAAGCATCAATCTTGAAATTTTAAATACTACCTGCTTTTGACGCGTCCAATCTTCCACGGCTTCCTTAATCATGGTAGCTCCAATCACCACCACCAGAGGCGCAAGAACACTAAAAGGCGAATAGGGAGCCAAAGGACTAAACGAAACACATGCTACCATAAGAAAGTATATATTTGCAACCCTCCTAAACTGCTCAAACAATGCCTTGGGGATAAAATTCACGGCTGAATACTTGGTTGTGGAAACATAATTACTACTGTAATTAAGCTGAGCTGTTTCCGGATCATCAGGATCATTACAATACACAACCCATGAGTAACCTTTTTTCCCAACTTGGCTATGTTCTTTTCTAAATGAAGGCCGTAAACACGAGAACGAATATAGTTTGCTAAAATGTATGCCTCTCCTTCGACCACCCGCCATATTCCGCTATTCAATTTACAAATAGATTAAACTCCCCCAAATTGCCATTGTCATTTTCCTTTCCACTTTCCCGGAAAATCAGAGAATACAACTTAATACCCAAAAAAATTCTCACTAAATTATACTATACCCGTGAATTTTGCTACTAAACAAACAAGCAGATTCCTGACCTCTTCAATTACTATTAAACAGCACAACAAGAATATTTAATGAGAAATACACACAACATGACTTGCTAAACACGTGACATTGGACTGCTTTATCCAATATAGAAAGTATTAATAGGGCAAAGCATTGCAATTTGCATCAATGAAGCACCATTAATGGACCTGATTTGAACTCAAATCAAGAGGAAACTGAGATTCCCAACTACTCCAACTAAATTGAGCTGTCAAAGTAAGTTCAAACCCTAGAAATTACAATCTTTTCCCCATATGATTCTTTACTTTCACCTGTGGCCCAAGCGATCTCTTTCTTCCACCATTTGATCACCACACACAATGATCTTTAGACAGAGAGAGAAATGGAGGTGGAAACAGAGGAGAGAGAAAGGGTGAGAGTGTGTTGTTAGAGAGAGAAAAAGAGGAGAGAGAGGGGGGGGTCTTTGTAGTAGTGAACAAACCAGTTGTTAGCTTTGTTTTATCTTTGCCGTTTTGATGAAGCAAAGGGAGCGAAGTAGGGGATTATAGCCCGTTTCGCGGGGGTCCTTTTAATTTCTCGAATCATGATGAGTCCCATTTTTAGTTAGAAGAAGTTTATGTACCGTTAAACCACCCTCGTCATCCGACGTGGCTATACGTGACCCCTACACGTGGCAGATGATATCAGAAGGCGACGAAAAGGGTAAAAATCATGGTAGTGCGCCAACGTACCAGATCAGCAATCGGAGTACGACTGCGACCATTTGTTATGGGTGGGAGAGTCGTCGTCAGTCGTGGATGGGATTGTAGTGGGAAAGGACTCTTTTACTACAACGTAAAATTTTTATTTTTTTAAAGTAAATTTTCATTAACCCCCACTTATTCTAATTCAATTTTAAAAGTATTATTTGTTAACATGTATGTATTGATATTAAAAGTATAAGTATAAAATTTTAAAAATAATTTTAATGAAATAATTAAATTGATCATAAATTTAAAGATAATATTATCCAAATTAAAATAATAGAACTCAAACTAAAATTTGAACGGAAAATATCAAGTCAGTTATATTTTTTTAAAATAATTAAAAATTAAGAACAAAATTTATAAATATTAATATTTAAAATCTTAAAATTTTTAATAATTCCGTAATTATTTTCTCAAATTACCACTAAATTATAATTTCATCAAATTTGGATCAAATGAAAAATGTAATTTAAAGTTAAAAAATAATTTGTGTTGCAAGAACGCATGGAATCCATATCCCTAAATAAATTTTTTTTTGTGTAGCAAGACCACATGGAATCCATATCCCTAAATACGGATGCTTTTGAAATAATTTTGCATTTAAGAAATGAGTTCTAAAAAAATTAATTTTGTCCTCCCACTTGATGATTCGGTAAATAGAGCTATTAATTATATTGATTAAAACATGCTAAGTTAACCACGCACATTGATTAAGGATTAAATAATGTCACAAAGAATCAATTTTTTAAAGAATTAGGGTCATTACTGCGCCTTGTGAGGTGCATTATGGGTTTATTTTTATGATCTGAACCGTTCATTTTGTAGGATTTGTTGAGTACTTCATGCCTACCAAAAATCATATTAATCGGATATCAATAACTATATAATCGAATTGCATATTTTTATACTACTTTTCAAAAGAAAAATTTCTTGCTTATTTTTTTGATTATCAATCATATAGTTATTGATATCCGATTAATATGATTTTTGGTAGGCATGAAGTACTCAACAAACCCTATAACATGAACGGTTCCATTTTTTAATACTCTCTCCATTCCACAATGTTGGTCACTTCTGAAAATTCAAATTTTTTAATGGAATATATAATTATGGTTTTAAAGTCAAATCAAAAGATATTGATTTACCATATTGCCCCTTTACTTCTATTCTTAAATATATTTAAAATCATTTTTAAAGGATAGTTTTAAAATAATATAAAATTTTATGTTTTTACTTTTCAAAATGGACAATTATTAAATCAATTTTTTAATACTCTCTCCCCGTTCCACAATGTTGGTCACTTCTGAAAATTCAAATTTTTTAATGGAATATATAATTATTATTTTAAAGTCAAATCACAATATATTGATTTATTATATTGCCCCTTTATTTCCACTGTTAAATATATTTATAATAATTTTTAAAGGATAGTTTTGAAATAATATAAAATTTTATGTTTTTTACTTTTCAAAATGGATGACTATTTTGGGACATCAAAAAATGATAAAATCGGCCAATAATATGGGATGGAAAGAGTATTTATATTTTTTACACATACTAAAATTAACAATGACAATAATTAGCATTGCTCATAACAAAATAGGTATATTTAGGATTTGGATGTAGTTTAATAGAATATTTACAATTATTTATTTTGAGAATATATGTAAGATTACTTCATACAATTTATACTTATATTTTATAAAATAAACATTTTTTTAATGTAAAACAAGGTTAATTATTAAAAAGTTAAAGAAAAAAACAAAAAAAACAGTTGTTATTTAAGCTTGAAGCATCACCAACCAAGCAGAGATATACATGAACAGGTGAACAAACACCGGACTTAGGAACGTTAGTCGCATGTATGAAGTAGAGGTAGACAGAGATGAGTGGTGAGGCCATGATTTTAATGCGTACTTGACGGTGACACCTGCTTGTGGGTCCATTGATGCGATTATTGTAGAGATCGCCACCGTAGAAAACGAGAGCGAAGACGAAGACGAAGACAAACACGAAGACTGACGGAAGCTACGCCGGTCCAACTGGCCATAGACTCATACGTTAACTACAATATAAACTCCTACCTTAAATAGTTTGTTCTCTTTTACAGAATTAAAACTTTCAAAAATGTTGGATATCTATAAAAAAAAAATTACACAATATTTATATAAATGTAGATCTTATGTGATGGAGGATGGATCTATGGGTGCTGAGGGCCATCGCACCCCAGAAAATTTGAAATATACTATATATTATATTAGATAATTTTAAATTATAAAAATTTAAATTTTTAATCATATTTTTGCATCTCCATATTAATAATAATGCGTCTATGTAGGCATTATACCCATTTAGTATTAGGCAAATTGTAAATAGGTAAAACAATCACAAAATAATTACATTACAGATGAGGATCTGTTCTGATATAACTCTAACACGTAATAATAACTTGCACTATGCATACAAGATACTTGCACCACTCTAAAAATATAATTATTTCTCCACTACTCTATTGAAATATAATTTTGAGTTTAATTTTTTAACTTGCTTCTTTGTAATTTTTTTTTTATTTTTATATTTTAATTATTTTTTATTTTTAAACATACTTAATCTAATAATATTAAAAAATAAAATATACGACCCAACACTCTATGATTGAGTAATTAACATCTATACTATATATTAAGTAAAATGGGGTTTTTAACCCCAAGTCCTGTGGGAGTTTTAATATTCTAATCTGAATTTTCTAAATTTTTTATTAAAAAAAAAAAAACTCAGCATTTATTGATTTGGTCAAAATCCCCTGATCAGCATTTATTAATTTTTTTCAATCCACATGTCTTTCCACATACCTGCATTTATTGATTTGGTCAAAATTCACTGATCAGCATTTAAAATCCCCCCATACAAATAATTATAGATACCTTTTCAACTTCTCCCATATACTATGGTTAGTAATAAGATTGTTAAATTATTTTTATAAAAAATCTTAAAAAACATAATTTATATATTAAAACAAATCTAAAACAAATATAAATATCTATAATTATCAAAAGCTAGTTTTTAACCCCCAAGGCATGTGGGAGGTTCAATATCTCAATCTGAATTTTCTAAATTTTTATTTTTTAAAAAAAAAACTCAGCATTTATTGATTTAATCAAAATCCTCTGATCAACATTTATTAACTTTTTTCAATTCACATGTCTTTACGCATGCCTGCATTTATTGATTTGGTCAAAATTTCCTGATCAGCATTTAAAATTCCCTCATACAAATAATTATAGATACAATATGTGTATAGTTAATGCAGTACCCTTTTCAACTTCTCTCATACACTATGATTAGTGATAAGATTGTTAAATTATTTTTATAAAAAAAATTTAAAAAACATAATTTATATATTAAAAAAATCTAAAATAAATATAAATATTTATAATTATCTCGTACAAAGCACAAGTAATAAGCTAATTTAGTACTGATGGGAATCAACATGATTCTAACACAAAGCTCATCCGATGTTACTTTCCATGGCTCCTTCCTTTGTACACATCCCATTGTATGGGAACTTTCTTTTGTTTTCAAGAATTCACATGGACCTTATGTATGTATTCTATCAATAATATTTCATGATTTGTTGATTATTATTATTATATTTCACATCATGCATTTCATAATTATTTATTATTAGGTAAATAGCTCTAGGAATTATTATTAGTATTTGTTGAGTTTTTGACTTTCGGAAGTTATTATTATAATTTTGAGTGTGTTAAGGATCAATCAGTCTTTACAAAATATTAATTGCCAACCAATTATCAGACGATTGTGTTTTAGTTTTTTCAACCTCAATTTAGAAGAATTAAGCAAACAACTATTAATATGAAGAGCAATTGTAATATTTCATTAAGTAAAATGGAAGACTTACAAAGATCCAAATCAGCCTCTTAGACTCTTAATATAATTAAAAAAAATCAACGTTTCTTTCTAATTTATTTTAGCAAAACTAACTTTTTAACAATTTGAGCCAAAGATATCTTTATTTTTTTTAATTTCTTTAATTGACAATTGAAATTTAAAAAAAAAAAATCTAACAAAATCCACCATGTTTGGTAAGTACTAAAAAAGTTATGTTTTGTTTTTTTGTTAAAAAAAAAAAAATTTATATTAAAAAATATTATTGTTCAAGTCCTTATAGTTTAAAAGGATAGTTTATGGGAATCAACATGATTCTAACACAAAGCTCATCCGATATTACTTTCCATGGCTCCTTCCTTTGTACACATCCCTTTTTTTTTTTTTTTACTTCACCCATACATTCTATCTGAGAGATCGTCCAAGTCTGCTGCTGAGAATTGGTCGTAAAAGTCATCCCCATCTCCCATGGGTGGTTCATCATGCCATTCTGGGTCATTTTCTCCCATTACTGGAGACTTATGAGGAACGTTATGCTGATAATTGGGATACTGACTTTCATCGACAAATGTCTCTTTGCTGAAGGGATATCCTGGGATAGCTAAATTACAAAATATCTTCTGATTTCTATCTTCACAGACTAATCGTCCATAATTTCCATTATATGTTAATAGAGGATTGTTGGCAAATTTCCTCCATTTATTGAGCTGTTCTCTGAGTGGAAATCTTCTGTGTGGCCAGGGTCTTCGATTGAGAAGTCTAGGGAATCCTAGGAAAGTCGAGATTTCTCTGAGGTACATTTTATGTTTAGCTGGATTGCACCATATTCCTTTCCACTCTGGTAGTCTGCTATTTATTAATGCTTCTATGTACGGATGATGCTCCTCCATTACACAAAGTACTGCATGAGCAAGTTTATTTCCGAAGCTATTTGTTTTGATCTGGATCTGAAAAAATTATTCTGGAGACAAAGCCGTAATCTAACAATTGTGAGGCTGTTAGATAACACGTTTTGCCCGTAATCTCTATCTCCAATGGCTTGAATGTTGCTAGATTTATCTGGCAAAGGTAGATGCTAAAATCTAAATTACACTGGCACCGACCAAAATGTTCTGACCTCTTATTATATTTTTCTTCTTCTAGGCAGGGTTGCTCCTCATCTTCATAGAGATAGGTCCATTGATAGGCTAAGCCAGGGCATTCAACTCCTGCTATGGAGAGGTCTTGAAGAAACTGCTGAATAATGACTAGCTCGCTATTTCTGCTATCTTCGGCTAAGGTATATATATAGGGTTTTAGGTCTTCTATTACTTGGCTTTTCTCACAAAAAGATCGAATGATAGAGTGTCTGAAGAAATACATTCTAGCACTCAATTGGTCAAATTCCTCACTGGTGAGTTGTCTGATTTCAGGGTTAGGAAAGTGAGTAGTTGTTTTTCCTGGAGCTAATTTTTTAAGCTGGTTGGTTAGGGTTCGAATGGTTGCTCTCAATTGTTTTTCTTCGTCTCGGAGTTGGTCTAGCTCTTTACTGACCCTTTTGCCTTTATCCATAATTTTCTTGAAATTTCTGGAAAGGCCTTCACAATGTCTGCACATCTGGAGAGGATTTTGAGAATCTATCTGAGGGTTAGAACTACTGCTTCCAATTATCTGGCTAACTGGAACTCCACTAGTAGCAAGAATGGTTGACCTCATCTTGCTCAATGTGTCCAGGTAATCTTTAGCTATCTAACTGATAAAATAACTAGTTCCTATTTGTCTTCGGGCATTACTGGCTGACTCAAAATCATAAAATCTTTTATAATGAGGTATGGGAAAATTTTTAACTAAGGGTTCTACTTCTATCCAGTCATGGTAAATACCGGGCTTGGTTCCTTTAGCTACTACATAGAAAGAAAAACTTTTAGATAAAGGTTTATTTTGGATTTTTGAAAAATATATACTAAGAGAGTTTATGGCTGAAAGACGTTTAGCTGGGTGGCTATGACTGTTCCAAAGGTTATCTAAAAGACACTGTTGAACTAGGTCTAGCTCAATTTCTGTTAATGGTCTGAACTTATTTCTACCTTCATGAATAGGAAGAGCAAATCCCCAAAATTCATGGTTTTGTTGTTCTCCATTATCTACACAAAAATTAAAATGATTATTTTTTTTTTCTAAATAAATTTTCCTATTTAACCAATCTGTTAACTTATTATCACTCCCTTTAATATGTTCAAACTCTACTTTAAATTTTCCAGAACTGTATCTACAAATGCGCTCTTTATTTTTACTATCATACTTACTAGGTTTAGCTAATAATATTGTTCCCTATCCTAATTGACTTGCGTCTATTTCTATGACTATATATTCTGATTCTAAGGGAAGTTGTAGGTCTAGTAAATTTTTACAAATATCTTTAATTTTTCTAACTAGAGCTATATCTTGCTGATTGAAATATTTATGTCCTGTGGGTGTGGTCTTACTATAAAGGGGTCCTATTATTTTACTAAGGTTAGGAATGTACATTCGTACATAATTTAAAATTCCTAAAGATGATTGAAGTTGTTTTGTATCTTCTAATTTATTTAGATAATCTAAAATTTTCTTAACTATGTGAGGTTGTAACCTAATCTTTCCATCTCCTAACTCCATTCCTAAAGATTCTATACAAGGTTATTCAATACCATCTTTTTCTTGCTAATTATTATTCCATTATTTATGAATTCTTCTAATGCTATATATAAATGATCTATGTGACTATTTTTATCTGGACTGAATACTAATATGTCATATATGTATACTAGTATAAAACTATATTTATTAAATATACTATCCATCTTACGCTGAAATATGAAAGGTGCAATTTTTAGTCCAAAAGGCATAACTAACCACTCATAATGTCCTTGTGAGTAACAAAAGGTCGTCCATGGTATGCTTTCCTTTTCTATTTTTATCTACCAAAATCCTGACTTGCAATCAAATTTACTAAATATTTTTGCTGTTCATATTCTGTTTATGAGTTGATCTTTATCTGGTATATTGTATTTATCGTCCTCTGTATTATCATTTAATCGCTTGTAATTTATAACCATTCTAGTTTTTTCTCTTTTTATCTCTGCATGATTTCTAACCATAAATGCGGTACTCCTATGCGGGCTATTACTAGGTCTAATTACTCCTAAATCTAATAACTCCTTAATCTGTGTTCTAAATTCTTCTATATTTGCTGGCGTATGATCTATTTGTGCTGATGTAATCCTATAATCTTTATTTTTTATATCCAAACTAGCTAAGACTTTATTTCTTTCGCAATATCTCATGGGTTGTTCTCCTAAAATCTCTATTGTTTCAGCTAATCTTATTATCTCATCTAAATCATTTTCTGTTCTTCTATATACTGGTTTTTTCTTTAATTTTCTTATTTTTGCAAAAATTAATTCTAAGTTAGCTGTTTTTTGAAAATCTTCTAGGTTCCAATAGTCTCCAAATTCTTCTAACTTATGCTTCTCTATATCTAAATTTTCTAAAGAAGTATTTGCTATCTCACTAGATATATACTTTTGGGCTAGCTCTGGAAAAATATTTCTACTAGGAAATAAAAAACTAGCGGGAACGGAATCTACTTCTATGATACCACCACGCTTCGCACGCAACTCTGACGAATGTGCTGTAGTGCTGAGGGCATATGCTGTGGGTATATGTACAGTTTGCTTGAAGAAACTAATGTTGTGTTGGCTGATAAACATGTCGCCCTGTAAACTAAGTATGAAACTAAGTCCTAAGATGAAAGGATGATTTTGTCGAGTATTTCCAATCCAAACTTGAGATAAAGGGAACCATTCTATATGTTGATCTTGAGAACCTAGATGATGAAAACTAATCTGTGCTCCGTTTATGCAATGTATATATGTCTGCTTAGTGCCATCGGCTATACTGACTAAAGCTGGGGTTGTTAAAGCTGTGCTCCATCCTGGGGGAACTATGTGTTGTTCAATATATGATTTATTGGCTCCTGTATCTATCATGGCATCGATACTAAGGGTTTTTTCAACAAATTTAATTACACAAGAAATCTCAACTAAATTTGACTTTGGTATAACAGGATAATTAAATGGTAAATATGTATTATCTGACTTTGCTTGAGAGTATTAACTAAAGGGTTGAGAATCAACTAAGTTTACTAATTCTAAAGAATTCATATGTTCTTTAATTATTTTATCTTTTAAAGGGTATTTATTGTGAAATTGTTCTAGCTGCTGTTTAAGCTGTCCATTTTCTAGTTCTAAGCATTCTTTGTCAAAACTAGTCTTAGTTTCTATCTCTCGTATTTGAAATTTAAGTTCTCTTACTTGTATTTCTAATTCTTTAATTATTAAATGTAATTCTCTACTTTCTATACTATGATCCTTTCTGTTATCCTCTAATATTATCTTATGTGTCATATTTAATTTTTCTACACAGACTATACAATAAGTTATACTACATAATAAACATTGAGCTCTCTTATCTTTAGCTGGAAACCAATTACAATAACTACATCTAGTAGTATCAAATCCTAGTCCTATTTGAAACTTATGCTGACATTCAGTAACTGCATTACATTTCATCATAAAGAAAGTATCATGAGAAGGAGTTGTTCATATTTCTTGATTGAGTTGTCCTAAAAGATTATCTACATCTATATCACTTTCTGAATCACTATCTGAACTTATGGTTTCTATTTGATATTCATAATCACTGACTATGCTATAAACTTCTGAATCATCACTATTTATGCTAACTATATCTTCTTCTAAGTTTTCTATGATATGTAATCTTTCTATCTGTTTATTAGTGTTAGGCCTTTGTCTTTTTGGGCAGTTTTTTGCAAAATGATTGGGTTCTCCACATATAAAACAATTACATTTTTTACTATTAGGTTTTCTAACAGATCTTTGTTTTCTTTTATCTCTTTCTTCTTTGGGTAGTTACTTATAATTTATTCTATTAAAAGTTCTACTCTTTCTAATGAATTTTTGTTTTTTTCATGGTTTTTTATATTTTTTCTTCCAATATTTTTCTTTTCTATATTTTCCATATTTTTTGTATTTTTTTCTATTATATTTATCTTCATATTGCTAAAGAGTATATATTATATTGCTACAAAAATCATAATTTTGTTTTTTTTAAATCTTTCTGTATTTTAACCTCTACACATTTTCCTCTGAGCTTGAAAAAAGTATAAACTAATCTAGGTCCTATTCCTAAAGTTCCTCTTATTTTTACTTCTCATGAGGCTATTTTAGCTGGTAAACTTGCATAATAAATTGACAATTTATTTTCTATCTCTCTTCCTAGCTCTCCGGGTAGTTTTCTAAAATATTTATTTCCTATTTCTTCATCAAAACTTTTTCCAGTTCTAGCTGCTATGGCTAAGTATTCTTTACTAAAGGGTACAATATATTTCCAACTTCCTAACGTTATCTGGTCTAACTCAGTTAATGCTACACTTTGAATGGAATCATTTCTTCTAGAAGTGTTAAATCCTATAAGTATTTCTTTTATAAAACTAGTAAAATTCCATGGGTTATCTCCTAATTCTTTAAGCTGTTTAATTGTTTCTTCATATTTTCTTTTAAAAGTTAGATAAATATTATAAGCTGAATCTCCTAAAAGTGTTTCCATATATTCCCACATATCTGTTGAATCATAGGGGTTACTCATCCATGCCTTTACCGCATCTTTTTCTCATCTATCTATTACTTCTTGTCATAACTGTGGGTCGAATCTGGCTAAATCTAAAAGGGTTCCTTGATTATTAACTGGCTGTAATTGTATACTCATATCTGGTTGTCTACGCTTTCCGTGAAATCTATAGCTCTTATTTGGATCTGCTTTACTTTGTCCTGAACTGGCTAATGGTTTTCTTCCTCCTAGTGCATAATGCATTGGTTCTACGAGATCTTCTACAGTTGGTTGTGGGTTACTAGTTCCTGTGCTTTCTGTGTTTATATAAAAAGTATCTTCTAAGTTAGATTATTTTGGTATTTTAACTATTTTACTAGGATGTATTTTATCTTCTATAATATCATCTACATATTCAGTATGAAATTCTTGATCTAAAAATGACACTGCTTCGTCATGGATATCTCCTCTGGCTAAATATTCGAAGTATCTAGCATCTAATATTTTGTTCATGTCTTCTAAAGTGAAATTTTCTAAATCTATCTCATTAATATTATATATCTTATTTTTTGATACTGTTTTTTCTTCTGTCATTACATAAAGCTGATTTGTGTCACTATGATTATCTTGATTTTCTTCCCTATCTATACTGCTAAATTCATCATCTTCAGATTTTTCTGGTGCTACATAGGTATACTGGGTGAATTTTACTGCATAACTTCCATCTGCTCTTTGATATAGTAAGTTATCCTGAGGGGCTAATCTCTTTTGTCCTAGAAAATCTCCTAGTTTCCAATCTAATGCTGCATTATCTTCAGAATTATAATTTTTAGCTGGTAGTGCTTTTATTCCTTTTGCACCTAATAATTTAACTATCTGATCATTTGTAAGTCTATAATGAGTATTACTTTCTGAAACTGCAAAGTATAAAAATCATGTACAAACTAATAAATTCTTTTCTCTTTTTTTCATATTATATCCTCTACTTTTTATTCTTATTTTTATCTTTTTATGAAAGGTCGAGGTTGGTAATAAGAAATCTGGTGTAAAATAAACTATTCCTCCTTTTGAATTCATATCTAATTCATAGCTGCCTAAAATACTTTGTCCTACATAATTAAACCTATCATCATAAAGACATACAAAAACTTTAGTTCCTAAATTCTCTCTAGTTAAAGCTTTAATTCCTACCACAACTAATCTTAAGTGGGTCATTTTAAGGTGTTCATTTATTTCATATTTATAGCTTTCTCTGTCTATTAAGTTTAGCTCTATTTTTTCATCCTCATGAGTTACACTAATCATTTGTTCACTATAGTGTTTAAATAGATATTATTTTTTATGAATCTTTCCTAACTTATATACATATTTAGCTGGAATTAATTCTAACTTTTCTTTTTTAAATTTATCTATCTGTTGTTCTACATCTATAAATTCTTCCATTTTAATATCTTCATCTTCATTACGCTTTTTACTGCTACTTCCTTTTATCAACTGTTTAAACATTTTTAATTTTCTGTAAATTCTACAAATAGGTTTCTTTGGTAATTTAAGCTTTTCAAAATATCTGGCTATAGCTTCTTCGTTTATTTGAGATTGAGGTTTATTTACTGATCCTTCTTTTCCTTTTCCCTTTTGAAGTATTATTCTTTCTAAAGAGGCTAAACGATTTTGTAAGCTGTGTAGCTGTTCTGATAGATATTCAAATTTTCACATAATCTAATTAAGAATAAAATTTCTATATTATTTTGTCTCACTGATATTTTATTTGACTGATTTATTCCTTGATAGCTACTGATTCCTTCTGGGTTATTATGAAAATCTTCTGCCTGTTTTAAAATAGTCTGGTAATCTCTATTAGCCTTTTTACCATTACTCATAAACGAAGATCTTACAAGTTGTTCTAAAATTTCTAGTTTCTGTTTTAAATTATCTTGAATTTGGTTAATCTGTTCTATTTGTTTAGCTATTTGATTTATCTTATTATGAATTTTTTCAATTAGTTGCTTAAACTCTAACTGTATTTGTTTTGAGCTGCTAGTATTTATGATTGAGATTAAAGTTTCTATTTCTAACTTAGTGGGAAATTTTTTTAAATTTAAATCTGTTCTTTTTTGTAAAATTGAACTACACTGGTCTTGGATATAATCTAATTTTTTTATCTTGATCTTTAATTATACTATGATTATTACGAAGATGATCTATAAATGAAATAAAAAGATTACTAATTTTATCTATGTCCTTTTAATGTTTTCTGCAAAATTAATCTGATAATTTATGATACTATTTAGCTGAGGATTATGTTCACTATGAAGCTGATGTGCAAAAGTATCTTCAAAATTACAACGAAATTTATTTTTATCTATGTTAAGACGATGATTATAATTGTTGAGTTCTAAATCTAAATATTCTACTTTTTTTATACACAAAATTAACTCCTACTTTAAAATTATTACAAACTAGTATAATATGAAATTTATAACTAAAATGTCCAAAAATAAAAACTACTCTATTACTATAAGCAAAATGTATAAACAAACTTAAACTGTCCTAAAACCGAACATTGCTCTGATACCAATTTTTGTTGGGGGGTAATGAGTTAGTGGTCTACCACTATTTTGAAATTGGGCTAAGAATTATCTAATTAATTCTACAGTTATGCTAATAGATCTTCAAGTTGTTGTATGGCTAGCTTTAAGGTTTCTTGTCTTACAGTTAGCTGTCTACTTATTTGAGAAATTTTTAAACTGTAGTTTTCTAAGGATCTGCCGGATGCTAATGATAAAAGAAATTGATACCTTAATTTTTGATCTTCTAATTCTTATATAAGTTCAGTACTAATTTTAATTTTAATCCTAAGTTCTTCATCTAAAGGCATACAATTTTGATTTTTTAAATTCTTTTATGAACAATATTTCCTTAATATTTCTACTCAGATTGCTCTTCTTGTATTCTAAAATTCTTTTCTATGGCAAAACTATTTTTAAGCAATGTTTGTTTTCATTACATGTACTCCACTTTGAAGCTAAGCTTCGTTCGACATAGTATATTTTTATTTTTCATTTTTTACCTTTCCCTTTCTGTTTACAATTTTCCCTTCAATGCCTAACCACGGCTCACACGAGCTCTTCAGCTAAGGTCACTCAGTAACAAAATAGAAAACAGCAAATACTACGAAAATTCAAAGCATGTAATATTAATGAGCAAACAAACATTCCATAAACTTAGTTTTTCCAAAAAGAAAATAAATTTTTAGAATAAAAGAGTTACCCTTTTGAAATATTTAAGAAAAAAGAGAAACTACTTACACTTCATATTAATAAGAAATATACTTACAAAGATTATATTATAGACTATGAAATTCTGAAAGACTTAGTATACTTAGAGGTTTTTTGAGAGGGGTTGAAAATTTTACAATGCAGAGTGAAGGGGTATTTTTCATTCTGCCTTTTCTGTTGGCATGTATGCCAATTTATACAACTCAAAAGGAGAATAAAACAAAGTCTAAGACCTAGTCTTGATGACTCATTCAATCTAGATGGTGAATTTTTTCAAAAATCCTAACAAAGCCTAGTAATAGGCTTTTTGACAAAAATTCCAAATATATCAAAAAGTCCACATATGTTGACGTATATAAGACCATTATATGCACATATATAAAGACAATTATATGCATACCTTGGCAACAAATAAAAGGTTAAGATAATGATGTCGGGTACTGCTTTGGGTCCCATCGCATATCATTCAATCCTCATTTTTTGACAAAATTTTGACACTATAATTTATTATAAGACACATGTAAAGATTTTCACAGCTTTTCTTTAATGGAGCAGAGTGAGGGTCATTTGCTCTATTAAAGTAGTGAGTGAAGGAAAATCTTTATCACTGACAGACTCAAATAATTACAGACACAAAATATTTACAGAATCTCTTGTCTTTTCTTGGCGTGCATTTTTCTAATAATTGAAGAGAAGCCTTATCTTCTACGGATTTTGTCTTCTTCTGCTGAGATACCAATTATTGATGGCGACGCTTGGATGCTGATTCTTCACGGCGGATTCTTTGCAAAATTTGAAGAGTCAAAAATCTTGGAACTATTACAAAATATTATATGAGTCTTAATTTTGGAACTATTACAAAAAAAAAAAAAAAAATAGTTTCTTCAGAATTAGATATGAATTCAAAAGGAGGAATAGTTTATTTTACACTAGATTTCTTACTACCAACCTCGACCTTTCATAAAAAGATAAAAATAGGAATAAAAAGTAGAGGATACAATATGAAAAAAGGAGAAAAGAATTTATTAGTTTGTACAGGATTTTTAGGCTTTGCAATTTCAGAAAGTAATACTTATTATAGACTTAAAAATGATCAGATAGTTAAATTATTAGGTGCAAAAGGAATAAAAGCACTACCAGCTAAAAATTATAATTCTAAAGATAATGCAGCATTAGATTGGAAACTAGGAGATTTTCTAGGACAAAAGAGATTAGCCCCTCAGGATAACTTACTATATCAAAGAGCAGATGGAAACTATGTAGTAAAATTCACCCAGTATACCTATGTAGCACCAGAAAAATCTGAAGATGATGAATTTAGTAGTATAGATAGGGAAGAAAATCAAGATAATCGTAGTGACATAAATCAGCTTTATGTAATGACAAAGGAAAAAACAGTATCACAAAATAAGATATATAATATTGATGAGATATATTTAGAAAATTTCACCCTAGAAGACATGAACAAAATATTAGATGCTAGATACTTCAAATATTTAGCCAGAGAAGATACCCATGACGAAGCAGTGTCATTTTTAGACCAAGAATTTCATACTGAATATGTAGATGATATTATAGAAGATAAAATACATCCTAGTAAAATATTTAAAATACCAAAACAATCTAACTTATAAGATACTTTTTATATGAACACAGAAAGCGCAGAAACTAGCAACCCACAACCAACTGTAGAAGATCTTGTAGAACCAATGTATTATGTACTAGGAGGAAGAAAACCATTAGCTAGTTCAGGACAAAGTAAAGCAGATCCAAATAAGAGCTATAGATTTCACGGAAAGCGTAGACAACCAGATATGAGTATACAATTACAGCCAATTAATAATCAAGTATACCCAAGTCAGATAATACATATTTACTATTTAATTATCCTGTTATACCCATGTCAAATTTAGTTGAGATTTCTTGCGTAATTAAATTTGTAGAAAAAACCCTTAGTATCGATACCATGATAGATACAGGAGCTAGTAAATCATATATTGAACAACACATAGTTCCCCCCGGATGGAGCACAGCTTTAACTGTAACAACCCTCATACTGATTACCGAGTAATTACTGAATTAACCACTGATTACCGTTAACTGAGACTGATAATAACTGATAACTGGAATGAATTAAATTACTGAACTGACTGACGGAAATTTGAGGCTGAATCGATTGACCGTATCCGTTCAACTGCATGTTTATCTGTTTGACCGTCCGATTATCTGTTCATGGTTACATGTTTAAACGGCTAATTGAAGGCCTTATCGGCGGACCGACTGAAAAATGTTTTGTGATTTATGATGATCGTTATTTATGTGTTTTTATTGTATAATTTTCTGAAAAATGATTAGGTGTGGATTAAATTATATTAAAAAAAGTTAATTGCAAACTTGGCCATAATTACCAAATTGCCATGTTGAGTGGATCTTTTGTTTAATCACTTATATTGAGCCTTTATGCACTAAATCAAACATTTCTTCTCCCATTCCTTGCACTCAACCGATTCTAGAGAGAGAGAGTGAGGGACTTGAGTGAATTCATCTTGTATGTTTAGAAATTGAGGGAGATTTTGGCTACACTTTGGGAACTTGAAGAATTGAAGTGTGTATTGGCAAATTGAACCTCAAGATTAGTAATTAAGGAACCTAGGTATGAATTTCATCCTCTTGATTGTGCCTTTAAGTGGATTCATGCATGGTTCATGTTTAATTGAAGAGCTAAGACTTGATTGAGTTCAAATATGTTGGATTATAGTATATATCATGCATGGATGTTTGAATTAATGAGTTTTGAGTTGGATTCATGGTAGAATTGTACATGCATGCTCATGTTTAAGCTTAAGTCCATGTTTTCAACTTGTTTTTGGAACAATTGGCTCTCTAGAGCATCAAATTGGAGCTTTGAAATGATTTGAATCCATGCTTGTTTGCATGTTCTTCATGTTCATAAAATGGGTTTGAAACTTGACTTTAATTGACTCCCATTGGGCTTTGAATTCTCAAATTGAGCTTTAAAACTTGTTGTATATTGAGTTTAAATGTGTTTTCCGAATTTGGGCCCAAGAGGTCGAGTATAGAGTGGTAGGAAGCTTGGTTCGAAGTTGGAAGGCAACTGAAATTCCAGATTGGCTTCTTCGCCAGCGAAGGATTCTCGCCGAGCGACCAACGTTTACTCGAGCCACGCCGAGCGAAAGATTGGTGGCTCGGCGTAAAATTCAACATCCAAGATTTTTCTTGTTTCATCGCATCGGCGAAGGATTGTTCGCCGAGCGAAGCCTTTGATTTTGCAACCTCGCCGAAGCGAAGAAGGCTCGCTTCGGCGAGGCCCTGTTCAAGAACTTTTGAAAGTGCCTTCCAATCGTATTTTTGCATCCTCATCTCATCCTAGGCATTCTTAGGCCTAGTTTAATGCATCTTAATGAGGATTTAGACATAGAACCACACCGAGGAATTTAGAGATTTAATTATCATCCTTTCCAATCAGTAAACTTAGTGTGTGTTCTATTGATTGACGCTTAGGGTTGACTCTGGGACGCCATCTAGCTACCGATAGCCCAATCACCGTGAGTAACAGATGTGTAAAGATATGTTCAAAATGGTTATCTTTTGAATCTTATCGAATCATTCTTGAATCGATATTATTCTTGAATGAATTATGTCCTATTTCTAATCGTATTGTGGCATCCTTAGCACCTCATGTTATTGATCGTTACAGAGCTCTCGGTTTCCTTGTGGAACCATACTTGATTGATGGCCATCATTATTGTTGGTTCATGTCTGGTCCTTTTGGACCTCTTGTTTATAGGCTAATGGATGTACCACATATGGTGATTGATTGAAATCTTGATTGATCAAATATCGAAAGATTGAAATATCAGATAATGAATTGATTTCATTATCGTAAGGGACATTCATTCATAACCTCTTTACACGTTATGTTATTCATCGGGCTTTAGCTCACCGTTATATATATATATGTAGGTTCTCACCGCTGCATCAAGCTAGAGCGTGGGATTGGTCCCCGCTTTGTCACCAAATATGTGCCTCACTGTGAGGTTCCGAGACGCCATGCCATGGCTTGGGGTGTTTTTGTGTCCCCACTAGTCTCCTACTGTTTTGTTGTACTTTTTGTATAGACTGTTTTATCAGATCAGTTATTGAGGATTGAGTTCGTCTTGAATATCTGTAATGCTTGTATATCTTGATCTTGTCCGAATGCATAAATGTATGGAAAATGTTTTTGACATACAGATTTTCACAGCTCAATGGACACTAGTTATTTTACTGTATTGGCTTCCGCCAGCCCTCAGATTGATTGTATTCTTTATCGCTCAAGAGGCCTTTGGTAATCTCGATTTCTTGGCGATTCAGGACTAAACCCATAGGGCGGGTTTGGGTCGTGACAGTGGTATCGAGCGATACTTAATCACGAGTTATACCGCATACACGTGTCCAAATGAGCTATAGGATGTCCTAAAAAGAAATTAGGGCATTGCATGAGCATGAAAAGTGTGTGTGACAATGACGTGATCAATACATGCCAATGTGATAAACTGCTTAAGTATGCAAATCGTTATGTTTATGATTACCGTCTCGCCTATGTGAATCAAACAAAACCTATATGCATACTTAATGAAATTAAGTGGAATAATGTGTGAAGTTAATGTTAATACTGACTATGGAAAATCTATGTAAAGAAAATGAACGTGTGAAAGTGAAGGGTTATGTGATCATGCCTGAACTGAAATGAAAATGTACACACGTCTGATATGAAATGAAATGCAAAATCTATAAGAACCTTTCCTATATTGATAATCACCCTGTTTGTGTGTAAACAAGGGAAAGGGTGAGGATTGTGAACGATCAAACTTCTAATCTGAGGATTTAGGGCTAGAATGAATGATTGAGGCCTTAATCGAAAATTTGAGAGAAGAAAGGCCGACATACGTGCCTGAATCAACTAACTATGATCTGATATTACTGATACAGAAACCCAATAAACTGAAACCGCCGGAATTTCTGGGAGGTACCGAACTACTGAAAACTGAGACTTGGGTTTAGAAACTGAGAAAATCTGTGAAGTTCTCTTCGAAGAAATGCTTTCCCCAATACATCTGAAATAGGAAAGTACCGAGTCCGAACAACTTGAGTAAGGTAATACAACTGTGATCGTATATGAGGTAAAATTTACCTAGCTCTAGTTGATAGGCACCCCACCGATAGATACGCTACAAAAGACTAGAAAAGAATCAAGGTGGGTGTGACCTAGATGTGTTTGATCAATCGACGCTTTAAAACCGTCAAAGTGTGTAAATGTCTGGATAGAGTATTAATGTGCGAGACAACATAGCATTATTGAAATATCCAAACCAACATCGTTGATCAATCCAAAGAATGAAACAGAAAGTGAAAATGACCGTAATTGAATGACCTCCGTGAATGGAAAATCCCGGGGACTAGCTTTGACCAATGAAGGTTGAAAAGCAATATGAACAATGATATACCTATCCGCACTATATGTGGGAAATATTATTGGGCGTTGCCACCGCCATCCAAACTTAGTCTAGGCATGGATAGGAGAACACCGCCTAAATCTTACCCACGAACCGAGTTTAGATAGAAAGCACTAACACCTGAAATGACCGACACGTATTACCTTGATTATATGTAATTGCTTGTACGAACGATTGTGTGAGGTTTGTATACTCCGTAATTTGGTATAGACTGTGGACATATTGATGAACTACTTGAGCTATCGAATTATGAACTATATACTATGAGAACTTAGGACTTGTGAACAATGAGAACTTGTTGCGTTAGGTCCTTGTATCGCATTGCAACAACTGATTGTGAATCACAAATGTGGCCTTTTGAATCTGTTGAATACGGAATACCGTATGATTGATCGTGATTTGATAAATTTGTACGACCGTGGTTTGTCTTGATCAAGCTACGTATTGACGGACATTATTGAATGAACGAACCCTTGAACTCGAATTATACATGCGTATGCTAAATTGAACTATGAGAATATCTGGAAATCGAGGAAGTTGTTGATCCATAAAATATGTGGAATGTTAAACCATAGAGTCTCATGCCTTTATAGAATGACCTTGAAAGTCTGATTAGAATCACGTTCGGCCAACGTTGCTTCGAATCAGAAATTCTGGGTAAATTCCATGGGAATGAATAGGATACTCTACCAGTGTCCTTAACTGTTTGTGTGTGAGACTACTGACACTGAGAACCCATATTGACATGTCAAGATGAACTTCTACCTATAAATTGTGAGCGAATGCCTACATGAAAACTGATTTTGGAACTCACGCCTGTATATAAATGTTCCCATGCCTGTAATACCGTTAAGACTGTGAAGAATAGACTGTGGATAATGAATCTCTTGAAATCTACTGTTGATGCGAACTATATGTACAACACTGTAAAATCACATGTTAACGATTACCGATATTATGAAGATTGCTTATGTACATATCTGCTTACCTTTGCTTAAGGATGTTATTGGACTGCATAGACGTATGACTTGTTACCTTAATTATTGTATCCGGGTGAACTAATTTGTATTGTACACTGAACTTGTGAAACTCATTGGGAATTTGTTAGTGAATTCTCAATATGCACATACATGACCGCATTCTTGCCCGTAATGATTGATAAATTGGTTTGATAAGTTACCCGTTGGGACTATGACTCTGGAACTGCATGACGAAATAAAGACCCCAACTGATAAACTCTAGACTGTGAATTGTGACTGTAGAAAATTGACATGACTGGTTGAGTAAACTGCGAGCCTATCGTTAGTGATCAGATGACCGATCTGGAACCCTCATAGGGCAACTCACTATTATGGGTCACCGAGAACCTTGGGTGATGTATTACTGTATACCATATACCTTTATGGAAGATTCATTGGGAAAATGCTATATTGACTGTGATGCTTACCTCTCGATATGAATAATCGCATACCAGACATTTATCTCAGAACTTATTGGGAGGAACACATTGTATATGACCTGTACTGCTTGATATGAACTGTAATGGTACCGGACTCTGATATGAGTTTAACAATCGATTAACTCAGACTAATTGTGAAACTACTGACTATGTACCGCGATGACCGTAGTGTGAACTAATGTGCCTCATCCGAAATGATAGGAATAGAATCATTATCCGATCTCGATCGATAGAACGGTGGGTAAATGAACCCCTTTTGGGTAAACTGATGGAACTTATGTCTGATGCTTGCGCTTCGAACTTTTACTTGATATGATTGGACAGGACTTGCATCTGAAATGACCTAGTCGAACTTTCATCGAATTGATTTGAGAAAACTCTTATTGATAACTATTACCTTATTGCTTGTAACGTAGGGAAAACTGGGTACATGCCATAAGATTACTTACCGGTAATACCGTTTTGACTAAGAACTGGTTTGACTAGGAAATGACTATTTTGGTGATTACTGTACTTCAGAACTGATGGGATCTGTTGACCACAGACTGGTTTTGATCATAAACTCGATCGTCGAAAGTATATGTAATCGTGTTGACATGTGCTAAGACCGAATCTGTGAGGACTGGGCCGATAAATGGTAAATGAATGGTTACTACGTAACTCGCCATCTTGCTATGGGAGTAATGTACAAAATCGCTTTATGTCCCCAATAACTCCGAATGAACTGGATCGATCGTGATGGATTCTTGAGCAGAGAACCAAATTGAATAAAGACCGAATGAATGACTTTGTAGTAAATGACTCGAAACTCAGAATTTAACGGGAAATTACTTATGAAATGGAGACCAAAGGCAAATCTCTAACCCCGATAAGCACTTGATATAAGTGGTGTGAATACTACTATACTATTGTCTTATTCAAGTATCGACATCATTAATGTATCACTATCTTATCTTTATCATACTGCATCGACATTGCTATCAGTATTGTATTGTTACTACTATTGTTACTGTATTGTCACCGTGTCATATCGCTATGTACTACTGCATAATCAGATTCATGTTCGGAGTCACGAAATAAGTTTTGTTTCCGAAATGCTATATACTGTAGACTGAATGGTTGTTCGATTTCTGGTTGTATTTGTGACTCTTGGTATTATGTATTATATGTTAGTTGCAGATCGGCAGCCTTTATGGACCTTATACCTGTCCACACTCTGTTATCCGTACCGGAGGCCTCGTCATAGGGGCTCACCCTGACTGTTTCCGCTCATATCGGATTCGGATTCCTTTACTAATCGGTTTTTCATAACCGCTACATAATCAGATCTGCTCCATAATCAGATTCGCTTCAGATCAGAATCGTTTCAAGATCAGATTCGTTTCATTGTACATGTTCTCAGATTCGCTCTGGTAGTGCTAATGAATGCACCGCATATGCTTAATGCAAGAATATGGAAATGAACATGTAAATCAAATCGCCCTGATCGAAATCATCGTGCAAAAAAAAAAATTTGTTTTGATATGGGCCCCAATCCTTATACGTGATTTCTGATTCTGTTCTGAGCATTGCTAAGATTGAGATTGGGCCATGAACCTGTTTATGAATATGATTATACTTCTGTTATAAAGTGAAAGTTGTCTTATGATAGGCATCATCTCTGTTGTATTATGTTGATTCGAGTTTGGAGGACCAAACTCTTTATAAGGAGGGAAGACTGTAACAACCCTCATACTGATTACCGAGTAATTACTGAATTAACCACTGATTACCGTTAACTGAGACTGATAATAACTGATAACTGGAATGAATTAAATTACTGAACTGACTGACGGAAATTTGAGGCTGAATCGATTGACCGTATCCGTTCAACTGCATGTTTATCTGTTTGACCGTCCGATTATCTGTTCATGGTTACATGTTTAAACGGCTAATTGAAGGCCTTATCGGCGGCCGAACTGAAAATTGTTTAGTGATTTATGATCATCGTAATTTATGTGATTTAATGGTATAATTATCTGAAAATTGATTAGGAATGATTAAATTATATTAAAACGAGTTAATTGCAAACTTGGCCATAATTACCAAATTGCCATGTTGAGTGGATCTTTTGTTTAATCACTTATATTGAGCCTTTATGTACTAAATCAAACATTTCTTCTCCCATTCCTTGCACTCAACCGATTCTAGAGAGAGAGAGTGAGGGACTTGAGTGAATTCATCTTGTATGTTTAGAAATTGAGGGAGATTTTGGCTACACTTTGGGAACTTGAAGAATTGAAGTGTGTATTGGCAAATTGAACCTCAAGATTAGTAATTATGAACCTAGGTATGAATTTCATCCTCTTGATTGTGCCTTTAAGTGGATTCATGCATGGTTCATGTTTAATTGAAGAGCTAAGACTTGATTGAGTTCAAATATGTTGGATTATAGTATATATCATGCATGCATGTTTGAATTAATGAGTTTTGAGTTGGATTCATGGTAGAATTGTACATGCATGCTCATGTTTAAGCTTAAGTCCATGTTTTCAACTTGTTTTTGGAACAATTGGCTCTCTAGAGCATCAAATTGGAGCTTTGAAATGATTTGAATCCATGCTTGTTTGCATGTTCTTCATGTTCATAAAATGGGTTTGAAACTTGACTTTAATTGACTCCCCATTGGGCTTTGAATTCTCAAATTGAGCTTTAAAACTTGTTGTATATTGAGTTTAAATGTGTTTTCGAATTTGGGCCCAAGAGGTCGAGTATAGAGTGGTAGGAAGCTTGGTTCGAGCTTGGAAGGCAACTGAAATTCCAGTTGGCTTCTTCGCCGAGCGAAGGATTCTCGCCGGCGACCAACGTTTACTCCGAGCCACGCCGAGCGAAAGATTGGTGGCTCGGCGTAAAATTCAACATCCAAGATTTTTATCGTTTCATCGACCGCCGGCGAAGGATTGTTCGCCGAGCGAAGCCTTTGATTTTGCAACCTCGCCGAAGCGAAGAAGGCTCGCTCGCCGAAGCGAGGCCCTGCCAAAGAACTTTTGAAAGTGCCTTCCAATCGTATTTTTGCATCCTCATCTCATCCTAGGCATTCTTAGGCCTAGTTTAATGCATCTTAATGAGGATTTAGACATAGAACCACACCGAGGAATTTAGAGATTTAATTATCATCCTTTCCAACTGTAAACTTAGTGTGTGTTCTATTGATTGACTGCTTAGGGTTGACTCTCTGGGACGCTCTAGCTCTCGATAGCCCAATCACCGTGAGTAACAGATGTGTAAAGATATGTTCAAAATGGTTATCTTTTGAATCTGCTTATCGAATCGATATTATTTATTCTTGAATGAATTATGTCCTATTTCTGAATCAGTATTGTGGCATCCTTAGCACCCACTGTTATTGACTGTTACAGAGCTCTGTCGGTTTCCTTGTGGAACCATACTGATTGATGGCCATCATTATTGTTGGGTCTGTTAAGGCCCGGTCCTTTTGGACCTACTGTTTATAGGCTAATGGATGTACCACATATGGTGATTGATTGAAATCTTGATTGATCAAATCTTGAAAGATTGAAATACTGTATAATGAATTGATTTCATTACTGTAAGGGACATTCATTCATAACCTCTTTACACGTTATGTTATTCACTGGGCTTTAGCTCACTGTTATATATATATGTAGGTTCTCAGCCGCCAGACCGAAGCTAGGAGCGTGGGATTGGTCCCCAGTTTTGTCAGCCAGCCTATGTGCCTCACCGTGAGGTTCCGAGACGCCATGCCATGGCTTGGGGTGTTTTTTGTGTCCCCACTAGTCTCCTACTGTTTTGTACTGTTGTACTTTTTGTATAGACTGTTTTACTGTACTGTTATTGAGGGATTGAGTTCCCGTACTGAATATCTGTAATGCTTGTATATACTGTACTGGTCTGAATGCATAAATGTATGGAAAATGTTTTTGACATACAGATTTTCACAGCTCAATGGACACTAGTTATTTATCAGATTGGCTCGCCAGCCCTCAGACTCGATTGATTGTATTACTGTTCAGTAGGCCTTTGGTAATCTCGGATTTACTGGCCGGTTACGGGACTAAACCCATAGGGCCGGGTTTGGGTCGTGACATTAACAACCCCAACTTTAGTCAGTATAGCAGATGGCACTAAGCAGACATCTACACATTGCATAAATGGAGCACAGATTAGTTTTCATCATCAAGGTTCTCAAGATCAGCATATAGAATGGTTCCCTTTACCTCAAGTTTGGATTGGAAATACTCGACAAAATCATCCTTTCATCTTAGGACTTAACTTCATACTTAGTTTACAGGTCGGCATGTTTATCAGCTAACACAACATTAGTTTCTTCAACCGAACTGTACATACACCCATCACATATGCCCTCAGCACTACAGCACATTCGTCAGAGTTGCGTGCGAAGCGTGGTGGTGCCATAGGAGTAGATTCCGTTCCGCTAGTTTTTTATTTCCTAGTAGAAATATTTTTCTCGAGCTAGCCCAAAAGTATATACCTAGTGAGATAGTATATACCTAGTGAGATAGCAAATACTTCTTTAGAAAATTTAGATATAGAAAAGTATGAGTTAGAAGAGTTTGATTTTAAAGAAAAAGGAGACTATTGGAACCTAGAAGATTTTCAAAAAACAGCTAACTTAGAATTAATTTTTGCAAAAATAAGAAAATTAAAGAAAAAACTAGTATATAGAAGAACATAAAATGATTTAGATGAGATAATAAGATTAGCTGAAACAACAGAGATTTTAGGAGAACAGCCCATGAGATATTGGGAAAGAAATAAAGTCTTAGCTAGTTTGGATATAAAAAATAAAGATTATAGGATTACATCAGCACAAATAGATCATACGCCAGCAAATATAGAAGAATTTAGAACACAGATTAAGGAGTTATTAGATTTAGGAGTAATTAGACCTAGTAATGGCCCGCATATGAGCACTGCATTTATGGTTAGAAATCATGCAGAGATAAAAGAGGAAAAGCTAAAATGGTTATAAATTATAAGAGATTAAATGATAATACAGAGGACGATAAATACAATATACCAGATAAAGATCAACTCACAAACAGAATACAAACAGCAAAAATATTTAGTAAATTTGATTGCAAGTCAGGATTTTGGCAGATAAAAATGGAAAAGGAAAGCACACCATGGACGGCCTTTTGTTGCTCACAAGGACATTATGAGTGGCTAGTTATACCTTTTGGACTAAAAAATGCACCTTCCATATTTCAGCGTAAGATAGATAGTATATTTAATAAATATAGTTTTATACTAGTATACATAGATGACATATTAGTATTCAGTTCAGATAAAAATAGTCACATAGATCATTTATATATAGCATTAGAAGAATTCATAAATAATGGAATAATAATTAGCAAGAAAAAGATGGTATTGAATAAGCCTTGCATAGAATCTTTAGGAATGGAGTTAGGAGATGGAAAGATTAGGTTACAACCTCACATAGTTAAGAAAATTTTAGATTATCCAGATAAATTAGAAGATACAAAACAACTTCAATCATTTTTAAGAATTTTAAATTATGCATGAATGTACATTCCTAACCTTAGTAAAATAATAGGACCCCTTTATAGTAAGACCACACCCACAGGACAGAAATATTTCAATCAGCAAGATATAGCTCTAGTTAGAAAAATTAAAGACATTTGTAAAAATTTACCAGACCTACAACTTCCCTTAGAATCAGAATATATAGTCGTAGAAACAGACGCAAGTCAATTAGGATGGGGAACAATATTATTAGCTAAACCTAGTAAGTATGATGGTAAAAAGAAAGAGCGCATTTGTAGATACAGTTCTGGAAAATTTAAAGAAAAAGATACAACCATAATCAGCCTAGATTTTGAAATATTAGGAGTAGTATATGCAATAAATAAATTTAGATTGTTTTTGCACAAACCTTTTACGATTAGGACAAATTGTGAAACTATAGTTAGATTTCATAACAAACTTAACGAGCGCAAATTAAGTACTAGAAGATGGCACAATTTTTAGACTGTATAGTAGGACAAGGATATAAAGTAGAGTTTGAACATATTAAAAGGAGTGATAATAAGTTAACAGATTGGTTAAGTAGGAAAATTTATTTAGAAAAAGAAAATAACCAGTTTAATTTTTGTGCAGATAATGGAGAACAACAAAACCATGAATTTTGGAGGATTTGCTCTTCCCATTCATGAAGGCAGAAACAAGTTCAGACCATTAATAGGAATTGAGCTAGACCCAGTTCAACAGTGTCTTTTAGATAACCTTTGGAACAGTCATAGCCAGCCAGCTAAACGTCTTTCAGCCATAAACTCTCTTAGTATATATTTTGCAAAAATCCAAAATAAACCTTTGTCTAAAAGTTTTTCTTTCTATGTAGTAGCTAAAGGAACCAAGCCCGGTATTTACCGTAACTGGATAGAAGTAGAACCCTTAGTTAAAATTTTTTCCATACCTCAGTATAAAGGATTTTATGATTTTGAGTCAGCCAGAACCTATGCCCGAAGAAAAATAGGAACCAGTTATTTTATCAGTCAGATAGGTAAAGATTACCTGGACACATTGAGTAAGATAAGGTCAACCATTCTTGCTACTAGTGGAGTTCCAGTTAGCCAGATAATTGGAAGCAGTAGTTCTAGAAGCAGTAGTTCTAACCCTCAAATAGATTCTTAAAATCCTCTCCAAATGTGCAGACATTGTGAAGGCCTTTCCAGAAATTTCAAGAAAATTATGGATAAAGGCAAAAGGGTCAATGAAGAGCTAGACCAACTCCGAGATGAAGAAAAACAATTGAGAGCAACCATTTGAACCCTAACCAACCAGCTTAAAAAATTAGCTCCAGGAAAAACAACTACCCACTTTTCTAACCCCGAAATCAGACAACTCACTAGTGAGGAATTTGACCAATTGAGTGCTAGAATGTATTTCTTCAGACACTCTATCATTCGATCTTTTTGTGAGAAAAGCCAAGTAATAGAAGACCTAAAACCTTATATATATACCTTAGCCGAAGATAGCAGAAATAGCGAGCTAGTCATTATTCAGCAGTTTCTTCAAGACCTCTCCATAATAAGAGTTGAATGCCCTGGCTTAGCCTATCAATGGACTTATCTCTACGAAGATGAGGAGCAGCCCTGCCTAGAAGAAGAAAAATGTAATAAGAGGTCAGAACATTTTGGTCGGTGCCAGTGTAATTTAGATTTTAGCATCTACCTTTGCCAGATAAATCTAGCAACATTCGAGCCATTGGAGATAGAGATTAGGGGCAAAATGTGTTATCTAACAACCTCACAATTGTTAGATTACGGCTTTGTCTCCAGAATAATTTTTTCAGATCCAGATCAAACAGATAGTTTCGAAAATAAACTTGCTCATGCAGTAATTTGCGTAATGGAGGAGCATCATCCGTACATAGAAGTATTAATAGATAGCAGACTACCAGAGTGGAAAGGAATATGATGCAATCCAGCTAAACATAAAATGTACCTCAGAGGAACCTCGACTTTCCTAGGATTCCCTGGACTTCTCAATCGAAGACCCTGGCCATGCAGAAGATTTCCACTCAGAAAACAACTCAATAAATGGAGGAAATTTGCCAACAATCCTCTATTAGCATATAATGGAAATTATGGACGACTAGTCTGTAAAGATAGAAATCAGAAGATATTTTGTAATTTAGCTATCCCAGGATATCCCTTCAGCAAAGAGACATTTGTCGATGAAAGCCAGTATCCCAATTATCAGCATAGCGTCTCTCATGAGTCTCTAGTAATGGGAGAAAATGACCCAGAATGGCATAATGAACCACCCATGGGAGATGGGGATGACTTTTACGACCAACTCTCAGCAGCAGACTTGGACGATCTCTCAGATAGAATGTATGGATGAAGTGAGATAAATAAATAAATAAAAATAAAAAAAGAGGGTACACTTCAAAATTAAGACTCATATAATATTTTGTAATAGTTCCAAGATTTTTGACTCTTCAAATTTTGCAAAGAATCCGCCTTGAAGAATCAGCATCCAAGCGTCGCCATCAATAATTGGTACCTCAGCAAAAAAAGACAAAATCCGTAAAAGATAAGGCTTCTCTTCAATTATCAGAAAAATGCACGCCAAGAAAAGACAAGAGATTCTGTAAATATTTTGTGTCTGTAATTATTTGAGTCTGTCAGTGATAAAGATTTTCCTTCACTCACTACTTCAATAGAGCAGATGACCCCCATTCTACTCCATTAAAGAAAAGCTGTGAAAATCTTTACACGTGTCTTATAATAAATTATAGTGTCAAAATTTTGTCAAAAATGAGGATTGAATAATGTACAATGGGGCCCAAAGCAGTACCCGACATCATTATCTTAACCTTTTATTTGTTGCCAAGATATGCATATAATTGTCTTTATATATGTGCATATAATGGTCTTATATACGTCAACATATGTGGACTTTTTTGATATATTTGGAATTTTTGTCAAAAAGACTATTACTAGGCTTTGTTAGGATTTTTGAAAAAATTCACTGTCTAGATTGAGTGAGTCATCAAGACTAGGTCTTAGACTTTGTTTTATTCTCCTTTTGAGTTGTATAAATTGACATACATGCCAACGGAAGAGGCAGAATGAAAAATACCCCTTCATTCTGCGTTGTAAAATTTTCAACCCCTCTCAAAAAACCTCCAAGTATACTAAGTCTTTCAGAATTTCAAAGTTTGTAATATAATCTTTGTAAATATATTTCTTATTAATATGAAGTGTAAGTAGTTTTTCTTTTTCCTTAAATATTTCAAAATGGTAACTCTTCTATTCTAAAAATTTATTTTCTTTTTGGAAAAACTAAGTTTATGGAATGCTTGTCTGCTCATTAATATTACATGCTTTGAACCTTCGTAGTATCTGTTGTTTTCTATTTTGTTACTGAGTGACCTTAGCTGAAGAGCCCGTGTGAGCCGTGGTTAGGCATTAGAGGGTAAATTGTAAGCAGAAAGGGAAAAGTAAAAAATGAAAAATAAAAATATATTATATTGAACGAAACTTAGCTTCAAGGTGGGAGTACATGTAATGAAAACAAACATTGCTTAAAAATAGTTTTGCCATAGAAAAGAATTTTAGAATACAAGAAAAGCAACCCGAGTAGAAATATTAAAGAAATATTGTTTATAAAAGAATTTAAAAAATCAAAATTATATGCCTTTAGATGAAGAACTTAGGATTAAAATTAAAATTAGTACTGAACTTATACAAGAATTAGAAGATCAAAAATTAAGGTATCAATTTCTTTTATCATTAGCATCCGGCAAATCCTTAGAAAACTACAGTTTAAAAATTTCTCAAATAAGTAAACAGCTAACTGTAAGACAAGAAACCTTAAAGCTAGCCGTACAACAGCTTGAAGATCTATTAGCATAACTGTAGAATTAATTAGATAATTCTCAGCCCAATTTCAAAATAGTGGTAGACCACTAACTCATCACCCCCAACAAAAATTAGTACATGGTTCCTTCCTTTGTACACATCCCATTGTATGGGAACTTTCTTTTGTTTTCAAGAATTCACATGAACCTTATGTATGTATTCTATCAATAATATTTCATGATTTGTTGATTATTATTATTATATTTCACATCATCCATTTCATAATTATTTATTATTAGGTAAATTGCTCTAGGGATTATTATTAGTATTTGTTGGCTTTTCAAGATTATTATTGTAATTTTGAGCATGCCAGTAAGGATCAATCAGTCTTTACAGAATATTAATTGTCAACCAATTATCAGACGATTGTGTTTTAGTTCTTTTAGCCTCAATGAAGAAGACTTTTACTAGTGACTTTATTTAGGAGAATTAAGCAAACAACTATTAATATGAAGAATAATTGTAGTATTTCATTAAGTAAAATGGAAGACTTACAAAGATCAAAATCAGCCTCGTAGAGGTTTATAGCGACAAACTACTTGAAACTACTCCTATGAACGAAGTGTAATGCAGGAATTTGAAGTATAGAAATGTAAAAAATAAGAAATGTAAAAACTGGAAGGAAAGTAAAGTAGATAAAACTGGTTTTTTGGATCTGAGTCTAGGGCCTTCTCTACTATTTATACTTCTCAATGACAACTGTCAAAATGCATTTCTAACCATCGAATTATTTCTCCATGATCGCTGATTATGTTGCCTTACAGTTAGCTCTACTATGCCATATCTGTAGTTAGGTTTTCCTCCTGATTTTGAATTTAAATATGAGTAACCGTTGAAGCCATGTCATTTTGTATCTCTTTGTTGATCTAATGCTATACAGATCTACAATAACCAATACTAACTACCACGTGTGGGATTACGATTCAAGATTTACATTGTCTTCCCGTATTGCCCTTGTCCTGCCACGTGTCGAACTGTGATTGACTTATACAAAATATGTAGCCAACATTACCCCCGCACTAATATATCCAATACTTGGTGATATTGGTGGATCAAGGTATTTTACCCATATCTTAGAACGTGCATGGGCTTTGTACTTTTCAGAAATGCAACCGTTATTCATAAATGAAACATTTGCATTAAATTCTCTTCTAACCCTTGAACATTCCCACTACCTCAGTATTCGAAAAGACAGGTACATCTTTTATGGCCAAGCAAGTCTTTTCTTACATTGATCAAGCATACGAAGAGTCGTTTGATGATGCTGTTCGTCCTCGAAAGAACTTTCATGCATTGATTAACCACCTTTATCCACCCTTATTTATACAAGTTATGGAAGCTTTCGCAAATCACCGACCTTTGAACCAAGAACCTATTGCTTACGATTCTTTGGAACACAAATTTGCAATCATGGATATCGGAAGCTCTTATTCTGCAACAAGGCCTTCCGCGTGGGATGAAGCTGCTGCTTCTTCTTATTCTTCTACGACCTCTAGCTAAGGAACTTGGCCTATCCCTACTTAACCTCAGACAAGGGAACGCATTCATCAACGATTCCCAGAATTCGATGACCCTCTTGAAATCCCTCATTCCAAATGCAGTTCTGTAGTATATCTATATGTTCCTATTGACCGTATATGCAATCTTGAGGACAATCTGCTTTCAGCATGATATACTTCTATCTTGCCATCTCGAATGGTTCGAAGTGTCCAACGTCCTGATAAAGCTTTAGGGATTAGTCCTGTATTCAAGAATCTTGGGACATAAGTTACATTTGCTCTCTGAAATTGAGAAAGCAAATGTAATGCAACAACATAGTATGGCAACATGCATATACTTTGACATTTGAAAACTCCTTTCACCTGGTTAACCACTAATTGAGAATCTCCAAATATATCAACCGCATGAGCTTGTAATCCAATAAGTAGTTTCAGTCCCATTATTAAAGCTTCGTATTCAGCTTGATAATTGGAACAACTAATTTCATCCACTCTGAAACCATGTGTGGTTTCTATTCCTTGTGGTGATTTAATCACCACACCAATTCTAGTTAGACCATTGTTCTTTGATCCATTGAACCACATTTGCCATGATTCAACACTAACCATACCAAGTTTCATTATTTCTTGGCTTTCTGTTTGACATGGATGATCTTCCAAGAAATTAGCCAAAACATATCCTTTTACTGCCTTTTGGGAACATTTTCTAGATGAAATTTTGATAAAGCTAATATCCATTTGTCAATTCTTCCTCTTAACATAGGTCTAGACAACATATATTTAACCAAATCTGTGGTTGCAATTACCAAGACAGTTGTAGGAAACAGATAGCATCTTAGTTTCAGTGCAGCAGAATACAATGCAAGGCACAGTTTTTCTAAAGCTGAATATTTACATTCACAAGAATTTAGAAACCTACTAAGGTAATAAACTGCTTACTCTTTGCCTTCTTCATTGTCTTGGGCTAAGAAAACTCCTAGTGAATCTTCTGCTGTAGCTATATATAACTTCAAGGGCTTATCACCCTTTGGTGGCATTAGCATTGAAGGGTTGACCAAGTAGGCTTTGATTCCTTCGAAAGTAGTTTGATGCTCTGTTGTCCACACAAATTCCTCTTCATCCTTCAACCTTAATAAGGAAGAAAATACTTTAGTTTTCCTTGCAGTATTAGAAATAAATCTTCGAAGAAAATTAACCTGCCCAAGAAACTTTTGTACTTCTTTCTTACTTGATGGACGTATGGCTTCAATGATAACTTTGGCTTTGTTCTGATCAATCTGTATTCCTTTCTTGTGTACTACATAGCCTAAGAAGTTTCCAGCTGATGCACCAAAAGCACATTTGAGAGGATTAAGTTTCAACTTAAACTTTCTCATTCTTCAAAAGCTGCTTCCAAGTGAAACAAATGTTCCTGCATGGATTTGAACTTTACTACAATGTCATCAATGTAACACTCTAAATATCCTCCAATGAGATCATGAAAAATAGTATTCATAGCCCTTTGATATGTAGCTCCAGCATTCTTCAGGCCAAATGGCATTTTAATCCATTCGAAGGTGTCAATGTTCCCAAGACATTTGAATGTTGTCTTGTGGATATCTTTTTCTGCAATGCAGATTTGATTATAACTAGAGTGCCCATCCATCATTGATAATATTTGATACCCTGCTGAACTGTCTACCAATAAATCTACTATGGGCATAGGATACTCATCTTTTGGAGTTGCTAAATTCAGGTTTATGAAATTGATGTATACCCTCATTTTACCATTTTTTTTAACTACAGGTACAATATTGGATAACCATTCAATATACCTGGCTGTCCTAATAAAGCCTGCCTTGAGGAGCCTAAGAATTTCCTTCTTGACCTTCTGAATCACTTCAGAACTCATTTTTCATAGTTTTTGTTTGTATGGCTTGAAATTAGGCGTCATAGGGAGCCTATGTTCTACTAATGACCTATCCAATCTTGATAGTTTATTATAAGACCATGCAAAACAATCTTTATATTTCTTTAAAACCACCGACAACTGGTCCCTGCTAAGAGCATTAAACCAAGCACTTATATAGGTGGGCTATTGTATAGAACATTCCCCTAAGTTCACTTCTTCCAAAGGGTTTTGCATCTGAGGACTCACTGATGCTTCTTTTTTTATTTCTTCTGTCTTCAAAGCAATCTCCTTACTTTGTCCTACTCCCAGTTTCTTTGATTCAACATCTTTGCCTTCCTCCTCATAGACAAAGTCTGTCCATAAGGCTTCTTCTTCCTGTATCTCCTAAACTTTTGTTTCAATGTCCAATGCACAGTATTTATCCAAGGCCAAAACCCTGACCTGTTGCTGCTTCTGCTTATAGCCAATTACCATGGCTTCTTTCTCTTGCTCTTGTATCCTCTGGACTATTGATTTTATGTCCAATACTGAGAACTTAACTAAAGCCAAAGATCTGGCCTCCTCGGTTCTATCTTTTTGCCTACAACCAGGCATCATGGTCATCTTTGGCGACAAACTCCTCATCAGCACTTTCCGGGACTAAGTGCTTCAGGTGTGCCAATTCCTCATCATTACTCGACCGGGATCCATCGTTTCCTCAAGATATCTTTGAGTGGTGCCACTCCTTCAGTATACAATTTGGCCTCTGCAAAATCTGCACAAGCTATGAAGGGTTGAGGGTTTGCGTTGATTTCCTCTGTCTCTCCATTACACAAGGCCATCATGATCTTCTAATGTAGAGAAGAAGGCACACATTTATTGGTATGAATCCAATCCCTACTAAGTAGAGCATTATACTTAGTATTGTTGTCGATAACGAAGAATGCCGTCATGCAGTCCCTAGTTCCCACACTCAGGTTGATGGGCAAAATACCTTGAGCCATCTGTTTGTCTCCAACGAAACTAGCAATGGTTGTACTGGTTGGGATTAATCTGGGGTTCCTCTTTCCTAGTTTCTTCAAAGAAGATTTCGAAAGCAAATTTACTGCTGCCCCATTATCCACCAATACCCGGTTTATCTATATCCCATCGAAGAAGGCCTTGATATACGAAGGTTTGACATGATGTGTCATGGATGTCATGGGATACTCAAAAGGGTATGAAAGGTTAATACTCACATCTTCCTCACTATCATCTTAGTTTCCATTGGTGTGGCCACTTTGGATTCATCTTGCACCATACTCACTTGTGAGTCTTCACTAGAAACCGGAATTGGGTCAATCTCCTGACCTTAGTTTTCATCTTTAGCTTGAAACTCTTGTGGTAGTATATGCACCATATTTACTGACACGGGAGGAAACGAGCCAAATTGGATGACTGGCTGTACCTACTTCTTTTCGTGGCCAACTGTGAGGGCTTCGAACATTTCCTCCTCAACCATCGCCTTTCTTTGGCCTAGGCCAACCTCTATCTCTGTCTCACTATCACTTTCCATCAAAGCCCTTTTCAATCCTTCTAAACTAGATCTTTCTTTGGCTTTTAGTTCAGAGTGAACTTTGGCCAACTGCTCTCTGCTGTAACTCATTTTGTCTTGAGGAGTTGAGTTTGGATTATGATCTGACTTTGGACTTTTCTTTCCCTCTATCTAGTCCTTTGACTGGATCAATGAAGAGCTTTCTCCACTTTCTTTCAAATCTTTCTGGTACTGAGTGTACCTTCGTTGGATCTTCCTCCTTTGGGATCTAGAAATCACTAGGACCATATTTGGTTCATTTGTTTTTGGATACTTTAGTAACACCCAATTATTTGGAGCTACCAAAGGAGGTTTAACCATCCTACCCTGGTCTTCAACAACATTTCTTTGGGTAGACATCTCCCTAGGTTTGTTCTACATGACAAACCAATCTAGAACTCCAAGTACCCATGAACACATTAGCCTAGTTGTCGAACTGTCTCTTTTTTCCTTCGAAGCCAATTTCAAAGCCGGCTTTGAAGGCCACTGCTTGGCTCTGACCCCCTGTCTTAGGCCTAATGCAGGCCTTCCGTGAAGGTGGCCACTTTTCTTTTTGTGTGAGACTGGTCTAAGAGGCCAATCTCTGGCTTTGATCCCATGACTTGAGCCCACTTAAAGTCTCCTCTCAGGATGATTACCCTCCATTCTGTAATAGTTGGGTGGTCTGAATTCATGTAAAGGTCTCTTCCCTTAAAGTGCACTCTAGTGCCTGTTGGCTCAGCCATGAATGGCTGCTGCCTAGTACTAGTTAGATATGGCCTCTTGTTATAGGCATTGGTTGGTTTAGGACACCTCTACACATCTTTGTAATATTGTTTCCCATCAATCGAAAGCCCTTTCAACTATTTGTAGCTCAATCTGCACCTAGGACATATTCTTTGCATGACAGCTGCCTCTAAAAAATCATCCTTTGCCTCTTCATCAGAATCTTCCCTCTGGTCTACAAAGCCTTGTCCAACTGTTGGTAAACTTCTAGCATCTTTCTTGATAGTAATTTGGCTGGCAACATGCATTTGCACATTGACCTCTTCCAATTCTTTCAAGGATAAGTTCTAGAAATCTGGCACAATAACATTGGCTGTCACTTCTCCAATTTCTGGAAATAGATTAGTGTCAATCCCCATAGCCTTTTCTGCCTTAGCTGGAAATTTTAAACTCCCCTTTCGAATTTGTTCTTGGATCTTGTCTCGAAAAAGAATACAGTTTTTAGTTGAGTGAGATCAAGAATTATGCCATTTACAATACACTTTTCCTTTAAGTTCCTCTGGAGATGGAATTTTGATTCCTTTTGGTAACTTGAGGAAGTTTGTAGCGAGCAAATGATCAAAAATGTCATCTGCCTTTATTAAATCGAAAGAGTATTTCCTATGAAGGTCTTTCTTTTTAAACTGCTGGTCTATTGTTTTGTCTTTATGAATTAATGCTTCACAGATCACAGGTTCTTTCTCTATAATCTCTGCTGCATCAATCTCATAATTAGGATCTCTATAATACGTCTTGTATGATGCATTACTTCGATCTTGTTCTTCTTCTAGTAATGCTTCATACCTAGACACCTTATAGGTCAGTTCCACTAAGTCTCTAAACTCAGTTGAATCAAACTTCTTTCGAAGCCTAAACTCTAAACCATTTTGAGCCAATCTCACGAACTCAGGTTCTGGTAAAATGATCCTACATTTGTTTCGTGCTCTTTTGAATCTAGCAATAAATTAAGCACGCCTTCTCATCAGGCCTTTGACTCAATCTTGTCAAGTCCGCCATGGAAATTTCTGGCTCCATTTGAAAGAATTGAGCATGAAATGCCTTATCCATTTGTTGCCAAGTTTGGATGGAGCTAGGTATAAGGTTAATATACCATATAAAAGCTGCCCCAGTTAGAGAATTTAGGAACATTCTTAACTTCATGTAATCATTATTGGTAAATTCACCACATTGAGCAGCGAATCTAGCAATATGCTCTACTGTTGACTGGTTTCCATTCCTATAAAAAATAGCAAAGTCTGGTATCCTAAACCCTCTTGGGTATTCATGCACTCGATCTACCCATTCTGGATATGGTTTCCTATACACAGGAGTTTGAACCCTCTGAGCTATCGGTCCACACATCTCACTAACAATATTAGCAATTTGGTCCCTAGAAACCATATGTTGTGCTTGTCGAACCACTATTGGAGGAACAAACACAGGATTTGGTGGACAACCTTGTGTCTGAGGTCTTCTTGGTCCATAAAACGGTATATTTGGGACTAGTTATCCCTGTGGTGCTGGTTATTGTTGAGGGTATGGGTAACCCCTCTGAGCCTGTTCTACGAAAGGACCTGCGAAAGGTACTGGAACAGGTGTTATGTCTCTTCCAGTTGTAGAAAACCCTTCCAACCCCCCGGGTACAAATTCGAACAAAGGATTAGTGAACCCCCTCGTGCCAGGTATGGCTTCGAAGATGAGATTTGGAAACATCCTTATGCCATTTTCTTGTGTTGGGCCAGATCCACCAATTTGCATGGCTTCACTGTTAAGTAATGAGGCATTTTGATTTGTCACAGGCCTCGAAAGAGGCTCATACCAAGACTGAGGTGATGGTCTTTCGTAGTTTTGATTACCAGCCTGACCATTAGAATGTCCATTATTTTGCATAGGCTGTTTATTTCTAGCCAATCTTTGCTGAGGGACATTTGAAATTTCCTCTATTTGCCTTGCGTTAGTTGGTTGATGAGTATTTATTCGATCCATAAAGAATGTTGCCCATCTTTCCATTGTGTTCATTAACTACTGTCTCATGGCATCTACTAGGCCTCCCCATGGATTCATTGGCTGAGTAGATGAAACAATGGATGGTCCAATTCCTTTGCCTTGTCCAATATTTTGAACATGTGGTAATTGCTCCGAAGTGCTGGTCTGTTCGACTATAGGTTTTGATAAAACAGGTATTTCCACAAGATGTGTTATCATATTATCCTCTAGATTAAGTATTTCCACTTCTCCTTCCACGCCTTCTTCCAAGCATTCATTTTCTCCTTATCTCCTACGTCTAGCCATTTCAATTAGTCCCACTGGGCGTGCTAAAAATATATGTTGACTTTTTGGCTTTCAAAGGTTGTTATTGTAATTTTGAGTGTGTCAGCAAGGATCAATCAGTCCTTACAGAATATTAATTACCAATCAATTATCAGATGATTGTGTTTTAGTTTTTTCAGCCTCAATGAAGATGACTTTTACTAGTGGCTTTGTTTAGGAGAATTAAGCAAACAACGATTAATATGAAGAACAATTGTAGTATTTCATTAAGTAAAATGGAAGACTTACAAAGATCCAAATCAACCTCGTAGAGGTTTACAACGACAAACAACTTGAAACTACTCCTATGAACGAAGTGTAGTACAGGAATTTGAAGTACAGAAATGTAAAGAGCAAGAAATGTAAAAACTGGAAGGAAAGTAAAGTAGATAAAATTGATTTTTTGAATCTGAGTCTAGGGCCTCTTTCTGGGGCCTTCTCTGCTATTTATACTTCTCAATGACAACCGTCGAAATGCGTTTCTAACCATCGAATCATCCTTCCATGATCGCTGATCATGTTGGCTTACAATTAGTTCCACTATGCCATATCTGCAGTTAGGTTTCCCTCCTGATTTTGAATTTAAATATGAGTAACCGCTGAAGCCACGTCATTTTGCTTCTCTTTACTGATCTAGTGCTATGCAGATCTACAATAATTAATATTAACTACTATGTGTGTGATTACGATTAAAGATTTACATTGTCTTCCTGTATTACCCTCATCCTACCACGTGTCGAACTGTAAATATTTTGAATATATCAAAATTATAAATTTTTTAACATGTTGTGATGCCATTGTCATTAAGTAAGACTCTTTGAAAATATATATATATATATACATATATATGTAATAATTATTGAGTGAGCGGTAACATAAAGTGTGAGGAGAAGAGACCTATGAACTTTTGCATTATAAACGTGTGCTGTCTCCAATTCGTGCAAGGAGCTTAGACCAATGCAAGAAGGGGACAATCCAAGCATGTTAAACATAACAGTTGCCTGTTAAATTACTACGTGTTTGATAAATTTTATTGTTTTATTATGATATTGTTAATTAAAGACTTGTCAAATAGATCATCTGACATGTTTAATTTTGAATAAAGTTAGTCAATTAAGATTTCAAAAAAATAAAATAAAATTTCCTGAACTATAGTGCACATACTCAATTGATGTCTTGGACATAGTAATAACGTGAAAACAATTGTATGATAGACCGTAAGATTTGAATCTCATCTATTCTATATATTAAATAAAAGGGGAGTTTTTAACCTCATGGCCTGTAGGAGTTTCAATATCCCAATCTGAATTTTTTTAATTTTTTATTAAAAAAAAAAATCAACATTTACTGATTTGGTCAAAATCCCCTTATCAACATTTATTAACTTTTTTTAATCCACATGTCTTTCCACATGCCTGCATTTATTAATTTGGTCAAAATCCCTTATCAATTTAAAATCCCCTCATACAAATAATTATAGATACAATATGTGTACAGTAACTGAAATACCCTTTTCAACTTCTCTCATATAGTGATAAGATTATTAAATTATTTTTATAAATGTCTTGTAATAAATTATAGTGTCAAAATTTTGTCAAAAAAGGAGGATTGAATGATATGCGATGGGGCCCACAAGCAGTACCCGATATCATTATCCTAATACTTTATTGATAAAATTTATCCATAATAGTGATACGAGTCAAAGTATGCATATAATTGCATATATAAAATTTTGTCTTTATTAAGAGTTGTTTTCAAAGTCTATAGTCTAGCCTTTTAGACTTTTGTTTCTTTAGGCTTTTAGATCTTTGTTTTGACGTAAGGGATTTTTGGATTTGTATGCATCAAGTTTATGTATAAATTGGCATGTTTGCCAACGGAGGAAGCAGAACGAAGAGAAAGAAGAGAAAGAAAAATACAGAGAAAGAAAAAACACCACTTCACTCTGCTTTGTAATTTCCAACCCCTCTCAAAAAACCTCTAAGTGTATTCTCAGAATTTCAGAGTCTGTAATATAATCTTTGTAAGTATATTTCTTATTAATATGAAGTGTGAGTAGTTTCTCTTTTTCCTTAAATATTTCAAAAGGGTAACTCTTCTATTCTAAAAATTTATTTTCTTTTTGGGAAAAATTAAGTTTATGGAATGCTTGTTTGCTCATTAATATTACATGCTTTGAACCTTCGTAGTATCTTCAGTTTTCTATTTTGTTACTGAGTGACCTTAGCTGAAGAGCCCGTGTATGCTGTGGTTAGGCGTTGGAAGGCGAATTGTAGGCAGAAAGGGAAAAGTAAAAAATGGAAAATAAAAATATACTATGTTGAACGAGGCTTAGCTTCAAGGTGGGAGTACATGTAATGAAAACAAACATTGCCTAAAAAGAATTTTTGCCATATAAAAGAATTTTAGAATAAAAGGAGAGCAACCCGAGTAGAAATATTAAGGAAATATTATATAAGAACTTCAAAAATTCAAAAATTTGTAGACGTAGATTCTAGAAATAAAAATTAAATTTCAAAAAAAAAAAAAAATCAAAAAATTTGTAGACGTAGGCTTTAACTTTCCATTAGACTTAGACTTTAGAAATAAAAAATAAAAAATCCAAAGAATTAGTATATGCCCTTAGACGAAGACCTTAGAAATAAAATTAAAATTAGTACTAAGATAATACAAGAATTAGAAGATCAAAAATTTAGATACCAGTTTCTTTTATCATTAGCTTCTAACAGATCTCTAGAAAATTACAGTCTAAAAATCGCTTTTTATCATTAGCTTCTCGCGCATCTCTAGAAAATTACAGTTTATAAATTTCTCAGATAAATAGACAGCTAACTATAAAACAAGAAGCCTTAAAATTAGCTATACAACAACTTGAAGATCTTTTAGCATAACTGTAGAATTAATTAGATAATTCTCAGCCCAATTCCAAATAGTGGTAGACCACTAACTCAACCCCCAAAAAATTGGTATCAGAGGCGTTGTTAGTTTTAGGACAGTTTAAGTTAGTTTATGCATTTTGCTTATGGTAACAGAGTAGTTTTTATTTTTGGAGATTTTAGTTATAAATTTCATATTATAGTAGTTTTTAATAATTTTAAATTAGGAGTTAATTTTGTGTATGAAAAGAGTAGAGTATCTAGATTTAGAACTCAGCAGCCATAACCATCGTTTTAGCATAAATAAAAATAATTTTCGTTGTAATTTTGAAAATAGTTTTACACATCAGATTCATAGTGAAAATAATCCTCAGCTAAATAGTATCATAGATTATCAGATTAATTTTGCAGAAAATATTAAAAAGGACATAGATAAAATTAGTAATCTTTTTATTTCATCCATAGAACATCTTCGTAATAATCGCAGTTTAATTAAAGATCAAGATAAAAAATTAGATTACATCCAAGATCAGTGTAGTTCTATCCTACAAAAGAGAATAGATTTAAATTTAGAAAAATTTTCCACTAAGCTAGAAATAGAAACATTAATTTCAGCTACGAATCAAATAGCTAAACAAATAGAACAGATTAATCAAATTCAAGATAATTTAAAACAGAAATTAGAAATTTTAGAACAATTAGTCAGGTCTTAATTTTCCACTGCTCATAAACTAAGACCTGACTAATTGTTCTAAAATTTCTAATTTCTGTTTTAAATTATCTTGAATTTGATTAATCTGTTCTATTTGTTTAGTTATTTGATTCGTAGCTAAAACTAATGTTTCTATTTCTAGCTTAGTGGAAAATTTTTCTAAATTTAAATCTATTCCCTTTTGTAGGATAGAACTACACTGATCTTGGATATAATCTAATTTTTTATCTTGATCTTTAATTAAACTGCGATTATTACGAAGATGTTCTATGGATGAAATAAAAAGATTACTAATTTTATCTATGTCCTTTTTAATATTTTCTCGCAAAATTAACTGATAATCTATGATACTATTTAATGAGGATTATTTTCACTATGAAGTAAAACTATTTTCAAAATTACAACAAAAATTATTTTTATTTATGCTAAAACGATGGTTATGGTCAAGTTCTAAATCTAGATACTCTACTCTTTTCATACACAAAATTAACTCCTAATTTAAAATTATTAAAACTACTATAATATGAAATTTATAACTAAAATCTCCAAAAATAAAAACTACTCATACTATAAGCAAAATGCATAAACTAACTTAAAAAACCTAACACCGCCTCGATACCAATTTTTGGGGGTTGAGTTAGTGGTCTACCACTATTTGGAATTAGAATTATCTAATTAATTCTATATGCTAAAAGATCTTCAAGTTGTTGTATAGCTAATTTTAAGGCTTCTTGTTTTATAGTTAGCCTATTTATCTCGAGAAATTTTAAACTGTAATTTTCTAGAGATCAATGATAAAATAAACTGATTTTTTAGACTGTAATTTTCAGAGATCTTAGAAGCTAATGATAAAAGAAACCGGTATCTAAATTTTTGATCTTCTAATTTTGTATTATCTTAGTACTAATTTTAATTTTATTTCTAAGGTCTTCGCCTAAGGGCATATACTAATTCTTTGGATTTTTATTTTTATTTCTAAAGTCTAAGCCTAATGGAAAGTTAAATCCCACGCCTACAAATTTTTGATTTTTTTTTTTGATTTTTGAAATTTAATTTTTATTTCTAGAATCTACGCCTACAAATTTTGGATTTTTGAAGTTCTTATATAATATTTCCTTAATATTTCTACTCTGCTCTCTCAGTTTATTCTAAAATTCTTTTCTATGGCAAAAATTCTTTTTAGGCAATGTTTGTTTTCATTACATGTACTCCCACTTTGTAGCTAAGCCTCGTTCAACATAGTATATTTTTATTTTCCATTTTTTACTTTTCCTTTCCTCCAACGCCTAACCACAGGTCACCAAGAATAAAATAGAAAATCAAGATACTACGAAGGTTCAAAGCATGTAATATTAATGAGCAAACAAGCATTCCATAAACTTAATTTTTCCCAAAAAGAAAATAAATTTTTAGAATAGAAGAGTTACCCTTTTGAAATATTTAAAGAAAAAGAGAAACTACTCACACTTCATATTAATAAGAAATATACTTACAAAGATTATATTACAGACTCTGAAATTCTGAGAATACACTTAGAGGTTTTTTGAGAGGGGTTGGAAATTACAAAACAGAGTGAAGTGGTGTTTTTTCTTTCTCTCAGATTTTTCCTTCTTCTTTCTTCGCTCGCTTCCTCCGTTGGCAAACATGCCAATTTATACATAAACTTGATGCATACAAATCCAAAAATCCCTTACGTCAAAACAAAGATCTAAAAGCCTAAAGAAACAAAAGTCTAAAAGGCTAGACTATAGACTTTGAAAACAACTCTTAATAAAGACAAAATTTTATATATGCAATTATATGCATACTTTGACTCGAATCACTATTATGGATAAATTTTATCAATAAAGTATTATGTTAATGATATCGAAAATCGCTTAGGGCCCCATCGCATATCATTCAATCCTCCTTTTTTGACAAAATTTTGACACTATAATTTATTACAAGACACATATAAAGATTTTCACAGTTTTTCTTTAATAAAGTAAGATAAGAGATATCTACTTTATTAAAGTAGTGAGTGAAGGAAAATCCTTATTACCGACAGACTCAAATAATTACATACACAAAATATCTACAAAAAATCTTTTTTGTCTTTTTTTTTGGCGTGCATTTTTCTGATATCTGAGGAGAATCTTTATCTTCTATGGATTCTGTCTTCTTTTGGTGAAGCGCCAATTATTGATGCTGACCCGTGGAGTGATGCTTCTTGCAAAATTGAAAGAGTCAAATTGAGAGAGTTACGTAGAGCTTTTCTTTTGAAATTTTGATGGAGTCTTCTAGTGGGACCCGCTGTTTTTTTTTTTTTTTTTGAATTCTATCCATACATTCTATCTGAGAGGTCATCCAGATCTGCTGCTGAAAGTTGGTCGTAAAAGTCATCCTCATCTCCCATATCGGACAGTTCTTGATCATTTTCCCCTATTACCGATGATTCGTGAATAACGCCGTGTTGATAGTTGGGGTACTGGCTTTCGTCGACAAATGTTTCTCTGCTAAATGGATAACCTGGGATGGCCAAATTACAATGTATCTTTTGATATTTATCTTCACAAACTAGATGTCCGGAATATCCATTATATGCTATTAGTGTGTAGCTGGCAAATTTTCTCCATTTATTGAGCTGGTCTTTGAGTGGAAATCGTTGGCAAGGCCAGGGTCTCCTATTGAGAAGTCCTGGGTATCCTGGGAATGTAGAGGTTCCTCTGAGGTACATTTTGTGTTTAGCTGGATTGCACCATATTCCCTTCCATTCTGGTAGTTTGCTATCTATCAAAACTTCTACATATGGCTGAAATTCTTCCATTACACACAGGACTGCATGAGCAAGCTTGTGTCCAAAGCTATCTGTCTGATCTGGATCTGTGAAAATTAATCTAGAGACAAAGCCATAATCTAACAATTTTGAGGCTGTTAGATAACATGTCTCGCCTCTTATTTGTATCTCCAAAGGCTTAAATGTAGCTAAATTTATCTGGCATAGGCAAATGCTGAAGTCTAGGTTACACTGACACCTATCAAAATGCTCGGAATGCTTTCTGCATTTTTCTTTTGTTAAGCAGGGCTGCTCTTCTTCTTCATTGGTATAGATCCATTGATAAGCTAGGCCAGGGCAGTCGACTCTTGCTATGGAGAGATCTTGAAGGAATTGCTGAATAATAACTAGCTCGTTATTTCTGCTATCTTCGGCTAAGGTGTAAATAATGGGTTTTAGGTCTTCTATTTCTTGGCTTTTCTCACAAAAAGATCGAATGATAGAATGTCTGAAGAAATACATTCTAGCACTCAATTTGTCAAATTCCTCACTGGTGAGTTGTTTGATTTCTGGGCTAGGTAAGGAGGTAGGCTTTCTTTCTGGAGCTAATTTTTTAAGCTGATTGGTTAGGGTTCGAACGGTTGCTCTCAATTGTTTTTCTTCGTCTCGGAGCCGGTCTAGCTCTTCACTGACCTTTTTGCCTTTATCCATAATTTTCTTGAAATTTCTGGTAAGGCCTCCACAATGTCTGCACATCTGGAGAGGATTCTGAAAATCTGTCTGAGGGTTAGAACTACTACTACTGCCTGAACTATTGCTTTCAATTATCTGGCTAACTGGAGCTCCACTGGTAGCAAAGATGGTTGACTTCATCTTGCTCAATGTGTCCAGGTAATCTTTAGCTATCTGGCTAATAAAGTAACTAGTTCTTATTTGTCTTCGAGCATAGGTACTGACTGACTCAAAATCATAAAATCCTTTAAACTGAGGTAAAGGAAAATATTTTACTAAGGGGTCTACTTCTGTCATCCAATCATGGTAAATACCAGGCTTGGTTCCTTTAACTACTACATAGAAAGAAAAACTTTTTGACAAAGGTTTATTTTGGATTTTTGAAAAATATATACTGAGAGAGTTTAAGGCTGAAAGGCGTTTAGCTGGGTGGTTCTGACTATTCCAAAGGTTATCTAAAAGACACTGCTGAACTGGGTCTAACTCAATTCCTGTTAATGGTCTGAATTTTGTTCTGCCTTCATGAATGGGAAGAGAGAATCCCCCAAAGTTCATGGTCTTGCTGTTCTCCATTATCTGCACAAAAATTAAACTGGTTATCTTCTTTTTCTAAATAAATTTTCCTACTTAACCAATCTGTTAGCCTATTATCACTACCTTTAATATGTTCAAACTCTACCTTATATCATTGCCCTACTATACAATCTAAAAATTTTGCCCATCTTCTAGTACTTAATTTACGCTCATTGAGTTTGTTATGGAATCTAACTATAGCTTCACAATCTGTTCTAATTGTAAAAGGTTTGTGCAAAAATAATCTAAATTTATTTATTGCATAGACTACTCTTAATATTTCAAAATCTAAGCTGGTCATGGTTGTATCTTTTTCTTTAAACTTTCCAGAACTGTATCTACAAATGCGTTCTTTATTTTTACTATCATACTTATTAGGTTTAGCTAATAATATTGTTCCCCATCCTAATTGACTTGCATCTGTTTCTACTACTATGTATTCTGATTCCAAGGGGAGTTGCAGGTCTGGTAAATTTTTACAAATATCTTTAATTTTTCTGACTAAAGCCATGTCTTGTTGGTTAAAATATTTTTGTCCTGTGGGTGTGGTTTTACTGTATAGTGGTCCTATTATTTTACTAAGGTTAGGAATATACATTCTTGCATAATTTAAAATTCCTAAAAATGATTGAAGCTGTTTTGTATCTTCTAGTTTATCTGGATAATCTAAAATTTTCTTCACTATATGAGGTTGTAACCTAAATTTTCCATCTCCTAACTCCATTCCTAAAAATTCTATGTGAGGTTTATTTAATACCATCTTCTTTTTGCTAATTATTATTCCATTATTTATGAATTCTTCTAATGTTATATACAAATGATCTATATGACTATTTTTATCTAGGCTGAATACTAAAATATCATCTATGTATACTAGTATGAAACTATATTTATTAAATATACTATCCATTTTACGCTGAAATATGGAAGGTGCGTTTTTTAATCCAAAGGGCATAACTAGCCATTCATAATGTCCTTGAGGGCAACAAAAGGCTGTCCACGATATACTTTCCTCTTCCATTTTTATCTGCCAAAATCCTGATTTACAATCAAATTTACTAAATATCTTTGCTGTCTGTATTCTATTTATAAGCTGATCTTTATCTGGTATATTGTATTTATCATCTTCTGTATTATCATTTAATCTTTTATAATTTATTAACATTCTAGCTTTTCCTCTCTTTATCTCTGCATGATTTCTAACCATAAATGTCAAGGCTTCTATGGACTATTACTAGGTCTAATTATTCCTAAATCTAATAATTCTTTAATCTGAGTTCTAAATTCTTCTATGTCTGCTGGTGTGTGATCTATTTGTGCTGAAGTGATCCTATAATCTCTATTTTTTATATCTAGACTGGCTAAAATTTTATTTCTTTCCCAATATTTCATGGGTTGTTCTCCTATAATTTCATTGTTTCAGCTAATCTTATTATCTCATCTAAATCTTTTTCTGTTCTCTTGTATTTTGGTTTTTTCTTTATTTTTCCTATTTTTGCAAAAATTAATTCTAAGTTAGCTATTTCTTGAAAATCTTTTAAGTTCCAATAATCTTCCTTATCTTCAAAATGAACTTCTTTAAAATCTTCTAGCTCATAATTTTCCATATCTAATTTTTCTAAAGAAGTATTATTTTTTACGTCATTAGGTATGTATGTTTGGGCTAGCTCTGGAAAAATATTTCTACTTGGAAATAGAAAACTAGCGGGGACTGAATCTACTCCTATGGTACCACCACGCTTCGCACGCAACTCTGATGAATGGGCGATGGTGCTAACGGCATAAGCTGTTGGTGTATTGACGGTTCTTTTGAAGAAGCTGATGTTGTGTTGGCTGATAAATATACCATCTTGTAAACTAAGTATAAAGTTAAGTCTTAGAATGAAAGGATGATTCTGTCTGGTATTGCCGATCCAAACTTGGGGTAATGGGAACCATTCTATGTGCTGATCTTGAGAACCTAGATGGTGAAAACTAATCTGGGCGCCATTAATGCAATGTGTATATGTCTGTTTGGTGCCATCTGCTATGCTGACTAAAGCTGGTGTTGCTAAGGCTGTACTCCATCCTGGTGGAACTACGTGTTGTTCTATGTATGATTTACTGGCTCCTGTATCTATCATGGCATCTATGCTAAGGGTTTTTTCTACAAACTTAATTACACAAGAAATCTCGACTAAATTGGACTTGGGTATAACAGGGTAATTAAATGGTAAATATGTATTATCTGGTTAAGTCTGAGAGTATTGACTAAAGGGTTGAGAATCAACTAAATTGACTAATTCTAAAGAGTTCATATGATCTTTAACTAACTTATCTTTTAAGGGGTATGTATTATGAAATTGTTCTAACTGCTGTTTAAGCTGTTTGTTTTCTAATTCTAAACATTCTATGTCAAACCTAGTTTTAGTTTCTATCTCTCTAATTTGAAATGTAAGTTCTCTTATTTGTACTTCTAATTCTCTATTTGCTAGTCGTAATTCTCTGTTTTCAATACTGTTATCTTTTCTGGTATCTTCTAATCTTATCTTATGTGTCATATTTAATTTTTCTAAGCAAATTATACAATAGGTTATGCTGCATAATAAACATTGAGCTCTCTTATCTCTGGCTGGAAACCAATTACAATAGCTGCATCTAGTTGTATCAAATCCTAATCCTATCTGAAAATTATGTTGACATTCAGTATCTGGATTGCATTCCATCATAAAGAAAATATTTTGAGTATTTCCTATTTCTTGGTTAAGTTGTCCTAAAAGATTATCTACATCTGTATCACTTCCTGAATCACTATCTGAGCTTATAGCTTCTAATTGATATTCATAATTACTGACTATACTATATACATTTGAATCATCACTATTTATGCTGACTATATCTTCTTCTAAGTCTTCTATAATATTTAATCTTTCTATCTGTTTATTAGTATTAGGCTTGTATCTTTTTGGGCAGTTTTTTGCAAAATGATTGGGTTCTCCACATATATAACAATTACATTTTTTACTATTGGGTTTTCTAACATATCTTTGTTTTCTTTTATCTTTTTCATCTTTGGGTAATTTCTTATAATTTGTCCTATTAAAAGTTCTACTTTTTCTAATGAATTTCTGTCTTTTCCAGGGTTTTCTATTTTTCTTCCAATATTTTTCTTTTCTATATTTTCCATATTTTTTGTATTTTTTCCTATTATATTTATCTTCGTATTGCTGAGGGGTATATATTACACTGCTACAAAAACCATAATTTTGTTTTTTCAAATCTTTCTGTATTTTAACTTCTATACATTTTTCTCTGAGTCTTTGTAATGTAAAAATTATCCTAGGTCCTATTCCTAAAGTTCCTTTTATTTTTACTTCTCCTGAGGCTATTTGAGCTGGTAAGTTTGTATAATAAATTGACCATTTATCTTCTATTTGTCTTCCTAGTTCTCCGGGTAATTTTCTAAAATATTTATTTCCTATCTCTTCATCAAAACTTTTTCCAGTTCTAGCTGCTATAGCTAAGTATTCTTTACTAAAGGGTACAATATATCTCCAACTTCCTAAAGTCATTTGATCTAATTCAGTTAATGCTATGCTTTGAGTATAAGTATTTCGTCTAGAAGGGTCATATCCTATAAGTATTTCTTTTATAAAACTTGTAAAATTCCACGGGTTATCTCCTAAGTCCTTAAGTTGTCTAATTATCTCCTCATATTTTCCTTTAAATGTTAAGTATATATTAAAAGCTGAGTCTCCTAAAAGTGTCTCCATAAAGTCCCACATATCAGTTGTCTCATAAGGATTACTTATCCATGCCTTTACCGCATCTTTTTCCCATCTTTCTATTACTTCTTGCCATATCTGAGGGTCGAATCTGGCTAAATCTAAAAGGGTTCCTTGGTTATTAGCTGGCTGTAATTGTATACTCATATCTGGTTGTCTACGCTTTCCATGAAATCTATAGCTTTTATTTGGGTCTGCTTCGCTACGTCCTGAACTTGCTAATGGCCTTCTTCCTCCTACTGTATAATGTATTGGTTCTACGAGATCCTGTACAGTTGGTTGTGGGTTACTAGTTCCTGTGCTTTCTGTATTCATATAAAAAGTATCTTCTACCTTAGGTTGTTCTGGTATTCTAAATATTTTACTGGGATGTATAATATCTTCTATAATATCATCTACATATTCTGTATGAAATTCTTGATCTAAAAATGACACTGCCTCATCATGGGTATCTCCTCTGGTTAAGTATTCAAAATATCTAGCATCTAATATTTTGTTCATATCTTCTAGGGTAAATTTTTCTAAATCTATCTCATCAATATTATATATCTTATTTTGTGATACTGTTTTTTCTTCTGTCATTACATAAAGTTGATTTATTTCACTACGATTATCTTGATTTTCTTCTCTATCTATGCTACTAAATTTATCATCTTGATTTTTTACGGTGCTACATAAGTATCTTGAGTAAATCTTATGCATAATTTCCATCTCACTTTTGATATAATAAATTATCTTGAGGGGCTAATCTTTTTTGTCCTAAAAAGTCTCCTAATTTCCAATCTAGTGCTGCATTATCTTCAGAATTAAATTTTTTAGCTGGTAATGCTTTTATTCCTTTTGCGCCTAATAATTTAACTATCTGATCATTTGTAAGTCTATAGTGGGTATTACTTTCTGATACTGCTAAACCGAAAAATCCTGTGCAGACTAATAAATTCTTTTCTCCTTTTTTCATTTTGTATCCTCTACTCTTTATTCCTATTTTTATCTTTTTATGAAAGGTTGAGGTTGGTAATAAGAAATCTGGTGTAAAATAAGCTATTCCTCCTTTTGAATTCATATCTAATTCATAATTGCCTAAAATACTTTGTCCTACATCATTAAACCTATCATCATAAAGACATACAAAAACTTTGGTTCCTAAATTTTCTCTGGTTAATGCCTTAACTCCTACTACTACTAATCCTAAGTGAGTCATTTTAAGGTGTTCACTTACTGCATATTTATAGCTTTCTCTCTCTATTAAATTTAGCTCTACCTTCTCATCTTCTTGAGTTACACTAATCATCTGTTCAGCATAGTGTTTAAATAAATATTGTTTTTTATGAATTTTACCTAGCTTATACACATATTTAGCTGGAATTAATTCTAATTTTTCTTTCTTAAATTTTTCTATTTGTTGTTCTACATCTATAAACTCTTCTACTTTAATATCTTCATCATCATTACGCTTTTTGCTACTACTACCCTTAATTAGCTGTTTAAACATTTTTATTTTCTGTAAACTCTACAAGCTGATTTCTTTGGTGGTAATTTAAGCTTTTCAAAATATTTAGCTATATCTTCCTCGTTTATCTGAGATTGGGGTCTGTTGGATCCTTCTACTCCTTTTCCTCTTTGAAGTATTGTTTTTTCTAAAGTGGCTAAACGATTTTCTAAGCTGTGTATCTGTTCTACTAGATAGTCAAATTTTTCACATAATCTAATTAAGAATAAAATTTCTATATTATTTTGTCTTACTGCTATTTTATCTGATTGACTTACTCCTTGATAAATACTGTTTCCTTCTGGATTATTATGAAAATCTTCTGCTTGTTTTAAAATTGTCTGATAATCTCTATTAGCTTTTTTATCACTGCTCATAAACTAAGACCTGACTAATTGTTCTAAAATTTCTAATTTCTGTTTTAAATTACCTTGAATTTGATTAATCTGTTCTATTTGTTTAGCTATTTGATTCGCAGCTGAAATTAATGTTTCTATTTCTAGCTTAGTGGAAAATTTTTCTAAATTTAAATCTATTCTCTTTTGTAGGATAGAACTACACTGATCTTGAATATAATCTAATTTTTTATCTTGATCTTTAATTAAACTGCGATTATTACGAAGATGTTCTATGGATGAAATAAAAAGATTACTAATTTTATCTATGTCTTTTTTAATATTTTCTGCAAAATTAATCTGATAATTTATGATACTATTTAGCTAAGGATTATATTCACTATGAATCTGATGTGTAAAACTATTTTCAAAATTACAACAAAAATTATTTTTATTTATGCTAAAACGATGGTTATGGCTGCTGAGTTCTAAATCTAGATACTCTACTCTTTTCATACACAAAATTAACTCCTAATTTAAAATTATTAAAAGCTACTATAATATGAAATTTATAACTAAAATCTCCAAAAATAAAAACTACTCTGTTACCATAAGCAAAATACATAAACTAACTTAAACTGTCCTAAAACCGAACACTACTCTGATACCAATTTTTTGGGGGTTGAGTTAGTGGTCTACCACTATTTGGAATTGGGCTGAAAATTATCTAATTAATTCTACAGTTATGCTAAAAGATCTTCAAGTTGTTGTATAGCTAATTTTAAGGCTTCTTGTTTTATAGTTAGCTGTCTATTTATCTGAGAAATTTTTAAACTGTAATTTTCTAGAGATCTGCCAGAAGCTAATGATAAAAGAAATTGATTTTTTAGACTGCAATTTTCTAGAGATCTGTTAGAAGCTAATGATAAAAGAAACTGGTATCTAAATTTTTGATCTTCTAATTCTTGTATTATCTTAGTACTAATTTTAATTTTATTTCTAAGGTTTTCGTCTAAGGGCATATACTAATTTTTTGGATTTTTTTATTTTTTATTTCTAAAGTCTAAGTCTAATGGAAAGTTAAAGCCTATGTCTACAAATTTTTTGATTTTTTGAAATTTAATTTTTATTTCTAGAATCTACGTCTACAAATTTTTAGATTTTTGAAGTTCTTATATAATATTTCCTTAATATTTCTACTCGGGTTGCTCTCCTTTTATTCTAAAATTCTTTTCTATGGCAAAAATTCTTTTTAGGCAATGTTTGTTTTCATTACATGTACTCCCACTTTGAAGCTAAGCCTCGTTCAACATAGTATATTTTTATTTTCCATTTTTTACTTTTCCCTTTCTGCCTACAATTCGCCCTCCAATGCCTAACCACGGGCTCTTGACTAAGGTCACTCAGTAACAAAATAGAAAACTGAAGATACTACGAAGGTTCAAAGCATGTAATATTAATGAGCAAACAAGCATTCCATAAACTTAATTTTTCCCAAAAAGAAAATAAATTTTTAGAATAGAAGAGTTACCCTTTTGAAATATTTAAAGAAAAAGAGAAACTACTCACACTTCATATTAATAAGAAATATATTTACAAAGATTATATTACAGACTCTGAAATTCTGAGAATACACTTAGAGGTTTTTTGAGAGGGGTTGGAAATTACAAAACAGAGTGAAGTGGTGTTTTTTCTTTCTCTGTATTTTTCCTTCTCTTCTTTCTCTTCGTTCTGCTTCCTCCGTTGGCAAACATGCCAATTTATACATAAACTTGATGCATACAAATCCAAAAATCCCTTACGTCAAAACAAAGATCTAAAAGCCTAAAGAAACAAAAGTCTAAAAGGCTAGACTATAGACTTTGAAAACAACTCTTAATAAAGACAAAATTTTATATATGCTATTATATGCATACTTTGACTCGTATCACTATTATGGATAAATTTTATCAATAAAGGATTAGGATAATGATATCGGGTACTGCTTGTGGGCCCCATCGCATATCATTCAATCCTCCTTTTTTGACAAAATTTTGACACTATAATTTATTACAAGACACATATAAAGATTTTCACAGTTTTTCTTTAATAAAGTAAGATAAGAGATATCTACTTTATTAAAGTAGTGAGTGAAGGAAAATCCTTATTACCGACAGACTCAAATAATTACATACACAAAATATCTACAAAAAATCTTTTTTGTCTTTTTTTTTGGCGTGCATTTTTCTGATATCTGAGGAGAATCTTTATCTTCTATGGATTCTGTCTTCTTTTGGTGAAGCGCCAATTATTGATGCTGACCCGTGGAGTGATGCTTCTTGCAAAATTGAAAGAGTCAAATTGAGAGAGTTACGTAGAGCTTTTCTTTTGAAATTTTGATGGAGTCTTCTAGTGGGACCCGCTGTTTTTTTTTTTTTTTTGAATTCTATCCATACATTCTATCTGAGAGGTCATCCAGATCTGCTGCTGAAAGTTGGTCGTAAAAGTCATCCTCATCTCCCATATCAGACAGTTCTTGATCATTTTCCCCTATTACCGATGATTCGTGAATGACGCCGTGTTGATAGTTGAGGTACTGGCTTTCGTCGACAAATGTTTCTCTGCTAAATGGATAACCTGGGATGGCCAAATTACAATGTATCTTTTGATATTTATCTTCACAAACTAGATGTCCGGAATATCCATTATATGCTATTAGTGTGTAGCTGGCAAATTTTCTCCATTTATTGAAGAAGGTTGCCTCACTGCTTTGGGTTACCACTCGTAACTCCTTAGGCATTGACTACTAGTGAGCCCAAGCCCGCATAGTCATGGGCCAGGATAAAAAACTATAATAGCCCAATTAATAAGGATAAGTTAAAATGTAAGCAGGTGCTAAATATTTTAAAATAATTGGTATAAATAATCACCAAAACAATGTTCATTTAAAAATTTTCAGCTTACAAAAGAGATAAAATAAAGGAATGTAGATAAAATTAAATAAAATAAATAGAGACAAAAAGTACTTGCAATTATAGTTTTAAAATTTCTAATCATATAAATAAGTACTGGCAATTATAAATTAGCAAATATATGTGTTCACAAAAGTTTAGTTTGAGTCAAATCGACACAGAAGATTTGATAGAAAAAACAATTTTCACATACAACAATACAATCAAGTAATGTGGTTGGTGTCCTATGCTTTAACAGATTCAATGATTTTTTTGAAGGTTGTAATGTGAAGAAACAATTACAAATAAACTGAAATTCGATTGAAAAACACTTAAACTTGTTACTTAGGCCTCATTAAGTAACATAACTTTTTAGTAAAAGCCAAAAAGTCACAAAAAAAAAAAAAAATCAACAACATATACCAAAAAGTCAAAATTTTTTTTTTTTACTTTTTGCACATCTTTTCGTAAAAAAATAAAAAGTCATCTCAAACATAATAATTTTTTTTAATCGCATTTTAACCAAAAAACTAAAAAGTTATTAAAAGAACCTATTCCCAAATGAGGTCTTAATTACAAGAATCAAATAACACTACAATCTACAAGGCCAAACTTGGTTATGAGAACTAGATTACAGAGAAACTACTCTTAAGTATAAGAACTACTCGTAGATAAGTTACACAACTCCTAACTTTCATATGAGTTGTGAATTTGGTTAAAGGTCCTTCATTTTTCGAATTTTCAGCTTTTATATTGCTTTACTGTCTATGTTATGTTGTCATGTGCCCATTTGCTGGATTCCCACATTTGCTTATGATCTGCAATTTCTTGGAGCTCTCATTCTTCCTAAAACTGAAATGTGTCACATTCTCAACCTTCTTTATTGGACCGTTAATTTCATGCCCTTGACCCTTGAATCTCTTATGCGCACGTATATGCCCCTGTCGATAGAAGATTTCAAGTTTGTAGTGTCAATAATATATAAAAACAATGCGTTTTTTTTTTGGTTAAGGAAAATAATTGAGACAAATAATAATTTCAAACTAGTAAGTTAATTTTGATTTTTTTTTTTTTTAGGTACTTCGGAGAGGTGTTTATTTTGATTCTTACTTCATCATGTTCATTTATAAACAAAATATTTGTTCATTTAAGAATAGACAAGTGAGAGACAATTGGATTTACTTTTCTTGATTGGATTAATAGTGAATCAAATCTAAGGTGCCACTAAATAATTAGATATTGGACTTGATACATACTTGAATTTATTTGTTGAAATTTTTGATATTATTATATATAATGAGCTTAAAAAAATTAAATTAAAACGTCACTATTTTGAAGGATATCACAATGCACAATTTCCCCAAAAGATTTTATTAGAAAGAAAAAAATAGAAATTAATTTGAAAAATTAAATACTAATATTTAAAAAATAATTATATTAAAATATCGATAATAGTTTTTCACCAAATATATATATTTTTTTTAAAACACAAAATATATTTAAAAAATTCAACCAATGATTAAAAATCATTTGAAATTATTTGTACTACCAAACCCTAGCTGTATTTTTCAATCTAATAGAATTAGCCTATCACCCGTGCTATGCACAGGATAATTATAAATATTTATATTTGTTTTAGATTTTTTTAATATATAATTTATGTTTTTTAAGATTTTTTTCTTATCACTAACCATAGTGTATGAGACAAGTTAAAAAGAGTACTGCAATAATTATATACGAATTGTATCTATAAATATTTGTATAAGGGAATTTTAAATGCTGATCAGAGGATTTTGATCAAATCAATAATTGCAGGCATGCAGAAATATATGTGGATTGAAAAAAGTTAATAAATGCTAATCAGAGAATTTTGACCAAATCAATAAATGCTGAGTTTTTTTTTTAAATAAAAAATTTTAAAAATTCAGATTGAGATATTGAAGTTTCCATAAGCCTTGGGGGTTAAAAACCCCATTTTGCTTAATATATAGTATAGATATAGATAGATAGATAGATATATCTTTTTGTTTTTATTTTTATTTTTGTGTGGTTTCTATTTGGGTATTTTTTTTTTTCAATTTATTTAAGATGGAGTTGTGGGTATTTTTTTAAAAAAATTTAATTTATCTATGGTTTCCATTTGTTTTTAATTATTATTATTTAGGTAAGTTATAATGTGAGTTAGATATGTGATAGACATGTGAGTTTTATTGATTTAAAGTTTATTTAGATAAACTTTAAAGATTTTTTTTCAGTTTTTTAGTTTTTTTTGTTATGTTATAATATAATATATAAAATATAGGTAGATATTTACAACTTTAATAGAAAATATTATTTGATTTTTTGGGGAAGAGAAAATGAATGCAAATTTTAATTTTTTTTTTTGAAAATTTATGAGAGAGATTAGGAGGGAAAGATTATGAAATATTTTTGTTATTAAATAAATAAATCAGTCAATAATTTTTTTAAGCTATTTTGTAAATTAAAAATCAATAATTTTGAAAATTTGATTAATTTGTCCCATTAAATAATTTAAAATTTTGATAGATATACATAAAAAAAATACATAATTATATTATTAAATCACAATTCAAATTTAAATGTTATATCTTTTTGAGATCTATAACTAAATTCTTATTTTTTTAAATTTTTTTTTGTGTGTAACCATAGTATATGGGAGAAATTGAAAAGGACGTTGCACTAGTTACGAGAGAAGTCAAAAGGGATTGTGGGTTGAGAAATGTCAATAAATGCTGAGATTGGGTTGGGAGAAGTTAATAAATGCTGAGTTTTTTTTTTTTAAATAAAAAAATTAGAAAATTAGGATTAGGAGATTGAAACTCTTAGCTAATTTTTTGGGGAAGAGAAAAAGAATGCAAGTTTTAATTTTTTTTTTTGAAAATTTGTGAAAGAGATTAGGAGAGAGAGATTATGAAATATTTTTGTTATTAAATAAATAAATCAGTCAATAGTTTTTAAATCTATTTTGTAAATTAAAAATTAATAATTTTGAAAAATTGATTAATTTGTCCCATTAAGTGATTTAAAATTTTGATATATATACATAAAAAAATACGTAATTATATTATTAAATCATAATTCAAATTTAGATGTTATATCTTTTTGAGATCTACAGCTAAATTTTTATCTTTTTTATTTTTTTATTTTTGTGTGTAACCATAGTTTATAGGAGAAATTGAAAAGGATGTTGCAATAATTATAAGAGAATTCAAAAGGGATTGTGGGCTGGGAAAAGTCAATAAATGCTGAGGTTGGGTTGGGAGAAGTCAATAAATGCTGAGATTTTTTTTTTAAATCAAAAAATTAGAAAATTAGGATTAGAAGATTGGAGCTCCCACAGACCTTGAGATTAAAAACCCCAATTTAAAATTTTAATAGATATACATAAAAAAAATACATAATTATATTATTAAATCATAATTCAAATTTAGATGTTATATCTTTTTGAGATCTATAACTAAATTCTTATATTTTTTATTTGAATAATGCTTGAGACTCCCTTTTGGGGTCATCCCCTCACCCCCCCTTTGTCACGTGGCGGGTGGTGATTGGAAGAGCAGGAAAAAAAAGAAAAAGAAAAAAAAAATGTAACCAATGAGAGAGAGAGGGGGTCAAAGGGGGTGGAGGAAAAAGTGGGATGAATCATTGCTCTTTTTATTTTTTATTTTTGTGTGTAACCATAGTTTATGGGAGAAATTGAAAAGGATGTTGCAATAATTATGAGAAAAATCAAAAGGGATTGTGGGTTGGGAAAAGTAAATAAATGTTGAGATTAGGTCGAGAGAAGTCAATAAATACTAAATTTTTTTTTTAAATTAAAAAATTAAAAAATTAAAATTAAGAGATTAAAATTCCCATAGGTCTTAGGTTAAAAATTTCTTCTTACTTAATATCTATATAACAAGGAAGAGTGGTTTTTGAATCCTGATAGGACATTTGTCCCTTTGTCACCATGTGAACCGTTGGATTAATTCAATCCAATGGCTAAAAAATATCCAAGAGGCAAATACATTTTCAATGGTGGTGGATTGATTCAATTCAATCCTACGGTGTCCAATAGACCAATGCATTTTCTGATTAGGTTTCTTCTTCCCTTCCATCCATCTCTCTCTCTCTCTCTCTTTCTCATTCAAAATTTAAAATTGAGTTGTCTCCCTCATCTCACTCTCAGAGCTCACTCTTCATCTTCAATCTTCCCCGAAAACATAGTAGATCGGCGACTTCGCAGGGGTGCTAATCGGCGACTTCGCATTGGAGAGTTTGTTGGGTGCTAATCGGCGACATCGCCGGGTCCAAATCGGCGACATCGCGGCAACAAATCGGTGAGGTTCTCCAAAATCTTTTGTTTGAGGTTCTCCAAAATCGACATCGTGACATAGTTGCACTTTATAACATTACCAATTTTTTTTCAGCGTCTCTGTAAGCCAATAAAGTTGTACCTGATCATATTATGTTTGATGGTAATTTTGTGTGATTAGGCTGCAGAAGCTTTGATTGTGTGATGGTAATTTTGTGTATGTCAAAAGATGGATTTCGACAGGTACTTTTGAAGCTTTGATTCAAATTTCTAGAACAAAACTTATAGATGATGTATTGCAAAACTTATCCTAAAACTTTTGACAGATTTTTGAAACAGATTCTTTCTTATCCTAAAGCTTGGAAGATGGATTTCCAATACTTTTTTACTCTTTTTATAGATTTCCAAAACTTATCCTAAGAGTTTTACCAATCTTTCTTTCTTTCTTTTTTTTCAAATTTGAGCGAAAATTTAATTAAAAGCTTTATATGATATGAAAATTTGGCTCAAATTTGAGTGAAAATTTTGTTAAAAGCTTTATTTTAATTTGGGGTTTGGTACTGTTTGGGGTTTGGTACTGTTTGGAGTTTGGTACTGTTTGGTAGACTTGTGTCTGTAGCTTATATAAAAGCAGGGAGAGAGCAGTACTAATTTAATTAAGTTCAAAAACTATTGATTATCTAAAAGCAGGGAGAGAGCTGCTTTAACTCATGGGTTGGTTTAGGAAATGGGTTGGTTTTTGATTTTTTTTTTTTTTTTTTTTTGACTATTTTAGTATGGGTTTAAAAAGTTTTATTTGGGAATATTTTTTTTTTACTTTTTTTGATTTTTTATGAGAGAAAGAATATAATGATTATGAGATAGACGTGAACTAAAAGACTTATTTTATTTATTTATTTATTTTAATTAAAATAGCCCTAAACCCAACCCTACCTCTCTCTTCTCAAACGAAGCCTATGTGATTTTAGTTTCTAATAATCTAAACCAAAAAGGGCCAAAAAACACTCCAACCCTTAACTTTTCTTTCTTTCTTTTTTCTTTTTTTTTTTTTTTGCATAAAATCTTATGAAAAGTTGCAAAACTTATCCTAAAAATCTGTTTTAACCATTTTGAAAAAAGAAAACCATCTTCAATCCTTAGTCCTTTTAAAATTTCATCAAAATTGAAAAAAATTATGAATTTTGGAAATTTGGCGAAGGAATTTGCTCATCCTTGATTTAGAGAAAAAATTGCTTCTACCTTGATTACAGATTTGATTAAATGGTTGAAACGCACTTTTAGCCAATTTTTCATCCAATTTGAATTTTATGAAAAAATTTGATGAATGATTTGAAGATGTTCCAACTCGAAGAACAAGGTTTCCGTTTTAATCATTTTGAAACCTTTTGAACTGATTTTGGTTTAGTTTTTGTTCTTTTTCATGGGCGGATTTTCTGTATTGACGTCTGAAATTCGTGCCTGTAATGGGAGCATTGTTTAATTTGTTTTGCTCCCACTAACAAAAATTCTGAACTTTGTTCTATGAAGACCTGGTTTAGGGGAGTAGCCATAGAATGCAAATATGAAGAGAGATAGGAAATCTATTTTAGTTGAAACCCATAGTTCGATTATCCTAATTTGTGTAGAGACCGGAAATAAAAGTCTGAATTGGTTGCTAGAATGAATACCAAAATCGGTTTGATGGTTAAGCCTCGTCATTAATACCATGCAAACGTTCCAAAGGCATACCATGTAGTGAAATACAATAATTGCGCAATATTTGAACTTGATAAAGCTAAAGCATTTTAAGAAATGTGAATTTGAGAAAATTTTGATTGATCGGTGTAAGAGGAGTTAACTTGAGCCCATTGAATTCTAATGAGATATGAACAAGGTAGGTGATCACATAATGGGACTAGCAAGCATTATATTTGCGTGGTGTTTGATACAATTTTACTTTCTTAAACTAACTACGATTTGTGTTGTTGCACCATTTCTTACTTGCATTATAATCTGTCCATCCCTTTGTTTTCAATGAAACCAACCTTGAGTCAGTTTTTCTCTCTCATTATAGGTGATTAGCAGCCAGATTTTTTTTGTTTTTTTTCTTTGAAGTCACAGAGATCATCAATTGATCATTAGCGGAGTAGAGAAAGAATGATTCCCAAGATCAAACTATGAGTATTGTTTTTCTTTAATTTTGGGTACACTTTTATGGGTTTGATTTTTCTTATACAGATTCCCAAAATTAGCCAGATAATATACACATTCTATTTTTCTTATACACATTCTTATACAGATAATATATACACACGAAACCATTCTATATCGTATTGATTTTTCTTTAGTTACTCTATTGAATTTATAATCTATCAGCCACATAGTATTGTTTAGTTACAGATAATATGTACTCTATCAGCCAGATAGTATTGTTTTGTGCAACTATTGTATTGAGTGGTTGTTGTGCCATTAACCATTCTATTGAGTTACCCATTAACCATTCTATATTCCTTGCTTATTAAGTGTTTGATAAAATGTTTCAATGGAATTTACACACAACAAATCCAGTTGATGGTATCCTCTCTCATATGTAGATTTTTCGGTTTGATTTTGTGGAGAAATGGGAATCATCCCAATAATTTTTTAACTTGCTTTTGGATAATGGGAATCATCCAACTACCAATATTATCATTCTCTTGATTTCTACTTCTGGGTTTGTGTTCTGTTATTTTTTTGCGATTTTTCTATGTGGGTTTTCTGAGTTTAGGCTTAAGTTGCAATGATGTTGTGTATATTTTTTCAGATTCACTTGCATTTTTTCTTTGTTAGGAATAGACATCATTTCTTTACTTGCATTTAGCTGAACCTTTCAGATTCACTTTTCATGACACATAAGCATTCAATTTTGCTATAGAATTGTTGGCTATCTTCTTCAACATTACCTTTGGTCGGGTAACTAATTGCAAATTTTACTAGAAAGTTGTGGCGATTGTTTTTGATGGTCAAATTTTGGATGTTCTGTAAAATGCCTCAATTAAAATAGTTTATTTTCTTATATAATTATACTTTTTTGTTGTTCAAATAGTGAGTGAATCTATCAAGCCAAGTAAATGACTAAACAATATTTCCTACAGAGGGTTTGATTAACCATGCTTGAATGCACTTTGTGCTGATAATGTGAATGTCCTAATTGATCAAAGTTATCTTATATTTTATTCTACATTCCCCCCCTACACACACACCAAAAAAGTTGTTATGGCTTTGTTTGCTACAATGGTTGATTAGATAATTGGTCTGCCTTCCATTGATGGGTTTGTCAATAATTTGTTGTTTATCTATTGTTTAACTTGGCTTCATTTTTACTAGCTAGGCTTCATTTTATATGTTGGCTATCTTCTGGATTATTAGCTACATGCAATTTATGTTTTTTGTTCAGAGACGGTAGAGAAGCAAGAACCAAGAAGAACGAGTACTTGATTTTTTTATGCTAATAATTTGGGTCTTCTATTTTAATTTTTGAATTTCATACTATTTTGATAATAATCATTGTGATAATTTTTACTGCAATTTTAAAAATTAGCATTGTTTAGAATGCCTTTATGTTTGATTTTATTGTTTTTCAAAAACAAGATGTTTTAGTTTGTTTTGATTAGACTTGAAAAATTCAAGTTAGACAATGAATGGAAGTGTTGTGTGGGTCTATTAGTGAATGTTTCAAGAAATGGAGAGTAATGGCACAACGGCCCATTTAACAAGTGAGCCTTTTTTTTTTCCTCTCATTTTTTATTGAATGTTTCAAATTTTTATTGAATAGGTCTATTAGTGAATGTTTCAATTTTTTTTTTTTTTTGTTGATTTTTCTTTTTCGGCTTTTTTATTTTTTTATGTGTCTCTTTGTATGCATTCACTATGTGATTTGTAAAATGGGTCTCAAAAATGCCTCAAAATTTTTATTTGGGTTTTCGTTGGGTGTCTAAATTTTTATGTGATTTGTTTCTCATTTAGGTTTGATTGTGTTTCTCATTTATATTATGTGATTTGTTTCTCATTTATATTATGTGATTTGTTTCTCATTTAGGTAAGACTTCGAACTCGCTGTACAGTATTTTTTCCCGATCGTTGTTGTTGATTATGTTGTGTTTTTCCCTTTCTCTGCTCTTGCCGGTAAGATTTATTCACTCTTCGTTGTTTGCCTTTTCATTTTCCCTGCTCTTGCCTATAATTTTGATTTGTTGTTTAAATTCTAAATCCTAAAGGAGTTGTTTGGATTTGTTTTTTTGTTGTTTGATATTAATTTTTGGTTTTGTAGTTTAGGTGTCTGATTTTTGTGAGGGTACTTTCATTATCCCATCTATGATTTTTGTGGGTACTCGCAATTGCTTAGCATCAAATTTGTTTGATCCGTATTGAGCATCAAACTATGAAAATTAACTCCGTAGATCTTCCTTGGTTTTGCTTCTGTTATTATGAAAACATTTACTAATTATTAGAGCCTGCAATTATTACATAAAACATTATTTGGCTTGCATAGGCAAATACAATGTTCACATGTTCTTAAAGTCATGCCATCATAAATGCATCTTTTTCACTCAAGTTTAAGCTTCGAGTAACTCACTTAGAGACCAATTAAGTTGAAAAACTAACGATATATATTAAAAATTGAAACAGATAGTTCAGGGAAAGCTACTATTGCATATAAAGTTGGTTTTGTAATAATTGTTTACATTGGTTGTTGATATATATTGTCTTGACATCCTATACTAAACTAACGTCCATCAAACACATTGAAAATAGTAGGTATGGTTTGTCTACTTGCAGTGTAGTATGCTTACTTGCAATGTAGTATGCTTAATACATATATGGTTGTGGTGATAGTGTATGAACACCACTAATCATATTGGTTTCCAATTTTGTGTAGAACACCATTAATTGTTAGTCTTTGTTACTTTTTAATATGGAAACTAGCTTAGAATGTTATTCTCTGCTTCTTTTCTTTTTTTATTACCAAGATGAATTCAATTTGTTGTCAATGGTGAGTTGGTTTTGTAATAATTGCTTATTTTGGTTGTTGATTTAGAAATTTTTTTTTTTTTCCTATTAGTTGGTGTGCTTCTTTTATTTTTATTTTTTTGAAGTACATTGGTTAGTGTCGTTTGGTTTTATCAGTTGATACTTCTAATATTAATACAATTTGGTTTGGGCCCTAACTTGAATGTGACTTTTTATTTTTCTCATATTTTTCTTTCCTTTCCAAATTGCAAGTAAGTTTATCTTCTCTGTGTTCTGATTAATTTAGGAAAGGTGACTACTACCGGTATCTTGCTGAGTTTATGACTAACCAGGAAAGAAAAGAGGTTGATGAACAATCACTGAAGGGTTATGAGGCATGTTGATCAATTGCCTTGACATCCTATACTAGAGATATGCATAGTGAATTGCTGCATATTGACATAGTTTTGTTTTTAACCTTCACTTGATATGTCTTCTTGATGCCATTTTTTTTTCTTTATCTTTTTTTAGGCTGTTTCTACCACTGCAAATACAGATCTCCCTTCAACACACCCAATTCGTCTTGGCCTTGCTCTCAACTTCTCTGTCTTTTATTATGAGATTATGAATTCCCTTGAGAGGTTATTCTTAATTCCTACTTATTTGGTGTCATTTCTTTGGAAGTAAGTTTATCTTCTCTGTTTCTCATTAATTCAGGAAAGGTGACTACTACTGGTATCTTGCTGAGTTTAAGACTGATCAAGAAAGAAAAGAGGTTGTTGAACAATCACTGAAGGGTTTTGAGGCATGTTGATCAATTGTCTTGACATCCGATACTAGAGATATGCATAGTGAATTGCTGCATATTGACATAGTTTTGTTTTTAACCTTCACTTGATGTGTTTTCTTGATGCTATTCTTTCTTCTTTTTCTTTTTTTAGGCTGCTTCTACCACTGCAAATACAGATCTCCCTTCAACACACCCAATTCGTCTTGGCCTTGCTCTCAACTTCTCTGTCTTCTATTATGAGATTATTAATTCTCTTGAGAGGTTATTCTTAATTTCTACGTATCTGGTGTCATAACAAACAATGGACAATTTTTAAGGGGTTGATTTTGGATAATGGAGCTTGCTTGCTTATATTTTCTATTCTTTCTTTTGTTTCAGGTACATATGCCTTGGCTTGAAGGAGTGTTTGATTAGCTCATAAAAAGTTGTTATGACTTTGTTTACCGCAATGGTTGATTAGGTAATTGGTCTACCTTCCATTGATGGATTTGTCAATAATTTGTTGCTTCTCTATTGTTCAAATTAAGAATCTTAAATTTTTATTAGATAGGCTTCATTTACATATTGCTATCTTCTGGATTATTAGTTAGGTTCAGAACTAAGAAGAGCGAGTACTTGATTTTTTTATGGTGATAACTTGGGCCTTCTATTTTAATTTTTGAATTTCATACAATTTTGATGATAATCATTGTGATAATTTTTACCATAATTTTGAAGATTAGCATGGTTTAGAATGCCTTTATGTTTGATTTTGCTTTGTTTTGATTAGACTTAAAAAATTCAGGTTATACAATGAATGGAAGTGTTGTGTGGGTCTATTAGTGAATTTTTCAAGAAATAGAGAGCAATGGCACAATGGCCCATTAAACAAGTGAGCCTTTTTTTTTCTTCACAATTTTATATCTTTGTTTGGGGAACTAGAAGTGTATTTATGGAGTTTCTTTTTATTGTAATTTTTCTTCTTGATATAGGTGATTTTGGGGGTGGAAGAGAAATTTAGATCAGGTTGATTCAATAGAATAACTTTGCCTACTATTTTTTCCACACCCTATAAGTTTACCAGTGCTTATAATCAATTAAAATTTTCATTTTAAATTTAAACACTGTAGGTACAATTGTATATTTATTTTAAAATAGATGTGACAAACAAATATAACTATAATAAATTAAAATTTTGATTGGATGGGTTAGAGTTGAGGGGTACTTACCAATTAGTCCTGTTAACTAGACTTATTTACCTACAGGTCCTAACTAATAAATTTAACATTATAAAAATAAAAGAGTGATAAATTTATCACTAAAAATTTATTCATAAAACAAAGAGACTGATAAATTTATCACTATAAAATTATTCATAAAAAAAAAGACTGATAAATTTATCTTTATCACTTAATAAATTATATCAAATAGGACTTAATGGGTAATAAGTCTCCAAAGTAAGACCTATTGGGTAATAAGTCTCCAAAGTAGGACTTATTGGTAGTTTACCCTAGAGTTAATTTTTTTTTCTTCTTCCCTTTACCTCTGCGACTCTTAACTCAATATATTTTAGTTTTATTGGGTGAAAATCATCTATTATTTTGTACAAGAGTTGCACCTGTTCTTTCCTTTCTTTTGTTTTTTTTTTCTTTCTTTCTTTCTTTCTTTCTTTCTTTCTTCTTCTCCTCCTCTTATTTTTTATTTTATTTTCAGAGTGAGGATTGTAAGTTGTGATAAATAAATAAAAAAAAAGGATAAATTACAAACACACCTGTTGAGATTTACTTAAATTACAAATTACCCCATGTGGTTCTAGAAAGTACATTATGTGCTCGAAGGTTTCTAATTTCCTAATAAATATGTCCTTTTATTAATAAATCATTAAGTTAATTAACAATTTTTAATAATGTTAAAATTTTATTTCAATTAATAATTCAGATAATTTGATTATTGTATAGGTGAACAGTTAGAAATTTTACTTTTTCAATTATTTTTGTTAAATAAAAAATTCTGACAGGGAGGTATTTGTAATTTTTCAAACCACAGGGGACAATTCGTATTTTAAGCAAACCTCAGGGGTGTATTTGTAATTTACCCAAAAAAATTATACTTTCAGCTTTGCCAGTTTTTTTTGTAAGACTATAAACAATGTTGAGATTGGCTCAATGAGGTCTATAAAGAATTTGTAAAAGAAAAACAGTAAAGAGGTCTAGATTAATAAAAGCCAGTTTTAAGCCAATTGGTTGTTTCTGTTTTTTTTCAAATATTTGGTTTTGGAACTAAATTAATTTAGTAGACCATCTATGTTATTAGTTAGTCATCCTGGAGTAATGAGTGAAGGCATAAACTTACTTTATGCTTGAAGTAGTTTAAACATACTTTATACTTTTAATTGGATGATTATGCATAATGGTACCTCATAAGTGAAGAAGAAGGTGGTTTCACTTTCAACCCTTAATGTTGGTGAAGTGCTCTCTTAAATGTTGTGGGCAAATTCTTGGTGATTAATTTGGAGTATACAACATGTTATCAATCACCTAGAAAGTGAAAAGTTGTAATCCCTTTTTTTTTTTCCTTTTTTTTTTTTTAGTGGGCAAGTCAATTGATTGGTTTCAGGCAAATGTGGTGTTGGGTATGAGGTGAGGAAAAGCTGTGAATTTCATGTAATAATTTTTTGAAATGGTTTACATTTTAGAAACCTATCTTCAAATGGGTTAGATTTAAATGTGTTTCTGAATGGTTTTGATTCCAAAAATATTAAATTGATGAATGAACTAGCACAAGTATTTGGTTGTAATCTTTGTTTAAAAAAATAGTACAGTTAATTTTATTTAATGAACCTTGGGTTTAATTTTAGTTAGATTTGCCCATTAACATTAATTTCAAGTTTGATTCTTTTTTTGTTGCCTATTAATTGTTATACATAATGCTTCAACTAGAAAATGAGTTATGCATTATCACAGGGATAGAAACTTAAAGGAGCATGATCATCCAAAAATGGATACTTCGCACAAGGTAAGCTTTAATTGTTTAAAATTTTAATTTTGTTTGGTTTTACAACCTTCAAAAATTCTTCTTCCTTATAACAAGACTCTCTTAGTCTTAATAAAGAAAATTATTCGCTCCCCTTACAAAATTTGAATTTAATTCTATTTGGAGGTTTGTATGATTTATCGGCATTCTCAATTGATCCTTCTGTACTATTATTTGCTTTTCTATTCATTTGTTTACTTTAGTAATGCATACAATTGTCTATTCTCATTTGTTTACTTTAGTAATGCATACATAATTCAATTGACCATAATAGTTATGTTCAATTCTTCTTAATTCATAACTATTGATTTTCCTATTTCTCATATGTATTTTGATGCGATTTTTCATGTTACAGTTTCTTTTGATGCAATTATTCTTCATTACAATTTCTTCCGATTTCTCATATGCATTTTGATGTGATTTTTCATAGCTATTGGTTTTTGGAAGCGAATTTAAGCGAGTGATTTTGTTGCAGGTCATTGATCCATATTAGAAACATTGGGTTACGTTGCTTCTACCAGTGTGTTGTTGGTTGGCTCTCTTATGTTCATAATGTTCATGATGTTCATTGACCTTTATTTGAAGGAATTTAAACCTGATAAAGCGATAGGGTTACCAGTTATAATACTAATTCAATAACATTCTTTTATTGAAAGTTATCACATCTTAACTTGCTATAGTGTATAGGTGTGTCATTTTGACGTGGATAAAAATCTAAAATTTGCTATTTGCTACATTTAAATACATAATTAATTTTTTGGACTTTAATTTTGAAATTTGCTATTTGAAATTTATAAATGCTTTCGCTAATTCAATTTGTAGAAACAATTTCAATTTCTTATATGTAAAGTTTTAAGTCGGAGTGACATTACCATTTGGAATTGATTTACTATCATTGAGTTTCGTAACATATGACAGCAAAAAAATTGTTGGTAGTGCCTTCAGGCACGGGTCATCCCTAGTATAATATAAATTACGAGTTGATGATGAATCAAAAAAAAGAATTACAAGTTGACACTTCCGCGGATAAAATAAAAAAATCACAAAAATTTCTCTAATCACATTTGGAAGATTGACAATTACAGGTCACTGTCATGTGATGCAATCATTGCGCTTAATCTGCATCCAATTGATCAATTGCCAACCAAAACGACGCCGTCTTCGCGGCGGCCCCCCACAATAATTTGTAAGATTATCACAATTTTCCACATATTTGGTACATATTTCTCAGCAGCCAAACAGAGACGAAAAGCGAAGGAAAATTAAAATAGGAAAAAAAAAAAAAGGAAAAAGAAAAAAAAGAGTAGATATTTCGCTTTTTGTTTTGTGGATGAACGGTGAAGATTCGATCGAATAAACAGGAGAAGACAAGTGTTGGACGAAACGAACTATATTCAGTGATTTGTTCAAAAAAAGAAAAAAGAAGTAATCAATTTTTTCACATCGTCTATGGCGGACTAGTCGAAGATTTTCCATCTTCCGACGACGCCGTTTTGCAACAAGGGTTTCTCTTTTGTCAAACCTAGTCAGATTCAGTCCTCTTCCGAGTTCTCTCTCAGCTCGTATCGCAAACCCTAGGTCAGTACTCTCTAAACTGTTAAACTTATTGATTTGAAGTTTCTGATATTAATTTATGTAAATTTGTTTTTGATTCATTGCGTGCTAGGGTTTCTATATTTTTGTATTTTTTTGAAGTTGAAATTTTGGGTGTTTATCGATAAATTCGATTGGATGAAGACTGAACTTGAAAATTGCATCTAAATAATTTGGTGGATTTGGATGTGGTGTTGGTCAATTGATCACTTTTGACTAACTAAATGTGCTGATCTGGATCACTGATTCACGTCCTAATGTAATAGCTTTGTTATGATTGGTGTGTTCTAGTAGATTAATGGTTGATTTTAACCAAATTGTATACTTTCTGATCACTTGTCTATCTGCCTGATTAGTTATCGAGGTGAGAAGGTTCTTCTCATCCGTAATTTTGGTTGTAAAGTTCTACTTTATAAAGACACTTTTATTATAGAAAATTGTCTAAAGTTATTTGTGTAAATAATGCAATTTCAGGGTGTTTGTGTGTGTTTCTCAATGAATTATTATCGGAATGAATTTAACCAAAACTTTTATGATAAAGATTTGTGGTTTTGATACATTGAAATCGAGCCATGAGACAATGTTGTGATACAGTGCCCATGGCGCTAATTCAAAGTTTGTGAGTATATGTATATAAAGTTCCATGGATCAACTTTGATAATAGTTTTTCTCAAATTTTATTCTCTATTTGGTATTATTTTTTTGATTTGAAACTTTGAAAATATTTTCCCATTTCCATATTTAATGAAGTGAACTAGTGGAGTATGAAAATCACAAATGATCTTGTATCTAGAAAACATCAAAAAGAAAATAAGTAAAGCTGAAGCTATCTATGCCACTGGATTTTTGTTATTTCTCTCACTGCCTAATTGGATGTTTGTGATTGATTACATGTTTGGAACAAATTGTACGAGGAAAAAATAAGGACAGTCATACCTTACCATGTATGCTGGTAAAATAAAATGGTGACCAAAATTGATGATATATAGCACTTCTTATTTGTTTTTGCATTTGCTGTGGGCTGAGGCTTCATAAATGCTCCCTGCTGGGGTTGCAGCAGCAGAAGCATATGTGTTGGCTTTGATGATTGAAAAGTCTGTCTGGATTTCATTCATGGAACCTTTAATGTTGGCCTCTTAAACAGACCTTTTCTGCAGCCACTTGGAATCATAGACTGTTACACAGTTTAGTCTGATAATGTCATTGTTGGAATTCTGGAGTTTTTTCAATAATCATATGACTTCAAGTCATCATAGTCATTGCCACTGATATGAATTAATGATGGATTTTTTTTTTCTTTCATAAAATATTACTTACTTTTTTCATTTTATTTGTCCAGGCATATATATATTGGTCCTTAGCTTTTGTTAAACTTTGATAATATAGGGTGAGGTTGTTGCACAAGTTGTATGGACATTTCTGTTTTGTCTTTATTTATTTATTTTGGATAAATAAGCAACTTTATTGAGAAAGCATCAAGACGATGCAAAATTTCTGTTTGTCTTATATTTTGATGCATTTGTCAGATTAAAGTAATCGTTTGTTTTTCAGGGTTCATATGTTATAAGACGGTTCTCGGTGCTGGACCAACTTAATGAACCAAGATTATCAGAGGCCAGATATAATTTGCTTTCCTTCTTTGGGATCATAAGTTTTGTAGCGTTTATCTGCTTGTGCTGTTGGAGGGTTCTATAGATCAGCTGAGTTCAGTTTGTTATAAAAGCAAGAAGTTACAGGTGTTTGGTAAAAATTATCTCGATGAAATTGGTGGTGTTATATTTGATTTTGTATTCAACAGAAGGAAGATGTTATCATATTGGACGAAACCTCACATTAATTTGAAGACTCTCACCTCCTTGCTTTACATTTTATTTATGTTCTCTTTCTCTCAAACATTTTGGAGAAAAGAGGGTATTAATGTTGTGGTATAAAAGGAAACCATGGAACAGGTGTCAGAGAAAAAATTTCCTCTCAATGCAGAAAGTTACAAATTATATGAAGAAGTTGGAGAAGGTGTCAGCGCCACTGTTCACCGGGCTCTCTGCATTCCTCTGAATGAGATAGTTGCCATCAAGGTTCTGGATCTGGAGAAGTGTAACAATGATCTGGTATATGTTAGCTGCTTTATTTATATTATTCTGACACATTTAGTTTATTATTGCATTTAGCTGTGGTTCTACTGTACTTTGTTTTGTTTTGTTTTAATTCATATCAGGTACTATTACACAATTGTTTGCTATGTCTAGCCGAGTCATTTACTTAGATCATCTATTGATCATGTTTATGTGTATGCTTTTCTATGTACGTACTGGTGGAGGGAAGGGGCCCCCTTGAAATTTTTGAGGATCTTCAATACTGTTTTGTGTGCACATGGTGCTCTTTAGTAATTTTCAAATCTTCTTACGCAAGCCATATAAAATATGATACAGAACCACCCTCTGATACTTCTGTCAATAGCCTTTATAGAATTTTTTTTTAGGGTTAATTACACTAATAGTCCCTATAGTTTGGGACTTGTATCAGTTTGGTCCCTGACTTTTCAAATGTGACACATTTGATCTTGAATTTTGTTCCAAATAAGGACAATTGAAAATATCATTAGATTTTTCAAGGGTAAAATCGTCGATTTGATAGAATATAAATTAATTTGACAAAAATAAATGTCAAAAAAATATTTTGAATTTTTAAAAATTTATTTTTATCTACCAATGATAAAATTATGAAAAATTAATAAACATTACATGATTAATTTTTTAAAATTAATTTTGCATGATCATCATCCAAACACATAATAAAAATTAATTTGGTAAAAAAAAATAAATAAATGACTAAAAAATTTATCATTTTTATATAATTTTATTTTTAGTAGATAGAAATAATTTTTAAAAATTAAAAAATATTTGTTTGACATTTATTTTTGTCAAATTAGTTTATATTTTATCAAATTGACAATTTTATCCCTGAAAAATCTAATGATATCTTCAATTGTCTTTATTTGGAACAATATTCAAAATTCAAGGTCAAATGTGTCATAATTGAAAAGTCAGGGACCAAAATGACACAAGTCCCAAACTATAGGGACTATTTGTGTAATTTGCCCTTTTTTTTAATAGAGGAAATTTAACCATTTTACTTTGTTATGTTGATAAATTTGCAAAAGTTCTCATTCTTCTTAGAATTTAATGACAATAAATTTTTGAAATTGTTCAGTCAAGATGATTTTTGTATTGATGCTTTCAATAAATGATGGCATCAGATGACGTTTTTCAATCCTTGTTATGGAAATGATGAGCTTTGAGCGGCTACTCAATTTTGCTCTTGGTAGTAAGTGAATTGTGTGATCTCTTCCTTTTGCATTTCACCAAATATAGGGCTTGGATGAGTGCAGTGAGAACCTCAAGAAATATTTCAGACGTTCGATAATATTATATGGACCTGAAGATTTTGATGTTTACAAGCGAAGAGCAATAATTAGAAAATGATTTTCCATAGGTCTTTACCCCTGTTTGTTTGTTATTAAAATTCCACAACCCTTCTCTCTTTTTCTTTTCTTAGCTATTTTCATTAAGTATGCTATATTATTCTGTTTCTAATAAATAATTGATCACATTATTGTTGTGTACCTTTGTTTATGTCTATGATTATATCCCAAGCACTGTTGGTTGGTCATGTCATGTGATTGTATTTTGGATGAGTGTTTCTATCTGAAGGGAGGTTTCTCCATCATTTAGAATTAGATAATGCTTCTCTTGCTCCATTGCTTGCTTACGCGGATGTGGCTTGGACAATTCACCATATATCTCTATATTATGCCTTGGGCACAAGTATATTTCTGTTCCACTGATTTTTGTCTGAACTGTTGAACATATTTAAGGGTTCAGTTTAAAACATGGTACTACAATTGTCATCAGATGGTTTTTCTTTGTTAAATGCTCAGGATGGTATCCGTCGAGAGGTACAAATGATGAGCTTGATCGATCATCCAAATTTATTACGGGCTCATTGCTCGTTCACTGCAGGCCAGAACCTCTGGGTTGTGATGCCGTATATGGCTGGTGGGTCATGCCTTCATATAATGAAATCTGCTTATCCAGACGGTTTTGAAGAGCCTGTTATTTCCACTTTGTTACGTGAGGTTCTCAAAGCTCTCGTCTATCTTCACGCCCATGGGCATATCCATAGAGATGTGAAGGTAAGTGTCCCTCTTGGTTCTCTAGTTTGTTGATTTTGCTCTCACAAGTAAATGAATTAGGTTTAACTGAAAATATGGCCACTAATGCTAGAATATGCACAACGAAATGAAGTATATTGAAAATAGAATGTCTTATGGCAAGTGTTTTGAGTGCTTGTAACTTTTGAAGTGATGGAGTCTAATCATTCGTCTTTCTTGAAGAAATAAATCATTTGTCTCTTTTATATGATTTGAATGTATTATTTTGGTTGGGAAAGTGTCCCTTCCCTTCCTTTATTCTCAAGACAATTATCTTGTCCTGCATGTTTCATCTGGCAATGCTGCTTGCTATTATTCTTAGTCACTCTGCTGATCTATTCTTTGCAGGCAGGCAATATATTAATCGATTCTAATGGTGCAGTCAAGTTAGCAGACTTTGGGGTATCTGCATGCATGTTTGATACTGGGGATAGGCAACGCTCGAGAAACACTTTTGTTGGAACACCATGCTGGTATAGTTTTCCCTCAGGCCTTCACTGTTCCGTTGAGTGAGGTCCTATCATCTGTTATCAATGTATTCATGGTGAACAGATTTGCATTATTGGCTTGAGCATATTGTTTGTCAATTTTTGCAATTATTTTTTGTTTTTGCTTTTTTAAGGATGGCTCCAGAGGTTATGCAGCAGCTGCATGGATATGACTTTAAGTGAGTGGGTGATTTATCTGATCTATTCCTCCCCCTCTCTCGTCCTTCTATTTTTTGGAACATTATGCTAATACTGTTTTCTGTTGACTTTTAAGTTCTTTAAGATTTGTTTTGTGTTAACAGAGCAGACATCTGGTCATTTGGAATAACAGCACTTGAACTTGCTCATGGCCATGCCCCATTTTCCAAGTATCCACCTATGAAGGTAAATTCGATATTTCTCTTAGTGTGAGCATTCTGGAAATAAACTGTGATTCCTTTTGGGGAAAATATATATGCAATGACCTTCTCCCTTTTTCTTGCTTTAATTGTAGGTTCTGCTAATGACACTACAAAACGCACCACCGGGTCTTGACTATGAGAGGGACAAGAGATTTTCGAAGGTTTGTCCCATTCAGAATTTCTTTCAGGTTCTTGAATATCGTTCTGAGATCTGGTTCTTTGCAGTCTTTCAAAGAGATGGTAGCTGCTTGCTTGGTGAAGGATCCAAAGAAACGTCCCTCTTCAGATAAGCTTTTCAAGCACCATTTCTTCAAACAGGCACGGTCATATGATTATTTGGCTCGTACTATACTTGATGGCCTTAAGCCACTGGGTGATCGATTTAGGATGCTGAAGGTCTCTTGCTCGACCAAACTGTTTGTTTCCAGTTAGTGAAATCTGTTGAAGATATTGCATAATTGTCTTTCTGACTTATCTCAAATTTGATTTGCTTTTTTATTTTTTTTCCCCCCAGGCAAAAGAAGCAGATTTTCTTGTACAGAACAAGGCTTTATATGGGGACAAGGATCAGTTATCACAGGTAAACGGTGCACAACTTATAAACTTTTGGAGTGAGACAAAAGTGTATAGGATCTTGTTATGAGTGCTAGTGTATTGATCCTTCTGATATTTATTTTGGGCCTCCCTCCCTCCCTCCCTCCCTCCCTCCTCTCTCTCTCTCTCTCTCTCTCTCTCTCTCTCTCTTGTTGATAGTAGGGCATACACTCTAGCTATGTTACCTGTAACATAGATTGTTCCGGTGTTTGGAACGAGAAGGTGGTATGCGGTATGCCATAGTTAAAAAATGTGGTATGGTAAGGGTAGACCGTAAACTTGTAGATTACACTATTAGAATTAAATATACTTAAAGAGCAGTTTTCTTTTAACGATTGGACATTAGTTATTTTCTTATACTGATTACACATGCAATAAAATACAATATGGACATATTTAAAAAATTGATAATATAAAAACATGTTTTTAGGAGAAACCCTTTATGAAATAACTTAAATAAGTACATATTTTATTCTTTTGAAACTCAACTCTCCCTAGATAATGTTCATTATATTTTATTATTTCCTTTTAAAGAAACCATTTGTGAAATAACTTAAATAAGTAGGAAAAAAAAATTTGGGATCGCTTTGAATAGCTAAATTTTCTATTTTTGAAACAAAAGTATATCACATTTTGGAATGTGCAACATAAATCTAATACTGGTCCCAAGCTGGACTTGATATACTGGAGGCACACACAACAGTATCCTGATTAGTACTTGAACCCTGCACCTCACCTCACCCTTGGGGGGGTGGCAGCGATACTGCTCAAGCTAACAACTAGTGGTATGTACTTGTAGGTGTTAAAATGTGATACTCTTTTTCTCATCTTCATGAACATGTAACAATTGGTTGAGAAGACAAAAATGTGTGGGTCCTGCAGTCCTCCATGACACAGTTGGTTCCATATGAGAGCAGAAACATATGTATGTCTTAAATTGTGCAGTGGTCATTTTGTGTACACATCATCTTGATTTGAAACATGCATTTTCTTTTCTCAATTATCTTGAGCCCTGTGGAAAAGCACACTAGGTATCCCTTGGCTCGGTGGATTTCACACACTTGTATTATTAAAAAAAAAGCTGCCCATTAGCGACACGCAACTAAAAATGGAGTTTGGGATTATATTGTACGGTATCAATGAGCCCAGATCTATACCTTGTGAAATTGACTTATAAGCTTTGAAACCATCAAAGAGTCTGAATACTTGCAACTACTGTCAGTGACTATATCATGATTTTGCTATTATGTTGAAAACATTGAGTGCTCTTTCATTTCAATACATGAATTGTGTGTGAGTGAAAACAAAACTCCTTCCTACCTAGGTAAGGAAGCGTGCTTATTGTTGGATATTATTCAGGTTTGAAACTGAGCTTTGAATTTCTTGCAGCAAGAATATATCCGAGGAATCAGCGCCTGGAATTTTAATCTGGAAGATTTGAAGAATCAGGCTGCCCTTGTATGTAGTTGGTTCCATAAACAGTAGGGGAAATGGTTTAATTTCTGAGAAACATTTGCATTGGTTTTCACTCTTTCACCTGCACTATGTTGCTTGCAGATTCAGGATTATGATGGTGCTACAAACACTGAAGACCTAAATTTGAGTGTGAAGCAAAGGGACAATCATGATGATGTTGGTTATCCAGCAGAAAGGCTGTCTCCTGAGAAGGCTAATCAGTCAGATGCTGCACCTCAACTGGATGTATCATTCTACCTTCTGTAAACTGACGCCTCTATAGTTTTTCTTTTTGGCACTGTACCTCTGTTGCAATTTGGGCAATATACCTCTGTTGCAATTTGGGCAATATACCTCTGTTGCACTTCTGTCACTGTAACTCAGTTCTTTATTTAATCCTTTCAAATTGGAAGTCAGTCATTGTTTCTGATGTCTGATGTCCATATTTCATTGTTTCAGGATGGTCTCAATAACATTCATGATTTGGAGAGCTCACTTGCTGCATTTCCTATTCAACCTCTTAAGGCACTCAAGTATGATTTTGTTTTTTTTTTTTATTCTCGAGTTCCTTATCTGAGAACAAATCCCTTTTTTAGATCTTTGTTAGTCTCAGAAACTTGAATTGGCATCCATTAAAAATATTTGTTTTGCTAAAAGTTCATTGCACTCAATCCAATTTATATTTTCTGTTATTTACTGCAGGTATCCATTTATTTATTAATTTATAATGAATACTATGTCTTACATCTATCCTATTATTAAAAACACACAGTACAGAAGATGAAACTTAATCAATTTTATTTTTCATTTTCCAAGAATGCCCCTCAAATTGTTAATTGTAAATTTCACATCCAGCAACTCTAAACCACTTTCAAACTGCTCTAAACTGCTTTCAACTTGAACTCATCTGGCAAACACAGCGTTTGCCTGCCCCGCTGCTAGTATCATATGAATACACACAGATAAATGGCTGTCGGTGTTCATGTATGCATATCAATTTGTGTATGCATGTTGCATGTATGTCTAAACCATGTTGTTTACAAGTTTTGGGTGTAGGTGTGCTTCTAGGTACAGGATTTACTTAATGCTCAAATTGCACAGCCAAGTATTCAAATTATCTGATATTTTGCTTTACTTTTTTAGTGAAAACGATGGGTTTATTATGCAACGTGGGTTTATCACATGCTTGAAGCAATTATTTAAAATACTAAGAAAATTTTCTATAAGATCATTTAATAAATTTTGAATTTGCAAGTATCATGCACACTTGTTGGTGCACTTCTTACTAGGGATTTAGGGGACATAACCACACCCATACCATAATGGGTGCACCAATGGTAATTTACATTTTAAAAATTGTCCATGTTTTGTGGTATGTAAATTTACGTTCTTGTGTGGACAATGCATGTAATGTAGGTGGATAGAAATTTGTTTTAACCAATTTAGGCATGAACAAAATGAATATTTAAGTTTCTTTGGTGCTTCAATAGTCTATCAGTTTAAGTAATCATGTACATTATTGCAGAGGTTGTTTTGATGTCTGTGCGGATGATGTGGGTACTGGTAGTCCAAGTTGGAAAAATGCTAGTCAATTACATTCATCACCAAAAGATGAAGACCAAGAAACTGGGACAGATGATGGTGAGAATTTGGGACAGAGCTGCTCAATGCCATCAGCTGTAGTTCCTTGTAGGAAAAAAAATGTGAAAGCACTAATGCATGATAGTGTTCTTTATCCCAAAAGAGTTGGTGGCGATGGGGACAGGTAAATTTGTGCTTTCCTGGGGTTAGATTTCCAGTTTTTTCCAACTCCTAAATGGGTTACTTTTACATATTTGAAGGGAATTTGTACAACCAAGATATCCATCAGATCGGAATTATAGTGGTCCATTACCATATCGTCAGAAGAAAGACATCAATAACCATTCGTCTGGTAATCCTTTCATTGTTACTTGATTTACCTCATTTTAATGGTGTGATGTTTTATTGTTTATGACTTATAACAAATCTGTTTTCCTATTGTGGCATCTGTTTATGCAGCAGAGGACACATCAGAAGGAGCAGTTGTCCAACGTAAGGGGCGCTTTAAAGTCACTTCAGCAGAGCTGAGCCCTAAGGTATATTGCATTCTTATGTTATCATACTAGTCAAAGAGTACGTCAGCTCATTCCATTTCAGTATCTGACTACTGCAACAGCTATTCCATTGATGAATTCATGTGAAACTTCTTTGCCATTGTGATAAAAATATGTATTCAGTCCATTTAATAATTATTGTTGCCACCTGGAATTGTTATTCAGGGGCTTCAGCTGCAGCGTTTGTGCTGCAGCATGCTGTGATTTGTGGGAGGTCCTTTTTTCTATTTCTATAATTGTTCTACCTCAATTAGAGTATTGGGATATTTTCTGTTGCATTTATGAGATATCAGAGATATATTAATATAGTTTGGTACCAATACTTATTTTCCCTATTGGTCGCCGTTGAAGCTTCAGAGTACTAAACTGAGGAAATTAATGTAGCATTGAAAAATATTAAAGATAAGCATTTGCTTCCACTGGCATATCATATAATATGGAGGTTTCATCAAACTGGCAAGAAGGAAATGGCTTGCAATTCTTAACTTCGTTTGTGGTGTTGGATGGGTTCCCTTCTCACAGCAACAATGCTGCTGAAAGAATGCTTTGCTATTTATGATTTATTTATTTAATGTTTGTCTTGACTGTTTTTATGGAACTTAGTAATTTATCTTTTAGGCAATGGCTTTGTAACCATTGCCTTCCTTTTTATCACATTCAGGGTCCTACAAACTGCTTCTTTAATCCAATTTCTGAAGGTTCTGCCAGTCCAACAACCCCTACCCTTTCAGCTGCTGCTGTTCTTCCATCATTGCAATGTATTTTGCAGCAAAACAATATGCAAAGGGTATGCAGCTAATCATCTTGACTGTTATGTGTTCTCCACCCTTTCTGTTTGTAAATTGCTCTTTTAATCAATGTTTACAGGAAGAAATTCTTAGATTGATCAAATATGCAGAGCAAACCTCTGGTACTGCCTTTAACTTTTAATCAATTTTTATTAGCCATTCTATCTTATATGCAATAATTCTGTTGGATCTAATTTATCTCTCTTAATATAGGCAATTCCATGGAGTTATCTGAGGTGGGAACTAATGAGCTTTCTCTGGTATGGACTCTGTGTCATTTAAAGAATTCTTAATAACATGGTTATATACCATTTAGGAAACTATGGTGCTGCTATCTTATGTTTTGAAATAAATTATTATTTATCATGAATTTACAACACTTTACTAGTCAAGAAAAGTTCAACTGACTAACAATTGTTGGATGTCTCAGCTACAAATGGCATGGCTTTTTATTTCCTTGCAGAGAATAGTTCATTTATTTGTGTATTTAGGCCCCTTTTGGCTTACAGCTAAATAAGTTGTTTTTTGACTAAAAATATGCCAAAAAGCAAAAGTCTGTTTATCTTCAGCTAAAAAAACAACTAAAAAAAAGCTTAAAAAGTCAAATTTTCCCACTAACAAAAAAGTAACTTTTTTATTAATTACCAAATGCATCAGCTGTTTTAGAATTGTCAAACTCCACCTTAGAATAAGTTAATATGAGTTCAGACCAACAGTCTCTGAATGATTCTTCTGTAATCTTGAATTTTTGACAATATGCAGATACCTTCCGCTTCTACTAGGGAAAGAGAGCTTCAGTCTCAGATGATTCAACTGCAGCAAAGGTATGAAATGAGACTTATGCTGCATTTGGTTGGGGGATTTGAGAAGGGATTTGGAAAGGAAAAGGAAAAAGAAAAATGTGTGTGAAATTAGGTGAAATCTCTCCTCAAATCTCCCAACCAAACATAGCGTTGATAAATTTGAACTTCTGAATGATTGTTTCGATACTTACTGGAACTTTTCAAATCACAGCATTGGGAGTCTTGTTGAAGAATTGCAGAGACAAAAAATGAAAAATGCTCAGGTGTGTATCTATTTTTTATTTTTGAAAAACGAAAAATGCTCAGGTGTTATTTTGCTGCCATCAGAGATTTATTGTGTTCTCTTTACTGGCATCTTCTGTGGCGCCCAGGAATTTTAGACGTCTGCCTTATAGTTGTTGAGAATTCTTTGACAGAATGAGCTTGTGTAGGAAATCTGACTAGAGAATCCACCGAATTTTTTTCTTTCTAATTTGTATTGCTTGTTAATGGGTTCCTGTACAATGATTCAGGGAATTCTGGACCGCGGTTCATACCATGAAATTTTTTATGAGTAAAACTATTAGGCTTCATTTGGATGGATGTGAATTTGAAATACATGGATTTGACATAAATTATTCATGGAGAGTAACTCAAATTTAGATTTTCTAGTTTACCTATGAATTTAAATATTGAATTAAATAGTTTTATTATGATGGGTTTGAAATAACTATATGAAAGTAGTTATTTGAAATCATTATAAGATTTAGGATTCTATGAAAATACATCTTTTTTATTTCAACTTATCTTCTTTTATAATTCTACTCCCCATCTACATCCATTCAAACGGAACCTTACTGTCATTGTGAAACATTCGGTCACCCGGGTTTTATTAGCCATCTGATTGTGATTCCTTTTTCTGCCTTGCAGTTGGAAAAGAAGTTGAATACTTTGGTTAAGAAAGAGGAAAAGATAAGAGAGTGAAGCTGAATGATGATGGGTACAATCTTCTCCACCCATTTGCCTCTTTCTTAGGCAGAGCCAGAGTTGAGGAGCATCAGCAAGCAATGTACTTAAAACTCTAGTAATAGCTTTTGTTGTATTTCTAGTTGTACCATATATGTGTGACAGAGGCAGGCCCAATATTTTGAGTTGCTGTTCCTCGATCCTCATAATCTCCTATGTGTTGTAATTTAATTGTAATTATATATTGCACAATTTCAATATTAGACTTTGTTTTTTTTGCGGGGAGAACTATATGAAGGTAAGAGAGGGGAAAAAATAACTAACACGTGGGGTGCTTTTCATTTGCACCCCACTATAGACACACTTGCATTTTCATGTATTGTTTAGTTTGCTTAGTTAGGTTTTTCAAAAAAATATTTTTCAGAAAATTTTAATTTTTAATTTTTTATATTTTTTTGTTTTTACTGAATTTTTTTAATATTGTAAGCCATTTTTTTTAATTTTTTAGGCATAGCTAACATAAATATATTTAAAAAGTAAAAAAATTGTGAAAAAACTTTTTTAAAAATTTACTAAATACAAAAAATATAAAAAAAAAAATACGAAAATTTAGTACATTTTTTTTTATGTATTTTTTAATTTTTTAAAATATTTTTTTACAAATTTTTTATTTTTTAGATATATCTAAGTAAAAAGTAAAAAAATTGTTTAAAATTTTAAAAATATTTACTGAAAAAAAAAAACAGAAAAATTAAAAAATTTAGTTTTTAAAAAATTCAAACTAGATGCGCTAGATATCTATTTTTTTGTCCTTTCTTCCGCCTGCCTGTAGTTTTTTCCTTTTTATTTTTTTTATTTTTTCCTATCTCTCTTTCATTCTCATGCTTTGAACAAGGAAGGTTTAGATCTTTAAGCCGTCAAAACTGAGCATATAAATGTGTACTAGCGCGGGGGGGTTGTGTTACACATAATATTGGGGGGACAAATTGTATCTTGAATCTTGATTTAATATTGCTGGGCTTTTTAAATGATTTTTATTGTTTTTGGGAAAGAGTTACAATATACTTAACTGAAAGAAAAATGCCTCAGACCCCCAGTGGGGGTCACTGGGGGTCATGTGTCCAGCCTTCTCATTGGCCAAAAAAAAAAAAATTGTTTTTTTTTTTTTTTTTTTTTAAGTTTTTAGCGAATTGTGGCCCGCCACCTCAGTGGGGGTTGACCCCCAGTGGGGGTCTCTAGCATTTCTGTTATTATTATTATTATTATTATTATTTGTTAGAAGTTAATTTATTATTTTTGAAGGAATGTGATGTTGCAGTGGTTAACTTTCCTTTTCTTCTACTCGGCATGCTTGTGTTATGCGCTAAGCGCAACTCCAATTACACTTTACTTTTCACTAATTAAACTATAAAAAAATACACTTTTTATTTTACTTAATTATTTTAATTATTGTGTTCTTCAACCATACTCTTTATTTTAGCTAATCATTCAAACTAATTTAATTAATTTTTAAAATAAAAAATACTAATTGTTGATATTTTACTAATATAAATTTACAATAATAATAAATTTACCTATACAAACATACAAGACCTGTAGAATAAGGAGAAAAAAAATATAAAATACAAAATAAGTTATTCTGTAATTCATCAAACAGAATTGAAAAAACATATAAAATTGCTACATACTCATATACATATAGAAAATATATAAAATCCCAAATTCAAGACATAAATATACAAAAATTCAAGATATATACATACATATTTGTTTAGAAAGCCTCTGAGACTCTTCAATTGTAGCCACTAAAAAACTAGACTAGTAAGTAACTAGCCCAATAATTAGTCCATTGAAACTTAAAATTAGAGTTACATTGGCTAAAATTCCTAACAAGCCTTTTTTTAATTATCCCTTTAGGGATGCTCTAATGGACAAACAAAGAGTACATCTTCCATAAGTATAAAATGTCAAAATATTTATAAATTTAAAATATTTTTATATATTTTTTTACATTTTTAAAATATTAATCGCAATTCGAAGAGCTATATTTAACATTTTCCTTATGTTAAAGTCTCTACTTCTATGCAAAAACTCAAGTATTTCAAACTAATATAGAGTTGAAATTATGTATATCAATCTCCTTCAATCTAGTTATATAGCAAAAAGCAATTTCATGTGTTTTTTTGGACGGAAAAGAAACTTCAGTTGTACTAGAACAAATGACGTTGTAAGGGAGGTGTTTGGAAAGAGAATTGGGTTAAAATAATTTATTAAAAGATAAAATAAATTAAAATAATTTATATCTAAGTCATAATTATTTTACTTTTTCTTTCACAACTATCAAATAAATTAGAAAAAAAAAAAAAACCAACTTCTCAAACACAATTATTTTAAAATAGCCAAAAGATAATAGCCAATTAAAATAATCAACTTTCCAAACAAGACTAAAATGATTTTACATTGGGTTATTTTGGGAAGTTAGTTAAAAATTGACTCTTTATTTTATTTTATTTTATTTTTTGTGGCTTTTTTTTTTTAATATAAAAAATCATGTAAAAAAGTAGAAAAATAATATGATCTAAAAGTTAAAAGCCAAATTAACTTTTAACTATGTTCCCAAATTGGCTCATTATAAAACTTCCACAAGTATATATATGGTCACAAAATATTTCACCAATATTTCTTTCTAGAGATTTTTAATAATAATATTAATATTTATAGAATTATTGGAGTTTAAGACATTTCCATCCTAATCTAAAAAAAAAGACATCCCTATCAATTTGAATGAGTAGTCATTCACTAATGCTGTATTTGGTTGAAAATTTTAAAAAATAATTTGAAAAATGAAATGAAAAAAATAGGTGAAATGTGTATAAAATATATTTATATTTCACTTAATTTCACACATCTTTTTTCTTTTCATTTTCCTTTCCAAATTTTTTTCTAAATCCCCCAACCAAACACAGCGTAAGAACATCTCTAACGGTGTATTACTTTTTTTTTTTTTTTTTAAAAAAAAATATCAAATTTGAGTAAAAATTTTCTTTGATATCACCTGCTCCAACGGAGAGATTTGGTTTTTCATCAAACCATCGGTCAATCAAGTAGACGATCGGCTAGTGTAATCTGAAATATGTTGAAAGCTTCTAATCTCTGAGATAACATCTCTGTGAGTTTGAAACTCCTTTGATACGCTCTCTAGTCCATGGGTCAACAAGTGTTTTAAAACAATTAGAGCATTTTATGAAGATCTCCAGTTCTTTCTATCAAATTTAGCTAATTCGATCCACAAGATCAAACACAATAACAGTGAAATATATGACAAAAACATATCAAAAAGATCAAAAAACAAAAACCCAAAAACCTCTTAAACTTATTAAAGGGTTTGAAAAACTTGAAACGAGAATTGGATAGATTGAGGAGAAAAGCTGAAACAAGCTTGGTCAAGTCCAAATTATCTTGCCATTTCTCTTATATTTTTGAAATATCCTATTTCCAAGCTAATAGAAACAACATAGCGAAATGAAATTTTGATCATCAACCTGGGTACTTCTAGACAATAAATTGTTGAAATTTCTATATAATTTTCAGAAGAATATTTCCATCTATATGGAATCATATATGAAAACATAAGCATTTCGGCCATTTTGATGAAAACAAGAATTTTTGATGGATTCAACAATACAAAACACAAAAAAAGGAAAAGAAAAGTGTTAGACTTATTTATTTTGATAATTTATTTAATTATGTTTTAATTTATTTGGAAGAGAAAAATATAATCAAAATTTATTTGAAAGAGAAAAATAAAATCAACATTTATTTTAATGATTTTATGTTTTAATAAAATCAAAATTTATTTTGTTCCATTATTTCTGACCTAAACCTTTATCCTAAATGTTGTTAGAATATATTTAATATTTGATTAAATCATGAGTTCAAATAGCCTAAAAACAGAGGTTCAAACAGCCTAGCACGACAGCAGTTCAAAAGATTCAAGTGAAAAATATTCAAATTTGTAATAATGGAGTGGAAGATATTCAAATTAATAATGATAGAGTATAATGGCTATAAATTCAAATGACTACAACGGCTATAAACAGTTATAAATTCAAATGAATACAACGATTATAAACGGCTATAATTTTTATTATACATACCAAAGCCTCTAATGTAAACAAGTTACAAAAAAACCTAAAAATATTTTTTGATCTATAATCACTCACATCTATTATCAGAAATTATGCACTAAGCCTTATAGCTTTAAGCCCATATTTCTTGTGTGAGGTTTACAGAAAAACCAAAGCTTCATTTTTATATTTATCTTTGAGAGATAATTCTTGTAACTTTCTGTGAAAGCAAAAACACATTCTTTTTAACCTTGTAAGAGTGTAGTACACTTAGTATTTTTGACTTAGAAAGTTTGTGTAAAATCCATAGAGGATTGCTCTATTTGTAAAGAGGGTTGCTAGCACCTCTGTGAAGCTAAAGCGTAGTGGAAAATCTCAAGTGAAGCTTGAGGAGTGGACGTAGGCTGAGTTGAGGCTGAGTTGAAGTCGAATCACTATAAATTTGTTTGCCTCTCTCTCCCTTATCTCTTTATTTTATTTAAATTGTTGTAACTATATTTCACATTTTCACTGTACTAAAATCATTAACTGACATAGTTATTATTAATTTTTAATTGTAAATACCTAATTCACCTCCTCCCTTAGGTTGTCTTTTGGGTAATAAAAAGAAAAAAGTACGGGATATCAAGGATGATTTAAACACAAAGATCAGACCTAAGCACCCTTTCTAGTTTCTCGACCTTGTTATAATCCTTTTTTTGTGAGGGGACCAGCAAGAAAATGAGTGATTTCCACAACCGAGTGTGGAGTTGGGAGCTCATCAAACAAAGCTCTTACATTGTTACAGCACACATTCTCTCTTCATGCATGAGCGCTCTTTCTCTTAATCCGGCAACCTTATTACAAAACAAAAGTAATCTATGATAAGCAACAATATTTGATTTTCTGATTTATGTTTTTTGACAAATATTGAAAATAAAAAAAGAATAAGAACAAAACAAAGTTCTAAAATTGCTCTGTGAAGTTGTATTACCTTGTGGGAAGTGGCATCTTTGAATTGATCATCATCTGATAGCAAAGATGCAATGGATTTAAGAAGGTGCCGCTCTTCAGATTTGGAAAGTACTCTGTAATTCCACTTCAATGTAACCTTGGTCGTGGGATGCCATTTGCTTACTAGTTTCCTTCTAGCAGTAGCTTGCTTATCTGCTTGAACAAAACAACATTCAAATTGTTCCATTCTCAAACAAGAAAACACAAACAAGTAGAAAAAGATCCCCATGTTTGCAAAGCCTTTTGATTGAACTAGACAACTATAAAAACTACAATATAGAACCAAAACAATCATTCAAAATACACATGCTCTCTTATTGTTTATAGTCTATTCTACAAGTAGTTTGTGAAGCTAGTACCTGCCCAAAAATAAATAAATAAATAAAATTTGCCTCTATTATACTTCCCTCAATTGTTGGTAAGGAATTTGCTCTGTTTTGGGACTTTTGCAACTAAGAGCATGACTGGGTGGACATCCGGCCAAACGTTCGGTGTGTTAACTCCTCAACGGCTATGTACACTAAAATGTTGAAAGGTGCCAGCCATCCTCAGCTTGTTGAAACATATTGTATATTCTCAATTTGATATATGTTTAATGAAATCATTAGAGTATAAAAAAAGGGAAGTTTTCACCAAATTTGAATTTGGTAATGGATTTAGTTTAGCGTTGGAGATGGCCTAACAAATCCTAAACATATGTCACCACTTTTTGGTCGAGAAATAATTTGCTATATATACTCTTATCAAAAAATAATAATTGATGATGCTGTTGGTTCCAAATGGAATGGGTTGGACTGATCCACGCTCCTCAAACCTGTGTCCGAATGACCAAGCCCACCAGAAGACCTGCACAAGAGTTCAACGGGAAACAAGGAGTTCCCCAGCGAACCCTCTAACCAGCAAGTTAGAAAAAGAGGTGGAATGTAGAGATAGATTAGAGATAGAAAGCTTAACCTTCTTCTTGTCTTCGACGTCTGCTTATATCCTCTGGTAATCATTTCGTTGTTCCTTTCAACCTGCCATCTTGGTCGAAAGTCTATGCTCTAACTTGCCTTGTTTGTCTCGACGGGGAGGGGTTATCGCAATAAATGTTGTAAGGGGCTTCATTAATGGCTGATGTGCAGTGCAATAACTTTGCAGGATCTTTATCTGCTTATGTGGCTTGTCCTTCACCTGCCACGTGTCTAAGTGTCATTGGTTCTTAGTGACATGTTGAGTTCCAGCCATGTTGGGCCTCATTAGTTGAATTAAGTATTGGGTCCTAAGTGGTGGGCTTGGGTTGTTCATAGTGGGCTATAGCCCTTATGGGCTTACCCATGTCAGTAGTCCCCTATTCCCGAGTGCAGCTTTAGTTCAACGAAGGGAATAAAGAAGAAAACGATGGTTGTTAAAGGCGGCGAGACGAAGGCTGAATGAGAGGTGGGCTGATAGCGACGGGTGGTCGAGCGGAGGGTCGACCGCGAAGGGCGACCGCGTGGAGGGAGCGACTATAAGGAGAGCCAACCGCGAAAGGTGACCGAGTGGAGGGACCAACCATGAGGAGGGCCGATCGCGAAAGGTGATCGAGTAGAGGGACCGACCATAAGGAGGGCCAACCGCGAAAGGTACCCGAGTGGAGAGACCGGCATAAGGAGGGCCAACCGCGAAGGGTGACCTAGTGGAAGGACAAGTGGTGGCGCGCGGGGCTCGAGCAGTGGCAGGGGCATGTGGTGAAGTGAAGTGGAATAGACAGGGAAGGGGAAAGGGGTCGGGGATCGTGGTCGTGCATGTGACGGAATCTCATAGTGGGGAAGGTTAGGCGTTGAGCAAGAAATGAAGCAATAGGTCAATATAGGGTGTTGAAAAGACAGTTTTGGCGAATTTTTGAAAATTTTCAAACTAGCAAAAATTAATTGTGACCCTTGGAATATAGGCAAGCCTTGGGCTTTTGGTATTATTCATTTTACCTATCTCTTCACGAAAAACCAAAATATCCCAAAAGTAAACTCGTTCGTTGCCAGTGATACGTCCCTGCAACACTTTGTGAATTTTCTTGTGCCCGCATCCGACGCCATTCGCAGACACACAAGAGAGATGGCCCAAGAGGAAGCAACAACCGCAAGGGTTGATCCATTAGGTGACGACGATGCAATGGATTTGGCAGAGCAGTATCGTACGGAGCGTAGGGAATGAGGGGTAGTCGGTGAGGCGGTGCGGGCTCGTCGAAGGACGATGATTGCAGCTGCGAAACCTATTAGCTAGGTGGAGTCAGACCACTGGCACACCAAGCCGGACAGATCTACGCTTACGAAGTAGGAGTTGGAGGGAATAAGGAGGAAGTACCAGATTCCCTCGGAGATAGGGTTAAGATTGCCCACATCCAAGGAAAGGGCGTCGGATGTGCGGCCGAGCGAGTTCAGCTTGTACGAGGAGGCGTTGCGAGGGGGTTTGAGGCTGCTTCTTCCCCAAGTAGTGGTGGATGTGTTGAATAAGTTAGAAGCGACGCTAGGGCAGCTGATGCCGAACGCCTGGAAGATAGTAATGGCCTGCGCGAGTTCCTGGCTGCAGGCGACCGGAGGGGCGGCAATGATAATAGAGGAGTTCTTCTTTTGCTACAAGGCCTCCGGTCAGCAGGAGACTTGGGTTACTCTGCAAGCGGTGGCGGGGCGAGGATTGGTGGCGGGTCTTCCATCTTCAGTGAAGGAGTGGAGATCGAGGTGGTTATTTGTGATGGCGAACGGTGGAGCAGGAGTTTGCACAACGTGGAAGGTCCCCCCTAAATCGGTCGAGCTCAAGTTGGACGGGGCGGCCGAAGACTGAGTGAAGAAGGTGAGGGAATAGAGGGAAGAGAAGGGAGTAAGGTGGGACGAGCTAGTCCTTCCGTCAACGTTGTTTGCCTTGAACTTAGGGCCGCAACCGTTGGGAGAGGATCTGGCAAGGGAGGAGTTAGAAAGGCAACGGAAAGCGAAGGGGGAGAAGGAAAGGAGATTGTTCACCCGAGCGAACAAATATAAGGAGACACAATTGGGGCCTGCTCCAAAGTTGGTGCCGAAGGAAAGGATTCGACCTCGTCCTAAACCTTTGGGGGACAAGAACCTGACTGAGTTTGCCCCCTTGCCACAACCTATAGACCCACTAAAAGAGAGGGGCAGACGAGAGGTGGAGGTAGGGCTGAGGAAGTTGAAGAAGAAAAGAGTCGCCACTGAGGGGGCAAAAGATGTGCTCGCTTTGAAAAAGATGAGGGTTGGTGGAAAGGACACCCCCATAGCGGAGAAGGTAGAGGAGAGGGGGGTGAGGGCTACTCCAGAAGGGGTGGTTGTCCCAGAGGCACAAGGGGACGAAGGTCAGGGGGCATAAGTGGAAAAAGAACACATGAGTGTCATAGGCCCCAAGATGCAAGTGGAAAGTGGGTTGGCTAGCCCTGAGGAGGGGGCGGAGTGGCAGCCTAAGGGGGGTCTTGCGCCCCAAGGAGAGGGAGAGGGGGTCAAGTTGAAGACTGCCATCTACCATGCTCCAGCAGTGTCTGGGTGACTGGAGTAAGAAGGAGGCCTAGCCAAGACAGCTGCAGATCGCCTTTTGGGAGTAGTAGAAGACGTAGCCGTGCACTCGATGGCCAGTTTCACTAAGGCTAAGCTGCTAAGGGGGTTGTGCTTTGCCCAAATGGAGGTGACCGCCTTAGTAGGGGCCCTACTGAACAAGACGGCAGCTGCAATAGGCAAAGTGAGGCCACTGAAGGCAAAGTTGGGGGAAGTGGAGGGCCAAATTGAAAATTTGAAGAGGGAGAGCGTAGGCTAGAGGAAGGCCGTACGAAGTGCGTGTGCCAGGAGGCTGGAAGAGGCCTAGAAGGCGAAGAAAATGGAGGTGTTGGTGATGGTGCAGAGGAATGTTGCCGACCGTGCCCATGCTGAGCTGCTCGCGACCAAGTTAGAGTGTGAAACGGAACATCGCAAGGTGGTGTCGCTCGAGTTCCAGCTGGTTGGCGAGTAGAAGAAGCTAGAAGAGGCCCAAAAAGCCTGCACCGTCGCCAACGAATGGTGGGATGAGGCCATGACGTGCAACGAAGATTTTCGTGCTCAGCCAATCAAAGAAAAAGAAGAAGTGGATCTAAAGATCGCTGAGTTGGAGAGGATGTTGGCAAACGAGCGGGCTAAGTCAATGGAGGAGAAGACGGAGTTGGAGAAGGCTTTGGAGGAAGAAAAGACCAAGTTAGCCTCTGAGAGGGCAGCGTACTCCGACTTATGTATCACAGCAGTAGAACAGTTTAAGGGGTCCGCTGACTTCCAGATGGCCATCGATGCCGTGATCGCCAACAACTTGGCGAGAGAGGGGTCTGGGGGGGCTGGCCCGTCGGGAGCGGCTATTGGGAGCAGTTGTGAAGAAGAAGTGATCTAGAGCTTCCAGCGGTCGGACTTCTACAAACATGAGATGGTTGAGTTCTGGGACAACGGCTGGAAGATGTTTAAACGCAAAGCAGAAGAGCTGTTCCCAGACTTGGACTTCAGCAATGTAAAGATAAACGAGGACGACGTGGCCCAGACCCCCTTAGATGAGGGCGTGGACGAAGAAGAGCTTGTCTCAAGTGAAGATGAGTGACTGGTGTGAACAAAATTTGTAAATAAAATTTTGGTTTTTGTTGTTGTTGTTGTTGTTGTTGTTGTTTTTTTTTTTTTTTTTTTTTTTTGTAATTACTATAGTAAACTTATTTATAAGTTTGTGAATAAATAAAATTATGAGTTGTGCTTGTCACACTGTTGTATTTATTTTTGTAAATCTGAAAAGAATGAGAATGGTTATTCAAATAAGGCTTGTGTATAAATCGTAGTGGAAATTGAGAAGTAGGGTGCCAATCTAGCTTTTGAGAAAACTGTGAGGCAAAAAGTTAATACTAAACATGTTGAAATGTAAAGGTCTTTAAAATTTGAGAGCCTTGAAATGTTAAATCACGCGATCCGAGTGTTGAGAAAAAAGTGAGAGTGAAAAGGTCTCAAAATGTGACAGTGTTGAAATGTTAAGTAGTTGGAAAATGAATAGTTAAAAAAGGTAAAGAATGTTAAGAGGCGTAAAAGCATGGACCTGGAATTTGACTAAGTATGGCAATTATGCTAAAGACATTTCGTTGCAAGAATACTTGAGTCATAATTGACTCAGTCTGGCTGGGCCCTTCGTGCTCAGATTGGCTGAGGCTTTAAGTAACTTAGTCTAGCTGAGCCCTCCGTGCTCAGTCTGACTGAGGCTTTAAGTAACTCAGTCTGGCTGAGCTCTTCGTGCTCAGTCTGGCTGAGGCTTTAAGTGACTTAGTCTGGCTGAGCTCTTTGTGCTTAGTCTGGCTGAGGCTTTAAGCAACTCAGTCTAGCTGAGCCCTTCGTGCTCAGTCTAGCTGAGGCTGCAAGCAAGGTGTTATTAAAATTCCACGCAGGTAACTGAGATATGAAGATTGTTGTCATTTAAAGCGGAGCCCATTGATCACAAATTTACATCATGTAAGAAAATGACAAAAACAGCCAAGTGTGTAGATTGTCAAAAGGAAAATACAGCTTCGGCCCTCCATGTCCTAAAGTCGGTAAGTACCCGGACGAGGTCTGGATTTAACAACGTAAGGTCCCTCCCACTTGGCTACTAGCTTGTCCTCAGCCGGATGTTTGGTGGCAAGAGTTGCTTCGCACAAAACAAGGTCCCCCATAGCGAAATCTCTTGGTCGGACTTTGCGGTTGTACTGTGTTCTCATTTTCTATTGGTATGAGGCCTGCCTGACAATAGTGGTCTCTCGGAGCTCTTCAATTAGGTCTAGGTCTGCCCGACGCAGCTCTTCAGTTAGTTTTGGATTCGGGTATAGAACCCTCGGGGTAAGTAGACCGATTTCCACTGGGATGACCGCCTCAGCGCCGTATGTTAAGCGAAAAGGGGTCTCCCCAGTGGGGGTTCGAGCGGTAGTGCGATAGGCCTAGAGTACATTTAGTAATTCTTCAGCCCAAAGTCCCTTAGCAGTTTCCAGCTTAGTTTTGATGATCTTCAGAAGAGAATGGTTGGTAACCTCAACTTGGCCATTGGCTTGGGGATGACCTGGAGAAGAGAAACATGGCTGGATTTGGAGTTCTACACAGAATTTCTTGAACTTGGCATTGTCGAATTGTTTGCCGTTGTCGAAGACGATGGCTTGAGGGATGCCCAATCAACACACGATCGACTGCCAAATGAATCTGGTTGTGTTCTGCTCGGTAATTATGGCAAGGGGTTCCGCCTCCACACATTTAGTGAAGTAATCAATGGCGACGATTGTGAATTTGGTTTGGCCCCGGCCAGTGGGTAATGGGCCAACTAGGTCGATCCCCCATTTGGCGAATGGGTAAGGACTGCAAAGTGTGATCATGCAAAGTGTGATCAATTATGTAGGAGGAGCATGGGGGATGTTGGCAAGACGTTGACATTTATCATATTCAAGCACGAAGTCAGCCGCATCTTGGTTGAGAGTAGGCCAGAAATAACCAGTGCGAAGTATTTTGCGGGCGAGTGACCTAGCCCCCGAATGATTACCACATATACCCTCATGGACTTCCCTAATCACGTAGGTCGCTTGAGCTGGGTTGAGGCATCGTAGGTATGGGCGTGAAAAGCCACGTTTGTACAAGAGGCCGCTGATAAGAATGTAGTTGGACGACCGGGCCTTGACTTTGGCGGCCCACTGTTTGTCGTCCGGCAGTTCCCCCGTTGTTAAAAATAAGAAGATGTAGGCTGCCCATGGAATAGGTTCATTTTGGAGGAAGTGGACTTGCTGCTGGTTTGGGGAAATGGCAGGGGTGGCCAGGTACTTGAGGCGGACACCGTGGCTGAGGTCTGAGTGGTTTGCAGAAGCTAATTGAGCCATCTCATCTGCCTTGGAGTTTTCCGCCGAGGGCTGTGCTTGATGTGGAAAGTATTGAAGAGGCGAGCAAGAGGGAGTGCAATATCCCTGTAAGCCCACATTGTGTCTTCCTTGACATCAAATTCCCCCGTAATTTGTCTGACAATAAGCTGGGAATCACTAAACACTCGGATATGGTTGACACCAATGTCTCTAACTAGGCGAAGACCTGCTATCAATGCCTCATATTCGGCCTCATTATTGCTTGCGTCGAACAAGAAACGGAGAGCACACGTGAAATAACCACCCTCGGGGGCAGTGAGGATGAGACCAGCTCCACTGCCTTCTTTGCGGGATGATCCGTCGACGTTGAGGGTCCAAGAATGGGGGTCTTCTGCCTTAGTCTAGGGTTGCGGGGGCGGTGGGGCCGTGGTTGGAGTGGGATTAGTGAATTCTATGATGAAATCGGCAACAGCCTGCTCTTTGATCGCCGTTCAAGGTCGGTAGGAGATGTCAAATTGGCTGAGCTCGACTAACCATTGCATGAGTCTGTCGGATAGCTCGGGCTATTGCATTATCTTCTTCAAAGGCTAATCAATGAGGACCACTATGGAGTGGGCTTGGAAGTAAGGACGAAGTCGTCTTGAGGTGGTGACCAAGGCCAAGGACATTTTTTCTAGCATTGGGTAGTTCTGTTCGACGCCTCTGAGAGCCTAGCTAATGTAAGAAATTGGGTGCTGTACTAAACCGTCCTCCCTGATGAGAGCTGCACTGACTACGGTGCTCGAGACAGCTAAATAAAGAAAAAGAGGTTCTCCAGTGAGTGCCTGGAAGAGTAAGGGGGGTTGGCCATGCACTGCTTCAACTGTTGGAAGGCATCTTCCAATTCGGTCGTCCACTCGAAAGTCTGCCAAAGAACTTTGAAGAAGGGGAGGCACTTGTCCGTTGCATAGGAAATGAAGCGGTTGAGGGTGGCGACTCTGCCAGTAGGCCTTTGAACTTCCTTAATCGTTCTGGGTGACTTCATTTCTATCAAGGCCTTGATTTTTTGGGGTTAGCTTCAATGCCTCGCTGACTGACCATAAAACCCAAGAACTTCCCAGATCCTACGCCGAAGGCGCATTTCTTCGGATTGAGCTTCATTTGATACTTTCGTAGGGTGTCGAAGGTCTCTCGGAGGTCGGCTAGATGATCAGTGGAGAGTTTGCTCTTGACTAACATGTCATTGACGTATACTTCCATGTTCCGGCCTATCTGATGTTGAAAAACGGTGTTGACCAACCGTTGATAAGTGGCCCCGGCATTTTTCAACCCAAACGGCATGACACAATAATGGTAGGTTTCCCGATCAGTGATGAATGAGGTGTGCTCACGGTTGGACAAGTGCATTAGAATTTGGTTGTACCAAGAGAAGGCATCCATGAAGCTGAGCATTTGATGGCTGGCCGTGGCGTTAACAAGTAGATCTATGTGAGGAAGGGGATAACTATCTTTAGGGCAAGCTCAGTTAAGGTCTGAGTAGTCGACACAGAGTGGCCATTTACCATTATTTTTACGGATCACGACCACATTTGACAGCTACTTGGAGTAGTCCATATTTTTGATAAACTATGCCTCAAGGAGCTTATCTACTTCAGAAGCGATAAGAGTGTTGCGCTCCGAGTAAAAGATGTGCTACTTCTGGCAGAAAGGTCGGAAATGGGGCTCAATGCTCAGACGATGGGTGATGAAGGAGGGGTCGATACCCGGTATGTTAGAGTGGGTCCAGGCAAATAAATCGTTGTGCTCAATCAGGAGGGCAGTAAGGTCGGCCTTGGCCTGGGAGGATAGTTGGCTGTCGATCTTGGCAGTTTTTGTCGGGTTAGTGGGATCGATGGGGTCCTCGACAAGCTCTTCCACTGGTTCTCCTCTGACCAGCTCATTCTCATCCCTAACGTTGAGCCCTTCAATGATCATAGCCTCCTTTAGCTTGACCTCTTTAAGTGAAGCGACGTAACATTCCCTGGCCATGGTAAGCAACTTGGTGGTCTGCCGTGGGTATTTTCCGATTGTGATGGGAAGATCGATGGAGCCGATGGAGGACACCTGATCTCCAGTAAAATCGACCAATGGGGTTTGGAGAGGGGACAAACTTTCTTCCTCGATCTTGAGCTGGCGAAAGACATTTAGGAAGATGATGTCTGAAGAACTGCTGTTGTTGACGAGAACCCGTCTAACTTTGTAGTTGGAGAGGAGGGAAAAAATGACGAGAGGGTCATCATAGGGGTAACGGATGCTTGTGCAGTCGGCGTCCGTAAAGGTGATGGGCTCCATCCACTGTTTGGGCTGTTTGGAGGGTCGGTCCAATGTGGCAACTTCTTTGTCCGAGCCTTATCTTATTTTTCTAAGTTCTGCCCACTAAGCCGAGCAGGATGGTCCTCCACAAGCAAGCCCGCCGGCAATAACTCTAATCTCTCCAACAGGGGGCGTGGGGTTTCCTTGTGCCCGGGGTTGCTGTGGAGGGCGATCATGACCTTGATTGGGTTGTGCGGGTTGCTGGGGAGAGGTGCGCCGGCGGTTGTTTCTAATAGGTTCAGTCCTTTGCCTCTACTGAGGGCGGGCTTCCATGAATCGACTGAGACGTTCCTGGCGTATCAAGCCCTCGACCTAGTCTTTGAGGTTAACACACTCCTCCGTGTTGTGGCCATGGTCCTGATGAAAGTGGCAGTATTTGGACTGGTCTCGCCGGTTGAAAGGAGACCGTGATGGTTGGGGCCATTTTAGGGGGTAATCTCGTTGAATCTGGTTCAAGACTTGTTCCATGGGGGAGTTAAGGGGTGTGTATTGTTTGAAGCGGCCGGACGGTCGGATTGGTGCCGACCGGTCGGCTCGGGGTGGTCGGTCAGCATACTGAGGTGTTTGGTTATTGTACTGGGTGTTTTTGGTTTCTAAGTTCTTTCTTTTCTCTCTAGGGGTCAGGTTTTTGGCTATAAGCTCTTGGCGGGCTGCTAGGGAATCTTCGGCGTTCATGTATTTTTGGGCTTTGGAGAATAGGGTTGCCATGGAGGTCGGGGGGCTTTTGGAGAGGGAGAAAAGGAAATCAAATGATAGTAGGCTGGCCATGAACACCATGAGGATGACCTTGTCATCGTTTTTTGCTACCTGCAGGGCTTTGGTGTTGAAGCGGATGACAAAGCTACGCAGCGACTCTCCCTCGGTCTGACGGATGTTGAGGAGTTAGGTTGCCGGACGCCGCTAGCACTAGGCTCCAATGAAATGGCTGAGAAAGGAGTCACTGAGGTGCGGGAAAGTGGAAACAGAGTCTGTTGGCAGTTGACTAAACCAGAGTCGAGCCGACCCCTTGAGTGTTACCGGGAAAGCCCGACACATGATTTCATCAGGGAATGCATGGAGGATCATGAGGGTTCTGTAGGTCTCCAAGTGATCGACTGGGTCCGTTGTACCATTAAAAGAGTCGATGGTGGGCATTTTGAACTTAGGTGGTAGAGGTTTGTCCCGGATGGAGGCAACAAATGGTGAGTTGGCTGTGGTGGATGGTTTATTCGGTATGTTCTACATGACTCCTTGGAGCTGGAGCTTCATGGCTCGGAATTTTGCATCCCAGAGAGGTATGTTGTTACCACCGGAAGGCAGCGGAGGTTATGTCACGACCCAAACCTGTCCCTATGGGTTTAAGTATCGCAACCGGGCAGTAATCCGTGATTACCAAATGCCTGCTTTACAGTAATAACAGTAATACAGAGTACAAGGGCTGGCGAAAGCCAAAACAGTAAATGAAAGATGTCCAATAAGCTGTGACAGTCTGTATGCAAAAAGACTTTTCATACATATTCACATTCAGAACCAAAACAGTATATACATACATATACAATCATCAAGGACAATGACCTAATCCCTATTAGAACAGTATAGTACAGGTACAGTCAGTCTATACAAAAACAGAGACAGAAAGGATAAATTTAAAACACCCCAAAAAGCCCTAGCTAGAAGGACTTGGAACCTCTCAGTGAGGCACAGTGGTTGACTTGACAAAAAAGGAGTTAAACCCAATGCTCCTAGCTTCGATTCGGTGCCTGGACACCTATATATATATATATAAACAGTGAGCTAAAGCTCAGTAAATAACATATGCATAAAGAGGTTAAGAATGAATGTCCTTTCAGCATTTAAAACAATCAGTTATAACAGTATATCAGTCATTCAGTCATAGCAGTCATATGTGGTACATCCCATAGCAAAACAAGACAAGAGGGTCTTAACAGACGAGCGATCGATTGATGGCCATCATATCAAGAAATGAGTGGTTCCAACATGGGAACCGATAGAGATCTCTAAGAAATGGCGAATAATACAAGAATAGTAAATTGATATGGATGCCACGAATACAGTTCGCAAATAAGACAAATATTCATTCAGTAAGAAATATCATTTCAGAAAGCAGTACAGTTTGTCATTCAGAAAATATTCATGATTGAATATATCTTTACAACATCGTTACTCATAGAGTTCTCGGCTACAGATAGGTTAGTGAGCGTCCTCGGATGCCAACCCTACACAGTTACAGGATGAACACACAATAAATTGCACGTTTGGGAAACAATAACTTAGTCCCTATCTTGACTTGGTGTGGTTCTATAGCATTATCCTTATTAAGATACCTTAAACTAGGCCTAGGAATGCCTAGGATGGAGTGAGGATGCAAATATGCACTTTAAAACACTTTTCAAATTTTTGCTGAAACAGGGGTCCGGCTCGAGCGTGGCTTTCTCTGCTCGAGCGGACATGCAAACAAAAGAGCTACGCTTGAGCGTGACGTTCCTTGCTCGAGCGGACTACAAAAGTACTGGATGCATGAAATTTACGCTCGACGGGCGTTCGACCCCCGCTCGAGCGTGAGACACAAGTCCTCGCTCGAACGTGCATTCCCTCGCTCAAGCGGACTGTAAACATATGCAAAGTACTGGATACACGCATTTCACGCTCGAGTGTTACTTTCCTCACTCGAGCGGACTACATGAACTCAGAGTGTACGCTCGAGTGTGGAGTTCCCTGCTCGAGCGTGGATCCAAAATCTGAAATTTCCAGATTGGTCTCCAACCATGAAACTTAACATTTAAAGCATCAAATTCGATCCTTTTGGGCTAATTTTATGGAAAACACTTTAAAACTCATAATATGACATGTTTTGAAGATCAATTTGCAAAATCAAAGCCCAAAGGTGAGTCAATTAAACACAATTTCAAATAAACTTCAAGAACATAAAGTGTATGTAACATGCATGTGTTCAATTGAAATCAAAGCTTTCAATACGTAATCAAATGAGTCAAAACTTGAAAAAACATGATGAATTCATGAACTATAATCAGGATATGGACATGCATGTAGCAATTTCCATGAAAACAACCTCAAAATGCTAGAACATGTACATGCATGCATGATTTCTTACTCAATTCAACATATTAAGCTAATTCATGCCTTAAATCACTAACCTTAACATGAATCATGCAAGAACAACTAGAATTCAAGTTCAAGAAGATGTTTCTCTTACCTTAGGTCTTCAATTCCAAGTCGAGAAGCTCAATTATGCAATCTACTCCTCAATTCTTCTAATTCTCAAGCAAATATTGATGAACACAAGCTTACTTCCAACTCTCTAGCTCTCTCTCACGTTTTGGTCTCTAGAGGAAATGAATGGCATATCAAACATGAGGGAAGTAGACAAAGAATGGTCTAGGATTGTCCACTAAGTGGTAATTTGGCAAATAAGCCAAACTAATGTAATTTAACATTATTTAATCCAATTTAATCGCTTCAAATCACATTTTAATTAAACATACCATAAAATCACATAAATTTTAATTAGCATGAAACACTAATCAATTTCTGATTCGGCTGCTGATAAGGCCTTCAATTTGTAGTTCAAAACATAAAGTATGCACAGATCAATTAAACTAATACACTCAATCAATCAGTTAGAATTTCAGTCAATCAGTCACTTAACATGCTTAATCATAGATTAGCACTAATCAGTGGTGAGGGTTGTTACAGGTTGGACATTACTGGCCTTTCCTTTGGGGGTTAGTGCCGGGATCGATGGATGTGGGGCCCGAGGTGGAGGGTTCACATCTGGGGGAGAGGGTCGCAAGTCTTCCAAGTTGGGTGGATGGGGCTGCTGGATAGTATGGCTCGGGGCTCGTTCTTGGTTGGGTGGAATATCTGGAGGTGGTGGTGGAGGCATAGGAAGGTTTCTTTGGAGTAGAGCATTAATTAGGGCTTGGTTTTGCTCGGCCAGACGGTTAATGCTGTTGGTGAGCTCGGTAAAATACTGTGGGGGGTTGTTTGGATTGGAAGGGTCGGCTTGGTGGTCGGCAACATTGTGGTGAGAAGCCATGGATCTAGTCGTGACCATCTACCTTAGTGGGTGGAAGGAAGAGGTTATTGAGAAGGGGTCTCCGACGGCAATGAGTACAACTGGCGCGCGGAACAGAGAGGTTTCCCACAGACGGCGCCAATTGATGATGCTATTGGTTCCAGATGGAACGGGTCGGACTGATCCACGCTCCTCAAACCTGTGTCCGAATGATTAAGCCCACCAGAAGACCTACACAAGAGTTCAACGGGGAACGGGGAGTCCCCCAGCGAACCCTCCAACGAGCAAGTTAGAAAAAGAGATGGAATGTAGGGATAGATTAGAGATAGAAAGCTTAACCTTCTTCTTATCTTCGACGTCTGCTTATATCCTCTGGTAATCATTTCGTTGTTCCTTCCGACCTGCCATCTTGGCCGAAAGTCTATGCTCTAGCTTGTTTTATTCATGGTGAGGCCGTTTTGTCTTGACGGGGAGGGGTTATCGCAATAAATGCTGTAAGGGGCTTCATTAATGGCTGTGCAGTGCAATAACTTTGTAGGATCTTTGTCTACTTATTTGGCTTGTCCTTCACCTGCCACGTGTCTAAGTGTCATTGGTTTTTAGTGCCCTTGGTTCTTAGTGCCATGTTGAGTGTCACGACCCAAACCTGGCCCTATGGGTTTAGCATCAGAATCGCCAAGAATCCGAGATTACCAAGGCCCGCTAAAGAGGACAAGAAAATAGAGTTCAGGGCCTGGCGGAAGCCAATACAGTAAATAAATAATGTCCATTGAGCTGTGACAATCTGTATGCCAAAAAGATTTTTCACGCATTTATACATTTAAACAGTACAGTCTATACAACATTTACAGTCAAACAGTGTAGGGACCTAATCCCTAGATAACAGTACAGTAAGTAGCTAACAGTCTATACAGTAATCCAAAACAGTACGGAGACAGACGGGGGAAGAAATAAAACACCCCAAAGCCATAACATGGCAACTCGGAACCTCGCAGTGAGGTACGTAGGCTGGCTTGACAAAACTGGAATCTAACCTACGCTCCTAGCTCCGGTCTGGTGGCTGAGCACCTACATATAGATATATATAAACAGTGAGCTAAAGCCCAGTGAATAACATAATGCGTAAAGAGGTTAAGAATGAAATGTCCTTACAGTAATGAAAACAGTTCATTAAACAGTATTTCAGTCATATGTGGTACATCCATTAGCATAACAGTAAACAGTAGGTCTTAAAGACCAAACAATAATGATGGCCATCAATCAGTAACAGTAGTGGTTCCACGAGGGAATCGACAGAGATCTCAGAATAAAGAATCGATAAGAGTCGCTAAGGATACCACAAGATGCCTGTAAATTAAGGACATACATTCATTCAAGAATAATACCGATTCAAATCACCAAGATAGCTCAAGATTCGAAAGATAATCATTTTGAACATATCTTTACACAATTGTTACTCACAGAGTTCGGGCTACAGTATGCTAAAGCGTGTCTCCCCAGTCGCCAACCCTACACAGTTCATCGGTTGAACACACACTAAGCTACACAGTTGGGAAATATCATAATTAAATCCCTAATTTGCCTCGGTGTGTTCTACATCAATATCCTCATTAAGATGTTTTAAACTAGGCCTATGAATGCCTAAAATGGGATGATGATGCAAAAATACACTTAGAAAACATTTTGCAAAGTTTGCTGAAAATAGGACCCTCGCTCGAGCGAGCCTTCCTTCGCTCGAGCGAGCTTCCAAAATCAAAGGCTTCGCTCGAGCGAGAAATCCTTCGCTCGAGCGGTCTGATGAAACAAGAAAAAATCGATGCTCGAATTTTACGCTCGAGCCATCAATCCTTCGCTCGAGCGTGGCTCAGAGTAAACGTTGGTCGCTCGAGCGAGGAATCCTTCGCTCGAGCGAATAAGCCAAATCTGAAATTTCCAGATTTGTCTCCTAAGCTCAAACCAAGCATTTTTTCACTCAAAACTCGACCTCTTGGACCCAAATTCTGGAAAATACATCCAAATCCAATGTACAACAAGTTTCAAAGCTCAATTTGTGAATTCAAAGCCCAAGAGTGAGTCAATTAAAACCATTTTTCAAACCCATTTTTATGAACATGGAGATTACACAACATGCATGGATTCAAACCAAATTCAACCTTTAAAGTTTGTCCAAATGGACTCATTGCTTCAAGAATGTGATGAATTCATGGACTCAAGTCTATTTATGAACATGCATGTACAATTTTACCATGAATTCAACTCAAACTCATCAATTCAAACATGCATGCATGAACTATGCTCTAATTAAACATGTATGAACTAATTCATGACTTAATTCTACAATTGGGCAAGAATCATGCAAGAATTAGCTTAAACTCACAATTAAAGGGTTGTATTATCTTACCTAAGTCTTGTATTCAAGGTTTGGAGGCTCAATTTGACAATTCTCTAACAATTACTTCAATTCTTCAAGCCCATTCACAAGATGAGTTCAATTCTCTCTTAACTCTCCCTCTCCTTCACTTTGGTCGGCTATAGGCTCTCAATTGTGGCTGATGAAATGTTCATCTAAGTGTAGTTGCCTCAATAAGGAGAATAAAAAAGGCCCACTAACAATGGCAAAAGCGTAATTACAACAAACTCTTTAATTGGCTTAAATTATTCTAGTTTAATCATACCTAATCAATTTTCAGATAAATACACCATAAAACCACATTATTTCTACTGATCATGGAACATCAATCAATTTTGGATTCGGCCGTCGAGAGGGCCTTCAATTAACAGTTTAAACATAAAACATGGACAGGTAAACACATAAGTCAAACAGATAAAAATGCAATGCAATAGATATACTTAGTCAATTCAGTTTCATTTTCAATCAGTCCGTTCAGTACTTCAGTTAGTTCAATTATCGGTCATAAACAGTCCAATTTAGCAGTAATCAGTACGTAATTCAGTAATTTATCGATAAACGGTATGAGGGTTGTTACATTGAGCCTCATTAGTTGAATTAAGTATTAGGCCCTAAGTAGTGGGCTTGGGTTATTCATAGTGGGCAATAACCTTTATGGACTTACCCATGTCAATAATAAATGTTTAAATTATTGCTTCAAAGATGTGTCCATAAAACAAATTGATATGTCAAATGCACTCTTAGTTATGATATTTATATTTTTATTATGATCTCTTGTATTGGTAGTTATGACTCATTGTGATATTGATCATGATATTATTTTATTTATGAGGCAATATATATATATATATATATATTGTATCTTATATGGTATTTGATTATAATCCATTTTTTTAAATATATTTTTAGTCATAACTTTTATAATGTTAAGTTATATCATTTATAATAATCAAACTCACAAATAACATAATCTTCATATGTGTGCCATAACATTTAACATTTCTCTTACAAATTAGACTCATCATATCACCCGGAAATCAAAAACTGGGGAAATAACTAAACAGTGCGCCTGTGAGATTTTGTTTTCAAAATAATGATAAAGTTTATAAGTTTTAATTATTAAAATTATAATTTTTTTCATTTGTAAGTAATTATTTTTGTCCTATCTATAAAAAAAAAAAGTAATTATTTTTGTGAAGTACACCTAATTTGTAATTTTTCCTCAAAAATTTTAGTGATATATAATAGAATTTTTCATTAAAAAATTAACATTTTCAATTTTGAGTAAATTATACTAAACTTTTTTAAAGTTTCGATAAAATACAATAGATTTTATAATTTTAGCATAATTATATTGAACTCCCTTAAAATTTTAATTCACATAACATTTAACTTTATTTTATTTTTATCAATAATTTGTTAATCATATGAATGAAAAAAATAATAAATATATTTTATATTAAAATACCATTTACTTTGTTTAACTTTGTATGATCCTAACTATTACGGACCAATTCTTTTGAATATGTAGAAGAATAATTTTTTGTTCATATGGCGATTAAGCCCTACCAAATTCATGCTCATTGATCATTTTAGACCATTCGAGTGTTGAATCTACACCCATCTTCAGATTTGTAACCTGGATACAGTGTCAAGCAAAACCAACTTCAAGAAGTCTCGCATTTCAAATGCCTCCTAAAGATCCCTAATCACATATCTGTATAATTAATCAATTACTTCATTAATTTTGATCAAAAATGTGTCGGACCCCCAGTAAACCCCACCCCCAGCGACCCCCCCTCCCCCCCCCCCAGTGCCACGTGGCACTGTGGGATTGGAAGAAAAGAAGAAAAAAAAAAAAAAAAAAAAACTGGCCAATGGAAACGCGCCACGTCACTGGGGGTCGACCCCCCACTGGGGTGTGTAGCAACGTTGAATTTTGATATCTTTAATCTTATTAAGAGAGATATGAATATAATTAACAGTAATGTTACGTCTATACAATTTTATCTCCCACTTCACAAACAAAATTTTAAAAGTTAATCCACATTTCAATTGTAAGGCTTAAAATTAAAGTAATATTAGAGATTCTAAAAATTTTACCAAATGTCTCACATGAGTGCTGTATGAGATATTTGATAAAATTTTTAGTAAAATTTTTAGAATATCTAATATTTTAGTTAAAATTAAACTAATTTATCCATTAACCGTTAATCACGGCAGAGGACTAGATACCGGTTAACTACCCGTCACCAAGCAAATCGAATTTCAAAGGTCATTGACAGCTCCAACTTCCAGTGACGTGGCTTTCTTTGATGTTTCAGTTATGCTGTGACAGCCCAATCAAAAATAAACCAATCAAAACAAAAGATTAATGAAATAGAAATTACCACATAGATTAGAAGATTAGAGGTGTTTTGAGAAATAAGTTAAAAGTTTATTTTTAATTTTTTTTAAAAAAAATATATAAAAAAATAGAGAGATGATATGATCTAAAAAAGTTAAAAAATTTAAAAGTTAATTTTTAATCGGTTTGTCAAACAAAATTTTCGTAGCTCGAATTTTCTCAGCTCGAGTGGTTCGAAAGTACTATTTTTCTCTCTCCTCTTTATTTCTTTCCTCTTATCTCTTCTACTCTCTGTCTATATTCTAGAAACAAAAAAGAGAATTGAAGCACTCTCATCACTCTCACTTCTTTCTATTCATCCCTCTCATTCCACAAATCTCTCTTATCCCTCTCTTCTCTGTTAAACCTTCCAATCGTTATCTGATCGCGGAAGGAGGACGAACGACGGCCTGCGACAACAAACGACGGACGACGAAATACAGTACACAACAACTCCTTATGTACTGGCACCTGAAAGTCCTTATTTCTATGCTGGGTCTGCTTGTATTTCATCTCTATCGCGGAGTTCTCTGTCTCTACCTGCTTTCTTTACTAAGAAAAGTATTTTGGGCATTGACAATAGCAATGCTATGACTGATCTACAGCGACTTCTGGGGCTTGACTTGTTGTGAATTTGATCAAATCACAATAATTGTGATGATGAGTTTGTGATGTTTCTGATGAGTTTGTTTTGTTTGGTTGCTCAAATTGGTCATCTTTCCCTTATTTTTTTAGTGAGAAATCTCAGATTGGAAACCAAGCTCTTAACTTTTCTCTTCAATTAGGTGCATTGTGCCAAGTTGTAAACTTTTCTCTTCAATATTGTTAGGATTTGTTATTGGCAATCCCATTTGACAAAACTCCTTTCAGTTGTAATTTTATTCGTTTTTTTACTTTAGTGAAGCTATGAGTTTGTAAATGCGAATCTAATCCGAATTGTGCATATGCAAAGGAGTTTATGATCTTAATCCTATCATGTTACCACTTCGCTGACTATGTCGGGGATCAAGTTGTCCGGTCAACTCGCAGGGATCGATGGGGCAGTGCCCATTGGCGGGTCTGGGGCAACGCCTAGGCGGGGTCGAGGGGCAGCGCCCCTTTAGCAAAAAATAAAATTGCAGTCGAAGTTGTTTGTCCACTCGAGTGGCTATTCTTGCGCTCGAGCGAAGATGCAATCCGTTCAGAAGTTTCATTCTCCTGCAAAAGTACTGGGAGTTGTTTTTTTCCACTCAAGTCGCTATTCCTGCGCCACTAGTGTAGATCCACTCAAGCGGCCATTTTTGCACTAGAGCGGAGATCGCAGATTAGTTTTCTATAAATATATGGTTTTATCAGTTTTTAGGGTTACTGCTTTCAGATATTCTTCTTGAGTATTAGGGTTTTTATCCGGAGCTTCTTTGCTTGTTTCCTTTAATATTTGTGAGAGTTTAATCATGAGTTGAGTAGATTATATTAAAGGAGTTTGTTTATTTTGTTTTATTCAAAAAGAGAGAGAGTTGTTCATCGGTGGATTCTGTGGAATTCGGGCATAAAGCTTTGGTGGATTCCGGAGTGGTTTATCGTCGTGGGTTCGATACTGGCATTATGGATTCAACGTTGGGTAAGACAATTCCGAGGTGAAGACAGAGCTGGAAGAGACACATAGGGGTCGGTTCGATTCGGGCGTGGATTCGCTAGGTGATTGAGAGTACACTTGTGTAATTCTTTTATATCTTTTTAGTGGATTGTTTTGTGACTTTTTTCCGTAGTTTTTTTTATCACAATTGGAGGTACTTTAATTGTGATTTTTTTACGTAAAATCTTTGTATCAATTTGTCTTAATTGTTTAATTGAGATTGTTATTTACTGTTTAAAATTGATACATAATCACAAATCAATATCTAGGGGATTTTTAGATTTTTCAAATATGTAATTGATCTGTTTGAATCCTTATATGTAACTACTCCTAATTTATATATACATACGATATAAGCTTTTTTGGGGGGCATTTTTGGTGAATGGTGATGATGATTCATTGGGTTTTGTGGGTTGTGGGTTGTGGATTATAGTGTTTGTGAATTTATGTGTGTTCAATGCTTTTGTACAAATAGGGAGTTGCTTATCTTGGACGGTCGACCGATTAATTGGCTAGTCGACCAACTTATTAGCTAGCTGGCCGATTAATTTGGCCGGCCAATCACTTTATCCACTTTATTGATTAATGAATTATGATGGCTATGAGATCTGAGGGCTTTTATTAATGCTTTTGATGTAGTCGGTTTTGCTTGGCAAGATTGAGTTCCTAATACACTACTGATGCTGATCTTAAGATTTATTTTTAAATTAATATTTTGTTTTCTAATATATGATTTTGAGTTTTTTGTACCGCTAATGTTGTCCAATGATGTAATTCATTCTCATGAGATGTTGCTTAGATTTTTGATACAAGCCATATTTTTCATAGCACCCAAGAGCCAAACTAATTTCTAGTGCAAAAAACATACAAATAATCACACCCAGCAGCGGCGGCAACACCCTTGCGACACACATAATAGCGGCAACAGTCTGGTTAGCGGCACACAGGTCGGCGACACACAGCTAGAATAGTCTGTCTCCTCTCTCTTTACTCTCTATTCTTTTCTTTTTTATTTTTATGTTTGAAATGAAATGTGTGGGTGAACGGAGATGTGGTTGTATAAAGAAATGGGGTTGTACAAAGAAATCGGGCCACTCGAGTCAGATGGATTCGAGCTACGTAGCGGGACTGTTTTGTCAAAATAGACCTATATTTTTATGTCATTTTAATATTTGTAATTTCTCTATTATTCTCTTATTTATAAATTCATATAATTATTAAGTCATTGTTATTGATTAGACATATTAGCAAGGTAAAATTTTCTACCAACAGAATAAGTTTTCTTATATTATGTTTGGTTAGAGGATTTGAAAAATGATTTGGAAAGAAAAAATAAAATATGTGTAAAATTAAATGAAATATAGATATATTTTATTCATATTTTTTATTTTTCTTTTCAAATTTATCTTCAAATTTCCCAATCAAACACAATATTAATAAAGGGATCATTGCATAATATTATTTGAGGGGCTTTCAGATTAGATTGTGGCACCGTAGTGTGAGAATAGAATAATGTTATTTTTTGAATATCTAAATGGTGGGTAGTAGTGTGACACGAGGGTGGCGTGGTTATACTGAACCATTCAACAGAATCAACACGTGGGGTGCCCAAAATCCAATCCCTCCCTCTTCTTCTCAGCTCAGCCGTTGTTTGTAGCCTAGCCGTCTAACATTGTTTGGGCTAAATTACATATTACATATGTGTATTTTTTTTTATTTATAATAAATGTATTTATTTGAGTCATATTAATTAATATTTTTTTTAAAATTTTTATATATTTTTTTATAAAAAATTTAAAAATACACTTATTTAGAACATTTCAAACCAACCCAAGTAAGTTTGTTTCGTAAAATTGTAAAAATAATTAGGTGATTAAGATTGATTATTTTTTAATATAAATCTAAGGGCTCCGTTTGGGAAGAAAAAAACCAGGCTTTTTTAGCTAAAATAGCCACATAAAATAAAATAGGCTATTTTAGCCACAAAAAACAAAATATCAAATCCAACCCATAATCATTACAATCCTTTCTCACAAAAAAAGTCAAAAAAGTCAAAAAGTCCTTCCCAAACCAGGTTAAAATAACTCAGGCTAAAATAGCAAAAAAACCAAAAAGCCAACCCACTTCCCAAACGGAGGCTGAATATAATACAATTTTGACAACACAAATATTAAATAAATTATGCTAAGATTAATCACGTATAACTCAAATACAATTCATATGACTTATGTAAAAATCTGTATCAACACTTGAATATAAACTTATCATTTTCAAATATAGTAATCATAAAATTTTAAATATTTTATTTTTAGCCATTAAATTATATTGTGATATTAGAAGTTCGCAGTTAGTTTTTAAAATTTTTAAAAAAACAATTTTTTACAATGTAAAAATGAACATGGCACACCTAATACAATTAGCATAACTATAAACATATTGTACAATTGATTTAATATTTTAAATATATATTTTTTAATTTTTAGATAGACATAATATAAATACACTAAAAATGTATAATATTTATGAAAAAATATTTAAAAAATTTATTAAATACCAAAAATATACAAAATATGAAAATTCAGTATATTTTTATATTTTTGTATAGTTATTACTTTTTTAAAATATATATTTTTTGATATATTTAAGTAATGTGCATCTAAAAAAGTAAAAAAATTTATTTAAAATTTTAAAAATATTCATTAAAAATATAAAAAATACGAATATAAAAAAAACTCAATTTCTAAAAAAATTAAATTTAAAAAATTAAAATCAAACACAATAATACTATATTTTCTGATTTAAAAAAGAGTAAATAATTAAAAATAAATAAAAACAAATCTACACACGGTCCTATACAGATTTTAATATAACTTTTTTATTCATTATTATTATTATTATTATTACTCCTCGTTCTAAAATATTATTATCTTATTTTATTTTTTATTATCTCAAAATATTAATTCTTTTTTAAAAATTAAAAACTAAAATAATATAAATTTTCTATTTTACTCTTCTTTTTAATTTATTAACAACACAAAATTACAATTATGACAATTGATATTTTTTTTAAAAATATGCTATCAAAAAATAGTTTTAAAAAATTAATACTTTTAAATTACAATAATTATATTATCAAAAAAATTAAATATTATTTTAAGACGAAAGAAATATAAAATTTAAATATTATTTTAAGACCGAATGAGTATATTATTATTATTATAAGTATTGTTGTTGTTGTCGTTGACGGGACGTTTGTTAGTCCAATAATACATTATTTTATTATTGAGAAGTATATAAAAAGTAGTTTAAAAAAAATAAAAACATTAAAAAATAGTTACAAATGAGTTTAAAATGTTATGAATTTGATAAAAAAAATATATATTTGGGTAATAATTTTTCTTTATTTTTTTCTTGCAATGACCCGGTTTGGCAAAATGGTTGCTACTAAATTAGCCTATTAAAAAACAAAATATATTAAAAAGTTAATAAGACAAAATGTTATACTTAAATTATAATAATTTTATTTTTTTTTCACAAAAGTACAAAAAAAAAAAAATCATCCAAAATTAAACTTTTTTAACAAGGTTAAAATAGTGAAAAAAATTTTAAAAAATCATTCTCAAACGAAGGCAATATATTATATATATATATATATTAATAATATTATTAAAATTTGGATAAATTACAAACACACTCCTTAGGATTTACCTAAATTACAAATTACTCTTGTAGTTCTAGAAATTATATTATGCCCTCTAAGGTTTTTAATTTCATAATAAATAGGTCATTTTATTAATAAATCATCAAGTTAATTAACAGTTTTTAATAATGTTAAAATTTTATTTCAATTAATAATTCAGATAATTTTATTATTGTATAGGTGAACAATTAAAAATTTTACCTTTTCAATTAATTCTGATAAATAAAAAATTCTGACATAGAGGTATTTATAATTTTTCAAACCACTGGGAGCAATTCATATTTTAAACAAATCTCAGAAGTGTATTTGTAATTTATAATAAAAACATTAAAAAATAGTTTAAAATGAGTTAAAAATATTATGAATTTAATGAAAAATATATTTGGGGTAATAATTTTTCTTTATTTTTTTTTCTTGTAATGACTCCGTTTGGTAAAATGGTTGCTACTAAATTAGCCTATGAAAAGACAAAATAAGTTTAAGAGTCAATAAGACAAAATATTATATTCAAATTATAATAATTTTACATTTTTTCTCACAAAAGTACAAAAAAAAAAATCATCCAAAATAAAACTTTTTTAACGAGATTCAAATAGTCAAAAAAAATTAAAAAATCAATCTAAAAAAATCATTCCCAAATGAAGGCGTTATATATTATATTTATTAATAATATTATTAAAATTTTATTAACATGTATATAGTTTAGAAGATTATTAATAAGGTAAAATTACATACAGGGATAAGTAAGTCAAAATTATTAGACTTAAGGTAAAAATATAAAATGATATCATTAAAATAATTAAAAATTAAAAATCCAGATGTAAAATTGAAAAAAAAAATTGACTCATTGGCATCACTAGTATTTAATATTTTATGGAAAATGTTTGGTGATCTGAATTTTTATGGCTTAAATAATTTGAATATGTCAAAACGATGTCGTTTTACGCTCAAAAGAACATTCAGTGTGTTTAGTTTGAGTTTTCTGGATTAAATTTTTCGAAAATTGAGTTTTTTGTTTTTTGCATTTTTTTTTATTTTTAGTGAATATTTTTAAAATTTTAAACATTTTTTTTTTACTTTTTTAGATACACCTTACTTAAATGTATTTAAAAATAAAAAATTTGTGAAAAAATATTTTAAAAAATTAATAAATACATAAAAATACAAAAAATGTACTGAATTTTTGTATTTTTTTATATTTTTGGTATTTACTGAATTTTTAAAAAAAATTTATAATTTTTTTACTTTTTAGGTGTATTTATGTTAGGTGTGTCTAAAAAATAAAAAAAAATTGATTAAGATATTAAAAAATTCAATAAAAATAAAAAAATATAATTTTTTAAAAAATATTTTTAAAAAAATAAAACCAAACAGGCTGATTGTTTTGAATATTTCGAACCATTCAATTTTCGGAATATTTCGAACCATTCAATTTTCGGATCAATTAACATTGTTGATATTTTATTTATAAAAAAAATAATTGAGGTTGGCGCATGGGTCCGTAGTATTGTTGTGTATGACCGCTTTTCCACATGCTTACTCTCTCTCTTTCTCTCTCTCTGTCTCTCTCTATCTATAATGTCAGTTTGATTGTGAGAGAGAAGGAAAATAGTAGAAAGCTAGTCTCAGAGAGTCTATCTATCAGAGACACCGCATCAACTTTCGGAGTTCTGGAGGAATGGGGATTGTACGGCTTTGCGAGAAGCAGGAGGTGGAGATTGAAGAATTCCGGCGGATGTTGCTATCTTACGCCGGCGGGGTTCAGACAAGGAAACACCAAGTGGAGTTCAGGGACCAACCAGTGACGGCGGCGCTAGGCGGAAACAACGGCGTCGCCGAAGAGAAACTGGTTTGCGTGACCAGCGGTGTATCGTTCCTCGGCCTCGCTATCGTGAACCGGCTCTTAATCCGTGGCTACTCTGTCCGAATCGTTGTCACTAACGAAGGTGATTTATACTCTCTGTTTGGTCACTGAGAAAGGTTGGGACATGCCGGAAAATTTGGGATCTGACTTATCTCCTAATTTTTGTTAACTTTTTAGTTAGTTTGTGTGTGTGTCTGTGTATTTTGGGTAGTGAAATTTTAGTATGGGCGTTCGATTAAAAAGTTAAAAACTAACAATTAAACAGTATAAAAAAATATCAATTAAAAAAATTTAAAAGCCAATGATTTAGGAAAATGAGAAGAAAACTATTTAAAAGCCAATGATTTAGGAAAATGAGAAGAAAACTAGTAGTTAGTTGTTTGGCTATTATGAATTAGTAATTTAATTTTCGTTCCCCTTGACAAATTCACATCAATGATCACTGTCTCTGTGTGTGTGTGTGTTGCGTTTTTTTTTTTTTTTTTTTTTTTTTTAAATGAAAGATGCTAAGAATTTGTTGATAGTTCGATCTGATTAAAAAAAGAAATTGTAAAACAATATACGGGATTGGATTGAATTGAATTGAATAAATGGTTGCAGAAGATATGGAGAAGTTGAGGGAGATGGAATTGTCGGGAGAGATGATTGGAGCTAACAACAGAGTAATTGCAGTGATGGCCGACCTCACTGATGTTCATAACCTCTCTCAAGCATTTGATGGTTGTCGTGGCGTATTTCACACCGCTGCTTTCGTTGACCCTGCTGGGCTCTCTGGTTATTCCGTGAGTCTTCCCTCATCCCAACTTTTTTTTCTTTTTTTTTGTCTTCTGTATATCATGCACTATCAAGCTCATAATGAGAATTTTTTACAAATTAAAATGCATTTATTGTGATGACAGTATCGAATTTGTCACCCCACCTTTTTTTTTGGTAAATGTGATTTTCATTAAAAAGTATACAAAATTCCCGACCATGCATTCATTGTGATAGGTAAAATTGATAATGCATATATTGTGATAGGTAGAGTGGTAACGTCAAGCCTTTATTTATTTATTTATTTATTTCATTGCATTACAAGACTATTTGTGTGAGGTACGTCACACTCCCTGCCCGTACAGTTGTTAATAAGGAGTAGCCAATTTCAATGATTAGCCACTGTTGTTAAAATTCCGATCGTATATTACAATTCTATGATCTTGTGATTCACGAAATGGATTCAGATTGTGTAAAAAAATCCCTTGCAAGTAGGCTCTTTCGATTCTTGTAGTTGAATCTTGTTGGATCGTGCAATTCTAATCCTAATCTGATGATACCAATCCAATTTTTAAGCTTGTTTTGTATGTGATTTTTTTGGGTTAGTTTTCTATGTTTGTGAGCTACATACCAATTTTATGCAGTCCAAACAAAACATAAATTAGTTAGGCTAGGAACAGGACAATAGACATTCAAATATTTGAGGGTGTTCGGTGAGAATGAAATTTCTGACTTCTGGTAATTAACTGATTGCCTGAAGACTCTAGCTTCCTTCTAAAGTTCCAGCAATCTACAGCCCTGGCATTTAAGAGTAACAACACAAACAGCAACTCAGAAAGGATTGGGCACCTCTTAATTTTAATCCCAGATATTTGTTTGGTTGCCACTGCTCTAGACAGTAACAGAAATAAAGTCTCAGCAACAAGAAAATATAAGGAGATTGTTGATCCCCTTGTCCATGACCTCTCTGACTTCATACACTTATCCCCATTAACCACAGTTGAGCATCGGGGAATGGAAGTGCTGCATTGCAGAACCCACGCAATCCATTGCTTAGCAAAGCCCATCCCTCTTAACTTGGAGCTAAATTAGAATTTAGGTCCTTACTTCTTATGATTGAGGGAGTGAAAAGCTTCACGAGATGATATTGCCTTGAATCTGCCAGCCATGTACGAAGGCAGCCTGCTGTTGTGAGATTAGGAAGTGCAATTAAGGTAGAAGTAAGTTGAAATTACAGAGACTAATTAGCCTAAACTGACAATAGTCGCAGGATGCTGAACTTTAGGAATAAGAACCAGATTAGTTTAGTTTAGCTCCTTTAAACTGCTGTTAAAAAAAAAAAAACCTTCGTTGCCTGACACAAGTCCCTTCCAGTAGAATTCTAGTACTTTAAGATAATAGTGTCCTAGAAATCCATTCAGATGTAGAGCCTCAAGAGGCCTTAGTTAAAAAGCGGCTTCTTTCAGTTCAATGTTTGTGACCTGCCGACACAGTTTATTTATAGAATCAGTCACTAAAGAGTCTATCACCTGCAAAATTTGTGAGAAATCTCGATAAATGGCCTCTATTGGTTTTGAAAGTGAGCTGAGATTAACCTTGAAATGTCATCATTTTCTGTTTTCCATTCACCAATCTCATCCATAAGTTAACAATTTGGTTTCTTTACCAATCTTGAATGGCTGTCATGTCAAAAAAATGAGTGTAACGCCCCACTGACTTTATGTATCTCAGTCTGGATCTTTGGTGTCAGAACACCTTTTTTTCCCCATAGGTTGTTTAATCTTGCCGCAAGAGTTACTTCTTCTTTGGCTTCTTCAGAAAATAGAAGTTTTTTGAATTCATTTTTTAAAAAATTGAAACTTTTTATTTTTTATATTTTTACTGAGTTTTTTCAATATCTTAAGTAATTTTTTTTTTAAAATTTTTAAATACACTTAATATAAATAAACTTAAAAAGTATAATATTTGTGAAAAAAATCTTTAAAAAATTCACTAAATACCAAAAGGGAGCAGCTTGACGGTACTGTTCAGCCCGTGGGGTTTATTATGGGGTCCCATTTTGATAATCTGAACCATTCAATGTATAAATCTCGTCACGTATTATATGCCTGTAAAAAATCACGTTGATCGGATATCGATAGCTATGTGATCAAATCAGTTTTGTATAAAAAAAAATGAAAGGTGAACAAATTAACGATTGACAAAAAATTGATCCGATGAGATATCTGATATCCGATCAACGTGAATTTTTACAGACATATAGTACTCGACGAGTTCTACACATTGAACTATTCTGATCATTAAAATGGGTCCCGTGGTAGGCCTCCACAGGCTGAACAGCACCGTTCAGTTCAATCTCGGACTGAAAGCAGGCTGCTTCCATACCAAAAATATAAAAAATAAATAAAAACTCAGTATATTTTTCGTATTCTTGTATATTTATTGATTTTTTTAAAATTTTTTTTGCACGCATCTAAATAAGTAAAAAAATTACTTAAAATTTTAAAAATATTTACTAAAAACAAAAAAAAAAATACGAAAAACAAAAAATTCAATTTCTAAAAAATTAAATTCAAAAAATCAAAACCAAACACAGTAAATAAGACCAAAAGTTTTGTTGTGACACCTTTTCAATTCATGGCCTCTGTTGCCCCTCTATTCATCCTATCAACTTCGGTATTGCTATATATATATATATATTTTTGGTTGGTCATGAAAGTTTTTTGTTTAATTACGGTGTACCTACTTCATTTCTTACCACTTTGTATTAATTTTCTACTTCAAATTTTTTTGTATTGTCAGAAATCCATGGTTGATATAGAAGTGAAGACAAGTGAGAATGTAATGGAGGCATGTTCAGGAACATCCTCAGTCAGAAACTGTGTACTCACATCATCACTTCTGGCCTGCATTTGGCGAGACAACTCCCAAAGTGATGTCTCCTCCATAGTTGACCACAACAGCTGGAGCGATGAATCCATCTGCGTAGACAAAAAGGTACTCCTCCTTAGACTCCATTTGTTTTGACAAAATATTTTAGGAGAAATATCACATCAGTGAGTACTACAAAAAGTAATTTCAAATTAGTTGAATACTTTATGAATAAATTCATTAACTTTTTAATGAATGGGGTGTGATTCCCCCAATATTTTATTATGGTGAACATATAGTTACTTAGCTGTGAGAAAAAAATTACAGCTCTGGTATGCACTGGGTAAACTAAGGGCAGAGAAAGCTGCGAGGAGAACAGCTGAGCAGAGAGGTTTGAAGCTGGTAACTATCTGCCCCAGTCTCATTACCGGTCCTGAATTCTGTCACAGAAATCCAACAGCAACAATTGCTTATCTGAAAGGTACATATCATCTTCATCCCAAAACTCTCCACGATGGTTCATGTTTTGAATCCAATTAGCAGAAACATAGAAACTAGTCATGGATTGTTGATGTCGAAACACAGGAGCTCAAGAGATGTACGCATATGGATTATTGGCAACAGTTGATGTAAACAGATTGGCAGAAGCACATGTTTGCGCATTTGAGGAAATGGGTAAGACGGCGTTTGGGAGGTACGTTTGCTTTGATCGTGTGATTCAGAGTGAGGATGAGGCAGAAGAGTTGGCAAGGGAGATGGGGATGCAAACAAACATGATATCAGGGAATTCGTCAGGAAGTTCTTCATTTCGGTTTGAGTTGTCAAATGTGAAACTCTCTAGGCTGATGACAAGAGCACTTAGATGTATTAATGAATGTTAGCAACTTAGCAAACAACTTTGTTGTCTTCTCTCTACCATCCCACTTGTACACACATGAGAAGTTTAAAGTTACTTAGTTTGGTGATTTTAGATAGTTGTCGTGTGTTGTGCTAATTTGAATTTGATTGTAGTTAGTTATTTATCAATTTTATTTTGGTGTCAAAACACAAATGATCATTGGCGTCCCTTAATACCAACGAAGACGGCTCTCCTTCCCTGGAAAGACACAATATTCCTTGGTGAGTGTCTAATAGTGACCAACAAGAAGGTATTCATTGGCGAGCATCTGATAACCAACCTTTCCGCCCAAATGGTTGACCTCTTTAACTCAAGTTAGAATCATCCTTGTATATGTTTGATTTGTTTCCAAATTGCTCTTTTTATTTGGCATTAGTTTTTTTGGTTATAAGATAAATCAATTATTGCAACCTTATACAAATCATTATGGCTTTCAATCTTATTCGGTTGTCGTCTATTACTCTTAAATTTTTATTGGAAAAGTTGTGATGAATGTTAATGCTCTTGTCTTGACATTTATGAAGATTAGATTTGATTTTTTTTTTTTATTGAGAACGATATATATAGTTTTACAAGTACTAAAAAAAAGTGATAGACTTTATCACCATTTGATGATTAGGCCATGTTTGGTTTGAATTTATAGAGTGATTTTGAGAAAAAAATTTAAAAAAATATTTGGTTTGTAAATTTTTCAAAATAATTTTTAAAATCACACTCTTTTACCTATCAATCAATCACTTTTTCTCTCTCATCTCTCATTTTCAATTACTTTTTCTTTCGTATACATCTATTTAATTATAACAAAATATTAAATCATTCCAAACTTCTAAATTCCAAAATTACTTTCAAAATACACAACCAAACAAACCAAAAAAAATTTTTAAACTCCCTCTCCCAAAACAATTTTTAAAAATTACTCTCTCAAAATCAAACAAAATATACCCTTAGGCTCTGTTTGGTAAGACTTTCTAACTGTGATTTGAGAATATGAATTGTATTTTGAATGTATGTTTCGAAATTATAATTTGAGTATAAAAAATTTGTTTGGTTATAATTTTTGAATAGAGTGTTGAATTGAGTTTTGAGTTGAGTGTGGAATTGAGTTTTAAAAATTTGATTTGACATGTGAAGTAAGAAAATTTATTTGATTATAAGTTTTAAAAAAAGTTTTCAAAACTTAATTCAAATTGTTATAATTCATAACAAAACACACTACTTTTACACTATTGAAAATTCTGATCAATACTCATAATCAAATTCTTTCTAAAATTTAATTTAAAAAATTTATTATTAATAAAAAATAACATTAATCAATTTTTTAATTGAAAATACTACAAAGGAAATAATTTTTTTTTAAAAATAAATATTCAAAAAATTTAAATCATAAATATTTAAATAATCTAAAAAATTTAAATAAATATTCAAAAAATTTAAATAATTTAAAATTTTAATATTTTAAATTTAAAAACAACTCTACACTCAAATCGTTACAAAACACATAAAACAAAACTCAATTAAGAAATCATTTTTAAAACGCATAACCAAACACATAATTCGAAATTTCATACTACTTTCATAACTTTACACTCAAATTATAACCAAAAAATTAAAATATTTAAAAATATTTTTATAAAATAGAGTTTAAATTTATTTTTATAAAATATTTTAAAATTTAAAAAATTAAAATCGTAATATTTAAAAATTAAAATATTTAAAAATATTCAAAAAATTAAAAAAAAATATAACATATTTAAATATTAAAACATTTAAAATCTTAACAAAATTAAAATATTGATTTGAATTGAATTTAAAAAAAAAAATTAAATTATATATTTAGTTATGAGTTTTGAAAAGTAATAATTATGTTTTGAATTAAGTTTTAAGAAATTAGTATAGAATTATAATTTGAAAGTTTGAAACAAACACGACACTCAAATCAATAGAGGAACTATAAGTCCTAATTTTTCAAAACCGCACTTGTTACGACCCGCTCCCCGTATTGAGGGTTAAGCATCATGATGGCCAGTAACTGAGATTACCTCCGACCAATTCTTAAACAAATTAATAAACGCAAGTGGAAGAAATATTTAAGTAAGGATACCAAAATAATCATTGGAAGTTCTACTTTTATTACAAAATTTATTGACCAAAAAGACAGATATTTACATATAATAAATCATAAAAATATCGTATGTGTCTATTCCGCAACCCCTCATCTAAGACTTTTCAAAGGTTATTTTTGAATTATATTGTTTCCTGAAAATTGGTAAACAACTATAAACACATGGCAGAGTAAGAAATATTATACCAAGAGTATAAAGGACACGAAATAACCATAGACAGTTAGTTTGGCCAAAACATTTACATGACTCAGTTTGATAAATAAATCATTAGTAACCAAATCATTTAAGTAACAGAAACTGAAATACAGATATTATGTAAATATATAACCATAACCACGATACAGAATAGAGGTCACAGAAATAACAGTCAGAACAGAGGTACGGATTCAAGAGGTGGCTCGTACGGATTTTAGAAGTGGCTCCCAGAATAGTGTATCACTTAACTCCGCACAGCACTTTGCTCCGTACAAAACAGATGTCAATGGATCCATGACAAACAGAAGACCACAAAACTCCTGTGGTAGTACTTACAAAACATAATTATATATAAGGTCATAATCAAATATTCTTTAAAATATAAAAAAAAATATATTCATAAGTTTCATTTTAAGCAAATAGAGTTCAGAAATAAAATCACATAACTAAAACCTTTATAAAACATAACTTTTATTAATATACTAATAAAAATAACTTGTGTAAAACAAATTTTGGTAAATTAAAATATACATAAAATATATTTTAATGACTCAATTTTTCACTATCAAAGACCTTTTCACCTTTCATTAATTTTTTTCTTTCCTTTTCTTCCTTTCCTTTTCCTCATTTCTCTTTTCTTTCTTTTGTCCTTTCTTTCTTTTTTTTCTTTTTTTCTTTCCTCTTTTCCAAGGTGAAACATCTACTCCCTATTTATAGGGAGGTGAGGCCATTTATGGCTTATGTGTCTTTTTCTCTTAAATTTAATTCATAATTATATAAATTTATTTTTATTCTTAATAGATATTTAAGATAATTATTTTTTATTAATATTTCAATATAATTATATAAATTAATTAATTCCTAATTTGACATCTCCTAAATAATTCATCTTTTTATCTTTTTTTCATCACATCATCTTTTTACTTTTCTATATATTTTTTCATAAAAAGATAAAAAATACACTTATTTAGATCATTCCAAACAACTCCTAAATTACATTTTATCATATACTAATAAAAATTATTTATTTATTTAATACCACACCTATTATTATTATTATTATTTATATTATCTATATTATTATTATTTATATTTTAATTCCTAAATTTTTAATAATTATATTATTTTACAAAATTAGGCATAATAATATATAATAAATTATATATTTTTCAAACTAAACTTTAATAATATTAATATAAATTTTACAAAATAATTAAAATTTTAAATTGTTACAGTACTGCACAGTAATTTTCCCATAAAAGAATAATTTTTTTTTATAGAGAATATATATGCTTCAAGGCAAAATAAACTTCGGATTGAAAAACAGACGGAGAATAATCAGAGGTTACTCTGATAAAAAAATTAAAAAAAAATAAACAGAGCCTAAAATCAACTTTAAAGACGATAAGTATTTAAACGTAAAACCATAAAACAAATTGCAAAAAACAAAACATTGAGAAAAATTAAGTTAGAAATTAGGGTTAATATAGGAAACAAAATGTACTTGAGCTTACTAGACCAGCTTCAAAGATGAGTAATCTCAGCAAATCTGAAGAGCAAAAGATTGATTGATTTCCGAGCAGATTAACACCGCCCTTTACATTATAATATTAAGAAAAGGGGGCTGCCTGAATTTCTGCTCAATATTTACCCAAACTCACAAACCTAAATCAAATATCAAAAAATATAATCCAAAATCAGATTTACTTCCCAGTTGATTTTAAAAAGCAAAATCTTTTGGGGTTTCAAATCAATTAATCTGAATGAATGAGAGAGAAAAAACAGACAATGAACAAGAAAAAAAAGATTAAAAAGAAGAGATACGGGGGCTCAGAGGGTTGCTTAATGTGCTCAAAGAAGAGCCCTTTGGAGGCACTTCTCATACAAGAGGTGTCAGAAATAAAAGCGTTGTTCATCTTAGCCCCCAAACTCCTCTCAATTTATCATCATCTAAATCACAAAAAAAATTAATATGAATCACTGAGAAAGAAGAAGATGAAGCAAGACAGCTACGAAGAACTACGACCCAGCGGCGAGGCTAGAATGCCATACATTAGGGTTTCTTGCGATCCTGTATAGCAGATCACCGTGGTATTTATAACTTGCTTCTGGGCTTTTTGTTGGGCCGTATGTTGTAGTCGGCCCATGTGCCTGTCTACGATCCAGTCTTTTGGTTTTGCGACGTGGAATATAATGAATATTGTAAATATAGAGTGATAAAATGAAAAAAATTAGGGTGAATTACAAAAATAAAAAAATAAAAATTCAGAGTTTTATGTGTTTTTCAATTTAAATCTCATAATTTTAATTTCGACTAATTAAACTTTAAAGTTTCATCCGTTTTTTAATCTGGCATCTCCGTCTATTTCCGTCAGGTTAAATTAACAGAAATCTGGAAAGAATTTCATGTTAAAACCCATATATTCAAACATTTGTATCTCTCTCGTCGTAACTCTGTTTAGCCTTATTTTTGCATCGTTGGATTTACCTCATGACCTAGTTTTATTTCACTCTTCATACGCTTTGTTCCATATCTTTTTACTTGCTGTCGGAGTTTTGAAAGTTGGTTAAAAATAAGATTTTTCTCTCTTTGGATAAAATTTTCATATTTAAATCTACATATTCAAACACTTATATCTCTCTCGTTGTAACTTCATTTCACCTCATTTTTGCGTTGTTAGATTTAACTCATGGCCTAATTTTATTTCATCCCTCATATGCCTTGTTCCATCTCTTTTTGTATACCGTCGGATCTCTGAAAGTTGGCCAGAAATAAACTTTTTCTCTCTTTTTTTTTTTTCTTTTTCTTCTTCATCCTCCTCCTGCCATGCAACTACTGCTTCATCATCATCACTTGACGATGTCTACAATTCTAAGCAATTGAATTTTATAGTCTTGACTGCTGCTTTGTGCTTATATGAATCTTCAGGTGAACGACCTCCAATGAGCAAGGCGAGTGTTTGATTTCATGAATGCTAACTAATAATTTTTGTTGCACACATTGAACATTGAACTGGACTATCATTTGACAATTACAAATAACAGAAAGATCCCTGAAGATAAATACCATTTTAACCATATTTTCCAATTTTCTGTTCTTCCCTGACATTGTTTTCAAGAACCAAACAGAGCCTTATATTCTAATGGACTTGATTAGATTGTTTGGACCAACAATCAGTTAAGAACAAGTAGTTAGGAAATGGGCATTATCTTTCCTGAATATAAAAAGCTATTAGAAAAAGGGAAATATTCAAGCTTTAAAAGCATTTTTTTGAACTTTCGATTTGTTAATTTGCCTAGTTCTTTGTAGTCCAAGCTCCTTGCAAATAATGATGATAAAGCAGTAATAGCAGCAAGGCAGGAAGATGAGCCGCAGTGGAGGAGGAAGAAAAAAGAAGAAGAAAAAAAATAGAGAGAAAAAAGTTTATTTTTAGCCAACTTTCAAAGATCTGACGACATGCAAAAAGAGGTGGAACAAGGCATGTGAAGGGTGGAATGAAATTAGGCCATGAGTTGAATCTAATGACGTAAAAAATGAGGTGAAACGGAGTTACAACAAAAGAAATACAAGTACTTGAATGTGTGGATTTGAATATAAAAATTTTGTCCAAAGAGAAAAAAAATCTTATTTTTAGCCAACTTTCGGTGCTCCGACAACAAGTAAAAAGATGCAGAACAAGGCGTATGAAAAGTGGAACAAAAATTAGGCAATGAGATGAATCCAACGAAGTAAAAATGAGGCGAAATAGAGTTACGACGAGAGAGACACAAGTGTTTGAACATATGAGTTTGAATATGAAATTCTGCCTAGATTTCTGTTAGTTTAATATAACAAAGATGAACGGATGGGCCAGATAGAAATACGAATGAAACTCTAAGGTTTAATTTGTCAAAATTAAAATTCTAGGGTTTAAATTGAAAAATCCGCGAAATCTTGAGATTTTTTTTTGTAATTAATTCAAATTTTTATTTGCTTTTGTGTGTGTGTGTTTTAAACAAAAATAATGAAAATTTTGAATTTTTTTTTAATTTTCATATTTTGAAAATAATCTTTTTGATATTTTTTAGAAAATTGGTTTTTTCAACTTTTTCTTTCCATAATTATGTTAAAAAATAATTAATCATTTTTTTACGCTCATCTACTTTTCAAGTATGCTCACTTTAAAAATTATATACTTTATATTTTTCACTTTTCATTTTTTGTTTTTATTTGAGAGAATTACCAAAAAAAACCCCAGGATTTAGAGTGTTTTTCAATTTAAATCTCAACATTTTAATTTTAACAATTTAAGTCCTGAATTTTTAACTGTGTTCCAATGTTTACCCTCCGTCCCTTTCCGTTTATTTCTGTTAACTTTTTACACTTATTTGATACATCCGTCACTTTTTGGTTTGTCCATAATTATTATAATTATTTTATTTTTAAATTACTTTTTTTGTTAGCTCTCTCTCTCTTTCTCTCTCTCTAGTCTCTTTCCACCTTATACTCTCTCTCTCTCTGTGCAAATCCATTTCTAACCTATACATATACACACATTACATATATATATATATTCACTATTTGTTTTCTCCATTTTTGTCCAACAATGCCTTCACACCCACCATCGTCGCCGCCATCATTCCCAGATTTTTCGACACCGCAACCGTCAGAACCACCCACCGACCTCCCCTCACATAACCCATATCCCCATTTTAGCCTCATTGCATCCATTCTCACCGGAGCTTTCACCATCGCCTATTTCTTCTTCCACGCCATTCTCTATTGGAAACTCTCTCGAAAACATACAGCTTCAGCATATAAAAAAGAGAGACCTAACAGTGAATGGATAACCACACCGAGGTTGGTAGAAGATGGTGGTGGTAGAACAATAAAGGGTATTGCTCAAATCCATTGCTCTCCACCCTTAGATCTATTGCCACTCTCATCGTTTCACTCAAATTCGTTACTCCCATATCTTCATTTCTTCAGATCTGCCACCCTTCTTTACTATCTCTCTCAGATCTGTCGTCTTATCTACAATTTCCTCCATCAGATTTGTTCAATCTCGTAACCATAATACAACCTATTGTGAAAGTGTAATCTTCACTCATAAAATAATGTGAGAGAGAGAGAGAGAGAAAATATATATATATATATATATATGTAATGTGTGTGTATATATAGGTTAGAAATGGATTTGTAGAGACAGATAGTATAAGGACGAATTAAATAAGTGAGTGAGAGAGAGAGCTAATTAAAAAAAAAAGAAAGTAATTTAAAAATAAAATAATTATAATAATTATTGACGAATCAAAAAGTGACACGTGTATTAAATAAGTGAAAAAAGTTAACAGAAATAAGCGGAAATAGACGAAGGGTCAATATTGGGACATAGTTAAAAATTCAGGGTTCAAATTGTTAAAATTAAAATGTTGGGATTTAAATTGAAAAACACGCTAAATCCTGAGTTTTTTTTTGGTTGTAATTTTCCCTTTTTATTTTTAGTCTTTCTAATTGTGATAATTAAATCATTATAATTCAATGTATATTTTTGCTTCGTTTGGAGAGTTGGGTTGGCTTTTTGAAATTTTTGATTATTTAAGCCTGAGCTAAAAAGTTTAGTTTGTGAAGGGTTTTTTGACTTTTTAAATTTTTTTTTTGTGAGAGAAGAATATAATGATTATGGATTGAATGTGATGTTTTATTTGTTATAACTAAAATAGCTTATTTTATCTTTTATGATTAAAAAAGCTAAAAAAGCCACAAACTCATCTTCCCAAAAATGATCCTTCCATCACTTCACTATTTAAATTAATTTTAATAGCAACACAATTAAGGGTTTTAGACTTGTATTTTTTTGCGTAAAAATTAAAATATGCAGATCCGAACAAAAGTTGAAATGTGAAAATTGCAATTTGCTTTATTATAAATGAGCCATAAACGTAATTCATATAAATGTTGGAGTTGGAGGTGAAATGTAATTTAAAATCTTTAAAAATTAAAGTGCGCATCAGCTGTGATCATCGTCAGGTGCATTTTAGCAATTGCAATTAGAAGTGCGTGGTACGATTCGGATAGTTTGAGAGTAAAATTATAAATTGAATAGCAAATTAACGGATTGACGGATTAATAAATTGCGATTTGAGTGGTTTTGGCCTGATTGACGGATTAAAAAATATTCTAACAAATTATCAAATTTTTACATAATATATAACATTAATTTATATAATATTTTTCATATATATAACATAAACTAATTTTATATAATATTTTTAATATATATAATTATTAATTTATAACAAAAATTTCATATATTAAATCGCGTTCATATTCATTTTTACTTTAATATTTCACTATAAATTAAAAAATATATATGTATTAATTATAGCAGAACAGAACAGTTTAGAAGACGGATTATAAATTTTGAAGTTTAAATTACGGTTAGTAGATAGAGCGATGCGAATTAATACAAATCAGTATAATTTTAATGGATTGAATTATATTTTGCGAGTAATGCTAGAAATCTTAAAAATTCTATTAAAAATTTTACCAAATGTCTCACATAGGTGTGAGACCTACACAATGTCGGTCTTATGTGAGTTCCACATCCATGTGAGACATTTAGTAAAAGAAAAATGCTATAAACCCAATTTTTTTACTAAAATAAATGACCAAATGTCTCACATGACCTGTGAGACATTTGGTCATTTATTTTGTAAAAAATTTAGTATCTCTAACATTATGCTTAATAAAATTTTTGATAGAATTTTTTAGATGTGTAGCATTTTTGATATTTTGCACTGTCCTAATTATAATGGTGGTGCTACATGTATTAATTAGTGTATTAAGTAGTGTACTAATATTAATTATAATATTATTATTGACTCCATTCATTATACAAATTATAAATATTAAAATTTTTAAAATTATATTATATCATTAATTATTATATTAATTAATACATTTAAGTGGTATTTTGAGAAGTTAATAAAAAATTAATTTTTTAACTTTTTAACTTTTTTAACAAAAAATTAAGTTATTTTGGATTTTAAAAAAATTGAATTTTTTAAATAAAAAAACTAAAAAATTGACCTTTTTTTTTTTTGACAACTTCCCAAAAACCCTTAGGCCCTGTTTGATTGGGGGATATGAAGATTGAGATTGGATATTATATCCGATGGGATCCATAAATCGCATGTTTGTAATTTTTTTAGGAAGGGGATATAATATACCAAGGGATTATACATCCCCCAAAAGTGGAAGATATACAATACCACACCCCCCCCCATTATATGATATCCCCTTGCTTTGGATATGAGTTAAAAAGTCCAATTTATCTTTTTGTCTATCTAACATAATATAATTTAATATTATTGAATTGAATTTAATATAAATATTATTGAATATAATATAATATAATACAATATAATCGAATTTAATTTAATATAATATAATTTAATATAAATTTTGAATATAATATAATATTATTTAATTTGATTTAATATAATATAATATTATTTAATATAAATTTTGAATTTAATATAATATAATATTATGAGAACAATTTTCAAAATTATTTTTTAGATCTCACAATATATTTTGTAAAACAAATATGGATAACATATATCCAATCTTATATATCAAGTTAACAAATATGAATTGAAGGATATATTATTTTATACAGTTGCGATTGGGAGCTCGAAAGAGCTTGCACGAATCTGCCCCGAAATCCAAACGACGCCGTTTTCGGCGATTTGAATTTTTTTTTTTTTTTTTTCAATCAGAATTTCAGAGAAGGAGACGGAAGGAAGAAGAAGGAGGAGGGAAGGAGGAAGGAGGAGGAGGAGGAGGAGAAGGAGGAGGAGTGGAGGATGGCAGAGGCAACGGAGAAGTGAGGCGCGGCGATGGCAGAGGCGACGGAGGCGGAGGCGCAGCGATCGGACGAGCTCGGAGGCGGCGGCTGGGCCGACGACCGACGGGCGGACGAGCTCGGCAGGGCCGACGAGCTCTTCCCTCTCCCTCTCTCTCTCCCTCTCCCTCTCCCTCACCCGTTCCAGACCTGAGGAAGACGAAGAAAAAAAAAAAAAATTCAAATATGAAACGACGTCGTTTAATATTTTCGGGGCTTTCGCGCTCCCCCTTTTCGAGTCACAAATCTTTTTCCTATTTTATATCTATATCTTATTCATTAATTAAGGCTATGTTTGTTTCACTGGATATAAAATAAAAGATATAATATTATCTGGGATTTAAGCTCCTTGCCCGGTGTCGGTGGGGAAAACGACGCGCCCACCTATGCAAAACCGACCTAGTATTAATAGATATATATAGAGAGAGAGAGAGAGAGAGAGAGAGAGAGAGTGTGTGTCTCGGTGGGTGAGACAGCAATGGAAGGTGGAGTGGAATCGGAGCCGACTCGGATAATGGTGGGAGTGAACGAGTCAACAATCAAGGGCTATCCTCATGCTTCCATTAGCAGCAAAGGAGCTTTCGATTGGACTCTCAACAAGATCGTTCGCTCCAACACCTCTGGCTTCAAGCTCCTTTTCCTTCATGTCCAAGTTCCCGACGAAGATGGTTCTCTTCTCTCTCTCTCTCTCTCTCTCTCTCTCTCTCTCTCGAATTGTTTGAATTAGGGCTTGTTAACTCTATTTGCTGTCTAATTTATGTTCATGATTCTATTTTGAATGAACGAATGTGATTTTGTATTGATGGTTTAGCTTTCGATTAGAATCGTAATTTGATACTCAACCTACGATCGGCGTTGTCCTTTTGCAAGAACAAATATATGCAGAATTTTACTAATTTCGCTTTGAATGATTTTAATTTGATAGCTATATATATCTAACTAATGTAAAGCTCCTATTGAAAAAAGATGATCGGGATTTGAGAATTTTCCTACATGTATCTGGACCTGGTGAAGGAGAACTTAATTTATTTGTACTGTTTTATGTTTTTGTGAAGCATGAGTTGTAGTACTTTATATCTGTTATATTTGTAGTTTGTATCACTAGGCAACAGTCATTTTTGTGGAATTGCATGTGTGTGTGTGTGTGTGTGTGACTACTATGTTCTATTATACTTTTCGATGGTGTTTGGGCAATAGATGATTAGGGTGAACTTTTGGGCATACAGGCCTTCAAAACAATTTTTTATTTTCGGTATATTTGTTATAACAGTGTGGTTGCACTTTACCCGTTCAGTAATATTAATTGGAACTTCTACTACATGTGTGTATAAACTACATGTAAGATATTTGTCGAAAATCAATAGGATGTTTGTATGGCCATGTGTAATGCATTTAACAAACATAGGACAATTGTCTTTATCTTGAGGAAATTCTGAAATGTTTTTGTATGTCACACAGATCTTATAAAATAAAATATTATCACACATAGTTACTTATATAAAGAGGTGAAATATTATGTTTCTTCACACAATACTTTCCAGCATGAAGAAAATTCGAAAACTTCAACATTATTATAATCATGTCATTGTGTTCTATCATTCTATGTTTGTTTGCTAATTATCTGCTCAAGTTCTCGTAATGTTCGATCAATTAGAATATTGTTAACCCATATTTTTGCTGGCAACTTAGTGGAGTTTGGCATCTTACTTATCAAAAGATAGCTATATTAATAGCTTGAATGCATGAAGTCAAATACTATACTTTGCGTACTTTTGTTTTTTTCAATGTTTGAAGGTGAATTTGAAAGAAAAATCCAAACTATGTTCATGTATTTTGTTTTTGTAATATAATTGTGATCTCAAATATATTTTGCTACCTTTCTATATTGAAATCAATGGCTTTTTCATAATAGCTATTGCAAGGATAATGTAAAAAGGTTCTCAAGTACGCACGCGCACAGTGGGGGGTGGGGGGAATGAGAAAGTTCAGTAGTATTTTACAAATTTCACTCTTTTACTCTCCATTTTTGAACTACGTTTAAAATAATTACTAGCTTGGAGATAAATAGCATAATCAGTATTTTAACAAAGACGTCACTTCATCTATCCTAAGGGTGTTGATGACTCATTTTGAGACATCAGAAGTAAGACTATGTTGTTAAACAAATTTCATGACTTGATTTATCAATGCAAATGAAAAGTAGGACTATCATCAGTTCCAATCCTCTGCATAACATAATGACTGACCACTTGCTTTGTCAATCTTAGTTTTGCCTGCTTTAGTCTGCCTTAAATTAGAAGAGAATTACTAGCTGAAGTTTTTTTGTCAATGTGTTTTGGCTAGGTTTTGATGACATGGATAGTATATATGCGTCACCTGATGATTTTAAGAGCATGAAGCAGAGGGACAGGATAAGAGGGCTTCATCTGCTGGAGTACTTTGTCAACAGGTGTCATGAGCTTGGGGTACTGTGAAATTTCTCTTTGATGGCCTGCGCATCCCTTTCCCTCCCTCTTTCTGTCAGCCACTCATGCTCACACAAGTGCATGCAAAATAAATAAATTAAACAATATTTGGTTTTCTTAGACCCACATGGGTTACTTTGTTTACAATGTCATATTGGGCAGTCAGTTCTCAGTCCTTACTCTGGAAGCTTGCAGGTTCCTTGTGAAGCATGGATCAAGAAAGGTGATCCCAAGGAAGTAATCTACCATGAGGTCAACCGAGTCAAACCAGATTTTCTGGTTGTTGGAAGCAGGGGTCTTGGCCCTTTTCAGAAGTATGTCAAGTTTTCTAGTCATTTCGTAGAGCTCCTGTTTTTGCCCCAAACCTAATATTTTACCTTCTTTGTGCATTATACATGAGGAAGGCAGACTCAATGAACTCTCTCTCTCACTCGTGCTTGGAGATGTTTATTTTCAGAAACCTTCAGAAAGTAGATTATTGTATGGTAATGCTCAAAGTTCAAAATACTAAGACACTACACTTCTGAATCTGATTTGCAGGGTTTTTGTTGGTACAGTGAGTGAATTTTGCGCTAAGCATGCCGAGTGCCCCGTGATCACAATCAAACGCAAGGCTGATGAGGCTCCTCAGGACCCAGTTGATGACTGATTTTGTACTGGGATGTGCTCTATTATATTTCACTCTGTCAATAGACTTTAGACTTTCTGGTGGAATTTATAATTGTATATGAAGTGTATTGAAATTTTTCCCTGGCTGTTCTGCCCCACTTCCCTTCTAAAAAATGTATGAGTAAACTTGGCTTCTGCCATTTCGTCCACTGCATTTAGAGGTCTGTTTGGAGTTAGATTTACCTGAAAAATGGAGAATGCAGCCAATTTGGATCCCGTAGTCCCCTTGTTTCTATCTGTACTGACAATTGAGTTAAAATTGGTTGTAGGTACATTGATCAGTTTCCTGTCATTTTGACAATGTGGATTTAATATAGTGATGTGTTCATGCTTCTGTTTTGTGTTGTCTTGGTCAATGAAGCTGTGCGGTGTTACGCTCATACTGTCAATCTTTAGTGCTTGTTCTGCCAATGTGCTTTATATACATTGCTCGAGTTGTATAGCTTTCCTGGAAACCCTTTTTTTATTTGGTTGGTATGGCTCCACAAATCCAGTAGGCTTTGTTACGGCAGTGTATCTCTTCCATTGGTCATTTATGAATCCATATTTATCCGAGCAAGAAGGTATTTGAAAAGAAAAGGCATTTTTCCGAGAAAAGAAAAAGCATGCTTCTGATCTTCCCACGAAAGAGCTACATTTTGACAGAAACAAGTTGAAGCTCAAGGTGCAGCTGGGAGAAGATGCCAATCAGTGAGGATTGTTTCACTCTTAAAGCTGTCACCCCTCGTGAATACAGACCAACTACATCTGCAGTCCATGAATTCATGGTTGCTCATGCACATACATTTTGATTCCAGAGAAATATTCAACTTCAAGGAGCTATGCCAACAAAAATAGCTAAAAACCAGTAGAGGAAATTAGATTTTTTAAAAAAATTGGAAGGTAACTACAACTTGTTCACTTAAGGACTTCTAATACTTAACAAATATTGACATTAAGATAGTGTTTGGTTTACTAGAATGTGATGGAATGAAATGATCATTCTATAAAAATGTCTGTTTCCATGTTTTGATAACTAAAAAAATAATGAAAAAATATATTACAAATAGAATTATATTAATCATTGTAAGAGAATGATCATTTCATAGGGAATCTTAATGAATGATTACCCTATTCTATCTCATTTTAGTGAACTAAAGAGAGCATAAAGGTAATGTAACATTTGCCCATCACTCTTAATACTCCAGAAAGATTCAGATAAAGAAAATGTGAAATTTGGCCAGAAAATATTTGTCAGAAATATTTTTCCAATGGAGAGATTGAGAAATAAAGATAACTAACTACCACCCACCATTGAGAGAGAGAGAGAGAGAGAGAGAGAGAGAGAGTCTAAAACAGTCATTATAATGGGAAAATAAAGCAATTTGCTACAGGAAGTAAATAGATGCAACCAACCTATACCATATTCATATCCCAAATTCATTTCCTATGGCAGAAATTGAACTTACTCCTACATCCATACAGACATCTTAATCAGAAAGCAACATAGACATCTATTTCCTAAGCAAAAGAGTCAGACAACAAACACTACAACGACAAGAATTGGCACCGAGCAGCTCTTATATATCTTCCATCACTTCAAGATGAGGTAGACTCCGCCATTGTGCTTACCGTCTGCAACAGCCCTTTCATCTCACCCTCTAACTTGGCCTTCATTTCAGCCGACATATCTCCATCAGACTTTTCCAGCATTGATGTCATTTTCTCAAGCTTCTTCTTTATGAAGAGAAGTCGGGATGCCTCACCAACAGCACAAGGCCGTGAATCAGCTCGATTCAAGTAGGTTCTGCCTCCCTCCTTGGAAGGAACCCTTGAAGCAGCTGAGGAATATCGGAGCTGGTAATTAACATTGGGTCGTCCCAAGGGGTTCTTCTTTTTAGATGTCTTGAAGGCTTTTTCTGCATCAGAACTCTTCACGAAGACAACCCTAGCGCAGAACGAATTATACAACACATCTGTTTCCATCTCATTCAGAGGCCCGAACTTCCTAAATTTTTTGATGAGCTGATTCTTTGATGGCAAAGAGATCCCGGGTGGGAAAGTCACAATGAGGCTTACAGGTGTAGAAGCTGCTTCTTCACCCGCGTTGTTGTTCTTCGTCTTCAAGCCAGAAACCTCACTGGCTTGCTTAAGCTTCGCCTTTTTTTTACCCGATTTCGCTTTTTCATTCTTCTCATTTGTTTTCTGCTGAGATTTAGATTCAAGCAACTCATGGTCAGTCGAGTTTAGGTCTGGTTCCAGCAACTTAAGTGTGGAGCCCGAACACTTCCTCTTTCTACCTGATCGTTGTTTGTGGTACATTTTGTAGTTGGAGCCATTTACATAGATTGCACTTCTGAATAAAGAAATGAATCCACCGATCTCATCAACAGAAATTTTCTTGCTCAATTCTAGAGGATTAAGGGCTGCAGACCGTACACCAGATACTACTTCCTTTGCAGATGCACTGATTTCCACAGAGTCAATAATCTTCTTCTGATCTTCAGATGAGTCATCTGTGGTATCAAATTCCATAGATTCTGCTTCTGAATCCCTCTTAGAGCTTGAGTTTCTTACCCTCCATTTTAGACTAGTGTACGGAGGGGATAAGTATCTGCTCTTCTTCCTTTCCCTTGATGCAGACACATTCTCGGTTTCTTCTTTGGCATTGCTATCATCATCATCATCATCATCATCATCATCGTTCTCACTGCTAAACATTTTGTCCTTAGTTTCTTCTTCACTCTCAGCCTTCCTTTTCCTTCCTTTCTTCCTCCCAGACGGGTTTGTTACATCTTTAACCCTACTCCCCTTCTTATTGATGGGCTCAACAACCATGTCTTCTTTCATAAGGTCAGCCACGCTTTTCTTCTTCCTTTTGTGGTAAAGCATATCCTCAGATATTTCCGGGCCCTTCTGCAACAATGATTGATTGGTTTGGCCAAATCGATGGGATTCCGGTAAACGAAGCCAGTCTTCTTCGGATGGACCTTGGACTGGAACTTCCACCGGACCACTAAAATTAGTTACCCCATTCCTCTTCTTGTCTTCCAGTCCTTCGATACACTGGGGTTCATGGTACATACGCAGTTTGCGACCTCCTTTTGCTCGATAAAATGCTGACAGAAAACTCTTCAACACTGTAAGCTCAAGCATATTGGCAATAGAAACTACCTCTGCAATATTCCTGAGGGTTGCAATTAATTCTGGCCCATGTTGAGGAATTGAGAGTCTTCTTAGATCGCACTCGGGCACAAGGACTCCTTTCTTGATTCCAGCATTCATTGCTGATGGTCTAGCTCTAGCAAGCCCAACCCGATTTTCCTCGGGTATGCAAGAACAAGTCATTTTCAATTCCACAAGCCTACCAATCTCTTCCAGAGCTTTCTCTACAGCATTCACAAAGCTCTTAAAATCACTTTGCTTTGACATTTCTTCAAAATCATCTGCAAAAGGTTTCAACTGAGATGGGGAGCACCAAGAGAAAGAACCATCTCCAAAGTACACAACAAGCAATCGTTCACTCTGTTTATACTTCTTTCTTGCAAACTCCGATGCATCTGAAGGATCATAAACTCGTCCAGGCCACCAAGGGAAATTCCTAATTTCCCCCCACACAAAGTCACCAACTAAAAACTCGTGTTCTTGATCACCCTCATCGTTTTCTCCATCCTCCTCATTCTCTTTTCCATTATCTTTCAATTCTTGTTTTCTCTCTCCCTCCTCTGTTGCGTCCCCATTTTCACCCATCTTCGACGCCAAACTCAGAATTTCCACAAACTTCTCATCTGGGTCTCCCCCATTTTCAGCCATGAAACCTTTATCATCATCTTCATCCCCACAATCTTTCCCACTCTCATTTGCACTTTCCAATGACCCATTCTGATCAAACTCCTCATTCTTATCAGAACCATCCCTAATCAACTCACTTGAATCACCATCACCCAAACCCTTCTCATCATCTTGTCTCTCATGTTCACCGAAATCTTTCTCAACCTCAACAATCAGAGTTTTGTTTGAAACTTCAACATCACAGACGTCGTCACCGTTCAAACCCTCACTAGAAACCCTAACCCCATTTTCATGATCTCGAACAGCAAACCCTAGTTCGGACGCAGAGAGAGCTGTTTCGGAAGAGAAATGGGCATCAATCTGAGCTAGGGTTTTTGTTGTATCGATTTCCATATTTGGAAAACATTTTGTTTCCAATTCCTCCTCAATTTTCCCGAGATTTTCGGAGTTCATAACTGTAAACAAACACACAAAAAACATAGAGAGGAAAGTGAAAAATCAATCAGAGACTGTTGCTAGGCTTTTTAGCTCTCTGCATTATAAAAAGAAGAAGAAATGCATACATCTAAATATATACACAGTAGGTGATAGAATATATATATATATATATAAAACAAATATATACAAAATAAAATAATGAGAGATTTTGAATATAAAATAGAGAATAATACCTGGAGAGGAAGAACAAAGAGGAGGGTTTTGCGGTTGATTCTCCATAACATTTTCCATTGGAATGTTGAAATTTCATGGGGGAGAGAGAGAGAGTGTATTTATTGTATGTATGTACGTATATCACTCTATGTATGTGTTTGGGTTTTACAGAGAGAAATTAATTTCTGGAACAGTCGGAAGTCGGCAGCTTTCGGCTGCTCGATGTACGAAATTGTTTTTGAAGGCTTCTCTCCCGTCTCATCTGGATTAGGAGGGACTGTTCGGCCAATGAGTTCACTAGAGCATTTTTAATGGTTGATCAGAATTTTTATTAAATTTGAATAAAAAAATGGTGTTTTGTTTCGATCATTCTAATGGTATATATTGTAACTTTCATTAAAACGCACTGAACGTTTGAAAAATGATCGGCCGATCAATCAGGAAGAGGAAATTTTTTTTTTTACAATGTCTAATGTAGTTACTGTGGAAAGAACAAAGAACAAAGAATAAATCTTAAAATCCGATGCTAACAAAGAACAAATTTTAAAATCCCTCACTTTTTCAATTCGGAAGAACATAGATAGAGAGAATAATGCTCTAAGAATTGAGCTTTTATATGACGGCATTCTATCTTCATTCGAGAAGAAAGGACGGGAGGGGAACTCTTTTTTTGGGCAGATAATGGGTATGATCATAATCGTACACATTCCATAGCCTCTGACTTGCAAGTGGAGGTGTTAGACATTGGTTCATCTACATTGACAGTTGATGAAACCATCTCACCTTCAGATGGAGAACATTTGATGTCAGATGGGGATGTGGATTTGGACAAGTAGACCACTTGTGGTAGCGAGGAAATGTGGGTTGTCTCATCTCAGCTATCCAAAGTGGATGAAAATGAGTCTAGATCGAGAGAAGTACATGAGGTTAGTCAGCAAGATCTTATAGAAGTCAAATTTTCAATAAACAACAAGAAATCCGAGGATCTCGTTGAACTAGACATGTTGCTAGAAAATGTAGTTAAACAAGATTCCATAGACACAAGTCTGTCATATTCAAAAATTGAGGTACCTGAGAGCAGTCAAGCCCATTTTTAATGGCAAAGCTCGTAATGAGGTCCAAGCACAACCACCAAGTGCAGAATTGTCAACTGAAAAATTAGCTTCGTTAACACTTGAAGATGCACAACAATCAACTGAGAAAACAGAGGTTCGCCCATCTCATTGTATCAATTATGTAGTTGAACAAGATTCCATTTTCAAGCTTGAGGGGCCATCCGGGGGGTCAACTTGGAGGTCGACCTCCTAGTGTAAAATCTATACAAAATTTTGCGAAACGTGGTCATCTAAATGGACATCCGGTAGTGAAAATACAACAGTAATGAACAGTGTTTTGCTGAAAGACCCACAGCATCCTCAGTTTGGTGAAAATTTTGGGTCATTCTCAATTTGATATGGTTTTGATGAAACCGATGGAGACAAAAAAAAACTCATTTTTCACCAAATTGAAATTTGGTGATGAATTTGGTAAACCATTTGAGATGGTCTTAGAGGTTCTGTTTTTGATAATTTGCGAATTATTTTATTAAATTTTATGTATATATTATTTATAAAAGAAAATATTCAATATTTGAAGTCTTTTATTTTATTAAACTTGTAATAAAAAAATAAATGATATATTTTTAAAACACAATGGCCTTTAATTCTTTTAGATACAAATTTTATAAAATGAAGGAGCTACGAATATCGAATCGACCTTAAATTTTTTTTTTTATGAATAATATACACGTAGGATCCAGTAAAATGAACGGTTTAAATTATCGAAATAAGACTCGTAATAGACTCCACAAACTTAGACAGTTCTCTCCAGTCCAAATTAAGACCGAAGAGAAACTAATTGTAAAGGCAATTAGTGTGTTTAGTTTTATTTTTTTGAAAATTGAGTTTTTTGTTTTGAAAAAATTGGTTTAAGATCCCTACCTAACTTTTGATAGGAGGAGAAGTCTATAATAATATTTTTTGATACCTAAGGTTCCTCAATCTTATTTTACGTTATAAAATACCTAATTTACCCTTCTTTATAACATAAGTTTGTTTGAATTTTGGCAAACTGAATATTCTATTGTTGTTTTGTAGAAGATTTCATGGGGATGGACTTCACGGTGGAGATTTCGTAGAGATTTTACAAGCGTTGCAGTGGACTTGACGATGGAGATTGCTATGATCGTATAGGTGTTACAATGGTGTTGATCGTGTAGGTTTTTCAGTGAAGTTGAATCAGGTATGTTTTCGATAGAGATTCCACATAGATTTCGATTTTTGTTTCGAATTTTATGTTAGGATTCCGATTTCATATTAGTTTTTCGAGTGTATTTTTGCATTAGGTTTTTGTTTTCAGTTTTGATCAATTTAAAAGAGAAGCTAGCTTAGTGAAGTTGTTTATGATTTTTGGAATTGATTTTTCATTCTATGTTATTGATCAATTTTAGAGAGAGGCCAGCTTGATAGAGTTAATTTTGATTTTTGGAGTTTATTTTTGTGGTGAAAGGGTTTGGAAATACTCTTTAGATCCTGAAAGATGCCAATGATCCTCAGCTAGTCACCTGAAAAGATAAGAACACTCCGGTCGGGGGTGCCGGAATTAGCACTCCGACGGGCAAGTCAGTTCCTCTGCTCAAGAAAGCTTGTTTACTAAGTTTTTAGAAGTGATTCTTACGTACCTTTACAAATCTGAAGCTCTTGTATTTATATCCATTCTCTGGGCCTCGGGGCCTGGGCCTACTTGTTCAATCATTATCTTTTCCTCTATTCGGCTCTAGGGAGGGATCCAAATACGGCCTATCTATCCTATTCGGCCCCGTATTCCTGCGAGGTATATGCCGGCTAGCGTCAAGCTTCTGAAATATACCTCCCTTATCCTCGCCTGATTATTCGGCGTCCTAGCTGAGCAGAATGGAGCCGTTCAGTCACCGACTCACCGGGTATTCAAGATTTTGTTCCTTTATTTATTCGGCTCCCACAATTTTTTATTCTCTGTTTTTTGATCATTTTCAAAGAGAATTAACTGTGGAGTTTATTTTGATTTTTACAGTTTATTTTTCGTGTTCTGTTTTTCATCAACATTCTTATCAATGATAAGTTTTGTTTTCTATTTTTTCAAACTAGAGAAATTTCTTTGAACCAAAGATAAGTGTAAATTTCTTATAATTTGTTGTTCTCTAAGTTTTGTTCTTTGTTTTTTCTGCACTTTTGTTAGTATAGTCTAGAGAAAATTATAAGTTTGTTATTATAATCCAACGAAAATCACAGAGAAAATTATAAGTTCATATGGACATATTATTATAAGTTTCTAATGCAGATAGAATCACAGAGAAAATTGTAAGTTTATAGTTCAGTGAAAATCATAGAGAAAATTGTAAGTTTGTAGTAAGTGAAAATCACAGAAAAAATTATAATTTGTTATGGACATGTTATTATAAGTTTGTTATTTTTTATTTTTTTTGTCTGAATTGAATGTTTTGTGAGCATAACAGATCTTCTCTATAAGTTTGTCTGCATTTGTGTAGAATAGTTAGCATTTTTGTTAATTTGATGTTAATGTGTTTTTATTTTTGTGATCTTGAAAGTGAATATAAGTTCTTAAATTTCTCTGGACTTTTATTTGAAATTCAGAGAAAATTATAAGTTTGTAGTTAAAAGTGAATATAAGTTTTTGTTTCTCTGAGCAAAAGTTATTTTTTGTGTTTTTTTCTTTCAATTTAGATGGACAGTGCAGTGTTTTTTGTTATCTTGAAGGTGTATATAAGTTTGTAAATTTCTTTGGATTTTGATATGAGTGCAATATTGTACAGTCACATAGAGAAAATTGCAAGCTTGTAGTTCAGTAAAAATCACAGAGAAACTTATAATTTCATAACAGATCTTCTGTGTATTTTTGTCTATGATTGTGTTTAATAGTTAACAGTAAATTTCTCTGTAATTCTCTCTGGATTCATTAAGTTTTCTATGATTTTGTTTTTGCTATCTTGAAGGTGAATAGAAGTTTGTTTATGTCTTTGAACTTTTATTTGAGTTCAGAGAAAATTATAAACTTGTTATTATAATCTAGAGAAAATTATAATTATTTGAAATTTCTCTGGACTTTTATGTGGTTCTTGTGAAGTGTTTTTATATTAAATAAATTATTTTTCTTTCAGTTTCAATGGACAGTGCAGTGTTGTTGCTATGCAAATATGGGAATGATACTATTGTCATTAATGTATCATGCGAATTGAATTTTGAGGAATTGGTTGGTATTTTGTGTAAAACATAGGAGAATTTGAAATCTGAGACGATGTGTATTTCATATTCTATTGTGGGCCATTCGAATTGTATGGTTCAAAATGATATTAATTTTCTAAATATGTTAAGGGTTGTTGTGTATGTGGTGTTGATATAGTTGAAATTTCAGTTATTAGGTATAGTATTTCTGATGAAGAGGATGAAGTGGGGTCTAATTAGGTAGATGTTGTGCATGGTGAATGTGATAGGCTCATGGATATTGAAAGGAATTCATTCTCCAAGTTTTGTTCTCACCAAGAAAATGTGTTATTGTCAGTTGGTTGACGAAATAATATTATGAGTGCTGGACAAAAGTTTGAGGGTGATGTGGTTGAGTTCTGTACTGTTTTATGCAAGTATACTATTGAGGTTGGTTTTCAGTTTACGTATGTTAAAAATGACAAGTTGAGGGTTATAACAGAATGTGCATATAAGGAATCAAGGGGATATATGTGGCGTGTACATACTTTAGTTGAAAAAATAAATGGGTTCTTTTACATAAGAACTTTGAACAATAAACATACGTGTGGTGTGGCGGTTCATACTAGTAAATATGCTAGGATGACTTCTAGCTTAGTTTCTAGGCTAATACTTGAAGAGGTAAGTGTAAACCTTTAACTTGTCCAGTGGATGTTGTCAAAGAAATGAAAGACAAGTATGGGGTCTCAATCAATTATAACTGTGTTTGGTTGGGGGGTTAAAAAAGCAAAATGTAGTACATATGGGAATTCTTGTTTGTCATTCGATCAATTACGGTAGTATTTTAATGAGACATTGAAGAATAATCCAGGTAGTCGTTTTGAGTTAAATTTTGAAGATAACAAGCGTTTCAAAAGAGTGTTTGTGACTTTTCATGCATGTATTGCTGGTTTCAAATATTGTCGGTCATTGCTGTTTCTTGATGGAATATTTTTGAAAGGACGATACAAAGGAGTTATGCTTGCTGTGATGGAGAAAGATGTGAATGAAGGTAATTGTAAATATATCTAATTTTCTTTAAGTATGTGAATTTTCTATACATGTAGGAATTGAGTGAATTTTCTATTTTTGTGGTTATGTTTTGTGATTTTTCTCTGACACTTTGAATTTTCTTTGGTTTTGGCCACTATATGAATTTTCTCTGGTTTTGGCTACTGTATGAATTTTCTCTAGTTTTGGCCACTGTGTGAATTTTCTCTAGATGTTGTAATTGTGTGAATTTTCTCTCGATGTTGTCATTGTGTGAATTTTATCTGTTGTTAGTCACTAAGTGAATTTTCTCTGGATATTGTCATTGTGTGAATTTTCTCGGTAGCTGGTCACTAAGTAAATTTTCTCTGGATGTTGCCAATGTGTGAATTTTTTCTGGAGTTGGTCACTAAGTGAATTTTTGCTGGAGGTTGTCATTGTGTGAATTTTCTCTGGATTTGGCCACTATGTAAAGTTTCTTTGGATGTTGGCAGTGTTAAATTTCTCTGGTTATTTATTGTTTTAATTTTCTTTGCATGTGTATATCTAATATGCTTGTTCCTATTTGTTTTGTAGGTTTTTTTTCTATAGCTTTTGCCGTTGTTGATGCTGAGAATAAAGACAATTGGTGTTAGTTCGTTGAACATTTATATGAAGTATTGGATCGGAGAAGGTGATAATATAAGTTTCATATCAGATCGACATTATGGTATTGTGGAAGGAATTGCTAGGTTTTTCCCTAATTGCTATTATGAATTGCTATTATGAATTGCTATTATGGTATTGAGCCGATGAAGGCAGAAGCATGGGTTCTTGAGATGGAGAAGTTGTTCGAGGTTTTTCCCAGCACCGACGCTCAGAAGGTGTCATTGGCAGCATTTACATTGGAAGACGATGCACGAAGATGGTGGATGATGATCCGAGAAGGTAACCCAGACTTAACTTGGGCCAGATTTTTGGAGTTGTTCTACAACAAACATTTTCCCCAAAGTGTTCAAACCGTATAGGCACGAATTTCAGATTTTGATGCAAGGCAACAAGACAGTGGCAGAATATGACCGTGCCTTTACTGAATTAGCGAGGTTTGCACCTCACATGGTCAACGATGAATATATGAAGGCTAGAAAGTTTGAGAGTGGGCTTCGAGGGCCAATACAAGGCCGGGTTAACCTGCTCAACATGCCGACGTATGCTGGAGTGCTAGACAAAGCCATTCTGGCAGAAGCCAACCTGAACAGAAGTCAGAGTTCAGGAGGAAATAAGAAAAAGAGGCAGACCTATGACAACCGCGAAGAAGAGGCAGACCTGACTGATGCCGACGAGGAGACAGTTATGCACAATCCCAACAACATTAATCAGGAAGGGGACACCAGGCCGACATGTGCAAGTTGTGGGAAGCTACATTTTGGGGTTTGTCTTCGAGCAACTGGGGCATGTTATGGATGCGGTGAGAAGGGCCATCGTATTAAGGATTGTCCCAGAGTAAAAGCTAAGGATGATAAGAAGAGATGAGAATCCAACATGCAGAGATGTTTTTGGGAACATGGTAAGTTAAGTTTGGGGACCAAACTTCTTTAAGGAGGGAAGGATGTAAGGACCCACATTTCCTACCATAGTCATGTTCATGTGCATTTGCATAACCATGCTTTGCTAAGTTAACATTTATGAATCTTGCTATGTTTTGTGCGTATATGACTTGCCTAAGTGTTATGTGTATGCCTTGTTCCTCCCTTGTATCGCTAAGCCTAGGTTGAGTTAAGCCTAGGTCATGCTAAGCCTAAGTCATGCCATGCCTAAGTTATGTTAAGCCTAGATCATTTCCAAGCCGAGGTCATTCTAAGCCTAGAACTACTTTGCCCGATCTCCACCTTTGTTCTGGCATATTGGCCGAGATGATTATCATCTGGGCCGAGGTGTGTATCGCCAAGGCCGGGATGTGTATTATCTAGGCCGAGATGTTATCCTTGAACCCAAGTGATCTTGTCCTGGACAGGTATGACCTAGACCGAGGTGTGGCACATCTGGGCCGAGGTGTGGCACAGCTTAGTCAAGTGTTGTTCTTCCTAGCCGAGATCATTGTTCCTTGACTTGCCGAAGTCATTGTCCTTTGTTTGCCGATGTCATCACTAGCCGAGGTGCCCTGCCACCAAGCTTGTTAGATACGCTTTGTCAGAGTCTAGTCTTGTCAATCTATCACCTTTTTGAGGAGAACCAATCAACCGTTGCCACGTGTCCGAGCAGAGTGTTAAATCAGCCGATAGAGAGAGAAATCTATCATTTGTTGTGTTTTGATTCTAAGGTAGAGAGAGAAGCTCTAGAAGAGAGGGAGAAGAGTTCTTGAGAGAGAGTAGAGGTCCAAGCTTGATTCCTAGAGATCAAACCGTTAGATTCATGTTCTAAGGTTAGATTCTTGATGTGCTCATGATGTTCTTCATGTTTATGTTATTGCATTGCATGATTGAACATGATTTGAAAGCCATGCATTGTTTTGAAGTTCGGTTTTAGAAAGAGAAAATGATATTCATGTGTTCTTGAAGAAAAGTCATGTTTTGATCCGAGAGCTCAAGCCAAGATATATGTTTTTGTGTTTGTTTTCACATGATCTTCAAGTATGGGTGCCCAGGTCCATGATTACGAACTCATAGCATGAAAACCCAGATTTTGTATAAGCAAGTTATGATTTTGGCATTCATCATATTCATGTCCTTCATGTTCATGTTCTTCATGTTCTTCACGGGTGGAAACCCAGATTTCCAGACTTCACTTCCCGAAGTGTAGTCGCCGAGATCACTCTTGCCTAGACCTTACACTTAGGCCAAGCATCGTATCTCACCTTGGCCTACCTTGCATGATCACTTGCACTTGTCTTGTTTGAACCTCGGCCTGCAGCCTCACGCCGAAGCCGTGGTAGACACACCTCGGCCAGGAGGTGTGGGACCTCGGCATAGACCTGGTTGATGCCCAGCATGTCCCATTGATATGTACAGTAGTGTCTTGATTTCCAGCATGTTTTTCCCGAGATCATTTGCATGTATGTGAGACTTGTTTTAAGAAGTATGTTCAGTAGACTTTGTCATGTGTTTGTAGGACTTGGACCTTGCCTTGATCCCGACGTCCCAAGAACTAAGTGAGTGGTACTTTTAATAAAGCTATGTTATCATGTTTTGAATAAGCTTTGTTTTACTTTGTTTTGAAAAGTATTTGTTAAGTATGAATGATTACCCCTATTTTGTATATCAAGTATAAGTTTCATGCAACAAGTATAAGCATTGTGTTGGAGCCCGTGGTGATGGGGACCTAAGCCCAATAACCCGGCCTACTAGTGATTTGTGTTGGAGCCCGTGGTGATGGGGACCTAAGCCCAATAACCCGGCCTACAAGTGAACCGTGAGGAGTCCGAGGTGAGGGGGATTAAGCCCAACAACCCGGCCTAAAGCGGATAGTATCTAATGGCATAAGCAAGTTCAAGTATATGTTTTGTTTGGAATGTGATGACCCCAAATATGTGTTTTGTATAAGTTATGCCAAGAATATGTTTTGTATGAGTTTTGCCAAGTACATGTTTTGAACAAGTTGTGATATTTGTATCGTTTGATAAGAACCTCGGGAATCATTCATTTAACCCCTTTATTACTTGTACCATTCACTGAGTATTCAATACTCACCCTCTCTATATATATGTAGGTTCCAAGCTAAAAGTCGGCTTCGCCGAGATGTGTGTTTTGTGCCGATGTTTTGTATGCATGTTAGGTCGGCGGGTGGATGTCGGCAGCTTGAAGATTATGCTTTTGACCTTGTACATCGTGTATTTTATTATGTCGGCTTGTGAAGCTCTTTGTCAAGATGAAATGTATATTTTACTTTGCTTATATTTCATAAGTTGTAAAGTTATGTAAGGATGTATGCCATTTCATTTGACTTATGCACAGCTCTTATGGACCACTTGTATTTTAAGATTATTGCTTCCGCTCTTGTTAGCCCCATATGTATACTCTGATTGTGTGTGATCCTTGTAAGTTGGCCTTTGGTAATCACGGATTACTGGCCATCACGGCACCATTCTACTAGGGGCAGTTTGGGGTCGTGACAATAAATCTGTTTATCTCCTCTTCCCTAATCTCTTTACTTTCCTACTACTCCTATAGCTATCTAATATTCATGTGTTAATCATTTGATTTACCCTGTATGTTAGTTATACTTCATTATTATTTTGTTTGATCGTTTACTGCTAAATTCATCATTGTGCCTGTTAATAATTTGTTGTACTAGTAGTTAATTTTATTGGAGTATTATTAATTTTAATTTGTAGAAACCTAATTCCCCCCCTCTTAGGTTGCTTTTTGGATAACAATTGGTATCAGTGCTTGGGGCTCTTGTTTAGATTTAACAATCTTGAGTTTTTGATCCATAGTAACCATGTATTCTACTTACTCTGCTATAGGCCAAGCTAGCAATACGCCACTTCTCTTTGATGGTAGTAATTATATTTATTGGAAAGAAAAAATGACTTTGTATTTTCAAGCTATCAATTATGCTTTATAGCTTATTATCACTAAAGGTCCTAAAATCCCTTCCAAGGAAGTAGACCATATTAGTATGCCTAAACTTGAGGATGAATTTGATGAGCGTGATTATAAACTCCTTCAAGCTAATGCTAAAGCCAGACTTATTCTTGTGTGTGGACTAGATGCAAATGAGTACAACAGAATTTCTAGATGTATTATTGCTAAAGAGATTTGGGATAAACTTGAAATCACCTATGAAGGAACTAGCCAAATAAAAGAGTTTCGGATTGACATGCTTGTTTATGATTATGAACTCTTTACTATGGAATCATTTGAATTTATTTCTGAGATGTTTTATAAATTTACCAATATTATTAATGCTCTAAAATCTCTTGGTAAATCTTATACTAATGGTGAGCTTGTGAGAAAAATACTTAGATCTTTGCCAAATGAATGGAAAGCTAAGGTTACAGCTATCCAAGAAGCAAAAAACCTAACAAAATTAGGCATTGAAGAACTCCTAGGCTCACTCATGGCTTATGAACTTTCAATGATGGATGACAGCAAAAATGAAGCCATTTGGGGAGAAAATTATGGAGTAGTCAACCTGTGTCTCATAGCTCTTGGTTTTTGGAGAAGAAGAATTCACTCAAGATGAGGCAATTTCTAATTATGTAAAACTTGAAAATACTTTCAATGAATTACATAACATATTTAGAAATGTTTGTGTTGAGAATTTTAAATTAAAGAAATTAGTTACTTCTCTTTCAAATGATGTAGGTGTTTTAAAAATGGAAAATGCTACTTTGAAAAATGACTTTACGTCTATTGCCAATGAGAAAAACATTTTGAGAAACAATGTTGAGGATTTAAACAAAACTCTTGAAAATTTTGTAAAAGGAAAAAAAAAACCTCAACAAGTTTCTTAGAAATAAAAAATGTGTTTTTGACAAAGTAGGCATTGGTTTTGATCCTCCTAAACCTTTTATGAGATTAAATGTTCATGAGACTAATCCTTATGGACTTAAGAAAGTATGGGTACCAAAAAAAAAATCAAGATATTTTATAGGTGGAATCTCAAAGAACACTAAGGACTTTGAGAGGAAATGCACAACAAGAGTGTTCAATCTAAAGAGCAAAATCAGCCCCTACAAGAAGAAGAAGAATGATGAAATAAAAATCACCAAGTTGAACAATAAAGATAATGTATGGGTGAAGATTCCAAAAAGGTAAATGAAGGTATAACTCCTAACACACTTTTAAGCTTAAAGTTCTATATTCTTTAAGGTATGATTTGTGTACAATAGGTTGTGTCTAATCATTGCTTCCATGTAACCTAATTGTACTGCTAAGTCATGTTCTGTTAGTTTCTTTCAAACCTTCATTGAAACTCAAAAATGAGAATTATATTATTTTGATGAATGCCTATTAAAATATGAATGATTCATGTATTCATTAACATTATATATCATGTCATCCATTGTTATGAAAAAGAGATAAGAAGTGATAAATATTTTTTTGTGAGCATACTTTTCACATCTTATATATGATTTCATACTAATATGTTAATTCCTTTTTTAGTCATATCTTTGTGGAATCAATTTTGATGTCATAACATGTTTTTGAGATGTATACTTGTCATGACCCGAACCCGTCCCTATAGATTAAGGTCATAACCGGCCAGTAATCAAGGGATTACCTGCGGCCTCAAACTGAATAAAATATACTCCATCAGAGTTAGGGGGCCAAACGGAAGCAACTTAAAAATTTTGTCCATAGAGTTGTGCTTACATGGCATATTATAACATTTCACATATATTCGTTAATAACTCACATCAAAAGGAAATTAACGCAAAGTTCTATACATACAGGATCATTCAAGTCTAAGTCAGTCAAACCCAAAGTTTATATACAAAAGTGGTCTAATGTTTTCGCCAATGTAGCAAAATTATAACAAAAGAACAAAAGAGGCGAAGACAAGTCTCATGCGTGAGACATTTGGGCTGACTCTTCAAAACCTTGACTGTTTCTCACATATTTCACCGAGGCTGGTTTTGGACATCTCTTGGCTCACCTACATACACATGAATGAGTGTGAGCAAAAGCTCAGTGAATAATATCAAATAAAGAAAATACATGAATGAAGTTCAAAATAGGTATACATATATCAAACGGCCTTGGGCCCATCTTTAGTTTTATCTAATACATTAGACGGCTTTAAGCCCGAGCATATCAGACGGCCTCTGGCCCATTTCATTCATGTCAAACGGCCTCTGGCCCAATCATTTGTGTTCGACGGCTTTTGACTCAATCAATCGTATCTAACGGCCTTTGGCCGAATCAATCGTATCAAACGGCCTTTGGCTCAATCATTCAAATCTGACGGCCTTTGGCCCAATCAATCGTATCAAATGGCCTTTGGCCCAACCATTCATATCGGACGGCCTTTGGCCCAATCAATCGTGTCAAACGGCCTTTGGTCTAATCATTCATATCCGACGGTCTTTGGCCCAATCAATCGTATCAAATGGCCTTTGGCCCAACCATTCATATCCGACGGCCTTTGGCCCAATCAATCGTATCAAACGGCTTTTGGCCCAACCATATGGCGTAACAAATATTTGTCCATAATTCAAATTAACAAGCTTATAAGACTTATATAGAAATAAGCAATAGGACAAATAGCATAGTTCAAAATATCTTTACTAAGATATTACTCACAGTATTCTGCCGGTGGATTCGTCCTTGTGCTCGACCCTACATAATACACAACACATATGGGTCACAAACGATTCAATCCATTCTTAACTCATACATTCTTCTTAGGTCTCTTTCTTATCTTCTTAGTCCATTTACAATGCCCAATGTATGCCTAAGAGTGTTTAGGAGTGAAAGAGAATGGAAACGAACATAAAATCATCTCTACAAAATTTCTGAAACAGGGCTCCCCGCTCGAGCGTGGCTTCTGCCGCTCGAGCGGACCCCTTTGGTCTGCAAAAGTATTGGTTGCCTCACTTTTACGCTTGAGCATAACTTCGGGCACTCAAGCTGAAAGTCAAACTGCGTGGCTTGGCGCTCGAGCGTGAATCTCTTCGCTCGAGCGGACATCAAAGTCTGCAAAAGTTCTGGGAACTAACATTTTATGCTCGAGCAGCCCCTTCCCTGCTCGAGTGGACATGCCAAATTCTGAAATTTCCAGAATTGTTCTTGAAGCTCAAACTCAATGTCCAAGGGTTCAAAACTCAATTTTTTGGACATAAAAACATATAAAACACATTACATACTATGAGAACATAACCAATATGAAGTCAATTGTTCAAAATCATGATCTCATTTCCAAATTATTCAACATTTGTCTTGTATGATCAAAACCCATGCATTCAAACCTCATACAAGCTTCATATCTCCATTAATCAAGCATGCATGTTAATTTTTTACTCTAATTCCATTTCAAATGGCTCAAGTGATGCTTACACACATAAAACTCATCAAAACCATGCTTGCATGTATGATCCAACACTTAATTTTTCATAATTAACAAGCTACATGTTAGATTATACAATTCATGGCAATTCATGGTAATTCTATGCATGCATGTGCATTCTAACTTCATATTCAACTTAACTCACACTTTTGATTATAATCTAACATCAAATTCTCAAAATTACAACCTCAACTTATGAACCAATGCTCAAACACTCACCTTGGAGTTCCAAGCTCCCAATTTCTAGCTAATTCTTGGAGTTAAGCTTCCAAATTCACAAACTTTGGGCCAAGATACACAATTCTCCCTCTAGAATTGGCCCCCTCTCTCTCTCTAGAATTGGCCCCCTCTCTCTCTCTAGAGTGTGATTTCAGCCAAGGAAGAGAAATGAGCTCAAAAACAAGGCTCATAAATGTAAATAAGCCACTTATATATATTGGCCTAATCAAATTGATTAAGGCTAAGTAATTAAGCCTAATTTAATCGTTCTGAATCTAATTATTTTAATCATAATCATTTTTTAATTAAATTCACCATAGGCTCTAAAAATTACGCCAATCACAATGGCGTAGTCAATTTCAGTTTCTATGGCCGATAAGGCCTTCAATTTTCAGTTCATAATAGTAAGTTGAACAAATTTTCCTATGGTGAACAGATAGAAGTTCAAAATCACATATAATCATATAAATGACATCCAAAATCATATTAAAACACATAATCACAATCATAATTAAGATTAATTAGCATAATATGGAACATGGTTATCACAATACTATCGATATTTTGAATTGTACATTTATGATATCAAGAATATGCTCAATATGAAAATTTCATGCTTATATGCTTTACATTGGAATATTTGAATGAGTTATGAAATTCGTTGATTATGATCCATCAACAATGTCCAAATGAAAAGAAGTATCATACGTTTGTAGAAACATTATATCTATCCTATTAAATATCTTTTGAATATGGATTATATTGGCATACATCTCATGAAATGATTTTGATTAATAAATTGTTGAATTAATTTTTTATAGCATTCACATTGTATTCCACATTAAGTAAAATGTTTTATCACACTTGAGTATGTGGATTGAATTGATGAAAATGTCTCTTTGTTGCATCATTTCTTAATAAAACAAAGAGCATAACACTATTTTCTTATGCATATTATGTTATGTGCTACAACTTGAAAATTCTAAAAAATAGCATTCCAAACTCTTGTTTGATCATTGAATTATTTTTCACCTTTTGAGTTTGTGATAAAAAGTGATTTGTGCTGTATATTTATTGAGTAATAGTGATTGTTCTATGAATTTTATATTTACACAAAATCATATTAGAAAAGGGTAACACCAACTTAGGAAAGAAATCATTTTGCTAACATACTTGTTAAACCCTTTTGAGATGAACTCCTCATGAAAGAAAATTAAAGATTGAAAAGCTTCTAACTCATGAACCAAAGGTATGCCTCCTACACTCTCTTAAACTTTTGAGGTAAAAATTCTATCTTATATCGTTTGAGCTAATACTGTTATTACTTTGATATGAAAAAGATTGATTATGCTTCATATGAGTTGCAATGTATACTCTTTGATGATGCTCTTGCCTAAGAATCATACCTATGCTTAAATGTGTGTTATATATTGAAATTCATGATTTTTCTTGGCATATAGATTGCTATACTTTGAACATGCTTCATTTTTTGGAATTACATTAGCGCCATGAGGTTATATTGAGTTTAACCTATTATGAGCAATATTTGGTATTCTACATAATGCTTGAGCTATGATTGTTAAATCTTTTAGATTGTATATTGGTATCCTTGGTAGATTGCATGCTGGTATCATTTTGGCATCTTTATTGGTAATATTTGGCATCCTATTTGATATTATTGAGGAGAACATTTCAGTTATGAGCTTTCATTTATCATATCTCCTATTGATTTTACCAAATGAAATAAGGGGAAAAATTTAAACTAGATTTAAAAAAAAAAAAAAAAAAAATCCCCTTAGATTCTATTATATTTTTGATATCACACTTATGAGCTTGCACCTCACATATTTTTTTTAATTATCTTGATATGGAAACATTTATATCAGTTGAATGCTCACAAGTCCTTCATACATTTATTCTCGTTAACAATTTGCTATTCTGCATCTTGAAGTAAAATTAACTTTGCATACATTGATTTTTTTTAAAGCCTCATGGTATTTTTTTCGCATTACCATTCCAATAACACCAACGTCCCATTAAGTTTAATTTCTGTTGGTATTATTTTTTGCTATTAAGCTTAATTTCTTTAATTTTTATTTTTTTCTCATTATTATTTTTTGTTTAGGCTTAATTTTCTTATTTTTTTCTCTGCTTTTTAATTTCATTTTTCAGTCCTTAAACATAAACACAACAGCAAATCAAAATACAAATATTTACATAAAAAAAAAAAAAAACACCCTTAATTTTTCACGCCCATACGCCAATAAAAAAAACATATTTACGTAAAAACAAAAAAAAAAAACAAAAACAAAAAAACCTTCATTTTTTTTTACGGCCATACGCTGATCTTACTTTCTTGCCTCTTCCACTGCTCTCTTCTTTTTTTTATCACCTTGGGTGACGCTTGACGTCTCTGTCCCCGTGCTTTCGTCGGGAGCGAGCACTCCCGCCGGCTATCAAAAGCCAAGAACGACGTTGCTTCAAATCGAGCTATGGAGGTGATTTTTCGTTTAAGCTCTTTATTTTCGGCCTTCAGTGCGACTATCTCTGCTCCTGTCCTTGTACATGCGTTGGAGTAGAGAGAGTTGGGCATTAACCTGATGGAGCTCACTCGTCCTATTTTGCAGTCGATGAGCCAATTTGGTGACTACAGTCACCGTCTCCATATAGGATTGCAGTGTGTAGTGATTGGCTTTTATGTTAGATTGAGCTGCCATGATTTGCTTAATCGATATCATAGGAAGGTTAGGCAGAAGAATGACAGGAAGAGTAAGAGTAGGGGCACTCGGTCCAGTAGAGCTTATGGGATCGTTCAGGTTCGAAAATAGAGTGAGAGGACGGGATGAGGAAGCCATGGATTAGAGATGAGAGGTGTCAAAGAAATGAGTTGCAGAGAAATGGAAGTGAATAGACTGAGGTTTGGCCTTTTCCATTCAGTTTCTTTTTTTTGTCTCTCGATGAGGAAGAAGAAAATGGAAGAGTGTGTAATTAAGAAAAAGGCAAAAGGGAAGAAAACAAGGAATGAGAGGGAGCCGAGGCGAGTACAAATCGAGGCCTACTTTTTGTCGCCAATGGCACAAAAGTGAGGCCGCGTGTCAAACGCGTTTATCGAAAGAAAAAGAGAGACGCGGGAGAGTTATATGTGTATGCATATATGTATATATATGTTTTGAATTGTATAGATACTATTTATCCCTATCATTTTCCTCCTCCGCCTCCTCTAGATTCTGACCCATGATTTTCTTTTGATAATGTCACAGGGAGAGAAAACTATTGATGTTATGTATTATGTTATTATTTTCAAACTAATCTGATGTTATGTATTTATAGTTTGATATCTTAGTCTCATATCATGTCTCTAATTAAAGCTTATTTATTACACATGTGCTAACTTATATATTTAGAAATGAATTCAAGGAGCATGATTTGACAGGGAACTTTTCTTACTCCCAAATCAAATCAAAACATCATTGTGTGCCATTATCAGAAAGGGAGAGATTGTTAGATTTATTTATTTTGATGATTTATTTAATTATGTTTTAATTTATTTGAAACAGAAAAATAGAATCTAAAATTTATTTTGATGATTTATTTAATTATATTTTAATTTATTTGAAAAAGAAAAATAGAATCCAAAATTTATTTTGATGATTTATTTAATTATATTTTAATCCAAAATTTATTTTGATGATTTATTTAATTATGTTTTAAATCTAAAATTTATTTTCATAATTTATTTAATTATGTTTTAATTTATTTGAAAGAGAAAAATATAATCAAAATTTATTTTGTCCTATTATTTCTTACCTAAACCTTTATCCTAAATGTTGTTAGAATGTATTTAATATTTGAATATTCAAATAGCCCAAAACAGAGGTTCAAACAACCCAGCCCAGCAGCAGTTCAAAAGGTTCAAAAGGCTCAAGTGGAAGATATTCAAATTAGTAATGATGGAGTACAACGGCTATAAATGGCTATAAGTTTCATTATATATACCAAAGCCTCTAATGTAAACAAGTTACAAAAAATCAAAAAACATTCTTTGATCTATAATCACTCACATCTATTCTCTGAAAAATTCTCTGAGAAGTGTTCTTCAATTTTTGTTTACATCCTTTTTTAAAAATTATATGCTGAGACGTGTAGCTTTAAGCCTATCTTTCCTTTGTGAGGTTTACAGAAAAACCAGAGCTTCATTTTGTATATCCATCTGGGAGAGATATTTATTGTAAGCTTTCTTTGAAAGTGAAAATACCATTTCATCTTGTAAAAGTGTTGCAAATACTGTGTTCTTGAAATCTTGAGAGTGATTGTGAATCACCTAAGATTTGCAAGGGTTTGGGCTTGTAAAGTCTGTGTAAAATCTATGGAGGATTGCTCCATGTTTATAAGGTTGCTAGCACCCCTGTGAAGTTAGAAGATAGTAAAAAATCTCAAGTGAAGCTTGAGGAGTGGATGTAGGCTTGGTTAAAGCCGAACCACTATAAATCTGTTTATCTCCTCTTCCCTAATCTCTTTACTTTCCTACTACTCCTATAGCTATCTAATATTCATGTGTTAATCATTTGATTTACCCTATATGTTTGTTATACTTCATTATTATTTTGTTTGATCATTTACTGCTAAATTCATCATTGTGCTTGTTAATAATTGTTGTACTAGTAGTTAATTTTATTGGGGTATTATTAATTTTAATTTGTAGAAACCTAATTCACCCCCTCTTAGGTTGCTTTTTGGGTAACAATTTTGTTTTGTGAAATGTATTTTTTGAACAGTGTGTATATAATACCAATCAAATTCATCTAGAGAAATTTTTCAATAGCAGTGAAAATTGCTTTTTGTATTGTGTTTTTAGAAACTTACTTTGGGAGTGTCTTTATAATACCAATCAAATTCATCTAGAGAAATTTGCCAATAGCAAAGAAATTTACTATGGGCATTATTTTTGTTGAAATGTGTATTGTGTTTTATGAGGTCAAATTCATCCAGAGAAATTTACCAATAGTAGAGAAAATTACAGTGTGCATTGTGTTTGTTGAAACATACTATAGGCAGTGTGTTTATAACACCAGTCAAATTCATCCAAAGAAATTTGCCACTAGCAGAGAAAATTCTCTGTGCATTGTGTTTTGTGAGGTCAAATTCATCTAGAGAAATTTGTCAATAGTAGAGAAAATTACTGTGTGCATTGTGGTTTTTGAATTTGATGATTGTTTTGTATCAACATAGTGCATTACAGATTATATGATCATATAGCACCCTCTTAGCACGATACGAGTTAAATTTCTCTGTGAATTTCTGGTAACTTCATACCAGTCAAATTCATCTAGAGAAATTTGCCAATAAAAGAGAAATTTGTTAGATTAAGTGTGACCACACCATAATGTGGTGTGCCTCTCCATATTGAATCAAATCTTGATATAGGTGATCTGGAAACTTTTCCGCAAGGGAATTGAATGATATGGGAACAAAAACAGGGTGTTTGAACTTGAACTCTAAAAGACACAATGCTTCACTTCATATTTGAAACATTGTGACCACTGCCATACATGTAGTGACTCTTAGCAATGGTGGCCAAGATACTTATAAATAGTTGACATATTGGGTTCACTGGATTGCATTGAAAATCAACATACATTCACACCCTGTTTTGTCTTCGGATTGTCAATTCCATCTTGCGTGATAAATACCCTCACGAGATCACCGATCACTTAGCCATTGATTGTTCATCTTTCAATGGTATCAGAGCAGTGTTAAATTGAGTACGCAAGTATTTAATTATAATCCGTAGGAGAGAAATTTCTTTTTTTTTCAGAATTTATTTTGTTCAAATTTAGAGAACAAATTGAAAACTTGTGTTTCGCTTTGGTGACTTTCATTTGGTTGTTCAAACACCACCAGTGCATAATCAATCCAATAGCACACCCAAAGGAAGTTGTTGTGGGAAGAAACGACGGTAGAACACATGCCGAAGTTGAATTTGTATATCGTCGGTGGGACAAATTCTACAAATCATTTTTTGGTTGTCAATTTACCTCTATATCACCGGCGTCTTGTTCGTCATAGAATTTCGAGCATTATGGTGATTTTCATTGTGAAATTGGACAACGAATTGATTTTGCAAAAGTCGATTTAAGTTTTGGTTTCCGTCTCTCCTTGCCGAAAAAGACAACCGGAATAGTATTATTGCTGCTGGTTTAAAATTTTGAAACAAGAATACATTATTCTCTTGCTTTTGGGCCTAATTTAATTTTGAGTTCTCTTGTTTTTGGGCCTATTTCAAAGCCAAAGCCTAGCCCAAGGATTAAAGTAAGGCCAGAAAATATTTAAAACCCCTCTTGAAAAAGAAGTTGTTTTTCACTGAGCAGACATAATAATAACAATAATAATAATAATAATAATAATAATAAATTATTTAAAAGTACACTGTAGACACCCCATTTTTGACCGACCTTAAGACTCAGACATCATCGATTGAGCGCTCGGTGATTGTGCATGTTGTGCTCGTTTCGAGATTTCGGAGTTCTTGGCTGAGAGCCTCGCCTCCGGACCTCGGGACCCTTTGTACTTTGACTCGGTCCGCGGACCCAGTCTTGTTTTCTCTTCCCGGAGAGAGGGAGAGGTCTTGTAGACCATCTCTCAGTGGTCGTAGGCTACTTTTCGTGGTCGTAGGCCACTGTTCCCATTTGGAGACTAGTTTTCGATTTTCGGAGTCGTCAGCTGTGCGCCTCGACTCGGGACCGCTTAACATTCTCCATTTGGCATGGTTTTTGGAACACACCTTGTTTCCTCTGTCTAGAGGGACACTGTGGTCCAGGAGACCACTTTTGTGGTCGTACGCCACTTTTGATGCTCGATAGTTGGTTTTCGGGGCTCCTTGCCGCGCGTCTTGCCTCTCGAACCCTCGTCTTGCATTCGTTTTGGTTTGTCTTGGGTACAAACCTTACTTTCCTTGTCTGGGAAGTGGTACAAGGACGGGAGACCAGTTTTTATCCTTGGAGACCATTTTTCTCCCCGCTAGCCGGTTTTTTGGTCGGGAAATTGGTTTTCTTGGTCTTTAGGCCACATTTTCTGGTTTCCCACCCCACTATTGGCTTGCTTTCAGTGTGGAGACCACCAATTCCCCCTGCCGACCACTTTTTTACCTGGGAGACCACTTTGGGTGGTTGGCCGACCACTAAAAGTAGCAGGCCGACCACCTTTTCTGGTCGGCAGCTTTCTTTCTGTTTTGTTAGATTGAATGGATGCCAGTTGTGCCAACTAGAGGGCACAGACTGTATCCTCCATACACGTGTATGGAGGGATTTATCCAAGCTCTAAGCTTCTCCAATAAGATTTAGCTTATGTTTTTCTAGAAGAGAGAGGCTTCCCCTCCCTTCTCCAGGTTGTATTTTGGCTGAGAGCATAGGCTTATACTCTCTCTATATCCCTCTCTTTCTTTCTCTATATTAGTGTTTTGCTTCACACTTGTGCACACAACCTCATAGCCAAACACTCTTACCTTGTTATTGAGTTCTTGGAGGACCTTTTTGGAGGTTGAAAAACTGGTTTTTGGCTGAGAAACTTGCTGGTATTGCAGTGCTTCAAGGGTAACCTCTTTTCTCCCCTTTTAAGCTTTGTCTTGATCATTCTCTTAGCCATATTTTCATGCTCATTTGGGCTTTGCTTTCAACTAAAAAAAGTCTTGTTTTAAGGTGCTTGTGATGTTTGTTTAAGGCCTCTTGGGTGCTGAGGGTCTCCTACCCTCTTGCATGCCTTGTTTTGTCTTGTTTTGTGCCATGCCTTAGGGCCTTTGAGCTAATCCTTGCTTGGCCTTTTAGCCACTGAAATCCAGTGGATTTTCAGTGGTTGGCATGTGGTTTTGACGTCCTAAATCAGACAAGGGTGACCCTCTCTCTTTTTGTCTTGTTTACTTGCATTTTTGGCCTATCAAAGAAGCATACATTTTCATACTTTCAAGGCTTGGTTCAGGCACCTTTTGGTGACTTTTAGGGCCTGCCTAGACTCTTTCCATAGCTGGTTTGGTCACCTTGTGCATGCATCTAGTATGTGTAGTGTAATCCCATTTGTGGCCCATCAAAGTAGCATGTCTTGATAGCATGTATTGACTCCATTTTAGTGGGTTTTTGACCATCATTTGGCATGTCATAACTCTGTCTAAAACTGTTTTGGTTGTCTCTTGAGTGGCTCATATACTTGTAGAACAAATCTTGTTGACTAGCTTTGTTTGCATGATGTTTTGGCTCACCATTCTAGCATATTTTGGCCATGTTCCAACATGATTTTGTTCATATTTTGGGCTGTCTTAGCTCTGTTTTAAGGCCCCTTGGTCAAATGATGCTCGCCTTGCATGCCTCTAGTGTAATATGCTTCACTAGCTTTTGATGCTTGAGCCTTTCAACATGCATTACATGAGTTGTTTTGCATGATTCTAAGTCATCTTGCATGCCATTTCAGTGCTGGAACATATGCCATTGTATTCCATGTCGCATCCTTTCAATGCTTTTGGAAAGTTGTGTTTTGTGCCTTAGGCTTGGGCCCTTGCATTGTGATTGCCATGATAGCATGCTTGCCATGAGGCTAACTGCTTATGTGATATAACTGCTTAATGCTTGTGGGTGAATGTTGGATTACCTGAATTGGAACAATTCATTGATTGCAAGTTTTAAGCCCAATTGAGAGTGGCAAATCACCATGTTTTCTAAGCCCACTTGAGGGTGGCAAAATCCGCATTTTAGTCTACTTGAGAGTAGCAAACCGCTTTAAAAAACAAACATGAGATGCTTTGTTCCAACTTAGGCGATCCAGTCTATACTTGTGTGTTGTGCGCATCACATAGTAATTCTAGCTAATAATCGGAATAAGAACGCATGTGTTTTTAAAAATAAGCTATCATGCTTAGTACAGGTCGATCTTTGATCAGGCGAGCGGGGGTGCTCATAGATGACCTTCCCCAATCGTACCCAAGTTCCCGAGCTGAGGCAACTTTGGTGATGATGGATACATGGCCTTAGGCATGAGTCAGGGTTTCCTAAATTTCCCCCAAAATAAAATATTTAGGTGGCGACTCTGTATTTTGCAAAACAGTCCATGTTTGGCACTTCTTTCTAAAAATCAGTTTTTCAAAACGATTTGCCAGATTTGGACTCTTTGGTGATTTATCAATCTCGCATTGCACTTTGTAAGATCAGATTAAGAACCGCGACATTGAGTCCGAACTGTAGTGATCCCAATGAACAAAACGGGATTTTCCCAGGATGTTCGGGTCCGTCTATAGTTTCTGGCGACTCTGCTGGGGAGTTTAAAGAACTTGACTCAAACTCATGATATATTGTTTTGACTACACTTATATGTCTCTTTGCATTGCATGTGCATTGGTGCGCCTAGGATACCGTGTTTGCCATCTGCTATTCCTGAACGGTCTGCCGGAGGCTCGTTTTAAGAAGCGTGCCATAAGGCTGACCGGTTACGGGCTCTGCCACGATGGGAACACAAACCCCAGTTTTTTCTGGGGCACCCTTTTTGACCATTCTACCTAGTGCATATTCGGAATCTATAGTGACCATCCCAAACTATGACAGGTTGCTTACTCGATTACAGGTTGTTTGAAACCGCTGTGTGCGTAGTGAAACCCTAGCTCCTGACAAAATAGGACAGGGAAACCCTACCTCAACATAGGGGTGTTTTGGCTCTCATTTGCTTGTTATGTGCTTTTAGAGTGTGCCTCTACAGAGAATGCACGTATCAGTTTGTAAGTCTTAGTATCAGGCTTGCGGGCATCAGTATTTTGAGAATCAGTTAGATCTGCAGGTATCAGATTCAATTTTGGGACGGTAATTTGCAGAATAGTGATCAGTGGTCAAATACAGTTATTTAGCTATGCTCATATCTGTTTTGGTGAAATCAGGCTAAGATGCTGTCTGTTTTCTTCTTTTGCAAGGTAGTCTCGGAACCATAGCTTCAAAAGGCTTCAACATCCCTCGGTACATTGGACTTGTGTTGATAGACTTTTTCAAGTTAGAGATTTAGTTTAAGGGCGAATCAGTGTTCCTTCGCCAGAGGCAAGGTAAAAAGGCCAGTCTGGCACAGATCATCAGTTCAACAGTCTTCGGATCAGCAGTCATTATCCATCCAACCTGTGTGCAGTTGGGTTGAGATATGTGCTTTTACCATAGAGACAAATATACCGATAGATCAGTTAGATCAGGGCAGTATGGCGGAAATGGAAGAGATGATGCGTCAACTCCAGGAGAGTATGAAAACCATGCAGCAAGACGCTGCTCGTCAAGCAGAATTTGCCAAACAGCAGGCTAAGGTCATGGCCCAACAGGCAGAGGTAATTATCAGGCTACAGCAGCAAACTAGAGCATCTGCTTCACACCAGGCTCCTCCCCCACCAAGAGTTCTTATACTCGGGGAGACAGTTAACGTCCAGGATGATACGGACATTCCCATAGGGCCAGCTCTCCCCCCGATCCTACCCCAGCTATCCAAAGCGCAAACCAACCTACCAGATTCTCCCTTTGAGTTCGAGGTGGACCCCACAGCGTTGAAAGCGAGCAAGCTTGAAAAACTGTTCAAGAAGTCTCAAGGTGTGAAGTCCATTCTGGATATTGAGGATGGGTATACCGACTCAGCCGTGACGCTGCCGGACCGATTTAAGATGCCACACATAGACCGCTTTGACGGGTCTGGAGATCCCATGGTGCATCTGCGGTTGTTTTCAGACATACTAAGGCCGATGGGCCTCTCTAGATTACAGAAGCTTTCCTTGTTTGGCCGGACCCTGTCGGGTGTAACGGCTATTTGGTATGCAAAACTGGAGGACTCCGTCAAGAGGAATTTTGAGGAGATGGCTGAGGCCTTCATAGCTCAATACTCCTATAACACGCAAATTGAGATTACAACCCGTGATCTTGAGACCACTAGGCAAGAGCCGAAGGAGAGTTTCTCCGATTTTGTAACTTGGTGGAGGGCTAAGGCCTCGATGATGACCATCAGGCCTGTTGACAAAGATTAGATTTGGATGGTTGTGCGCAACCTCCAGCCCAAGCTTATGCAGAAGATGATCGTTCTCTCCCTCCCCACCTTTGCAGATCTACATGAGATTGGGGTACAGATCGAGGACGCTATGAAGTAGGGCCTCATTGACCAGCAGAAGGAGCAGCCCAGGAGGGCGTTTTCCCGCAGTTCGAATGCGACCACCAGTGGTGATGCAACTGCAAGATCTTCTGAAGTAGGCATGGTCACCACCACCACATCAAAAACAGCTACCCCATTCACCGGTGGGTTCGGAAGTAGCTCACAAAAAACCAAATATCCACTTCTAGTCAAGAGGGTTTTTACCCCACTTTATATGTCTTTGTCAAAGGCTCTAGAGGTCTTACTCCAGAAAGGATGTCTGAAACCGTTAGAACAACGGCCTTTACCTGATCCTATCCCTCCAAAGCATGACCAGACTAAATACTATGCCTACCATCAACAAACCGGTCATGACACTGACAATTGCTTTCGTTTTCGCTATGATGTACAAGATCTGTTTGACAACAAGGTCATCGCCACACCAACTCAGCAAAGTCTATCGCCACTGGATCAGTGAACTTGGGAGATAGTACGAATATGTGATCAGGGGATGAACCACCTACGGGCGTCACTCAGTTTACTCCAGATGTGGCATATGGCATGCATTGTTTTGAGCATTTATGAATGCTGGTTTTTGTACTTTCTGACTCGGGTATTGAGTCAGTTTTGTTATGTCGTTTAGAGTCTGTCTCGTTGTATAGAGTCTATCTTTTCATACTGAGTCAGTTGGGTCTGTCTTGTTGTATCGAGTCAGTCCTGTTTTGTTAGAGTTGGGTGATCCCGGGGGCGTTACCTCGGATATCACTATTTTGTTTTGTGTTTGTCTTTTCGCTTTCTTTTGAGTCTGTTTCTGCCGGGGAGCCAGTTACACCAAAAGATCTGAATGAAACAGCGGTGGTTTTCACACTTTTGTGTTTGTGTTCCATCTCGAGGCTGTTGTGCCAGCAAACTTGAATACAACGGCAGTGCTTTTCGCCTGCTCTTCTGTGCCTTTAAGTCATTACATCGACCCAAGTTTTTCAAAACCTTTTTGAACATTGTGATGAAAACAAAGAGGAAGGAATTCCTCGAGTTTTGTAAAATTTGATCAATTGAAAGAAAGAGAGGCGTGCTAAGCCCTTAATGAATGAGATCATGTTTGTTAATGTGAGTACTGAGAAGGATCCTGGCTTGATCCAGATTGGTTCCGCACTGTCTTCAGCACGAGCGACTAGTCGCTTTCTTAAAAGATTTCAAAAAATGTTTTGCGCGGTCTTGCGAAGACCTGTGTGGAATCGCTCTTGAGATTATGCAGCTTAGGATCGCTCTCAGCCCTGAGACTCGACCTCTCACTTTCAAACCTTGAACTTGAATTTAGAATGTTCAACGGTCAGCTATAATGTGAGGCCTGTGTGGCCAGATTCGAAGCAGCCCTCGAACTAGGGGCAGGGAAGTCAAATCAAGAAGATCATATGTCGTCAAAAAAAGCTTGCAAAACTAGATCAGAAGCACCCCTCGAACTAGGGGCAAAAATGTCAAAGGTGCTCGAAGAGTCAAAAAATTTGGATGTTTCTCAAGCTAACAAAGATCAGCAAGAATGCCAAATCCCAGAGGAAAGGAAAGAATATAGTATTGCTAAAGGATAACCGAGTTCTTATCCACAACACTAGGGGTAAATTCAGCCCCCCATTGGATGGACTCCTGCATCGTCAGCGAACAGCAGCCATTCTCCTAGATTCAGATGACTTTAGGATCTCAAAACCATTTGATATGGACAAAGCTACACTTTTACCGTTGAGAGGCTCGTTGGGCCGAAAACCCGGAAGAGCGACCCAGGCAAAAGTTAGAGCAAGAAAAAGAACAAAAAGAACAAAAAAGAAAAAGAAAAATGCAAAGAATAAAAAAAAGAAAAAGAAGAAAAAATGAAGAAAATGAAAAAGAAAAAAGTAGAAAAGAAATAAAAAGAATTGAAAAGAAAAGAAGAACATAGCTCGCAAGGTTAAAAACCCGGAAGGATGGCCTTGGCAAAAGTTAGAGCACAAAAGGAGAGGTTAATACCCGAGTGTACCTTACACCCCGAACTACGTAGGGCTTGATTCCCTTGTTTGGGATACGTAGGTAACTTCATTTTGAAGTCCAGCCGTAAAACACTTCAAATTCAACTATCCTATCTATGAGATTGAACGGGTCATCTTTGTCATTTCTGTATCCAAGAGTTCGGTTGTGACCTTCACCATGAGAACTGGTTACAGTGCGCTGCGGTACTATTCAAACAAGAGGCAACTTCTCGTTGCCATACAGTGCGTTGTGGTACTATTCAAACAAGGGGCAACTTTTCGTTGCCATACAGTGTGCTGCGGTACTATTCAAACTAGGGGCAACTTTCCGTTGCCATACAGTGTGCTGCGGTACTATTCAAACTAGGGGCAACTTTCCGTTGCCATACGATTATCTTCATGGTGCTATTCAAATAAGTGGTAACTTTACATTTGCGGCAAAGGTCCTTTAGACAAGGGGCAATTTTCCATTGTTTTTGGATCTGAGGTTGTGCATCTCAAGAGTCAATTCCACGTTGGTCAAGCAGTGGCCATTTGCAAAAATAGTTTTTGAGAATTTTTACTGAGGTTAACTAATTCTCTCAAAAATTATTCCATTTTTTCAAAACTGGACCATTTTCTTGAACCCAAAAAGGAAAATTTTCAGTACTCATAACCTAACTTGCATGATTTTAAATCAGAAAATCAAACAAGCATGTTAATCTAACTCTCATGTTGGTCAAACTTGTTTTAGCAGAACGTCAAAAACAAAAAAAAAATGGTCAAACTAATGAACTAGGGGCACAGTTAAGTCAGGTGTTCTGTCTTTTCCCCATTGTCAACATACTTGCCAGAACTGGCACCATATCTGCCAGAAAAGGGCACAACAGAAACTAACAGCAAAATACCGAAAGTTCTCTCATCCTCCAAGCAGCGAGGTATTAAGCTAAGTATGAAGCACGAAGTAGAATGGAGTAGGATATTCCATTCCCTCATCTGGACAGATCTAATCACATCCAAACTCCCTAGTAGAGCATCGTCAACCAATGTCAATTGCAGATCTGCTGCACATCCAGCCGCATCACAACCCCTTTGTGGGGGAAGTTCATTGTTGTGAGTAGAAGAAAGAGAATCTAGCAGAATATTAGGGGCAAGAGCCCGCAACTTCTTGTTTATCCATCCATCAACCACCTAGGGGAGGAATAAAAAAATAAGAGATTGAAGAATAGAGAGATGTGCGCTAAGAGAAAAAGTAAGGAAAAGGGCTTTTTCAAAAAAAAAAAAAAACAGTCAGGCCGAGTGATGTGAGAATCACAAATGAGAAAATGTGGGAAACAATACCCAGAGAAATAGGTTCCCTGTGCACATCTGAGTGTCGTGTCTTTTTTATTCTTGTTTTGAGTCATTTCGAGTGTTACTCGATGTGTTTAGGTTGTTTACCTTTTGTTTTCCATTGTTGAGTCATAGTGCGCTGTGTTCAGTCGTAGGCTCAATACCCCGGTCAAGAACTCGTCTCTCAATTTCAAAAATAAAATCGTTTTGCGTTCCGAGTGCCGTGCCATTCTCCACATCTGTGCAAAACAAGATTCGTTCTTTCATAAAACCACAGGGTTCAACCCAGGTCATGCGGGAACAGTAAAACCAGGACCTCTCTGAAGCTATATAGGTTCCAGACTGCAAAGCAAAAGAAAAGAGAGAAAATGTCGGGTATCTGAGTTTGTTTCAACTTCAGTAAGTTCCGAGATTGCATTCCGTGTGTACCTCTTCAGGTCTTGCCAATGCTCCGAAGTATGAGTGTGCCTCTACCTCAAGCTCAAGAACAAGTTTGCTTCAAGCCAGAATGGCGATCAAAAATGCTCTCCCTGAGTATCATTCCCTGCTAGAAGTATCTTGGCTGTGTTCGCAATGAGTTCCTAGGAGACCAACTGCGACGGCGGAAATTAGAGTTCGAATGGCTGTTGCCTAGAACAAAAAGGTTCAGGATTTTCGAGACTAAAGTCTAGTTTAAATACCCAGAAGCTTGTCCTCGGCTTGAAATCTGTATGGAAGCCCCATAGGTTGGGATAGCATGTATGCACCTCAATTCTGGATACTGAACCAACCTAGTCTGTCACCCCGTTGGAGAATAGGGAAAGTTGCGAATATGATCAGGAAGAAAGGCAGCATCCAAAGTGTTCTACGTGAAGAACCTTGTCAGTATTTCAGAGCCTTTGTATTGTAAGTTGAAGGAAAGTGTTCGAAAAGCACGAGGGGAGATCCCCGTCAGAGTAGAGCGGTTCATCGCCACTCACCCCATGAGGTGCTTTCTAAAGCGCCGCTAGGTTTGTTTATTGCATTCCTTAAACATCATGCATTGTATTGCATTATACCTATCAAGTTTATTTCTCATTCATGCACGATATTGTATGTACGGTTCATTTGAAACTGGCGCAACCAGGCAATATTGTATGTACGATTTATTCAAAGAAGTTCCGTTTAAGGTCATTCACCTTAGTGTATCCATCACATTTCATTTACTTTTGTGTATCCATCACACTTGTTCACTTAGTGCATCTATCACACTTCGTGTTCACCTTTAGTGTATTCATCACACTTCATTTACTTTTGTGTATCCATCACACTTGTTCACTTAGTGCATCTATCACACTTCGTGTTCTTCTTTTGTGTATCTATCATACTTTGTTTACTAAGTACATCTATCATACTTTGTGTTCACCTTTAGTGTATCCATCACACTTAATTTACTTTTGTGTATCCATCATACTTGTTCACTTAGTGCATCTATCACACTTTGTGTTCACCTTTTGTGTATCCATCGCATTTTATTCACCTTTAGTGTATCCATCACACTTCATTTACTTTTGTGTATTCGTCACACTTGTTCACTTAGTGCATTTATCACACTTTGTGTTCACCTTTGTGTTCACCTTTTGTGTATCCATCACACTTCATTCACCTTTAGTGTATCTATCATACTTGTTCACTTAGTGCATCTATCATACTTTGTGTTCACCTTTTGTGTATCTATCATACTTTGTTCACTTAGTGCATTTATCACATTTTGTGTTCACCATTTGTGTATCCATCACGCTCTGTTCACTTAGTGCGTCTATCACACTTTGTATTCACATTTTGTGTATCCATCACACTTTGTTCATTTAGTGCATCTATCACACTTTGTGTTCACCTTTTGTGTATCCATTACACTTTGTTCATTTAGTGCATCTTTCACGCTTTATGTTCACCTTTTGTGTATCTATCACACACTCACATTGTGTATCCATCACACATTTACTTTGTGTATCTATCACACTTTGTTTGCTTCATGTATCCATCACACGTTCACTTTAGTGTATCTATCGCACATACTTACTCACTCTGTGTATCTATCACACTTCGTTCACTTTTGTGTATCTATTGCATATGCTCGCTAAGATTGCATAATCTTCTTACATCATTTCTGCATGTAATGTAGTTTGGTTTTTCTTCACTTGCTTAAAATTGTTGCATTTATTGTGTATAATTGCTTCATTACAATTTTTCTTTGTATAATCATGAGTAATGTTCGGCTTCGTACATGTCTTTTGCATTTTTCCCCTGCCCGCAGGCACATCTCTTTGTTTATCTCGCCTGTTTGTCCAAGTCTTCGGCCTTGTCAAAAATGGGTCATCTCTGGGCTTTGACATTCACTCCCGTCACTTCTTGACTTCTGAGTTCTGTCAAAGAGGGGCAACTATAGACATCCCATTTTTGACCGACCTTAACACTCAGACGTTATCGATTGAGCGTTCAGTGATTGCTCATGTTGTGCTCGTTTCGACGTTTCGGAGTTCTTAGCTGAGAGCCTTGCCTCCGGACCTCGAGACCCTTTGTACTTTGACTCGGTCCGCGGACCCAGTCTTGTTTTCTCTTCCCGGAGGGAGGAAGAGGTCTTGTAGACCATCTCTCAGCGGTTGTAGGCTACTTTTCGTGGTCGTAGGCCACTGTTCCCATTTGGAGACTAGTTTCCGATTTTCGGAGTCGTCGGTCATGCGCCTCGGCTCAGGACCGCTTAACATTCTTCGTTTGGCATGGTTTTTGGAACACTCCTTGTTTCCTCTGTCTAGAGGGACACTGTGGTCCGGGAGACCATTTTTGTAGTCGTACGCTACTTTTGATGCTCGGCAGCTGGTTTTCGGGGCTCCCGGCCGCGCATCTTGCCTCCCGAACCTTCGTCTCGCATCCATTTTGGTTTGTCTTGGGTACAAACCTTACTTTCCTTGTTTGGGAAGTGGTACAAGGGTGGGAGACCAGTTTTTATCCTTGGAGACCACTTTTCTCCTCGTCAGCCGATTTTCTGGTTGGGAAACTGGTTTTCTTGGTCTTTGGGCCACATTTTCTGGTTTCCCACCCCACCATTGGCTTGTTTTCAGTGTGGAGACCACCGCTTTTTTACCTGGGAGACCACTTTGGGTGGTCATCCGACCACTAAAAGTAGCAGGCCGACCACCTTTTCTGGTTGGCAGCTTTCTTTCTATTTTGTCAGATTGAATGGATGCCAGCTATGCCAGCTAGAGGGCACAGACTGTATCCTCCATACACGTGTATATGGGGGGATTTATCCAAGCTCTAAGCTTCTCCAAGAAGATTTAGCTTATGTTTTTCTATAAGAGAGAGGCTTCCCCTCCCTTCTCCAGGTTGTATTTTGGCGTATAGGCTTACACTCTCTCTATATCCCTCTCTTTCTCTCTCTATATTGGTGTTTTGCTTCACACTTGTGCACACAACCTCATAGCCAAACACTCTTACCTTGTTACTGAGTTCTTGGAGGACCTTTTTGGAGGTTGAAAAACTGGTTTTTGGCTGAGAAACTTGCTGGTATTGCAGTGCTTCAAGGGTAACCTCTTTTCTCCCTTTTAAGCTTTGTCTTGATCATTCTCTTAGCCATATTTTCATGCTCATTTGGGCTTTGCTTTCAACTAAAAAAAGTCTTGTTTTAAGGTGCTTGTGATGTTTGTTTAAGTCCTCTTGAGTGCTGAGGGTCTCCTACCCTCTTGCATGCCTTATTTTTCCTTGTTTTGTGCCATGACTTAGGGCCTTTGAGCTAATCCTTGCTTGGCCTTTTAGCCACTGAAATCCAGTGGATTTTCAGTGGTTGGCATGTGGTTTTGACATCCTAAATCAGACAGGGGTGACCCTCTCTCTTTTTGTCTTGTTTACTTGCATTTTTGGCCTATCAAAGAAGCATACATTTTCATACTTTCAAGGCTTGATTCAGGCACCTTTTGGTGACTTTTAGGGCCTGCCTAGACTCTTTCCATAGCTGGTTTGGTCACCTTGTGCATGCATCTAGTATGTGTAGTGTAATCCCATTTGTAGCCCATCAAAGTAGCATGTCTTGCTAGCATGTATTGACCCCATTTTAGTGGGTTTTTGGACATCATTTGGCATGTCATAACTCTGTCTAAAGCTGTTTTGGTTGTCTCTTGAGTGGCTCATATACTTGTAGAACAAATCTTGTTGACTAGCTTTGTTTGCATGATGTTTTGGCTCACCATTCTAGCATATTTTGGCCATGTTCCAACATGATTTTGTTCATATTTTGGGCTGTCTTAGCTCTGTTTTAAGGCCCCTTGGTCAAATGATGCTCGCCTTGCATGTCTCTAGTGTAATATGCTTCACTAGCTTTTGATGCTTGAGCCTTTCAACATGCATTACATAAGTTGTTTTGCATGATTCTAAGTCATCTTGCATGCCATTTCAGTGTTGGAACATATGCCATTGTATTCCATGTCGCATCCTTTCAATGCTTTTGGAAAGTTGTGTTTTGTGCCTTAAGCTTGGGCCCTTGCATTGTGCATACTTGCATGTGTTTTATTGCCTTGGTTTCATCACCATTGGCCACTGATTTGGACATGGCTGAGGCCTATCCATCTTGGTTTAAGTCCATTGTGCATTGAGTTTGCCATGTGGTTCATAGCATCGAGTATGCCATGTTGTTGCATGATCGATCATTACACTTGTGCATGCCATTTTCATCGCATTATGTATGTTAGTTACCATGTGCATTGTGTATGCAAGCGTCATGAGCATTGTGTATGCCATGTAATTCATAGCATTGTGTATGCTAGTCACATGTTTGCATGACCATCCCTTGCATGTTTGCATGTCCAAGTTGTATCACATTAGGTTGCATGGTTGAAGTCGCATTGTGCATGCCATGTTTGTTGCATTGTGTTTGGAATAGGCGTTAGTCCAAACATGGGAAACGAGGGACGTTTCATACTCGAAGTGATGAAACGTACCTCGATTCCCGGTCGCCGACACTCTTGACTATACATGACGGAGTTCTAGGCTTTAGGTGTTTGTATGTGTATTCATTCCATATTAAGTTGCGCAATTCGGCCCCTCGGCCATCATGCATCGAGATGCGTGATTGGTGACCCGAGGGTCGAGACCTACACTTCTTGGAGCTTATGTAATAATAGGGAGGCTGGTCGCGCATGCATGTGTTGCAAATACTTTGCCATGTCCCTTTCTTGCCCTCTGTTGCAAAAAACCAGAAACCAGCAACAAAAACTGGTCGGCCGACCAGATAAAGTGGGTAGCCAACCACTTTTTCTGGTTTTCACCACAAAAAGTGGTCGGCAGGTGGTCTCTAAGGCCAATATCTGGTCGGCAGCATCCCTACAGATTCTTAAGGTGGAGTTTCATCTCTCTGGAGCTTGGTGCAAGTTTTTGAGATCAATTGCAAACAGAGGCAAATCGGCGCGTCCCGAGGGATTTCCGAACAAGGCGACTCGAGCATGCATGCATCCTTTGTCATCCAAAGCAGAGCTGAAGTAGCCTACATCATATAGTTTCTATGCTTACTTAATTGCTAACTTAGCTGATTTGTTAATTAGTTAGAGTTGTGTAATAATTAGCTGTAGCTTGTTATTCATTCTGTTGTGTAATAACTAGTTTAATTAGATTAGCTTAGATTAGCTAGTTGGTTCTGTATTATTCATTCAGACCCTCCGTTGAGATGGCGAATTTTGTAATAAGTGTGCGTGTGTGTGATGCATGTCTTCCAACCCCACGTCTTTCTCCCTTTTATTTATTAGCTTTTTGATGGTTAGATTAGGCATATTTCAATTATTATACTTATGTTTGCATGCGTGCATCATTCATTCGTCTTGTATGCACCGGGCTCGGCGCATCATACTAACTGTATTGTATTTCAATACCAATTTGAATACATTTTATCTAGTTGCATTCACACAACATCGTAGAATAGCCGAGCTTATCTTAGTTGCATTTTGCATGTGTTGCATTAGGCATTCTTAACATAGCTAAGATCATGCATTGATTTCTAACATAACTTTTGTTTTGGCTCGGAGTACTCTGTAAGTGTTTATGCTTTAGCATCCTTACATGTGTGTGAGTGATTGCCATGATAGCATGCTTGCCATGAGGCTAACTGCTTATGTGATATAACTGCCTGAATACTTGTGGGTGAATGTTGGATTACCTGAATTGGAACAATTCATTGATTGCAAGTTTTAAGCCCACTTGAGAGTGGCAAATCACCATGTTTTCTAAGCCCACTTGAGGGTGGCAAAATCCGCATTTTAGCCTACTTGCAAGTAGCAAACCGCTTTAAAAAACAAACATGAGATGCTTTGTTCCAACTTAGGTGATCCAGTCTATACTTGTGTGTTGTGCGCATCATATAGTAATTCTAGCTAATAATCGGAATAAGAACACATGTGTTTTCAAAAACAAGATATCATGCTTAATACAAGTCGATCTTTGATTGGGCGAGCGAGGTGCTCATAGATGACCTTCCCCAATCGTACCCAAGTTCCCGAGCCGAGACAACTTTGGTGATGACGGACACGTGGCCTTAGGTATGAGTCAGGGTTTCCTAAATTTTTCTAAAAATAAAATATTTAGGTGGTGACTATGTATCTGGTAAAGCAGTCCATGTTTGGCACTTCTTTCTAAAAATCAGTTTTTCAAAACGATTTACCAGATTTGAACTCTTTGGTGATTTATCAATCTCGTATTGCACTTTGCAAGATTAGATTAAGAACCGCGACATTGAGTTCGAACTGTAGTAAGCCCAATGAACAAAACGAGATTTTCTCAGGACGTTCGGGTCCGTCTACAGTACACATATTTATTTATTTATTTTTAATGGCAACTAAAAATGCCATGGATTCTTCAAGAATCGAGATGCTTAATGGAAATAATTTCCAAGCATGGAAATGCCACATTTCTTATCTTCTTACACATGAGAAAACATTGCATGCTTTATCCACTTCTAAACCAGATGATGATTCTAGTTGGTTCCAAACTAAATGGATAGAAGATAATGCAATGACAAAGGCAACTATATTACATAACATGAAAGATAACATTATTCCGCTTTTTGAAGAACATGAAACTGCAAGACAACTAATGAAAGCACTAGAAAGTAAGTATGGAGTTCGATCGGATACTCAAATTCAATTGCTCTTGGACAAATTTAATAACACTCGTATGAGTGATATTGATAGTGTTGGTGATCATGTTAATCAAATGGAATTAATTGCTAAAGAATTATCCAACACTGGTTACACTTTATCGGATAAGATGCAAGTAACTACCATACTTAATAGTCTTCCATTGTCTTGGGATCATGTTATCACATCTCTAACTCATAGCGGACGAGAGATTTCAATGGTAACATTGCCTGTACTCTTAGTTTTGGAAGAAGAAAGAATGAAGCGCAGGCGTAAAGAAGGATTGTCTTCTAACTTGTTGATGGCACAATCTTCACCTCAACCACAGAATAATACCCACACACCATTCAACAAGAAAAAGATGACTTCTTTCAAGAAAAAATGGAAGAGGGTTTTCAGAAAGGATAGAAGAAACAGCCATAATGGAAAAAACAACATCACAAGCATCAAATAGGCCCATGTTACAAGTGCGGTCAAAAAGGTCATATCAAAGCCAGTTGTCCTCAGAAGAAGCAGAAAAAGGATCATAACCCTGTTGCCATGACAATTTCTGAAGTAATGGTGCTTGAACCTTCATCAAATTCATGGTGGATTGATTCTGCTGCGACTAGACATATTGTGCAAAATAAAGACATGTTCTGGAGTTTACTGAAAAGAAGGTTGGTGAACACAAAATCTACATGGGCAACAACTCCTATAGTAATGTTTTGGGTATCGGCAATTGTCAATTCTCTATTAATGGAACTTCTATTGTGCTTCATGATGTGCCTTATGTACCTAACATTCGGCGAAATTTAATTTCAGTTCCGGTGTTAACTCAAAAAGGTTTTGAGATTACTTTTAGGTTTAACACAGTATTGATTAAGAAAGGAAGTGTATTAGTGAAAGGTGTAAGAGTGAATGACATGTACTCTCTTCCTATTGATAATAAAGTACGTATTTCTGATTATTTGCATGTTTCTACTAGTAATAGTTCTTATTTGTGGCATTTAAGGTTAGGTTACATTAATAAAAATAAAATGTCTCGAATGTTTAAAAATGCTTATTGCCTAAAGTATGTTCTGATAATTTTGATATATGTGAACCATGTATCAAAGGCAAAATGACTAGCAAGCCATTTTTTAAACATTGGAAATCATCGGATATTACTCAAAATAATTCATTCGGACATTTGTGGGCCTTTAAGAACTAAAACTCATCGAGGCATGGAATACTTTATTACTTTCACTGATGATTATTCAAGATATGGACATATCTACCTTCTTCAACACAAATCAAAAGCAATTGAAAAGTTTAAGGAATATAAATTAGAGGTAGAAAAGCAACTTGGTCGGTCCATTAAACACTTGAATAATGATAGAGGTGGCGAATATGAAGCTATGGAATCTTTCTGCAAGGAGAATGGCATAAAATATTTGTTTACAATGCCATATACATCACAACAAAATGGGGTCGCAGAAAGATGCAATCGTACTCTCATGGAAATGACAAGGTCTATGATGGCTCATTCTGATCTTCCTATTCATTTTTGGGGAGAAGCCTTGTCCACCGTTGCGTACATATTAAATAGAGTCGAAATAAAAGCCAAACCTCTAACTCCTTATGAATGCTGGCATGGAACTAAACCTAATGTTCAAAATCTCAAAGTTTGGGGATGTAAGGCACGTGTACTTATTCCCAAACCTTTAAAGGATAAATTAGGAAGCAAAACTTGGGAATGCAAGTTTATTGGTTATGTCGAAAATGGGAGTGGTTATCGTTTTTACCATCTCGAACGTAGATTGATAGAAAGTCGAGATGCTATTTTTCTTGAATCCACTGATCTTGTTACTCCTATTGAACAAATTGAATTGCTCTCTAAAGTATCTCAGGATTCTTCTCTTCTTTTTTTGTCACACAGTCCACATATTCACCCTGTACCATCAAATAGTGGGAGCAAACGCAAAATACTTGACGTTGTTTTACCTGCTTCGAATTTTGAGATAAGTGGGAGTAAGAGAGCAAGACGTCCATGTACGGTTTTGAAAGATCATTATGTTTTTCAAGTTGAAGAACTTAATAACTTAGAAGATGATCCTACTAGTTATAATGAAGCAATGAGTAGCAGTGACGCTACACAATGGCTTGAGGCAATGAATGAAGAACTTGATGGAACATTGCAGAGAAATTTTATAAGGGCTGATGGAACATTGCAGAGAAATTTTGATGAGAGACTTACAATGTTCGCAATTTCTTTTTCCTTTATTAAGTTTCTAATATCTTCAAAGGTAATGAGATTCAACTCACTTGTCTAGATTAAAGCCCTACAAGATGACAAAGAAGGGATTTAATAGTTGTTAATGCAATATAAGTTAGTAAATTATTATTTGTTATCTTCTATTTTATTTGTTGTACTTACTCGAGTCCAGATACATTTGATATGTGCTGCAAGATGTCTTTTACATGTTTTTTTACCAATTTTGCAATTGGTAGAGTTTGTAAAAAAACCCATAATTTTCGGATGCTTGTTAGTTGAGGCAAGACGTACTCATCGACATCAAGTACTTCTTTGTCTTTGGTGGTTTGCTCTCTTTGTTTTGCAGCTTGCTTTGAACCTTTAGTCACCTTCACAACTTTGGGATATTGAAATTCTGAATCTTGCTGCTTTTCTTTCCTTTATTTTGCCTTTAAATTCTTTATCATTGATGTAGGATCTTTTTTCACTGTAGACAGTGAAAATATCAATAAAAGTTAAATTTCTCTGAAGTAACAGATCGTATTTCAATATGTAAATTTATTTGATTCAATATTTTCCAATTACCATAAAATTTTGTCTTTTGTTTTGGTTGTTGTTTGTGTGCCTCTTGTTCTTGCTGGATTGTTGGTTGTTATTCCACTTCTATTCCAACTATACACAGTGGAAATCAAACAAAGCCCAAAAATCAAATAAGCAAATAGACAGAGAAAATCAAATAAGCAGCAGAAATCAAACTGGCCAAACTAATGTGGTTAGAGAAAATTACCATTCACAGAGAAAATTACCATTCACAGAGAAAATTACCATAACTTTTTGTGGCTTAAGATTTTCACTGACCTTGGGGTTGAACTTGTGTTGGTGTTTGGTAAGGTTGTGTTGCTAGTTGGGCGAATAGTTCTTGAATTTATTCATGCAATCTAGCATTTTCAGTTTCAAGCTCTGAAATTGAATACGTCAACTGTTGAATTGTTTTTGTATCATCTTCTTTTTTAACCTCCAAGATCCTTAGATTCATTTGGTTTGTGTTGTTTCTTTCATGAAGTTCCGAGTTATATGATGTCAATGTTGTTATTGCAATGTCCTTTTCAGTAAGAAATTCATTCCAATTTCTCTTCTTCTATTTTGGATTTAGAAAGTGTCTTAGTCTTTGATGTAAATTAGCAATTTGAGCATCCTTTGATTCCTCAAATTCTTGAGGCTGATGCATTGTTGAGCTACAAATGCTATCATGATGTTGGTCCATCGACTCATTATGTTCTTCTTCATCCATTTCCTCATTGTTTTCTTATTCCTCTTTAGATTCAGTGCCTTTATCTTCTTCTTTCTGTTTATTTTCTTCTTTGTCTTCTACTTCTTCATTTTCTTCTTTAGCTTCTGTTTCTGCACTGCTTGCTTGATCTTTATTTCCATTGCTTGCTTTTTGTTCTTCTGTGTTGCCTTCTCCTTCTTCATTCCCTTCTTCTTCTTCAGATGAATCTTCTAATGTCTCATTGAATTTGACCAATGCCTTTTTTTGATTCTTTCTTCTTCTTTTTACCAAGACAAAACTCCTCTGATGGATTTTTAACTAGCTCATTATTATCTATCTGTAACAGAGGACTCTTTTATTAGAGAAATGTTAAAAATTCACTGAGAGAAAAATTCAAATAAGGTAGATAAAATTCATCTAAATCATATTAATAGGAAACAAACTTCAGAGAAAATTGTACAGGCCAGAGAAAATTACACACAATGAGACATAATTTTATGGGTCAGAGAAAATTATGAAACAAGCAACATAATTTAGATATCAAAAAAAATCAATTAATGTAGATAAGTTAATGTCACTATAATTGTGGTCAGCGAAATTTAGATTCCAAAAAAAATTCATTACAAGGGCAGAAATAAACAGTGTTAATCAAAGAAGTAACATAAATTGAAATTTTAGAGAAAATTGATCTCAATCAGTCAAGGCACATAAGTTATGGGCCAGATAAAATTACACACAAGGAGAAATAATTTTATAGGCCAAAGAAAATTATGAAACAAACAACATAATTTAGATATTAGAGAAAATCCATCAAGACATATAAGTTAATGTGTTACAATTGTGGTCAAAGAAATTTGGATTCCAGAGAAAATTCATTACAAGGGCAGAAATAAACCAGTGGTAATCAAAGAAACAACATAAATTGAAACTTCAGAGAAAATTGATGTCAATCAGTCAAGGCACATAAGTTATTCTATATAAGATATCGCATCGCAGAGGAAATTGATCTCAATCAATCAAAGCACAATAAGGGAAACAAAGCAATGGTCGGAGAAATTTTGGAATGTCACTGAGAATGCAGTGGCGATAGAAATCTAACTTGTCGAGGTGCAAGAGAGTGGACTAGTGTCTTCTGCAACTGTTTGGTCAACCTTTGTAGGTTCCACTTGGTACATCTTGGGAAGTTAGTTGTGTTACTGTCTTCCCAATCAATGATGTTCGCATATTCACATAGCCAATACTGTGATGGAAATTGAAGTAATTAAATTTTGCTAAACGCACAAATTTGTAAGTATCATAATCGTAAATTTGAATGGAAATTCTACTTACCAACAATGCAATGACACACCCCGTAATTTTTTTGGAGTTTTGTGCAATGTTGTTATAGAATAGATCAATGTTGCTGTGATTGCTTCTGGCCAATCATACTACTTCATTGATTTAAGAGGTTCCACATACTTGATAAAAACTCAACCTATTGAATTCTCATTTGTTGCAAAAAAATAAGGTGAGACACAAGTACAAGGTAACAATGATTGCTACATCTTTAAAGTTAGTTGGTTGCTTGCCTTTCATTGCTTTGACCTAGGCATTCTTAAAAACAAGACCAGTGAGCCTTGTGTCCTTTGGGAATCTTTACCTTAGGAATACAATCTTTGGTTTTTTTGAGTATCTTAATGACATGGCTTCTTTACCACCTTGCAAACCAAAAATTAAGGTCATGTCATTGGTTGTAAAGGTCAAGTTTTTTTTACCAACTGTGAATGCTTTCATTTTTTCATTGTAACGTTGGATTATTGCAACTACATCATTATCAAATTTCCTAGACTTCCATCATTCCAATGGTTAGAGCTTGGATCAAATACCATAATGGAGTCTTTTGAAGCTCTTCAAGTTGGTTTGAATTGAATTTAAAGGTTTGAAAAAATAAGACAATAGACGAGAGGTTGGATCGGTATTGGATGCTGTAATGAGCTCTCATTCTTTGGAGTTTGACAAGTTTTTCCCCCCTTGAGCTTGAATCTTTTGAAGTTGGGGTATTCATCTTGACGCTTGTTGCTTCATCACCTTGGACTTGTGTTTTTCGACAAGGAGTTTGTGGTGTTTTGCTGCTTTTTGATCTAGGATCATAAGAAAACTCAGATAGTTTTTGTTTCTTTTGTGGTGTTTTTGGTGTTTTGCTACTTTTGCGTTTCGCCATTTCTAGACAATAAAAACATAAAGATGTTAACATTAAATCCCAAAGAAAATTAAACATGCTACAGAAAATTGAGCATATCAGAGAAAATTACACATAAAGGAGAAAGCTAAGGTGGCCAGAGAAAATTATACACTGGAAGTTAAATGTTAGAGTACTAATTGTTTTCCTATGGAATACATCTAGCCACAGAAAATTTCTATTCCTAGAGAAAATCAAAAAGGCAACATAAACATGCCAGAGAAATCAACATGGGATAAAAGTAATGTAGCCAGAGAAAATTATAAATTTCAGAAAAACTTAGACATAAACAAGATAATACTAAGTGTTTTCGTGTGGAATACACGTTACCACAGATAATTTTCATTTCCAGAGAAAATAAACAAAGCAACATAAACATGACAGAAAAATTTTAAAAATTGATAAAAATTACATATAGATGTAAAATATAGCTAAAAAAAATTCAAGAAAGAAACATAAATCTAACAACCACAGAAAATGAAAATGCTAGAGAAAATTACCATTCCATAATATTAAAATGTTAGAGAAATTTACATACACAACCAGAGAAATTTAAACATGACAGAGACACATAAGGGAGAAAAGTGATGTGGCCAAAGAAAATCATAAATGCCAAAGAAACTTAGACACAGACAAGAGAGTAATATTACATATAGATGTAAAATATAATTAGAGAAAATTCAAACACATTCCAAAGAAAATTACACATTCCAGAGAAAATTTCCATTCCATAATATTAAAATGCTAGAGAAATTTACAAACAATTAGAGAAAATTAAACATGACAGACACACACAAGAGAGAAAAGTGATGTGGCCAGAGAAAATTATAAATGCTAGATAAACATAGACACAGACAAGAGAGTAAAATTATATATAGATGTAAAATATAGCCAAAGAAAATTCAAGAAAGAAATATAAATTTAGCAAGCACAGAAAATGAAAATGATACATGGCAGAGAAAATTAAACATGGCAAGCCAGAGAAATTTATAGAGTAGAGAAATTTGAATGAATTGTATTTGAAAATTACACAGAGAAATACAGAGAAATTAATTGTGCTAGAAAAAATGAGAGAATAAACATGCTAGAGAAAATTCAAAGAAGAAATATAAATCAAGCCAATACCAGAGAAATTCAAATAACAGAGAAATTTATAGGTAAAATCACACAAACATCTTCAAGATTGAGTTCAAAACTTAGAGAAATAACATTTTTCAAATTCATGTAACTTTTTATTACGAAATTGAAACCCTAATAAATAGAAGGCTAATATAATATGCAATTAATTGTGTTTCCAGAGAAAAATTTGTTGGATTATAGAAACCTTACCAGAGTGATGATGAAACCCTAATTACGAACTGATATGCCCTGAGATGAAGATGCAATGAGATGACGATGAACAGTGAAAACATATTAGAGAAATTTGTGAGGAAGGAATGGAAAAGATTTTGGTAGAATATAATGAAACTATAATGTCGATAGTGAAGATGATTGTGAAACCCTAATTCTCCTGTTCTCTTGCTCGTGAAGATGGTTGGATTTTTGGAATGGAACTGAATCGTCGGAATCCAGTGGAGTGTTCTCAGTTGATTTGTGAAGGATATTTTGATCCAAGAAAGAATTAAAAATGCGCGCGTTCCAGTTGAGGGACCTGATACGTCATCCCTTTATTTGGTGTCTTCTATCCTTTAAATTACTATTATTAGGGACCTTAAAAAAAATTCCCTTTTTGTTTTTTGTTTTTTGTATTTTTTATTTTTAGTGAACATTTTTAAAATTTTAAATATTTTTTTAACCTTTTTAGATGCATCTTACTTAGATGTATTTAAAAAGTAAAATATTTACAAAAATCAAAAAATATGCAAGAATATAAAAAATGTACTGAATTCTCATAAATTTTTTTTTTTTTTAATATTTTTGGTATTTAGTGAATTTTCTATAGATTTTTTCAGAAATATTATACTTTTTAAGTATATTTATGTTAGGTGTATCTAAGAATTTTAAAAAATGTTTAAAATATCAAAAAAATTCAGTAAAAAAAGAAAGAAAAAATTACTCATAAATCCCATTTTAGTAAATGTTGTTCTAGTTAGTCCTAAGTGTTTTTTCTTAAACCATTTAGTCCTTTTTATTTTTGGTATGATATAAGTTATCATCAAAACATCATCAACATCATCAAACATCAGCAACATCAACACCTTCGTCTTCGAATTCAAGCCCCCCGCAATCACCTCTCTCTCTCTCTCTCTCTCTCTCTCAACTCCGACGTGTTTTGGAAACCCTAGCAATGGCGGACCAATCGGCCGCTGTCGATCTTATCCCTCCAAACCTTAACCCTACCGACTTCGATACCCTCGCAATCCTATCCCTTGACTCTGCCTTTTTATCCGACTCCTTCTTCTCTGATCTTGCCTTACCTTTCGATGTTGATTTCGACGACCTCGATTTCACCTTCGACAATCTTTACCTCCCATCTAATTCCGAAGACTTCCTCAAGTCTTTCCCTTCTCAATTCTCCCCTGATCTGAGCCGCGACGCTTCTACGATCTTGCAACATGTGTTGGGAAAAGATCTCTGGTTTTGCATTCAGTTGCAAAAATTGTTTATTTTTTTTGCACAAATTTTGTGCAGAATTCCCAGTGGAGATGACACACCCGATCCACACCCATTCCCTTACGCTTCAACAATCGAGTTCTTCTAGACTTTGTGATGTTTGTGGTGAAATGATGTTGCTAATGTTTGATGAGGTTGATGATGTTTTGATGACATTGCTGATGTTTGATGATGTTGATGATGTAGTTGATGTTGCTGATGTTTGATGATGTTGAAAATGTAGTTGATGTTGATGATGTTGATGATATTGTTGGTGTAGCTAATGTTACTGATGTAGTTGATGTTTGATGATGTTGATGATGTTGTTGATGTAGTTGATATTGTTAATGTAATTAATGTTGCTGATTTTCGGAAATAAGGAAAATCTAAAAAAGGCCTATAGTGATCTTTTTTGGTATTTTGGTCATTACAACATCAGTAAAAACATACTTTGCCCTCCATAAAAAAAATTACGTGTTAAATAAATGGGTATATATGTAATTAACATTCAAATATGACTTATTAGTCTACAAAATAAAAGGCAAGACCAAATGGTTTAAAAAATTAAAATTTAGAATTTATTGGTGTTTTGCCCAAAAAAAACACGAAAAATAAAAAAATTTAATTTTTTGAAAAGTAAATCCTGAAAATCCAAACCAAACAAGCTTGATATTTGTGCCCCCTTTTTTTTTTTTTTTTGTGCCTTTTTAATTTCTCATAGAAAAAGAAAAATAATTTAATAAATTTAATAAAAAATTATGAGTTTATCTTTTAATATTGGGAAGTTGTTTTTCACTCAAATTGATTTATTTTTTTATAATAAAAAAAAATATTGTAAGAATTTAAACTTTAGTTTGAATATTATATTAGTTTTTATTTTTCATTTTGTGTTTTTAGATTGACAAATATTAAGTGCATATAGTATGCTGGAGTAAAAATATTTTAAAAATAAATAAATTATTATTGTTATTATTTTTTGTTTTTTTTTTAGAATATCTCCAACTCTTCACCTTTATTTTTATCAAATTTAAATCTAATAAATAACTGAATAAAACAATTTTGCATCTCCAACCCTTTCACTAATATATAAAATAGGAAATTTAGGGTTGTTTGAAATGTGTATTGGCCTTTTGAATTTTTGATTATTTTAGTCTATGGCTAAAAAATCTCATTTAGGATGAGTATTTTCATTTTTTTGACTTTTATATGATAAAAAATGAAATAATTATCATTTGGGATGAGTATTTTCATTTTTTTGACTTTTATATGATAAAAAATGAAATAATTATGATTTCGATGTGATATTTTGTCTGGTTGATTTTTTAACTCATATTATCTTTTTGTAATTATTTTAGTCCCATAACCACTTCCCAAAATAAATGCTTACACATCAATTGTTTTTTGACAAAATATTTACAGATTAATTGAAAAAAATTATGTATTTAATTATTAATATTTAAATTATGTATTTAATTATTAATATTTATAAATTTTATCATTGATTTGATTTTTTTTTAAAATATATACTGACATGTAATTATCCCTATAAAATAAAGGGTGCTCAAAATCATGGGTAAATGGGATTAATACTAAACCATTTGTCAAATCTCCTACTATTATATAAAATAATAATGTTAGAGACTCACATTTTGTTTTCATAAATACATTTATACATTTATAATACATTTTGTCACATATAATTAAGTATATAACTAATAAAAAAGTCGACCATGCTACGTAGCTCGAAACCGTGGCTCGACACCAAAACGACGTCGTTTTGGTGTTGAATTTTTTTTTTTTTTTTCCGTTTTTGTTGCAGATCAGGAAGAAGAAAAAGAACGGTGAAGAAGAAGAAGAAGATGGGGGGCTCTGCAGATCGGGGAGAAGAAGAAGGGGGGCTCTGCAGATCGGGAGGAGGAGGGAGAAGGAGGGAGGAGAACTAGAGGGGAGGGGGCCATAAAAATCGGGGGGCGGAGGATCACTGTTGGGCAAGGCTGGCTAGACTCTGACACGATCGGCAGAGGCGATAGCGGAGGCGACGAGCCTGCGCGGAGTTGCGACGACGGTCCTCTCTCCTCCTCTGCGACGACCTCTCCTCTCTCTTTTCTCTCTCTCCTCTTTCGAGCCAATTTGTCAAGCTACGAATCATTTTGGTAAAAAAGTTGACACTTGTCAAATCATATTATTATAAGTTGAATTGTAAGAGATTTTAGAATGTCTCAAACATTTTTTTGTACAAAGGACTATTTTGAAAAAATAGTAGAAAGAAATCTTTCAATTTTTAACTCATTTTAGTTTATATCATCTCTTACATTTTTTATTTTTTTTATAAAAAAATTTAAAAATTAAATTTTAACTATCTTTTCAAAACAACTTAAAATTTAAATATTTTTCTGCTTAGATTGTGCTTTAAAAGAAGAATTCTATTATGCATATAAAATAAAATAAAATAAATAAAAACGCAACGTTGTGCATAGAAAGCGCTGGTGATTTGGTTTAGGCATGGTTTGGCGAGTGAGTCTGGATAGGTTTGTGGTTATTTTAGTCACAAAAAATAAACAAAAATGCTTCGGACTCCCACTGGGGGTCGACCCCCAGTGAGGTGGCGTGTCCGGATTGGGCAAAAAAAAAAACTGTTTTATTTATTTATTTTTTTTTTTTGAGTTTCAACCAGTGGGGGCTCGCCACCTCACTGGGGGTCTGAATCACAGTTGAGAAATAAAATAGATTATTTTAGTCATAACAAATAAAATATCACATTTAATTTATAATCATTACACTCTTTTCTTACAAAAAAAATTTAAAAAGTCAAAAAATCATTCCTAAACTAAATTTTTTAGTCCAAATTAAAATAACAAAAAAAAATTAAAAAGTCTACCCACTTTTCAAACGAAGTCGAGAGGATCCGAACTCCAAGAGCCACGCATGTACGGAGAGCTACTAAAGATGAGCCTTTTTTATTTAATTTTTACTTTAAAGATGTGAAGAAAAGTTTGATTTTAACTGTTGGAATATATCAAATCAAACTTTCAGTTCTAATTTTTACTCAAACTTGATTTTTTTTTTTTAATTTTTATAAAAAAAAATAAAGAGAAAAATATGATAATTTATAGTAATTTATACCATCACCTTGCGAAGTACCTAATCGCCGATCTTAAATTGTCTGGGATGCACAGTTTTGTTATACTTCCTAGATAGCTCTTGTTGGTAAGAGACGATGTGAACCAATGCTCTGTCTCTTCTTTCTTTCGCAAGGTCAAGTTCCAATGCTATAGCTTCCCCATTTAGGTCTGGATCAAAGTTTTCGCTCCGGATCGTAGGAAGGCCAACTTCTAAAGGGATGACTGCTTCCATGCCATAAGCTAAGGAGAATGGAGTTTCTCCTGTTGACCGCCGTGGTGTGGTGCGATAAGCCCATAAAACGTGGGGGAGCTCTTCTGTCCATTTGCCTTTGGCTTTTTCCAACCTTTTCTTCAATCCGTCCAAGACTACCTTGTTTGACGCCTCTGCCTGACCATTTGCTTGGGGATATGCCGGTGTGGAGTTGTAGAATTCTATCTTGTATTCTTCACAAAAGCTTCAAAATTTCGCCATCGAGTCTTGCCGTTATGCGAAATCGATTGCCTTTGGTATGCCAAAGCGAGTAATGATGTTCTGCCAAACAAACTTCTTCACATCTTTTTCCTTGATTGACGCCAAGGCTTCTGCTTCCACCCACTTTGTGAAGTAGTCAGTTGCTGCAAGAAAGAACTTCTGTTGCTGGTCTTTGTCGGGAAGCGGTCCCACTATGTCTAAGCCCCACATTGCGAAAGGCCATGGACTAGTAAGAGGTAGGAGTTCTCTGGCAGGTTGATGTATTTGATGTGCAAACTTCTGACACTTTTCGCATTTTTTGACATACTTCTCCGAGTCCGCTTGCATGTACGGCCACCAATACCCTTGTGAAATAGCTCAAGATGCCAATGATCTTCCTCTTGATGGTCGCCACAAACCCCTTCGTGTATTTCGAACAAGAATGCTTCTACCTTCTTTGGGGTGGACACATTTTAAGTAAGGTCCCAGAACGACTTCTTGTATAATGCCAAGGATGGAGAGCCAAAATCGTTGCGACTTGGCTCTTATTCTGGCTTCTTTCTTATCTTACGGTAGAGTGCCGTCTTTCAGAAACGATATGATGGGATCCATCCAAGAAGGACCTAACTCCGCACAACATACCTCTTGACACGGCTCTTCAATGCTTGGTGCAGGCGGATAGTCAATCAATAGTGGATGAGGATGGAGGTATATCTCGCCATTGAGGCGAAGTTCTGCAAGTTCGCTCTACGGTTCTCCTCCTAACTGTTCTATTCTGACGACTTCAAACTTCTTGATCTCTGCCCTGTCTAAGTCTTGGTACTTAGCCATTCTTTCATCCTTTGCTTCATAATCGCCAGAAATTTGGTTTACCACCAATTGTGAGTGGCTGTAGACCATTAGTTCGGTGGCCTTCATGTAGGGTGATTTGAGCCTCGAAGAAGCGCTTCATACTCCGCTTCATTATTCGATGCTGGGAAGCCGAGATTGATAGCTTGTTCCACGACCAGGCCGTCTGGAGAGATGAGGACTATGCCAAGTCCTGCGCCATGTCGGTTAGATGCTCCATCCACAAAGAGCTTCCACATCTCCCCAACAAACAACTTCCAGCATGTGGCGGGATCCGATGATGTTGTGGGGTCTGGAAGGTTGTTGGGGCTTTCTTCATGATCCATGGTTGCAGTCTGCCCCTTGTCTTCTGATGGGACCAAGTCATTGGTTGTAGGCGAGTTCGGACTTGGTGTAGCAAGGTCTGCTTTCTCCTTGCCTTCTCTACTATGGTCTGCCTCGGGCTCCGGCTGAGTAACCTGGATTAGGGGTTGCGCTATTCCGGCGTCAATCTCCATCCCTAGTTCGGTTATGTCAGTCAGATCGATTGGGCAGACTTGGTGGCTTCCAGGAGTGAACTCTACGACGAAGTCTGCCAAAGATTGGGCCTTTACTGCGGTTCTGGGTTGGAACTTCACATCATATTGTCCCAACTCCACTGCCCACTTCAAAATCCGCCCAGAAAAGTTTGCCCCCTCTCAAACAAAGCTTTTAGTGGAAAGGCTGTGAGGACAACAACGGTGTGGGCGTGAAAGTAGTGCGCCAATTTCCTGGAGGCCATCATTAAGGCCAGTGCTAGCTTCTCTAGAGGTAAGTACCTTGTTTCGGCTCCCAGCAATGTCTTGCTGACATAGAAGATAGGTAGATGTTGGATTCCTTCTGCTCGAACCAACACTGCACTTACCGCGTGCTGAGAAACTGCTAAGTAGAGGAAGAGTTCTTCTCCAGTCTTTGGGGTGACAAGTAGTGGTGGAGAAGACATGTATCCCTCCAAACTCTCCAGAGCTCGGTCGCATTCTTCGTCCCACTCAAACTTAGCTTTTAATGACTGAAAGAATGGACGCAATCTGTCTAAAGACCGGCTGATGAATCGGTTAAGTCTTTCTTTGCCATGCGGTGAGTCTTTGCACCTCTTTCAATCGAAGTTAGGCCTCTCTAACTCTTGAATTGCTTTGATTTGGGAGGGTCCGCCTCGATACCCGATTGGTCACCAGAAACCGAAACTTGCGGACCTACACCGAATGCGCACTTAGAAGCGTTAAAGGCGGCTTGTGTTGCCAGATCTGGAACATCTCATCTAGGTCCCTTAGATGGTCATCCGCATCCTTGCTTTTGACCACCATGTCGTCGATGTAAGCCTCCATTGTTACGCCCAACAATGGCTCAAACATCTTGGTGACCATTCTCAAACGTCGCTTTGCATTCTTCAGGCCAAAGGGCATGACCTTGTAGCAGTACAACCCTCTTGGAGTGGTGAAGGATGTTACTTCCTGATCTGGTTCGTGCATGGCTATCTGATGATAGCATCTGTATGCGTCAAGGAAGCTAAGCCTGCTGTGCCCTGCTGTTAGGTCCACCAATTGATCTATCCTTGGTAGGGGGAAACTGTCCTTTGGGCACGCTTTGTTGACCGTCTTGTAGTCGACGCAGACGCGCCACTTGCCATTCTTTTTTGGCACTACGACGGTGTTGGAGATCCATCTTGGGTAATGGACCTCTCTGATTGCCCCTGCTTCTAACAAGTTACCCACCTCTTCTGCCACTATCTCGGCGTGGTGGAGTGTCGACCTGCGCGTGCGTTGAATGACCGGTCTAGCAGAAGGGTGGACGTTGAGTCGATGGCAGATGAAGTTGGGATCAATGCCTGGCATGTCGTACGGGGTCCAGGCAAACACTTCGATGTTGGAGGTCAGAAATTCCAAGACTTCCAATCTCGGTCTTTGGACAACGACGATCCAAGTAAGAAGAACTTTTCCAGGTTCTTCTCATCTATTCTGACTTCTACCAGGTCCTCCACTGCTTTTTGATCAGCTGCTTTGCCAACATTCGCGAATAGTTCATTACTCTCCAGTTCTTCAACCGAATGAACATATCCTTTGGCGGCCATTCGCCATTCGTTCTTGACAACTTTGCTTGGACATAATCTGGTCCCCATATACTTCCTCAATTACTCCGGTGTCGTTGGGAAACCGCATCACTTGGTGGTAGGAGGATGCCACCGAGCGCATGGCGTGCAGCCATGTTCTGCCTAAGATGATGTTGTAGGTGGAGGGGATCTTCAGCACCCAGAACTCCACTTGCTTCGTCACACTTCCCGCCCTGACTGGAAGGATGATTTTGCCGACTGGCCACTCTGGCATAGAATTGAATCCAATCAAAGGGGAGACGGCAGGGGCTAAGTCCTTGTCTTGCAACTTGAGTTGCTTGAAAGTTTCGTAGTACATGATTTCACAGGAGCTACCTTGGTCAATCAGAATCCGCTTGACGTCAAAATCCTTGACTCGGAGAGTGACGACCAAGGCATCGTTGTGTGGGCAATATATTCTGTCCAAGTCTTTATCCGAAAAGGACATGATGTTTGTGGCTTCTGTCCTCCCCTTTTTGACGACTGGTTGGGCACTTAGCACCTCTCTCAAGTGCTCTGCCCTTTTGATTGAACCTCTGAGCTCGCATACTCGCTCCGGTTCAAAGACTCCGTGGATCACGTTGATGACGCCTTGTGGCGGGGCGTCGATCGGCATCCCGTTCGGTTTGTTGTGATCTTGGGGTGCCTCCCTCTATGTATTTATCCGGTGCCGCCACCAATTCTTCCAGATGTTGCCTCAACGGCGTGCAGTTCTCAGTTCGGTGCCCCTTTTCCTTGTGGAAGGTGCATCTGGATCTGTCATCATAATCCTTCTGGGCCTCGCCTAACTTGGCAGGCCACTTGACGAAAGGCTCGTCCCGAATCTCACTAAGTATACGGTAGATCGGTTTCTTGAACACCGTGGTTATGGCAGTTCGGACTCTCAACCATCTCTTGTCCTGGTCTTCATCATTGTCTCGCCTGCCCCGTCCAGTTTGGTTTCGGCGACCTACCGTATTGACCTTCTTTGAGGTCTTCTTCTCTGTGTCACAGTCGCCGATCTTTGCTTTGGCACGACCGCCATCCTTCTCTACCCTGATGTGCTGATGCACTCTCTCCATCAGAGATTCCATGGTGAGGGGTAGTGTCATAGTGATAGAGTCCCTCACCGTTCATTGGAAGGCCTCTTTGTATCTTCAAGAATGGCGAGGTTGGTTAGGGCCCCAATCTGGTTGAATGTCTCCCAATAGCATTGTTGTATGACCTCGAGTCTCCTTATCGCCCATGTCGATGGAGAGTAGTAGTCGATCTCCACCGGTCTTCGTGTTCGTTTCCGAACCGTTACAACGCCTTCGCCAATTGCGCCCGAGGCTATCTTTGCCCTCTGAAGCTTCTCAAACCAAGTCAAGCCTAGGTCGCCGAGGCTTGAAGGGAATAGGATACACATCAACGCCTCATTCACGCAGATATCTGACCATAACTTGGCGAAAGTGGCTCAAGTGGGTGTAAGGGTCCGTCTTTCCTTCATATGTCGTGAATTTGGGTTGTAGGAAGCTCGACGGAAGGCGCGTTCTCAATCTCTGGGGACGAATGGTGAGGTCTGCGGCCTCGCCAATGCCTTATCCGGCCGTTCGTATGCCAAGTGCGGCCTTGGCATTCCAACCTCGGCGCTTCCATGCGTCAGGAGCCAATCGCTGCAAGGCAGGAACCCTGTGGGGATCGCGCGTCGTGGCGTCCTCCTTCCATCGTGCCTTTTCTTCCAACATGGACCTTAGGTCGGACGACCTAGGTAATTCCGTCTGTCTGGACCTCGTATGATGCGTATGTGAGGGCCAATAGGTACTCCTCGATTGTATGACCTCTCGGGCCTCGTCCTCGGACACAGGTGATGAGTCTGGAGGATCTGGATCGCGTGTCGCTGTCCCGAGGCTTCGTGCTCTGGTTGAGAGGTGTAGAATTCTGCCACGTCCTCTCGAGTGGCGAGGGGGCGTCTTATTGCTACGCCCCTCGCCTGTCGCCACTTCTTTTCCTTTCATCTGGCCCTTCAGAGACTCCATGTCCGCCGCCATCTTTCGGATCAGTTCGTCTTGCTTTTCGACACGATCCTCCGATTTGAGGATCAACTCTGCGCCTTTGTCTTTTCCGGGCTTTGCGAGCGAGAGGATGAGGGTTCTATTCCTCCTTCGTCCCCTCGCATCCCTCCTGGAATTCTGCCTTTGAGGTTCCAGGTTCGCCATGGGAGGGACCAAAGGTAGGCCTTCGCGCCTTGCACCTCCTTCTGGAGTTTGTCCGTCAATGGCGGACTGAGGCAGTTCTTCGTTGTTCGCCATTGATGTTCGCGAAAAACTTGATCAAGAGGTTGTTCTTGTCTGTAATTCCCACAGACGGCGCCAATTGTATGGGAAAGAAATACACCTTCTCGTATAATCCTGTTGATCAAGTCTGCGTTCCTCCGTACGACGTCGTTCCACCACCTGAAAATACCAACGTGAGCTAGCCGGCGGGTGTGTGCCGGAAACCTCTCCGATGCCTAAGTCAGTAAGCAAGACAAGAAGGCAAAAGCTCAATGTATTCAGGGAGCAAAAGTTGCATTACCTCTCCAAAGGTGATATTGGTGAGCTTATATAGGTTTCGTGTGGCACAATCCTGGTAGGATTCTTACTCCTCTGTGCATAGAGTCCTTTTAGGATTACTCCTCCTTACGTAGAGTCCTTCTAGGATTCATACTCCTAGAAGATAATGCTTATCCTCTAACACCCTCCTCACTGCTTAAGCCAAGTGAGATGGCTTTGCTATGGCCGAACTCCTCTACAACCGAAGTAACATCTCCATACTAGGCACCTACCACCTCTCCTACCTCGGTTTTCCATGCTTGGACCGAGCTTATCATAAGGAGCCGAACTATCTTCAAACCAAAGTCCCTTCATGGACTTGGTACACCTCGGTTATCATGTGTCCCAACCGAACTACCAACATCATACTCCCAAACCGGAGTAAAAGTAAACCTCAAGAAACCGGGCTAACCCTCAGCCGGTCTAACTCAGAAGCCATTTCTCCAAACCGGGGTAACCCCCCAACAGGGCCATTTTACTCGGCCATTTTTACCTCGGCCCATAACGACCGAAAACCCAGCTCGGCCCAATTTGCATATAAATTGCCCTCTCATATAGTATTTTTTTTTTAAAAAAAATAACCTATCCTCAAATTGGACCTTAATAAAAAAATTGGAAGTGGCCTTACTCATCCTTTGTTCTTTTATTTCAAAATAATTAATTGCACTTCAATTTCTACTTTCACATGATGGAGAATTGGAAATGGTATTACTTAGGCTGCGCAGTGCGGTTTGGACGGTTTGAAAGTAAAATTATAAATCGAATAGCGGGTTAATGGATTGACAAATTGTGATTTGGGTGATTTTTTACAGATTGGCAGATTGAACAATATTTTAACTAATTATCATATATTTACATAATATATAATACTAATTTGTATAATATTTTTTAGATATATAACACAAAGTAATTTTATATAATATGTTTCATATATATAACCACTAATTTGTAATAAATTTCATATCTTAAATCTATTTCATACTCATTTTTACATTGATATTTCATTGAAAATTTAAAAATATGTACGTATTAATTATAGCAGAGCGGAGCGGTTCGGTTGGCGGATTATAAATTTTAAAGTTTAAACCACGGTTAGAGCGGTGCGAATTGATGCGGATCGGTGCGATTTTAGCTGATTTGGCGGTATTTTGCACAACCCTACTATTACTAATCCTATATTCTTTAGAAAACTTATAATTAATTAGGGGTGTAAATCAGGCCCAGCCCGACCCATCCCAGCTTGGGCCCATGTCGGGTCTCGTGTGCTCCTGTCAAAATTCGGGCCGGACTAGGCCACGGGTTAAAAAATTAAGCCCATACCCAGGCCCAAGCCCAGGGGTATTCGGGCCGGTAGGCGGGACCTTAATTCGGCCCAATGGCCTCAGGCCTAGGCGGACCTAACAAATTTTTTTTTTTGTTTTTTTAATTCCTTTCTAGCAAAATTTTATCATTTTTCATTAAAAAATATATTGGGCCTTGGGCGGGCCGGGCTTCGCACCATGCCTTAAGTGGGCCGACAGACTGGGCCAAACAAGTTCGGCCCATGGACAGGGTCAAGCTTCAAAACAATGGTCCAGGCCCTAGCTCAGGGACTTAGGTTGGGCTCAATCCTGGGCTCAAGCAGACCTATCTCGAGCCGTTGGTCATTTTTACACACTTATAATTAATGTGTTTGGTTTCAATTTTATAAAAATTAAGTTTTTTATTTTTTATTTTTTTTATTTTTAGTAAATATTTTTAAAATTTTAAATAATTTTTTTACTTTTTTAAATGCACATTACTTGAATGTACCTAAAAAGTAAAATATTTATAAAAAATATTTTAAAAAATTAATAAATGTAAAAGAATACGAAAAATATATTAAATTCTCTTTTTTTTATAAATATTTTTGGTATTTAGTGAATTTTTTAAAGAATTTTTTCACAAATATTATACTTTTTAAGTGTATTTATATTAGGTGTATCTAAAAATTTTAAAAATTGCTTAGAATGCTAAAAAAAATTCAATAAAAAAAACGAAAATCAAAAAATTTTAATTTTCTAAAAATCCAAACCAAACAATTAAATTTTAAGATTTGATCCTCGTAACAAAATAAAATTTTAATTTTATCTATTTAAATTTTGAATTTTTTATTTGATTTTAATTTGAATCATTTTTTTATTTTTGTTAAGTAAAATCAAAAGAAAAACATATATTTTAGTTATTAAACTCAATGAAATGTCTAAAATACTCATTTTCATTGAATTTAATGACTTAAATTTAATTAATGAAAATAGACAAATAATTTTAATTAAAAATAAATCAAAAAATTAAGATTTAAATTAATACAATTAAAAATGCATACTTATTTTATTAAAACGGTCAAAACCTTTTCTCTTTTGTTTTTTTGTAATTATGTCTTGCTCCCCCCCCCTCCAAAAAAAAATAATAATTACTTTACGCTTCAATTTATGGGTATTGTGTAAGATAAATTACACTTTCTACGACGTTTGGAATAGAAAAACATTATAGATCTCAAATAATTTATTAATTTTTTTTTATCAAAACTCTCACATAGGTATAAGACCTACATAAATCCACATCTGTGTAGGTCTCAGACTCATGTAATAAGTTTAATAGAAAATTTGATAATGTATTTAAGATTCCTAACATAAGTGTTAGTTCTACTAATTTGAAGAAAAAATTACACTGATATTCATAAGAAAATTGCTTAAGAGCTCTAAAATAAGGAGCTCTAATAGCTCTAAAAACACTGTTGCTCTAATTGATGTGATGTTTTACTCTTTGATTTTTTTTTTTTTTTTAGTTTTCAGCACTGCCAGCTCATTAGAGCTGACTTAGTGCTCCTTTTCTAGTGGTCTGTAGCACCACTGTATTCATAATCAAAATTCGTCCATCAGTAAAATACTAGAAAATTTAATATTACATAATTGCACTTGCGATACGAGGAGTCATGACACACAATTGAGTACAATGATAATGGTGGTTGTGATTTTGGTCGCTCCCTATAATGAAATCCAATTGGTTTTTAAGAAATGATATAGACTTCACAAACACCCCATCCTTTCAAACCCTATGCACATGTGTCAAAGAGAAAAAAAACAAAACAAAACAAAAGTCAAAAATATACATGACTAATCACAATTATTTTTTTGAGGGTCATGAGAGACTCCCAAAATGGGAGTCCGAACTATTTTCCTTGATTTTTATGAGCAAATAGAAAGTTATCGAAATTATTCAATAGTCTGGTACTATTTTCAATGAATAATTATTAGCTTAAATTATCATATCATAGAGGTAATTTGATAAGAAGTTAAAAAGGTTAACTTTTTAACTTTTTAATTTTTTTTATATAAAAAAGTTATTTTTTTTATATAAAAAGTCAAAATGTCTTAAAATAAATTAAAAAATTAATTTTTTATCAACTTCTTAAAATACCACATAATTATTAATTCAAATAAATAAATAAATAATTTGTAAATAAAATAAAACATTATTCCAAGAGCATTGAATATTTTTGAAGGTTCCCAAGCAACGCATAGCCAAAAAAGCAAAATGACTTCTCAAGTTACCTTTGAAAACCCAGAACGCTCAATAAGACGCCAGAAGAAGTAATCAATAGGTTGTTTTGAGAAGATGGTAAAATGTGATTTTTTAACTTTTAATTAAATTTTTAATTTTTTTAGACAAATGATTTGAAAAGTTGATAAAAAGTTACTTTTGACTTTTTTAATTAATATTTGTTTATGATGCAAATCATAAGAAAATGACCAAACTATCCCTATCCAATTGAAAAATTACACATTTTCACCATGTCATTTTCCACCAATGGAGGGTAATTTCATAATTTCCCTTTTGACTTATAACCAAAATCCTAAATCAATTTATGGCCAAAAAAAAGCTACTTTTAGCGTTTTGGCTTTTTGACAAAACGCCAATTATAACCAAAATCCCAAATTGAGCCAATATCTTTGCTTTGAGTTTATTAAATTAAATTTTTTGAAAATTGAGAGTGTGTTTAGTTTGGTTTTGAGAGATAAATTTTTAAAAAAAAAAAAAAAATGATTTGGTGCCTGAATCTGCTTCCCCCGAATGCCCCGAATGCCCAAAACGGTCGTTTTGGGCATTCCGTTTTTTTTTTTTCTTTTTTTTCTTTTTTTCCACCATTTTTGACCTCTGCAAGTTGTAGAGAAAGAGGGAGCGAAAGAGAGGTAGAGGGAGAGGGAGAGAAAGAGAGAGAGGTCGCGTCGCCTGCGCCGATCGCCGCCGATCGCGTCGGCCTCGCCTCCGCCTCCTCCTCCTCCATTTTTTAGGCCCCCTCCCCCTCTCCTCCCCTCCCCCTCTTTCCCCTCCCCTCCCCTCCCCTCCCCTCCCCCTCTTTCCCTTCTTCATCTTACTCCTTTCTTCTGCTGAAAAGGAAAAAAAAAAAATTAAGGGCATTCGGGGCGTCCCGTTTTCGGGCCCCCAATCACAACTCTAAAAAAAATTGAGGAGAGAGTTTAGAATTTTTTTAATTTGTTTAGTTATATATTTTAAAAATAGTTTTGAAGTATAGGAGTTTGGGATAATTTGATATTTTGTTGTAGTTGAGTAAATGTGTGTAAAAGAAAAAATGATTGAGAATGAGAGCAAAGAGAGAAAAAGTAATTGATTGATATGTAAAAGAGAGAGTGATTTTAAAAAAAAAATTTTTGAAATCACTAAATCAAACAAAATTTTGAATTTTTTTCTCCAAAACTACGCTAAAAAATAAACCAAACAAGGACTGAGTCTTTTGATTTTCGTATTTTTTTATTTCTAGTGAATATTTTTAAAATTTTAAACATTTTTTTTTAAACTTTTTTTAGATGTACCTTACTTAGATGTATTTAAAAAGTAAAAAATTTGTGAAAAAAATATTTTTAAAAAATAATAAATACATAAAAATACAAAAAATATACTGAATTCTCATTTTTTTTATATTTTTGGTATTTAGTGAATTTTTAAAAGATTTTTTTCACAATTTTTTTTTATTTTTTAAGCATATTTATGTTAGGTATGTTTAAAAAGAAAAAAAAATTACTTAAAATATTAAAAATATTCAATAAAAATAAAAAATACAAAAAATAAGAAAGTAACTTTTTTAAAAAGTGTTTTTGAAAAAACAAAGCTAACCAAATTTTCTCTCCAACTTTCTTTCTCTAGAAAATTACTCTTAAAACCCTGGATCTTCCAAGAAAAATATAGGAAGATTCAATAAATAAGACACCCCCTTGAAGCATTTCCATGAACAATTATAATTCAGCACTACTACATCTACCGCCGAAATTTTTTCTATCCGAATGAGTTTCTTTCCGATCAAAATTTCACACTCAGTGAATAAATCATTAATCATTATAATTTCACTCTCCAACGGCCCACCGCCTAGAGAACGCCAAGTTTATTTGAGGCCTAAAAAGTTAGTATGTATATATTTATCTCTGAATTATCCGAATGAATGAATATGTTATAGGTAAGATATTCAATTTTTCAACAACAATACATCCTTCTAAAATTAAAATTCGAACTGAGCTTTAGTGAGGTGAAAAAAAAAAAACAAGATTCAAACATCACATTAGATAGGTCTCCATAGACATTAGAACTCACAAATTAGAGCTCTAAAATATTTTTGTTCATTTTTATCCGGTGAAAATTTAGCGGATCAAACATTTTTGCTTGAAAAGAATAAAAAAAAAAAAAAAAAACTAAGTGAAGCTTTTATAAAATTTTAAATTATAATTCTTTATTTTGATTTTTTTTTTTTTTTTTTCCATTGTTAAAGATGCAAAACAAAATTTTCTGTTCAAGTATTGATAACAATGCAATGCCAATTAGGATTCCAAAAAAAAAAAAATAAATTAAATTAAAAATTCAATTCATTACAAATTAAAAAGAACACAAAAACTAAGAAAATTTACCACAATTCAATCAATTTCAATTACTGTCTAAGCAATGGCGACCTTGGCTCCAGCAGCTTCAAGCTGCTTCTTGGCCTCATCAGCCTCTTCCTTCGACACACCTTCTTTAAATTTCTTCGGCAACCCCTCGATCAACTCCTTGGCCTCCTTCAAGGCCAAGCTCGTCAATGCCCTAACCGCCTTAATCGTCGCAATTCTCGCATTGCTCGGTACATCCTCAATCACAACATCGACCTCCGCCTTCTCCACGGTGGCCGTCGCAGCATCAGCGGCGGCACCACCGGGAGCAGCCGAAACGGCGGCGGCGGGGGCGAAGGATGCGGCGGAGACACCGAGCTTGTCTTGGAGATACTCGACGAGTTTTTGGGCGTCTGATAGGGTTAATGTGGAGATTTCGTCACCGATCTTTGAGATGTTCTCAGGGGCTTCGATGGCGGCGATTGGGCGGAGGAAGGTGAAGCGGCGGGAGGTTTGCGGCTGTCGGAATGGGAAATCTAGGGATTGGTTGGGGAAAGTGACGGAGGGGGGAATAGGATAAGCAGAGGGAGGTGTAGGATAAGAGGTTGAACAAAGAGTGTGTGTGGAGTGGAGACCATTTTGCTCTGTGAGAGAGACGCGAGAGAGAGAGAGAGAGAATGAAGATAGGATGAAGTGGGTCGGATTAAATATGGAGACTTGTTGACAAATTGCCCTTCGAGATTACCAAAAAAAAACTAAGCGGATGGATGGTGAAAGTGGTAATTAATCGGTTTCTGACCAAAAAGGGCAAAGTTTGTTAAATTTTAAAAAAATTTGGGGCATTCCGAGAATCGAACTCGGGACCTCTCGCACCCAAAGCGAGAATCATACCACTAGACCAAATGCCCTCTTTTTAATCAGTTTCCAAATATAAATTATTAGTAATTAACCTCTTATTAAGCACCACTTCCAAAATAAAATTACATATAATTTAAAATATTTTGAAGAACATTTAAGCACCACTCGTTTGATTTAGTTGGAGTAAATAAATTTTTTTTTTTGACAAATAAATAATTATAGTCTATATTATAATATTTTTAGTACATATGATATTATATGAATATAAATTTGAAATGATGAAAAACGAATTATATGTTAGGAAAACAATAATATGTTACTATTCTTGTATTTTTTAAATATGACATCATATGGCTTAGAAAGTTGGTGTAAAATTCTACAATGTCAAGGATTTGATTCCAAATGCTTAACAAATTCTATTTCAATCCGGTCACGGAGGATAACATATGGACAGATGAAAAAAATTGAAAGTAGATTACACAAACAAATATTTGTCATCAGTTTATTGACCAAAAAATGTGTACTTTGTATTTATTTTTTACGTTCGTAGAACTGTTTAGAATTTGATCAAGAAACAACAACAAATGATAAATATGAAGAAGACAACGCAAACAATCAAGTAACCACATTTGCAACTGAGGTATATTTTGAATACTGTATTGATTCCTTCATTGCTCGAATAGAAATGATAACATAAGATGAAAGTGTTTCAAAATCCCCTATAGCCCTAAGAATGCTACAACATGGATATTACACTATCCAACCATCAAAATCCCAAACCCACAAATCCCAATGCTGATTTTCTTACCACCTTCGACGCCTCCTTCCATACCAATAGGCAACTGCCGCTATCGATGCCGCCACAAAAACACCGGCAGTTGCGTGCCAAGCATACAACGGTTTATTCAGAGCAAGTGGAGAACCGCCACCACTAAGAGGTGGCGGTGATGGTGGCTGCTTCTGACTTGCTGCCAAAGCAAATCCCAAACCCTGGTTCTCAAGCTCAGCCAAGTCTTCGACTGCTGGTTTGAGCCTTGTGGCCTTCGATATTGCCTCGTACTGTTCTTTGGTTCCGCCTTCAAGAAAAGAACCCACAAGATGACCCTTGCTAACCCAGTAAGCCCCAAAAGTGTTTCCAGAGAAATCGCCAAAGTGGACTACCTCCCCTGCATTGTCTCCGTAGAACTGCCAAGACAATGTGAAGATTCTGGAATAGAAGAATGGGAGGTAGTCGAATTCGCCTGTTTTTTCTGGCTCCATTATTGCAGCCACAGCGTGTCTTGCTGATTTCCTAGCAGAGTCAACATGTTCAAGCCTGCGGATTTCCCCAAAAAGTTTGACTGGAAATGCAGCAACATCACCAATAGCATAGACTGAGTTGTTGCTTGTCTGCATTCGACCGTTCACTTTGATCCCTCCTTTCTCAAGTGTTAGTTGGCCTTCAAACAAGGCTGTGTTTGGACGGATTCCAATTCCCACCACAACCATATCGGCGGGAAGATGACTCTCATCCCTAAGATTAACTCCTGTAACCTGTACAGTGATTTGGTCCAAATTTAGCAATCAAGTTGGCCAGTTTCATTAGAACATAAATAAAATAAAATAAAAACTCCACTCCAGCTCTCCCCAAAAAAAGAAAGGAAAAAAAAAAAAAAAAAGCAAAAGAAAGCAAAGAAAAACAAAGAAAGGCATAGCCAGCCCCAGGTAGTATAAGAGTAGATATACCTTTCCATCAGAATTCATGTCGATTGATGACAAGACAGTTCCTTTAATAAACTTGACTCCTTTATCCTTGTAATAATCTTCATAATAACTCGCAATCTTGGGGGTAAACAAACGGGCCACTGCAAAAAACAAAAAATAATGGATCGATATTAGAAGAAAATGCTTCTGAGTTTTGTCAGTGCGGCAGGAATTAAAACACAGAAGACGAGAACTTCAGCAAAGTAATACACTCAGAAAATTTTGCCAGAAAAAAGAATGCAGATATAATCAGTGTGTTTGGTTTCAGTTTTCTGAATTCATTTTTTTGAAAATTGAGTTTTTTGTTTTTCATGTTTTTTTGTTTTTAGTGAATATTTTTTAAATTTTAAGTAATTTTTTTTACTTTTTTAGATGCATTTTACTTAGATGTATCTAAATAGTAAAATATTTGTAAAAAAATAATATTTTAAAACATAAATAAATACACAAAAATAAGAAAATGCACTAAATTTTTGTTTTGTTTTGTTTTTTTTTTTTTTTTTGTATTTTTTGGTATTTAGTATATTTTTTAAAGATTTTTTTCACAAATATTATATTTTTTAAGTGTGTTTATGTCAGATGTGTCTAAAAATTTTTAAAAAAAAATTGCTTAAAATATTTTTAAAAAATCATTGAAAACATTAAAATACGAAAAATAAAAAAGTAGAATTTTCTGAAAACTGGAACCAAACAAGCTGAGACTTTTTTTTGAACACAGGTATATATGCTAGTGAAATATACAGATTGAAAATGCATCTGTACATTTCATGAAAGTAAAACCAATTAATTCCACTTTGCCTTATATTTAAAAGGGACTATGTATATTTCAAAGTAAGTAACCCTGCTTCATGTTGGTTTTGGCACTTGCTTTGAAAAGTAAATTCCAGAAGTGTCTCACAGAAATCACAACAAAAAAAAGGCACTCTGTCGGGAAAAAAATTTAGAAGTCTACAAAACGATGGATAATCCTGCATGTAGAAAACTGGCACTGCCTAAGCTTAAATAGATTTGTCAGGGTCATAGTATATATATATATATAGGGTAATTGTTAGATTGGAAAGATGGGCCATTTCATTCATCATTTTTGGGTGAACCTTATTTATTCTTGTAAAACCTTATTCTGAAGAATGAATTACGATTACAAAAGATAAAACAGTCCAGACATTAAATACTTACTGCAATGTTCCTCTGGGAAAACCATGGTGACGTTTATCTTATTTATCACCAAAGAAGCAGCACACTCCATTCCTATGTAGCCACCACCAATGACAACAGCATTCCCACCGATACTGGATTGCATCACATCAACAATTCTGGTTGCGTCAGCCAAATCACGTAAATAACACACATTCCTAGCATCTGATCCATTAAGTCCAAACTCTTCCAGCTTCAAAGCCTACACACACCAGATGAAAATCAGAGTCACTGAATTCAATCAATCCTTAATTAGATGGCCATTATCCTTGGTAATAAAACCCTTTTAAACTATGAGGACGTTCACTCTAAAACCTTAAATTGACCTAAACATTTGGGCGTGGGTCAGACAAAAATATTTAAGAAGCCTCTAGAAAAAAAGCATCTACTGATCTCTTCTTATGGTAAGTACTTTTTCAGTCATATGTACTCAAATGTAAACCATATTTTGAAGTGCGGTAATTTAAGGACTATATTCCCTCGACTCAATGTTGCTAACCCCAGCTAGCAGTAGTGACTCAGTCATAAATCAGTTGAGATGCAGTTATTACATCACAGTGCACATTCAATCAAGAGTTTAAAATTTTCAGGCCTTAAACATTTCATATGGGTGTTGAAAATTACAAATACTTCTGGCATTCGAAGTATAAAGAATCCTCTGCAAAATTTTGCTAAAAAATTTATGGTTTCTTTCTTGTATTTCATTCAGGACCAAAGCTAAAATCGGAATCAAAATTCAACCTTAGCCTTGGTCTGCACACCCACATCATGCATTGCCGCAGCAACCTTCACTGGTGGCAAAGCAAACAATGTCATTGTTGAGGATTGATGCTTCCCCATACGAAGATCACTTATCCTCTTTAGGTTTATAAAACATGCATTTAATTATCATTAAAAACCTCTTATTTATCTTTGTAATGTTGTACGTCTCTCACACATATACACAGATTAAAAAGATTAACTGATTATTTAATGCAATTAAGGTATATAAACAATGGGAAAGACTATGGTACACAACCCTTAAAGAGTGGGTACCATATGTACCTTATAACTAAAGAATAAAATGGCATAACTCCCCATTTTCTGAGTCATCACTAAACAAAAAGAAGTCATAACCAAACACCACATGAGGCATTACCAAAGATCTCATGAGTCATAACTAAAATAATGTCATAACTAAAGAGGAAAATGACATAACTAGGGGTGCATACCCCTTTCAAGGGGCGTGTATAGTAGAATTTCCCATAAACAATTACAAGATTAGTTTCAGTACCCGAGCACCTGTTGCAATGATAAGAATTTTGTAGCTTATAGTTTCACCGGTGGCTGTTAATAGTGTTTTCCGCTTCACATCTGCTGACTTAACCCGTGTTCCAAGAACCAGTTCAATCCCTAGAGATAGATGTTGACTGCATGATCAGTGATTACACCAAGAGATAACATAAATCAAAATAAACAGGAATCTAATTCCATTGATTTTATTGGATGATATGCAAGTACTGCTAACCAATGAGCTATCTCTACCAGTAAAATTAATTTACCATATTAGAATGATCGTGAGGAGCCTTAGCTAGTATTGATGCAATAAGCATGAACCCAAAACTATTCCATCAGGCAGAACACTCAGTTATTTCTTGTAAATTATCAGCAAAAGTAAAAGCAAGCAGGTGAAATATGAAGAGGCATTCCTAGAGCCATCAAGATCGATAAATTTTATATTAAGTTTCCATTTTCTTCTAAAACAGTCTATGAAATAACCATTGAAGTCATGCAGAGCTGCCTTTGTGCAACTCATGCCTTTTTTTAGGTAGAAGTGTAACAAATGAGGACTAATCCACATGTTACAAATATTTCTCATACTCGTGACAATATCACCTACCAGAAATTCTGAATGCAGATCTCTACACAGAATCCTACCAATAGCAACTGTAATTGTAAGTGAATTGGAAGAAGCAGACCCCATTTGGGAAACTACTATCCTAATGCTTCCACAAAATTGAGTACTATCTGTGCTAAACAGATAAAACCTATTCCAGTTTTCAAATATGTCCCTGCATATAACATGTAATTGCATAACCTTCTTTTAGTCAAGCCGACCTCATTTGGTGAACTGCTTCCGTAGCTTCCACAAAATTGAGAACCAAATTTGCCGAAGTATTGTTGTTAACCTATTTTAATTCCTCCCATTTAAGGTAAATGTAATGTATCCTGTCGGTACTAACATTGCAAATGGCTTTCAAAAAAATTGAATCCCATCAAAACTCTGCTTTGAACAGAGCAAACATGTGTAAATTTTCAAGTATTGATCCAAGAGCATCTTTTTGAATTATAGAAACCTTAATCAGAAATGTATGCTCAAAACCATAATGTTGTAGACATAAGTCAAGTTTTTGTTACTACAGCTAACATTTCAGTAAATAATTTATCATTGACATTATCAGCCATTGATTCAAATTTGATGCACACGGGTCAAGGGTGAAAAGTTGGGGAACACGGTGCTTGCGGAAAGATTGGGAAGCAAATTTTCAATTTGACAAAGATAATTAAATTGCTTGCCATCAAACACATCTGACATATAGTTGAAAATGCAATACAGATTTGTGCCTTTTATCATTCTCATTAACACTAGTAGTAAACAGAGCATGACATGAGGAACAATTACCATGTTCCTTGTACCATTTCGGGGTTAACCTTTCCTCATTGGCACCAACACAGGTGTGAAAGGATGGGAGGCGTGCTGGAGCTGCATGTCATCACAAAAAATCAATATTTTAAATTACAAACAACGATAAAATTCAATACAGAGTGGAATGGAAGCAGGAAATGATCAATCGACTCAAACTTTTACACTGCCCTTATAGAGGCAAGAATTCAGTAATCTCATAGGAACATACTTCTAAAAGACCAAAAAATGTAAAGTGAAATATACACCGGTTCAAGCTCTTGATGTTCTTAGGGTCTTTACAATCAGTCCTACAGTGAAAAAGCATAATGCCGAGATTTGGCAAAGAATCCATTAAGAACTTCAAAATTCTACTTCGTTATATCTTTCTCAGCCAGAAGACACAAAGATTTAACTGGACTCCTTGTCCTGTCCGTGTCTGAACTGCTAAAAAATTCTCACTTAGCTCATGCTTTTATACGACTTCCACAGATTTTCTCAAAAAAGAAAGGAAAAAAAAAAAGGAGAGGGGAGGGGAGGGGTGGGTTGGGGAAAGGAAAGAGTATCAGAGAAGCATTTTTTACAGTGAATTCATTTCATAACTGAAGGATAACAAACTTAAGAAACTAATGGAGTTGTTCTTCTATTCAAATAAAGAAGAAAGGAAGAAAGAAAACTACTGGGGTATTCCAGAAATGCAAGCTCAATACTTGGATAACTGAGGGATTTGTCACTATTATGGAGGGATTAAAATGTACCAATGACATAAATGGTCACATTGTTTAGATTCAAGTGGAATTTGTTTCACAGAAGAATTTTTTTCTACCTTCTATAGGTATGAATGTCGCCGAGCTCCCTTACACGGCACTGCCACGTCAATCTCCATGTTGATATCTCCTATGGACATGACGCAGCGTATCATCCTCATGAGGTGATACATGTGGGCCAACACGATGCCCTAGATTTGAGCCTAAAAGGGCATAGAACTTTCCGGGATGCTTTAAGCACCCTGGCTCGGCCAAGGTCTCTCTGCATATCGCCTCCTTGCGCTGGGATCCACTCAATACTCACTCGAATCGGTCAAACGACTCTACAATGCCTTCTCCAGTAGTCAATGGCATAGAAAGAATTTTGGTTGGGGGGCGAGGCAATATTAAAACAAAGAATCAGATCAGGCAACATCATTTAGTCTAATTGGTCCTTCAAAATTCCAAAAATAGATACATATGGAAACTAAAAGAGATAAATCTAAACATAAACATATGCTATGCATAATGAAAATTAGTTGAGTTGAGATAAGGAACATAAGAATGAACATAAGCCAATGGTAGTTGAGTTGAGATACCTTTGAATTGTCAAACCAAGGGGATTGAATCACCTCTCTAGAGGTGAGCTTTAGGAGACATTCTATGCACGAAGACAAGAAGTCACCACCTTATCCTCACTACCAATATCTCTCACCTAGGATTGCATCTACCCTCTCCTCCTTCACCTACGATGATCTAAAGGCTCTCCACTACTAGTCTCTCTCAAACATAAGGTTGCCTTCACTCTCTCCTCAACCTCTAATGATCCTGTGCCATCATTTTGCCTACTGTCTTCCCAGAGGTCCAACCCCTAGCCATCTCACCTTCCACATGTTCAAATGCTATACAAAACAAATTGTGATGTTAATTCTGACAGACTAGGTAATCACAAGCTTGAGGTAAGTAGAACCTCAAAAAGGAAATTCCCACATACCCTACTTCATAACAGGATGCCAATATACTTTTCACATGGACTGTTACTGACCCTCTAAGACTACCAAGAAGCCATGCGGTGATCATGAGCTTGCACAAGTGAAAGAAAAGAAAAGTAAGGCAACAACCATACTCCAATATGCATTTAATTGGATGTCTACCAAGTTGGAAGCATCATCCGTGATGGAAGAACTGAAACATATTTACACCCATGAATCCTGAGGCAAAGAGATACCTTCTGGAAGTAAAAACCCTTTGCTTAATGCAGGTCTCTCATAAGGTGCAACCTGCAAGAATTTAAGAAAAATAATGACAATTCAGTTTTGCAAACTCCTCTAAAATTTACAAAATCAAAAACAGTTGTGAATCATATCATATACCTGACTTGAACAACAAATGAGGTGGAGGATTATGAAAATTCGCAGGACAAAAAAACAAAGAGAGAGAAATATATAACGATGATGTGCAAATAAAAACATAGGTGTAGAACAAAAAAGATGTAAAATCTTCTTCTATGAACTAACAATTTAGTAAAACAGTGACAAATCTTATTAATTGGAAAAATCAAAAGGTAGACATTTGGTCACTGGGTTTTCACAATGACCAAACCCCAATTCAAATAGCACATGCAACAATGGGAATTGCATTTGACAATGACCAAATCCCAATTCAGAAAATAACCCTGCATGCAATAAACACCTGAAACCAAACATAATAATAATATCTTGAACAAGCAAGCCATCATTTTTTAACAGAAGCTTTAATAACAAATTAAAATGAACAATCAGAGCACATACCCATAAAACATAAGAGCACACACCCATATAACAGATGGAAAGAGACAATGAGATAGAAAGAAATAAAGAAAGAAAGAGAGCTAACAGGTTCTTCAGTGATGATGCAGAGTTCACCATGAGAGACTCCTCTCTTAGTGAATTCAAGAGCCGCGTATCCAGCTCCAACCCCTCCCCCTAGTATCACATACACAAATGCTCTTCCCATCCCCCACCCACCCTCCTCTCTCTCTGTCTCTCTAAAACACCAAATTCAATTCCCTCTCCCTCTAGAATGTTTTTGGGACAGTCAGACTGGTTTGGTTTTGAATTGAACTGAATACATTTTGAGTTGAGAATAAATTTTGGAGATCAATTTTGTACCAAATGTAAACGTGCGGATGAAGAGAAAGATAGTGCGATCTTGTGTCGTTTTACCACATTGCCCCTTCTGGTAAACAGAATTCAGTGCTTGCATGCGTGATCGGAGGACCGTTCAGAGTTTGGACCTAGGGTTTGATCAACGATCGAGGGGGGGATGGGCAGGGGGGGATTGGCATCAGGGCTGGTGGGACTGACTATTGGTTGGTTCAGCCAGTCATATTGTGCCACGTGTTTTGAAGAGAGTATTGGGAACCGTGATGATTACACGACGACGACGATGATGATGATGATGATGATGATGAGAGGGTGGCGATAAAGATCAAGTTGGGGAAGTTGTCAGATTTGTTATGGCGGTTTGACAGTCATCATAGACTATTATTCACTTTACAATACACACACCACGTCTAACTGAATTGTTGATAAGGAAATTCAATCTTGCTTGCTTGGTGTCTCTACCACACAATTCCCTTTCCTTCTTGTTTTCTTGTTTTTTTTCCCTTCAATTTATCCTCTTTTGTCAAGTGTTTTCTAAAATTCTTTGCTAATTCTATTGAAACAATTTTTTATTGAATAGTTTTTTTTTTTAAGGAATTATTATTCACATTCCTCTCTTTTATAATCACACTTTAAATTTTGTCAATGTCAGTAGAAGATTGTGTCATGTATAAATTTTAATGTTAAAGACAAAATACGTAGTGTAATTATAAAAAAGATCAACGCAAATAGCAATCTCCGTTTTTAATTCATAAGAAATTATTTATATATATATATATATATATATATATTTTAAGAGTTTTTATTTTTTTTAAATGTCACATCAATATATATTTTTTATTTACATGTAAAATTTTATACAAATCTAAATTCAATTTAAATTATTTAATTTTAATAAACTTTATTTTAAAAATATTTCATTTCTATAAACTCTTTACCGTAAATTCAGATAATTCACGACTTCAATTCATAAATTCATTTTTTCTTCCTCTTTTAACCTACTATTTGTTAATTGTAAAGATTTGATAAGTGGCGTGAACACAACTACTTTAGATTCTAGACTGTTGAAAAAAAGTTTCTGGATTTGTTCTACCAATTCTCTTGCCCTTTCTTCTGAAAGCAACAAAAACCGGTGACAATTTATTAGTCAAAAATTGCAACGCAGTCCTCAAATCCAAAGGATGATGAAATTTTGGTTGAATCCATTGAGCAATAAATTTAAATCTCATGACAATATATTAAGGACGGAATTCATCTAGACTACCACAGTTACTAGTTTTTTTTACCCGCGTTATGTTTAAAATTTTTTAAATAAAATAATTAATATAAACAATTACAAACAAATATCAATTAAAAATTAAGAAATTGTGAAAGTATAGTAAAGTAATCATACAACAAAATTACAAAAGTTCTTCCAAGTTTAAAAAATAAACAAAAGAAAATGAATTATAAAAAATGTGAAAAAATAAAACTTATAAAAAATAGTCTAAATTACTATTTATTCTCTCAGTCAAAAAGAAAAACAAAAATTGATGAAGAATTGTACAAAACTTAGGCTTCGTTTGGGAAATTGGTTGGCTTTTCGGCTTTTTGACTTTTTTGGCTATTTTAGCCTGGGGCTAAAAAGCCTGATTTAGGAAGGACTTTTGACTTTTTTAGCTTTTTTGTGAGAGAAAGAATGTAATGATTACGGGTTGGATATGATATTTTGTCTTATTGGACTAAAAAGCCTATTTTATTTTTTTGTGACTATTTTAGCTAAAAAAAAAACCCCAAAAACCACTTCCCAGACATAGGCTTAGACAAATAACTTAAAATATTCAGTATCTATGAATACATCAAAAAAATATTTGCAAATCATTTTAAATAGACATCAACCATAATTAAATTGAGTTTACCAAATATTGTATCAGTCAGTTTCAAATAATTTTCCTCTTTTGATATCACATACGCAAGGACTCAGACCAACATAAACTTAAAAAAAATGTGTTCATCAAATTTATAAAGGAATTTATAATGTATGCAGATAGAAAATGTAAGTTCATTGTTATTACAGTTCAGAGGTTTGCATGCAAGTAAGAAATCAGAACAACAACTTAATTATATTGATACAAAATTGCAATGATAAAAACACAATTTATTACACCATTTTGTATTTTCAAAATTCTTTTGGTTTTCATTTTCAATATTTGATTTTATCATTCTTGCTATAAAAAATGAGTGAAAGTTTACAAACACTAATGTTTTGTACCAATTTCATTTTTTAATTCAATACTTTTTTTAGAACTCCAAACATAGTTTAAAATTATTTGAATTTTTTTTTTCTAAAATAGTTCCACAAATGCATTTTAGGCATTGTTTTGATAATTTTTGAAATGATACCAAATGGAGCCTTTTTTTATTATTATTGTATAATTCCTATTCAAACTAAAAATAGTGTCCTTTTTTTTTTTTAAACTCTTATTTAAACATTTTAAGCTACAATTTCCCCACAACACCTGCAAAAAAGACCCAAGAATAAACTATAAATTTTTATAAGGGAATGGCTTCCCTTCAGTCCAATCACAGACTAGAGGGTATTATTGGGTTCGTGGGGGCCCATTATGGGTCCATTTTGATAGTCTGAATCGTTGAATGTGTAGAACTCGTTGAATACTATATATTTGAAAAAAAATCAAGTTGATCGGATATCAATAGCTATGTGATCAAATCAGTTTTGTATGAAAAATAAATGGACGATAAAAAATAAATAGCTTACAAAAATTTGATTTGATCACATAGTTATCGATATCCAATCAACGTGATTTTTTCCAAGTATATAGTACTCGACAAGTTTTACACATTGAACTATTCAAATTATTGAAACGGAACCCATAGTGGACCTCTAACAATATTCTCTAATCTAATCACAGATTAGAGGGAAGCAATTCCCTTTTTATTAAAATATTAAATTTTGATTTTGTGTATATATGATGAGTACCCTATAAAATATAAGAAAAGTACTATCAACAACTTACAAAGTTGATATGGAAGTGACCTTAACTTTATTGGCCTGAATGATAAAAAAAAAAAAATCATTAAAAATGAGTGAAGCAGCAAAATAATAATAACAATAATAATCAAGAACCTATACTATGTTGGTATTTTGAAAGTTGCTATTTTAGTAGCTTAATTTAGTTTTTAGTTATTTTAGTAGGTTAAATTTTTTTGTGTTTGGAAAGATAGTTAGATTTTTTTATAATTGGATGTGATGTTTATGAGAGAAAAAGTGAAATAATTATGAATTTGATGTGACATTTTATTTTATTGACTATTTTAACCTATTTTGTCCTTTTTGTAAATTTTAGTCAAAAAAGTCAAAAAATAGCATTTGCCAAACACCCCTATATGTGCATAAAATGAAGGAAAAAAAAAATTAGAAGACCAAATGAAGATCAAAATTATAAATGAAAAAAAAAAAGAAAAGAAAAGGCGATAATTACTTGGGCACTCGGTCAACAAATTCAATTCAGATATTTTTTGGTCTAAACATCCACACTTTAAAATACTTTGTTCATAAGGACAAGCTCTCACGAAATGACCAAATTACCCAGGTGTATATATCCAAATCAAACCCAAACTACTTATCTCTCTCTCTCTCTCTCTCTATCTTCTCTCTTTCCAATCTACCATTATCTCCTCCATCTCTTCGTTACCGTCTTCACTGGTGGCTCTAGCGACACAGATCTACACAAATTTCATGAAATAAAGACAAAAGAATCTATGAATCTAGCCCCGACCCCACGCCATCGACGTAGTACAACTGTGATAACTCAACCCGTATTATGCTTAATTATATATGTGGTTATGTGTTTGATATGAAATTGCAAGTTTAAGGCTTGGTTTGGCATACACTATAAAAGTCAAAAAGTTACTCAAAAAGTCAAAAAGTTAACACTATTCATTAAAAAATATTAACATAATAATACAAATAAAAAAAAATACAATTAACAAGGTATGACGTGATGGGCCGTCAATGACTGGAGGAAAAAAAAATGAGTAAAATATTTATTAAATTGGATGGTAGAGCTGGGCCCGTGGGGGCCCACCATGGGTCCTTTTTTGGTAATCTGAACCGTTTAATATGTAGAACTCGTCTAATACTATATGTCTATAAAAAATCACGTCTATCGGATATCGTTAAATATATGATCAAATCAGTTTTGTATAAAAATGGATAATGTTATAGTTAACAATTAACAAAAAAAACTAACACGATCAGATAGCTATCGATATCCAATCAACGTGATTTTTTACAAGCGTATAGTACTAGACGAGTTCTGCACATTGAACGGTTCCGATTAGTAAAACGGGACCCGTGGTGGGGCCCCATGGATCGAATAGAACCAACCAATTTATGCCTGAAAAGTAGAGAATCAATCTCCTGCACACCCTCTGCAGCGCTGCTTCCAACCGTACAGCCTACACCATTACTTTATTCCCTTATACACTTATTTATACAATTTTTTAATACACATTTTTCCATAAAAAGTCAAAAAGTTAACCCAAACATCCATATTTTTTTTCTCAACTTTTTAGTCTAAAAAGACAAAAAGTGCGCTTATTTAGGATACCCCAAACAACCCCTAAGTATGGAAAATATGTGAATTTGGAAAAATATCTATTAAAAGTAGGAATATCTGTTGCAATTGAAGCTTTGAACTGAAATTGAAGGTCGTGTAGAGGCGCGATAAACAAAAACCGACTTCATAACTATGACTAGCATGATTTTTAGAGAATTTGGTGAGATTTTGAAAAATTATAATTTGTAATGAATAAATTAAGAGTTTTGAGTTAAGTTATATATGTTTAGGCCTTTGTTCTTCATTTGTTGAGAGAGGGCTCCAAAGTGTGAGTTAGAGAGAGAGGAATATGAGAAAGTTAGGGATTTGAAGGGAACCAAGGGGCAAACCATAGATTTGAGTTAAGGTATGGAAATTTACTTACAAGCTTTGTCTTTAACTCATCTTTGTCAATAAATCATGAAGAAATTAGGAATTTTGAGTTAGGGTTTGAGTTGTGCAGTGGCTAAAGCTAAAGGCATGAAATTGGACCCTAATCTCTACACCTTTGTTTGATTTGAGTTCATTTTTATGATTGATCCATGAAACAAACCCTAAATGGTTCATATAAGCAAGATTTGTGAGAAAATCATTCATGAATTTATGGATTTTGAACTTATGTATGTAAAACCATGAAATTGTGAAAAGATGAGACTATGAAGTTAATGTTGATGCGAGATTTATATGTTTAATGTGAAATTACACTTGTATCATGCTTATATATCATGTTTTTGAGTTGTTTTTGCATGGATTTGGGCTTGGGAATCAGATGAAAATGTTTGCATCTTCGAGCCATTTTCGAACTGTTTGGGTGTACCTAGACTACTCGTGCGGTCACGAGCTCCACATAAGTGACCCATGCTTTGAACTAAAACTGGACAATGTTATGTGCTCAAATGGCTGCAATTTCCGCACGTACAAAGCCAGATTGCTCGAGCGGCTAGACCAGCCGCATGTGCGGCTAGGCAGGGGGAAAAATTCTATCTTTTGTATTGATGCTCCCGACCTCCAGAATACATTTCCAACCTTATTTAAACCCTTTTGGGAGTGAAATGATGATTATGAACCATTTAACAGGGGTATGAATCACTAAAAGAAAGTGTATATGATATGAATGGATTATTTATCGAATATTTGTGTGACATGTTTGGTGTAGGTCATGTGCCAGAGGAAACGCCTCAAGATCGATCACACTGTGAGTAATAATACCATATTTATATGTTCATTATTGTGTACCTTGAACCATGAATGGTGATTGGTGCCGACATTGTGATCGGATTTACTTGACGGTATGGAATTCGCCCAATTCCGTGTAGTCTTCGTGTTTGGAGATATATTTCCGCACATTCTGATGGTTGAAAGCCCTTTGAACATTGAGATGGAAATGGCGATTAGATCGATCGTGAGTAACATCGAAGAACTGTTCATTTTGCATCTGGAAACGGTATGGAAATTGGACAAGAGCATGGAGATGTGGTTGCCCGTCCTCATGTAATTCATGTGCAACCCTCACATAATTTGGTGGCCTGGGTGTGAACAACTCCCTAATTTTCTCTATTAATCTCTCTTTAGGTATGGAACATTGGGCATATGTGAGGAAGATGTTCTTATTTTGGACTCTAAAACGACATCGCATTGATGCCATAACTCACTCTCTATGACGTCACTAACTCTCTCGGATGACACAAGTCACTCTCCCAAAAACTATACTGGTAGAAGAGAGTTAGGGAGTGAGTTATATAGGTGCCCAAGAGCGTCCCACTAATATTACCTGGGACACTCCCCCCCGCGCCACGTGTCGTCCCCTGATTGGTACTCCCTTCCGCATTTTGAGGCGTGTTGTCTGCTAGTGTCTCCGCTCCGCGCCCAGATCTGTGGCCAGGATTAAAAATCTAAAAAGGCAAGCGCAAACGGGAAATTTAAATTAAACGGTAGCAAGCGCAAGCGGGAAATTATATAAGCCAAAATAATTGGGGGGGGTTTTAATTATTTTGCAATGGAGCCGTCTGATCTAGGTCAATTTAGGCGGTTGATTTTAAAATACGAGCCGGATCTTTTACTGCTGTAGTGGTCCTTGTTGGTCGTCGGCGAAAATAACATCGAAAATTTAATCCGGCTCATCAACGCCTTACAGCGGCAAGAAGACGCTCTATTTGCCGGTCTGAAAACGGTTTCCGAATTAGAAACCCAGGCGATGGCTCCATCCATGTAGACGATGGAGCGATGTGCAGACACACATCCAGCCGTTGATATGAAAGACGTGTCAAAATTCGGCTGTGGACTTAGGAATAGTGACACAATTTCCTAATTATCATAATTATATAATTGTTACTACTCCTTAATAAATAATTTGTTCAAATTTGTTGTAGTTCTGGGCCCAAATGTGTCCACTTCTTTCATAGAACAATTTGATGGGCCTATGTTTAATGGGCCGCGTCGGTTATTTATGGGCCTATATCTAATGATCTGTTGTGACATACTTCTGGGCCTATTTTAATTGTTCCTGTTAAACATTAAATGGGCCTTATTATTGTAATTGGTCATTTGGTCTGGTCACTAATTATAGCCCATTTACCCAGCTTAAACCTGCTTAGAAAACTAATTTATTGGGACAGTATAAATTGAAGAAATCTGCAATTAGTCTTGCCTTCGCCACTTTCCGCTCCACGTGCCAAATATCCACGTAGTTGTTGTCGAATACCTTGGACAAAACAGTTATTAATGGCGGCCGATAAGTAATTTCATCTGGAAACGATGATGTTTGGAAAGCCAGTGTGGCTTTCATCTTGTAATATTTCACATCATCGTTAATGTTTGTTTGTAGCAATCTGTACGACGCTGTCCACGGGCATCCTTTCTTATCTGCGACAGCATATGCGTTTCCAAAGTATGTGATGTCTACTGGGCATGTAACTGGAAACGTAAAGCGGGCCTGTAATTGATTATCGGCTCATAACCGTGTGTCTCGTATTTCTACTTCGACGCGACCAATAGAATTAAATGGACACTGTGGCCTGTAGCTTAGCTTGCATTTGTCAATTATCATAGACTTGAATGTCAGTTTTTGCCACACCGCATCGCCTATCTTTGGATTTGTTATTGGTATATTGGATACTGGTAAGTTTGATGTCGCGTCTATGATTGGGGTTTTCAAATCTCCCTTTTCATTTACATGAAGGTCATCTGTAAGATCGGCTTGTTGTATTTCTTCAGACATTATGATAGCGCAGCAGTCTGCTAGAATTGTCAGATACACAATTCTGGTATGGGGCATCAATGGCTAATGCATGATCTTAGATATCTCATTTTATAGAGTTGGGAGAATAATTAATTTAAAACGACGTTTCTAAAACGACGTCGCATTGATGCCATAACTCACTCTCTATGACGCCACTAACTCTCTCGGATGACGCAAGTCACTCTCCAAAAAACTATACTGCTGGAAGAGAGTTAGGGAGTGAGTTATATAGGTGCCCAGGAGCGTGCCACTAATATTACCTGGGACGCTCCCCTCCGCGCCACGTGTCGTCCCCCGATTGGTGCTCCCTTCCGCATTTTGAGACGTGTTGTTTGCTAGTGTCTCCGCTCCGCGCCCAGATCTGCGACCAGGATTAAAAATCTAAAAATGCAAGCGCAAGCGAGAAATTTAAATTTAAAGGGAAGCGCATGCGGAAAGGCGAAACAGTTAACATACGTATCGCCCACGATTTTGGTAGTTTCTACATCTTTTATGATCTGTTATTCGTTTTGGCCATACGTTATACAGGAACATCATTTTCAAAATCACAACTGTTCATGTTGACCCACGTCACGGTCAACATATTATGCCTATATAATAAAATCGATGTTATGCATTTAATGGGTTGCATCATCGATTATGGCGACTACTTTCCATTTTTCGCAACGGCGTCCATATACCACCAGAACTAAATTAAATTTTAGTCGCCGTTGGACAACATCCAGCAGATCTGGTGTTTCCGATCAAAGTTATTTTAAACTACGGAAACAAAGTTATTACAAAAAAAAAACGATTCACGTCTAAATTGTTGTGTGATTCCATTTGGAGAATAGAATATTTTCTCCCGTATGATGAGTCTCATTTTTTTCATTTCGATTTGCCGGTTCTTGGCACTGAAAGGGATGAACGACTTGGGCGAAAACTAAAGCTGTTAGGGCTTTATATCTAGGGTGTAGTTGTACGTCAAACTGATGGTCTCACTGAAGTTGTCGTTGATTCGCCAAGGCTGGAAAGCGATATGCGTGATGTCCCTACTGAACCTACAGAACAAACAGTTGCCATTGATCCATCTGGTATACTTGACAATGGCCAATGTGAATTTGTCGTTGTTTTGGACCGTTTTCATAATCCTGTGTATACGCCTAAGTTTGAAGATGTCTTCCTGTGGTCCAGTGGTGACCCACGAACCGGTTGTATGATCAGGGGTACAGAAATAGATCGTTTTTTTGTATTGCGGCGTGTTCCCGTTATAATGCCGCCGCAATCTAATGAATATCCAGCTATTAACCGTCAAGGCGTTAAAACATTTATCAACATCGGGAAGAATGTTGTATCCGAATTTCGAGATAGTTTCGGTCAATTGGATGGCTCGTATAATAATATTGTAAAAAACACAATTATCTGTTATTTTGTGTGGGAATGTCGCACAAAATCGATTGTAAGGGCACATCTGAATTGCAGATTGAGATATTGTTACTAATAAAATAATTTCATACGAGTACAATTATTTATTACAAATTATTTTATAATTGTCTGCGTTGTACATTTATTTTCTGGGCTGATGTAGATCCTTCTGCTGTGGCTTTTACAGCTTCTTCTATTAATTTAGACACCTCATCTGTAGTGAGTTTTGATGATTCGGAGTTGTTGGATCCGGCCTCACTTACTGATGGGCCTACGTCAACTGGGCCACTAGGCAGATTATTAGGCCCAGTGTTTATTATTGATGGGCCGTGGGTTTGCAAAATTATATCACGCCGACTGAATGATTGAGGCCCATCGCGAATTGAACTTGCTGACATTCGTGTCGCCATTATCCTTTGGGCCGACGAACCGTATTGGCCCATCGGTGCTGACAATGTTTTTGTGGATCGAAAATGTGACTCGGAATTGGAGCGTATTAGTCTTACCTTCGCCACTTTCCACTCCACGTGCCAAATATTGGTATAGCTTAATGGACTCATTCTATTGTTTTATACTTCCGCTTTTGGCCCCTTATTATAATTACTCTGTATGTTGTTTGAGGCTGAAGGTATCAAATAATTATCGGCCAGTTATGACCCAAACTTTTAGAGGTTGGTTCGGGTTATGACAACAACTCGAATCTTATCTTCTCTCAGCCGAACCACCGTCACTATCAGCCGAACTACACAGCACGACGTCATCGACTTTATTTTCTATAGATCTGAAATACTCTCACGTCTGTTCTCTCTCTCTCTCTCTCTCTCTCTCCGATAGAGACTTCACGGCCAACAAAGACAGGGCGACTTCGACAGATTAGAGATTTGCTGCCCTCAGTCTCTCATTTCTCAGTTTCTCAATTTTTGTTTCAAAAGGTTCGTTTTTGCTACTAGTCCTTCACTAACCTCTCTCCATCTTACTTTGTTTTCATCTCTATATTAATTGCAATTGCTATTGTTTTTTTCACCGATCGTGTTCTTCACGATTTGATTTGAATTATTGTTAGTCAATTGATCTGAAATATGTGTTTCCTGTGTTTGAATTTTTTTAAAAACCATCAACTATGGGAAAGTGTTACCCAACTATGAGCGAAGAGTACAAAAAGGCTATTGACAGAGCCAAGAGGAATCTCAGAGGCTTCATCAATGAGATCTGGATCTATTGTCAACAGTTCCGAACAATTATTTTTACTTGTTATTGTTGGTTGTTGTTGTTGTTCATTTGTTTTTGTTGTTGTTGTGGTGGTGGTGGTGGTAAATCTTGGGAGCAAAAGATTCCAACAGATAATAGATTCAAAAATTTTTGACATATATTTTTAACAGATATAAAAAAAAATAAAAAGTTGAACAGATAACATGATAGGGCTGATATGTTCAAACAGATCATAAAATATGTTCAAAATTTGAACAAATAATTGAAAAAAATGAACAGATAATAAAATTTAGACAGATATTTTAATAGATAAGGAATTTTGGATAAGTTAAAATGAGAATTTCAAATGAGAGAGAGAGAGAGAGAGAGAGAGAGAGAGACATAGAAGTGTGCAAATTCAGCAAATTGGTTGGTAAATTTCAACCGAGAGCAAAATTTTAAATAGATAAGGAAAAAAATTAAACAAATAATAAAATTTTTGAATAGATAGTTAAAATTTTTGAATAGATATATATAAATTTGAACGGATAGGAAAAAAAAAATTAAATAGATAGTCAAAAAAGTCAAATAGATAATAAAAAAAGCAACATATAAATTAGACAAAAAAAAGTCAACAAATAAATCAAGGGTTAAAATTGAAAATAAAATATCTTTTAAAATAAATAAGATAATTTCTCATCAAATTATTTTACAAATGATGAACCTCTTACCAATAATAATTTTTCACTAACCTTAATGATTTAGACAAAAACTAAATGGACTTTTTAGCAATTTTCTCTAATTACTTTAGTAATGGAATTCTTTTATCTCTTACATACATTTTTATATATTTATGTTCTATCAAGTGAAATAAGTACATATAAATAAAAAGAGAAATACCATGAATGAACATATTTATTACTATTAAACAAACTTAAAAGAAAATTAAAAGACAATAAAAGTCAAATAAACTAGATAGAAGGACACATGGCAAACTTTGAGTATGCCACGTGACAAAGTTATAGAAGATGTCAATGATTCTTGACATCTTTTGATTATGAATTTGATGTAATATTTATTTGACTTTTATGAGTTGGACACGTGACAAACTTTTTTAGATGTAGTGTTTATTTGACATTAGAGAAGGAATGTAATGATTATAAATTTGATGTAATATTTTATCTTATTAAACTAAAAAATTTATTTTATTTTTTGTGACTATTTTAATCAAAAAAGCTCCAAACCTCTCTTCCCAAACAGGCCAATTATATACTATGATACGATATATGATTCAAAGATCAAAAGTTAGTGTTCTGTTTTTTATTTTTATTTTTGGGTAAGTAAAACTAAAAACTCATTTACGTTAACCCAATTGAATTGTAATTATATATAATATAAATTTAGATTATTTAAAATTAAAAAATATAAATATAAATTACTCAATCATAATATACGTAAATTTCTACACACACATATATAAAGGTTTAGTGTGTATGAAATGAGTTTTGATATGTCTATTAAGTAATAATGACCATGGCGAGAAGAAAAAAATACAAATTGTGAAATTTTAATTATATAAATTATTTTATACTTTATAGTAAAGAATTTAAAATATTTTAATAAAAAATATTTTACAGCCAAATATTTTTTAATGTATGATTTATTAATTATTATTTTTTACTTGGAAAACTCCTTGAATGTATGATTTATTAATTATTATTTTTAATTGAAAAACTCATTGTTTGTTTGATTGTAAAGAAGGAATGATTTTAGGCATGAAAAATGTATTTTTTGTTTAAAAAAATAAAGTATTTGAGTGTGTGATTTATTAATTATTTTTTTAAATCAAAAAATTAAGAAATTTAGATTGAGCACTTGGAGCTCTCATATATATTTCTTACTACAAATCCTATTTTACTTATATAATGATATATAATAGCTATGATATATGATTCAAAGATCAAAACTTGGAATTCTTTTTTCTTTTTTTTTTTGGGTAAGTAAAATTCGGAATTCATTTACATTGTGTTTGGATTATGAATTTGAGTAAATATTTGAAAAGGAAAGAAAAAAAAAATAGATAAAATGCGAATGAAATATAAGTATTTTTCACATAATTCTTTTATTTTTCTTTCTAAATCTATACTCAAATTCATGAATCAAATACAGTCTAATTTTATTTGAAGAAAGTGTTTCAAATGTTATATTGGCATCGTTGTTTTCATTTTACAAAGGCTTTTGTGAAAATTTTATAGTTCTTTATTGTCAGTGAAAATACAACAAGTTTTAGAGTTTTAGTAGAATTACAATGTCCTTTCTTTTAGTTAGGGGTGAGTAGCGGATATTCCGATCCGCTTAAACCGACCAAATCAAATAAAACTGTCGCATTTTGGACGGATGCGTGATGACGAGCGGATGGTTGCAGATTAATTTTTTTCAATCCGCCTAGTTTTGGACGGATGACGGATTTGAGGTTACTTTGGCCGCAATCGAACTGTCAAACTACGAGCACCCCTAGCAATTTGTAAGACTTTATATTTTCAATTTGTTTAGATATTTTGTTTGTATTTTTAATTGAAAAAGAACTTAGATATTCTGTCGTATTTTCAATTTGAAAATCCTTTTATAAAATGACAGGGGTTGATATTTTGTATTTTTGTGTAAAAAATATAAGGCTTAATTTTGTATTTTTTTTAAAAAAATCAAATTAAATAGTTTTTGAATAAAAAAAATGATAAAATAGTTTTGATAATACATGATTTTTTTATATGTATTTATTATTGGTATTTGACAATTTACTTGATAATTTTTTAGTTATGTTGAGTTTGATTGTTATTCAAGAAAAAAAATTTGACAAATTATTGTATTATGTTCAAAATTTATAAAAGTATAAAAATCGTCAAGTCGATTCGCATCCATCCGCCAATCCGCTTAATTTGCATCCGTTAATTTGGCAGACGAATGCGGATTAATTTTTTCTATTCCATCAATCTAACGGACAGGTGACGGATTGAAGATTCTCCAGTCACAATCGAATCACAAGCATCCTTGCTTTTAGTCATGCTAGATCAACTACTTGTGCAGATGGTGTAAAAATAAATAAACAAGTAAATAAAAACATATATTTTAATATAAAATAAATGACAATCTCATTTTATTTATTTATTTATTGGTTTGTCTAATAAATTACCGATACAAAAGACTAAACTGTGTCAGAATTAAAATTTTTAAAAAATCTAATCTAATCGTATTAAAATTTTGGAATTTATATATTTTTCAAACAGTGATTTAGACTCCCTCAAATTTTAATCCCCACCATCCCATACACACGTGGCGGGTGGTGATTGGAAGAAAAGAAAAAGCAATCAAAAAAGAAAATGAGTCAAAAAGAGTGGGAGAAAAAATGGTCTCAATCTTTATTCTATATTTTTTTCAAATTTGTGGAGAAAAGATGAGTGTAATTTATTTATATTACCAAAAATGTAGGTCCAAGCGGAAGCCCAGGACTCCAGCTGGCAACTTTATGTTGGGCCTAAAAAGAGTGGAAGTACCGAAGATGTGCTGGCGACCCATCATGTGATCTTTCGTCACCTTGCACATGCCAATTAAAGTAAACCCACTTTGCTTTTGTAACACGTGACTGAATAAAACGAGTGGCCCAAATTCAACTTTCGCTTATCATTTTGGGTTGAGCTAAAAGCCCACAACAAACTTCTGTTTTTTTATTTTTGCACTTACATCAATACTACATATTTAAAAAATATATATTATATATATAATTTTTACAAAATTTAATAATTAAAATATTTTTTTTATGGAATATATATGACCATGTGAAGAATTCCTTTTTGGGAACTTAAGGGTTATAGGCTCACGTCGGAGTTCATATGTATGTTTGCAAAGCCAAGCATGGATAAAAATGAAACTTAGGGTTTCAGAGTTTTTGTTTAGAAAATTATCCAAAAAAGTTAAAATATATGGGTGAGATTAATTTTATGTGTTATATGGATTCTATTCTATCAAATAAGAGTTGAATCTAGACCGCATGATCAATGCCTATCTTTTCTGAAAATGAAAGCAAAATGGAATTTTCCTAGAAAATATCTGAATTTTGCATTTCCACTTGCCTGTTTTCCAACGGGCTTGGTTAGGTATATGTTTTGTTAGGCATCTTCGTGCATGGTTTGTCATGTGTTCATACACATATACATATGTGTATGTATATATATGCATGGCTAGGTCACTTCAATTGTTATTTTTTCTTCTTCTTCTTCTTTTTTTTTTTTGGTATGAAATAACACAAATCTTTGAATGAAGCTATCAACTTTCTTTTAAGCCAACAACTAATGTATGGCTTTGAATAAACGAAAATTGATGATATTATTAATTATAAGGGAGATATGACATGACATCAAAAGTTGATAGTACATAAGACATCTTAGAAACAATGAAATAGACTTGTCATCCCAATTAATTTACTATTTTTTTTAAATGTTTATATTTTGGTCTAAGGTGGGTTTTGGTAAAACAATAAGGTTGTTTCATCGTATAGGTGTAAGAATTCAAAGCACAAAAACACCCCCTTCACACGTATGAATGAAGTTGCGTACAACTTATCGTTTTTAAACTCTATAATGATAAGAGACTTGTGCGCTTATCTGTCTTTTATTCTGATGACATAAGAATATAGAATAATCAAGATTTATAACCTCAAGCTCCTATAAAGTTGATTTGCAAGGTACTAATATAGAATTTCAATAATATAACTAACACAACAATCTTTTCAAAAGAAAATGACCTCAACACCCATATATGACCACTGGTAAACCTGCTCTTTTTTTTTCTTTTTTCTTTTTTTTCCCTTTATAATAGAATCCATAACTTACCTCATAGAGAATACGATAAATTGAATTTTAATCTTCTACATCATTATAAATTTTTAAACTTTGCTTAATCATTTTTTAATTTAAAATAACAATTGTTGTGAACCCAAAAGTAAAATCAATATATATCTATATATTCTATTTAAAAGATCACCAAACAAAATTTAATTTTTAACCTTCCAAATACTGATGTCTCCACTAATTAAAATAGAATTAACATTCAAAAAAATGTGTCGTGTAGTTCATATAAAAATTAAATGTGCACCATCCATTGATATTTCTAAACAAAAATTGTAGATATATACTATTAAAAAAAATAGTAATACTGAGTAAAATTCAATTTCACATTTTTTTTTTACTTTTACACCATATCACTCTCTCTTTGCAGCCGACTAAAAATTTCAAACATGATAGAATTGCACATATACGGGCTGCTAATATATATATATATAAATAAGCAGATTATAGGTTTCTCGATTCTATTACAGCCCATGTAGATTTAAATATGAAAGTAACTTATATATATATATATATATGAAATATACTGAATTTTCAAATATAGACAGACCTGAAATATCGAACCAAAAGTAGAATATCGAATTCCTTAATCGCCATTAACTAGCTGCATCGACCAAAGATCCTCCATGCTCCAAATGTTATCGGTGGATTCAGTCGGAAAAGTTGCGGGAAAAGTCTCCAGATTTCCTGGGTACGATAATACCGGTGAGTAGCTTTCGACTGCTTGATGATGAAGAAGAAGATGATGATCTGTCGAACCAAACATTTGACTTGTGCTCCCATGATCGTTTTCTGGGTACGATAGTGATGATGAGTAGGTTTCAAGTGGATGATGATGATAATGATGATCTGCAGAACCAGAGATTTGATCATTGTTGTCGGAGCTTTGTGCTCCGGCACTGAATGTTTCGGCTTGTTTAATATGTTTTTGGATTCTAGTCCTCCAGTAATTCTTTATTTCGTTGTCCGTCCTTCCTGGTAGATGCTTTGCAATTTTTGACCACCTTCACATCATTAAATAATGAATGTATAATAAGTAAATAAATGAATGAATCAGTTTTCTTACATCAATAAAGCTATTCATTCACTTTGCTCCTTCATCAATAAAGTTTTTTCTTACCGATCAAAAAATAAAATAAAAATAAAACTACTCACTCAAGAAATTTATACACAATTAAAAGATATAATTAAAATTCAATTAATGTTTTGTAAATCCAACTATTTTTAAATAAAATTATGAGTATGTAATACGATCATTCTACATACATACAAAAAAATATAAATAAACAAAGAGAAATTATATAAATATATATAAAACAATTTGGCAGAATTTTTTATATATAATTTTAAACAAATTCTCCATTAAAATACTTCTTAATATCAAAGCTACCACAAATGACAATTAGGATTTTAATAAAAAGAAATGATAGAAGAGGCACGAGGTACTATATTATTTCAGTAATATGTGACAGATGACTATTTTATCTTTTATTTTTTAAATAGATAATTTTTTTTTTTTAAAATGTAAACAAAATAATCATGTGTAGCTCTATTATTATTAGTTGGGTGGCGATTTTTCAATTTAGACACGAGGCAAATGGAGAATAGTGCATTGTAGAAAGGGAAACAGTAATGCTAGGGGTCATGAAAAATATATCATGAATATTATCATGAAAGATTTTCAACCTTTTGGATTACCCATGCAATAAAACACTACACACCACTCAAGACTAATCAAGGGATGAAAAATTTTCATGATATATTTCATGATATATTTTTTATGATCCCTAACATTACTCAAAGGGAAAAGGAACATTAGGTGTAGCACATTCCAAGTGGATGAGTAATGCAAACTATGGCCCACCATCTCTCTATCCACATAAATATACATAAATAAAATCCTCATGTTCCATGGTTGAAATTGAAAACCCACATGTTCCATGCTTCAAAATTCAAAATTGAATGTTTCACTTTTCATGCACGTTGGTTCTATATTTAAGGGAAACTCAGAATTAAGAAGTAGAGACTTGTTAAAAGGTCAATCCAACAAAAAAAATCATATATCTTTCTTTCCCAAAGTCATTCAAAGGCTATAAGCAGATTAGAAGCATTTCGAGCTCCTACTTGAAAGAGGCCTCTCAACACTCTCAAACAATGTCTCGACACCCACGCTACACTATCCATGGTTTGATTATCGTTGCTAGCAACCCATCATGCAACACATCCATTGTTCAAAAAATCGAAAATGAGGTACCTTTGTGGCATGATCTTAATGAAATCCTTTTTTGTATTTTTTCTTTTTTTTCAAATTTTGATGTTGTCGGGATCATCACCTCTACTTTGTCCCGTGCCCTGCCTTTCTTGGCACAAGGGTAAGATGGGCACAAATCAAAGAGTGGAATTGAGGATCTTTTCACACGAATGCTTCTATTTGTAATCATCTGATCTCATTAGATTTTGGATTTATTTTTCAAAAACTTTAAATTATTTGTAGCGGTGGACGAAAATGAGGGGCAGCAACTGCCTTCTCATGTTTTCAAGAATTATAATTCTACCAATAGTCATATTTATAATTTGTCCTCTCTCAAATTTCACATATACTTCTAATATATTTATAGCTCATTTTTCTTTTTATTCTCCTCAATAAAATTCTCGCAGTTTACCTCATTAAGCATTCATTTTTCTTATTAAAAAAAAAAAAATTATTTTATTTTTTTGGGCTAAGCTATTGACTGTGTCTTTAATTCTAATTTTGTTTTTAAGCTATTTTGCCCCTTCCTCAGTCGATTTTCTAGCTATCCAACTATCTATTTGTTCCAAGAACATTCGAATTAATAATGAAAGTACTTTCATATTTCCAATCCATGATGGTTCCTCGTACAGAAGAGCACAATACGGTCTAATCCTTGAGAAGAAAGGAAGGACCATGGAATTGCAATTTTTGTTAATAAAATTCAATCAAACCCAACTCTTTCAATTTTTGTGTGTGAAAGAGCCTCCAATTTACAGGTGGTCCCCCGCCTTGAAGAGCCAAAACAATCGGGCAGCTGTCAACTTCAATCAAACCCATCTCTTTCTATTTCAATTGATGGAGGAGAGTTTTGGCATGTGATCAACTGAAGTGGGCTGACCTTAAAATGGAAAACTTTGAGTTATTGGATATCTAAGGTCTTGTTAGGTAATGCCCTTTTATTTTATTTTTAAAATTTTAAAACGAAAATTTATTTAATATTTTGTTTTATTTTTATTTTTATTTTTATTTTTAAAAAAGTGAAATTGATTTTAAAATTTTTTTTTTAAAAAAAAGAAGAGAAAATGTTTACATTTCTTTACAATACAAGTTTTTACCACCTTCGGCTACCACTTACGGTTGCCACCAACTACCAACAAACTTTCACCAATTGGCTGCTAGCCAGCTAATTGTTGAAGCCCTACAGCCACCTTCTGGTCGATTGGCGGCAACCTCCACAAACTCCAACCACCTTCTAGCAACTAGTCAATCACCATTTATAATCTCCACCCTCTAACAACCCCATAACACAATAGTCACCACCTTCGATTGCCACTCCAATCATTGACCATTACATTCATTCATTTTCTACCATCAATCATTACTTCTGACAACTCACCAGACATGTTTATATATATAAATATAATATTTTTTTACACCAAACAAGTTTTTTATTTTGATTTTTTTACATAAAAAGTAAAAATTTATTTCTTGTATTTTTATAAATAAAAAAAATTAATAACATTATCAAACAATATCTAAGAGAATATTTTTGAGTAGTGTCTTTTTTTCTTTTGATTGGTTCACACATATTTATATTAATAGTTTACTTAACAACATAAAACCACATTTTTTAATAATTAATTTAGTATAAATATGAAAACTATAAGTGTTACCCAATCCGTACACAATATTATTAGGAAAACTCTTTGTGTTGCCAACTAGTTTGGCGGCCCCGACTTCACAATATACTAGATTCTATATAATCCCTTCCAAGACATTTTTGCACTCTATTAATTACTAATTTTTTTAAATAAAAGAATCTAAATAAAACCTTCTCTTTTTTTTTAACATTTTGTAAATATTATAAAATTTTAAATAAAAATGATTTTTATTATCAGTTGGAACTAACCTCCTCTTTCTTTCTTTCTTTTTTCCTCCTATATAAAATGCAAACATCAAACATTATGTGTACTTATATTATACATCATTTTAAAAAATAAAAAATGACCCCTATTTTTAGAAATAACAAAATTAGAGATGTATTGAAAACATAATAACAAATTTTATACTATGAAGCTGGGATTTTTGTGCATCTTATGACCAGATTCTACATCTCGCCGTCATCTTTGTGATTATAGTATTGGATCATTTTCGATTTTGAAGTGTTTGATCAAGAACAGAAGGTCAAAGTTTTTTTATTCAATTTTCTCAAATGAATTCCACTTAAAATTTTCCCCAAGATTTAATGAAATAAAAATTCATATTGCTGTTGAATGAGAGTCGAAAAAGAAGAGCATGCGCCCTCAATTTGAAGCATGTAAGTTGTATTTCAATATGTATAGAGGCTTGACTCATAAGATCCAATGATAAATATATAGATTGAGAGAAAAAAACTACATCTCGTAAATGGATTGCTGATAGAAATAGATTATAATTAGATTATAATTCTAACTTTGAAATTTCTATCTCTTTCTCTTTCTCCCTCCATATCCAGGTAAACTTTAAGGGTGTAGAGTTAACTGCATTTGAATCTTGAATTTGAAAAACAATTTATAGAGTAAAAGAAAAGGTCAAGAACAAAGTAAAAACATTTATTCATTTTTTTCTTTCTTTCTTTCTTCTTTTCCCATTATAAATATCTTTAAAAATTAAATATCCAAACTCAAACACAGTGTAATAGATATCCCAAAATATCATGAATTCATTTTTTATTTTTGAGAGAGAAATTCATATTTTCAACTATATATTCAAGCATGCACTAACCTGTTTCCCCACTTAGCATGAAGTTCCATGATCAAGAGCTGTTCTTCTGGTGTTATATTTCCTCTCCTAACATCGGGTCGGAGGTAATTGAGCCACCGGAGCCGGCAGCTTTTCCCTGTACGTTTCAGTCCTAACAAAACAGTTTTGAAAACTAGGGTTAGGGTTTCCATCACACACAGAGAGAGAGGGAGAGAAAGAGAGAAATTACCAGCAGATCGAGCAAGAGAGTTCCAAACACCTTCACCGTGATTGGCGATGTAGTTGATGAGGATCAAGTCTTCTTCCATAGTCCATGGCCCTTTTCTCACTTCGGCATCCTGGGAGTTACCTGATTTTTTATCCATTTTTGGACGTAGAAAGAGAGAGAGAAGTTAGGTATGGAGGTTTTGAAGAAAGATAATGGAGTTGGCAAAGAGATTTATAGAGCCAAGTCTATGATAATTTTAACCAGTACACTGAGCTTTTTAATTGATACTATAATAACAGAATTTTTAACAGAATTTTTAATAACAGAATTTTTAACCTAACTCTTGTATAAACTACTATGTAAATAGCTACGTTTCCTCTTAATCGGATGTAAATAGTCCCATGCATGTTGGCAAATTGCATGCATGGTTATGATCATAAGTCATCATAACTATTACATGTATGGTAGGGGTAGAACCTCGGACTGGGCCTATTCCAATCAAGGCGAGTTTAAGCTGAGCTTGCACCAATAGTAAGAGAATATGTGTCATCTCAAACTTAGTCCCGCCTGACATCCGGCGTAATGTAGCCATTCACTATTAAATCCTTAGACTAGTCACTTAATCTAATAAATATGATTTTTTTTTTTTTTTTTTGGGTCTTGAATGAAAATCAAATTATTTAGACACATTAATTTATTATTTGAATTTAAATAATTCAATGATAAAATAAATATAATTTTTAACAAATGTTTTAATTTAAGCCCTAGACAGAAGTATATATATTTTGTCTTTTATATTTAAACTACTTATTTTATAACTAAAATAATATAAAATTATAAATAATAATTTATAGATAGGGTTGGGTTAGAATTCTTTATAAGAAATGTTAGGGATCATGAAAAATTTGTGACCGTTAGATTACCTTGATTAGTGTGTGTTGCTTTATTGTAAGTGTAATTCAAAGGTTACAAATCTTTCATGATCATTTTTATGAAATACTTTTCATGATATCTAGCATCACTGATTCTTTATTCTAAACTCAATCCAAATATTAAATGAGTATTAAATCTCAATCCAATCCAATTTTATAAGCAAAATAATTTTTTCAAAATCCTAAAAATATCAAGTTAGACTGGGCAGGTTGGACGGGCTATCAATTCGATGGCCACCCTACATGTACATGCATGACTATATTTTTTATTCGCTTCTTTTTAAGTTGTAATATGAAAACTTAAAAATGAATGCATTTTCAAGGCAGCTAACCCAAACTTGTTTGAGTTGTTTGAGTTGATCAAGATTAGGATTGCTCTATGGTTGAATCCACACCTGAAGGAGTTTCGTTTTACAACCAATGATTTCATTTGTAATTTAAATCAGATCAGGTTGTGCTTTGGAGGAGCTTTGAGGTATTGAGTTGGGTGGAGCTTTGCTGGTTTAAGTTAGGGAAGCTCTGTTTTGCTATGGATCAAGGCTGATGTCCTGTGTCAGATGATCTGTTTAGTGTATTGTTTGGCACCACCAGTTGGCTCTGTTGATTGTATAGCTTTTTTGCCTTTGCTTCTGCTTTGTGTGCTCCTGATTGGTTTCTCACCAGTCACGGGTCAAATGCTAGTATATGATTGTACTTCCTTTGTAGTGCCAACCTAATTGGGATTGTTAAGGTTAGCTATGATACTTTTGCATTTCCCTCTTTGTTGATGTAATTGTTACATGTATTGTGCCTCTTTTCATCAATAAAGTTTTTGTTTTTGCTGATAAAAAAAAAAAGAAGATGTAATATGCATTACATGCATATACATGTAACTTGTCAAATGCATACATACATGTTGCATGTTGCATGCATTTTTTTCCCCTAAAAATAAAATAAATGAAAAGAAATGTGCGTGGCTATATAAAAAATCCATGAAAATGAGAAATAATATTGATGACAAGCAAGCAGGATCATGATTTTCTGTAATGATTTTTTTGTGATAATTCAGCAATTTTAATTTAAAATTAAAGCATCCTTATCCACAGAAACAACCTTATTGAGCCGTACATACTCTCATTGGACAAATCATTTGATTAAGCTAAATATCCATAAAATTGTTTCAGAAATTTTAAAAACAATCGCGATTGGTGGCCCGAAATTAGGGGCCCCGAATGCCCCTAATTTATAAAACGGCGTCGTTTTATATATATATATATTTTTTTTTTTTTTCCTCTGCAGGAAGAAGACGAAGGAGGGGGAGGGGAGGGGAGGGGAGGGAGAGGGGGAGGGAAGGACTGGAGGGGGCCTAAATGGAGGAGGAGGGGGCGGAGGCGGGCTGAGGCGGGGCGGAGGAGGGGGCGGGGGAGGAGGGGGAGGGGGCCTAAAGAATGGCTGGAGGGCGACGGGCATGGCGGAGGCGGGAGGCGACGGGCATGGCGATCGCCTTCGGAGATGGCAGAGGCGACGAGCATGGCGATCGGCGACGGAGGCGACGGAGGCGGGCGGCGAGGGCATGAGCCTCCTCTGTGAGCCTTCTCCTCTCTCTCTCTCTCTCTCTCTCCTGAAAATCGGGGCATTCGAGTTGGGAAATTTCGAGCTAAAAAACATTTCTGTTTTAAAAAATATATATATATTAGATGATTGAGATTCATAGACCTTATTATATAAGAATTAGATCTAATTCATATCATTTTTCTGATTAAATTTGTGGTAAAACTTTCGCTACGATTAAGAGGTATAAAGGTGATCGAAAATGTCTTTTATTAACTACGAAGTGTCTGTGGCACAACTCCTTATGTACTAGTCGTGTGGCATGTCGGCCTCTATCTTTAGAAAATCTTAAATTGATTATAGACTTATCATAGGCATTCTAGTTCAAAACATACTTTGTTTGTATGTTCCTTACCTTAATTATAATTTTAATGGTTAAAAATTTCATAACCTCAAAGTACTATCTGATATTGTTCACATAGTACTATAAAAATAACTAATAAATTTTCAATTCAAAGGGTGTATTTGGTAGAAACTTTAAACTTTAATTGAAAATTTATTTCTCTCGATAATTTCATGAATGAAAATGATTTTTTTATCACTGGAGTATTTCATTAATTTTTTTTTTTTTTTCTTTTTGCGAGAGACACCATGCCTATTGAATATATATATATATATATAATGCTGATTAAAAAAAATGTTGAACTCAATATACGAGACTGCAACTTACAACAAGGTTTGAGAAAAATAATAGGAATGCCTATTGATTCATCATGATAATCGTGAATTTTAATTGCCAAAAAAAAAAAAGAAGCATATTTTTAAAAACAATAATGTTAAGTATTTGAGACTTATAGAATTGTTCATAATTTAAAATATGTGGATCAAACATGATAAATTTAAATTTACACTTTATATTCAAATTTTTTGCATTTTTACTAAAAAATAATTCTAGGTACCATAAAAATTTAATCAGAATTTTATTACAAAAGTGAGTATAGATTTAAAGTTAATGTATTGTGAGTTATATACAAAATTACTCTTTGTCCACTTGTACGCTCGTGAGTAAAATTATTATTATTTTTTAAATTGAATATGTAGCACAACAATATTCTAAATACGTAAGATTTATGATCTAACATTATTTTTTCTAAATTTTCCATGTTTTCATTATAGATAATTATTTTTCTTCATGAAATTTGTGTTTTTTCCATGAACTTTCCCAAAAGCTTTTCAAGTCATTCTTGAAAATTCTTGGCAAGATTCATTTTGTCGCTTCTCCAAAGCAAACAATTATTGTACAAAAAGTAATATTATATAAATAAAAGTTTTATATAATTTATAATTTTAAAACTATCATGATACATTATTATGTGCAAAAATTCTTTTTATGAATAATTTTATTTGTATAAAGCAAAATCAGAGTGGTAAACAAATTAAAAATAGATTTTTTGACTAATATCTAAACATTTTCTTCTAATTTTTCTAATCCAATAAAAAAATTACCAACTCATTTTTTTGGTACCTTTATGTATTGTACCACAGCAGTGATACATTCCCTAAAAATGAAGTTTTAAACAGAGTTCTATACATTTGGTAATGAAAAAAAAACAAAAAACAAAAAATGACACAAATATTACTATCACTGTTGAGCCCACTCTCATTAAAGCTCATTAGAGTTTCTTTATTAGAGCTCTCAATCATTTTTCATTGTACCCTAAGTTCCGTGTACTTTTTTTTTTTTTTAAAGGAAACTCTTTGGAGGTTGGTTTGGATTTTCTAAAAACATTTTTCAGAAAATTTTATTTTCTTATTTTTCGTATTTTTTTATTTTTACTGATTTTTTTAATATCCTAAGCATTTTTTTTAATTTTTAGACACACCTAACATAAATACACTTAAGAAGTACAATTTTTGTGAAAAAAATCTTTAAAAAATTCACTAAATACCAAAAATATGAAAATTTAATATATTTTTCGTATTTTTGTATATTTATTAATTTTTTGAAATATTTTTTCACAACATCTTAAAAAAATTTAAAAAAATACTTAAAATTTTAAAAATATTCACTAAAAATAAAAAAATACAAAAAATAAAATATTTAATTTTTAAAAAATTAAATTTAAAAAATTAAAACCAAATACACTGATTATTTCTGCGGGTCGTGATCACAGATAACCGGTTAGCATGAACTTTGTGTACTTGAAATTGAAGCAGCAAATGTTGACATTGACCCAATAGATCCGCGTAGATAGGAATTGAATTGCGATCCTGAAAGAAAAGGGGTCTCCGGGTAAAAGGGGAAGAAAAAACAATTTAGGTATTTAACCTTAAATAGTATTATTATATTTATATTTTTTTTTTTTTGTTGAATTGCTGAGTGGACTTGTGATTAGTGTCTCAAAAATCTTAATAGTAAAACCAGATATTTTGTAGATATTCAATGGTATAATGTTCTTAATGCATGTATGATTGCATATGTGAGTTTGACTTGTTCACAGTTCATTGTACAGATTAAATTAGTGTAATCAGAGCCTGTAAATTGATTATAATTCTTATTTTGATAACTTACTATGTTCATTTTACATGTTTTTGTGAGTAAATTATTTATTAAAAAAACAAAACAAAACAAATCACATCTAAACAAGTGATTTCATCATGAGTCTTGTTAAGTGTTTGTTAAGAATCAAATAATATTAAAAAAAAAAAAAAATAGAATTCAAATACCCATCTTGCAAATTTTCATACACTTTTTACTTATTTTAATATAATTTTTACATATTTTAATATATTTTGCATCATTTTTGTTTTCAAATAAATAAACGGTCTATTTTTAAAATCATACTGGTCATTCATTTTTTAAAACAAATATGATGAAAATTACTTGATTACAATTATCAAATCAATTTATTTATTTATTTATTTTTTTTTGCACAAAAATATATAAGATGAATATATTAAATTATTGAAGTTAGTCATTATTTTGTAGTAAGAAATTGGGGTCCACAAAAGAAAGATTAATAATCTGATTTGCAAGATGCTTTTTGATATAGACAAGTGATTAATGAAAGATAAAGTTAAATTAGGTTTAAACAATTGTGATCCACAAAAGGGGTTGAGATAAGGAACAAGAAAGAGGACATAAGAACACTTATGTATGAGATCAAGATCTGTGGTTTAGACTTAAAAAACATTAAACAAAATATCTCATATTAGAGAGGGAGTTGCTCAAGTGACTAATTCCTAACTTGGGTCCAATTAAACATTGTATCAACCACTCATTATTAGGTGTAAAGCTGTCATCTTTAATATCCCAAATCCCCTCCATTACTGTTCAAAGTGGGACACTCACATGCAAAATTTACATTTCAGCAACACACCACTAGCAAAATCAACTTTGTAGCTCTCAATTGATTGTAAACTTGTAAAAAAAATAGGTGCTCTTAGAAGTATCATTGCAACCCATCACGAGAATAAACGGAGAATGCACCAACTCCAAGCATAAGAGACAGAGCCATGAGCGAAATACAACATAGTCAGCTTCATCAAATAAATGGGATGCTAGTTGTGTCCCAAAAACCGAGTCCTACTCACCTATGTGGAAGGCCAACGTCTTTCCGCGTCACTACCACCCTCAGTGGTAATCTACTTGTACTTGATTCTTTGTTATTTATTCTCAAAATTGATTCTTAAGTTTCGTTTGGAATGTGGATTGACTTTTTGACTATTTTAGCCTAAGACTAAAAAGTCTCGTTTGGGATTAACTTTTTAACTTTTTTGATTTTTGTGAAAAAAAAATAAAATGATTATGATATAGATGTAATATTTTGTCTTATTAATTTTTTACTTTATTTTATCTTTTTGTGACTATTTTAACCTTTTAGTCCCAAAAATCTGAATGCCAAACATGGGCTAGACTTACTTTGATTATATTACAAGAGCCAATTTGTTGGTTGAAATAATTCATTTCGTCAAAAAAATCTAAGTTCATTTGGTAAATTTATTTTTATCAAAAAGTTTACTCACTTTAAAAATTTTAAAAATTAAAAATGTTTCAAATTAACTACCTTTACAACATAAATTTATTTTTAATTTATCATAAATTTATTTTTAACTGATAAATTAACTTTTTAACTAATTCTAAAATTCTAAAAGAAAACCTTAATTGGATTGTGCAATTTGCACAACCAAATCATCTTTGTTGGGAATAATTGAAGGTTGATTGGTGGAACAACGTTCGGTAAATTGACTAATTGAGAAGTGTTAGAAATATATAATTTTGATTCTTAAATTTATTTATAATGATATGAGAAGGAATGTAGATTCCAAATAATTGAGTTTGTGGCAAATGAAATATTAACATCTAACATGTCACATCAATAAAAATCAAATTGTAAAAAATTTTAACTGAATCTTAAACATTTTTTTGGACTAATTATCACCCTATCCTTAACCCTAACAAGATTAGCTAAAATGGGCTATTTGCTATGGTACCCATGCTACAAATATATATATATATATATATATATATTTAAAAGACACACGCCAATCATAAAGTAAAAGGGTAAATTGTGCTCTGACATCTTGACATTGCTCTTGCTATTTTGCTGCCTAAATTATTTGATTTTTTTATTTTTTGTTGAATTATTAATAATTATGATGGTTGTGAAACGAAAAATGCCACATTCAATAGAAAAAACTTTGATTTGACTAAAATTCAACTCATGTCCAAGTATTCCCTCTATTTCAAAATATTAATTTTTTTTAGAGAGTTCATTTATATATATATATAATACAATTATTACATTTAAAAATATTAACTTTTCAAAACTACGCTTTGGTAGTATAATTATTACACTTAAAAAATATTAATTAATTAATTTAAAAGGACAAAATAAGAAATTCAAATTATTTTAGTTCTTAATTTTTAAAAAGTGATTAATATTGTGAGACAATAAAAAATGAAATAAGGGACTAATGTTCACTTCTCTCCCTCCATTTCTCATGCTATTCCCTCTCTCTCTACTGCCCGTCAACACGATTACAAAGCCACCCCCTCCACTCCTTTCTTGACCCTCTTCCACCCCAACCCCTTCAGCCTTGCCTTTCTTACAACCTCTCAACCATCCATTTTTCATTTACTCTACACTCACCAAGAAATCTTATCTTATTCTCTCTCCATTCCCACCACCACCCCCTTCAACTCCCTCACCTCTTAACCATTACCACCCCCTCGCTTCTACCACACCCTTGCCGCCACCCCTTAAAACTAACACCTCCCCCTTCAAAGCCCTCATCACAACCTCTACCACCACAAAGAGAGAGAGAGAACTCATATCCAAAATAAAAACAAATATATAAGAATAAATGTTTTTCGACATTCTCTTTCATCAATGTATTAGGATATAATTTAGAACCTAAATTTTAGGTGAAGTCATTCAATACTTTTGAGACAATAGTAACTTTTAGGGCATTGTCTCAATAGTATTAGAAGTCACAAAATTTGTAATTTTTTAGACAAAGTTCAAGAAGTACATAATAATTTTTCAAAATTTCAGGATTAAGGAAAATTGTGAAGGGATGAGGTGATTAATGAGTACAAGTATTGAAAGGAACTGCATGAGATTTGAGAGGTACACTCAGATCATCTTGTTATAAGACTGTTTTATGGCATGTCATTGTTGCCTAGCAACACTTGGCATTTTTCTCAAGTCACAATCATTACTATCTGTTGTCATTCTTTTCCAATTGTTGAGTTGCTTTTGAATGAAATTTGTTTGTTTTCTTTCTCAAAATAGACTATAATACATTGAAACTAATAAAGGTTAAAGTAGTGATAATTGATGTTTAGTAGCTGGCACGTTTGATTGTCCTTCCTGTCACTTAATTATTAAATATATATATTATACAAACTAATAGAGTTTATAATTATTTTTATTCATAGATGTAATATATAATAATAAAATTTAAAAATTTAAAACATAAACCATAAAGATAATATGATTGAAACAGATCATCTAAATATAAAATTTATTAATTTGTATATTATGCACAAGTGATAAATCAGAATGACCTCTAATTGTATTTGCTAGCATTACGTATTGCAACTTGCAACCTTTCGGAATTAAAGCTCAAATAGTAACCACAAATCATTATGTGGCTAACAAATGGTTTAGGTAAGCCTTATTTGGGATCATGAAAACACAGAGACAACCACTAACCAAGAATCGTAATGAAATTTTTGTCCAAAGTAGTAAAATATATGTATGTTACTCAAAAAATCAAATTTAAGATGTCCGAATTTATAGTTTATATCACTACAAACTTCTCTATACGTGTGGGGTTTCTTTTTTCAAACCACATACCATACGGGACAGATTAAGTTGCAACTAATTACAGCAACAGTGAATGCCCCAAAACTGAGGGATACACAAGGAATTCATCTGTTGTACAAGGTTGTTGCTGTGAATGACACTTGCACTTTCATGTCAAATTAGTCTGCTATACAAGAATAGGGCTATCCTATGACTGACATTCCATCACATTCAGGATGCGACTGGAATAACTTTGGGATAATGTTTGGTTCAGTTAAATGAAACAGAAGTCATTTCTTAATCTTGCTGTGTAATAATCATTATCTTATAATGGTAAATGACACTTCCATTTACAATAACAAAAAGAAATTAAATGAACTAATCGTGAAAATTTGATGAAAATCTTATCATTTTAGCAATTGTTGTGCAGTGGTGATATCAGGAACCGTGCTTGATATTAAGCTCCATGTCTATGCTCAAATCCCCCTTAAACAATAAGCACAAGATATTTCTCCAATTTGAATCTACAGGTTACTATCAATCGTGTGTGTATCGCATAGAGAGAGGTAATTCTCCACAAATGTGAGAAAACATTCACAACAACGTGAACATTTTGGGTCACATTCCCGTTCTGTAAAATTCTTCCTGTGCACCTAGCATAACCGAAAAGAAAATGTTGCAAGATCCAATTAATCATCAGGCAAGAGAATCTACACTCAGCCCACTTTCTTTGTCCATAAGTTCCGTATGAAGAACATCTGTGTAACACGTAGACTTGTCATTTTCATACAATTCCTTCTCAGAGCATCCAAATTATTATCAAATTGCCCTAGTAATCCATCGTGAAGGAACCTGCTGAGGATAAAATGTGAGAGCATAGGGGATTTTAAAGCATCTTATGACAAGCAAAGCAATACTAACGTCTGGTCTAAAGACCCATTTTCCCATTCCCTCGTCAGTACCATACCCATACCATACGGCTAGGTAGCAGAACTCCACATTTTAGCCATGTTGATGCCCCATAGCATTCAATTGAGATTCCTCAAGAAGACCAAGATCCAAACAAAGCATAAAAGTTCCATCCAAAAGCATACAAGCAAAATACGAGAGAATGGTGGCCCATTATCTAAAAGAGATGGCAAGACATTAACAGTATCATTACAGATAAAAGTAATAGCTAAAAGTAGCAGTGATACAACCAAACAATAGTTTCAGAAAGTATATGAAGCCAATCGTCTTGCTATAATAACAATGTCACTTAAGTATTCAAGTGAAAGTATTGTCTCTAGGAATTGCCAAGATGTTACAAAAACCCTAGATATCTAATAACCATGCACCAACAAAAGTCCCAGCAGCACCCAAAATTCTTGACAGCCTTTATGCCTGCAAACATAATATCAACTTATTAAATACAATAATGAAGTGAGGTCAACACCCTTGATCCATCTAATGCTTAGATTTGCAGCTCTATCAAATATTTGCAAATGTAAAAGTATTGAGTAAGCAATCTGTCAACGCCCTTGATCCATCTAATGCTTAGATTTGCAGCTCAATCAAACAGTTGCAAATGTACAAGTATTGCGTAAGCAATCTTTGATTTTTAAAAAAAAGAAGAAAAAAAAAACAATGTGTATGATGTTCCAATTTAAGAGAGAAAATATGTTGAAAGGCTGAATGAGTGGTCACTCCAAGATTTGCTCAAGGATACGCCAGAGGTACAAGAGACAAAGGGAATCACTGGGAGAAAGACAGAACAGTCTCGCAGAGAAGAAGGAGAGAAAAGAAGAGCTCTACATACAAGGCTCAAATCTCAATCTGAGATGACGCGTTCTACCTGTGGGGTAATTAAATTATGAAAGTACCATTGCATATACAAGGGGTGAGCTTGCAACCATAATTATTGTTTTTCTGGGGAATTTGTTAGGGTTTGTCAAAAGTTAGCAAGGCCACTAGGATTATAAATTCTATATATATTTGTTTAAAGACCCCAAAAATTCTTTCAATTTTTTAAAGACCAAGAAAAATATCTCCCAATACAAAGGCCCAGCAAAAAAAAATTCTTCATTTGACTAAAGGCTCCAATAGTAAATGTCATAGACGCACTAAATTTTGCATACAAAATAAAATATAAAAAGTTAATAAATATTTAAATATTAAAGAAGCCTCTTATTCAGATTTTGCTTTCCGCCTCATTGATGGTTGGGTCAGCCCTGCCAAGCGCTTTGGCATACCTACTCCTGCCTCTAGTCCATAGGTTTATAAGTAGCACGATACAATACCCCCACAGTAATGGAGCATGGTATAAAGACCTTGGGTGTGACACTTGGACAGACGTGCGTGGTGGGTCAGGTTCACAAGTCAACATATAATCCTAACTTCCATGGCAACACAAGGTTGGCAAGCTTCATACTGATGAAGTTTGGGACTTGGGCATATGCAAGGTGTTGTAGACATTCAGTTGAAACGGAACATGTGAACTGTTCATTGAAGGCTGACATGTATAGACCTATATGCTGACAAGTAATGCACACATCGTCACATACATGTCTATGACATATGCTACGTCGAGTACCTATAACACCTGTCGAGATGCCTCTTAATTTCAAAAGTAATGCAATTGCTGCATCATATAATTTTCCATTAAGTATTATACAGTAAACAAAAAGATGAACATGCCTTGCTAGCAATGTTGTTAGAAAGCCAATCCAGCCCTTCATAAAGCCCTTCTCCAGAGGTTGCACATGTGCTCTGGATGTACCTGAAACAAACCAACAAGTCAAATCAGCACAAATTCAAGTAACTGTTTAATTTGTTTGAAATTAAAATTATTTTGGAAACCATTTGCGTGCATTTTCAAGAAACATGCCCTCGCAACAGTAATTATTTAATCAACCCGGTCTAACCTTCATCGGAGGTGAAACCCATATTTGGGCGAAGTTCTCAACCATGTGTCCAACTTAACTATTAACCATACTGCTTAAGATATGGCAATGCTTCTCCCAAAAATTGTGGAGTTGAGATTAGTTTATACACCAGTGCTATAAACAAATGGAAAATTTACCAGTGGCGTTGTCGGAGAGAATGAAGACCAAGCTTGTCGGTTATTTCTGCAGCATTCATTGCATTAGGAAGATCTTGTTTGTTAGCAAACACAAGCAAAACAGCATCTCTCAACTCATCCTGCAATCAGAATAATACACAATTCAAAATGAAACAACCGAAAAATCTGAGTTACTGATCCATTCTCCTGCACAACCAACATAACAAAAATTAACTGTGTAAAAGATAGACATAATTTTCAGCTTATAGGGACCTGCATAACTAAAAAATTCGGCAGGACGAGCAACAAAGACAATGGCATATACTATCCATAATCAACACTTTAGAATTAAACTAATCAACGATCAACGAATATAAAATTACAATAAGGGAAAACAAATTCTAAGACTAATAGTTGTTTGGGGTGTCCTAAATAAGTGTACTTTTTGTCTTTTTAGACTAAAAAGTTAAGATTGAAAATATGAATGTTCGGGTTAACTTTTTTACTTTTTATGGGAAAATGTGTATTAAAAAATTGTATAAATTAATGTGTAGGAGAAAATTAGTATTGAGAGTTGTGCAGCCGTAATTGTTGATTTTTGATGAATAGTGATAACTTTTTAACTTTTTGAGTAACTTTTTGACTTTTTAGCTTTTTTGAGACTTCCCAAACTTGGCCTTAATATAATAGTTCTCCCAGTGTGTAAATCTCATGAAAGGGGACTAAACATATAACCAGGAAAGTATGATCTACAGAGGAAAATGACCATGCAACAAATAATATGGAACGTACTAAAAGAATTAGATGTCATAGATGCCAAATGGCACCAGCTACCAATCAATTGTGCAGATCAGCAAAATGTCATTTACAAAACCATCCATTCCAATATAACTGAATGTAACACAACACAATAATCAAAGGCTACCTCATTCAACATCCTATGCAATTCATCCCTAGCCTCAACAACTCGATCCCTGTCATTGCTATCCACCACAAATATGAGTCCCTGTGTATTCTGGAAGTAATGCCTCCACAACGGACGGATCTGTATCAAAACAAAACCACATTAGTAAATCATTATAAGAGCACAATAACGAAAAGAAGAAAATCATCACAACATCATAAAACCAAAATTACAGCTCCAAACCAATTGTTACATCCATAAAATAAATTATAAGAACTACTAGAACATAAAGAAGATCTCTTGATTGATGATTAAAATAAGATACTAAAATGCCATACATGTAGGGCTACGCTATATAATATATGTAAGTGACCAGTTGAACAATAAGAAAACCAACCAGTATTTACTTCCAAAAAAAATATTTAAAAAGCCAGTTACAGTGTATATACCAACGCTGTTAACATAATACTCCTATTTGGTTCCTTCGCTGATCGCATATTATGCATTAGAGGCTAAAAATAATATTCTAAGATTAAGTATCTGATGACTTGTTGGCTAGTGTATTGGATGACATTTAAAATCTCAGCTTTAAGAGGTTAGGGGCTCAAAACTTGAGTTATGTAATTTACAGGGAGAACCATTTATTGAATTTACATTCATGGCCAAGGGCCCAGATCTTGCAAATTTGCTCTCGTTAGACACCTATTTTACACTTTTTTTTAAATGCTTTCAAAGCATTTCATAATACTACCACTAGTGCTAGGTGAAAGCCAAATTGCTTTGCTAGGCACTCATTTTGCATCACAACAATGCTTTTACAAGATTAACGAATAACACAATTATTTTACCAAATGAAGGAAAACCCAATCTTTTCCAAATATTTCTAATAAATTCAATTTTTTTTAAAATACAAAAAAAAAACAAAACAAAACAAAAAAGATGATTACACAACATTCTCAAAACTATGATTTTTCATTCTGAAAACTCAAAGTAATTCAGATATAATGAGATTCAACTATAATATTCACAATTTTTCAATGTCTGAAAATTTATAACCAAGTTACCATTGTAATTATCTTGGTGCACTAACCTAGGTTCAAACCAAAAACTGCATAAAAAGAACAAGATGTCCAGAACTTCAAAATTGGTGACAATGTCACTCAGTAAACACTTGAACCTAAAAAATATGCATACCTTATCCTGACCACCAACATCCCAAACTGTGAAGCTAATGTTCTTGTACTCCACTGTCTCAACGTTGAATCCTACAAGAAACAAGACTCTTTTAAAGTTGCAATGAAAGATGGAAAAAAAATAATGGCACCTTCGTTAACCAGATGTTAACTGCTAAAAAAATTCAATAATGAGCAATGATGAACTACTTCCACTAAACAACCACGTTTACCAACTTCATTAAATGAATCTTTCGGTGTTACACAGATTTTTTACAACTAGAACCATTTAAGTATTTCAATGAAACTAGAAAATTATAACCAGTTTCATCAATTAGATCTTTTGTTATACAGATTCATGAATACCTAGAATCATCAAAACCATGTTTATTTCCCTAGAAGTAAAGGATTACACAACACATTGTCTTCACATTATTTATCTAAAAACATCAAAATCCAACATGAAGCCATTCTTCAAATTCACTCCTCAGTCCTCACTGTTGCCAACATTGCTCTCTGTCATATATGCTCGCATAATATTGTCCCACTATCTCTCATCTTGTCTACAATCACATTTGAACCAACATATTGAATATAGAGATCGAAAATTCTAGTGTAACCAATAGATCTCTAATATCAAACATAACTAACAAAACTAAATCAAAATTTAAACACAAAAGTTACACTTTATATTGCACTAGCACAGTAGCAGCACTCAAGTATCAGTGTAACTATAATTTTAGTCTTTTAGACAAGTGCCAATCAGCACAATGTCTGATCAAATATGCTAGTACTTCGTTATTCCTTCCTCCCATTTAATCAACATTCTATAAGAACAAATTTTGTTGTATTCCCTATCTTCTATTTATTGTATATAATACAGTTGTTACTTGTCTTCTTATGATATCAATATAAATAGCCACTGCATTTAATTTTCAATAATATGCACACAGCAAGTACATTTAAAAACAATTTCTTTATTTCCTATTTCATTATATCTTAAAAACTAAAAATATGAATCAAATGAGCAAACCTAACCCATGCTTGATTTAGTGCTACAGAAAGACTGAAAATACCAGCTTTCATGGAGAAAGTATTATATGTTATTCAAAGCAGTAGATATATCCAAAAACTTGACATAATACACCAGCCAGCATGAAACTGGCTACAATTATGAGCTGGACAATTTATGATTAGACGTAACGGCCATCAAGAAATTGGTATTGATAGGCACAAAATGAATGGAAAACTAACTTAAAGAAACTGTAATACATTAATGTTGAGGATCAAGCCTCACCGATGGTAGGGATTGTCGTGACAATTTCTCCAAGCTTGAGTTTGTACAGTATGGTAGTCTTACCAGCAGCATCAAGACCTACCATAAGAATGCGCATCTCTTTCTTGGCAAAAAGCCTGCTGAACAGCTTCGTGAAGGTCAGCCCCATCTCTGCTTTACTCCAGCTATTGGCTTATCACTTGGCGCTGACATATTGAAGTTCAGGGCGAAAAAAACAGCTAATCAATACAATATACAAATATAAACATTGGCACCCCTTACACCAAATAATTTAACAGATCAGAACGGCCCGCAACAGCCACCATCATCACCATCATTGTTGCGATAAAATAGGAGAAATTGGGTCAATACAACAGCTATAGTTTGGTGTAAGCGTCAACAGGTACATGACCAGAACAAAATTTATCTAAAAACTATGAACACATCTACATCTAAAAAAACTAAAGGGTTGATTGAATCGGAATACTAGGGCTTAATCATCGAGAGTAGGCAATTCAATCATCAAACCCTAAAACAAACATGCAATCCCATTTACGGAGCTTATTGACCTTCAAATATCATTAAAACCCCTCCACTGAAAATTCAATTCAATTCAAATCAAAAATAGTGTTCATCAGATCTATTCGGATTCAATCCAAACCCTGGTATTTCATCCACCACCGAAATCAAGTGAAAATCAGATCGAACCAGGTAAGGATCCAAAACGGCGAATCTGAATATGAGACTAAGAACTATTATTGAATCAATATGCGTATCTATGTGTAACTATGAATCCATACACGGATCGAATTGAATTATATGCCATAGATCGTACCTGTTGAGTCGACTGAGATCTACAATATATTCACATATACAAATCAAACATCTAAACAATATATGAGTTTGGATCGAAGTGACTCACCGCTCTAAAGCTCCACAGAAAGTCGAATGAAATAAGAGTGCAGATATAGAGAGATCGAGATGCGATTTTGGGGGCGATGTATCACTACACACTCTCTCTCTCTCTCTCTCTCTCTCCGTGTGTTAAATATAATAAAGGACCCCAATTATAAAAACAATAAAGATTGGCACCCCTCCAAACATCGCCCCCACAACCCCTTTGACACATGACAGGTAGTGATTGGAGATGCAGGAAAGTGTAACCAATGAGAGAAGAAAGGGATCAAAAGGGGGTGAGAAAAAGGGGGTTTAAATCACTACTCTTATAAAAATGCATTTTTATTTAAATGAAATTACACTGTTACCGCTATATTTCTTTGAAATTACATTATTAGTATTCCCATTATTTTTTGTAATATCATTCAGTTTGTTTAGTTTTGGTTTTCATAAAACACTTTTTGAAAATTTTTATTTTTTTTATTTTCTATATTGTTAAATTTTCAATGAATTTTTTAATATTTTAAGTAATTTTTTAAAATTTTTAGGCACACCTAACATAAATACACTTAAAAAATATAATATTTGTGAAAAAAATTCTTCAAAAACTTCACTAAATACTAAAAATACAAAAAAAAAAATCAATATATTTTTCATTTTTTTGTATATTTATTAACTTTTTAAAAATATTTTTCACAAATATTTTACTATTTAGATACATTTTCGTTTGGGAACAAGTTATTTTAATAATTTTTTATAAAAAGATGTAAAAAAAATAGAAAGAGTGATGTAACAACTTATAGTGACTTTTTGACTCTTTAGCTAAAATAGCTACTCCCCAAACGTGGCCTAAGGGTTCGTTTAGGAAGTGGATTGGTTTTTTTGATTTTTTGACATATTTTAGCCTAAGGCTAAAAAGCCTTTATTTGAGAAAGATTTTTTTGACTTTTTTGACTTTTTATGAGAAAAATAATCTAATGATTATGAGTTAAATGTGATATTTTGTTTTATTATTAAGTTAAAAAACTTATTTTGTTTTTTTTTTTGTGGTTAAAATAGTCCCAAACCCAATCCTTCTTTCAAACGAAGCCTAAGTAAGGTGTATCTCAAAAAGTAAAAAAAAATATTTAAAATTTAAAAAATATTCACTAAAAAAAAATTCAATTTTTAAAAAATTAAATTCAAAAAATTAAAACTAAACACCTTGATTGGTGTCCCATACTTTAAAATAATTGTGAGAGTTAGGTCTGTTTTCCCTTATTAGACCATCAATTAATCGAGTGAATATAGTAATGTGAAAGTATCTACAGTAATAATAGAGAATATAGTTTATATTGAATAATTGAGGAATATATAAAATATAATGAGTAATAATTTATGAGAGAATATGACCTACAATATTTTATAACTATTGTATAATTTTGTGAATAAACCAAACATAAATTGATGGGAAATCATAAATAAGACTTGAAGTATCAAAATTACCATTACTTACATGTTATCTCTTGAGGCGGGTATTGCCTTTATTTTAGAGTTACGCTACATAGCTCGAAAGCCCCGAATAGAAAACGGCATCGTTTTTTTTTTTTTTTTTCAGACGCAGAAATCAGGAGGAATGAGGGGAGAGGAAAGGAGAGGAGGAGGGAGGAGGGGACTAGAGGGGGCTTAAAAAATGAAGGGGGAGGGGAGGAGGGGGCGGAGGCGGCAGAGGCGACACGATCGGGGCAGAGCCGACGAGGGGCGGAGGTAACGCTGATCGGCAGAGTCGTTAGTTACGACGGACGACCTCCTCTTCCTCTCTTCTCTTTCTCTCCCTCTCCCTCTCCCTCTTCTCCATCTCCCTCTGCGTCAACAATGGCGGAAAAAAAGAAAAAAAAAAAACCTAAAGCCCAAAACGACATCGTTTTAAACTTTACGGACATTCGAGACCGATTTTTTCGAGCTAAAACACATTTTCGTTTATTTTATTTGTTATCGTTTCTCTTTCATAATAGCCATAATGACAAGACATTGCATTACAAAAAGAGAATAAAAAGGTACCCAACAAAAAAAAAAAACATCATAGTTATGATGCTATGCCTTCGTTTGGCAACTCAGATTAGGTTGGATTTATGATTATTTTAATTATAAAAAAATAAAATAAAATTTTTAATTTAATAAGATAAAATGTCATATTTAATTCATAATTATTATATTATTTCTCTCATAAAAAATTTAAAAACTTATCACAAACGAAATTTTTTAACTCCAAACTAAAAAAATTTAAAAATCAACCCTCTTCCCAAACTAACTCCATATATAGGGATAAAATTAAGGTATACCCAATTCTTATGCACAAAGGGATTGTTTGGAATGTCCTAAATAAGTGTACTTGTTATTTTTTTGGACTAAAAAATTGAGGTTGAAAATATGGATGTTTGGGTTAACTTTTTGACTTTTTATGGAAAAATGTGTAATAAAAAATTATAAAAATTGATTTGTAGGAAAAAATTCGAATTGGGAGTTATGCAGCTGTAATTGTTGACTTTTGATGAATAGTGTTAACTTTTTAACTTTTTGAATAACTTTTTGATTTTTTAACTTTTTTACAAGTTTTCAAACTTGTAAAAAATTGATTTTTTAACTTTTTTTTAATGTTTTTTTTGGTAAAAAAACTTGGTTGTTTTTGATAAAAAAAAAAAAAACTGATTTCTTTGACTGAAAAAAACTAAAAAATTAAAACATTGACTTTTTTGACAGGTTGCCAAAACGCCCCATAGTTGCCATATCACAATTAGGGGTTGTTTGGAATGACCTAAATAAGTGTACTTTTTGTCTTTTTACGAAAAGATGTGCAGAAAAGTAGAGAAGTGATGTGATGAAAAAAAGATAAAAAGATAAAAAATATGTACTTATTTTGGGTAGCCAAACTTGGCCTTACTATCATAATGACAACGCTCAACCATTTCCTTCAATTTTCGATTGTTGTCCCTCCCTCATCTCATAACCTTTATGTTTGAGTCACTTTTTCTTCACCTTTATTTTTTTTTCACCTTTATTTTTTTTCTCCCAAAACTAAGGGGGTTGTTTGGAATGTTCAAAATAAGTAAATTTTTTGACTTTTTATAAAATATAGATTGGGTTTGAAGTGATATGATAGAAAAGTGATGTGACTTAAATAAGATAATATGACTTAAATAGGATAATAATTTTTTGACTTTTTTAGTATATGCCAAATAAGGCTTAAATATCATACACCAAAATTCATCTCATTTGTTTTAAAACAAATTTTTTTAACCACTATATTTTCATCATAAACCAATCAATGTCAAAATTTATTGAAATATGAATTACAACAACAACAAAAATAAAATAAAATGATAGCTCGCAATTCTCTATCTGTCCAAATATTCATCTTGCCATTAATAAAAAAGCTAAGTTTGTCAAATATTGAATAATTTTATTGTCAATAATTGGATGCTTGCATAGATATTTGAGAAGATAGTTAAAAGTTAATTTTTTAAATTTTTTTTTGACTTTTTTACTTTTTTTTTAGAGAAGAAGTGGGTTAAAAGCTGAGAAGTAATTTTTAACCCACTTTCCAAAATAAGCTTTTGTACCCTCGAAAAAGTAAGTATTTTCAAGTTTGCACTATATTTTTCGCCAATATATTTTGTTATTATTGTACAGGGAGCAAATATTCCGGCAAGCCCGTACTCCTTTATTCCAAGCTCTGTTTCTGTCCGATCACCTGAAAGCATAATGACGGTGAGCAACCCGGCAGTGTATGGCCGGAAAACCCCTCCGGCAATCAAGTTAGCACACACCTTAGGATAGAGGGAGAGAGAGGAGAGAGTTTTGAGTGTAAGAGTTTCTTACAAAATGTTCGTCTTCCTCGTATGGGAGGCGCAGACATGCTTACATACCCTCTGCGCCTCAAATCTCCTCCTAGTGATCTCTCGACACGTGGCTCTACTATCCCATCTGTCAGCACAAGTCTTGCTGAGCATCACCTAACCCAACTGCCAGTCCACTTGTAGACACCCTATTTTTAACCGGCCTTAAGACTCAAACGTCACCGATTGAGTGCTCGGTGATGTTGCATACTGTGCTCGTTCGGAAGCCTCAGAGTCGCAGCCGCGCGCCCTGCCTCCGGACTTCCGAACTCTCTTCTGTGCCTTGTCTCGGTTTGCGAACCAGACTCGATTTTCTCCGTTTTCCTTTCTGAGGGGAGGGAGTGGTCCCGTAGACTATCTCCCAAAGGCATGAGCTACATTTCGTGGTCAGAGGCCATTTGCCCATTTCGGAACGGTTCGGTTTTGGTTTCGGGATCGTCGGTAGTGCCTCGGTTGGGGCCCAACCATCTCTCGATTTCTCCAATTTTTGGTAAGTGCCTCTGTTTTAGCATAACGAGGACCTTTGGGTCTCGAGACCCATTCCATGACCGAACACCACTTCCGATGCGGCGTCCCATGTGAGTCTTGGTGAGGCCCTCTCATGTTGATATAAGCCCAATTTGCATTTCGCATGTCATTCAAGATCGCCTCGGTTTTGCGTGCCTGCAGCACGCATTTTGAGGTAGCTCTTTTTTATCCGACGGCAGCTTATGTGAGTGCCGCTGAGGCTCTCTCACGTTAGTGTAAGCCCAATTTGCATTTTACATCTCATTTTCATGTCATTTCATGCCTTAGTGCATTTCCTCGGTTTGCGTGCCCGTGTGCACGCATTTCGAGGCATCTCCTTTTATCATTACGGCATCTTATGTGAGTGCGGCTGAGGTCCTCTCATGTTAGTGTAAGCCCAATTTGCATTTTCATGCCTTTACATCACCGCCTCGGTTTGCGTGCCCGTGTGCACGCATTTTGAGGCAGCTCTTTTTTATCCGACGGCAGCTTATATGAGTGCGGCTGAGGTCCTCTCATGTTGGCGTAAGCCCAATTTGCATTCCGTATGCCATTTCATTCCATTTTGTCATCGCCTCGGTTTGCGTGCCCGTGAGCACGCATTTCGAGGCACTTTGGTTTTATCCGATTTGTATTTCGCATCACCGCCTCGGTTGGCATGCCCGTGTGCACGCATTTCGAGGCACTTCGGTTTTATTCGATTTGCATTTCTCATCATCGCCTCGGTTGGCGTGCCTGTGGGCACGCATTTCGAGGCACTTCAGTTTTACCCAATTTCTATTTTATCATCGCCTCGGTTTACGTGCCTGTGGGCACGTATTTCGAGGCACTTCAGTTTTATCGCATTTGCATTCCACATCATCACCTCGGTTTGCGTGCCCGCGTGCACGCTTTTCGAGGCGCCTCATTTTCGTCTCATTTTCATCTCATTTTCATCCGAATTGTGCATACTAGGTTGTATCTTAGATTGCATTCATGTATTTTCTCGATTTGCGTGCCCGTGTGCACGTATTTCAAGGCATCTCATTTTCATAGCATTATGCATGCTATATCATATTAGGCATTTCATGCATACCATGCATATTGCATCGTGTTCGGGATAGGCGTTAGCCCGGGCACGGGAAACGAGGTACATTCCGTACTCCGAGTGACGGAACGGGTCTCAATTCCCAAGTCACCGACACTCCGGATTATCCATGATGGAGTTAGGTTTTGTTATAGCATTCATCGGCATTCATCCTATATTGAGTTGTGCAATCCGATTCCTCGGCCATCATGGATCGATATGCGTGATTGGTGGCACGAGGATCGAGGCATGCATATATTTGTGAAATACACTGCTTTGCCCTTTTCCTGCTCTCTGTTGCAGCAAAATCAAGGATCAGCAACTTTTCGAAATCCGGCACGCATTTCGATAAAAATGCAAACAGAGGCTAATTGGGGCATCCCAGTGGATTTCACTTGACGACCCGATACATCATTCATCGAAGCAAGGCGAACGACTTGCATGCCGATTCTGCTTTTCTTAGTTAATTTGTTAAGTAATTAGGAATTTGTACTTTATCTGTATATTTCATTCTCAGATATTCTTTTATTTGAATTACGTATTATTTATTCGGACCCTCTGCTTGGGCAATGTTGTAATAAGGGTGTGTGAGTGTGATGTATGTCTTCCAACCCCCATTTCTTTCTCCCTTTTATTTATCCGCTTACAATGGTTAGATATAGGGCATATTTCAATTAGCATACAGCATGACAGCATGTTTGCATCATTCATCTGTTTTGCACGTATCGGGCTCGGCACATCATACAAACTGCATCTGTATTTCAATTCCAAGTTGAATACTTGATAGCTGTAGCATTTCATATGCCATGTTTAGAATAGCCGAGCCTGCTATAGTTGCATTTTGCATGTGTTGCATTAGGCATTTCAGTATACTTAGGATTCATGCATGATTTCTAATCGTTTTCCTGTTTTGGCTTGGAGTACTCGGTAAGTTGTTATGCTTTAGCATACTTGCATGCGTGTGAGTGTTGCCATGGTAGCATGCTTGCCATGAGGCTAACTGCTTATGTGATATAACTGCCTTGAATGCCTGTGGGTGGAGGTTGAGTTATCTGAATTGGAACAATTCATCGACTTCTTGTTTTAAGCCCACTAGATAGTGGCAACATCACTGTTTTCTAAGCCCACCCGAGGGTGGCAAATCCGCATTTTAGCCTACCTACGGGTAGCACCATCACACCATTTTCAAACAAACAAGCATAAAATGTTTTGTTCCAATTCAGGCGATTCAGTCTATACTTATATGCTGTGCGCATCACATAGTAACCTAGGCTAAAAACCGGAATAAGGACTCACAATGTTTTCAAAAACAGATATCATGGTTAGTAGAGGTCTTTGGATCGGCGAGAGTGCTCACGATGTGACCTTCCCTAATCGTACCCAAGTTCCCGAACCAACTTTGGTGATAACGGACACGTGGCCTTTCGGCACCGAGTCAGGGTTTCCTAAATTTCCCATTTTAAAATATTTAGGTGGCGACTCTGTTATTTGGCAAAGCAGTCCATGTTTGGCACTTCTTTCAAAAAATCTATTTTTCTTCAAAACGATTTGCCGGATTTGGACTCTTTGGTTCAGATTTAGAACCGTAACTCTTTGAGAGCTCGGCAGCCGGGCAACATCATCTCGGCTATCAATGGCCATATTGCACTTCAAGCCCAAGTGCACTTGATGTCGTAGTGCTCCTACAACCGGGCTCATTTCCAGTCGTGCTCGACTGCATTCCGGCGAAGCCGAGATGGAGATTGATCACACTGGTCATGCCGAGCTAAGGGCGCGCATATTACAACCGAGCAACGCGCGAGCTGTGGACCCTTTGCCTGACTGAACCTTAACCTGACCGGTCTCCGTGCCAACAAAATCAGGTAGCTCGGTTCCACAAGGCCGTTGCCATTACCGAGCAAGATCACGGCCCAATCTTGGAGCCAAATACCCCGGCCCAACCTCGTTCGGCCCAATCTGTCCGACTAATTCCACGGTCCAATCTTAGATCATTAATCTCTCTCTCAATTGTCCCTTAATTCCGTCCGCTGAAGCATGACTGGGATTACCTATTCCGACTGGGGTAACACCTCATAGGTCCTCCATTTAGATATCAGCAACCGGGCTAGTTGACATGCCTGTCTTCAAACTTGCCCGGTCGCGTCCTCGGTCAACGTCCCATCTGACTTTTCTGTCTCTTCGGCTTGCTCGGTCGACGCCTCACCTGACCCTCCTGTCTCTTCAACTCTGACGCTGCATTAATGGGGACACGTAGCGTTCTCCCATTGGTCCTCGAGCAGCCAACCAGCCATCCGTTGGCATTCAAAATTTTGGCGGTCTTAGGGCCTATATACATGCCATTCCCTTCTTCCCTTTCTTTCTTACTGTCATTCCTCCATTCCATACGTTCCAGAGCTCCTGTGCCCCTCTTCCTCGCTTGCCATTGTTGTGTTCGTACTCAAAGAAGCCATCTTCGCCCTCTCCTGGTAAGTCCTTCGAGTTTTCCTCGCTATTTCAATTGTTATTCCACACTTTAGTGTACATAATCCTTAAGTTTTAGGATATAAGCACTCGAAACCATCCCAAACCCATAACTGTTCATGGTGTTCTTCAATTTTCCTGAAGAACACTGGAGATCTGGGGCGAACCAGGCTCCAGGTCTTCATTTTGATCCAAAAAGCCAATCTGACCGAGCAAATAGCCTGTTTGTCCCATCTTGAGCAAAAACCGGGATAACAAAGGACTTGGTAGCTCGACCGGGCTAACATCTAGTCCGCTTGGGCGACCAAGCTCCTTGGTTAGTCTATACAACCGAGGTGGTTTGGCACTACTCATGACTAAGCTAAAGTCAAGCTCGCTTTGCGCGACCACGCTCACACTTACGATTCATTGCCATCATTTTTCCTGTAGAGTCCAAGGGGACCACTGCCTTAATATTGGGGCTCCAAAAGACCGAGCAGCTATCAACACACCAGACAGTGCCAAACCTCTCAGCCGAGCTAACTTAGCCGGTTTCTCATGGGGAAATTTCGCTTCCTCGTTGATATTAAATTGCGTTGGCGCGTCGAGGAGAATCTGGTATCGACCGACGTCTACCTTGAGCTTGCACCTATTCAAACAACCCTTTGGGGCAGACTAGACTAGTGCCCCTTTACCATGCTGTCCATCGTCGAGGCCTCCGTTTCCCGGTCAACCCGTTAATGACCGAGTTTCCGCGCCAGACAAAACTTGCGCCTACACAAGTGTCAACGAATACCCACCGCATTATCAATGGCGTCCACAAGCTTAACAACCGGCTAGGCACCAATTTAGGGTTAGCCGAGATATTGAGGCAGTACACACTCGGGCACACCGGGGATGGCCTCGCATATTACCTAAAAATCAAACCGGGCAAAGAAAAAATAGTAACCGGCACCCCAGATAAAGACCTTCATGACGACGACTTTTTCTGGGTGTCCGGTAACTATGAACCAGCCGACGCACCGGGCTGGGCAATCAGCAAGAACTTCGGTTCCACCTGTAAGCCGCGCTAATTTGCTCGGTTTTCTACCTTTCTTCAATATTCTGTACTCAACAATTTTTCTTGTCTCCTTTGCAGCAATTCAAGCCTTGCAAGCCAATTACCAATATCTCAACGTTGAAGCCATCAGAACCGTGCTTCGCTACAGAAATCGGGATTGCAACGAGTTGCTCGGTTACACCTGACTTACAGATATTCAGTTCCACGCCGGAGTAAAGTAACAGATTTTCTCCGTGCTCCATCACCTTCTCCAGACCCGACTTTGCCAGACATTCCACTAATCTGGTTGACAGAAGAACAAGAGATGGCCAAACAAAGCTGAATCAAAAATTTGCTCACAGCAACCTCAGCCGAGATACCGAGCATCGTCACACGTTCCCCAGCTGTCGGCCAATCCAGCGGCCTCGTGGTTGCCTTGGCATCTCTAGCCGCCTGGCAAACCAGACAGGAAACCCGCCGCGCTAGCAAAAGACCTCGCGCAAATCCATCTGCCAAGCTAGTTGCCGAGCTAACAACTGAGCAACCTGCCGACACGGTCGACCCCATTCCAGCATGGCAGCCGTAGCTGAAGCACCGGGGCAAAGAAATCCCGGCTAATGCTTCCGTCAAGGGCGACAAAGAGTACTTGTTCGCCTTCGACTTTTCCAAAGCTCTCCTGCTGTCGAGCGACGTGGTCGGCAGCGACCACGTCCCCGACACCCCGTTGGTGAAATCAGCCGTGAAGTCCATGACCCGGGTAAGGATCTCAATCTTCTATTTAAATTTGCACAAGTGTTTGCATGGTTTCTTCTCTGATCAAATTCTCCTTTGCAGGCCATCCAAAAGCAACACTTGGTCATGGAGCGCATCCACAGACTTCGACAAAAGGCGAGTGACACCGCTAGCCAAGTCCAGAGCCTTCAGACCGAGCTTGGCCGAGCAAAGTCTTCACTTGAAATCGCCAATGCTGACAACAACAGGCTGCTCGGTCAGCTTGGCGAGGCAGAGAAGAAAATGGACGAGCTCCAGGCCGAGCTTGATGCGCTCAAGAAGTCGAGGAAGAAAGATTGCCAAGATGCTAACAACGCCGGCTTCAACGAAGCCGAGGAAAACTACAAGAAGCAAGTCTTCGCGACTCAAGACATCTACTTCAAAGTCAGCTGAAAGTTTTCCTGCGAACACCTCGGTCAAGGTCCAAACACCGACGTGTTTTCCACTTCGCCGTCTGCCTTCCTACCAACCTATCTCGTGCCATATGCCAACGACGTCTTCAACGCATTGCAAGCTAAAGTCGAGGAAGGGCTGGAAGAGGAAGAAAAGGCCGAGGCTGATGCTGAGGGAGAGGACCAAACCGAAAGCGGAGTGCCCGAGATCGGGACCGTGTCCGGACCAGACAAAGAATCGGTCAACTTGAAGTCAAGCTTAGTTTTGTGTTCTCTTTTTCTTTTCTTTTTTTTGTTGTTGTTGTTGTTGTTGTTGTTGTTGTTGTTGTTGCTATACAATATAACCGGGCTGAGTTCCCCACCTTTTGTACTTATTTTCTATCAATGAAAACTTCAAATTTCATCAAGTGTTTTAGCGGTATACATTGTCATAACTTCAACCGAACAAAACACCTCGGCAAGACAAACCCCTTTAAGTAATTCATACAATCGGAAAAGACATCTCGGCTTAAGTTTCATAATTGAACAAAACATCAACTTCTTTCAATCGGAATAAACATCTCTGTTGAGAGTAACTAAGTTGAACAAAACATCAACGAATTCAACCAGGGTAAATCATCTCGGTTGGAAATACCTAAGTTGAGCAAAACATTAACGCCTTCAACCGGAGTAAACATCTCGGTTTAATTCTAGGAGTTGAACAAGACATCAACGCCTTCAACCGGAGTAAACATCTCAGCTGGAAATATCTAAGTTGAACAAAATATCAACTCCGTCAACCGGAGTAAATCATCTCGGTTTAATTCTAAGTTGATCAACTCTTTCAACCGGAATAAAGCATCTCGGTTGAAGCAACAAAGTTGAACAAATCACCAACTCTTCCAACCGGAGTAAATCATCTCGGTCAGGAATCTTAAGTTGAACAAGTCATCAACTCGTCCAACGGGGATAAATTATCTCGGTTGGGAATTCTAAGTTGATCAAATCATCAATTCTTTCAACCAGAATAAAGTATCTCGGTTTTTAATCAAAACAACAATCTGAATGCTAAAGCAAAGAAGAAACACTTCTATATATTAACAAAAAGAATTACATTCTGAATTTTAAGGCAAAAATTTCCTTTGCACAAAAAGAAGGCAAAAAGCTAGAAATAATACAGTTTGAGGTTGGCCACATTCCATGGCCGGGGTATTGTTCTGCCATCCAGATCCTCCAAGTGGTATGCCCTCTTGCCCGCCAGACCGGTTATCTTGTAGGGTCTTTCCCAATTTGCCCCTAGTTTGCCTTCACCTGGCACCAGGGTGTTGCCCATAACTTTCCTCAAAACCCAATCACCTACTTTGAACGGTCTGGGGTGCACCATTTTGTTGTACTTCCTTGAGAGCTCTTGTTGGTAGGCGACCACGTGGATGAGGGCCTTCTCCCGACGCTCTTCCACTAGGTCTAGTTCTAGGGCAATAGCCTCGGCGTTCAGCTCGGGCTCAAAACTTTTACTTCTTAGGGTGGGCATGCCAACTTCCAAAGGTATGACCGCCTCCATGCCATAAGCCAAAGCAAATGGAGTTTCCTCGGTAGATCGCCGTGGGGTTGTTCGGTATGCCCAAAGGACGCTGGGTAGTTCTTGAGCCCATTTCCCTTTTGTCTTTTCCAGTCGTTTCTTCAACCTATCCAGGATGGTCTTGTTTGATGCCTCGGCTTGACCATTGGACTGCGGGTAAGCCGGAGTAGAGTTGTAGAATTCAATCTTTAGATCTTCACAAAATCCTCTGAATAGGCGACCGTCAAACTGGGTGCCGTTATCAGAGATCAAAATCTTGGGACGCCAAACCACGTGACCACATTCTGCCAGACAAACTGCTTCACGTCTTTCTCTTTGATTGTTGCCAAGGGCTCAGCTTCGACCCATTTGGTGAAGTAATCTGTGGTTGCGATGAAGAACTTTCGGTTGCCTAGTGCTGTTGGTAGCGGCCCGACTATATCTAGCCCCCACATTGCAAAGAGCTAAGGACTGGTGAGGGGAAGAAGTTCTTTGGCGGGCTGGTGGATCTGATGGGCAAATTTCTGGCACTTTTCACACTTACGAACATATTTTTGTGCGTCGGCCTGCATGCACGGCCACCAGTAGCCCTGCGAAATAGCTTGGTAGGCCGGGGACCTACCCCCTATATGACTGCCACAGATGCCTTCGTGAATTTCGTACAAGAAGGACTCCACGCTATTCGGGTGCACGCACATCAAATAAGGACCGGTGAAGGACTTTTTATACAACGCTCCAAATGGAGAGAGCCAAAAGCGCTCTGACTTCACCCGGACTTTGTGCGCTTCTTTCTTGTCGACTGGCTGAGTCCAGTCTTTGAGAAACAAAATTATAGGGTCCATCTAGGAAGGTCCCAGCGCGGCGCAGAGTACATCCGTCTGCCCGGCTTCCTCAATGCTTGGCCGTGGAAGGAATTCAATCAACAGGGGATTAGGAAATGTACTATCAACCATTGAAACAAGGCTGACCAGCTCATCCGCTCGGCTGTTTTCTTCACGGCCAATCTGTTGAACTCTGATTACCTGAAATTGCTTGATGTGTTCCCTGACTAAAGCTTGGTACTTTGCCATTCTATCATCCTTTGCCTCATAAATCCCAGCGACTTGGTTAACCACAAGCTGGGAATCACTGTACACCATTAGCTCGGAAGCCTTCATCTGAAGAGCGCTCTTGAGTCCGGCCAAAAGTGCCTCGTACTCAGCCTCGTTGTTGGATGCTGGGAAGCCAAGGGTGATAGAATGTTCAATAGTTAGGCCATCCGGCGAGATAAGAACGATACCCAGCCCGGCACCGTGACGGTTCAACGCTCCATCAACGAAACGTTTCCACATCTCTCCCACAAAGAGCTTCCAACATTCTGAAGGGTCCTGAGAGTTTCGAAGGGTGATGGGATCACGGTTGCTCGGCTGTCCGGTTTCAAATTCTGCGCTGATTAGTTCCACGTCAGTCCCCCTTAGTGATTCAGCACCGGACTCAGCAAGTTGATCTACAATGCCCAAGTCCGTAGGCGAATCACCAGGTCGCGGTATTATGCCGGCCGCAGGTTCTGTGCTGGGTGGGTCCATTTCTTCCCCCCGTGGTGATGCGGCTCCGGACGAAGCAGGTTGGTCGGTGGGACCCGACTCCGTCATCGCATCACCGGTCGGTGGAGTTGTACAAACTGAGGGTGCTTCGATGGGGCACGCAAATTTCACGTCGCAAACTCCACCAGTTTGTTGTATCTCGGTCAGGCTTGCGTTCACCTCCTCATCTGCCACGGCAATGTCAACCGGGTACACCGGATGAGTTCCAGGTGAGAATTCAGCAACGAAATCAGCCAAGGTCTGGGCTTTTATAGCTGTGCGCGGCTGAAACTTCACATCAAATTGTCCAAATTCGACCGCCCATTTGAGAATTCGACCAGAAAAGTCCGCCCGTTCAAACAAGGCCTTAAGGGGAAACTCGGTCAGTACGATGATGGTATGGGCGTGGAAATAGTGCACCAACTTCCTTGAAGCCATCATCAATGCCAACGCAAGCTTTTCCAACGGCAAATATCTCGACTCTGCCGGCAGTAAAGTTTTACTAACGTAGAAGATTGGGAGGTGCTTAATTCTTTTAGCTCGGACTAGCATTGCACTGACTGCATGCTGTGAGACGGTAAGGTAAAGATAGAGTTCCTCACCTGGCTTTCGGTGTAACCAATAGTGGCGGAGAAGACAAATACTGCTTGAGCTCGGCTAAAGCCCGGTCACACTCTTCGTCCCACGAGAACTTTGATTTCAATGCCTGAAAGAAAGGGCGGCAGCGATCTGATGACCGGCTTATGAATCGATTAAGCGCGGCGGCCATTCCGGCCAGATGTTGCACGTCCTTAGACCAGCTGGGCTGCTTCAAGTCTTGCACGGCTCTGATCTGAGTGGGGTCTGCTTCGATGCCTTGGTTCGTGACTAGGAATCCCAAAAAAATTTTGGACCCCACACCAAAGGCACACTTAGACGCGTTCAGGCGTAGCTTGTGCTTTTTGAGAATGGCGAACATCTCGGCCAAGTCGGCCAAGTGGTCTGCTTGATGCCGGCTTTTAACCACCATATCATCAATGTAAGCCTCCATTGTCCGGCCAAGCAAAAGAGCAAACATCTTAGTCACCATCCTCTGAAAGGTTGCCTCGGCGTTCTTCAAACCAAAAGGCATGACTCGGTAGCAGAAGAGTCCCCTTGGAGTTGTGAAGGAGGTGATCTCTCGGTCGGACCCATGCATGGCAATCTAATGGTAGCCGCGATAGGCATCCAAGAAGCTAAACCTATTATGTCCAGCTGTCAAGTCTACAAGCTGGTCAATGCGGGGCAAAAGGAAGCTATCTTTCGGACAAGCTCGGTTGACTGTCTTGTAACCGACACAAACTCGCCACTTCCCATTCTTCTTGGGCACCACTACTGTGTTGGAAATCCATCGAGGGTAGTGCACTTCCAGAATTGCTCGTGCCTCAAGCAAGTTTTTCACTTTCTTTGAAACTACTTCGGCGTGATGCAACGCCGATCTCCTTGTTCGCTGAATGACTGGCTTTGCTCCGGGGAAGACATTAAGATGATGGTAGATAAAACTTGGATCGAGGCTGGGCATGTCGTAAGGCGACCATACGAAGACTTCGATGTTGGCCATCAAAAACTCAACCATTTCGGTCCTTTCTTGGGCAATAAGGCTGAAGCCGAGCAGGAAGAACTTGTCCGGCTGCTCCGTATCAATTCGCACCTCTACCAATTCCTCAACAGCTTTGTCCTCTGCCTTGGTTCCCACATCGTCCAGAACTCCCCGGTCTTCCGGTCCTTCTATCATTTGAACGAAGCCTTTAGCAACCCGGCTCCCATTCACTGCCACGAAGCACTACTTTGACATAACTTGATCTCCCCAAATCTCTTCGATTGCCCCCATAGTCGAGGGAAATCTCATCACCTGATGGTAGGTCGACGCTACGGCTTGCATAGCATGAAGTCATCCCCTTCCAAGGATCAGGTTGTAAGTAGAAGGCACTTGCAACACCCAGAACTCCACTTGCTTGACCACGGATCCCGCTTTGACCGGCAGAATAATCTTTCCCAAAGGTTACTCCAGTTGTGAGTTGAAACCAACCAGTGGCGAAGTTGCCGGAGCCAAGTCTGTCTCCCGGAGTTTGAGCTGCTTGAAAGCGTCGTAATACATGATCTCGACCGAGATTTCCTGATCGATCAAGATCCGCTTGACATCAAATTCCTTGACGCGGAGTGTCACCACTAAGGCATCGTTGTGCGGCATCTGAATGCACTCTAGATCCCTTGTGAAAAAACTGATGACATCTTTCTCTTCGGTCTTTCCCTTCTTGATCGCAGGTTAAACCAACAAAACTTTCCTCATGTGTTCTGCCTTCTTGATTATACCCCGGAGCTCGCATACCCGCGCCGGCTCCACTATGCCATGGATGACATTGATAACTCCTTGTGGAGGCGCGTCCCGGTCATCCGGTCCCCACGGATCGACCGGAGTTTGATTTGCCTTAACACCCCCATCAATGTAAAGGTCCAGGTGTCCGGCAGCAATTAACTCTTCTGAGTGTTGCCTCAAAGGCAAACAATCCTCTGTCCGGTGGCCGCGCTCCCGGTGAAACGTGCAATGGTACCACGGATTGAAGCCCTTCTGACCGTGGCCTAACTTAGCTGGAAACCGGATATATTCCTTGTCACGGATTTCACTAAGTATACGATAGATCGGAATCTTGTAGACCGTGGTGATGCCTGTCCTGGCCTTCAACCTTCTGTTGGCATCAGCCACGTCATCTCCGGGGTAGTTATCCCGGTCATTCCGACGTCCTCTACCCCAGTTTTTACGATTCGAGCCACGGTCCGATTCCTCTGCTCGGTCAGTTGAGCGGCTGGACTCTTGCCCAACTGCGTGCACTTTGCATGCTGTCCTCTTGTCTGTTGCTGCCGGAGTTGCCTTCACGGTAGATGCTGACGCATCATCCTCAACTCGGATGTGCTTATTGATGTGCTGCATGAGCTGGCCCATGGACGTCGGTTGGTACATGGTAAGCGAGTCCTGCAGTCTATGTCCGACTGGGAGACCACGCTTGTATTGAGTGATTGCAAGGTTGACCAGACAATTCAAGATCTCGTTGAAGGTCTTCAAATATCTGGAGTTGTATGCCTTCAATGTGTCGCTCGGTTCCATCTTGATACTCAGTAGGTGATCAACTTCCTTCGGGTTTTGGTGTTGGTTTTGAAGCGCGTCACAAAGGCTTCGGCCAACTGATGCCACCTTTCTATGCTCCCCTCCGGCAACCTCTCAAACCATTTCAGGCCCAGTTCGCCTAAACTCGACGGGAAGATAAGGCACATAAGTGCATCATTCCGCCTATATCCAGCTATAATCTGTCGGAAGTGGCTTACATGCATGTAGGGATCGGTCTTTCTGTCATAAAGCGTAAATTTAGGCTGGTGGAAGCCTACCGGAAGCAGTGTTGTTTCTATCTCTAGGGAGAATGGGGTGGTGCTCAGCCTTGCCAAGTCCGAATCTACAAAGAACGGTGCTGCTTGGCGGGGTAGAGGCATTCCGACCTCCTCGCTGGCGTGAACTCCGTATGATAGCCGCTGAAACGCCGGTACCCTTTGAGCCTCTCCCCGGCGAGCCCGCTCCTTTAAGACTGCTCGCAAATCATCTAAATGAGCGGAATAAGAGTACCTCGACGTCGTCGCTGGACGTGAGGGTTGGTAAGTGCTATCTTCTTGTACTGGACTTCTCTCGCCGCGACGCCTAATCACCAACCGGTAATAGAAATGGAAGGAGTATGTCGCTGGCTTTGACTGCCTGAACGGCGGGGTTGGGTGCGCTCACTGTGGTCTCCCACTCCAGCTACTCTATTCCTTTTGACATGACGCTTCAGCTCCTCCATCTCCGGCGCCATTCGCCGGATGACGGCATCCTGGTCCCTTAGCTTGTGTTCTAGCCGTTTGGCGTGTGATTCTCTCCGTCGCCGATGATCGTCTAGACTCCGCGAATGACCATAACTTCTTCCGCGCTTATCTCTCGCGTCTCCCGACTGTCCTCCTGGGAATGTCTCTAGGTTCTCCATTGGAAGGACGTCGGGATGCCCTTCTCTCCGTCTGCCCGACTCCGGGGTAACTCTATCGACGGCGGACAACGGAAACTCATCGTTGTTCGCCATGGACGGCGATCAGACGAGCGTGGAAGACAAGATTTTGTCTGCAATAGCTTTCCCACAGACGGCGCCAATTGTACGGGGAGCAAATATTTCGGCAAGCCCGTACTCATTTCTTCCAAGCTCCGTTTCTGTCCGATCACCTAAAAACACAATGGCGGTGAGCTACCCGGCGGTGTGTGGCCGAAAAACCCCTCCGACGATCAAGTTAGCACACACCTTGGGATAAAGGGAGAGAGAGGAGAGAGTTTTAAGTGTAAGAGTTTCTTACAAGATGTTCGTCCTCCTCGTATGGGGGGCGCAGACATGCTTATATATCCTCTGCGCCTCAAATCTGCTCCCAGTGATCTCTCGACACGTGGCTCTACTATCCCATCTGTCAACACAAGTCTTGCTGAGCATCACCTAACCCAATTGCCAGTCCACTCTATTGGGAGCTCGGCAGCCGGGCAACATCATCTCGACTATCAATGGCCATATTGCACTTCAAGCCCAAGTGCACTTGATGTCATAGTGCTCCTACAACCGGGCTCATTTCCAGCCGTGCTTGACTGCATTCCGGCGAAGCCGAGATGGAGATTGATCACACTGGTCATGCTGGGCTAAGGGCGCGTATATTACAACCGAGCAACGCGCGAGTTGTGGACCCCTTGCCTGACTGAACCTTAACCTGACCGCCCTCCGTGCCAACGAAATCAGGTAGCTCGGTTCCACAAGGCCGTTGCCATTACCGAGCAAGATCACGGCCCAATCTCGGAGCCAAATACCTCGGCCCAACCTCGTCCGGCCCAATCTGTCCGGCTAATTCCACGGCCCAATCTCAAATCATTAATCTCCCTCTCAATTATTATGCAAATTTTCATCAAAATTACTCACTTTAAGAAGGGGAAAAAAAAGAGAGAGAAGAAAATAAGCATAAATGTTTGAGAAGGGATAATTGCCAAAATATAAAGAAACTTACTATAATTTTATTTAATAAAAATAAAATACTTTTTGGTTTAAAAAAAAAAAAAACTACTAGTAGCCATACCCATTTTCAATAGATGGCTTATTGCGATCTTATTTATAAAATTTATTTATTTATAAATCATATATTTTTTTTTTCATATATCACTACTTTAAAAAATATTGAAAACAAAATAAATATTTTAAAATTTGTTAATACATTAAAAAAATTATATAAAACTTATAAATATTTAAACTAGACTTGCCTTTGATTTATGTTTCGTATGACATGAGTTATTTTGATTGAATTAAAAAATAAAAACAAAAAAAATAATTTATTTGAAATAATTTAAACAAGTGTATTTTTATTTTTTATTTTTGTAAAAAAAGATGTAGAAAAATAAACAGTTGATATGACAAAAAAATAAAAAGATAAATAAATACACTTTTTAAATATAAAATATTACTTTAAAATTATAATAATTTTATTTTTTCTTTTACAATTCTCAAATAAATTACAAAAATAAATATATATATATATATTTTTTAATTATGCTAAAAAAAAATCAAAAAATGTCCTTTTAATATAATCATTGGGGGTCTGTGGCTCTAGCCTCAAATTACGAGGGTCCTGCGCCTGACCCTTCCGAGTGGTGATGGCTTGTTCGACGTTGGCCACTTGGCTCCACTCCTCTTCCTCCCCCATCTCTCACTCTCTCCTTCCCTTCCTCTGTCGCCGCCGCCCTACTCTTCTTCCTTCTAATCTCCGCCGCCTCATATCCACCCCCAACCGCCTCAGACGTCCTCTAATGGAGGTCCATGCTCAGGCCAAGCGAGGCTTCTCTGTCAAAGAAGACGAAGTAGCTTCACGTAAGCAACTCCAATTCGTCCCCTCTTTGTTTCCCTTTTTGTAATGCGTGTTCTAAACTTGTATTCACTGATTAACACTCAATCGAATCACTCGAAATCTAAATATTTACAAAATTTATGTGTTTTTTACAGCTGCAACGCAATTTATCATTAGTAATTGTGCATATAGGATTGGGGTTTAATGCTCTGTTTGGTTTCCGAGAAAATTCGAAAGAAGTAAAGAAATTGAGTTCACTAAATGTCCTGGGGAAAAAAAATTGAAGAAACATGAAATAAATTGTTTGCTGCCAAGAAATAGAAAGATGGACTTTTTTTTCTTTTTTTTCCCTTATTGGGAACCAAAAGGAGGTTAATAATTATTTTTGAATGAAAATAGTAGACCTCTAATTCCGTGGTGAAAATTTATTTTTTTGTTCTGATCCAATTGTTACTTTTTTTTATTCTTTTTATTTGTAGCTGCTGATCTGAGCTTTGAGGCACCTCTCAAAATTGTGGAATACCCAGACCCTATACTAAGAGCCAAGAATAAGCGAATTGATACATTTGATGATAATTTGAAGAAATTAGTTGGTGAGATGTTCGATGCAATGTACAAGTAAGATTTCTTAACTATGTATTTGATACTGACAGTACGGGTTTCTCTATTGTTGGTCAAGAGCATTTGAGTTGGAGTTTCTCGTACCCTGAAGATATTTTGAAACTTGAATTTTAATATGAACTTCTGTTGTATTATAGTTTACATCACTGACCTGTTAGGTTGTTGCATACTTCTGAGTACTAATCTAAATTGATCAGGCACTTTTGCCAAAAGTAATAATTTGTGTTGCTTTTGAAACTTCCAAACTTAATTCCCCTTTATACTAGTTTCAGATAATTTTAAGGCTAAGCATGAAATGGCAACAAGTTGATAGATATTGTAATCCACCAAAAGGTGCCATAGGCGTACAACTCACATACACATTTAACCAGCCATTGTATATGTTACACACTTATAAGCAATTCTATTATTTACAGGAGTGTGAACAATACTTGTTGACTTCCTTTTGTCCACAGAACTGATGGCATTGGTCTCTCAGCACCCCAAGTTGGAATTAATGTTCAACTTATGGTGTTTAATCCGGTTGGGGAACGTGGTGAAGGGGAGGAGATTGTTCTTGTAAATCCTAGAGTAAGCAAATATTCGAAAAAGGTGGTGCTCTTTAATGAAGGGTGCTTATCCTTTCCAGGGATCTATGCAGATGTGGAGGTATATTTGTTTCGTTTTTGGGTTTTAAATTTTGTACTGGTTTTTGGCTAGTAATGAAGTTACTTTTCCCAATGAGTCTTTCCATAGATCTTGGGAAAATGCTGATTGTATATGTGAATAAGTGAGATCTACACAAAGAAACCAAACTTTAAAAACATGCACGGACATGCAATTGTACATTTATCTGAGTGCAACATGAATCAGTCATTGGGGCATGTCTAAGTTTTTGGATGTTTATCTTTTTCTGCTCATGCTTGAATGCGCTTGAAAAGATACTCTCCTAGTATTATATGGCGGGTTCCCTGTTAAAAGCATCCCCCCCACCCTTCGGGGGGAAAAAAAAGGAAAAAAATGAAGAAGAAAACAACACATGCACACACATTTTCATACTGTGAATGTTTTTGTCAAGGAAGTTAATATATCTATTGGTTCAGATATTAACCACATAATAGAATTTGCCTCTAGTACTTCAAGTCAGCTTAAGCTGTGGATGCCAGTCATTTAAATTAAGAGCAATTTGTTAATTTCACTTCTACTTGATAATGTTTTGATTTTCATAGTTTTATAGGACAATGTCATGTTTGAAGTCCCCAAAATTTTCTGGCTCTTTCTCAGATATTGTTCCAACTCTCTGCAACTTAATTGTATCTTAGTCAAATTCTTCTGGGTCAACTTCATAGAGTTCCACTATATGAGTTATGTATCTTTACTTATATCGGACATGCTTTGTTACCTTAACTCTAGCTTGCTTTCCTTTTATTCCCTATAGAAGTAGGGGATAGATGATATTAGTGTGTTGTTCAATAAGTTAGTCAACTGTTACTGTATTTGGTGATGGAAGTTAAGCCGTTTCTATCCTCTCTTTTTTTCTTTTTCTTTTTCTTTTTTTTCTTTTTTTTTTCCTCTTTTTTTTTTTTTTTTTTGTTTTGGGTCTATGTGCCTATAATTTGTACTCACTAATCAATCTGTGTCATGTTGTATTTTTTTATAACCCAGAATCTATAAAATATCAAAAGCTGTCTCAGTCTGTATTTATGATCTGATCTTTAAACGGCATGTCATTTTTTTTTTTATCAAATAATATGGTCTTCAAGCTGCCTGACATTTTAAAATTTTCAGAGACCAGAGTCTGTAAAGATTGATGCAAGGGATATTACTGGTGCCAGATTTGTTTTTAACTTGTCGGACCTTCCTGCACGTGTGTTTCAGCATGAATTTGATCATTTGCAGGTTCCTGATTCTATTTCCACTCTGTTTATGATTGCAATTTAAAAAATCGAAAACTTCAATCCTATAAAATTTCTGGTGACATGTCTAGCTGAAAGTTTTAGAAACTGAACTTGTTTGGTTTTTGACGAGTTCTTTTTCCAAAATTCTTAGCAATGTTATAATTTTCATAGAAGCAGATGAGATCAACATGTGTGCCCTTAATCTGGGAATTCATGCCAATATATGAAAATTTAAACGCAAATTTGTCCTAATAATTCCCTGTCGCATGTAACAGTGACCATAATTTTGCTTGCTGCACTAGATGCAGTGCCCAATTTGTATAACTCTTGATAGAGTATGGACTAAACTAGGAAGTTTAACAAGAGGTGGTATCTGACACACATGATGTGCACAGCATGTTAACCTTACGAAATCTGAAATGGAAGGCAGGGTGTGTGGGTTGATAATCTAGGCATTATACGTAGAATGGATTTTGAGAACAAAATGGGCAATAATCAAAATAGGCAATAACTTTTAACAGACACGAGAATAATGCCCACAATTGCTTGAAAAAGTTGATGTTGTCTTAGGTCCCATGCCATGGCAATACCAATTAACTCTAAGATGGCTCGTGGATTTGCAGGGAATTCTTTTCTTTGATAGAATGACTGAAGAAGTTCTTGACAATATTCGTGCAGAGCTACAGGTGAGTAAAGCATGCTTATGATCTCGTGTTGGTTGTAGAATTTATGATCCTTGATTGCCTAAATATTTGAACTACATAAAACATTTCACCATGATAATCCGTAGAAATTATTCTCTTTGATTGAAATATATTACCAGCTTTTTACATTGCTGTGTGCAGAGGAAACTAGAGATGAATAATAACAACCTTCGACTGTCTTTCAGAAGTACTAATACTTGGTTGCTTAAAACTAGATTTTTCTGATAGATTAATTATCCACATTTATTCCTTATTTTGAGTAAATTATATTTTTCTCTTTTGAAAAACAATGCAGCATTGCATTTTTTTTTTTAAAAAAAAAAAAAAATTAAAAAGCTGTTCCAACATGTTTTGCTGAGTGGACTTTCCCATGAAGTCATCTGGCTGCTCCTTATGCTCAGCATAACTGAGAGTTTCATCCTAACACTAAATTGTAAAACAATTGATCAATACTGTTGCTAACTTACGTGAAAGCTACATTCTTATAGTAATTCAGGTTGATTGTCCCACTTTTAATATAGGGCTGTGTATTGGCATAATTATTTGCGACTTTGAAGTGAAGGAAAAGTCACCTGATTGCTTAGTTCTTATTGTATTGTTGACAGGCCTTGGAAAAGAAATATGAAGATAAGACTGGAAATCCAAGCCCAGAAAAGATAGCTTCCAGACAAAGAAGGAAGGTGGCTGCCGGTTTTGGAAAATCATAAACTTAGATATAGGCTTCCAGGGCTGCATCAGGTTTCATACACACAAACTATTTACTATGCCTTGTTTGATTGTGTTCACTTTGGCTTGATTTTTTTCATTTCTTTTTGTGCAATTCACTAAATATATCATGCCTTATCCTGAACTTATTAAATGCAGGAATTTGCTGAACAGATACACAGATGGAATACAAGTATTTTGCAACTTTGCAGGTACCATAGCCAATAGATGATTGATTAGCAAGTTGTGACAAATATTTATGTATATTTCTTATCATGCATAATGTCTTTGCATGGGGCATTGAATCTGTAAAGTAATGGCTTTTCTAAAAGTCATTCCACATTTATAGTGTGATGTGACCATAGGTTTAAGCTGCTGTGGTTATTGTAAAACATTTTTTGTAGTTACTGTCATTGAATTTTCAATCTGTGAGAAACATAAACAAGGAAATGTTTATGATATAACCTTTGTTTCTGAGTTCTACCTGTGGGATTATATGTTATATGTGTTGAATGTGTTGTTTGTCGTTCCAAAATGTTTCATAAATATGTCATCCATGGAATGATAGTGTCACACTTTTAAGTATCCTTCAAATTAGTTGCCTGATCATCATGTATTATTTTCCAGATTAACATTTTTAAGTACGATTCATGGAAACTGGAAACTAGGATCCAGGCCCACATGTTCAAAAATATTTCTTGACTTGACAATGAATTCATTTATTTCCTGAAGAAACCTCTGGAATTTTAGGAGATTTATTCTAATAATACAGATTTAGCTATCCCGTTCCTGCATTGTATCTGGTAACTGGACAGTACCCAAAAAAAAATCACAAAATCTATCTGCTAAATTGGGATGTTGTCATGTTGAACGTGTTCTACATCTATAGGCAGTGAATTGGGTTCCAAGAAACAGCAATCACGTACATCCATCTGCTAAATTATCCTTATCTAAGTTCAACATGAGTTTGCATTTGAGTACTTGGTTGCTTGATGGCTTGCCCATCTGCAAACAGTCAATTGGAGGATGGTCGTTGGCTTTTACTCTCCATATGTTTGCCAACAGAATGGTTCATTCAAATTATTTGGTTTGAATTTTTTAGATTAAGTTTTTTGAAAATTGAATTTTTTGATTTTTTTTTTTTTTTTAGTGAATATTTTTAAAATTTTAAACATTTTTTTTTATTTTTTTAGATGCACCTTACTTAGATGTATCTAAAAAATAAAAAAAAATTGTAAAAAAATATTTTAAAAAATTAATAAATACATGAAAATAAATTTAAAAAATGTATTAAATTTTCATTTTTTTTTTTTTATATTTTTGATATTTAGTGAATTTTTAAAAGATTTTTTTTTATAATTTTTTACTTTTTATGTATATTTATATTAGGTATGTTTAAAAAATAAAAAAAAAATATTAAAATATTAATAAAAAAAAAAAACGAATAACAAGAAAATAAAAAAAAATTTAAAATATTTTAAAAAAAGTGTAAGCAAGCAAAGTGAGGTTTCTCGTATTGCTTTTAGCCCTATAGTGTTTGAAGTTACACCTATGCTATGAATTTACCGTGCAACTTCCTCTTATATTCTGATAGGAGTGTTTCTGAAGCTTTAATGTTGGAGGCTGTGAACAATGCACTGAACCTGAGCCAAAGATTTTTAAATAGTTGCGCCAAATAGTTTAACACATAAATTTCTAACATAAAAAGAAAGAAGTTATAAGCAGCTTAAATAATTACACCAAATAGCCGCAAAACGACGTTAAAAATTAGGTGTATTTGGTATTATATGTATTTTCGTTTTATATTGTATTTTTTTGGGGGGGAATATTTTATATTGTGTTTGGAATGTGAAAAAATGGAAAGACGGATAAATAAATTCAAAAATTGTGAGAATCTTAAATAATTATGGGGAATTCTATTTTTATCCACTTGATAAATTTAGGATACACACTTAATGAAAAATTAACTTAATGACAAGTATATTTTAATTAAAAATGACTATAATAGCCATTAATCAACACTCCTAATATTATATATATAAATTCTCTATACACATCTTTTAAAAATAAAAATATCTCAATAGACACTTTTTGAAACAAAAAAATTAAACCTTAATTTTTCTTTTGTAGTCACTTTACTTCTTACACACTCTGTACTCCTCTTTGTTATTTCCAAACAAAACATCTGCCATATTGCTTTAATCTTTAAGTTTATACTCGATTATTAACATCATTTAATTATTAGTTCAATAATTTTTACTTGATTTTTATATGGAAGAGTTGCAAACCCTAATTTTTCTTTTGTAGTCACTTTACTTCTTACACACTCTGTACTCCTCTTTGTTATTTCCAAACAAAACATCTGCCATATTGCTTTAATCTTTAAGTTTATACTCGATTATTAACATCATTTAATTATTAGTTCAATAATTTTTACTTGATTTTTATATGGAAGAGTTGCAAACCTATGAAAGTTCAAACTCAAATAATAGTGACAACAAAATCAATGATGAAAATATAAAATCGTGTAGTATTTTTTAATTTTTTTTTGCATCTTTTAGTCGGAAAGGCAGTGCCGAATTTGTTGAATTAATTCGGAAATCAAATACCAAAATAATATGAATGGTTCGTTCCTTAAAAATTGATTTTTTTAATGTATTTCGGTTTTAGAGTTCCGAATAAAATTAATAATTTCGTCATTAGTGTGCCGAAATTTGTTATTATTTTTGATTTTTTATTTCTGAATTTTTTATTTATTTCGAATCTATAGAACCGAATTAAAATTTTCCCCCTCCTCTTTAGATGGCATGCAATGAAGAACCTGAGGTTTGATCGGATATTATAGTGGATTATACTAGCTATTTTACAGCTAAATAGATAATTTTTAACATAAAATTTGTAAATTCATAAATTTGTATTAGTTAATTTGTTTAATTTGTTATTATGAAAGTTGTGTGACATTGTATATAAGTTTTCGACAACAAACATGAATTGCTCACTTGGGTACGTGACATTGGAAGGATAAATGGCTTTGTTATTATTATAAGGACGTCGGACTATGGTGGCGGTCGTAAGAGACCAAGAATTTATCTTACTTGTGAGCGGAGTAGGAAGTGTAAATTACGCAAAAAGTTGAAAGATGGCCCAAAAGATTTATTGAGACAAACTGGTACGAAGAAGTGTAAATATCCATTTGATTTGAGGGCATTCAAGTTGAAAACAAACGATGAATGGACATTGAATGTAGTTTGCGGGCTGCATAATCATCCAGCTGCAAAGCATCTTTAAGGACATTCATATGCAGAGAGATTGTCAACTAATAAAAAGTCGCTATTAGTTGATATATCAAAGAGCCTAATTAGACCAAAAGAGATACTTATTACACTCAAACAGAGAGATGTCCTTAATATGAGCACAATGAAGACAATTTACAATGTACGACATCGATATAGGGTTCTACAGAAAGCTGGTAGATCCCAGATGCAACAACTGCTGGATGAATTAGCGAAACATAAGTACATTGAGCGTCATCGATGTGAGGAAGGCTCTATGACTGCCACGGACTTGTTTTGGGCACATCCAATGAATTTAGATTTGCTTTGTACATTCCCTCGTGTGTTGATTATGGATTGCACATATAAGACGAATAGATATCGGCTTTCTCTTCTTGAAATTATGGGAGTAACATCAACTCATATGACATTCTCCGTGGCTATCGCATACTTGCAAACTGAACAGGTTGATAATTATGCATGGGCGTTACAAACATTGCGTGATCTTATAGACGATAGTGTTTTACCTGAAGTCATTGTCACAGACAGAGAGCTTGCTTTGATGAATGCCATTAACAACACCTTTATGAATGCTCGACATTTGTTATGTCGTTGGCATATTAATAAGAATGTATTGACAAAATGCAATAAAATGTTTGAGACAAAAGAAAAGTGGGACAAGTTTAACACTGCATGGAACTATTTGATATTGTCATCGACTGAAAAAGAATACAATGGTCACCTTGCAACACTACATAAGGATTTCAGTAACTATTCGGAAGCAATCAAGTATGTTACTGTGAGTTGGTTAAATCCGTATAAAGAAAAATTCATTGCGGTACATACAGACATGTGTATGCATTTTGGCAATGTTACAACCAATCGGTAAGATTTGTTTTTTTTTTAATTTATTTATTATAAATCATATTGTAATTTTTAATTATTATGCTTGACTATTTTGGTTTACATCCATATGAACAGGGTGGAGAGTGCTCATGCTAGATTGAAAAGGCAACTAGGTTCAAGTCAAACGACATTTGAGGTTTCATTTGAAAAAATACATTGTCTACTTGAGTTGCAACACATTCAAGTTAAAGTATCATTCGAGAACAGTTTGACAACTGTACAACATCAATTCAAACCTTCTCAATTCAGAGAGCTCCGGAGTAATGTGTCTATTTGTGCATTGGAGTACGTGTTGGCAGAGAGTAAGAGAACAAATTCAGTTTGAATTGATGTTGCAACATGTGGGTGTGTTCTTAGGCGCCTTACTATATGTGTGCATAATTCGAAGGAACAGAAGTTGGAATTGACTTGTATCCCAGAACTTGAGTTGATTTTGAAGTGGTTCGAAGAGTTTGATATTGCCACACAATTGGATATGTTGAAGAAGTTAAGGGAAATTGCAAATCCAGCGAGCACTTTTCTTATTAAGCCCAATGTGAAACCTAATCCACGTCGAGGACATAAAAAAATTGATATATCTTGTCGTCGTGACTCGTGTGCATTTGAGTTGGTTGACGATGAGTATGATAGCCAGAGCACATTAGTTTCCAGTCAGTCAAAGAAAAAGAGAGCTTCAAAAGTGCATGAGAAGAAGCGGAATGTGAAGACAAAGACATATCGTACAAGAACAAGTTTACCGAGTGCATATGCTGCTGACTTCCCGCCTATGTTAATACTATTCATAAAGTTGATGAAGGACGTAGATAGTGATGGGAATTGTGGATTTAGAGCTATTGCAGGTTTACTTGGTCTTGGAAAGAATGACTGGGTGCAAGTTAGGCGTGATCTGCTACTTGAATTGAATAATCACAGAGATGAATACGTCGTACTATATGGGTCGCATGAGAAGGTTAAAGAGCTGACACACATCCTTTCATATTTTGAAAATAGCCCAGGCTTTGATCGTTTGATGACTATGCCTGACATGTGGCATCTTATTGCATCATTTTATAATGTAGTCTTGTACCACTTGTCATTGCAACAGTGTCTCACTTTCTTATCTTTGAGATCACCGCCAATAACCCTAGCTGATCGTCGCGAGATTACCATTGGATTTGTCAATGGAAATCATTTTGTGCAGGTACAAGTTATGAAAATAACCAAACATTGTTGTCTAATATTTGTGTTATTGCAAATTTTATGTATTTGGTAAAGATATGTAATTTTTTGGATGTACGTGCAGGTGTTTTTGGAAGCCGGTCATCCAGTTCCTCCCATTGCTGTGCTTTGGCGAGTTCACCATCACCCTTGTGCGTTAGAATGGGAGAATGCATATGTCAGCCGCGTTCAAAAATTCAAAGACAACATAGGACCTAATATAACTACTCGAGAGATATTTGATGTAGTTGACATAAATTGAGGTATTACAGAGTAGTAATGACAGCTTTAAGTCATTAGTTTTTATGATTTACTAGCATAGAGTAACGAGGTAGATATCATTTTGTCATTGGATTTTGTAATGGTCAATTTTTTTTTTGAAAAATAGAATATTATATGCGTTATAATTATCTAATTTATGGAATGGATGTCATATTATTTTTACATTGTCTAAACACAAAACGTAATGAAAATAATATTAATCAAATGCAATTGCTGTTAAAAAAGTAATAAGATTAAACAAGTATGTAAAAAATAAATATATATACAAAATAGTAGTTCAATCCATCCACACCATCACAAACTACATGTGTGCTTATACATAATCCAAAAAATACATAATCTGAAGATAATAATAAGATTTGTCTTCTTATACATCCACCAACATCATCAGAAATTACTTGTGCTAACATTATGAACTACTATTAATTACGTGACCGGCGAGTGTAATGTGCTCCAAAACAATGTGCAGTGAAAGAGCTGGGTGCAAACCGACCCTGAGTGGATGGACTGGGCACAACTTCACTAATGTGCTAATCTTGAAGAAGTTGTTCGATTGCATTAATCGTGTAGTAAAGCATATCAGGATGTTGAACACTGTCCTCATAGCTAGCCTCAATGAAAAGATGAGTAATTTGATGTATCTGTGACATACGCTGCATTACGAGAACAAATATAACATTATGTACAAACTTGTAAAAGTTTACATAAATAATTTGCAATGTAAATGAAAAAAGGATACCTCTGCGTCTTGGCTAGGATATTGAGAATTATGAATATTCGAGTCCACTTGAGAACGACGCGCTGGGTTATGTACATACATATGGGTAATGGTTTTGTACTAATCCATGTAACCAGGAACACAATCCCAAGGTTGCCGTACCGGTGTACTCCTCCTTCTATCAGATAACACATGGTTGTCCCATACCTCCCAAATGATGTCCAAGTATGCATATATAACATTGTAGCGTGGAGCTATGGCTTCTCGAGAAGCACGCATAGGGCCAAGCGGTGGATTAGGGATTGTCTGCACTCTGCCAAACTGTCTCAACACTCTATCAGGGTGATATGGTTCAACTACTTCAAAACACTTTAGGCAACCGTGGTAGAACGTAACTGGATGACATGGATGGACATCTCTACAACTCTAGTATGGGCCCCAAATAACCTACAAACAATAAAAACTGTAAGATATGACAACTATAAATTTTGTATGATATAGAGTTTCAAATTTTGAAGGACTTTTCAACTTACATCATGTACACCCAACCTATCAAGCTCTTCTCGAAAAGCCTGCAATTGTGTCTCTTCACCAGACTCTCTTCGAGAAGTCCAACGGTAAACATGTGGCATGTCTCGAGTGTAATTCATATTCAAGTGTAGTGGGAATCCGCGAAAGTGCTCATAAATCCATCCCTCAAGGCGTGTCATGTAACCGGCTATTTGTTTCACGTGGGACCTGCTAGCGTACCCCAACTGTCTATATAAGTATGCCAATGCAGCAGCACCCCAAGCATATGAAGATACAGTCGTCAAATCGAAAAATAAACTCAAATAAACAATGGGAACCCTAGTACAAACCTTGTCACTGAAAAGTGTACAACCCAACAAAAATAACAAGTATGCTCTACCTGCACATGCAATTCTTTCCATTGAATCATTGTCTGTGACATTATGAAAGTATGCCCTCAACCATTCAAGCCTCACTGAATTGCCTCCAGCACTACATATCTCATGTCTGACGTCTTGCTCATCAATTTCCAAGGTATTAACTACTAATGCAATGGCCCGCCTTTCTGACAACTTACGTACACTAATAGATTTGCCTACAATTGGAAGCCCTAGGATAGTGGCGACATTGTTCAATGTGATAATCATCTCTCCAATAGTCAAATGGAAGGTGTTTGTCTCCGGTTGCCATCTCTCAACAAAACTAGACACTACAATTTTATTGACAAGGCGGCGAGCTAATTGTGCAAATCCTGACATCTCCATAATGTTTACAAATGTAGCGTTGTTTCCTTGTTCCCACTACGGCCACGAACGAATCTTAGATGAATGATTATGACACTTTAAGGGCCTTCTTTCATCAGCACCATTCCAAATAGCTGCGGCAATATGACTTTTAAAAATTTTAATGATTGATGGATCAGTTAGACCTCCCGGAAATGGCTGAGTAAGGATATCTTCATCAACAATGTCAGCATCATCACCAGTAGGGTCATCATCCATAGCAATATCATCAATAACTGGTGCACCATGTATAGGATCATCATCCATGGCAATGCGCATGTCATCATCATACACTCGAGCATGTCCACGTCCATATCTCTCTAATTCACGGAGTCTTCTGTTTGAAGCTATTACTGACTGACATTCACTAGGACCGACATCCATCTGCATAAGAAAAGTTGTTCTTATCAACTCAATATAATGAAACATAATAAGCACTCCCATAAAAGGATCACATCAATGCGGATAACAAGTAACCTAACCATGCCACCTTAATGAAATCTAATATGCAGTTATAAACCATTAAATTTACAATTTGGATGATGTGAAATTAACAAAATAAGTTAAATATATAACCCTACTACTTATGAAAGATTTAGATTAGGATTTGTTGAAAAATTACAATGCAAACATGGATATAGTAAAACTATTTGTATTCTATACAGACCATTCATCAATTAGTTTGGTTGATGTTCACAACATGCAAAAAACAGATTAACTTCATTTCGGCCAATTTACCAAGGCAATATGGTCATTAATCAATACCAACATTATTTTTCAAATAATCAAAGGACTGCCCATCACTTGTCTTTGAACATGCCATTGATTATAAACTTGTTGTACTTGTAAGCATACAACCAAAGACCAAATTTGGCACAAATTTCAATGCTTTGGCAAAATAACTCAAGCTTTAATACTCTATATAATGCAATTGTTTTGTTTAGATATTTAGCTAACAAAATTTATGAAGACCCAATTACTAAGCTAACAATATCATGTGGAAATACCAATACTGCACAGATTTTTGTTTCTATTGTTGTGCATTTAATTTCGTGAAAAAAATAAATATATAAACATACCCATAAAATAAAATTGTTGGAAAAGAACCTAAAGTAAAACAAATATTGGTGGCCTATGTAACCTGGTTTTATATCATATATTACCAAAAAAAACCATTCGGCACTTCAGGATTAAAAATACAAAAATATTTCAACAATGAAGTACCGAAATTATTGTAGTTATTCGGAATTAAAGATCCAAAAATATATAATATATTCGGAATTAAAAGTGCAAACTCATGTATTTTTTCGGAATTCATTGGTCGAAATTATACATAATATTCGAAAATTGAGGGCTAAATGAAACACACATCTTCGGCAACCCAGTGCCGCGATCTACACAGCACTTACAGCTACAGGAAAAACTTACTTTTGTGCCAATGGAGTGAAGAGAGATCCGAAAATTGTCGATGTAATATCAAAATGATAAATGTAATAATAAAATCGAAAGATTTTTTACCCTAAATAAGATTTTCAACAGTGTTTAGTACATATTCAATGGAGCTCGTGAAATCTTCAATGGAGGTGAGGAAAGTACAAATTTTTTTTTTTTTTTTTTGGTTTCCTGTTTGAACTTCTTCTTTCTATTTGAACCAAGGCACTTTGGTCTTCACCAAAGTGGGTGGAAGTAGATATGTAAATTGGGGTAAATTGAAGTGTGTGTACAAGTTATGAGTGAAGGATTTATTTGTAATTTTAAAGATGTGGATGGAGATAATTATTTAATAATTAAATTAATAGGAATGTGTATTGAGAAAAGATTTGCCCTGAGTTTATTAGTTGGTGAAAATAGAATTTCCAAATAATTACACCTTACGTGGAAACTTTTTTTAAAAATTGCAAAAAATATGGTCAAAATTACATTTTTTGCCCCTTACCCTTCTTTTTTTTCTCTAATCCTCTCTTTTTCCCTCTCCACCCTCTCCAGCTGACAGTCACCCTCCCAACAGATAGCCAAAATGGTAATACTAATGCAGAAATATTGTAGTATAATTTGATTGCTATACTCTAATAATGTAAATATCAATTTTATTTTTTCTTACAAAATTTTAATTAAAAATATCTCATCATGACTCATGAGAGATGTGGAGAGAATTCACCCCCCCCCCCCAAAAAAATTTATTGCAATTGTCAAATTTTATGTTAAATTTGACATAAGATTTGATAGTAAATAATTTGACAAATAGAATGATACACAATTGAAAATGATTTTTTCAGAGGTTTTATTAATTTTAGATTTAGGTCAAGTTTGGCATCTTCAAAAAAATCTAAAAAGTCAAAAAGTCACTATCCTATTTAAGTCACATCATCTTATTTAAGTCGCATCACCTCTCTAACACATCACTTCAAACCCAACCCAAATCCAACCCATATTTCATAAAAAGTCAAAAAGTACAGTTATTTAGTCTTCCCAAACTTGGCCTTAAGTCCTATTTTGAAATTAAAAGTCAATTTTTTAGTTTTTTGTTTTTTAAAAATATGTAAAAAAAAAAAGATAGGTTATGTGATCTAAAAAAATTTAAAAAAATCAATAAATTGATTTTTGACCTCATTCTCAAAATAGATCTAAGGGTTGGTTTGGGGTGTCCTAAAAAAGTGCACTTTTTGTCTTTTTACGAAAAGATGTGCAGAAAAGTAGAGAGGTGATGTGATGGAAAAAAGATAAAAAGATAAAAAGATGGATTATATAGTAGATGCCAAACAAGGCCTAAATATGATTTTTATTAGAAGAAGAAGAATATGAGTTTTATTGAGAATATTTTAGTCATTGATGTCAAAATAATAAAAGTACTAAAATACAAATAAAATTTATATACATAAAATGAAAATTTTATAAAAAATAATTTACAGATAAAGAATAATGGTTCAAGCATGAATATTTTGTTTTGAAATGAAATCAATTTATAAAGGACAAAAATTTGTACCAAAGTACAAGAATTTTTGTATGAAATTCGTTTAACACTCCTATAATATTACTCAAATGATAATGTCACAAGAAAAATGAATTTTTGTATGAAATTTGTTTAACACTCCTATAATATTACTCAAATGATAATGTCACAAGAAAAATGAGTTGAAAAAAAACGATTAAAAATAAATGAATGCCCGTGTCGGGAAAGAAGAATTTATTTTTAAAAAAAAGTTAAGAGTTCTAAAGTAACAGCTTTAATAGTTTTAATTAGTGTGATATTCTGATTTTGATTTTTTTTTTTTTTTTTTTTTTATGATTTTTTATATTGGTAGTCTTCTTTTAAAACTCTCAAATTAAAAGAGGTATTATTTATGTTTATTTTTATAACATTTCGGTCACTAGCACTATGACCGTTGGATTTTTGTTGCCAGTACGATTAGAAATGCTACTAGCAGTCCAGATCTAACCAAGACATACACCGCACCGCAGTCCAACTAAGGCAGAACCCCGTGGTTAGAGGGAGCAGTTATTGGTTGGTTGTGGGCAACGCTAGGTGGTGTCCCATACATGTTTTTGATTGGCGGAGAAAATGAGATTTAAAATTTTGTATTAGTGATTAAAAAATAAGAGGAGTATGATGAATTTTGATTAGTGAGCACTAAAGTCACGTGGCGTACTATTCACCAAATAATTTTTCGGTAGGAAGACCCGTCAACACCATGACGTCACTCCAGAAAACCCACCAACCAATCAATGCCACGTGTAAACCAAACTCCTGAGTTACGGACGTAGAAACTCCCCTCTGAACGAGATTTAATAAACCACTTGGGGTCCGCTTCAATCAAATTCCAGAAAACAGAGCATCCGAGACAGCAGAGGGAGAAGAGAGGAGAGAGAGAGAGTTTCATATAGTCAAACCTTGTAAGAAAGGCCTCTGAAACTGTAAGACTCCTGCTGCGAACTTTACTCTCTCTCTCTCTCTCTCTCTATCTATCTTTCTCTCTCTAGGTACTTGTTCTCTTTGATTTGGCAAATCCTCTGATCACTGGTCGAAGCTCTCCTTTGGATCACAAGCTTCGAAGTATGCAAAAAATGTGAGGGATTCACAGCTTCAGGTGCGTCTCTGTCGTTCTTCTTCTTTACATTATTTAACTTTCTTGTGATATTGCGTTTGGTTGCCGAGAACATGTTGGAAAACGATCTCTTCTTCACATCCACTGAACTGAGCTTGAAGCCAAGTATTTTTTTTTGACGTTCAGAAGTTAATTTTCTCGCGTTTTATAAAACACAGGACAGCCAGTATGTGATAATAATGTGAGAAGGTTTAGAATATAGTGGCTTTCTGAGTCTAATTGTTAAAGTCGGTATTTTGGTTGATGTGGTTTGCTGCACTGAGGTTTGCAAATGTGAATCTAAGCAAGTTTGTTAACAAGTTTTCAGAAATGGCTGCTAACAAATGAAGTATTGCATAGTGCAGGTGAAATTTCATGGTTATTATCGCTTTCCATGATTCACTAGTTTGAGAGAGCTCATATCAATGAGATGTCTGTATTTAGAAACCCTAGCTGGTTTGGTTGTGAGAAATCTTTTGGTTGCTTTGAGAAATGAACAAAAGATATCCTCAAGAGGCAATAATATATTTTTGGAAATTCAATGTCTGCTTAATTAAATTCAACTTAGCAAACAAAATTTAAGATGGGAAAGTGCATAGCCTTTTAGTAAAATCTAAGATTAAACTATCCGATGACTTGTTGGGGAATGGAATAATTTCTCCGTGACCAGATATTTATTGATTACTGGTAAAATAGTAACTATGAAGTTGTTTTTGAGATGCTTGAAGCATGATAGAGTTTTGGCATGATGGATTTGTTGATAGCACAAGTCTGTCATAACAATGCTCTTGCGACTTACCTCCTCCCCCACCTGCCCACCCACTGGCTAGATGTTAATAATAATAACCCCCTGACGTGTGCCAAGGTAGAGTGATCTCCTTTGTTGGAAAGTGATTCTCTAAGAAAGTCTACTTTTTACAAAATCTTCCCTTCTTTGACCTTTTTCTGGATCATAAGAAGTAAATGGGTTGTGTTTACATGTTTAGAATTACTTATTGAAGAAATAAAAAAAAATGGAGTCTTTAAGATTAAGTGATTTCTAATATGAGTTAATCAGATACATAGCTGTGGAATATCCCATTTATATCAGTTTTGTTTAATTATGAAAAGTTCATATTTAGTGCTCCCCTTTTGTCCTCTCCACAAAAAAAGAAAAGAAAAAAGGATGACCGATCAAAAGAAAAAAAAGGATGGAAGGTGGTTAAAGTATTATCTTGAGTATTCCCTGGCATGAATTTGTACCACTCTGCTGTGTTACTGCTACTGTTGAGATACTTATTATAACAGATATCAAAGAAAGAACATATAAGCACGATGCGAGCTATTAATCTTGCAACAAATTGTAGAATATTAGCTAATCTAAACTGGATTCTGAAGCCTGAAACTTCATCCATCCTTGTTATGCTGATGACCAATCAACTAATTACAACTGTACATACTGAATTCTGCTAGATCATATTAGATTATACAGAATGCCAGAACCATGTGCTTCCCTAAATCAATGTCTGACAGGTGAACTAAGTGTGGCTATGAATAATATCTTAGAGGCTGTCTATGATGCCACCTTTGTGACCGATTATAAATTTTATCACATCTTATTCTCATTGAGTAGCATATATATAATTACAAAATATCTAAGTTTCAGTTTTCTCATTTAATTCAGGTTTAAAAAATTGATTCTTTTCAGGATGGGTTGCATTTTTTAAGCAATTGAAATATATAATCCCTGACACTGCTAGCCAGATATGGCTTCAGCTGGTATGGTAACTTCAGTAATTGGTAAACCTAGTGATAATGCAATGTTGGTTGACAAGCTCCCTGATGAAATCAATGAAATGAAGATCAGAGATGACAAGGTGGAAAAGGTTGCCTTTTATGAACTTGGACAAATTGTCCTTTTGCTTTCTGTTTCCGTCTTATCTTCTATATCTGTTTCTTGACAATTCTCATGTGGTAGGAAATGGAAGCAACAGTGGTGGATGGAAATGGAACTGAAACAGGTCATATCATTGTAACAACTATTGGTGGTAAAAATGGTCAACCAAAGCAGGTAGATGCTGTGGAATTAGCTGATTGTATTCTGGTAACTTCTAGTTAAATTTTGGCATGAGGAAATTATAAATTGACATCTGTGTAGAGTAAGTATAAATAATAATAATGGCTGGACTTACCAAAAGTCTTTGGTATCTATTCTTTGAAAAACCACATAAAGATAAAAATAAATTCACACAAAGTACTTTGGGTAGAAAAAATATCACAAGAAAAATTTGTGTATGTTTGTTGATAGTCTCATCTGCTACTCCTTCTAAGTGGTGTCATGATTCTTTTGATTCCTATTTGAAGTGCTAGTCAAGAGTTCATGTACATGCCCGCTAACATTACATATAAAGATGTAATGTATTACTTGTAATGTTTCACTGCTCCATGGCTTAATTTGTTTATTATTTTTTGGATTCAGACCATAAGCTACATGGCAGAACGTGTTGTTGGACAGGGTTCATTTGGAATTGTATTTCAGGTGATATTTTGAGTTCAAATCCTGAATTATTAGTAATGGTAACTGATGTTTTACTTACAATGCTGACATGCAGTGTATGGTTTTCCAATCATAGTTACTATTGCTTTTCAGCTCCAATTTTCTTATTTTGCAGGCTAAGTGCCTTGAAACTGGGGAAACTGTTGCAATCAAGAAAGTTTTACAGGATAAGAGATACAAGAATCGTGAATTGCAAACAATGCGCCTTCTTGATCACCCCAATGTTGTTTCACTGAAACATTGCTTTTTTTCAACTACGGACAAGGATGAGCTTTATCTAAATTTGGTTCTTGAATATGTACCCGAGACAGTTTATCGTGTAGCTAAACACTACAGCAGGGCAAATCAGAGAATGCCTATGATATACGTCAAACTCTACACATATCAGGTATGGCGTTCTTAATATTTGACATCTGTGTAATATCATTTTCTGATGCACAAACTAGAAGCATTGGGAGGGTCTGCCCCTTTTGCTATATGTGATATATTCTTCCCTATTTGCACTTTTGCTAGTTTGTGAAGTAATTGAATTGGCTATATTACTATTTTTGCTTGTATTTCTATTTCCTGAACTTATTACAAAAAAATATTCACTACTTCTAAGCAAACTAGTGTCATGAAAATATTTTCTGAAAACTGTGTAAATCTAGAGAAACTCGGCGTTTTTGGTCATTTTGCATTCCTAGCTGGACACAGCAGGCATCATTATGTTGTTTCCTGAAAACTGCTTCTTTTTAACCCAGTTTTTCTGAAAACAACAAACCAAATGAATTTTGGGTTTTGTTTGCAACATATGATTGTTGTGTTACACGACTTCTATTGAATATTGGCAGATTTGTAGAGCTTTGGCATATATTCATGGGGCTGTTGGAGTCTGCCACAGGGACATTAAGCCTCAGAATCTACTGGTTTGTATTGGGGGTTGGTGGATAGACTTCTTTCTGCATCGTGAATGAATGCTATAACCGACACAATCCATTGTTGCAGGTTAATCCCCATACTCATCAGCTCAAACTCTGTGATTTTGGAAGTGCAAAAGTTCTGGTACGGTATCTGCTTGTTTGTAACTTGGATCTTTAAACATAATGCCTATACAATGTTTTTCGTTGCAAAAGGTCTACTGGGAGACCTGAATATAGCTCTGAACATCCTTACTGGAATGTAGTATGAGCAAATCAGTTGATGGGACCATTTAATTGTTTTTACGAGGGTTGGGAGCATGAACAAAGTGCATACAAGAACATTTATTCCCCGGATACATGTTAAACACTGTATATGTGTTCTTAAGATCACTTGGATGGAAGTCCATGTACACATTGCAGTTGCATGATCATTGAACTTCGAAGATTTATATAGCAGAAAATGCATCTGACTTGTGTTTCATTGTATTTAGTTCCATGATTGCTTTGGCCTCCCATTTCTTTTGTTTTTTCTTATGGTTGGATGTGTCCCATAGAAAAATCGTTACTCTCCTTCTGCATAATGCACTCTCTCTCTCTCTCTCTCTCTCTCTCTCTCTCTATTTATGATCTGTACAGGTAAAAGGTGAGCCAAACATATCATATATTTGTTCTCGTTATTATCGTGCACCTGAACTGATATTTGGGGCTACTGAATACACAACCGCAATTGACATATGGTCTGTGGGTTGTGTCCTTGCTGAACTGCTTCTGGGACAGGTTCTTAAAAAGCTCTGCATAATCTCTTTCTTTTACTTGGTGCAGACCAGTGACTTGTTAAGAAACTTGATGTTTTCTTCTTTATTTTCTTTGTTTTTTTGTTCTTCATTCCAAACTTGTAGCCTCTCTTTCCTGGCGAGAGTGGAGTTGACCAGCTTGTTGAGATAATTAAGGTAATTTCCTGGACCCCCACATGATATACGTCTGAGATTGATGGACATACACTTTTTGATCTTTAAGCTTTTGAAGATAGAGATAATTATTTCTTTGGTTTCTAGGTACTTGGAACTCCTACTCGGGAAGAAATCAAATGCATGAATCCCAACTATACGGAGTTCAAATTTCCTCAAATCAAGGCTCATCCATGGCACAAAGTAAGCATGCTAGTTTCCATGCTGACCACTCTAGTATGACAGTGATGCTTTGTGGGTTATACATGTAATCATCTAAAACCATATTCTTCTTGTACACAGATTTTTCACAAGCGCATGCCCCCTGAAGCCGTGGATCTTGTCTCAAGACTTCTTCAGTACTCCCCAAACTTGAGGTGCAATGCTGTGAGTATATCTTATCTTTGCCCTGTTATTTTTCCTGCGTATAAATTAAGATAATTCTTCCTTTTCTGATTCAAATCAATTTACACTGCAAATTCTATGCTGTTTGTATCTTTGGTTTCTCCAAATCCATGTTTTTGTATCACACAAATGCTGGAACACATGTTTTAATGTACGAATGAATTTGACATTGTGATAATGTTTTATGATGCTTTTCACTTAATGAAAAGTAATGTTAGAAACTTCAAAAGTTTTATCAAATTTTCTACCAAATATCTTACATGGTGTGGGACTTACATAGGACCCACATGGTGTAGGTCTCACACCCATGTGAGATATTTGGTAGAAAATTTGATAAAATTTTGGGGGTCCCTACCATTTTTTCCTTAAGAAAATGTTTCGTGTTGCATTTCAAGGCAAAATTTATTCTTTGGAGAAGTATAGAATATGGGCCTATACCAAATTCTTTTCAAGAGACGTAAAAAGTTTCCTCTTCTCCTATTCATCATAGAAATCGATAGTTTCCTCAAGTTTACGTCAGGTTGTCCTCATGTTGACTGTAATTGACATCTCTTCAATGTGTTCGTTTATTTTGCAGTTGGAAGCTTGTGCCCACCAATTTTTTGATGAACTTCGTGACCCTGATACTCGTCTCCCTAATGGCCGTCCCCTTCCTCCTCTCTTCAACTTTAGACCTCATGGTTTGTTTTTGCCTTTTTTTTTCTTGTTCTTCCCCTTTTTTTGTGTGTGGTCCTGCTTGAATGTGTTTTGAATGATAACGCTGCATTTGCAGAGCTGAAAGGAGCGTCCCTGGAGCTTTTGTCAAAGCTGATACCAGAACATGCCCGGAAGCAGTGTTCCTTACTTGGTTCCTAGGGTGTGTAACATCGATGTCAATACCTATGGAACTAGTTTGTCTGTAACCATGTTTCTCTACCTTGTTGGTTGAAAAATTAAGAACAGTGAATCTGTTTTGTTTGTTGTACTGTAACTGGTCTCACAAAAAATGCTTTGATTGATCTACTTTTCTGGTTTTCCTGTACCCCCTGTATGTGCAAGGACATTATGACAAGACTCCAATATCAATCTGAAGCTGATGATTTCTGTAATAGCATCAATTTTTATTTGTTTGTGAAAATAAAAATACTATACACCTAGAAAGGGAAATGAAATTTTGAACAGGACTTAGAAAATGAAATCTAGGAATCAGATTTAAATGTATTTTAAATGTGAGTTGCAAATGTGTGGATTAAATTTATTTGCACTGTCGGTGTTACCTTCTCAGTCACCGACTGCCTACTCACTTGTTTTTTGTGTTGCGTGTCTGCTACCTACTTAAGCCCCAAAACACTAGTCTGACATTTGGTTTTTTTTTTTATGTTGGACTCATTTGGTTGGATTTTTTTTTTTTTTTTTGTGAGAAAAAAAATTGTGAGGATTATAGTTTAGATGTGATATTTTTTTTTATTGATTTATGTAGCTAATTTTGTTTAAAAAAATGAGTGAGATTATTAAAAAGAGAAGCACTAATAGTTCTAAAGTGGTGTGAGTCCTACATGATGGTATGTTTTGTTCGTGTGTGTTTTTTTTTTTTTTTAAATTTTCACCTCATTAGTAGTCAATTAGTGTTCCCAAATTAGTGGGATGAATCATTGTTGTTTTGTCTATTTGTACTCTTTTAGCCAAAAATCTAAAACTAAACAAACTTAGGTCCTGTTTGTTTTCAGAGATAGAATGGGAGGATTCATTGTAAGGGGATTGATAGTAAGCAGATTAAGTAAAATTGTGTTCGTTTTGATGATAATTGTTAGTATAGGAATTGTTAAATTATTTTTATATAAAATAATAAAATAAATAAAAAAATATAAAAAATTAAACATTAATGTTTAAAAAAAATTCTCAATATGTAAAAAATAAAAAAATTTCTAATTCCCTCATTATTTTTTTAATACCACCTTCACCTCCTCCATCCCAATCCCTCTTCCAATCTCCTCCTCCATCTTAATCTCTTCTCCAACTCTACAAATAAACACAACACTAAGGCCATGTTTGTTTGGGCGGACTGGATTAGCATTCCCATGATTAATAGTCCTAGGACTACGAATCTGTTGGATTATGTATCATATCTTAACTAATAGTCAAGTTTAAAATAATTAGTCCGTACTTCAATTGTTTAACCAAATATCAGATTAATAATTTTATTGGACTATTAGTCCAATCCCAAGCTCATGTCCAGCCAAACAAACATGGCCTAAGGGTTGGTTTGGAATGTTCTAAAAAAATGCACTTATTGACTTATATGGGATGGGTTTGGGTTAGGTTTGATGTGATGTGTTAGAGAGATGATGTGATTCAAATAAGATGATGTGACTTAAATAGAATAGTGACTTTTTAACTTTTTGTATTATTTAATTTATGCCAAACCAACCCTAAATAATCTCACATCCATCCTAATCTCCTCTCATCCATTACACCTCAAAACAAACGGGCCTTAGGGTTATTTGGTAGTCTTATTGTTCACATTAGTTATTCGAAAATGCCTGGTAGCTCGAAGCTACCAGGCTCGAATTGGCTCGAGAGGAGAAACAGAAGAGAGGAGGAAGAAGAGAGGAGAAAGAGGGAGAGAAGAGAGGAGATCGCGCAGCACCACCGCCGTGGATGGAGATCACTCGTCGCCTCGTTCGTCGCCGTCGTCGTAGCTCCTCCGCCTTTGCTTCCTCCTCCGTCGTAGCCCCGCCGCAGCTCACCGTCTGCCTCGCCTCGCCTCGCCTCCCGCCGCCATTTTGATGGCCCCCTCCTGTTCCTCTTCCCTCCTCCTCCTCCTCCTCCTCCTCCTCCCCCTCCTTTCTTCTTCCTTCCTTTTCTCTTCTTCTCCCTTCTCCTTCTCTGCTTTAACCAGTCTGCAACAAACAGAGGGAAAAAAAAAAAAAAATCGACGCCAAAACGACATCGTTTTGACGTCGAGCCGCGATTCGAGCTACGTAGCACTTTCGTTAATTATTACTTATACTTGTCAAGTTGTGTTTTAAAAACTCAATAAAAAAATATTCAGTAATCATAGAAGATTTCAATTTAATGATGTGAGTTGTAATGCAATAATCATATAGTATTTAAATTATAATCAATTATGAATTTTTTACTCTAATTACAATTTAAATTAGTATTGCAAATTTACTGTTAAAAGAATTATTGCAGAATGCTATTCTGATTTGTTGAGTGCCTTAGTTATTCAAAAAAAGTTAAATAGTATGGCATTTGTATATCAAATTCAAAAGATTTTAACTATGTTTAATTTGTTTTTTAAAATTTCCTTTTAATAATTATTGATTCTATTCAGATCTTATGTTTTTAAAGAAAAAGAAATATTATTTTTTGGACAATGAAAAAAAATATTTTACCAAATGTTTTTTCATTTAGTTATTTTGTATAACCTAATAAAATTTGTTTTTATTATTTTGATCTAACTTAATAAAAATTAAATTAATCATTTTAACTTTAATCATTTTATTTTTATAATAAATTTAAAATCCAAACATAACTATTAGACTTTTGTGTCAGTCTTATCCAGTACAAAGATTTAGACAAACTTATACACTTGAGAGTATAAAAATTGATCTACTCGCTCACAACAAGCCTTACCACTATGCTATGGACAGTACTCACCACTATCATCAAAATCAATCAAATTCATTATAAATGGGTCCACACATGACATCTCTATTTATTCAACTCTATCATTATTAATAATTTTTTTTTAAAATAAAGGTGTCGATTTTGCATTTTATATAAGTCATACATTATATATAATTAGTAAAAATAATAATAATTTAACAAGGATGACATGTCTATATTTTTTTTTAGAAAAAAAAAATATTAAAAAAAAAAATTACAAAAACATGAGGTGCAAGTTTTCCTGAAATTTACACCTCTCACTTTTTAGTAAATATTTTTTCAACTTTCCACTGTCTTGTATTTTTTACTTTATTGAGAACAAAACTATGAATTATTAAAATAAAGAGAAATGCTTGTTCCATCTAGCTCAACTCTACTGAATGGTGTGGATTTTGCCACATCATCAAGCAATAAAAAAGGAAAAGAAAACGCTAGTTAAGTAAAAGAAAGAAAAAACAAAACAAAACAGTGACCCAAAGGAAAACTCTAAGATGACCCTCTCCCTCCAACAACTCTCTCCTCCATCAGAGCTTGGGTTCATAGGGTGCGTTGGGCTTTTGTAGGCTCACTACGGAGGCGGCATCAATGATCCGAACAGTTAAATATGTAGAGTTCATCGATTAATTTATTCTTATTAAAAATTACATTAATCGAATATCAATAGCCACTTAATGAAATCACATTTGTGTTAACAATTTATTTTTAAAATTATATTTACCGTTAACACTAATATAGTTTGATCAGGCGACTATAGATATCTGATTAACCTAATTTTTTGTAGAGATAAAGTAATTAATAAGTTGTACATATTGAATAGTTCGGATCATCAGCGTGGCCTCAATGAAGAGTCTACATAAGCCCAACAACTCTCTCCTATTTAATTTAAATTGAAGAAGCCTCTCCCCTCATTGAGGGTTGGTTTGGGAAGTGAGTTGGCTTTTAGGCTTTTTGATTTTTTTTGCTATTTTAGCATGGGCTAAAAAGCTTGGTTTGGAAATGATTTTTTGACTTTTTTGACTTTTTTGACTTTTTTTGTGAGAGAAGAGTATAATGATTATGAGTTGGATGTGATATTTTGTTTGTTATGGCTAAAATAGCCTATTTTGTCTTTTGTAACTAAAATAGCCAAAAAAATCTACAAAACCACTTCCCAAACGGTGCCTGACTCATTTTATTTGGCAATTGGGTTATTTCTCTCCCTCGCTCCCTAACTCTTATCTTTCTTTAAATATATATTTTTAAATTTGAAAATAAAGTTTTGTTTGTTGGTCATTCATCTAGATAAAAAATAAAAATAAAGGTTGAGAACTCTAATTTTAAAACTTAAAAAAAATCTTTAGTGATATGATAAAGAGTGAGACTCACATGTAATGTGATGTGTGTGTCTATATTTTTATTTTTTTATTTTTTTCTGCTCTATCATTAGAGCTCTCATTAAAACTTTCTTTAGAGCTCCAAAATTAGAATTTTCTAATATTGTTGAGAAGAAAAAAAAAAACCACAATTGAGGGGGAAAGAGAAAGCGATAACCTGAGAACGAAGGGAGTGAGTCTTGCAACGACTCAAATGAGCCGTTGGTCATCCAACGGCTGAGATTATAAAAATAAAAAAAAATCAAAAAAATCAAAAAATGAAATGTTTTCAACTTCCCGCCCAAACAAAACAACAACACAGCTCAGGAGGGATTCACTTTCACTCTTACACAGCACTCTCACTCTCACACAGCACTCTCCTCCGTCGAACCCATCTTCATCCTCACCGACGAAACCATCCTCACTGACGACGAACTCCATCTTCACCGACGGCGAACTCCACCGCTCCAGCCTCTACGCTTCGTGAACTCCACCGCGACGACCACTATCGGTTGAGCAAAGATCTCTTCTTCACGAACCAGGTTGGTCTTCGAACAAAGATCTTTTGTCTTCCAACGTCTGAGATTGAGATTGAGATTTGGGTTTGGAATTGATATGGACAAGTTAGGGCTTTCAGAATTAGGGATTTTATAATTTCAAAATTAAGGCTTTTTAAAAAATTAGGGATTTGGGTTTTGAAAAATTAGGAATTTTGGGTTTTGAAAAATTAGGGATTAGGGCTTTTAGAAAAATTAGGAATTTCAGAAGTAGGGATTAGGGCTTTTACAAAAATTAGGAATTTCAGAATTAGGGATTTGGGTTTTGAAAAATTAGGGCTTTTAAAATTTAAAAATTACGGCTTTGAATTTCTATTCAAACGACTAAAAATTTAGGGCTTTTAACGTCTGAAATTTTTTTCAATTTGAGGATGATTTGGTAATGATTTTTTTAAAGCATTTTCAGACTCTCTGCATTGTTCATCTATGACTGATGATTGTTTATGAGAATGCTGATAAATGGTCATCTTGTAATTTCATAGCTTTGAGACTATGCTTTGTTCATCTATGACTCTGTGTTTTGTTCATATATGACTGAAAATTTTGTTCATGTATGAAAATTGAAGCTCATCCAATTGGTCTTTTCATGGAATTCTTTTCCAGTAAAACTTTATTTTGTTGAACCTTTTAATTACGAATTTGAAAAAATGTAGTGTTTTCTGAGATAGTATGCTAACATTGTATTCATAGGTCTGACCATCTAGAGTTTTCCTAATAAGCATTGAGTGAAATCATTTTTCTCCGGCATATTCTTGATTTATTTTGTCTTTGCTTTGATTTGACTTGATGCTTGTAAATAGTTGAGATTTATTGTGAAAAAAAAAATATGTTCTCTCTGATTACAGACCATTTATTTAAAAATTCATGGTAAAAGATTGAGTGAATAGAATACATCATTTTGTTCAATAGATCTCACTGTAGGTATGGTATAAGCCCTTTTTTTGGGTAAAATAAGTTGAAAGTTTTTCTAGTCAATATTGCTTTAGTTTTTTTTTATTTCTGGTCAAAGATGGAGTGAAAGAAGTCATTTTCCATATTGGTCTTGTTTGCATCTGTTAACATCAGAACCAGTTTGCATTTGTCATGTAACCAACCCACAGTTCTGATGTTATGTAACCAACCCATAGTCCATACATCTGTTATGTAACCAACCCATAGTCCATACAATTGCATCTGTTAATAACCATGTCTATGAGAACTAGTTTGCATCTGTAACATCAGAACCAATTTACATCTGTTATTAACAATGTCTTCAATCTGTTTGCATCTGTAACATCAGAACCAGTTTGTATGGAACAATGTCTTCAATTTGTTTGCATCTGTCATGTAACCAAAGCAGAACCATGCAGAGTCAGAAGCATCGCAGTTTGCATCTGCATCTGTTATGTAACCAATCCATAGTCCATACAATTGCATCTGTTAATATCCATGTTTGCATTTGTTAACATCAGAACCAGTTTGCATCTGTAACAATGTCTTCAAGTTGTTCCTATGGGACATATTATTAGAACCAACTTCCATTAGCACCATTAGCACCAACTCCCATTAGCCTTCACACTCTATCTATTAGCACCAACTTCTATTAGAACAACTTCCATTAGCCTTCATACTCTGTCCCTCTCCTCATGTATGCAGATTTAAAAAATGGCTTCTTCTTTTAACATTAGCGACATAAGATTAGTACCAAGGATGTGCAATTGTGGAAGAACAACTGCCATACATATTGTAAGAACCAACGAAAATGAAAATGAAGAGCGTTTGTTCTTTGTTTGCCCATCGAAATATGTAAGTTGGTAATTCTAGCTATTTTCTTCCTTTATTAGTCACATTAATATTTGTCTTATTGAACTAATGTATTCGCATGCATTGCAGAGTAACACTCCCACTCACCATTGCAATTACTTCAAGTTCGTGTCTGAAGATGATAAAGACGTTACGTCTAGAATCCGTTCCAACAGTATAGCTTCTGCTGGTATAACAATAGAAGACTTGAACGATGTAAGGATGAGGCTTCATTACATGGGAAATAACTATTGTCGAAGGCTGCAAAGGATGGAAAATAATATCAAAAAGATGGTGTACTTCATTGTATTTTGTATCATTTTTGTACTTTATGATGTAACTTTTCGACTTTATTGTATTTTTGGGAAACTTAATGGAAGTTTGTATCCTTTTGGGTTTTATGTACTCCAACTTGTTATCTATTATCTGTTATGGAATGAATTTTGGGAAACATTAAACTTTTTATCTGTTATGGAAAGAATGATGGAATTTTGGAATGAATGATGGAATCAGTATGCTAATCTTATTTTGGAATGTTGGAATGAATGATGAATGATGGAATTTTGGAATGGATGATGGAATGTTATGTTATGTATCTATAATATATGAGGTCAGCATGACTGCTTCAACTGTGTGCAGAACTATGAAAGGTATTTTGTCTGCTGATTCTGTTCTTGTTGCACAGGCAGATTATGATTTATGTTCTGAATGCTTCAATAATGGGAAGCTTGACTCTGGATGGTCCCCGACGGATTTCATTCTCATCGAGCCTGCTGAGGCTGCTGGTCTAAGTGGTGAGAAGTGGACAGATCAGGAGATCCTTCTATTCCTTGAAGTATTGGAACTTTATAATGAGAACTGGAATAAGGTTGCTGAGCATGTTGCTACAAAAACAAAAGCTCAATGTATTTTGCATTTTGTTCAAATGCCAATTGAGGATGCTTTTATAGACTGTGATGATGAAAAGGATGCTAGTGTCAAAGAAAATGCAGATACTGCTATGGCCGATAATGATTCTTCTGCACCTAAAGAAACACCTGAAATACCAGAGAGTAGGACTGGTACAGATGAAAATCAACCTCAGTCTTACCCAATGGAAATTCCAAAGCCAGAAGATGCCAGTGAACTAAAAGCTGATCAGAAATCAACCTCAGTCTTTCAGAACCATTTTCAGAACATCAGAACCATTTCAGAACATGCAGATCCATTTCAGAACATCATAACCAGTTTCACAACATGCAGATCAATTTCAGAACCAGTTTCTTCAGTAGCATACCAGTTTCAACATCAGAACCAGTGTTCAACACAGCATGACTTATCTGTTATGTTCAATACAACATGTTCAATACCAGTTTCCTGAATCTGAACATGAACATCAAGCAACCAACATGGACACCAATTTAAATGAACATGAACATGAACATGAACATCAACCAACCAACACATAAATTAAAAAAAAAAAACATTAACAATAACAGAATCAGTACAACTTTAACAATAACCAACATCAACCAAACTAAATGAACATTAACAATAACCAGTTCACTTGGGTTTAACATATAAATTAAAATCAACTGTAAATGAACATCAACCAGTACAACTTTAACATCTAAATTAATACATTGGTCCTTAAAAATTGACACATTGGTACTTTAACATCACTTTCCAAAGTTAGCTTGCTTCATAATTTCAGAGGCCATGACTTCACGTTGCGGCCAATTTCAAAGATCGGTTTGGTTCTGTTGATGGTTGTCCATAGCCTAAAAAAAAAAGACAGAATTTTTAAGCAACTATAAATACATGATATCACAGAATTTTCAGCAACTATAAACTAAAAATACATCAAAGACGAACCTCACTACACATTGGAGTAGTTGATTCTTGAGAATATCGAAACCCAATGTCATATCCACATGAACCTTGTAATAGTGACTGGAATGTTGGTTGAGCAGAATGCCGTTGAGCCATTGAAGTTGGCAAATAATTTGGCACCACATACATCTCCCGCAAATTGTTCGCCTACAACAATGTCATATATGCTTTCAGTTATGGTTTGAGTCACATATTATATCCACACAAAAAATACAATGTTAAAGTAAGACTTACATGATATGTGGAATTCATCAATGGCAGAGGAATGTAATTACCACCCATGAGCAAAGATCGAGGAAGAGAATGAAGGGGAGGAAGAGGTTGAAGCGGAGGAACATGTTCACGAACATATATATCTCTTTCAATAGATAATAGAGAAGGTACAACCGTTGAACTTGTAATAGATTGTGACGAAGCCAAGCTGTTAGTACGGGATTTTTTTTGGAGTTCGCTACCAACACCACTTCGAATCCACCTTTGACCCTCCTTTTACCCTTATTAGTTGCCACATTTTTCTTCAATCCTTTTGGTTGCACAACATAATTCACATATTCGCATTCCACTTCAAAGCTTTGGGTGTCATCATCATTACGTACTTCATTTCCAACACCAAAATGAGCACTTAACTTACCTTCAACATCTGCACCTAATGTAGCAAGGTGTGCAATATAAAAATCATAAGTTTCTTCAGTTTCAGCGGCTCTACTTGCTACTGCTCTAAATGCGATCATCAATGCCTTATATCGCGAGGCTTGTTGGAATTTCACATCTACTTCAATGTCATTTTCCTTAATGTGCTGCACAGTTTCGGTTCTTGCTTGTTTGGTCCACCTCTTTAGAATGTATTGTGGATGAACCTCTTTCATCTTCAATATGTCTCTAATGACCTTCAATGAGTGACAACACAAGATTCCTTCCCTTTCAAATTTTGTACAATTACAACCCAAAGAGCCATCCATCTCCATCTTCACTTTCCTTGCATGTTTGTTACCAACATCAATAACTATGTAAATGGTACTAGCCTCGCCATATTCAATTGCTTCTATGTCTGATTCAATGGATTGAAAGTACTCATTTTGAAATTCCTCAAAGATCTTTTTTGTGTAGATGTTACCCATCTGAATTAACATTCTTATTGTTGCTTTGACCTTTGGCACAAAGCATAGCCTGCTTTTAACTCCTTGTATCGCTTCTCGTAAAGTACCTTTTCGAAATGCATGAAGAATTCATTTAAGTTAAAATCAGAACGAATGTAATCCTTCAAAAAAGTATTAAAAGATTCACTAAGTTGTGTGGTACTTATTCCCGCAGCTCATGTTGATCTAACATAAGGCCATCTCCATTTTTCTTTCACTGCAAAAGTCAATTTCAACCAATGGTTTTCATGCGCATCATATTTATCAAGTATTTCCGCCCACTCTAACTTCCATTGATTTGCATCTTCAATGTGAAAGAAGAATTTATTTAGTACACCTTTCACCCCCTTATCTTGGAACAAACAGTTAACATGTTTTAATGCATTTTGCATCAAATGCCACGTACACAATCGGTGACTTGTGTCAGGCATAACGATGGGTATGGCTTTAGCCATTGCAGCATCTTGATCGGTGAACAAAGTTTTTGGTGCCTTCCTTGACATAGCCTCTAGAAAGTTTTCAAACAACCATACAAACGATTCGGCGGTCTCATCATACAACAATGCTGCACCAAATATAACTGTTTCCCTATGATGGTTGAATCCCACAAAAGATACGAAGGGTCTATGTTCTTTGTTTAACTTGTAAGTCGTATCAAATGTGACAACATCACCAAATTGAGCATAATCCATGATCATTTGTGCATTGGCCCAAAACATATTGGTTATTTGCTCTTCATTATCTAATTGAACAGCATAGAAGAATGAAGGATTCTGCAAAGATTTTTCTTTAAAGTATTGCAACACATTGCTTACTTCCCTATATGTTAAACTTTGTTGTTTTTTGGTTCTCAAATAATTTTTAGAATCTAATTTTGTAAAACCAAGACATTGCTTTCCACCAGCTTCCCTACCCATGAGTTCAAAAGATTGGCCTAAACGAAGACCAGATTGTGTCGCTAAATCTAACTGAATTGCTTGGGTAGTGGATATCTTTCTTTGTGACGGCAACATGTGGGCACACTCGGGTGATACAAGATCATGGTTGTGTTTTTCTTTGAAATCAGTCACAACATATTTTCCAATACCCTCATGTAATTTAATATAAAGTCGAGCCTCACACCCAGTCCTAGTTTCAGCTCTATAGTTTTTTGACAATGGGTCTCGCTTGTCAACCTTTCGAAATCCCTTCTTGTTGCAAACCAAAATTCTATGAATAAGTTGATTAGTGAACTTGTCCTTCTTACAATAATCTCTTTTTATGCTAAACCCCATTCTTCCTTCATATGTATTATAAAAATCATATGCACATTGTTCAGAATCAAATATCATTTCCTGTTTTGGCTTCCAATCACAGTCATTCTTAGGTTCCATATCGATATCAAAATGCAACTGAAAACCCATATAAATAAAATCTTAAGTTAATGATAGTTGAGCTTCTTAATAAGATTGCAGGGTTGCTTAGGTTGTAGTGCTATGAAAATGAATTGAAATTGGTTTATAGATAAAATTTATCTGGTTTATAGATAGGACCATATGTCATATAAGGAAAATTACTGGAATTAAGGAAATTGAATTATTAAAAACCAGATTAAATTAATATAGATAGATATTGCTTCATTCAATTATTCATGAGATTCAATATAACACATCTAGACACCAGTTAATAATTACATGACCCATGAGACTGCCATGTCTACAAAAACCAGGAGACATACTGTGATAAGGCCCATAACATTACCCTGTTATGGCAAAACTGAGATAATTTATGAGCCTTTTAACAAAATATCACAATAACAATCAGATGAGCAACAAAAGAGGTAAAACACACCAACTATTTATGGATTCTAATGTAAAGATCAAAATTGAATTATGTTGTTTGTTTTGCTGGGTTATGACTCGAAGTTATAGCTTAGTGCTATATTGGTTTACTATTTCTAATAAAAGGTAAAACAAAGAGAATTTATTGATTGAATAATAAAACAAAAGAGGTAAAACACACCAACTGAGAATTTATTTATTGATTGAATTTATCCAATTTACAGCGTGTTAATCAAATAGCAGAACCTTAGAGAAAAGTTAAAGAAATCATAAAGACGTAAAACACACCAATTAATGAAAACTCGTATTCGATTTCTGACCTTGGTGTCGACTGTAATTTGTAAAGAGCATCAGTCGAAAGCTTTGGCGGCAAAAGACGTCTTAGGTTCTGAGGAGTTCGTCGTCGGTGAGGATGGGTTCACCGGTGAGGATGAGGATGGGTTCGACGGAGGAGAGTGCTGTGTGAGAATGAGAGTGTTGTGTGAGAGTGAAAGTGAATCCCTCATGAGCTGTGTTGTTGTTTTGTTTGGGCAGGAAGTCGAAAACATTTCATTTTTGATTTTTTTTTTTTATAATCTCAGCCGTTGGATCATTTGAGCCGTTGCAAGTAGGAAATGAAGGACCCTCAAGGAGAGGATCCGGACTCGGAGTGAGTTAGCTGAGGAGAGAGTCATTGAGGGAGTGAGTCAACTGAGGAAAGAGTCATCGGAGGAGGGAGAGACCTATAAAATAAATGCGTAATATTAAGAGTATTAAATTTTTTATTAAATAAATGATCAAATGTGGGAGTCATACATCCATGTAAGATATTTAATTATTTTTTTAATAGTAAATTTGAAATCTATAATATTTTTTAAAATAAATAGTAACGTAGGTAATCCGACGTGGCGCGAGTAGAATTGATTTTTCCACCGTGGCGTGTACTTTATGTTTTTCGCTGTTTCTGCACAGATTCCACACAAAAGGGCTTTCCCATTCTATCTCTCTCCTCTGTCTCTCTTAATTGTCACGAGTTCTTCACTCTCTCTCTCTCTCTCTCTCTCTACTACTACTACTACTTTCTCTCTCTAAATCTACCAGTGTATGTGCATGTGTATGTGTATGTGTATGTGTATATATACATTTTCGATGTCATCGAAGTTGCTTTCAAGATCACACTGATTATCTGCGTGTGAGGTGAGTTCTCGTTAATTCATTCGAATTTGTTCAATTATTATCATTTTGATCTCTGTTTAGAGTGTACTTTTTATTTATGTAACTGCTATTTTGGTCGATTGATCCTATTTAATAGTAATCCAGAAATCCGGAGTGTTCTTATTCCCTTCCTCTAGGTTTTGTAAATTGATTTTGTGTTGATGCTTTTTCAAGTGTTTGGTATAAAACACACGAGTTTCTAGGGTTTTGTTTTTGGTTTTTTAATTTTGTATAATTTTGAGTTTTGAAAGATGTTTATTTGATGAAGCTAGGGTTTCTGAGTTCGAGATCAAACACAAGGAATAAGCCTTCTTTGTTGCATGGCCAATATCTCAAGCGGGTTGTGGAGATAGTAGTTAGTAATTAGGGGTGAAGCAAACTTTCATGGAGAGATATCCAATCTTTGGATGATTATCATCCTCTTTTAATGAAATTCTTTTAATAATTCTTTAGGGTGTATACCCCAACCAAATACCAACTCTGTTTATTTGGTGTCAACTTATAAAAAAATTATTTTAATATATAATAAAGTTGTAGTGTGAAAAATGGAACTGACCTCTAGTAATTGGAACACATGCTTGTTGAGTTGAGTTCTTTAAGAAGGCAGTGAACCTCAAGTATTTTGTACTCTTAAGCCAGGACATTGGCTCTATAGTGCCAATAACTAGCTCTAGTCTTCTTGAATTGACCACTTTATAGAGCCAAAAATAAAAAATTCTGCTCCCAACTTCATTTTTGTTAAAGGGGAAATGGAACAAATACATTTTTAGTATTCAAGTGGTTGTTTGGATCTTATAAAGCTTTAGTGGTCCATGTAATCAACTAAGTAATTGAAACAAAGACTTGTTGGGAGGCAATGAATCTCAAGTAATTTGTACCTTTAGGCCAGTACATTGATATATAGTGCCAGTAACTGGCTCTTATCTATCTTGAATTAACCACTTTATAACCACTTTACATAGCCACACACAACTAAACATAAAAAATAAATAAATTATTCCACTCCTCAACTTCTTCATTTTGTTAGGGGGAAATGGTACAACATTTTCAACATTTCGTGGTGTAAATGAAGGGATAGTAAAATAGTTTCCAGGTACACTAGTGCAATCAGAGGACCCGCCATGTACCCTTCTAAATTTTGGTTGTCCCATCTGTGGATGAAATTAATATATGTTGTTGTTACCTTAACCCCTCCCCCATCTCCAAAAGGAAAAAAGGGCTAAAATGAAGTATTAATTACTTATTAATTACTGACCGTATGTACCTTTTGATTAATTAGCATGACAGGCTATGAGCTGTAAGCGAAATTGATAGGATCAACCTTGAATGGTTCAACTTGATCAAAATTCTATATTTATTTTTTGACAATAATTGGCTTTCGAAAATCCTGGATAATTGTCCCGTCTATATGTTCTTGTTACCTTAAACCCTCCCCCCTCTCCCGTGCCGGGGGGTGGGGTGGGGGGGGGGGGGGGGGGGGTGAATAAAGGATTTTTTTAATTTTTTAAATCCTTTTGCTAATTAGAGCTGTATTGGTGTATTTACAACATAATGTTATGTATTTTTTCATCTTTTTGTTCATCGTATATCTTTTTCTTTAAGGCCTTGTTTCGGAATAGGTTATTTTAGTGACTTTTTGGCTAAAATATGAGGTAAAAAAAACTAGTATGTTTGTGGTGGCTTTTTGGTTTTTTACGAAAAAATGTGCAAAAAATAGAGAAAAACTGGAATCTTTGACTTTTTGGTATAGGTTATAGGCTTTTTGGTTTTTTTAGTAACTTTTTGGCTAAAATGTTAACTTGCCAAACGAGGCCTTAACGTTGACTTTTAGCTATTTCACAACTGGTCTGGGAAACAGTCACCTTTGCATAAGAAATCAATTATTGGATTGAAGGTGTGCTTATGATGGTCAATTGTTGACTTGGCATATTAATTACTGACTGTATGTAATTTTAGTCTGGCCTTTTGATTATTAACTTATAAGACAATTTAAGGTACACATTGCTCTTGTTAAATTATGCTGTGTATGCTGCTCTAGTTTGGTAACTTTTTTCATATATTTCTTGTACAGCTTGGGAGCCTGCTTGGACCAAACCAGTGGTACTGCAAAATGGTACGTATCCTTTTCTCATATAATTTTTACCTGTTCAATCTCAATTTTAAATCTCTTATTTTTTTACTTAATAGTGCATTATTTCAAAATTAAACAAAGCCTTAGTGTTTGGTAACCATTGGTATGTTGGTCAGTAACTTGAAAAGAAAACAATCATCCTTGTAGTCAACTATTTTAATTGTGATTTATTTTCTTTTCCTTTGTGGTGTGTTTTAATTATTTGTAGGGTGGGAATGCCTCTGGGGAAGAGAGTGACAACATCGATTGGGATACTGAAGATGAACTAGAAATTCAGAATTTTCCTTTGTCTTCCTGTTCAACTTTGACAAATCCTGGTGGAGAAGCTATTGTATGTGCTGGAGAGGTAAATATTGTAGGCTTATAGCAGAAGCTATAGTGAATTTTTTTTAGTTGTGGCACCAAAATTATTGGCGACTGGGGAATTGCTATACACCTAGAGAAGGAAATTTTGTCTTTTTTAGTAATCCTACCAGTAACTGATTACTATTGTTGAATGTTATGAACCCATGCGGGACATCGTTGAAATGCTTGTGCATGTGGCCGATGCTGTGTATGGGCTTGCCTGAAATTCTCAGGGTAAAAAAGCACTTCACTGTAGACTGGTACTTGAAAAATTGTATCCAATTGTTTAGCTTTTTTGTTAGGATCCTCTTTTAATGGACATTGTTCCGTAATAGTCATATTGTGACATGCTATAGTCACACACGGTGCTGGAGTGCCCAAACACTAGAATGATTTTTCTTCTTAATTTTGAAGGGAGCTCAGCCTTAACAAGTGGCATGAATATAATATTTTGTTGAAACCTGTCAGTAAAATCTACTACCTTGTCATTCTTGCTGAATGTGCTTGAGATGATAATTTATTTTTTTTAAAAATGGCTCATAAGATGATGTTACTACTGTTTGGAGGATATTGATGGATTAAACAATGTTCAATTTGTATCTGTATGATAGTTTCTTGGATGCTTATTGGTATCTATGTGCCTGATAGTCGTGGAGGAGGGAGATCAAAGGCTTCAGTCCATTTGACTTGCGCTAGTTTCCATTGAACAAGGGCCTTGATCTCCTTTTTGGGTTGATTTCTGGTTTCTTCATTCTTGTTTGTTTGGAGGTGGAGCTAGTGGTGGGACTGTTGCTGTTCTAGGATGCAGATCATTTTGCAGTTGTGGGTTGATGATTTTCCTAGGGTTTTCTGGACTGGACAAAGGTCCTTTGTACTTAAAGGCTGTTCAAATGATCTTCCAGCATGTAGCCAGATTATACATTTCCATTCAATCTATGATGCTTTCGTGCTTGTCATGTTCATCATTTTTGGCACTTGATGTAGTCATTTCTGTATTTTGCACTTCCAACCTTTTCTTTGGGGCTTTTGTTTATTTAAAGAAATTGCTTTGTAACTTGGTACATTCTTATCGATACTGTAAACTTACCGTTGACTCCTTGTTTTTTGTGTTCTCAAGGCGAGCTTATCGGCAAGTCCTTCCCACTCCAAGTTGATTCATCATTTTGTAGGAATGGGTTTTCCTGAGAAACTGGTTGCAAAAGCCATTGAGGAAAATGGTAATTGCAATGTCACTTTTTTTAAGGGCCAGTTTTCAGCTTGAAAGCAATGTTTGACTTTATTTTAACAATGCGCAGGAGAAGGAAATACGGAATCAATCCTAGAAACTTTGCTTACATATTCTGTGAGTAGTATAAACTTTGCTTACATGTTCTAATGATTGGAAGGCGATTTGTGGTGTTTGAGAATTGCCTTTATATTTTCCTTTTAGAGGTCATTTTTGTGTTTCCTTTGTAGAGGACTTCTTGTCCTCTAGCCATCGTGGTCTGCTTGTGCTGCCCCATATTTCCTTTTTGTGACTAATACTATGCCCAGGTGTGATACTTCTAAATTGGTGTGAACCTTCTCCAACTTCCAGCATGCATTTGCTTATTTTATCTTCACGGTTTCCACAATGGCTCTGATTATTTATCTATTCTCCAGTCCGATGTTGAAATTGCCTCCAAGATACAATTTTACCTGCTTAAATATTCACCTTTCCTAAGTTGAACCAATGATCCCTGATTGGAATTGTATTTCTCCTGTGCAGAGGTTCACAATTTCTATTTCTTGCAGGCTCTTGAAAACTCTCCGCCACAACAGAAACCTGTTATTGATTCTGATCACAGCTCTTCGGATTATTATGAGAACTTTCTAGATGAGATCTCCGATTCAGATAGTTGGTCTGAAGATGAGGTAGCAATGTTCTTTTGGTTACAGTTACTATGTAGTTGATTTTTGTATGTAATGCTTTGATACATCAATCACCTAGACTACCCTTCTGCCAATATCTAACAACCGGGAAAAATCAGTTCTCTCTACCAGAACTGTCCCTAGTGCCACAGATGTGAAGCAATATGTAGAACTGTTTGGAAATTTATGTCCACTGGTACTTCCACTTGACTAATTGAAAGTCATAATTTGTGTTACTGTATCCTATTCCCAGCACCATATATGGAAATGCATTGTTTTCATTTTTTTCTTGTGCATCTACTTGGTAGGCTGATAATAATTGAATATGTCAATCTACACAATGTGCTGATTTGGCAGGTTTGTGTTGGCGTCTAATTGGTATTTACTTGAAAAGTCAAGTGTCACTATATTGTTTTGCAGTACCAAATTTATTTTATGTCCCCAATAAATGTTTTTAATGTGAGTGATGGTTTTATTTTATTCAATATCTACATTATTCTGGACCCAAAAAAAAAAAAAAAAAAGGAAAGCAAGAAGAGTTTTTCTATAGAATCAATGAAATAAGATCTAACACCATCAAAACCCTAAAGCTCTTTACTTTTGTTCTGCCCTGGAAGTAACTATCGTTTGTACAACCATGCAAGGCAATACCAAAGGTGACCTTAAACGTTATTTCCTTTGTTTCCTTATACAGCAATTAATGGTTTTGTGATAATTTCAACTGTTTGGTCGATTGTAATTGTTTCGTAATCGTAACTTTTCCTTTATCGGCCTTAAAAGGTTTCATCTGATATGCCGTGGGAGTGATTTCTTAAGCTTTTGGGAAGTAGTATTCATACTAACTGCAATGAATTGAGTCTCTTGTAATTCCCTTCGGATGCACATCCTTCCTGGTTTGATTTTGGTTTTTTTGATTGATTTTTCTTGGCAGGAAAATACGGAGTCTTTGTCTGATAAGGAGAAGACCTTGTTATCCCTAGCAAAGATGGGGTATACGGTGGAAGAGGCGTCAATAGCTATGGATAGATGTGGTGCGTATTTGATAATATGTTTGTTTTATGCTATTTTTGGTTTTGATATTGTTTGTTCCGGAGATCATTCAGGTTTTTGGATTTATATTCTGCCACATGTATCTTTCCATGTATGTTTTGTTCTGTCCATTATCTGTCAACATGTGAATAGTTGGTTGTGGTTTCTTTTTGTTTTGGTTGTTAAATTTTGTTGTCATAATCTGCATTCCATTTCCTCATGGGACTTGCTACTTACAGTGCATATTTTTGTTGAAGCTGCTTTAAACAATGATGTCTGAATTTCCTGGGTTCTCTTCTCTTTTTGTGTGCTTTGCTGAGAGAAAGAATTAGGTCTCCTTCCATTTGATTCCTAAAGCATATTCTGCCCTTTTTATTTTTATTTTTATTGTGAATGGGTTATTATTGTGAGACACTAGATAACTACATTGTTTACTTGATATCTTTTCTCACTGCACTGGTCTTTGATGCTTTATGTTACTATAGTTTCTAGCTAAGAAGTACGGACACTTCTCGTGTTCATTTTGGACATGTCTCAGACATTGACACTCGTCGGACACTTCGTGAAGTGAGTTGAACAGACATTCAAACATGTCTTATTATTTTTTAAATTCTTTTAGACTTGGACACGCTTTACATGCTTGGGAGACACACATGAAACGCATTACAAGCTTGAAGAAAATAACTTAGGATTCAATGATAAAAGAATAACAATCTCTCCTACTGTAGACTTTAGGAAATATTGTTACATTGTACTCTTTTATTATCTTTGAATGAAATATTCAAATATGTCATATAATAAATATATATATATTGTGTGTCCTCCACATGTCATATCATATCTTGTATTTCTTTTAGCCGATCAAAAAAAAAAAAAAAATATCTTGTATTCTTTTATCCATGTCGGTGCGTCTTTGGTTTCTAGTGTCTTGTAAATTGCACAAGCATGTTATTATAATGAATCAGAGAAGATTGCAATTGGTTTTTTTGGTACATAGCCACACCTTTCTTATACTCTGAAACCCTGTCAAACTTAAATTAATATACTGGACATCTTACATTTCCATCTTCCACTGAATTGTGATATTGATTGTCATGTATATACTCGTTTGGGTCCTGTTAACCAGTTATTTCTGCTGGATGATATTGCTAAACTTTGTCTATCCTCCTGTGTGTTGTAGTTGCTCATTTCATTAGATTTAATCTTTCTCTTAATAATGCCTGTAAAATATTGCAGGTCCAGATGCCTCAATTGATGAAATAACAGATTTTTTATGTGCTGCTCAAATGGCAAAGGCAGCAGATTATCTACTACCTGATGATGATAAGTTTTTTATTTTTTATTTTAATTTTTTGTATTTCTTCCCCATAATGAAACATCAGGTTTTCAATTAACCCCTTTTCATGATAGGGGAATAAATTTTTACGGCTTTTATAGTTTGTTTTTTAATTACTAATGCACCAGGATCCTTGTTTTTACTTTTATTTTTTTTGTTAATTCTGTTCATACTGCCATTAGTAAATCCTCTGCGTAATTGATCTTTTCTCAAATTTCACAGCCGAAGCCAAAGAGGAAATTTTTTGAGAGAGAATTGTGGAAAAGGAAAAAGCAAAGGAGGTATGAGAAGAGGATGATGAGTGAGGATAGTGAGACTATTCGTCTTCCAAAACCAATGATTGGCTTTGGAGTTCCTATGGAATCATCTCAAACATTTCATAGAACCCTTCCAGAGGCAGCCATGGGGCCTCCCTACTTCTATTATGAGAATGTGGCACTAGCTCCAAAAGGAGTTTGGGACACCATCAAAAGATTTTTATATGATGTCGAACCTGAGTTTGTCGATTCGAAGTATTTCTGCGCAGCTGCAAGGAAAAGAGGTTATGTCCACAATCTTCCAATCGACAATAGGTTTCCTCTTCTTCCGCTACCTCCTCTCACCATTCATGAAGCATTGCCATTAACAAGGAAATGGTGGCCATCGTGGGATACACGAACAAAGTTAAATTGCCTACAGACTTGCATAGGAAGTGCAAAACTGACGGACAGGATTCGCAAAGCTCTTGAAGATTGGGATGGTGAGCCACCTTTGCGCGTGCAAAAATATGTTCTTGATGAATGTCGAAAGTGGAATCTAGTTTGGGTTGGCAGGAACAAACTTGCACCGCTTGAGGCTGATGAAGTGGAAATGTTATTGGGGTTCCCAAGGAACCATACAAGAGGAGGTGGTATAAGTAGGACCGACAGATACAAATCACTTGGTAATTCATTTCAGGTGAGCATTTCTTTTATTATTTTATTGACAACACACCTTTTTTCATTTTTTCTCGTCACGTGTGTTTATTGACTAGTTCTAATCTTAACTTTGCCCATTTTCTTTTTGGGATGAAATCTTTTCAGATTGACACAGTGGCCTATCACCTCTCTGTCTTAAAGGATTTATACCCTGGAGGTATAAACCTTTTATCGCTTTTCTCTGGGATAGGTGGTGCGGAAGTTGCCCTTCATCGGCTCGGCATCCCCTTAAAAACAGTTGTGTCTGTCGAGATTTCCGAAGTCAACAGGAATATTGTCCGGGGTTGGTGGGAACAAACCAATCAGAAAGGAAACCTCATTGACTTTACTGATGTGCAACAATTAGACGGTGATCGAATTGAGCAGCTTATTCATTCAGTTGGTGGGTTTGATCTTGTTATTGGTGGAAGCCCGTGCAACAACCTCGCGGGGAGCAACCGCCACCACAGGGACGGGCTGGAGGGTAAAGAATCTGCGCTTTTTTATGATTATTTTCGAATCCTAGACTTGGTTAAGTGCATCATGGGGAGACAACAATAAATTCCCCTCTATGTAGTTTGCCTGCTCCTTTGTATCTGATTCAAACTCTTTGGCCGTTTCCTCCTATTTAATTATGAGACAGTGACTTGTAGCTTGTACTAGTTACTTTTGTTTCGATGGAAATTTTGAATTGCTGGGAAAAAGAGGTTATTTCTGTTGTTAGATGACAGTTGTGTTGGGGGGACGTGAGTCGGTGACATTAGTCATTTGGCTTTTTTTTTTATCTGGGTGGATAATTATTTATTTATTTTTTTACTCATTCGGCTGTTAATGCTGGAGTCATGGGCGGAGTTATGCATGAAGCAGTGGGTCAATTGAACCCACTCAACTTTGAATTTTTTAAAGAATTATGTTCTATTGTATAGTAAAATTTTTGAGGTTTTCATAAATTGACACTATTAAAATTGTTTCAAAAAATAGATTTATCAATAACCAAAAAAAAAAAAAAAAATGTTTAAAAAATAATTAGTCTTATGTTTATTATATTTTTATATTATTTTTTGTTTAGCATGTATAATTATTAGTGGTTAAATATGAATATAAATGAGATTTGTATGGATATCATTACAACAATTATTGTGTATGTCACACATTAGATATATAATGTAAAAATATGGTGAGTATAACCTTATTGACATAATTAATATCATGATATCATTTTTTTTTTATAATGATTTTAAAGAAAAAAGTCGTATATAATTTCTATATAAAATGATGAGATTTAATATGGATCTTTCATTTTAAAATCAAACATCCATGTAGATGTTTTTTATTTATAATATTATTTTTGTGAATTTTTTTATATAAATAAAGTTTATATAAAATAAAATAAAAACCACAAATTTCTTTTAAAACAAGGAATTCTTATTCCTTACAAAGATTTTTTTTTTAAAAAAAAAAGAAAGAGAAAATGTGATTTTGAATTTTTTTTTTCCAAAAGCTTTCAACCAAACAATTTTTTGAAACTTTTTTCTCAAAAATTATCTCTCAAAAATAAACCAAACAAAGCATTTTTCTCTCATTAATTTTCTGCAATAATTTTAAATTGCAATAATATTAATTATTACAAGGGCAAATTTTACTTTACACCCTTGTGGTTTGGACCAGATGCGGATTGTCTCTTGACATTCAAAAATCACTATATAACCTTAGACTAAAGTGCACTGTTAGTTTTTCTATCTAAGATAACGGGTTGTGGGAGTCACACGTCTATATAGAGAGTATGTCTATTTTAGGACGAAAATGCCCTTTATACGTCTTCAAATTTATCAAAGAATGCCATTGTTTTTTCCTCTCTCTCTATACTCCATTTCTTTTCCACCTGTACCTCATATTTATGCTGGTATATTTCTAATAAATTAAACCCAGAAAAGTATCCACATGGGGCTCCAATAACAATAAGGGGTACTTATGTGTAAGTCTTAATGAGTGGACTTATTGTCTAATAGATCCTATGAAAAAAATTTATCATTAAAAAAGTTATTAATTGTAAGTTTTAGTGGCAATTTATAAAAATCATGACAAAAAAAGTCACTAATTGTCAATTTTTAGCAATGTATGTAAAAAATTGTCACAAAAAATTATTTTTAGTAACAATTTTACCAAGACTTATTTTCTATAGGACTTTATAAGAATTAAGTCTAACTATTAGGATCTATTAGTAATTTACTCTAACAACAACCACAAAGTTTTGATTACCACCATGATCAAAACAATTTGTTATTATAAGATTTTTGACCACTTCTTTGTTGTAATGTTGTTTGATTTGTACAGTATATATTCTTGTTTTGTTTGATTGATTTGTAAATATTATTCCATGAATTTGATTCCATGGATGGGTATTCTTGTGAATTTGATTCCATGATTGATTTATCATTCTTAGACTTTATGGATGGGTCTTCTTTGATTTTATCATTCCCAAATTTTCTATTGTGACACCCTGAACGTTTAATTAAATATCACATAAATATTTATAGTTATATACATAATTGTAATTGTATGTGATAATATATTATTAAAATAATAAATAAATACTAATAACAATAATAATAAAATAAATATATAGAATAAGAATAATACTAATAATAATAATAGGCAATGTTAATAATAATAATGGAAACTATACGTAAATTAATTTGTTATTGTGATTATCAAATATATGATGAGGAGATTTATTTGAGGGCTAAATTAATCACAAATTAGTGTGAAAATATTGAAATGTATAGATTTAGTTAAATAAATTAAGTAATAATGAATTAAGAAAATTTGTTTTAATTAGCAGGATTTAAGGAAATTTGTTTTAATTAGGAAGATTTGAAGATGAGGAACGGCTATTTGCATGTCTAGATGTTTGTTGGGGGTTGTTTTTGTTCATCATCATCATTAATAAATGGTTAGTCCACCCAACATGTGTATATAAATAAATAAGAGAAAAGTGGTGAAGCTGGCCAACGTGAATACGAGGAAGGAAAAAGAAAAAAAAAGAGAGAGAGAGAGGAGATAAGCGAAAAATGGAGGCATTAATAAATGGTGAGTCCACCCAACATGTGTATATAAATAAATAAGAGGAAAGTGCTGAAACTGGCCAACGTGAATACGAGGAAGGAAAAATGAAAAAAGAGAGAGAGAGAGAGGAGATAAGCAAAAAATAGAGGGGTTGAAAACTATCAAAAATAGAAAAGAATTAGTAAGATTCAATCTTAAGGTGAGTTATATTATACTTTGAGTTATCATAATATATTTTTTATATATTTTGATTTATCATAATTTATTTTATATAAATTATATTTTATGAGTTATATTAATACAAGTTATATTTTATAAATTATATTAATATTTCAGTTACATGAATTAATTTTTAAACTCTGTTTGTTTAAAATGAAATCCATAGATATGTTTGTTTAAATTTTAATGAATATTTGACTGTGATCTTATAAACAATTATGTTTTGTAAGTACCACCACAGGAGTCTCATGTCTTGGAGAACTTAAATAACCATGGGCTTCTGTTGTGCCACTTTGTGGTCATCTGTTTGTCATGGATCCATTGACCTATGTTCTGATTGTCACTTCTGTGACCTCTGTTATATTCTGTTTTGTTTTGTACCGTGGTTATAGTTATTTATTTACATAATTTCTGTATTTCAGTTTCTGTCACTTAAATGATTTATTTATCAAATTGAGTTATGTAAATGTTTTGGCTTAACTAACTATACATGGTTATTTTGTATTCCCTATACTCTTAGCATAATATTTTTCACTCTGCTATGTGCTTATAGTTGTTACCCTTTTAGGTGACAAGATATAGAGAAAACCCATAACCTCACGTAATGGAACCTGCACGAAGATTGATGTTGAACCATTATTTTGTCATTCTTTTTTTATATACATATATTTGCTCCCTTTTGTTTCTACTCGAGGCTGGTCACTAAAAAATAAAATAATAAAAGTCCTATAGATGTATTTTCTCTTATTAAAATAATAAAATAGAGTAATTTCCTGTTTAATTATTTTTATTTCCGCTTGCGCAGTTCAATTTGCTACAAATAAAATAAGTTAGTAAGTTGCGATTCCAACCCTAAGTCCCTGGGATTGGGTCGTGACATCTGTAACCCTTTGATTTGGTTTTGATGGCTTTAAAGTTGGAACAAATAATTCTCCAAGTGAACCAGTAAATAGTTCTCAGCGAAAAATTATCCAATCCAACTCGAAATTGAATGACCCTGCTTAGATTGTGCTAGTTGCTGGGAAGGGCATACAGTATGTATTTCTGTTTGGTTTGATCAATTTGAATTTGATTTCATGGTGCTTGATGAATCCATTATGTTTATAGCGTGCGCGCACACACATATATATATATAAATTATGAATGTGCATGTGTATTATATTATGTTTACAGTCTGTGATATATATTAGATATATTTGTGGAATATACAATCACCGAAACCTGTATTAATTTATATATATATATATATATACATATATATACCTTTCAAAATTTGAACTATTTACAAATCAAAATTGAAAAATATAGCAAGAATTACGTGACCTTCAAGGGTAAAATTTTTAAGAAATTAAGGAGGAGAAATAGGAGAAATTAAAAATGGGTTTTGCATTTTGTGGGAAATGCAGTACTCAGATTTTGTCTCCGATGACGAATTCCATCAAGCAAATAGATATAAGGGCTCCAATAACAATAACCATGGTTGCTGCCATAAGAGAGAGAAGATGCAAGAATAACATAAGTTAGATGAAAGGATATAGAAGATAAGGGTGGGTGTGTGAGTGATTTTCTGACCACACTGCCCTCCTTAGTGATTCAGCGGTAGAACACAGGCAGAATTGATGGCACCTTGCTGTCCTGCACAGAAAGAGAAGTTTCCGACGGTGGTTCTTCCACCCGGGAGCACTCCGACGATCAAGTCAGTATATCTCTCAAAGATAATCAAGTATTCAACTCACAAGCTTGAGTATAAAAAGCATACCTTAGACCCATGGGGGTGCCTCTTATTTATAGCCAACTCAATCCCAGTCCCAATGAGAGCCTAACTCCAATGAACTCATGATTACTGCTAATCTGGGACTCCCAGTGGGACTAAGATAAACTCTCTAAGAGTCTTATCTTTACCCAAACTGAAGTCTTCTCCCAATCTAGGACTCTTGTCCATATCCAGGTTGAGTTCCCTCTTCATTCTAGGACTCTTGTCCCTCATCCACTTATCTCGGATTCCGATATCTTCGGAGATAACCTCGGCCTAGCCAAGATCACCTCGGTATCACGACCAGGACACGTGGCACCTCGGCTGACACGTCGCACGTCACCTTGCCACGTGTTGGTACTCAGAAAATATATCCCCACAACTGCCCCCTAGGTTCTATTACCTCGGCATTCTGAGGTGATGGAACCTATACTGTTCGTTCATCTATGCCCCTCTGTCCGAGATAAAACTCGCCGACCTCAAAGTTCCCTGGACTTTACTATCCACTTCTGTCAAGTATCAAGCTTCAAGCCTTCCAAGCTATTCGAGATCATACCTTCTAGCCGAGGTTTCTGGTTTCATTAATTCATAAACTCCAAGAGCTTTGCATCCGTTCTATTCACATTTTCTGGTGAGTTCCCGATTTCCAGTCATCTATTTGACTCTGGCGATTTTCATATCGGCGTTCACTTCACTTGGTAGGTTCATAAACTCTTTACTTGCTATTAAGCTCAATCTTTCATAACTCTTCTGAATCCGTTTATTTGCCCTCTGTTGCCTTCTATTTTCGTCTGTTTTCAAGTTTTGAATTGTTTGAATGCCTGGCATTGTTCTTGTTATATCCGCTTTTTGTTGCTAGCATCGTGTTTGGGCCATTGCTTTCTTGTTCTTCACATACTTACTTAGTGCCTGTGCACTTAGCTTTATTCTTGAACTTTGTCGTCTTCTTGACTCTGATTTTTCTCTTTTTTCATTCAATCCTCTGGCTTTTTTTCCTTTCTAGCTCTTTTGCTTAAATCTATCATTGTTCCAAGCTTTCAAGCTTCGCAATCGCTTTCCTTTCCTCTCGATGAAGCTTTCGTCATTTTGTCATTGTCGCCGACTTCGCAATTCTCATTCCGACTTCCTCTTCTCGATAAGCCACTGTTCCTCCCGGTTTTATTACTTGTTGCTTTCCAAGAAGCTCGCTTCATTGTTAACCACCATTCGCTTTTACCGTTGTTTCCAAATCATCTTCTTGAATACACACTGCTCACATATCTGCTGATTTCGCCATCGTCTTGGCTTGACACACCTATGCAATCTTTTTGTCTTGAACACTTGCACTGTTTCACCACTTTCTTGCTATTGTTCTTGAGTCTGTATTTCTGTGTCTTTTTCCAGGTTTTTTGCTTTCAATCCTGCCTTCAAAACTCTGAGGTGCCAATTGCCAAGAAGAGCGTTGATCAAACTCTTCAGGAGATTGATGCTGAGCTCGTGGCTGAGAAGGTTACTGAGAAGTTCTTTCCAACTGTCTTCTGGAGGTGAGATGCAACCTGCCGCTGATGCCGAGTAGTTTGCTTCCTTTTTGAAATTGATGCCGAGGTAATGGTAGAGAAGCTCCTCCAATCGATCGCCGAGGTCGAACCATCGCTGCTCGAAGCAGATCACCCGACGTTCTGCTTTCGATCCTTAGTTCTTTAAGGTCTTCATTCTTTGTACTTTTGTCTTTTTTGCATATGTAATTTTTTTGCCTCTGAAAAATGTCTATTGTTGGCCGATGCGTCATTGCTTTGTATCTGAACAAGAAATGTTTGTTTCTTTCCTGAGTGCTGAATGCTTTCTTCTGTTTACTGCCTGTATGCTTCCCCATATTTAGAATTTTTTTTAACTTTTTTTTTTTGAACATATTCTGCAAATCACTTCGGGGTAGTACACCTCGGATAAGCGTCTCTTCGGAATTATCATTAGGTAGACACCTTGGATCAACATAACCTCGGTACTTTATTTCTACAAGTGTGTTCAGAGGCTTTCAAGTGCTGCTTCCTCATTCTTCTCGGCTGGCTCCTTGCCGACGTCCTTGAGGACTTGCACGTCCTCGTATCCGATCTCTGCCTTCTCTGGTTCTCGTATGATTCTATACTTTAGAAAAAATGTACATGTCTTTCCAAAGTATACCTTAACTGTGCAATTTCCTCGGGGTGTCACATGTTGGTTGTACCCATTGATTTATTTCAGCCTCGGCTTAACACTTGAAAATATTTTAACAAATATTTTCACAAGTGTTGTTTCAAGACTTCTGTCTTCCATTATCTTCCAAGTCTTGGCAACATGGTTATCTCGGATGACCATATCTCGGAAACGTCTTTCAGTTTATCTCGACTATACCAAACTTGTAAATTGCTTCAAATTTCAACAAGTGGTAGACTTCACAATCTTCGGTTAACTTATCTTGTAATTTTGCTCAAAAATTTCAACAAGTGTTAACATTCCTTACTTTTTAATTATCATTCCTTCCCCTGCACCTTCTCCCTGCCCCCTAATGTGATCATAAGTTGCACTTAGGATCACATTAGGGAAGTTGGCTTCGTGCCGTAGTCACAGACCTGATGTGATCTTCTTTCGCCGATGTATTAAAACTTCTGGTATTTAATTCGCCCCCTTTAGACCCTTTTTCTCTTGGCCTCTGCAAACTATCATCACTGTTTCTTGAAGCATTTATTCCTTTCACAATTCTGGTCACCACTTCTGGCGTGCACTTAGTGGTTCTGTTCTAACCAAAACGACGTTTGACTCCGGTGAATCTTTTGCCGACATTTAACTTTGTGCAATCTTTAACTTGTAAATTCTCTTAGAATTTCAACAAGTGTTTAAGCCATTATTCATTCTCGATTTTAACTCTGCTTGTAAACTTTTCTCGGGTTTCAACATCATCTCGGCTTAACTTCGGTTAAGCATCATCTCAGTTTAACTTCGGTTAAACATCATCTCGGCTTAACTTCCGTTAAGCATCATCTCAGTTTAACTTCGGTTAAACATCATCTTGGCTTAACTTCGGTTAAACATCATCTCGGCTTAACTTCGGTTAAGCATCATCTCAGTTTAACTTCGGTTAAACATCATCTCGACTTAACTTCGGTTAAGCATCATCTCAGTTTAACTTCGGTTAAATGTCATCTCGGCTTAACTTCGGTTAAGCATCGTCTCAGTTTAACTTCGGTTAAACGTCATCTCGGCTTTTTGACGTTCTTCCTTTTTTGTCGCTTGTACTCTTGTACCTTTTTGCTTTTCAGACAATGTAAGCTCTGCATATGGTCGATGTGCCCCCTTGTTCTTGAATGTCTAATTTAACTTTCCTTCTCTGAATGCTTGTGCCTTTGTCTTTTCTTGACTGCCTTTGCATGATTCTATACTTAGAATATTCTGCGTGCCTTTCATTCTTTGCCTTCTTTATGCAATCTTCTCGAGGTTACATACCTCGGGTATAATAACTACAAATTTTACTTCGGCAAGATACTGACCTGCAAACTTTTCATATATTTCAACAAGCATAAGACATATACTATTCAATGTTAACTTTTGTAAACTTTTCTCAAGTTTCAACGAGTGTTTAAACAGTAATCTCAGTCTATCCTACTTGTAAATTGCTACAAATTTCAACAAGGATTAACATATACAGTAAACTTTTCTCAAGTTATAACAAGTGTTAAACAATGATCTACTTAGATTTTACTTTAACCTGTAAATTGCTGCAAATTTCAACATATGATTTCATGTCGGCTTAACTTCAACTTGTAAATTGCTACAAATTTCAATAAGTGTTAAGCATCTTCTTTGGTTTAACCAACCAGTAGATTGTTATAAGTCTGTAAACAATAACATCGGCTTCACTTCGACTTGTAAATTGCTACAAATTTCAACAAGCGAAGAGAAACAATAATCTCAGCTTATCTTTAACTTGTAAATTGCTCGGCTTAACTTCGGTTAAGCATCATCTCGTTTTAACCAACTTGTAAATTCATACAGAACTTTAACAAGTGTTATTCCATGAACTCGATCTATCTTCATCTTGTAAATTGCTACAAATTTCAACAAGCGATAGGCAAGGAATGATCTCGGCTTACCTCCAACTTGTAAATCGCTACAAATTTCAACAAGTGTTAAGGACTGGTTTCAGCTCAACAGCTTGTAAATTGCTACAAATTTCAACAAGTGATAAGGAATCTTTGTCAGCTTAACAACTTGTAAATTGCTACAAATTTCAACAAGTGTTAAGGAATGGTTTCAGCTCAACAACTTGTAAATTGCTACAAATTTCAACAAGTGATAAGGAATCTTTGTCAGCTTAACAACTTGTAAATTACTACAAATTTCAACAAGTGTTAAGGAATGGTTTCAGCTCAACAACTTGTAAATTGCTACAAATTTCAACAAGTGATAAGGAATTTTGTCACTTAACAACTTGTAAATTGCTACAAATTTCAACAAGTGTTAAGGAATGGTTTCACTCAACAACTTGTAAATTGCTACAAATTTCAACAAGTGTTAAGGAATCTTTGTCACTTAACAACTTGTAAATTGCTACAAATTTCAACAAGTGTTAAGGAATCTTTGGTCTTAACTTCTTAAGAATCTTCTCACTAACTACGGTTAAGCATCTTCTTGGCTTAACTACGGTTACATCTTCTTGGTCTTAACTTCGGTTAAGAATCTTCTCGCTTAACTACGGTTAAGCATCTTCTTGGTCTTAACTTCGGGTTAAGAATCTTCTCGGCTTAACTACGGTTAAGCATCTTCTTGGTCTTAACTACGGTTAAGCATCTTCTTGGTCTTAACTTCGGGTTAAGAATCTTCTCGGCTTAACTACGGTTAAGCATCTTCTTGGTCTTAACTTCGGGTTAAGAATCTTCTCGGCTTAACTACGGTTAAGCATCTTCTTGGTCTTAACTTCGGGTTAAGAATCTTCTCGGCTTAATTACTGTTAAGCATCTTCTTGGATTCAAGCCGGGGTTTTCAACCCGGCCAACTTTAGTCTGATCTTCTGTGTTTCCTTTTTATCCTTTGGGATCTTAGATCTATTCGCTGTGCTCTTCTCTTCTCGGACTTAAGCGCCGAGATCTTATCTTCTTAGATCTGCTCACTCGGGTTGAGCTCTTCTTTTCTCGGGCCTACTCATCTAGGCCGAGATCATGTCTTCTAGGATCCGGGATCTGGAATCCGGAATCTGCTCACTTAGGCTGAGTTCTCGTCTTCTCGGGCCCACTCATTTAGGCCGAGATGATGTCTTCTCGGATCTGGGATCTGGAATCCGGAATCTACTCACTTAGACTGAGTTCTCGTCTTCTCGGGCCCACTCATCTAATCCGAGATGATGTCTTCTCGGATCCGGGATCTAGAATCCAGGATCTGCTCACTTAGGCTGAGTTCTTCTATACTTGAATGTCATCTCCTTGGGAGCACTCATGCCCCCTGTCTTTGCATCCTTTCTGGAAGGGTCTTCGTTCTTCCGCAGGTATCTATCCTTCCATACCTGGAGGTCATCTTTGTTGTAGTATCCGCTTCGATCTGTTGTCTTTGATGCGTCTCCTTCCTGGCCGGCGTCTTTCACTTCGTGACTCTAGTCATGAGTTTCTGTGTTGCGGTCGTCCTCTTCAACGTCAAGGTCGATAGGTCTCCTACTCCCAGCAGGAGTGTTGTCTTCAATCTGATCCTTCTGTCCGTTATTGGCCATCTATTCTTCTTTCTTTCCCACAGACGGCGCCAAATTGTGTGAGTGATTTTCTGACCACACTGCCCTCCTTAGTGATTCAAATGTAGAACACAAGTGTAATTGATGGCACCTTGTCAGTCTGCACGTAAAGAGAAGTTTCCGACTGGTTCTTCCACCCGGGAGCACTCCGACGATCAAGTCAGTATATCTCTCAAAGATAATCAAGTATTCAACTCACAAGCTTGAGTATAAAAAGCATACCTTAGACCCATGGGGGTGCCTCTTATTTATAGCCAACTCAATCCCAGTCCCAATGAGAGCCTAACTCCAATGAACTCATGATTATCGCTAACTGGGACTCCCAAAGGACTAAGATAAACTCTCTAAGAGTCTTATCTTTACCCAAACTGAAGTCTTCTCCCAATCTAGGACTCTTGTCCATATCCAGGTTGAGTTCCCTCTTCATTCTAGGACTCTTGTCCCTCATCCACTTATCTCGGATTCCGATATCTTCGGAGATAACCTCGGCCTAGCCGAGATCACCTCGGCATCACGACTAGGACACGTGGCACCTCGGCTGACACGTCGGCGTCACCTTGCCACGTGTTGGCTCCAATAACAATAACCATGGTTACTGCCATATGAGAGAGAAGATGCAAGAATAACATAAGTTAGATGAAAGGATATAGAAGATAAGGGTGGGTATAAAGGTAAATTTACCATTGTTGTTAATAGAAGTTAGACGTGCACTTTGGTTCATAAACTACATGGGAGTTATGTGGGGATTTTCGAATGTCAGATGGGGTAATCTGCACTCGACCAAAATCACAATGGGGTAAAGCGAAATTTTCCCTTACTACAAAGAATCTAATCGGTCACATATGATACTAACCTTGTCAAATTAAGGGTAAATTACACTCACATACAATAAGTTCAATACATTTGACATAATTACATTAGCCTTCATTTTAATATCTATACTGCTATATAAAGGGAACACCTTAGTTGGTGTCCATCTCTAAGGTCGCATGAGACTTGAACTTTTGACCTTTAGTTTATTCTTAAAAATGACTCTTACTATTTGATTAGTACAAAATAAACAATAAAATATTTTGTTTTATTATTATTTATTTAAATTGTACACGTATCACGTCTGCTAACCGTTAGTGATAACTAATGCCAATGACAATTAAACATTGAGATACACAAATGTATATATGTATATATATTAGTACAAAATATATGATAACATCAATTTTTTTTATTCATACAATTAACAAATTATTAATTAAAAATTATTTAAATATTATGTGAATTAAAATCCTAAGGGAGGTCAACATAAATATATTAAAACTATATAACTAATTATATTTTTTTTCCCCAAACCTTAAAGGAAGTGAGTGTAATTTACCCTTAAATAAAAAAGTATAATTTTCCCAATAATATACCACATAAAAAATGATACTATCTCATATAGGAAAATGTTTGAGACTCGCAAAAAACTCATAATTTATCCCACATTGAGATAGTATGCTAGGGTGTCACCTGTTGATTAGTTTTACACCTAATGATATAAGGCCTATGTTTTTTGGCACATTATTGCCAAGTAAGATTAAGAATTTTGCATGGAAGCTATGTTTGAATATTTTGCTGGTTTGGTCTAAATTCGCAAAAAGAAAGTTTTGAAAGATGATGTTTGTGCTCAGTGTATGATGGATACAGAGATAGCTGCATATAGCTTCCACAACTGTGAGTTTGTAGAGCGTGTGGTGTTCTAGTCTCGTGGCTTTTGTTCTACAAGTTATGCCTTTATGTGAGGTATTTTCGTAGATTTGTCGATTAATGGAGCCTCATAATGCGGATGTAATGGAACTATTCTTCACCATATGTTGGTGTGTGTGGTCTGATTGAAACTCTCTTATCTTTAATAATGTGCATTGGGGGTCTGAAGACATTGCTCGGTTTGCTAGGGACTACCTCAACGAATACAAGTTGGTTCTGAATACATCAAATGCACTGGTGACACCTCGTTGACAAGTGAAATGGTGTGTGCCTTAGGAGGGAACTTACTGTCACGACCCAAACCTGCTCCTATGGGTTTAGCACCGTAACCGGCCAGTAATCCGTGATTACCAAAGGCCTGCTTAACAATAAGACAATATTACAGAATACAGGAGCTAGCGGAAGCCAAAATAGTAATTTAAACAATGTCCAATGAGTTGTGACAATCTGTATGCAAAAAGACTTTTCATTCGTATGCACATTCATAACGAAACAGTTTATACATATATGTACAATCATTCAGATAGGGACCTGACCCATATTATAACTGTACAGTACAGTGCTATCAGTCTATACAATATTACAAAACAGATATAGATGCAAACGGGGGAAATTAAAACACCCCAAAGCCGTAGCTTGAACGGGCTCGGAACCTCGCAGTAAGGCACAGTGGTTGACTTGACAAAAAGGGGAGTCTAACCCACTCTCCTAACTCCGGTCTGGTGCCTGAACACCTACATATATATATAAACAGTGAGTTAAAGCCCAGTGAATAACATAATGCGTAAAGAGGTTAAGAATGAATGTCCTTTCAGTATTGAAAACAAATCGATTGATTCAAGATATCACTATTCACCATAATACATATGTGGTATATCCATTAGCATAGCAGTACAGTAAACAATAGGTCTTAAAAGACCGAACAGTCAATGATGGCCATTATAACAGTAAACAGAAGTTCCAAGATAGGAATTGACAGAGATCTCTGTAACAGTAGCAGTAACAGTAAACAGTAGTTGCTATAGATGTCACAATACAGTTCAGAATAGAAGACAAACATTCATTCAGTAAACAATATCAGTTCAGAAACAGCATATTTTAAACAGTCACATTTAAACATATTTTTACACAATTGTTACTCATAGAGTTCTGGGCAACAATTAAGCTAGAGCACGTCCTCAGATGCCAACCCTACACAGTTTACAGGATGAACACACACTAAGTTCACATTCGGGAATCAAAGACTTAGTCCCTACTTATACTCGGTGTGGTTCTACATCTATATCCTCATTAAGATGCCTTAAACTAGGCCTAAGAATGTCTAGGATGAAATGAGGATGCAAAGATGCACTTTAAAACATTTTTCAGAATTTTCAGAAAACAGGGTATCCGTTCGAGCTCAGGTTTCCCTGCTCGAGCGTAAAGGCAAACAAAATACTCCGCTTGAGCGTGAGTTACTCCGCTCGAGCAGACTGTAAAACATGTCAAAAGTACTGGATGTGTGAAAATTACGCTCGATGGGTGCTTGACACCCGTTCGAGCGTGTGACACATGTCACGCCCCGAACTCGCCCCGAAAAGTCCGGCAACGTGACCGGCCAGTAATTAGTAGATTACCTCTGGCCTTACTGTACATAACATAAATAAACGGGGCTCGCGGAAGCGAAAACACAAAACTATAGTCCAAGAGCTGTGCATAAATATGAACATATATTACATGCCAAAAATGAGTTAATTACCCACATCCATTACATAACATGGTCTAGTACAGCACGTATCATTCAGTTACAACTATACAACAAAAGCAACACAAGAGCTCACAAAACGGCCTTCCAGGCCTGGCCCCAGCTCGGAGGCACTCAACTCCAGGTTAGGCTTCAAAACGGCGGCTCGGCTCGAGACTCCGCCTAGGCTTGACTCCCCGAAGGCTCGCCTATAAATACATAAATACAAACAATGAGCTAAAGCTCAGCAAGTAACATTAACGTAAAGGGTTAGTGAACGAACTCCAACATTTCTTATAAAACCGTAATAAAACATTCATAATCATAATCAGTCATCATATAGAACATACGTAATGGCATACTCCATAGAACATAACATGTGTCGACTAACGACTAGAGTAACCGGTCCCGGACACCGATTAAACACATACCGAGATCTCGTAAACGGGTCATGGGTTTGTCCTTCCATGCCGTCCCCCATGACTAAGCGCATGGGCCTGCATGTTCTCACCCCCACGACTGAACTAACTATAGATGCCATACTAGATTCGCAATTAGGACATTCGTTCACAGAAAACATTATCATTTCATAATCATTTCATAACGTATCACTTTGAACATACTTTCATAAGAACATATCATTTACAGAAATGTTACTTACAGAGGGTTTCCGAAACCGATGGCACGGTCTTCTCAATCTGGCCTGCAAACATCAACATTATAACACATTTCTCAATACACATTTTCATTAATCACGTACTTCATTCTTTTCTTTACTTCGTTTCATTCTTTCATTTCAGTCTCAGGTAATTCATGTAATTCATACCCATTTCATGCTCATAAGATGACAAATGATGCAAGTAACGTGTTAACATTCATATATACAACTTCCCAAAATTTTCTGGAAAAAGACTTCCTGCTCGAGCGCCCACTTGTCCGCTCGAGCGGATCAGAACCGTCCAAAAGCTTTGGAAGGGTGATTTCTACGCTCGAGCGGGCTTATCTCCGCTCGAGCGGACAGTGCAAAAGTTCGAAAATCTGGAACTCTTTCTTGAATCCATGGCTTCCTTCTTCCTTTACAAAGTCCATTCCCAATACATGAAATCCAAGTCTTAAACCATTTAAAAACCAACTTGCTTTAATCCATGTGAATCATATACAAAATTGAACCCATAACTAAGATGAAAGCCATGAACATATACATACAAGCTTTATATCTCTATAATCATGGAGGTTCTACCTCAAATTGACTAAGCATGCTCAAATTACACATAATTTCTCTTCCATTCTATTTACTTGCCATGCAATCATGGATCATTCAACTTCTTTCAAGAAATTAGAGAAGAACTTCTTACCTTGATCACTTAATTGGAAGACTCAAGCTTGTTTCCCCCTTTTCTCTTCTTCTCTTCTCCCTTGTTTTCTCTCTTCTTCGATTCTCTCTTCTCTCTTTCTTTTCTAGGTTCTTCTTTTCCCCTTTGTTGAGTCAAATGAGGTCAAAGTCCTTATCTTTATCCATATATGCCATATAAACCCAATTAAACCAATTAAGCCAAAAACGTAAGCCAAACGGGACTTAACGATTCAGACAAAATTCAGTCTTCAATTTATCATTTCGAATGGTTCTAAAAATTCCCAATATCGCATAGGTATTTTAAATTTCATTTTCTGATTCCATTTCGGTCATTAATTTCAGTCCCGAAGATGTCATTTCAACAGATATTTTCTAATTCAAACAGATATTTCTCGATTAAATCATATAAACACATATTGAATTACTGGTAATCATGGTATACGGTTCTGGGTCGTCACAACACAAGACCCCGCTCGAGCGTGCAATCCCCCGCTCGAGCGTATTGTAAAACAATGCAAAGTGTTGGGAGCACGAATTTCACGCTCGAGCGCTAGTAACCCCACTCGAGCGTGAGTTCAAAATCTGGAATTTTCAGATTTGAATCTCGAGCTCAAACTCAAGTTCCAATATACCAAATTCGATCCTTTTGGGCTAATTTTCTGGAAAACACTTCAAAACTCATAGTTTAACATGATTTAAAGCTCAATTGTAAAATCAAAACCCCAAAGGAAGATCAATTGAGCCTAATTTGAAACTCAATTTCATGAATATGAAGAACATGCAAACATGCATGAATTTAACCAATTCAAGGCTCCAAACACATGCGCAAAAGAGTCTATATCTTCAAAAACATGGTGAAATCATGGTCCATTGTAAAAATATGAACATGCATGTATGATTTCATGAAGGACAACTTCAAAACTTCAAAATAAAAGCATGCATGTAAGAACTAGGCTCTAACTCAACATATATGGACCAATTCTAAACCCAAATCTCAAACTTCCATGTACCATGCAAGACAATACACAAATACATCAAAGAGGGATTGAAATCCTTACCTAGATCTTCAATTACAAGTGTAGAAGTTCAATTAGGCAAATCTCCTACAATTTCTTCAAGTCTTTCAAGCCAAACCCTCAAGAACAATTCAATCTCCTATCTCTCCCTCTCTCAATCGGTTTGTCTCTCACATGGACAGAGCAAATGTTGTGTTTAGGTGTAATGAAGCTCAACATATTTAGGTAGTGGGCCACTAAGGATGGCAATAAGGTAAATAAATCCAAGTCTTGTAAATTAGCATTATTCAATCCAATTTAATCATACCAAATCACATTTTAACTGAACATACCATAAAATTACATAAATTCTAATGATCATAAAACATCAATCAATTTCAGTTTCGGCCGCCGATAAGGCCTTCAATTCGCAGTTTAAAGCATAAGGCATGAACAGATAACTTAACAGTCAACAGATAGACATACAATTAAACAGATACACTCAATCAATTCAGTTCCAGATTTCAGTCAGTTAGTTCAGTATTTCAATCAATTCAATTACCAATTATAATCAGTCTCAATTTAGCAGTAATCAGTGGTCAATCAGTAATCAGTGGTGAGGGTTATTACACTTACAAAGTTAATTTCAATGGGTCTATGAAGACGAAGATCAACAAAGCTGGTATTGGTGTTATTGTGCGCGATGTAAGAACCTGAATTTTTTAACAACTAATTAATTGTTAATAATAATATTAAGTCAATTAATAGTGATTATTAAATTATAATGTTAATGGCATCATGATTAATAATAATAATATTAAACTCTTTTAAATGAATTTATTTATCTTTCTGTGATCAAATTTATGTATCTAAATATAGTTGTGGAAACTAAATGAGGTAAACAAATAATAACTAAGTTAGTTAGAGAATAGTAGGAAGCAAAACATCTAGTGAATATGTTATATATACATTGATTTTATTTTGTACAAAAGAAAAATGAAATAAGATTTTTTGGGCAGAGGATTCAGCTACATTCCTTCCCAAGGAGGAGGCTGCAGAGAGGCATGCTAAGGCATGCATACAAACACACTCAAGGCCTATACCTTGTAGGTAATGTTTTTTAAGTCAAGAAGAAGAAAATAAATTAAAAAAACAAATAAACAAACAAAAAAATCTGTCTCCAAACTCCTACAAATATAGCACTATTTTAGCCATTCTATTGCTACACACACGGCTGAACAAGGGAAAGGAAAAAAGGAGAAAAGAAAGAAAAGAGGGAGAGAGGAGAGGGTGCTTGGTGGTCACTATTTTGAAACTAATCTTGAAGATAGTTTGTAAAAGCTTTTAAGGTAGGAATACTCTACCTCTATCATTTCTTAGATATTCTTAACTGATTATATATATATATATTATATGCAAGAGCATGCATTATTAATACATATATAACAAGCGTGATGAGAATAGCTCAATGCATTTTAACATTTTGATAGGATGATAATTTCACGACTATATGATTTTTATTCCTTCTTTACATACATAGATTAAATGGTTTAGCTACTGATTTTGTCTTCTTATATGTTCAAATATTCTCCATTGTTTTGAAATAATCTTGCATGAGGGTGAAGTGAGGTAAGGTTGGTTCACTTTTACTTAAAACTTATATTTTCTTCACTGTTTCAGATTTTATCGGTTGAAAAAAAAAAATGCTCTAATAAATTGAAAATAACTTTTGTTTTAAATCTGTTCGTACTGGGAGTAGATATAGGTGTTCTATACATGTGTAAATTTTTTATAAAATCATTGGACACCATTTCCTTACTGAAATAAATATTTGTCCTAAGTGTTGCTTACAACATAGTGGAAACAGTGAATTCAAACAGGTCCCATTTTCTCTGAAATTTGTATTTTTTTGCATGACCACTGGGGATAGTTAGATATATGAGTTATCTTTCATTTGAGGACAATTTCACATAAAATGGATGAGGTTAAGAGGAGAAATTGCAGTTTTACTAAAATGCGATAGATTCTATCTAATTTTCTTAGCAAAATTATTTGACCATCTTCCATTAGTTTTCAGTCTTCATGCTCTATAGTAAATATGTTCTAAACTCAAATATCTAGCAAGCCATTCTAACCATACCTCTTTTTGACATCGTTTGAGGCCCCTTTTTATTTTTCAAACACAGATCACTTGTGTTGGAAGTTACTATAGCTCGTTGTCCCAGAAACCAGTTTTTTTTTTCTTTTGAAATTTTATTTCTCTATTTTAAATTCATTTTTAGCCCTGGTATTCTTCTCAAAATATTTTCCTAACTCAATGAACTAGCACCAGTTAAAATATTGTAATAATTGAACTTCGTTGGGTATGAGTTTCATTATTTTTAGTTCGATCATTCAGTGCTGAAAATAAGAAGTGTGAGAAATTCTAAGAAATTTTGTGATGACTCCTAAGACATTTTGTAATATTTATTTTGGTTGCCATACGTGGTTGTGTCGTGCTGTATAAACCTTATGTTACTATGTTTTCAACTAAAACTCACATATGCATCAAAAAGTGAATTCGACGAAATAAAGAAACACGAAATTGAACTAATGCATTAAAGTTTAAAAGTGATGGGGTGAGCCCGGTTTAGAGTGTTGTGTGAGTGAGTTGCGAACCCTAACATGGCACGGGAAGGTATTTCGGCTTTTATCGGTATAGGCAACATAAGGTTGGTGGTGCGGGCATTACAATATAGACCGTTCCCTTGGGGTAGACCGTGATGTCACGACTCGGGTACGTAACCCTGGTGCATGGGCATCATTGGTAGTTACAACAAGTAACATTTGAATATTTGACCAAGAGGGAGTCAGAATTTCCCGTGGCCATTGCTTAGCGGTTGACTAGAAATGGTGTTTCGCGGAAAGTTACTTAAACTTACCTGATAAACTAAACCTATGAGAATTTAAAAGAAAAGTTAGCATTTTCCTTATGATGAATTACTGCTTCCGCTTGCCATTGTTCTTATTATCTATTGTTATTATTTCAACTGATAACATTTCTATTATGCTTATTAAATGCTACTTGTTACTCTGTTACTACACAATATTCATTATTTGTGAGTATTATTATCGGGGTCGATATTTTTGGGTTGTATCTTATTAAACTCATCACTCATTGGCATTCCCGTTGCCTTGGCGTTTTATGCCAGGTATCGAAGAAACTGAAGGAAACACAGAGGTCTTGGAATGCAACATTCAGCCTTGGTTAGCTTGAAGTGTGCCCAAGTCCCATGAACCATTTTTCCTGAGTTATCTAGGTTGCGTTTAGCAGAGTTTTCTAAATATGATTTGAGAATAGAGTTGTATTTTGAGTTGTGAGTTTTGGAACTATAATTTAAGTGTAAAAAATTTGTTATAGTTATGAGTTTTAAATAGAGTTTTGAGTTGAGTGTTGAATTGAGTTTTTAATGTTTGATATGACATGTGAAATAAGAAAATCTGTTTGAAAAGAGTTTTCAAAACTTAATTCAAATTGTTATAACTCATAACCAAACACACTACTCAAAAATCTATTGAAAATTCTGATCAACACTTAAAAGTAAACTCTTTTTAAAATTCAGTTAAAAATTAATTATTAACAGAAAATAACATTAATCAATTTTTTAATTGAAAATATTACAAAGGAAATATTTTTTTTTTCAAAATAAATATTCAATTATTGATTTAAAATAACTTTTGATTGTATATTTGGTTCGAGTTGTTTTTTAATATTTTTTAGTTAAAATATTTTTAATAATTACTATCACAAATTATTTGCTATTTATTATATTGTTATTTTCAAATAAATTGCCAAAAAATTTATCAGGTATTATCTATGTGGGAGTCAAAAAAAAGAAATTAGAATATCATTTTGTTAGCATCTACGCAGTTTACCACACACAATCCATTTTATTCGAATGTTTTTATTTACTGATTTTCATCAATTCCATGGGAAATGCATCCTTTATGTACTTCGTCATTTATATCATTTGTTCAACCACCAACTTTTATATTAGAGGCTGAACAACCAACAACTTCACCATCTTCATAATTTACAATTTCACTCAATATATTGGCAGATGATATCGGTGTAAAACAAGAAAACTAAATAAAAATGTTTTGATACGGGTCAAAGCTTAAGAGTAGAAGCCGAAGCCTTTCCTAATCGTTAAAGACGGCCGACCTACAGTCAACCGAGGGTCTTCGTCGGTCAACCGGATCCACCTAGTCAGTCAGCTTTAACAAAGAAGCCTCAATTTAACAAAAAATCAATGAGCTGTGTATAGAACCTATATATATTTTGAGAGAAATTTATGAATGTCATAAAGAAGAACACAATAGACAAAAATCGAACACTAAAAAAAAAAAAAAAAACAGCAATCAAAACTCAATAAATTTACGAATTATAAAAGAAAAATCAACAAAAAATTAGTCTACAATAGCACAAACATATGTATGTATGTAGGAAAGAGTTACCAATTTTTTTCTTGATGTCTTCTCTTATTTGCTTTCAACAAAAAATTAGTTTACAATAGCACAAACACATGTATGTATGTATGTGTGTGCGTGATTTTCTGATCACACTGCCCTCCTTAGTGATTCAGCAGAAGAACACAGGCAGAGTAGACAGCTCCTTGTAACCTGCACAGAAGGAAAAGACTCCGGCGGTGGTTTCGACCACCCGGGGGCACTCCGACGATCAAGTCAGTATATCTCTCAAAGATAATCAAGTATTCAACTCACAAGCTTGAGTATAAAAAACGTACCTTAGACCCATGGGGGTGCCTCTCTTTTATAGCCCATCCAATCCTAGTCCCAACAGGAACCCGGTCCTAATGGACTTAGGACTCTTGCTAATCTAGGACTCTCAGTGGAATTAAGACATACTCCCTAAGAGTTTATCTTTACCCCAAACTGAAGTCTTCCCTCAACCTTGGACTCTTGTCCACATCCAGGTTTGAGCTTCCTCTTCATTCTAGGACTCTTGTCCTTTATCCGCTTATCTCGGATTCCGATATCTTTGGAGGTATCCTCGGCCTAGCCGAGATAACCTCAAGACAACTACCATAACACGTGGGAACTCACGACACTTCGGTGTCACCTCGGCCACGTGTTGGTACTCAGAAAATATGTCCCCACAACTGCCCCCTAGGTTCTATTACCTCGGCATTCTGAGGTGATGGAACCTATCTTCGAATTTTATCTCTCACATCGGCCTAAGAACTTTTTAGCCGAGATCATTCATTCCAGGACGGCATGTCCTCTTCAGATTCAAATCAACTTCCTTTCGTGTATGAGCTGTCATACACCAATCTTCAACCATTCTGAGGACGCGTTTCATTCTTCTTCGTCCGCGCTGACGCTACTTAAAGCCGTTTTTTTCCGCTCATACGGGCGATACGCTACCCTAGGCGCATTATTGCTTTGTTTTGCGCCGCTTCACTTTTGACAAAACGTTTGTCTCTCTCTCCTTCACTTCATGATTTTGAAATTCTTGTTCTCTCTCTCTGGCTTTTTTTCTTTTCAATCCTCCATTGCCCCAAGCTCAAGCTCTGCATTAGGTCCGCCTTTGCCATTTCTGTGGAGCTCAAGTCCGCCTAAGTCACCGACCTCGGCAGACTCATCTCGGCTTCATCCTTTTTGGTAAGCCCTGCTCCCTTCTTTTCCATTTCTTTGATCGTTATTGGTTTTTCTCGCTTCTAATGTTCTCGCTTTGTCATGTAATTTTGAATCATTTCTTGATTTTGCATCCGAATACTTGCACCATCTCACTTCGCTTTTGGCCTTCCACTTTCCTGTATTCCTGAATCAAACTTCTTTTGCTTTCCTGCTTTCCAGATTTTACGCCTTCCATTCTCATTTATTCAGAGATTTAAGTTTGGGATTTGTTGTAGAACCATCAATCTCTAGGAAAGAATCAAACAATCAAGATTTAGGTTTTAGCCGAGGTCCTTAAAATCCTTAAGAATACTGCTTCAGAGCCAAACACTTATAAAGACCATGGGTGTGGAAACATAGGTGGATACCCCACAAAACTAGAACACTTTAGGCAAGAATTCTCCATTCCAGATGACGTCCAACTCAGACTAGCTGGGGAGGAGGACTCCATTATGCCTGATGGCGATAAAATGCCTTTCCCTGTAGTTGCCTTCGTCCAGTGTGGACTTAGGTTCCCTCTTGATATCCTCCTCCGCGAGGTCCTTAACTACTACAGCCTCAACCCCATGCAACTTACCGTAAATGCCTATAGGACCCTTATCGGAATAATAGCTTTAGCTCGGCAAGAGGGTGTTAGAATCACTCTTGCCGATATCCAGTATTGTTACACCATGAGTGCCCTTAACCTTAAGGAGAAAGGTTTTGTGTATTACCTCAAGCCGAGGTCTACCGAATATAAGATTGTAGCCGAGCTCCCAGACTCCAACAAAGGGGCTCTTGAGGATTATCTTATTGTCACTGAACCGGGAATTTGGCCTGTGAAGAAGTCCACCTTTTCCTCTCCCACGAACAGAAAGGAGGGCAAGGGTAAGAGCCCATCTCGAACTACTTAACCGCTTCTTTTTCTTCAATTTTCCAAAATATTTTATCTGCTTTCATGTTTTGTTCTGCTTTTGCAGACGTCACGACCTCCCAAGGACTTTCGCTACCCTACTTCCTCAGTTCGAATCAAAAAGCTTTTGGACCTCCTCTTGAGAAACGCAAGGCCCCTTTGCATCTTGAACTTCATCCCCACATATACTTCAAAGTTGCGACGTTCCAAGACAGGAAGAGGAGCACCTCTCATCAATCGCCTCCATCAACAAGTTGCTTCCACGTCTGAACTACCCAAGAAAAGAAGCGCCGACGCAGACTCGTCAAAACAAATTAAATGGAAAACCGAAGAAAACGGTGCTCAATCTCTTGGCCGACTGCCAGATGACATGGAGGATGAGCCACCAAACTATGCCCCCACCAAAACCGAAGAGAACCAAGAAGGCCCAACCGAAGGCTATACATCGATGCCGAGGCCGAAGATGCCCTGCCAATCTCCCAGCTAGCGGAGAGCAGGAAGACCACCTATGCTCCTGTGAAGAGGTCGGCTGAGACGCAGCCCTCTGGATCTGGTCCACCGAAAAAGCAAAAGCCTTCAACCTCGGGATCCAGGGTTCCCAAAGTTCCCTGGGAGCCCAAAATTACACTTGAGGACAGGCCAGTTTATGCCAATGAAAGCGCCTCTGACGTTAACGTCGGCGTGGCACTCAGCATGGCCGTTCTCATCGAAGGTGATCTTGAGAGAAACTCCAAGATCAGTGAATACGAGAACTATGCTCTCATGTTGCAACGTTCTGTCCAAGTAAGCCTTCAGAACTTTGATGATCTTGTTTTATCTTCATACTTGTAAAACATCATTTTCACTCTGTAATAACCTTTGTCTTTATGAACTGTCAGCCGCTCAACATGCCCACGCCTTCTCTCAGAAGGCATTTGAAACAAGGAGGAGCTCTCAATTAAAGAAGGAGTTTGCCCTTCAAAAGACCCAAAAAAGAGATCAACTGAGGATGAAAAAATTGGAAGAGCAGGCCGAGGCGGCCACAAAGGCCCAATCACTTGCTCTTCAAAGGCGGTCAGAACGCTGGCGAAGGAAGTTGCCGAAAAAAGGAAGCCGAGGCTAAGAAGGCCGAGGCCGAGAAAGAGCTTAGGATGCTCGCCACAAAAAGGCAAATCGGTCGCCACAACCAAGGCATGGCAGACGTTGTCAAGACTACAAGCTTGTGTCAAGCAAGCTTGCAACAAAGGATACGCCCTAGGTTGGAATGCTCGACCAAAAAGCTTGATCTTCCAATGACTTCGCCATGGCGCAAGACCGAGAGCTCAAGGTTTTCTTGCCCACTTCCTCCATCTCCAAGCCAAGATGAATCAATCTGCGAGGATGAAGATGAAGAAAAAGATGAAGATAAAGATGAACCCTTGGTGAGGAAGGCCAAATCCTCCCAAGGCCGACAGATTTTGGACCTCACTGGGATGAACAGTCGAGAAGCAATCCAAGGAAGCTGCCTGGTTCGTTTTCTCCGATATGCTTCTAATTGGGAGAAGTGTTGATGAAACTTTAGCCGAAATCGACGCTCAGGTTCTAGCTCACAAACACTCCGAGCTCGTGACAAATAAAGAAACTGGGGTTCCGTCTGAAAAAGATCGACAGGTTGTGGACCCAAAACACCGAGGTGGTTCTTCCAACCTTCCGAGGTTCCAAATTTCAACCTTCGCTCAAGTTGAAGAAGGAACCTTGACGCTTTTTGTTTTCTTCTATTTCTTGTACTTTGTTTTTCTTTGTAAAATGTTCATTCGTGGCCGATGTGCCTCTCTCACGCTTGTAAACAACTTATTTATGCATTGCTTATTCTTGAATGCTTCAGCTTTTAATTCTTCTTCGCTTCAATGATTCTATACTTAGAATATTTTGCATGATTTTGATTTTTCCTTTTTGCACAATCTCCTCGGGTAACATACCTCGCATTACACCGCAAATTTTACTTGCAAGAGATCGTCTGCATTATTTCAACAAGTATAGACAGATACTATTCAATGTTAACTTTTCTCAAGTTCCAAAAGGCCATAAATAACAATTTCAATTTGCCTTTCTTGTAAATTGATACAAATTTCAAAAATAATCAAGGACTTTACTCAAGTGTTTAGACAATAATCTTTACTCAACTTGTAAATTGCTACAAATTTCAACAAGCGAGGTCAAGGAATCTTCTCGCTTAACTTTAACTTGTAAATTGCTACAAATTTCAACAAGTAAAGATAAGGAATTTATCTCAATTAACTTTAACTTGTAAATTGCTACAAATTTCAACAAGTAAAGATAAGGAATTTATCTCGACTTAACTTTAACTTGTAAATTGCTACAAATTTCAACAAGTAAAGATATGAATTTATCTCAGCTTAACTTTAACTTGTAAATTGCTACAAATTTCAACAAGTAAAGATAAGGAATTTATCTCGGCTTAACTTCGGCTAAGCATTACTAATGTCTTCTCTCTGCCCCCAATGTGAACCTAAGTTTCTCTTGGGTTCTCATTATTCAAAAAACAACATCGTGCCAAGTTGTATAAGTTCAGAGAAATTCTGCTAAGATTTTATTTATCATATCGGCAAGAAAAAATCAAACAATATCTAATGATAGAAAAACTTTAAATTACAAGTGTTCCATGGTCTAGGCAATGCTTTGCCCTCATTATCTTCGAGCCGGTATGCCCCATTCCCTAACACCGAAATTATTCTGTAGGGGCCTTCCCAGTTTGGGCCAAGTTTGCCCTCTCTGGCATCCTTCTTATTGCCGACCACTTTTCTTAAGACTAAGTCATTGACCTGAAAATCCCTTGGATTGACCTTCTTGTTGTAAGCTTTGGCAAGTCGTTGTCGGTATGTCGCAAGTCGGATTGCGCTTTCTCTTCTTTCTTCTAGTAGGTCCAGATCTCGCTAAGAGCACATCATTAGACCCGTTCTCAACTCCCTCGTGTTCTCGATCCTCGATGCCGATCTCCAATGGAATGATCGCTTCCGCCATAAGCCATGGCAAAGGGGATTCCTGTTGATCTTCTCAGAAGGCGATATGCCCAAAGCACGTTGGGCAATTCGTCTACCCACTTCCCTTTGGTCGCACCTCTTCTTTATTCCATCTAGAATGACCTTGTTTGATGCTTCGCTTGCCCATTACTTTGGGGAAAGCTTGGTGTTGAGAAGTAATTTTTATCTTGAATTTGGCGAAAAATTCTTGATGAGTTTTTGTCAAACCGTGTTCCGTTGTTTAAGAACGATTGCTCTTGGAATCCCAACTGTAATGATGCTTTTCCAGATGAAGTTCTTCACATCCACATCTCGGATTTTGGCAAGAGGCTCGCTTCTATCCATTTTGTGAAGTAATCCGTAGCCACCAAGAGGTACTTCCGCTTGCTTGGGGCAATTTTCCAACAAGATCCATGCCCCATTGTGCAAATGGCCAAGGGCTGGAAACAGGATTCAAGTCAGCAGCTGGCTGGTGTATCAATGGTGCAAACCTCTGACATTGTTCACACTTCTTTACATAGGCTTCTGCATCTTTCTGCATATAGGGCCACCAATACCCCTGGGTAATGGCCCTATGTGCTAACGATCTGCCCCCTGTGTGGCTTCCACAAATTCCTTCATGAATTTCAGATGAAGTCTTCGACTTGAAGAGGGTGTACGCACCTTAAAAGAGGTCCATGAAGGATCTTCAGACAGATAGTTCTCATTGCCGACCGAATCTTGCCGACTTCAATCGACCTTGTGTGCTTCCTTCCGATCTTCCGGCAAATTTTGCCTTCTTTAGGAATGCAACAATTGCATCCATCCAAATTGGTCCCAACCGCACATAATGCTTCGGTGGCTCTATGCTCGCCCTCGTAGGTAGTCAATCATTATTGTCCTTGTCTTCCCGGTTTGTACTGAACTTGCCAAATTGGCCAACGCGTCGGCGTGGTTGTTGTCATCTCGGCTAACCTGAAGAAGTCGGCAGTTTTGAAACATGTCTGCCAGCCTGATGACTTCTTTTACGTATGCCGACATTCTTTCATCTCGGGCAGCAAACTCTCCTGTAGTTTGATTTACTATAAGCTGTGAATCACAAAAATAATTACCTCATCACGCTATTGCTGCCTTCAATCCAAAGAATCAATGCTTCATACTCCGCCTCATTGTTCGAGGCCTTGAACCCCAGTCGAATTGACTGCTCCAATATCTCCCCATCGGGGGAAATTAACACTACTCCAGCTCCTGCCCCCTGCCGGTTTGAGCTCCCATCAACAAAAAGTTGAAAGGAATTGCCGATGTAAATGCTGCAGGGTCTGAGTTTCTCCTTCTTTGGTTCTTTGGCTTTACCGGGCTTCTCTTTCCTTGTCTGGCATCGTTCATCTCGGCCGACGGAGTCTGATGTTCGATGTATTCTCGTGAGAACTCGCCACAAAGTCGGCCAAGACTTGGCCCTTAATTGCGGTTCTCGCCTAAACTCCAGTCATATTGGCCCAAAACAACGCCCATCTTGCAATTCTTCCACCAAGTCTCCTTGTCGCAACAAGGATTTTAATGGGTGCTCTGTCGAACCACTATCTTGTGAGCTGAAAATAGTGGTTCAAACTTCTTGAAGCCATTACCAAGGCCAAGATTAATTTTTCTAATGGCAGATACCTTGTTTCTGCGTACCAAGGTCTTGCTCACATAGTAAAGCGCTACATTTCGCCTCTTTTCTTCGGATAATCACAAAGACTCATCAAGGCTCAAACGCTAGGTATAAGAACAGTTCCTCCCTGTGTTGAGGCGTTGAGAGGATCTGGGCCGAGGTAAGGTACTTCTTCAGTCGGTCAAAGCGGCCAGATTCCTCCGTCATAAAAATCGGCCTTTTTCACCGATTGAAAAAGGTTTACACTTGTCCGAACTTCTTATATAACTGCTTAGGGTCATGCCCTTCCGAAGCATCCGAACCTTAGCCGATGTCGGACTCAGAATTCCGAATGGCCTTGATTTGATCCGGCCGCTTCAATGCCCCTTCTTGTCACCAGTACCAAAACTTATGGGATCCGACTCAAACGCCAAGATTTCGATGCGTTTAGTCGAGCCGATATGTTTTGAGTATGTTGAAGACCTCTTCTAAGTCACGAGATGATCCTTCGTTCCTTGGTCTTCACGACCATATCATCGATGTAGACTTCCACGCTCGCCAATCAAGTGTCTCAACATCCGGTCACCAAATTTGGTAAGTTGCTCTGCGTTCTTCAACCCAAAGGGCATGACTCAGAATAAAGATGACCTTTGGGAGTAATAAACGCTGTCTTCTCCTCATTCCGGGGGGACATGGCTATCTGGTGATACTCCCTATATTCGTCCAAGAAGTTCATCCTACCATGTCGATGTGGCGTCCACCAACCGTCGATCTTTACAGAGGGAAGTCGTCTTTGGGCGAGCTTTGTTCAAATTTGTGAAGCCTACCCAGACCCTCCCCTTGCCATTCTTCTTTTTTACTACCACGGTATTTGACACCCACGTTGGATAATTGGCTTCTCGGATGGCCCTGGCCTCTAGAAGTCTAGCTACTTCCTCTTCCATCGCTCGACGTGTATCAACGCTTGTCTCTGGCTCGTTGTATTCTGTGTTTGGCCGACCATCAACGTTGAGTCTGTGGCATGTGACCCTGGTCGATGCCAGCATTTCATAAGGTGTCCAGCGAACACCTCAATATTTTTTCTCGAAGGCTTCCAACTCCCTTTCTTCTTCTCCGCTAATCCTGTGCCGAGAAGAAAGAAGCGTTCCTCATCACCCTCTTGACGAAGACTTTCTTCAATGCTTCTTCACTCTTCTCCTTGCCGACATCATCTAGGACTTTCATGTCCTCTTCTTCAACCTTCGCTCCGGGTTCTCGAATGCCGCAGTTAACTTCATTGTTGCCATGGAGCGGTTTTTACCGCTGAATCGATCTCCTCTCGATTTCCTCAATCCCATGTTCTGTTGGGAATCGCAGTTAGCTTGATGCAAGGTGGAGGAATCGCCCCATTGCATGCAACCACGCCTCCCCAGATGATGTTGTAAGGCGGCGATCAATCACAATAAATTCGCCTCACCTTCTTTGTGCCACCTTGTACCTCCAAGTTTGTTGCGCTTAAAGGCCACGCCGGCGTTCCATTGAAGCCGACCATCGCCGCTTGATCGCTCCATGTCATCGGGGTGAAGGCCTCTCTCCTTGTAGCATCTGACATACATGATGTCGCAGGAGCAGCCTTGATCAATCAAGATGCGTTTCACCTGGCACACCCCAACCTGGAGGGATACTACCAGGCATCATTGCGGTGTCTTGAACCATGTCAAGGTCGGCTTCGTGAAGGTTATCATAGGTCCTCGGCAATCTTCGTGCCGAGGTCTTTTCATCCGACTGTTGACATGCCGCAGATGTTTCACCTCTGCGTCCCCCGTATGTCGTTTTGCTCACCTTGAGTGGATCACGTTAACCACCCGAGGTCCACCCGCCTGCGGGTTTGTCTTTGAGCTGGTGCTTGAGGCAACCGTGCTGTTCTTCCTGGTTCGGGCCTCATCCACAAGATCTCTTAAATGGCCTTGTCTCACAGATCTTCTAAGTGTTCTTTAAGGGCCCCTGCAACTCGAGTTGGGTGGCTCGCCATTATGGTAGGCACAACGCCTACCGAGGTTTCTCCCCATGAATTCTCCTTGTGCTTTGCCGCTACCAAGTAGGTGATTTCGAATTTGGTCAAGGACCTTTTGATCGGACCAAACACCGCTGCCATCGCTTGTTTAGTCCTCAACTCTGTCTCCTGATTGTTTTGTCCATTGTTGCCTCGGCCTCGCTTGGGCGAGCCGTTGCCTTTTTCTGTCTTTGTCTCCTTGTTCCGAGGTATCCTCCTCGGTCGTGCATACTTCTCAATCCTCGCCATGAGCTCTTCCATACTCTTCTCGGGTTTTTGCTAATGACTTCCGCGGTGATACCATCCTTAGGCCGTTCTTGAAAGAGACGACCGCCACCTCTGGTTGCACTCAGTATTCGATTGAACACCTCATAGTACCGCTTATGAGGCTCTGAGGCTCTCATCTTTGCCGATCTTCGTGGCCATCAATGCATCCACCCTCAAAGGTTGCGCTTTGTTTGTTATGAACTCGCCACAAACATCTCGGCCAGCCTTCCAGCTTTACGCCCCTTTGGTAGTTTGTGGAACCAATGATGCAATCTCCCCAAAGGATGAAGGAACACTTTGCGAGCAACGGCTCGTTCCCATCAGATAACGCCATTGAATTCAAAAATAATCCAACATGGAAGTTAGGGTCCGACTTACCATCATATATCTGGAACCTCGGATGTCAATCTTTTGGTGCCACGAATTTGTCCAATTCCACCGAGAATGGAGTCCTCGGCTTAACTGGGAGGTTACTTGGCTCAAAGATTCTCTGCTTCCTCTTGAGGTAGTCTCTCAAGTCCTCTTTACTTCTCGCATTACTGTCAATGGACTTCAAATTTTTTGACTACTCTCGGCCTCATGGTGGCCCTTTTTGATCCTTCTCCGCAGACGATCAAAACACAACACCCGCCTTTAACATGCCGATGTTCTTTGGGGTCCAGATCCTTCTCACGATGTGTCCTTCGACTCTCCTCGGCTCTTCTCGGCCGACCTCCCCGGATGGTCGGTGAGAGTGCCTTCCGCCTCAGATCTTTGAGGGCTTCGGACTTCTTTCCGCCCTTCTTTGGGCGTTCTTTCGCTGGCATTGGTGTGTCCTGCAATGGTATGGCGGTGATGACATTATTCTCATCATAAAGTTGACGACCGATTGAAGGTCACCATTTATGTGCCATCTCCTTTACTTCTTCATCCCTCCTCGGACATCCGTCTTTCCAGTGTCCGGAGGTCATCCTCGCTGTAGTACTTGCTCGTTCGCTTTCTTTGATGTGTCGCCGCCCCGCCGACGTTTTTTTCTCGTGATTCGATCACGAAGTTTCTTCGTTGTTCGCCTCCTTCCACGTTAGGATCGACAGGTCTTCCACTCCCAGATGGAGTGTCGTCCCCAATATTTTCCTTCTGCGCGTTATTAGCCATCTACTCTTCTTTCTTTCCCACAGACGGCGCCAAATTGTGTGCGTGATTTTCTGATCACGCTGCCCTCCTTAGTGATTCAGCAGAAGAACACAGGCAGAGTAGACAGCTCCTTGTAACCTGCACAGAAGGAAAAGACTCCGGCGGTGGTTTCGACCACCCGGGGGCACTCCGACGATCAAGTCAGTATATCTCTCAAAGATAATCAAGTATTCAACTCACAAGCTTGAGTATAAAAAACGTACCTTAGACCCATGGGGGTGCCTCTCTTTTATAGCCCATCCAATCCTAGTCCCAACAGGAACCCGGTCCTAATGGACTTAGGACTCTTGCTAATCTAGGACTCTCAGTGGAATTAAGACATACTCCCTAAGAGTTTATCTTTACCCCAAACTGAAGTCTTCCCTCAACCTTGGACTCTTGTCCACATCCAGGTTTGAGCTTCCTCTTCATTCTAGGACTCTTGTCCTTTATCCGCTTATCTCGGATTCCGATATCTTCGGAGGTATCCTCGGCCTAGCCGAGATAACCTCGGCACAACTACCATAACACGTGGGGAACTCTGCTGACACTTCGGTGTCACCTCGGCCACGTGTTGGTACTCAGAAAATATGTCCCCACAGTATGTATGTATGTATGTATGTATGAAAGAGTTACCAATTTCTTTATTGATGTCTTCTCTTCTTCGCTTTCTGTTGGTAATTGCCACCAAATAAAAAATAAAATAAAAAATCACTGTAGCAGTCAACCTGCCGTACATCCGGGAGGATGTCCGAGGGGATGACTGGGTAGACTCAAAAATTCAAAAATTGTACGAAAAAGTGAGAGCTTTGGCTTGGAAGTTTGTTTTGGAAGGAGCTTTGCCAATTGTGAAACAAAAATGTGTTTTGAAATGTGTGGTAGAATTAATTTTTGAAAATCCCATCCAAACGCTTTGTTCATGTAAAGGGGTAGAATTATGATTGGAAAGCTTACCAAACACAACCCTAGTTTTTCTCTAGCTTTCTTTTTATATTTGTGTTTTTCTTTCATGAATGTACTAAGACTAAGTTTTAAGTCTGATTGAAATTGTAATTTAAGAACTTTTAATTTTTGTTTTGTTAATTAATTGATAATGGCAAACTTGGTGGCAACAATGATTAGAAGTTCTTAATTAAAAAAATTGATTTTAAGTTATAAACCTTATTATAATGTCTTCAAATTTTGAGGCGTCACACAGGATCACCAGGGGCCTCGTCATAGTAGCTTTGTCTGAGGAGCTAAGGCATTGGGTGGATGTTGACTTAGTGGAAGCCATGGCCACATTTAAAGCAGTCCAGTTTGCGAAGGATTTGTGGTTAGAAGACATCTATTTGGAGGGTGATTCGACAAATGTGATCAAAGCGATTAATGACCCTTGTGATGCTCTCTCTCCGTTTGAACACTTAGCTTAAGGTGTCTATGATTTGTTGAGAAGTTTTTGCTTTATTACTCTGTGAGTGTTTGGGAAGTGGGTTTTTTTAGTTGTAGGATATTATTAGAGATTTTTGTTTTTTTTTGGGGAAGATAATTGGATTTTTTTGTAGTTAGATGTGATATTTGTGAGAGAAAAAGTGAAATGATTATAGGGTTTGATGTGATATTTTGTTTGGATTTGTTTTTTTTTGGTTTTGTAAAACATTTGTCTTGTAGTGGAAAAAAATAAAATAAAAAACTCAAAAACCAAGTTCCTAAACACCACCTATGTGTCATGTTTTAGGACTGGTAATTTTCTTACTTGTTGTTTGAATACATTAACATTTAGGGGTTATTTGGGGTGTCCTAAATAAGTACATTTTTTGTCTTTTTAGACTAAAAAGTTGAGTAAAAAATATATGGTTGTTTGGATTAATTTTTTGACTTTTTATGAAAAAATGTGTATTAAAAAATTGTATAAAGAAGTGTGTAGGAGAAGATAGTGTAGTACGCCGTACGGATTGGTAGTCAGTCAGCTTGGTGAATACATGATAAAAGATTGCCTCATTTTCGAGCTTTGATCGGACGGTGTTGTTTGGCCCATGGAAGCTCACCACGGGTCCCATTTTCTAATTGGAACCATTCAATGTGTAGAACTCATCGAGTACTATGTGCTTGTAAAAAATCACGTTAATTGGATATCGATAGCAATTTGATCGTATTAGTTTTTTTTGTCAACTGTTAACTATAACACCATCTAATTTTTATACAAAACTAATTTGGTTATGTAGTTAATGATATCCGATAGACGTGATTTTTTTACAAATATATAGTACTAGACGAGTTCTACATCTTGAACAGTTCGGATTATCAAAATGGGACCCATGGTCGGCCCCCACGAGCCAAACTTTACCATCAAACTTAGTGAATGTACATATGCAATTTTTTTTTTCTTTTCTTTCATTGAAGCTAGCCTGACGTCAGTTTATTGATTTAACAAAAAGTTGATATGTATTTAATATTTGTATATAAATTTTTTTATATTTTTTTTAGTGAATAGTGATAACTTTTTAACATTTTTGGTAACTTTTTTGCTTTTTTTACACTTGCCAAACCAGCCCTTAATTGTGTTTGGATGCTCCACCAACATTGGTTCTCTTAATTTTGTCGGAAGCCACTTACTCTTAAGTCTCGTTTGAAAATATATTATTTTAATAATTTTTTAATTTTTTATAAAAATATATGGAAAAAAAAAAAAATGATGTGACAACTCATAATAACTTTTTAACTTTTTAATTAAAATATTTAGGGTATGTTTTGTTTGGTTTTGAGAGAGTAGTTTTTAAAAGTTGTTTTGGGGAGAGAGTTCATAATTTTTTTTGATTTGTTTGGTTGTGTATTTTGAAAATAGTTTTGGAGTTTGAAATGATTTGATATTTTGTTGTAATTGAGTAGATGTGTGTGAGAGAAAAAGTGATTGAGAAGGAGAGATGAGAGAGAAAAAGTGATTGATTGATGTGTAAGAAAGAGAAAGTGATTTTGAAAATTGTTTTGGAAAAATTATCAACCAAACAAGTTTTTTAGAATTTTTTTTCTAAAATCACTCTACAAATCCAACCAAACATACCCTTAATCTCCAAACAAGACCTTAATGCACTATTCCACCCTTCTAAAGAAAAAGTGTGTGTCTCTATAAGATATTAAAATGTGAGAAATTATTCAGTAATTCTGAAATATAAACATGTGATATTTTATAATATTGAGATTGATGGAGAAAGTAAATAGGTGAGGTATTGTGTTAAATAATTGAGAAACATAAAAAAAACATATAAATAATAATTAGTTAAAGAATAAAGACACTTTATACTCTGAAAACATTTTATAATTTTTCATAAAATGCGATTAATATTAACCTTTGTTAAATTGAAGCCTTAGGTCTCGTTTGGCAAGTTAACATTTTAGTTAAAAAGTGAAAAAATTACTAAAAAATTAAAAAGTTTATAATTTATATCAAAAAGTTAAAAATTTCATTTTCTCTCTATTTTTTTATAAAAAATTAAAAAATTATTCCAAATATATTAATTTTTTTTATTTTGTATCTTAACTAAAAACTTAAAAAATTACTAAAATAAAACATCCCCAGACGAGGCGTGCCCATACTTTTTAAAAAAATCTGGCGTCGCTCCATTCACTGCACTCAGCGATTCTTCGGTGCCTGGCCGTTGCTATAAATATCCGAGGCCTCTTTATTCCTTCGCCTACGCTTCCCTACGCCGTCGGAAGCGTAGCGCTCTCTCTCTCTCGCTCTCACTCTCACTCACTCATCGTCGTCATTGTCGATTTATAGAGAGAGAAAGAAGGTCCGCCATATAAATCGAGCATTTCTCGCCTCAACTCTCTTTCAACACCTTCATAGTGGTTTTGCAGGTACAATCCTCTCTACCAATCTCCATATCATTTTTAGGGTTTCTTTCGAAGTGTATCAGATCCGAATAGAATCGCTGAATATGTTGTAATCTAGGGTTTCAGATTAGGTTTTTTGACGTCGATAGTTGTTCTGAAGTCTATGATATGATCCGAAGGATGTACTTTTTTTGGGAAGATGTTTGAAACAGTAAGCTTGTGAAAGATGTTTATTAATTAGGGTTTTGACCATAAATTTATGGGTGAGTTGTGTTAGTCGAATCTTGTTGATTATCTTTGAATCTGGAGTTGTGAATATTTTTTTGTACATTCATGCTTATGTTTATGCATCCGTATTTGTTGATGTGGTTTATTTGCCCTTAAATTTAAGCGTGTGTTAGGTTTCTTTGGTCTTTGTTACTAATATGTCTAAATTTATCATAACGTTGTGGGTTTTAATTTGCCTATGACCTGTCTATGCATGTCATATTTGTCATTAGCTTTGAAGAACAATGCAGTGGTCCAGAGAAAGGTGACTAGCTAGATTTTGGGCCTGGAGTTCTTCTCAAGGCCTCTCGTTTCTGCACACACACAAAACTATCTCACTTTGCTTCAATACTGAATTTTGGTTGTTGTAGGATAGTGTTGGGCAGTGGACCTTGGTTATTCACTTTGTAAAATGCAATGGTTTTCAATTAGGTCACCCTAAAATCCATTTTATTTTTTGCATGTTAGTAGTCTGAAAGTCTCTTCTCACTGCTCTGTGGATACCTTTACTATAGTTAATATGTCTGCTGGATTTGTATGCGATTCATTTTGTTTGTTGAGTTAGTGTTTACCATCCTCATATTGTTTATGCAAAATATGTTTAAAGTTAAGATTAACATTGGTGGTTCAGTGCAAGTTTGCTTTCCTTCCAAAACTTGCCAAATTCCCCCAACTCAAAATGGGAAAATCACCTATCTAATTTTATGTGTATTGCTGTTTCTTGCTTCAGATCCTTGAGATTGAAGCTTTTTAATGATGGCTACTGCAACCATCTCTTCTGCTGGTCCACGTTATGCTCCAGAGGACCCCACTCTTCCCAAGCCTTGGAAAGGGCTAGTTGATGGTAAAACTGGTTATCTTTACTTCTGGAATCCGGAGACCAATGTCACTCAATATGAGAAGCCCGCTGCCTCTTCACACATGGGCTCAGCTCCACCACAAAAGCTGTCTTCAGCACCTGCAAGTTCTTCGGTTCAAGTTCAACAATCTTCCCATGGACATCGTGACAGTATCTTCAATGATGATGACGATAGATATGATGGAGGTAGCATTAGTGGGTCGAAGCTTGATACAGGAACAAGGAGTTATCAGGTCTGTGTTTTACTCATGTTTACAAGCTTTGCTTTTTTGTCTTTATATTTTGTTCAGAGAGTCAACCAGTAGTGCTGCTATTGATGTCACTCAGGTTGCCTTCTTGTGAAATATCTAAACTTGTGAACCAATCAACCTGTTGGGAGGTTGGAAGTTGGATGATGATTCTTGATTTAGGCTTCTGCGCCCTGATTTTGCTTTGCTTGAGGTGTTGAACGGTGGTCATATATATATTCAAAAATAACAAATAAAAAATTCCAGTTGTTTATGGATGTTAGTGGACTATACTTGGATAAATTCTAATCTTCTTCCGCACAGTTTGTAATAATGTATTAACATCTAAGTGGATGATATACTATTAGTTTAATAATTTTCGTTTCCTTTGCGTACTCTCTTTATTTGGTTGTTTTCTTCACCCTTTTTGATGAGGCGTATTTATTGCATTTGACTGTTTGAACACCCATAACTGGCTCAATTGATATTGTGCAGTGGCTTTTGGGAAGTGCCTGCGTGGATTGAGTGCTCTTAATATTGATGCATTTGGCTTCCATGAATATATCTAGTTGATTTTTTAAATGAATCAGTATAGAAGCTGATTTACTGACACTAGGCAAGTGAACTAGGATGGGCTCTGATTTTGTTGACAAGAATTCAACAGGGATTAGAAACTTTGTTCATGAAAGCATGGATAACCATTACATTTGTGTCACCTCAATGAGTATTAATGAGCCCTAGGTTGATGATGTTAGTACCTCAGACATCTTGTTTGTCTATTTCTTGAATTTATGCCAGTAATTTTAATTTAGTTTGACGTTTACTATTGGACAGGATTTTGTTCTATGATGAATGCCAGGATACACCACACTATGAAGTCCTTGCCAAGTTTGGTTTTCAATTCTTATTGTTATGAAAGTTGTAAATTTATCACAGCATTTTTAGTTTTGCAATGGGTTGCAGTCACATCTACTTTTGAGACAGCTAAAATGTTGTGTTTGGTGTAAGTTGTGAAAAACTTGCTTGGGAAAATATCGATTTTGGTAAACATGAAGTGTGTGTAGCTAAGAATTGAGGGGTTATCTTTAAATCTTTAATTTGCTTTGGTAGAATTTATGCATTAGTCCGTGCTTCCACTTCCTTCTGTGATGGTTTGGTCCTATTCTTGTTGGCTTGCTAAACTAATTTCTCTTATTTTGCTTTAGAGTGGGAAAGGTGGATCAGATCATTCTCAAAATGTTCCTAATGAGGAGATAGGCGCTGGACATGGAGGGTCTTCTGGCCGAGGTTATGGGCTTTCGGCTGTTGGAAATGGTCTATCTGTCGAATCTTATCGCCGTCAGCATGAAATTACTATTAGTGTAAGCATCTAATAAGATTTGTACATGAGGTTGCTTACTTATAATCTGCAATACTTTTGCTTCTTAGGCATTCCATTTGATTGAACATTGGGTTCTGTATTTTACTTTCAATATTTCAATCCTTGGGTCGTCGCGCATGATGCTTTCTTTGATGTTATGAAGACAGAATGGTTCTCAAGCAGAACAATCTTGTTTTCAGTTTAGAATATTACAATTAAATTTAGTTTATTAGTTTGCAACAGTATGATTAATTAAGTTGGCCCCCCAGACTTCGCTTCCTCTTTATTGGAATTCTTTTGGCTCATGCCTTTTACACTAGACATGCATTTGGGAAATTCAGAAGTGTGGCATTATTTCATTGTCCATGGTGTTTTAGGATCTCCTTCAATTTTCCACTATGTATTCCTTTATATTTCCATTGTGCAGTTTATATTGTTGTAATGGATTAGGGTGTTTTTGTTTGTCAATTTTCATCAGGGAGATAATGTACCCCCTCCTTTAACATCATTTGAAGCTACTGGTTTTCCTTCAGAGCTTCTTCGAGAGGTATGAATTTCTTTCTATTTTGGCAACTCTGTATTGGCCAGAAGTCTATGCCAGTTTACTTTGATATGTAATCTTAGGCCTTGTTTGGCATGTACTAAATAAGCCAAAAAGTCAAAAAGTCACTATCTTATTTAAGTCACATCATCTTATTTAAATCACATCACCTCTCTAACACATCACATCAAACCCAACCTAAACCCAACCCAAACCCACCAATAAGTCAAAAAGTGCACTTTTTTAGGACATCCCAAACCAACCCTTAGTGTTTTCTGTGAAAACTTCTGTGATTGCTGGAGGTCTGATGTGAAGCTTCAGGACTCATGTTCATTATTTTCCATCTTTACTTTTTGTCGCAGGTGCGATATTTGCTCCAGGGAGGAGCTAAATGTCGTACGCTGTGCCACCCCCTTATGAGGGGTTTGCATATATTCGGAGCGCCCTTGTACGGTGGACCAATTTTGAGAAGGGCTTTCCGAATCTCCCAAGATCTTGGCGGAGACTGCCGTTGGTGATGATTCAGTCTGCCTGCCACTTGGTCTGAACAGAAGAAGAGGCCTCCTCCTGCTCTATTAGCTTGCATCAGCAAGCATTGGCTTCCTGCATGTGGGAGATGATGCTTCTTCTTGCATTTCCGTTCACATGAAATCAATTAGAAAATCTTGATGCTGGTACCTCTGCTTATAAGGGTTGCTGGTTTTTGGTTTTCCAGGTAAAGCAGGCTGGGTTCTCTGCACCTACTCCTATACAGGCACAGTCGTGGCCGATTGCTCTTCAAAAGCGTGACATTGTAGCCATTGCCAAGACAGGTTCGGGTAAAACCTTGGGTTACTTGATTCCAAGTTTTATTCATCTCAAACGTACTCACAATAATCCTCAAATGGGTCCGACTGTTTTGGTCTTGTCACCAACGAGAGAGTTGGCAACACAGATACATGATGAAGCTGTGAAGTTTGGAAAGTCATCCAAAGTATCTTGCACGGTATGCTGCTTCTGAAATATTACTACTTATGTTCTTGTCCAAAAAAGTGATCCTGTTATATGTACTGGAATTGCATATCCTAAAGTTCTTTAAAGTGGTCTTGAATTAATGGTCTGCCGTCTCTTTTCTTTTGTAGATGGTTTTTTGTTGGTCCTACTTAATGTCCTAGCTTTAGAAGCACATGCACTTCTAAGAAGGTACAATGTCCTTGTTGTACACTCTTGACATGTTTGGACATGTGTCTAAATGTGTCCTATTGTTTATTTATATGTATGAATACATATATATATATATATATATAGAGGGAGCTACTAATAGGTCCACATTTCTTCTTAGGACCCCCACCCTCTTCATTTTCTTATTACAATTTTATCCTTTTATAAAATACTCCCTCTATCCCATTTTGTTGGTTCACCTTTTCATTTTTGAATGTCCCAAAATAAATGTCCATTTTGAAAAGTCAATAAACAAAATTATGTGATTTTCCCATCTTGCCCTTTCTTTTTTGATTAAAATGACAATTTCAAAAAACAAAATTACATACTTGTTAGATCAAAAACTGCACCCATTCAATCAAAGGTCAATGAACAAAGTTAGTATCTTGATAATTTTGAATTCTACAGTTGATTTCCTGCCAAATTTCAATGGACTTTTTTCTTCCAACTTTTTTGGTTAAATTTGGTCCTCCTCTCTCTCTCTCTCGTTGCTAGGGTTTTGCAGAGGGGTGGCAGGGGAGGAGAAGGGCTGTGGGAGTATGGAAAGGAGCTCCCATATATATATTTTGAGCCAGATGCTTGGGGGGCATATAGGTCCACATAATGAAACATGTTACAAGTTGCTTGGGATTCAATATACTAAAATAAAATTAATATGAATTTTCTACCTATTAATCTTGCTTTTAGACTTTTAAATTTCAGGAATTTAAGTCTAAAACTTCCAATTTATTTATGAATAAAGTTTTCTAAAATCCACATTAAGAAGGTTTGTTCATGCTTCTTTTCCAATATATAGAATGGGGAAAATGATTTTTTTTTTCCTTTCTATTTTGATATAATATAATATTATATCTGTAATGTAAAAAATGAAGGTTGTGTGCTTGCCATGTTTTTTTTTTTTTCCTTTTTTTGGTTGAAAATTTCTATATCTGAGTGTACATGTTGTGTTGTTTCAATGTCCTTTAACTGTATCATGATTCTTAGGTTCTGGCATAGCTTTGTATTCAGTTGCCCATACTAGTGAATGAAACGGGAAAAGAAAAAAAAAAAATAGCCAATTGACAATGGATTACGGTAGTGAGTTTTGTTAATGCAGTTGATGTCTATGGAAAGATTCATAATACTGTCATTCTTGTCATTGTTCTCAGATCTATGTCTATTTGTACATCTGTGAACTCACGGTCAATTGACAGTGGATTACGATTGTGAGTTTTGTTAATGCAGTTGATGTCTATGGAAAGATTCATAATACATTCTTGTCATTGTTCTCAGATCTATGTCTATTTGTTCATCTGTGAACTCATGGTCTCCTTTTATCAGCCATTTTTTCTTTCCATTTTCTTTAATTATGTTTCCTTGCGTGGTACCTAAATTTTTAGGATATGAATTTTTCAAAGAATTATATATACTATATACATACAAGTCTAATAACTTTCTGTGGTGGAACAAAGTATGGGTTATACATATTTACGAATATTATGTCTCATGTTTGTTTTGTGTTTTTGTAATGCAAGTGTTTGTATGGAGGAGCACCAAAGGGTCCCCAATTGAAAGAATTATACAAAGGTGTAGATATTGTGGTTGCTACTCCTGGCCGTTTGAATGATTTTTTAGAGATGAAAAAAGTGAACCTCCATCAAATCTCTTACTTGGTATTAGATGAGGCAGACCGCATGCTGGACATGGGTTTTGAACCACAGATACGAAAGATTGTGAAGGAGGTGCCTACTCGCCGCCAGACCCTCATGTACACTGCAACATGGCCCAAGGAGGTTCGCAAAATTGCCGCAGATTTACTGGTAAATCCTGTTCAGGTTAACATTGGAAATGTTGATGAGCTTGTTGCCAACAAGTCTATCACCCAGGTACGCAGATTCCTATATTCATCTACTCTTCTCACCCTGTTTGTTTGCTTCCTCTGTAGCCCATAGCACATAGAATATTTCTGTGGGGGATTTCAATATTTAGCTAGCTTCTATTTATCTTGTTTCTTATAGTCCTTTATGTTGGATTTTTAAAATGTCCAATAATTTGTTTTGTTGGTTACTTGCAGTATATTGAAGTGTTGCAGCCTATGGAGAAACACAGGCGGCTTGAGCAGATATTGCGGTCTCAAGAACCAGGATCTAAGATCATTATCTTTTGTTCAACCAAGAAGATGTGTGATCAGCTTGCTCGTAATCTAACCCGCCAGTTTGGAGCTGCTGCCATTCATGGAGACAAAAATCAGAGTGAGAGGGATAATGTGTTGAGCCAGTTTCGCTCTGGGAATTCTCCAGTGCTTGTAGCCACTGATGTTGCAGCTCGTGGATTAGATGTCAAAGATATCAGGTTGGTTATTTCTCAATATATGGCTAGTTATTATTCACAGTGAAGATACAAATAAAGTGAGGCTGGGGTTATTGACTACATTGACATATTTTTGAGGCTAAGTTATTATGACTTCAAGTTGGTTGCATGTTGTTTCCAAGGGCATGCATATTTTTAGTCTTGGCATTTGACTGAATCCTCATTTCCTTTTCTTGTTCATTTGGATTTTAGAACGCTTCTTTGTTTATGCTGTTCTATTGAATTGCTTTGTTATATTTTGTGGTCTGTCATTTTCTTTGTAAATTCGTGTTGTACGTGTGCAGAGTTTCTGATTCTTTCTTTTCCCAGCTTCTGTGCTTTTATTATGAAATTAAATTTAATTATAAAGCTGCTGCAATGATGGTGTCGATTCTTTTGTAACAGGGTGGTTATCAATTATGACTTCCCTACAGGAGTAGAGGACTATGTTCACAGGATTGGAAGGACTGGGAGGGCAGGTGCCAGTGGACTGGCTTACACGTTTTTTGGTGACCAAGATGCAAAGCACGCTTCAGATCTCATTAAAATTTTAGAAGGAGCAGACCAATGTGTCCCAGCTGAACTTCGTGATATGGCTTCACGTGGCGGCTTTGGGATGGGCAGGCCTAGACGTCCATGGGGTTCTGATTCTGGTGGACGCAATGACTCAGGCTATGGTGGACGGAATGGCTGCTCGGGCTATGGTGGAAGAGGTGGTGGCCATGGTTCTGACCTTGACTCCCAGGACAGGTACATGTCATCTTTCATGTAGTAGTAATTATTTTTCTAAACTTATATTATGTGGCTACTGGATTGTTATGCCTGATATATTAAGAGTTACGTGATTTGTAAGACAAACTGGGGGCTACTTGTGGACTTCTGATTAATCTGAAATTACACAATTTTCATTTCCATTCCATCATATGTTTAGCTGTAATTTTTAAAGTAATGTTTGATGGTATAACTTTTCCTGATGTAGCGACAGGTATGGCCGCAGTGTCAATAATGATGCGGATGGTCCTGGGAGTTATCCTCGAAAGAGCTTCCATGAAATGATGGTTAGTGCTGGAGGTGGGTCTCGAGCTCGCAGCCGAAGTAGAAGCCCAAACAAGGGTTCAGGGTGGGGGGTTGACCGGGCTCGTAGCCGGAGTCCACCAGCACCAGCACGTGAACGTTCCCCTGTTCGAAGTTTTCATCAAAAAATGATGGAGCAGGCTCGACCGGTCCCATCATTTTTTCAACAGCAACAGTTATCACTGCCGAACAACAGTGGCGTTGCACCTAGTGAGTGGGGAAGTTCGCCAAGTGGTGGACAAGATGATGAAGGACGTGGCAATGGTGGTCCTCGCTCTTCAAATTTTGGCAAGGAAGAGGAAGGTATGATTCCAGCGGCAAATGAGGACCGTCCTTGTCCATCGTCTCCATAACAATGTGCCTTTTTTGGGAGGTTGTTTCTTTTCAAGTTTTTGTTTTGGGGTTTGTAATAGGTGGTGGGGGAGTTGTAGTAGACTATATGACAGTGAGTAAAGTAGTTGGGGTTTTGAAGTTGACTTTTGGTGGATGATGATGATGCATTTCAAGGACTCAAAAAAAGACTTGAATAGAGAGCAGCCTTGGATATATATCATCAAAAAAGTTTACTTGTTAATGTCACCTAAGCACAAGTGATATATTTTGACAAATATTTTTGTGTAAATCTGGGTGGTGGTGCTCCAATGGATAGGGACAAATCAATCAATCTCTCTCTTTCTCTCTCTCACCATATATATATATATGTAATTCCTTTACTTATCTGTGTAAAATGGAAATGATAACTCAAAAAATTGTTTTGGAGGTTTGGTTTGGTAATTCTTATAAGATATAGAGATTATTTATGGTCTAGGGTGATGGATAAGCAAATGCATTTATTCTTAGAAGGAATGGTGTGTTCCTTTTTTGGCAATTTTTCTCTCCAGTTGACAGTTTTAGCTGCACCGTATTGTTGGCTTTGTTTGGGAAGTGGGTTGGTTTTTTTGATTATTTTAGCTTGGGTTAAAAAATTTGGTTTGGGAATGGTTTTTTAATTTTTTTGATTTTTTTTGTGAGAGAAAGAGTGTAATGATTATGGGTTAGATGTGATGTTTTGTTTTTTTTGACTAAAATAGTCTATTTTGTCTTTTGTGGGTAAAATAGTCAAAAAAAAGTCCCAAATTCATCTTCCCAAACAAAGCGTATGTGATCCATCTTGATGCTCAGAATTATTTATTTTTTAAAAAGATCTTTTGAGGAGATTATTTATATAAAAAATTACGTTATTAATCATGGTCACATAATCAAATTACGGACCTTCAAAATACTATAGATGGTCTATTAAAATAATCGTCTACTCATTTTTCTTAAAGATAAATAAATTTAGTTGGAAAACAACTCTGATTCGTAGTTTGAATTCGGAGGCTTGAATTTGGTTCGAATTCGGAGAAGAAGAAGAAGGAAGAAGGAGGAAGAAGGAGAATTGAAGGGGAGGGGGCCATCAAAATCGGGCTGGAGGAGGCGGGGCTGCGACGATCGGAGCTGTTGCGATGATCGGCGGCGGCGGAGGCATAGGAGGGGCCCTTCTCTTCTCTCCTCTCTCTTTCTCCCTCTCTCTTCCTCTTCTTCTCTGTTCTTCTCTGTGTTCAACAAAGAAGAAGAAAAAAAGAAAGAAAGAGATTCTCTGTTCTTCTCTGTGTTCAACAAAGAAGAAGAAAAAAAGAAAGAAAGAGAAGGAAGAGAAAGAAAATGAAGAAAAAGAAAAAAAAAAAAAAAAGAATTGCAAAACGATGTCGTTTTGCGATTCGAGCCAAAATCGAGCCACTTTTTTCGAGTTACCAGTCATTTTTCAGTTGGAAAATCATACATGCTCATTTTTCTTAAAGACAAATATGAGTTTATCATGTGGTTATTGCTATTCAATTAAAGGCTCTTACAAGATAAAATGGTTCATTCTGGTTCTTTCATTCAGATCATGAAAGTGAGTTTTGTGATGGCAAAGTGGTCCAACAGTACGATCCAATTACACACATAAAAGAAGTATTAATTATTAATCTTCAAATACTTACCAAATGTATTTCCTTTCCAAACTGTCTATGCTATTTTAGTATATGAATTTTTTGATGACTCATGTTTGAAGAAATTATTCAACACGAATATCAAACAAGTGGGACAATCAATTTTTTTTTTGTTTTTTTTAAAACTAATTATCAATTTAAATAAATATTATGGCTTTGTTTGGAATATGGATTAGCTTTTTGACTTTTTGGCTATTTTAGTCTAGACTAATTTAGAATGGACTTTCTTGTGTTTTTGATTTTCTGCCTACTTTCAACATAAACTTCTCTCCCTTTCTTTCAGATTAATGTTCGTCCTTTCAAAATTAATGGCACATGGTCATACGATACTTTTGTATGTCTACATGATCCTTCAACCTTACTTAGTTGAATTAAATAAATTCATATCCCTTTTTACTACTGACTGATTCATAATTTTACTAAAGTTGATCTATCTTCGAGGTGGCTTGGCTCTCTTGGAAGATGTTAAAATTGTGAATACAATGTTCTTTTGGTGAGCTTAATGGATGCCAAGAGGCATCAAGTGCGTGTATTTTGCACCCTTAAGGCATGCAATATTCGGATTGGTGGTGCCCAATATTGAGTGAGCGTTATAACGTTTCCTGACGTGTTGATCACTTCTTTGGTGAGCGTTACAACATTTCCTGAGTGAGCGTTACAACATTTCTTGACGTGTTGAACACTTCTTTGGTGAGCGTTACAACATTTCCTGAGTGAGTGTTATAACAATGACAACCATAATAGTAGGAAAATGAGGGATATATATATATATTTTCTATTTTGTTTTCATTTGAGAGGAAATTTGCAACTTATTCTTCTTCTTTTTTATTTATTTATTTATTTTTTAAAACACTAGTAGTTTTATTTTGTTCTATGAGAATAGATGCTTGAGTAGTTTTTTATTTTTATTTATAACCTAATCTTTTTAAGTAGATGCTTTGGCTTATTGGTAATGTTTTAATGTACCCAAGTATTAAGTTATCCCCAATTACTTGCCAAAAATGGTTTTCCGTTTATAAGTTTATTAGGTAAATAGCTTTCATCAGCACATTTGAACTAATTAAATGGGATAAGTCAGATTGGTATGAACTCTTGCACCTTGTTATGGAATTAATAATTTGAGTTTTTCCTTCAATATTACCAAAACAATAATAATAAATGAATTGAAATTTAGGAAAATATGATTCCTTAAATGTTTTTATCCAAAAATATAATTAGGCAAGTGAATAAGAAAGAAAAAGGAAAATAAGTTATGAATTTGAAAATTAAAAATTGTACTCATAAAGTAGTAGTAATTTCTACGAGCTATTCATTTATTATTATTAAAGAAAAAGAAAGAAAAAGGAAAATGAGGGCATTTGTTTCCTATGACATTTTGGCTTGTTTTGAAAGTAAGAAAAAAGAGTTAATTTAATGATTTTTTTTTAGTTTTTTTTTTTTTTGGAATAAACATGTAAAAAAGAAAAGAAGGGAAGTGATCCAAATAAATCAATAAATTGACTTTTTTCCTACTTCTCAAAACAAGTCTTGTTTTGAAAAATAAGAAAAAAAGTTAATTTAATGATTTTTTTTTTAGTTTTTTTTTCAATAAACGTGTAAAAAAATAAAAAGAAATGTGATCCAAATAAATTAATAAATTGGCTTTTTCCTACTTTTCAAAACAAGCATCATTGGAGAAAAACTTGGCTCTAAGTCATGGGGCATTCTATTTGAACCTAAAAAATATCTTAGTATGCCCAATTTAAATTTATAAATTTTAATTCTTATTATATATTAATGTGAATTTACTAATAAGGACAATCCATATTAAACCCTAAAATAAATTTTTTTTTTCTCATGGTACACCCTAATTTATTATTTCTATTCAAATCTCTACATCTTCTTTCCCAATAGATCAAAGTTAGTTTGTCTTCTTCTTCTTCTTTTTTCTCACTCCAAAACTCCAACCCACCTTACTAAAACTCACAATTATCATTAATATCATTGTTTTTTTTTATTATTTTAAAACCCTAAACCCTAGACAAAAGTTTGAACAATCAAACAATGGAGGAAAGTGATAATCAAAAAAATATTTTGATTTTTATATGAATGCTTACCTCCTTTTTGATGGATTGCTTCAAAATATTATCTTGATTATCACTTTCCTCCATTGTTTGATTGTTCAAACTTTCTTCTAAGGTTTATGATTTCAAAATAATAAAAAATAATGATGTTAATAATAATGGTGAGTTTTGGTAAGGTGGATTGGAGTTTTAGAGTGCAAAAGAAGAAGAAGACAAACTAATTTTGATCTCTTGGAAAAGAAGATATAGAGATTTGAATTGGAATAATGGATTGGGCTGTACAATGAGAAAAAAAATATTTTATTTTAGGGTTTAATATAGATTATCCTTATTAGTAAATTCACATTAGAATATAGTAAGAATTAAAATTTATAAATCTAAATTGGGCGTACTAAGATATTTTTTGGGTTCAAATAGAATGCCCCTAAGTCATGTTTTATTGGTTTTTGAGGAGGGGATTAAATTAGTAATTTGTGGGATCCACACAATTTGTTTGTAACAAAATGATATGAGACCAACAAGATTATAGGAGCGAGCGGATCCTCTAGAGTGGATTCTCTAGAGTGATCCTCTACAGTGGAGATCGGACGGCTGAGGATTTTTCCAAAAAAAAAAAAAAAAAAAAAAAAAAAAAAAACAGGAACTCCATCTCTCGTCTGTGAAGATCAACCCCTCGCCCATCTCTCTCTCCTCCTCAACAATGGCGATCTCTGCAACTTGAAGATCAACTCTCTCCCTCTTTAGTCTTCATGTTCAAGTTTCCATGGAGAGAGGAGACCTTATTCCCAGTCATCATCATCTCCTCAATACCTTTCGGTCTTCGCTTTACGATATGACTTCGAAGCTTCGTTCTCTCTGATTCTCATCACAGAATTCAATTCCACTCACAGAAAGACGAAGAGAAAAATAGAGATTCCTCTTTTTCCCAATATTCGAACTTTGTGCGATTAATTTCCTTTTCGACTCTTGGGATTTTGATTCCACTCTTGCAACATTAAAAACCCAACTCTCTGTTTTCAATGACTCCATAATTTTCCCGGAAAGCTCCAGAAAATGGCAGTCGAGTTGTGCTCTGAAAATTCTAGCCCTGGTCTGATTACCAGTCCTAGAATCTCATTCTCTCACGATCTCTCCCAATCCGATATCGTGCCGATCGAACAACGCGTCCTCCGATCGAATTCATCGTCCGGCATTGATTTCAATTTCTGCATTCGCGAGGGTTACGATCAGCAATCTTCTTCCGCCGACGAGCTTTTCTCGGACGGGAAAATTCTTCCTATCCAGATCAAGAAAAAAATGGCGCCACCGCAACAAACCCATCAAAAATGGCAATCTTTTAATGGGTTTTTTTTTTTCTTCAGTATTTGATTCGTCAATTTAGGGTTTCTTGGGTTTAACTGTTTTGTTGTAGGTTGGAGTCATCATTTTGTGTCGAAACGAAAGTATCATTTGATAATTCCAGTGGATGATGAGTGGAATAAAGCCCTTGGATGATGGTGTTTTTGACCTGCAAATCCCCTTTCTTCTTCCTCATCCTCTCTCGATCTGCAACTCCGAATTTTTTATTTTTATTTTTTTTTGGAAAATCAAAACGACGTCGTTTTGTATAGGCATCATCTCAGCCATTGATTCCGTTAATGGGACACGTGTCGCTCACTGAGGGATCACTCTAGAGGATCACTTCACAGGATCACTCTAGAGGATCCGGACGCATTATAGGAGCATGAATCCCTCATTAGTGGGATTAGCATTCCCATGGATTAATAGTTAAAAGATTATTTTGTTCTCTATTTTACAAAATATCAAATTTATATAGTATGTGATAAATGGTTCTTTAGTAATTTTGGAAATTTAATCCAGCTAACACTATAACCCATAAAAATTTTAAAGACTAAATTTTTTATCCTCAAATAGTTTAGTTGCAAAAAATATTTGAAGATTAATTTCTGTTGTTCCGAAAATAGTCGTTAAAAGGTTGTCTCGAAAAGTAAAAAAAAAAAAAAAGATTTTTAGTTACAAAATTTTGAATGAGTAGAAAATTTGATAATTTGTTTGGGGTCCCTAGCATTTTTCATTTTGAAAATATCATTAACAAATATATTTTTAGGAACAAAATAATTTGATCCCAAAATAATTTATTTTTTTGAGATAAATTTTCGTCCCAAGAATAATAATTCATCCAGTTAAAAAATAAACAATAACAATTCATCACTAAATGTCTAATTTCATTGCTACAAATATAATAATGACATTTTTGACAATAAAGATATTTCGTTTTTAAAATTTTATTTTAGCTTGGATAAATTACAAATATACATATTGAAATTTAATTAAAATATGAATTGTTCTATATGATTCTACAAACTATATCCTGCTCCTTGAAGTTTGTAGTTTCATAATAAATGATTCATTTTATTAATAAATTATCAAGTCAATTAATAGTTTTAAATGATATTAGAAATATATTTGAATTGATAATTTAAGTAATTTTATTATTGTATAGGAGAGTTGTTAAGAATTTTATTTTTTAGATAATTCTGTTAAGAATAATGGTATATGCATCAATTGATATACCAATTAGCATACTAACAGATGATGTGACATAATTTTAGAGATTTTTGATATTTATAATTTGTATAATGGTTGAGGTCAATAATAATGTCATAATATATACTGGTACAGTAGTTGGTGTACTAATTGGTGCATATAGCACCATTGTTATATTAAATAAAAAATTCTTACTATGATTTTTTTAATTTTTTAAACTATAGGGAATAATTCGTATTTTAAATAAATCACAAGAGAATATTTATAATTTATCTTTTTATCTCTAAAATCTTAGCCTGCGTTTGGTTCTTTTTTGGAATTATGATTCCAATAAATTTTTTTCAAAACTCATAACTAATACAACTCAAAACTATTCAAAACTCAATTCAAAAATTATTTTCAAAACTCGTAACTAAACACACAACTTAAAATTAAATTCAAAACTCAAAACCAAACTCCTTTCATAACTCTATTTTTTTTAAAAAAAAAATCAGAATAATATTTTTTATTTTGTTTTTTTAAATTATTTTTAGAATCATGATTTGAATATAGAGTCGTGTTTTGAGTTATGAGTTTTAACAAGAGAATTTGTTTAGTTATGAGTTTTGAGTTTTTTTTTTGAAGTTTTAGATTTTTTTTTAAATATTTAAAATTTTTCTTAATTTTATTTTTTCAAGGTAAATATTTTGTATTTTAAATATTTATTTATTTATTTTAATGTGCATTATATTTTATAAATTTGTGTGCTGTATTTTTTTAAAATATTAAAAAAAATTTATTTATTTTTATTTGAAATATTTTATTTTATTTTATAAATATATTTTTTTGTTATGTGTTTAGTTATAATTTGAATGTGGAGTTTTGAAAATAATGTAAAATTTTGAGTTATGTGTTTAATTATAATTTTTAAAAATAAATTTTAAATTATGTATTTAATTACAATTTAAATATGGAGTTATACTTCGAATTTAAAATACAAAAATGCTTCGGACTCCTAGTAAAATCGACCCCCACGACCCCCAACTGAACTGGAAAGTCACGTGACTTTGAGAGCCACACCTCCTCTTTCACTCTCCTCATTGAGAATTCAAAATCGGATATCAAAGAGATACAGGTACCTCATCTCTATCACGTAGACAGAGATACAGATCTCTCCCCCAATAGCTGCTCCCCTTCACTCCGACGTCCTATTTCTCTGTTCTTCACTCCGACGCCTGACGTCTCTTCAATCCGACGCCCGACAGCTTCTCTTTCTCTGACCTTCCCAGAGTTCTCCGCCAACAGCTCCTCGACGTCCTCTTTCTCTGTTCTTCACTCCGATGCCGACGTCCTCTTCACGCCGGACAACTCATCTTTCTCTGTCCTTCCCTTGATTTGGGTATGGTAAATGGGTTGGGAATGACTTTTTGTGTTTCATTTCAACATTTGTTGGTTGTTCATGCTGAGAGCTTTTTTTGGAGCAAACCCACATGAATATATAAGGTAATGGACTGTGAATGAGCGTTGATTTCCAGAGTTTTTTAATGGATTTGGGCAATGAAGAAGAAAATTGTTGAATTAGTGCAGAGAGATCTCTATTTGGAGCAAACCCAAATTCATCTGTACAGATTTAACAGAATAACTGATTCATCTGTAGAGCTCTTTTTGGTGAAGATTTAACAGAATAACTTACATGGTGTAGAGATTTGTACATAAATTTAGACATTGATTGATCATATATTAGTAAATGCTGTTAAGGAATTTTACATGTTCTGTAGAAGAAGTGTTCACATTTTAGCAAATCTGTAAAAGAGAATTAAATTGGAAGTGTTCACAAACACTTTCATGATTAACACTGCTAAGGTGAACCATGAACATAGCAAATCCAATTAGAAGTGGTGCCAACACCTTCTGCTATGCATTGAGAAAAAGTATTCAAAAAATAAAGAAAATGAATCTTTAGTCAACAAATTTTATTTATCTAGATGCTTGTTCATCATTCACAAGTTTTTCATCAATTTACTATGAAAGTAAACAAAACACCATCTTCAACATCATTAAAATAAATAAACAAATTATAAGCTATACAAATCATACTTCTATAGTATTTGACAGAGTATACTATATCTGATAACTCTGTTTCAGAAAATCAGTGTTGCCACACTGAACAAATTATTTCTGAAAATCAGTGTTGCCATACTTCTACTGTTTAATGTTGTGAGGCTACATCAAATTTTATTTATTTATTTATTTATTTTCTGAATATATAATGTTGTCCGAAGCATTTCTGTTGTTTCTCAATGTATTCTCAAATTGATTAAGTCTCTCTAATGTGTTCACACTCGGCATGGTAGACATACACAGAGATTGCTGAATGTATGTATGTATGAAATCGAGAGAGAGGGACAGAAGACGGAAGACGGACAGAGAGCTATGAGCTATGGCGGACGGACGAGGGAAGAGTGAAATTAGGGTGCTTATTTTTCTGGTTTTGTTTTTTTGTTTTTTCGTTTTTTCCCTCACAGGTGCGTGTATCACACCCATCACAGTGCAAGTATTCTTCACATCAATAATGACTCCGATCCCCTTTTTCCCACCCTCCCCCTCAACATGATTGGCTAGTTTTTTTTTTTTTTTTTTTTCTTCTCTTCCAATCATTACTTATCATATGTCTGTGGGAGTCCGGATCTCCTGCCATCCTTTCCTGCAGGGTTTCCTGCAGTGCCCCAAAACGACGTCGTTTTGGGGCAAAATTTCCAAAAAAAAAAATACAAGCAGCAGAACAGAAAATACCACTGTCATCATCATCATCATCATCTCTCTCTCTCTCTCTCTCTAAGCAAAACCCACATCAGTTAGAACACAAAACCCACATCAGTTGGAACACATTCGTGGACTCTACAGCCACAAGAAAGCCTTGTTTCCATTGAAGAAGATGAACAACAGAACATACCACCATTGAAGAAGATGATGGTCTTGTCTCTGTTGCAGACATGGAAGCTGGGTTCTCTGGAAATGTGTAGGTTCCATTGCAAACAATATAAGGAAATATGTGGTTCCATTGCTACAACTTCCAACAATGGTAGTAAGATGAACAATGGTGAAAAAAAAATTCCTAACCATGATATGGGATTTGGGTCCTTGAGTGCTAAATTAGAACATGACATTGAGTTCTCAGTGAAACAAATTGAACACAAAAAATAATTCAAATTATAACATGAAAATTCAATGGCAAACACAAGAAACCCAAAAAATAGATCTAAAATTTGAATCAAGAGTTCATAATTGGATGTTATCAAGCAAGCTTACTAAGACCCAATTAGATGACCTAAGGAGAGAGATAGACAAAACCCACTAAGAGCCCTTTTCTCTTGATTCAAATTTCAGATCTAAGGAGAGAGAGATAGACAAAACCCATAGCCGAGAGCCCCCTTTCTCTTGATTCAAATTTCAGATCTAAGGAGAGAGAGATAGACAAAACCCAACCCAATTGATGACCTGTGGTTTCATCTAATTTCCACAGACAAATGAGAAAAACAGAAAAAAATAATAATAATAAAGAAATAAATGTGTTTGGAAGCCGAGAAAAATGAGGAAATTCTACTATTTAGAAGTTAAAAGAAGTATCATACAATGTAATACAAAAGCTAAAATAGAAAATAAAGAAATCGATCAACCGATCTCTCGATCAACCATCTCTATATATATATTACATATCTGTTCTTCTTGATTGATAAAATGGGAAAATCACTATAAGGAATTCGGGTTTGATTAGAGCCATAGAATTGACGAGTCTCTACAAAATCGAGACTGGTTTTGAGAAGAACAATGTAGTCGGTGGTTTCTTGGAACAAATTGGTCAGCCTTTCTTTCTTGGTCGTGGGTGGGTATGAGGCTTTTTAGAGCTTCCAATTTCTCAGAAATTGAAGAATATGATTCGACATTGATGAGTGTTGTTGAGTTCTCTTTCTCGTCCTTCTCATGGGTTGGACATGGCGTTCTTTTGCCTTGAGCTCGTAGAGACAGAGAAGACAGAGAAGAGAGAGAGAGATGTAATGAGGGTGAAAAGCAAAATAAGAAAATAAAATAAAAAATAAAAAATGGTCCAAAACGGCGTCGTTTTGGACCACCGCAGAGCCAACCGCAGGGAAGTACGGCAGATGATCTGGACTCATGTGTGTGGATGGTAGGGTAGTAATTGGAGGGGGTCTCAATTATGACCTTTTTACATTGCTAAAGCAGTTGCCACGTCAGTGGAGGTGCTGGGAGTGATAAAATGTGGGGGTCTGAATTAGAACTGTTTAAAATATTAAAATTAAAAAAAAAATATATATATATATATTTACAAAATAAAATAAAATATTTAAATAAAAAAATTAAAATTTTCTTAAACATTTTTTAATATTTATAAAAAATAAATCTAATAAATTTTAAAATGCAACTCAAAATTCAATAATTTAAAACTCAAAATATAACTCAATTTTTTTTTTTTCAAATTTTAAATTCAAAAACTATTTTTAAAATTTATAGTCAAACAATTTTTTTTTTTTTTTTAAACTCAACTCATAATTTCATATTTAAATTATAACTCTACATTTAAATCATAATTGCAGAACTAAACCAAACGAAATCTTAATTTGTTATAGTGTAAATAATACTATTAACTAGTATATAAACAAAGACATTTTATGTTACACCTCTAATTTACTACCGCACTAATAATTCTATCATACTCAACTGTAGATCTCCACCGTTGGAGAAATGTAATCTTAATCATGTTTACCATCAAACAGTTGATATTTGATTTGGAGTGTGATACCTTCAGAACTCATGTCATGAAACATAGCACATATAAGCCACGTGTCGTCTGTTGTCTGATTATTTGTACTCCTTTCGTCTCAAAATATTAGTTCCTTATTCTATTTTTTATTATCCCAAAATATTAGTCTATTTTTAAAAATTAAGTACAAAACTAATATAAATTTTTTATTTTGCCACTCTTTTAAATTTATTAACAATAAAAAAGTACAATTATGACATTGATATTTTTCAAAAAATGTACTATCAAAAGGTAATTTTGAAAAATTAATTTTTTTAAAATATAATAATTGTACTATCAAAAAAATTAAATTTTCTAAAAAAATTATTATTTTGAGACGGAGAGAGTAACTAAAAGACAAAACCTCACCACGACCTAATCATACATATATTTCACCTCTCATTTGACAGTACTAAGGTTTCGTTTGGGAAGTGGGTTGATTTTTTGAATTTTTGGTTTTTTTAGCCTGGGGCTAAGAAGCTTGATTTAGGAAGGACTTTTGATTTTTTTGACTTTTTTTGTGAAAAAAAGAATGTAATGATTACGAGTTAGATGTGATATTTTGTCTTATTAGACTAAAAAACGTATTTTATTTTTTGTGATTATTTTAGTTAAAAAAAAAACCCCAAAACCCCCACTTTCCAAACATAGAAATGGAAGCTTAACCATCACTCTCATCTTATAATTTCAGCCGTCTGATCAGATGCACTAATCAACGGCCACAAATGAATTGGGCCCACACCCTTTTCCTTTTCACTGCTAATAAAAAGCCCAAAGAACCCATTTTTAAAACACTCAAAGCAAAAACAACCCATCTTTCTTCTTCTGCTTTCGCTCTCACACTCTCTCTCTTCTTTCTTTCTCTCTCCTTTTCAAGCTGCATGGAGTTTGGTACAAACTTCAATGAAAATCCAACTTTCTATCAAAGTTTTTCCCCGGAAAAAAACTCCAAACCACAAATGGAAAATGGGCTTTTAATCGGATCTTCTTCGCCGAATGGGTTGTATCAAAATTTTCCTAATTTTGATAAATTTCCCATTCAAGGCTCTTCTTCCTCCACTTTATCTTTGGGGGTTTTGGCTCCGTTTTATGATCCATTCGATCCATTTCAACCTTCATCGATAAATGGATGCTCAAGCAATCGTTTTCATTTAAACGCATCGATTCCTTCTGGATCAAACGGTGCAAAACATGTCATGCATGGCGGTCAAAATGTAGGGTTCTTGAACTATCCTCCACGAATTGTACTGGAGGCGTTGAATCAAGGTCAGACTTTTCAACCAAAAAATTATCAAGCATTAGGATCAACGAATGTGAATCTATCGGATGAAGTTTCATGCTTAACAAAGGAAGGTGGAAATCGAAAAAAAGTTGAATCCAAGAGGAGAAGGATGCAGCAAAAAAGGACTAAGAAAGTTCATCAAACCCCCATTATAGTTAAAGGGCAATGGGCTGCTGAGGAGGATAGGTGAACTTCATTTTATAAATTTTCTTTTTCTTTTTTTATTTTTTGAAATGTATTTCTTCTCTTTTAGATTGTTTGGAATTATTTGTTCTCTCTCTATTTTAATTTTCTTGTTTGGTTTTGTGTTTTGAATTATCATTTTTTTTTTTTTTTAAATTTTCAATTTGCAGGTTATTGGTGCAATTAGTGAAGGAATATGGAGGAAAAAAATGGTCTCACATTGCTCAAATGTTGAATGGGAGAATGGGGAAACAATGTAGGGAGAGATGGCATAACCATTTAAGGCCAGACATCAAGGTTTTTCATTTCTTCTTATTTATTTATTTATTTATATATATTCTATATAAAAACATAAATGCGTGTACACATATAGTTCATGGAGTGAAACATCAACCTTCTCCTTCTCATGCGTATACAAGCGCTATGCACTAAAAAATAAATACTTTATTATTATTATTATTATTATTATTATTATTATTATTGTTACTACTACAAATATCACTTTGCATAAAATATAAAATTTGTTCTTTTTTCTTTGTGTTTTGCACACATGCTATACCCTAGAATATCAAGTTTTTCTTTTGTTTCTATTACTAGCATAACCATTTAAAGCTAGATATTATGGTTTTCTATTTCTTCTATTTTTTTCTATTCTATGTATGTGCACACACGCCACGCGCTAGATTATTAAGATTTTTATTCATATTATTTGCGTAAAAATACAAATATGCATTCACACACTGTTCATAGAGTGGAATCAATCCTTTCATTTTTCTTGTGTGCGCACACATTCTATGTGCTAGAAAATAAATACCAATTTTTAGTACTTCTATTAATCATTTTTCTTCTATGCACACGCCACGCTAGATTATTAGAATTTTTATTTATATTATTTTCATAAAAACTCAAATGCTCATTCACACACAGTTCATGGAATCAAACATCAAGCTTTTAATTTTTCTCATGTGTCCACACATGCTATGCACTAGAAAATAAATAAAATTTTTAATACTTCGACTATTAATTCTTTCTTTCTTTATTTTTATTTATTTTTTATTTTTTAACATGTGTACAAGCACCATGTGCTATATTATTAGTATTTTAATTAAATCCTTTGCATAAAAACACAAATACGCATTCACACACGGTTCATGGAGTGGAACATCAAGCTTTTCATTTTTCTCATGTGTGCACGAAAAAATAAATCAATTTTTTAGTACAACGATAGAGAATGGATACATTCAAAAGAGAGCATATTCATGTCATTTCCTTATTAATATTCATTGGATACTTCAAAATACGTATCCGATATTTTATATTAATTTTGAAAAGTATCATGTACTTTTTGTACAGGTCACATATGCAAATTATTATGAAATTCAAATTGTCATTGTTAGAAAAAATGCAATAATAGTTTTGAAAATCCTAAGTGATTCGTGATTAGATCAAGATTAAAATATTCTAAATCCCAATTATTCAAAACACTCAATCTAAAATCAACAAGCACTTACGAGAGTGATTTTAGTTTGTTTGTTTTTAGGAATAAACAATAAATCGACACAAATAATTTTTACGTGGAAAAAATCACAATTGAAGAACCTTCAATTGTAATAAAAATCCACGGGCGAACCGCCACTAATCAATCCACTACTGAAGAACGAAAGATTACAAAGATAATACACAAATTATCTAACCCAGTCAGTTTGTCCTCAAATCTTCTGTAACTCTTTCACCACGCCTTCGTCACGGAACTGATCAATTCTGAAGTTGATTCCACAACTTCACTTGTCGAATTAACGACTACGTAAAGAATCAAATGCCTTTTGAAACTCTACGTCTTGATCTTCGGAAGCCACCGAAGAGAACTCTCTTGAATATAAAGTATCAAACTCCTTGATGTATGAATCTCAATTCATAAGTTTAGAACTCTCTCAAGAACATCAAGGAAAACTCACCAAAAAACTCAGAAGAAAACTTCAAACAAAACCCTAGGACTCTTGAATAGGATCTAGGAAAAGTAATCCTAAAAATAACCTAAACAGGTATAAATAGAAAATCTGAGTCCGCGATCTCCGCTCGAACGCTCCACAGCCCGCTTGAGCGGCTTCAACAAAATATGCGTGTGATTAAACTGAGGTACGCTTGAGCGCTTGAGATTCCGCTCGAGCGTGAAAACACACACCCCAGTACTTTTACAGACCTGCCAAAATACTGAGATCCTTCAATCTCCGCTCGAGCGCCAATGTCCCAGCTCGAGCGGGAAGAACAAAAACACAAGAAAAATTACAACTTTGTCACCACAAAGTTTTGTCTCCGGATTTGACAATAAAGGGTCCTAACAATCTCCCCATTTGTCAATTCCCAGACAAAACCTTTCTAAACATTTTACCCTGAAACACACGCACTAAACAAGGAAAAAAAACAGGACTTGATTAACAAACATCCATTCAATCTTCAACACATCCATTCAATCTGCAACACATTATGCACCTGTGTAAGAACAATGCAATCTTCAACACATCCATTCAATCTTCAACACATTATGCACCTGTGTAAGAACAACCAACATAACATAATATCCAAAGTACTAGCATGCTATCCAAATATCCAACCATCAACAGAAAATCCAAACTAACAAAGGATAAACAAAGATGTACCCAAACTGTCCAACTGTCCATAGCTACCAATAACCAAGAAATACCAAAACTATCCATAGTTACCAATAACCAAAAATGTCCAAATCTGTCCAAGTTCTGTCTTGTAACAAAAAACTCTCTCCCTTTTTGTTTGGGAAGCAAAAATTATGCATCAAGAGGAGGCGGTGGTTGGTGAGACTGAATGATATGGGCTATCTGAGTGAGAGTCTGCTCCTTCTGACCAAGACGACCATCAAATACATCAAAGCGTGCATCCAAAAAATCCAAGCGCCGGGTCATGACCTCCTGAAACTGCTGAACCTGAATATGAAGCTCTAAAGGAGGAACAGAATCCTCACCATCTGCTGCAGCGGCATCAAACTTCGCCTCCTCATCGAGGCCGGCAGCAACACCTGCAGAAGGACCAGCCCGAGATGACTCCCCCTTAACATGAGCCCCACTTTGTGATACAGTTTTTTTAGTAAAAAGGCGAGAAGGAAAGCCAAATTTGTCATCTTCTAAGACCGGGACCTCAAGATCAGACAGAAGACGGTTGTAGACGTCCCCGAACGCATCCCGGGGAAAGGGAGTGCGAGTCCCCCCCGTTCTGGTTCGATATTGGGTCACTACAGTTCGAAGGACTCAAATGTCACGGTTCTCAATCTTGAACCAAAGAGTCCAAATCCGGCAAATCGTTTTGAAAACAGATTTTTTGAAAGAAGTGCCAAACATGGACTGCTTCGCCAGATACAGAGTCGCCACCTAAATGTTTTTTAAATGGGAAATTTAGGAAATCTTGACTCGGTGCCAAAGGCCACGTGTCCGTCATCACCAAAGTTGCCTCGGCTCGGGAACTTGGGTACGATTGGGGAAGGTCACTTCGTGAGCACCCCCGCTCGCCCGGTCTAAGACCGGCCTCTACTAACCATGATATCTGTTTTTGAAAACGTTGTATGTTCTTATTCCGGTTATTAGCCTAAGTTACTATGTGATACGCACAGCATACAAGTATAGACTGGGCCGTCTGAATTGGAACAAAACATTTCATGTTTGTTTGTTTGAAAATGGTGTGATGGTGCTACCCGGAGGTAGGCTAAAATGCGGATTTGCCACCCTCAGGTGGGGTTAGAAAACAGTGATGTTGCCACTATCTAGTGGGCTTAAAACAAACAGTCAATGCATTGTCCCAATTCAAATAACTCAACCTCCACTCACAGGCATTTAAGGCAGTTATATCACATAAGCATATAGCCTCATGGCAAGCATGCTATCATGGCAACACTCACACGCATGCAAGGATGTTAAAGCATAAAACTTACCGAGTACTCCAAGCCAAGATAGGAACCGGTTAGAAATCATGCATGAATCCTAAATATGCTAAAATGCCTAATGCAACACATGCAAAATGCAACTATAGCAGGCTCGGCTATTCTAAACATGGCATGTGAAATGCTACGACTAACATGTATTCAACTCGGAATTGAAATACGATGCAGTTTGTATAATGCGCCGAGCCCGGTGCATGCAAAATAGATGAATGATGCAAATATGCTATCATACTGTATGCTAATTGAAATATGCCCTAATCTACCATCATAAGCAGATAAATAAAAGGGAGAAAGAAATGGGGGTTGGAAGACATACATCACACGCACCCACACTTATTACAGCATTGCCCTCGCGCAGAGGGTCCGAATAAATAATACAGTCCCAAATGAAAGAATATTACAGTCCAAATATTACAGTCCGAATAATGTACAAATTTCTAATTAATTAACAAGTTAAACTAAGAAAACTGTAAAACTGGCATGCAAGCCAGGGACTGCCTCGATTCTGCTGAATGCCGCCTGTTTGGGCTGCCTTGCGCGGAAATCCACTGGGATGCCCCGATTAGCCTCTGTTTGCACTTGTTCTCGAAATGCGTGCCAGACTCCGAAAAGTTGCTGATTCTTGATTTTGCTGCAACAGAGAGCAGGAAAGGGGCATAGCAATGTATTTGCACAAATATATGCATGCCTCGATCCTCGCGCCACCAATCACGCATATCGATGCATGATGGCCGAGGAGCCGAAATGCACAACTTAATATAAGATGAATGCACATGATGATACTACAAAACCTAACTCCATCATGGGTAATCCGGAGTGTCGGTGACTTGGGAATTGAGACCCGCTCGAGTAATGCAAACGCGTTCGTGCGTCTGCTAACTCTTATCCCGAACACAATGCAATATGCATGATATGCATGAAGTGTAACTAATATGCAATCCTAACATACACAATGCTATGAAAATGAGATGTCTCGGAATACGTGCACACGGGCACGCAAACAGAGAAAATGATCCTAAGGCATAAAATGGCATACGCAATGCAATTGGACTTACACTAACATGAGTGGACCTCAGCCACACTCACATAAGAAGCCGAGAGATGAAAATGAAGTGCCTCAAAATGCGTGCCCGCGGGCACGCAAACCGAGGCGATGATCCTAAAGCATGAAACAGTATTCGCAATGCAAATTGGGCTTACACTAACATGAGAGAGCCTCGGCCACACTCACGTAAGACGCCGAGAGATGAAAATGAAGTGCCTCAAAATGCGTGCACACGAGCACGCAAACCGAGGCATGGCCCGAAGGCATGAAATGATATACGAAATGCAATGTGGCATATGGCATATGGAAAATGCAAAATTCAGCAGCCAAAATGATGCAAAACAGCCATTGAATTATAGCAAAATTACACCCAATGCCCGAAATGCTATGCTAAGCACCCGAAATGACTTGCAGCTATGCCAAATATGCAGAATATGGACATGACATGTAAAGACAGATGCTAGGAAGTCCCCAAACTAGCATTTTTCCAGTACAAATAATGGCCAAACAACAATCACAAGTATGGCAAAAACAGCATGCAAAAATGGGGAAAAAAGGTGGGAATATGAAGCAAGTGATATATACAATGCTCAAACTGAAAAATACAGTTCTACAACATTGAAGAGGGTCCAAAAATATGAACATTTACAGCTTATGGAAGCCCTCAAAACAGTATACAAATATGGCAAACATGCAATGCAAGATTGAGGCCAACAAAAGGCTATAACATAAGGTACACAAAGCATTCACCAAACAAGAAAAGACCCTCAATGAAATATGTCCATGGGGCCAAAATATGACCCCTTTCAGTTCTGATGATGGCTCAAAAACAGAAGTAAGATAGGCTAACCAAGCATGCAAAAATGGGGGCCAAAGAGGGGTATAAGGGTAAGTACAACATGGAGGCCCCCAACAAGGGTGATCCCTTCTACAATGTTGTAGAGGGACACAAAATAAGCCCACTCACAGTTCATGACACACTCCAAATCAATTTACATATAGGCCAAACAAATCATGCAAATTTACGGTAACTCGGAGGGATTATGAAGTAAGTGCAAGATAGAGGATCCAAACAGGGTTGAGCCCTTCTTCAATGTTGAAGAGGGACTCAAAATAGGCTCACCCACAGTTTACATTATGCTCAAAAACCGATCACTCATAGGCTAGAAATATCATGCAAAAATGATGGCATACAAGAGGTATTGAAGCAAGTGTGAAATGGGGCTCTCAAACAGGGTTGAGCCCTTGAACAAAGATGAAGAATAGCTCAAAATTATGACCTTTTCAGTTAGGGTCGGAGCTCAAATCAGCAAGCAAAGAGGGCTAAGACATAGACCAAGAAAAGGGTAAAAAAGAGGGGAAATGAACTTACCCTTGTAGACCAACCCTTTTGCTACCTCTTGGACCAAAAATGTTGCCTCCTAGCCTCTGAAAAACGCCCCAAGCTGCTGGAAATGGAGTAGTGGTGATGGTGCTAGGTGGTAATGAAGAGAGGGTGTAGAAACTTGGATGATTTTGGTGCTTGAAATATAGAGAGAGAGATTGTATGGAGGAGCTCCCAAATCAGATTTTCTAACCCTAAAAACCACAGCTGGGGCTGCTGTTATATAGGCAAAATGAGGGGGAAAATGGAGGGAAAAAAGGGAGGGAAAACATATCAAGTTTCCCGCCAAAAATGGCCAAAAGGGAAAGTGGTAGCTACGGGTTTCAAATGGCCAAGAGTCCTTCAACAAAGTTGAAGAGGGATTCAAAATAAGACACTTTGTAGTTTACGACCAAGTCCAACGCAGCCCAAAAGCATGCCTAAAATACCGTGCAAAATAGGCCTAAAAAGAGGTAAAGAGACAAGTGATAGATGGAGATGTCAAACAGTAAAAGGTCCTTAATCAAACATGAAAAGGACCTCAAAATATGACTATCTCAAGTTCGGGTCGGAGCCCAAAAATGTAGAACGAAGGTTTGGGAGCCGAAACACGCAGTTCGGGGCCCTAAAAGTGGGCTGTTAGGCACCGGAAGTTGTGTTCGACCACGAAGTTGGTCTCTCGGACCCCAGTGTCCCTCGAAAGGGAGTAAATAGGATGCATGCCAAAAACCGGGGCAAACGGAGGTGGTTAGACGGTCCGAGGCTCAGGCCGACGGCCGGAACCGGCTCCGAAATGGGAAAAATGGCTGCGACCACAAAAACGTAGCCTCGGCCGAGAGATGGTCTACGAGACCTCTCCCTCCCTTTGGGAAGAGAAAACAGAGAAAACGGAGCCTGGTTCGCAAACCGAGGCAAAGCACAAAAGAGTCTGGAAGTCCGGAGGCAAGGCTCGTAGCCGGGACTCCGCAACCTCAGAACGAGCACAATATGCAACATCACCAAGCGCTCAATTGATGACGTCTGAGTCTTAAGGTCGGTCAAAAATGGGGTGTCTACAACGGTTTATCAAACAACCATACGGAAGGCCAAGTTGTTTATTTCCATGAACACCGATCATCTTTTTGATAATAAGGGTGGATAGGTCAAAAGACATATGACGGGGAATATAGTATAAAATGAAACCTTGGTCTTGTTTAATCTCTGAGAAGTGGGTGGTCACAATGATGTTGGCACAGACAATAAGATTAAGCAATCTGAACTCCGGAAGAAGTTCAAACTGTTTAATCAAATCACCTTTCGGCCAATGGCGGGAAACACCACACAACTCCTTAGCCACAGTATCAAAATTACAGGTAAGTCGGTCTGGAACGGGAAAATGATAGTGCTCGGGAAAGACTTGCTCAATCTTAAGGTGCTGGCGAATGAGATCAGGGGTGACAGAAATAGATTTTGACCTAACCCAGGTTGTGAAAGAAGGCTCAAAATCACGAATACCCTCCATATTACAGTAGAATTCTCGAACCCAATCGAGATTCTGACACCCAGAAAAAGATAAAACTAAGTCACCACCTAGAGGGTCGAACAAAGGACGAATGTGGATAGAATCAAAAGTATCAGGTTGAACATTCCATTCTAAATGAACTGTATGAGACTCAAAAGATGTATGGAAAGACTTGGACTGTTTAGCGGATTGAAACCTCACAGAATTATAGGTTGGGCGAGACACTGTGACCTTATGGCGTTTAGGGGCAGGAGCAGACATGACTAGGTGAGACACCACTACAACCAAAAACCTAACAAAACCAAACAATCCAGAAAACAAACCAAACAAAAACCAAAGCAAACCATTAGTAAACAAGGATAAATATCAGAGGTAGCAAACCAACAACCACAATGCATAAGAATGAGGACAAGAAATAGGGTATGCATGGACAAAGATGGGCATGGTATTGAAGAAATTCATAACACAATACTCAACATGATAGACGAATTGCAAGGCATGAGGATTAAACATGATATAAACCAAAACATTGCAAAACAGACCCAAAATGTAGAGCCACAAGCAAGCACATATTAAACCGCCCAAAGAGAAACCCTAGTGCCACAGACACACCAAAGCAAAAAACACCAAACAAAACACATGAAGACCACCAAAACACAGACAAGATGACTCAGTGAAGGTGTGTGAGAGAAGAAACCACAAAACCTAGACACAAAAACCAACAATACACATAAAAACTGACTCCCATTATAGCCGAAATTACAGGAAACAATAGCGAAGAAGAGAGGGAAAACTTACCAAGGATCAAATCGCCAATGGAGAGGAAGAAGGAAGGTGAATCGAGCCTTACACTTGCATAATCCAAACCCTAGGTCTGAGAGATATGAAAAGAGGGAAAAAAAATGACCTGAAAAGTCGAGGGAGGGATTTAAATACAAAATAGGTCCGCTCGAGCATCTTCACTACCGCTCGAACATAAGGCAATGCAAGCTGAATCCAGCTTGAGCGCGACTACGGAAGCTCGAGCGCAAAAATCCCTCTCTCAGAACTGTGAAACCAAGAATAAAATGCTGTAAGGATGAAAAATACGCTCGAGTGTAAAACATTCCGCTCGAGCGGAAAACCTTTTTTTTTTTTTTTTTATAAATAAAATAAAAACACCTAGGATGTCCTGTAACAAGCAAAGTGACCAAGTGAAAGACTATACCACAAGGACAAAAGAATCCATCAATCATGAGTCCTAAAAATTTGAGAAAAGAGTTGAAATACCAGATCATGAATAAAATAGATAGTATTAAATCAAAGCCATAGGCATCATAAGAATGCATAACTCAAAAACACACATGAGAGCTCACATAAACAATGTGTGTGTGTGCAATCCTTGAGAGCCACAAAGCTAGAGTTAATCCTCGTAGTGATCTGATGGCTGGACCTCCGACACAAGTAACTGACCATCACAGAGAAAAGTCAAACCACTAGGAATCACGAGGTATTTGTTAAGTAAAAGCGAAGGCTCCCCCTCAAGCAATGATCCTTTTATTTATTTATTTATTTATTTTTTAACTTTTTTTTCTTATGGGCACTCACTGGTGGCATACACACTCAAGAGTATGGAGACCAAACCAGAGAAGAATGAAATCAAAAGGATGGCCTGGTTGGTGCCTCTGAGGTAGCCTTTTCCTAATGCCCAGATGTCATGAACTGAGGGAGAAACCATGGAAGTGAAATAAGATGGTAGGTGGTTAAGAGACTTAGCATCACCCATGATATACTAGTATGGGTCAATTCCTCTGAAAAAGTACAAGAAACATTGTCAGTGGTCCATAGAGAACTTTGATCACTTGTGCGGAAACCCCTGCAACAGTTTATCTCAAGGATGTGTACACAATGAGATCATGAAGTAAATGAGTATGGGCATTCAGAATGAGCTATGAACAAAGAAGAATGAGATCTTGTAAGAAACATGAGCAGTGTTCATTAGAAATTTTGATTCAAATATATCAGGACTCAATCACAATGAGATTAAATCATCCAAGAACAGTAAGCCAACCACTCACACTCACCTCATATAAAAACAAGAAACAACCTAGTTACTGAGCATTACACCCAAGGTCTTTCTAAGAAACTCAAATCGAAGAAGATCAAGGGGTTTTGTAAAAATATCAGCTTTTTGATGATCAGTAGGTACATGTTCCAAAACAACAAGGCCTTCATCCACTAACTCTTGAATAAAATGATGACGGATGTCAATATGTTTGGTGCGAGAGTTTTAGACAGGATTTTTTGAAATGTTTATGACACTTGTGTTATCACAAAAAAGAGTGAGAGTGTCCTGTTCTATTCCATAGTCATGAAGTATTTGCTTCATCCACAGCATTTGAGCACAACAACTCCCTGCAGCAATGTACTCAGCCTCAGCAGTTGAAAGAGATATGGCATTTTGCTTTTTACTATGCCAAGAAACCAGATTATTCCCAAGGTAAAAACACCTCCCGGATGTACTTTTCTTATCATCAGCACACCCTGCCCAGTTAGCATCAGAAAAACCAATAATTTTAGCTGTAGTATCAGTGGAAAACCAAACCCCATACCCCAAGGTCCCATTAACATATTTGATGATACGTTTTACCGCAAGAAGGTGAGACTCTTTAGGATTGGCTTGGTAACGGGCACAAACACCGACACTGAAAGAAATATCCGGACGACTGGCTGTAAGATACAAAAGACTCCCTATCATACTCCTATAAAGGGTAGGATCAACATCAATACCAGAGAAATTTTTAGAGAGGTGAAGACTGGTGCTCATGGGAGTGCGTGCATGTTTGGCAGACTCAAGACCAAACTTTGACACAAGATTTTTAGTATACTTAGACTGAGAAACAAATATACCCGAAGGAGACTGTTTAATTTGAAGACCCAAAAAATAAGACAACTCTCCCATCATGCTCATCTCAAACTCATGTGTCATGCAATCCGAAAAATATTTCACAAAATGCTCAGCAGTAGATCCAAACACAATATCATCAACATATATCTGGGCAACAAGAATATGAGACTTAGTATGTTTTACAAATAAGGTCTTATCTACATTACCCCTTTGAAAATCATTATCAAGAAGAAAGGTAGTAAGTCTATCATACCAAGCCCGAGGGGCTTGTTTCAACCCATACAAAGCCTTGTCTAACTTGTAGACATGACTAGGACATTTAGGGTCCTCAAACCCTTTTGGTTGCTCAACATATGCCTCTTCTTTTAAGTACCCATTCAGAAAGACACTTTTTACATCTATTTGAAACAACTTAAAGCCAAGAAAACATGCAACACCAAGCAAAATACGAATAGATTCGAGACGTGCAACTGGGGCAAACGTCTCATCATAGTCAATACCCTCTACTTGTGTATAGCCTTGAGCAACCAACCTAGCTTTATTCCTTACAACAGTACCATTCTCATCAGATTTATTTTTAAAGATCCACTTGGTACCTATCACATTCATGTCTCTAGGTCTGGGAACAAGAGTCCACACTTTGTTACGCTCAAATTGACCTAATTCTTCATGCATAGCATTGACCCAACTATCATTTAGCAAGGCCTCTTTAAAATTCTTAGGTTCAATTAAAGAAAAATAACACATATGTGATATCTCATCCTGAATCTGTCTTCGGGTTTTCATTCGATCCGAAACACTTCCAATCACCTGTTGAGCTGGATGATTCAGTTTCACCCTTGCTGATGGTTTAAGCTCAGGACTTGCGGTGACAGAAGCAAGAGGAGTGATGTCCCTTTGAGCACTCTTTGGACTTGAACTTACCTGTGAGGATGGTGCTGTAACAATTTCTTGTGATTGGACCGCAGCTACTCCTTGATTTTGTGGTTCAGTGTCCAAGATTGGAGCCTCACAATTGTCATCCTCATTTGTTGCTGGAGTAGGTGCACCTGTGTCATCTATAACAACATTGATAGATTCCATTAAAGATAAAGTTCGCAGGTTATAGACACGAAAAGCCCTACTGTTGGTTGAATACCCTAGAAAAATACCTTCATCACTTCTGGAGTCAAATTTGCCCAAGGGCTCCCTATCTTTGAAGATGTAACATTTACTCCCAAAAGTTTTGAAGTATTTTACATTAGGTTTCAATCCCTTCCACAATTCATATGGAGTTTGTAAAGTGCCGGGCCTTAAATACACGCGATTTATGACATAAACCGCAGTATTTAGGGCTTCAGCCCAAAACTTTGAAGGAAGTTTCTTACTAAGGAGCATGACCCTAGCCATTTCTTGAACAACTCTGTTCTTCTTCTCAACCACTCCATTTTGTTGTGGAGTAATAGGTGCAAAAAATTCATGCTTAATTCCTTGCATATCACAAAAATTCGAAAACGAACTATTTTCAAATTCACGACCATGATCAGTTCGGATTCTTATGATACGCCCAATAGAAACACCCTGTTCATTTTGGATTTTAAGGACTAAAGCCTGGAAAGCATCAAACGTATCAGATTTTTTCCTTAAAAAATTTACCCAAGAAAACCAAGTAAAATCATCAACAGTTAGAAAAATATATCTTTTACCTCCAATGCTTTCAGTGCGAGTAGGACCCATTAAATCCATGTGAACCAATTCAAGAGGATGTTTGGTTGTAAAGCTGTTCACCTTTTTATAAGGGGCACGGGTTTGCTTTCCAAGTTGACATGGTCCGCATACATGGCTCAAATTCTTACCCAGTTTAGGTACTCCTCTCACAAGTTCTTTGTTGGCTATCTTAGTTAGGTCTTTGAAATTCATGTGACCTAATCTTTGATGCCACAAATCAATGTTACTTATGATGGCAGAATGACAAGTGAGATCATCAGTAGTAACAATCCCATAGCAATTATCAGATATGCGAACCCCATGTAAGACAGTATTTCCCTTTTTATCCAAAATTTCACATTTATTTTTTGAAAACAATACTTCATGATGGGAATCACACATTTGACTAATGCTTAAAAGATTTGCTTTAAGACCATCAACAAGTAGAGCATTATCCAATTTGGGAAGACCAACAACACTTATAGAGCCCTTACCAATAACTCTAGAAGTGCCGCCATCTCCAAAGGTAACAATTCCTCCTTCATATTTTTCAAGAGAGGTGAAATAGGATTTGTTACCGGACATGTGACGAGAGCAGCCACTATCAAGATACCACATGTGTGAGTCACGTGCTTTTAAGGCAGTGTGAACAACTAAACAAGTCAAATTATCTTTCCTTACCCAAATCCTTTTGGTTTTGGTCAATGTCTTGGCGCTGTGAACACCATCATGAATCTTGGTATTCCGCCTAGACATGTAAGGTTGTCTCCTAACCCAAAAAGTATTCGAATTTCTACCCTTTTGAGACACCTTACCAAACAGTTCATAGCAATAAGGACGAATGTGGCCATACCTACCACAATGATGACAAATAAACACAGGTTTTACCTCCTTTTTGTTGATCTTACCCACTTTCGGTAGATGAAGAGAAGGATCATCCTGGTCTATCTTCAGCTTTCCTTTTGCTTGAGTCTTCAGGTTATGTGAGGTAGAAGCACGCCTTGTGAGTCAGTTGCACCATAGCCTAGCCCACTTTTGTCACAACCCATTTGTTGAGACCCGAGGATGTCTTCTAGAGATTTGGAACCTTTGTTCCACATGGCAATTGTTGCTCTAGCGATACGGAGTTCTTCATCTTTTTGACTGACTCTCTCTTCCAATGCAGCTTGTGACAACTCAAGATTTTCAAGCTTTTCTTCATATGTGGAATACACCTTCAGAAGTTCATTCCTTTCAGTTTCACAGGATAGAAGTTTTCCACATAAGTGTTTCCTGTCACTTGAGATCTTGATGACATTCTGTTTTGCTGTTACAAATTCTCCTTTTAGCCAGACATTCTTGCTCTCACATGTTTTGAGTTTGAGAGAAAGTTTGTCGTTGGTTTTGGACAAATTCAGAGATTCCTCGTATAGCTTTTCGTAAGCTTGTTGTAGTTCATCGACATTCATCTCATCATTGTCTTCAGATGTTTCATCATCCTCTTTTTGCTCTTCATTCTCCTTGACCTCATCCAATCTAGCAACCAAGGCAGATAAGTTGCTGGATGGTGGTGGAGGTGAATCTCTTCTTTCATGGAATTGGCTCAGAATTTCCCATGCATCTTTAGCCTTTGTGCCGTGAACAACCCGTTGCTATTCTTCATTGGGAATAGCACCATGAATAGTGATCAGGGCTCTCTGATTGCTCGGATTATCTGTACTTTCTGTATCTTCTTCAATGGCTTGCCAACCTTCTGGTTCAAAAGCTCTCAGAAAAGCCCTCATTATGATTTTCCAATACAGGTAGTTAGTCCCATCAAAGGTGGGAGCATGATACAAGTTCTGACCACGAGCTACTTCCGAAGGCTTCGGAAGAGGTTGAGTAAAAGTAGTCCAAAATGCCATTAAAGCACTATCCCCATCTTCACCGGATTCAGGTTCTTCGGGTTCTTGCTCCGACCCGCTTTCATCATCCTAAGTCACAGTGTAGACTTTCTTTCGATTCTTTTTCGAAGGGCATTCAAGGGACATATGGCCAAACCCTTGACATTCATAGCACTTGACCCCTTGCCCCCTTACAATCTTCTTTTTAGTTTTTTGAGCAAATTTTGGTGGAAACGTTTTGGGTTTATCAGTACTCTTATCTTTTGAAATAGGGTCTCTGAAATTAGGCTTCTGTTTCAAAATTTTTTTAAACTGTTTTGTGAGCATAGCCGTCATCTCAGACTCTAAATCAAATTCAGTCTCCGGAGGTTTTGCAGTCTCATGAGCACTCGTGAAAGCCACACTTTCTTTTTGTTTTTTCTTTGAAATTTGGTGGGCTTCATAAGTCTGCAAATTTCCAACCAATTGATCGAGCTTGAGGGTATCAACATTCTGAGCCTCCTCAATGGCTGTCACCTTTGATTGGAACCTCTTGGGAAGGGACCTCAAAATTTTTCCAACAACTTTAGCTTCCGGGATTTTTTCACCGAGAGTGAAACAAGAATTCACGACATCACTGAGTTTTGCAAAGAAATCATCAAACGTCTCATCGTCGCCCATAAAAAGGGTTTCAAATGCGGAGGTGAGACGTTGAAGTTTTGACCTTTTGACAGAGGTAGTACCTTCGTGAATCGTTTCAAGAATATCCTATGCCTCTTTTGCTACCTCACACGTGCAAATTCGACGAAATTCTTCAGGTGTGGCCAGCAAAAGAGGGATTAAAGCCTTCTTTGTTCTAACTCGAGTTCTGGTAATCAGTTGTGTTCCATTTATCAAGGGGTTTAGGAATATCAATGCCATCGATGGTGACAATAGGTTCACTCCACCCAAAGACCACGCAATGCCAAACTTTCTCATTGATGGATTTTAAAAATGCTCTTATACGAGCTTTCCAATAAGAATAGTTTGTACCGTCGAGTAAAGGAGGTCTATGAGTCGAGTTACCTTCACGAATAGAATCCATAATACTAGTCACACAAAATCACACTCCTATAGTTTTGATAAAACAAAGAGTGACCTGCTCTGATACCAATTGAAAATCCTAAGGGTGCGTTTGGTAACGTTTACGTTTTCAGTTTATATTTACAAAAATTTTATAAATTGGTTTTTGTTTATTTTTAGAAAAACAAAAACTACAAACGCGTTTGGTAATTGACAAAATGTTTAAAAAAATTAAAAATATAAGAAATGACAAGTGGCGACAGAAGATAGTGGTAAAAAGTGGTGACGGTGGGTGGTGGGTAGCTGGTGGTGGTGGGTGGTGGCGAGTGGGTAGTGGTGGTGGTGGTGGTGGTGGTGGTGGGTGGTGGTGGTAGGTGGGTGTGGTGGTGGTGGTGGGTGGTGGCCAGGTGGGTGGTGGGTGGTAATGGTGGGTGGGTGGGTGTGATGTGGGTGGTGGGTGGTGTGAGTGGGTGGTAGTGGTGGTGGTAGCGGTGGTGGTGGTGTGGTGGTGTGGTGGGTGGCGGGAGTAGTGTGGTGGTGGCGGTAGTGGGTGGGTGGGTGGGTGGTGTGGCCGGGTGGTGGGTGGTAGGGTGGTGGTGAGTGGTGATAGCAGGTGAGTGGCGGGTGGGTGATGGTGGTGGTAGGGGTAGTGGGTGGTGGATGGTAGTGGCGGGTGGGTGGCAGGTGGCTGGTGGTGGATGGTGGTGGTAGGTGGGTGGTGAGTGGTGATGGCAAGTAGGTGGCGGGTAGTGGTGGCGGGCGGTGGATGGTAGTGGCGGGTGGATGGCAGGTGGTAGTGATAGTGGTGGTGGTGGCGAGTGGGTGACAAGTGGGTGGTGGGTGGGTGGTGGTGGTGGCGGGTGGTGGGTGATGGTGGCAGGTGGGTGGTGAGTGGTGGTGGCAGGTGGCGGTGGGTGGTGGTGGCGAAAGACGGTGGTGGAAAATGGTGGTGGGTGGTGGCTAGTGTTGGGTGGTAAAAAAAAAAAAAACTGAAAACTGAAAATGGAAACACATTTTTTGTGTTTTCATTTTTTGGCCAAATTTATAAACTGAGACCACTGATTTATAAATCAAAAAGTTTACTAAACAAGTTTTTATTTTAGTTTTTTAAATTTTTGTAAATATAAACAGAAAACTGAAAACGTAAGTGTTACCAAGCGGCACCTAAGTGATTTGTGATTAGATCAAGATTAAAATATTCCAAATCCCAATTATTCAAAACACTCAATCTAAAATCAACAAGCACTTACGAGAGTGATTTTAGTTTGTTTGTTTTTAGGAATAAACAATAAATCGACACAAATGATTTTTACATGGAAAAAATCACAATTGAAGAACCTTCAATTGTAATAAAAAACCACGGGCGAACCGCCACTAATCAATCCACTACTGAAGAACGAAAGATTACAAAGATAATACACAAATTACCCAACCCAGTCAATTTGTCCTCGAATCTTCTGTAACTCTTTCACCACGCCTTCGTCACGGAACTGATCAATTCTGAAGTTGATTCCACAACTTCACTTGTCGAATTAACGACTACGTAAAGAATCAAACGCCTTTTGAAACTTTACGTCTTGATCTTCGGAAGCCACCGAAGAGAACTCTCTTGAATATAAAGTATCAAACTCCTTGATGTATGAATCTCAATTCATAAGTTTAGAACTCTCTCAAGAACATCAAGGAAAACTCACCAAAAAACTCAGAAGAAAACTTCAAACAAAACCCTAGGACTCTTGAATAGGATCTAGGAAAAGTAATCCTAAAAATAACCTAAACAGGTATAAATAGAAAATCTGAGTCCGCGATCTCCGCTCGAACGCTCCACAGCCCGCTCGAGCGGCTTCAACAGAATATGCGTGTGATTAAACTGAGGTACGCTCGAGCGCTTGAGATTCCGCTCGAGCGTGAAAACACACACCCCAATACTTTTACAGACCTGCTAAAATACTGAGATCCTTCAATCTCCGCTCAAGCACCAATGTCCCAGCTCGAGCGGGAAGAACAAAAACACAAGAAAATTACAACTTTATCAACACAAAGTTTTGTCTCCGGATTTGACAATAAAGGGTCCTAACAAGTTTTTTAAAAATATTTTCTTATTTCTTACTAAAGTTAGTTATTAACTCTTAAACTAATATATAATTCTTAAATTGTTCTTTGAAATCATATATAATATAATATTAGAAATTATAAATAATAATAAAAAAATTAACATATCCTGTCGTACTTGTATTGTAATGTTTTTACATGAATGACCGTTTGTTTTTTTTAATTTTTTGTTACATTTGTAGAAAGATTTATGGAGTGAGGAAGAGGAGATGAAGCTAATTGAGGTCCATAGACAAATAGGTAATAAATGGGCAGCCATTGCAAGGGAAATGCCAGGAAGGACTGAAAACACCATAAAAAACCATTGGAATGCAACAAAGAGGCGGCGATTTAGCAAGCGTAAAGGTCAGTACAACTCTCTCTTGCAGGACTACATCAAGAGCTTGCCTTCAGATTCAACTGTCACTGATGGTCAAAAAAGCCCATCATCCGATTCTAACTTGTGAATCGTTGATAATACTGACTTGGAAGAAGACAATAAAGATCAGAAAGACCCAACTTCTGATTCGGATAAGGTAGCTGATTATCAAATTTATGAGAAAATGGCTGTTGAAGAAGATGATTTTGGATCAATGCTCAATGAGAGCAATAAAGCAGAGTTGGTGATGGAGATGAAGATGATGCCAGCTAAGTTAATGGATAAGGAGATGAGCTTTGATGTTAATACTAAGGATATGGAGTTGTTGGAGATGCTCTGTCAAGGAATCTTCTGAGCTAGCTGCTAAGTGGTGTTTGGATGTGTTTTATTTATCTCAATATCTCAAACTTTTTCTTAGTCTTTCAAATCCTTGTGGTTTTGGCGGGAAACTGAGTTTGGTTGTAGGTTTTGTTTGTCATTTTCTGTTTTGCTTTGCTTTGCTGTAGTGTTTTGTTTTGCTGTAATAATATGTTATAGTTTGTGTCAAAAATTGGGGTCCAATTTTGTGTACTAAGATTTGTTAAAGTTGCTCCAATTTAAATGTTAGGTGATGTTAGGAATACTAAATTTTCTACCAAATAAATGAACAAATATCTCACATGAGTGTGGGGTCTGCAATTTTGTGGACCCCACACCCATGTGAGACATTTGTTCATTTATTTGATAGAAAATTTAAAACTTATAACATTTTCTTTAAATGTTAAAATGCCTCTCTCTCTCTGTCTCTCTCTCTTCTTGCTTAAATGACCCATTCCAGTTAGCATACTCTATAACATTTGACTATTTTTTTAAGCTAAATTATAATTTTAACTCTTGTAATTTTATTTAAATTTTACTTTAGTCTTTATTATTTTAAATCGAACAATTTAGTTCTTACACTTTAAGTATAATTTTAATTGATTCTTCTGCTCAAGTTAGAGATTAAAGGATTTCGGGCAATTGCCCAAGTAGTCATGAAGAGGGTACTTAGATGTCAAGGTGAGTGAAATTTCAGATTTGAATCGATGGAGAGACATTTCCATGTGTTGTAATCTAATTACTAACATACTAATTGCTATCTTATAACCAGGAAAAAAAAAAAATACTTAGAAATTAAAGTCAATAATTTATAACACATGTCAATATTTTCAGGTGTAAAAAATGAACTTAAAATATAAGGATTATATTATTCAAACTAATGTAACAAGAATCAAAATAAAATTTAAATAAAACTATAAGAGTAAAAATTTGTAATTGACCTTTTTTTTTTCTTTCTTTCTAATCTACAAGCCAACTCACTAACAGCTCCAATAGAGCACAAAAAAGAGAAAATTGTGTTTATTGATGATGCACTAACTTATCCAAAGAAGATGCTCTTTTAAGTAGATTTGTGAAGTATTTATTATTATTACTATCTCTTGTTAAGGTTTTTGAGGTTTAGTCATTAATTGGTATTTTGTTTCATTAAACAAATCACATGAACTATGTGACAGCCCCTAACACGAGATTAAGCCCATCCCACAAATAGTAGCAAGTGTGACCAAAACATGAACTCGTATGCCTCCTCTATTTATTCAACATTTCATGTGTATTTCTGTTAAAGGAAAAATTAAATTTTAATTATTCATTTGTCACAAAAAAATTTATGGAAAAGTATTTCGAGGTTCTTGAGAAATTATGTATTTTTTGTGGGATAAATTTTAAAGGAAAGTTAATATGAGTGGAAAAGTATAAGTGGCTTCCACAAATTTTTGCATTATTTATCATCGTATAATAAAAAATAAATAGAATAACGACACATGAATTTCAAGGAAAAAGGGTTAATTTTTTTTTTTATCTCCTAAATTATCATTGTTTTTTATATTATATTTTTAAATTATTAATTTTATTTATTTATTTTGATCGGCAAAGAAAACTTTATTGATGAAACACATACAAAGTACGATAAATTATATCAATAAAGAGGAGCTTTGAGCTAGATAAAGCTCCAACCTCCTAATTGGTGAGAAACTAACAAGCAGAGCAAAAACAAAGACAAACAAGAGCAAAAAAGACAGATCCTGAGCAAAGTAGCAAAACAACTCGCAGTGCATAGGAAACCAATAGATAGAACCAAGACTATGTAGCAACACCTCTGTTTGAAACACCAGAATCTAACAGCAACAGATAGCAAAAACAAACATCAACAGATCCTAAGCAAGCTCCAACCACATAGGAGATAAGAAGGAGGAGAGTAGTAGCAATCACTATATTAACTGGAAAGTCAAGCACTTCCCCTGATCTATCTCCATTTGAAGACAAGATCATCAATTGTGTAGGAGAAATTCTTAATGGAAGCTTTGAGCCAAAGGGCTGATCTGAATTTGATGAGTTCAAGTAGACCAGATGCGTTGGGTTGTGCGTTAGAAAATATACATTCATTTCTGTGCTTCCAAAGTGACCAAAGAACAATTAAAGGGATGTCTCTCCAAATTGACCTTTCAAGCTTCTGAAATTTACCACCCATTTACCAAGTAAGTAGACCATCAACTGATTTAGGAATGCACCAATGAAATCCCCAATCTCCAATCACTGCAAACCAAATTAACCAAGAGAAGGGACAATGAAGCAGGACATGAGTAGCAGGTTCCAATTCAGAACTATAGAAGGGGCAGATGGACGAGGCATTGTTGTCAAGAATACCAATCCTGAGCAAAAAGTCTAAACATTTAATCCTATTTTTTCAACAAACCAACAGAAGAATGAAACTTTAGGGGGAAATGCAGAACTCCAGATAAGCTTACAGGTTACGAGATGGGGGCCTAGGAGAGGAGAGCTGTGAGAATAAAGAGTAGAGACAGAGAACTGGTTTGCAGAAGCATTAGACCAGACCTAGCAGTCTATAGAATCTGTATACAGAGAAAGAGTTGATGATAATATAGCATTCAGTCTAGCTTCTTCAGCCAATTCCCAAGTATACAACTCTCTTCTATAGGGAAAGTTCCAATCACTTGAGCTTGATTTCCTAGCAAAGTATTAGTGGAGAGAGCCTTCCCGATCAATTGAAAGGTTAAAAAGAAGAGGAAAAACAGATTTCAGGCAAAGGGCACCACACCACCTATCAGACCAAAAATTGATTTCGTTGCCATTCCCCACTTTGATGATGCAATTGTCCAAAAAGAAGTTGAAAATAGGCCTGTTAAGAGCCCCAATGGATAAGATGTTACTCCACATTCTAGAATGCTTGTAAGAAGGCTTCATTGGAGGATGCCAACAATTGTCCTTAATCTTATATGTACTGCAAACAGTTCTCCTTCAAAGTGCATTGATTTGGTTTTCAAATTTCCACCACCATTTGAGTAGTAAACAATCATTGACATCCTGACCCTTCTGATGCCTAAACCCCCTTGATCAATACTCTTTGTAACCTCCTCCCATTTCACTAGATAAACTTTCCTTTTGAGATCACTACCACCCTATAAGAATGTAGCCTCAATCTTTTCTATTTCTTTAGCCACTCCTTCAGGCATTTTAAATAAATAAAGAAAGTAAACAGGTAAGCTAGAAAGGGTAGATTTGATCAAAGTTAGTCTACTTGCAAAGGATAGCAATTTTCTCTTCCATCTAGATAGTCTAGATTTGATTTTGTCAGTAACAGGCTTCCAAGTAGATTTCCTGCCAGGATTAGCACCTAAAGGCAGCCCCAGAAATTTTAAAGGAAAGCCCTGCACCTTACAGTTGAGAAGATTAGCAAAAGAAATCATAATATCTTCAGCCACACCAACACCACACACAACGCTCTTGTGGTAGTTAATTTTGAGACCCGATAGTACTTCAAAGCATCTGAGAATTCTTTCAATAGATGCCAATTGATCCCAATCAGCTTCACAAAAGAGAATTGAATCATCGGCAAATTGCAAATGTGATATGAGAACGTTATTAGTCCCAACTTCCACACCATTAAGAATACCAAGGTTAAATGCTCTGACCAGAAGAATGTTAAGCCCTTCAGACACTATGTTGAATAGGAGAGGTGAGAGTGGATCTTCCTCCCTAAGGCCTCTTTGGGAGAGAATTCCTCAGTAGGTGATCCATTCACTAGAACGAAGATTCTTGCTGTAGATACACAAGCTTTCATCCAAGAGATCCATTTATCCCTAAAGCCAAAGTTGGTCATCAAAGAGAATAGAAATTCCCAATTGACAGAATCACATGTTTTCTCAAAGTCCAATTTAAGAATCAATCCTTGCTTTTTGGCCTTCTTCCAACCATCCACCACTTTATTAGCAATGAACACCCCATCAAGAATATTTCTTCCTACTATGAATGTAGTCTGAGTTTCACCAATGATTGAGGAAAGCACTGATTTCAATCTGTGTGATAGAACTTTGGCCAAGATTTTGTAAATGGATCCTATAAGACTTATAGATTTATAGTCAGATAAACCAACTGGATTTTCTAACTTGGGAATGAGAGTAATAAATGTGCTATTAATGCCATAAGTGAGCCTGCTGTTGGAGTGAAACTCCTTGAAAAATTGTATTATGTTCAGCTTCATAACCTTCCAGAATTTCTAATAGCACAATAGGTTGGACTCATCAGGGCCTGGAGCTTTGTTGTTGTTACAATCTTTAATTGCTGCTAGGACTTCAGCTGCACTGAACTCAACTACCAGATGTTGAGAAACATAATCTGCTTCAATAGTATTGAACACCCCTCCCAAAATAGGTCTCTTAACCCATGATTCAGTGAATTGAGTCTTGAAATGGTGTAAAACTTGCTGCCTGACCCTGTTAGGTTCCTCAAAAGACATACCATTAACTGAAATAAAGGTAATTAGATTTTTACTCTGCCTGGTACTAGCAACAACATGGAAGAACTTAGTGTTTTTATCCCTATTGAGAGTCCAGTTCAGTCTGGATTTTTGATGCCATATCCACTCTATCATTCTGTAAAGTTTCCACATCTCACCTCTAACCACCTTTCTTCTTGCTTTTTCTGAAGCAACCAGTGCCCTTTCCTCTGCAATGATGTCCAATGCATGTAACTCTTCCTCTAATGACTTGATTTTGGAATGAATATTGCCAAACCGCTCAATATTCCAAGATTTTAAGATCAACTTAAGATGCTTGAGCTTTTGAAGAAGTATGAATCCAGACCAACTAGCAAAGGTAGTATTTGACTAAAAGGTAACAAAAAGTTGAGAAAAATTGGGATGGAGAGTCCAAGCATTTAGGAACCTGAAAGGTTTTGGCCCCCCAATCTCTGTCATCATCCATCATCAGCAAAGGGCAGTGGTTTGAAATTAACCTGGGCAATCCCCAGAGTTTCATTGTGAAATTAATCAGCCACTCAGGACTGAGCAAGATTCTATCAATTCTACTCTATTTCTCTGATTCTTGGGCATTACACCCAGTGTATTTCCTTCCATGGAGAGGAAAATCATGAAGCTCAGTTTTGCCAATGAACTCATTTAAGTGTTTCATTTCCCTATCCCTCTTAGAGCATCCTACCCTTTCACTTATATGCCTAATTTCATTGAAATCTCCACCCATGCACCAAGGAAGAAGATTTAAGCTTTAAGAGATTACCCCAAAAAGTGGATCTAGTGCTAACATCATTGGGTGCATAAATGTTGAGCAATACACAATCAAAGGAATTGTATAAAGAACCAGAAAGTAAAATATACCTCCTATTGCAGCAGCATCCAGAGAGAGTGAAGACAGCAGGGTCCCAAATACATAATAGCCCTCCAGCTGTTCCTTTAGGATCAATAGACATAAACTTTATGTTTCTACTCCCCCATAACCTTCGAACATCAATATCAAATATCACTGCCTTTTTGGTCTCTTGAAAAATAACATCTATATGTCTATCCTTTAGGAGCTTTTTGATTCTTCCGAGCTTTTCTACCTTACCCATACCCCTAATATTCCAAGATAATAATTTCATAGAAAACCAATTGATACACTCAAATTGCCCATCTATAGCCATTTACTACTGTGCCTTCCCCTCCTTGTCAATTCTTTCCTTGTCCTTTAGCTCTAGGCCAATAATTTTTCTAAGAACAACATCTTCTTTCCCATTATAATTGATACCAAGAGTTTTTCCCAATTGTATAATGGCTGTAGCTTTTGTGAGTAGATGATTCCTTAAAGAGGAGTCTCCCTCTGATAAATCTGAATGTGCTAGAGCAGTTGCTATAGGTTTGAAAACAACAAGCTTAGTGGAGTGCTTATTGACTGCATTAGTTATGTATGCATGAATTCTAGCAAAGCTAGTGAACCCTTCAATCTGAGTCCTTATTTTCTTTTTTTTCCCCTCTAATTTCACAAATGATCTGGGATGGAGGCAGCTGTTGCATCTTGGCTTGATTGAGGGTGGGACAAAAGACTCTTTCTAATAAGACCATTGCTGAATCAAGGCCCACAATAATGCTTCTTAGTATGAGAAAGAGCTAGAATACCTTTACTACTTGGACTGATGCCATTAGACTCAATGGGCCTGTTTGGGAGGCAACTAATAAAACTCTAACTTGGTAACTGGGCCAAGTCCACTTCCAAATTGATACCAGGTCCAACTCCTACACTGGATTTATTGAGGCTTCGGATGAAACCAGGTGTGATAACTTGTTCAGCACACCTTTGTCTATCATCATTGTTTTTTGAGCTGTGCACTGTCTTGTTCATCAAAGGCTTCTCTATATATCCTCCTCCTCTGCTAGAGCCTCTATTGCAAGTTGTCTCCTCAACCACTGTGTCCATCCCCTCTCCTAAGTGATAGTCTATAGGCTCCTTTCTCTGTGCTTCTTCATTTGTACAATCAATCTAAGCACCAAACATGGCACTAGCCTCTGCCACCTTATCATCATCACCCTTTTCCCTACCGTCGATCGCTGGATTGTTTCTTTCCTCTGCACTGTAGCAAGTTTCAAGGAAGCTATATTCATCCATGCTATTATGCTTCAAGCTACCATAATCTGGTAGATGATCTTCACACACAAGAATGGAATGTGATTTACCCTTGCACTCCAAGATTAAAGTTTTATGAATGAACTCCATAGATGAAGTAGCCACTCTGATTTTGGCATGGGAGTAAGATTTTGGTTGACAGATATCACCCTCTAGGTTGAGTATAGAGCCCCATAAGCTTCCAATGTTGTTTAGAGTGTTTTCATTCCAAACATACAGGGGTATGCCAAAACATTTCAACCGCACACATCTTTCTTGATCCAAATGAAACTCGGACTTCCATTCCACCACAAATTGACTCCAATCCTTGAACCAATCTTTGAGATTGCCAATGTTTGATTTCAGCTCTTTTTGAGAGTTGAAAGTTAGTATTACATCACGACCACCCCCTTTCTTGACCATAATGTGCTCCAATCCTTTCTCCTTTAGGGCTTTAATAATACTGAGGATGGAGTATTCAGCATTAAGATAGATTATGGCGCTTCCAAAGAGCCAACCATTGCCCTCTTCTGTTACTTTTATGGTGGTACTTGCTTTCCTAGCTTCTATGGACGTTACCCCCTAATGGGCTGAGGTTTCCTGATGAACTGAGGCTTTCTCCTGATTTGATCCTCTCTGCTTTGTCTATCGAAAGTTGCATTTTTGACATCTAGGACCTTGTCATCCACCAGAAGACCATTAGCTTTTTGAATGGCTATATCTGCTACTACAGGACAGTCGAATCTCACAAATCCGAATCTAGAGTTTGTCACTTTCCTTCTTTTGAAAGAGATGAAGACATCCTTCACTATACCAAGCTTTGTGAAGAGCTTGAATAGTGATTTAGCACCCATTTTTGACGGTATATTATCCACGAAGACACTAAAAAGTCCATGCATTGTCTCATTGCCTTGCCCTCTACTACCTTTTCCACTGACTTACTATCGGAATCCAACCTTCGTTTCTGGCTTGCTCCATTTACAGCCTTATCAAACTTTCCCCAAGTGAAAGAGAGAGATGATGATAATAATGTAGAGGCAAGGATTGCTTGCTAGCTTTTCACATCATTATGAAATGTTAATATATAAATTTTGTTTATTAATTTTATTTATTTGCTCTCTTAAGTTTCTAATTTTAGCTACTACAGTCCCATTAGAGACAGTAGTGTCATGATCCTATTTGATTAACAAAAATGTTATTTCAAATTTTGAACAATTTAAACGATTCAACTGAACACTTATTTTTTTATTCACTATTTTAATGGGGGTTTGGTTGTAGACTTTAAATTATCTAATATAGTATGAGTCTGAAATTGATTGTTTAGTTGTATGATTTATATTTTTATCCATTGAATCAGATTTTTTTCATTATTGATTTGGACGGATTGTCTCTAATTGAACAATATGAACTGAATTAAATTGATAATATAAAAATTAAATAAAAATAACAATAACTTAGGAAGACGAGTGTGAAATTAAACCTTAAAAAGAAATAATAATAATAAAATAAAAAAGTGAAGAAGCTTTCAGGATGTATAACGATGCATGTTTAGATTGGGATGCTTGTGCACGTGATGTTAGGTTTGACAGTCACATGTTAGGTCGACAAAATCCTATGTAGGGGTGTAATTTGGGCGGACTTAACCCAAGCAACCCGAATTCAGTTTGAATTTTTTTAAGGCTTGGACAAGATATTTTCAAATTCAGTACGGGTTTGGATAAAAATTCAGAAACCCAAATTAAATTTGGACGGGCTTGGGCAAAGACGTTAAACAATCTGAGTAACCCGAAATCCGAATTATACATATAAATGATATTAAAATATTTAAATTATTAAATCATTTTGAATATATATTATATATACAAATAATATAAAATCTTACTTTTTATTTTATTTTATTATTTTTACTCATAAATTGTAAAGATTACTATAGACGTATCTCTCTTACATTATATAAATTATTTGCTTTGATGGTATTAATGATTTTCTATATAAAAAAACAATGTAAATAGAGTCAAATTTTAATAATTTAATAATGTAGCTGAAAAAAAAAAAAATTGACATTCATATACAATTTGGGTAATTTGGGCAATTCGGATTTAACTTAGGTCGGGCTTGAGCAGACAATCTTGGGTTATAATTCAGGCTTGCACAGGTCTCAATACAACTTGAACTGAGTTTGGACAACCTCCTAATCCGCCCGAATCCGCCCGAGTTGCACTCGTAATGTTATGATTTGCATTTTAGTACTAAATCAATCATGTACAACCTCCTGGTGGATCCAACGAATGGCACGTGTCCTTTAATTTTTTTAAAATTATTTTACAATTTATAATTTTTATCATTTCTTTTAATTTTTCTCTTAAAATTATATGTATAATAATTTGCATTTTGTATTGTTCGCTCACTAATACATTTCGGTCAATTAGGGGCATGTTTGTAATCCTATGCCTCAACTCGATATCATACCAGGGCAGGACAAACCGGGTTGGTGATAAGAATAAAGTGAGAAGTTATTTTATAATTGAAAAAAATATAAATACTAATAAAAATTATAAATAATATAATATATTATAAATAATAATTTATAATTAATCAAAATTAAATAATAGAAAATGAGAAATAAATTAGTCAAATAAATGCTACATATAATATTTTGGTTTTTAATTTTATTGGGCTACAAGTATATATGCTAAATATTAAGTAATGATATACAAATAGAAATGTTATAAAGAAAAGAAGTTTTTATTTATCTAACAAAAAAATAAACTAAAAAAGGAATCCCCTTTCACATTTTTCTTCACATTTTTTATAATATTATTCCTGTTTAAAATTATCAAAATGTCAAAAAACTTAATTTTCCTTATATCTTATCCAACCCTTCACAACCACGCTACCACCACCCTGCCACCACTAACTCTTCCTTGTCACTCTTAACAACTATTTTAACAATCATGTCTCAAATTAATCAAGACCATTTCATCTTGCCTTTTAGCGTTTGATGTTGTAGATTGCACCTCTTCATACAATAATAAGATGTAATTTCCACCATATGATCATAATTTATACTACTTGAACAAAAATTAAAATTAAATAATAAATAAAGTAAAACAAATAATTTGTAGCATACTTTCTAAGCAATTGTGATCATATTCTTTAAGAAAGGCGTCCGAGTCTTGCAAAAGTGAGATAGCCAGTGTGACCTCTAGTGTAACGCCCCAAGAAAATATGCATAATGATAATGTATCATCCATTGCTCCTCATGACAAACTGAAATAAATCCCTAATGTTTGCATCAAAAGATCATGAGGTTTGAACAAAATAGTTCCACATGCGGGTATACATTAAATGAATTCTAGCACATGAATCGATAGCATGTAAAACATTAAGTCAAAAAAAAAATAAAAAATAAATGCCCTCAAGGGCTTACAAGTTCCAAGGCTCAAGCTCGGTTACACAAAAATGGTTTCTCGAACCCAAACAATTATAACAATTATAGCCCTCGGCTTACAAAAAATACAGTCACAACAAAACGAGAGTCTTATGCTCTCAACACACATTTTCACGCCCTTAGTTAGGCGGAATCATCACATTATTTCCTGCACCAAAATCCTGTAGGGTGAGCACAAAGCCTAGTAGGAAGTTCTTAACAAAGTATATACATTTTACACAAGCCTCGTGAAATGAAATGCACATGCCATGCTATGTTTTTTGAAAGGAAATCACTTTACAACTTTTGAAAACCATCATGCTCAAAGCTATCTTGAAATTTCAACAATCAAAAAATTATCAATTTAGTTCAAGGGGCGGTAACTACGACTCAAGTAATCCCTAGGTTGGTGTCTACAAGTAGGCACAACTACCACTACCAAAACTCCACTTTACCGGTAACTAACCGGAAGGCATGTGGTACCTCCTTTGTGTGTGTTTTCGATCTTTCACCCTGGACACTCAGGCCAACTTAATCAATTTCATCTACACCCCCTATCCGTTCTTACCAATGTATTTACCCTAAGCAATTCCATGAAAACTTACTCCAGAAAATTCTTTTCTTAATGCAAAAGTTTTCAAATCAAATATTCAAAATTTATCATAACCAAAAGAGTTGAAATGCCAATGCAACAATCATCAAATGCAATGTAACACCCTTTCCATTTTCAATTCTTCCATACAAATTTTTCATTGTGATCACAATTCCATTTCCTCTTTCCAATGTGAATCTCACAAGATAATTATATATATATATATATTCATTTCAATCCATCAAAAGAATGTCACATTTTCACATTTCAAGCATTCTCAACAATTTAGTCTCTTCATGACTATATTCTTCTTTTTGAGCAATATGCCTCAAAACCAACTAGTTCTCATATTTCATGAAAATTTCCCATTTACATTCGCAACACAATGAAATTTCCAACCATTCATTCTTTTTAGCAAAGTAATAGGTAAACACCCATAAATTTTCAACATCTCTCTCAAAAACTCAATTTTTTTTTTTTTTTAGGGTTTTTGCCAAAACTAAACATTTCTACATCTTTTGAAAGGTCTAATGTTCAAAGCATATATTTTCTCAACAATGAAATCCAAACTCCCAAGAAATTTTAAAGAAAGGCAAGGTGTAAATCCACTTTTAAGATCACCAACACATCTCGAATCAAAATCAACTTTCAAAGTTCATCCAAAGAGTTCAAAAATCAACCAATCTTGCAAAAATATATATATAACTCTAAGAAAATTCCTACCTCAAGTTTTGGAGAAGAAGAGATGAGAAACCCCCAAATTTGATGGTGTTGAAATCCAATCTCCACCGCACAAGACGAAGCCCTTGAGAAGTTATCCAACTTTGATCAAAGGACTAGGGTCAAAATGTTAATAGTTTTGGAGAAATCAAGGATTTAAACTAGTTTGGGAGAAGAAATGTAGAGAGAAGGAGGAGAAATGGGTTTGTAGAGAGATATATATATATATACAAAAGTGGTATACACATAGCCCAAAAAGGAGAGAAAAAGAAGATTTTCGGATTTAGCGAAGTCCCGCACGTGTGGCGCGTGCCTCTCGTACGCGAGGCACTCATCCCCGCACGTGCGACGCCTCCCACGCACCTCCTTCGCACCTGTATATAATGCAGTCGCTAGACCCAAAAATCACTCCCTCCCCACACGTGCGGTCCCTTTCCTGCATGTGCGACTCTCACCTCTGCACGTGCACCCCTACTTCCAGATAGAAAAATTATGCAGTTCAACTCTAGACACCTCGGATCCAACCCCGCACCTCCTGAAGCACGTGAAACTTGGAATCGAAGTAAATAAAAACGAGAATTTTGAGAGTAAGTGTTCAAAAACAACAACCCAATGGTCAATCAAAACCTCGCACTAAAACCCGACACTATAATAGGAGTAAACCCAACACCCTTTCTAGTCAACCTAGTCAAAGGCACGGCTAGTCTAGAGAAGTCCCTTACAAAACACCGATAATACCCAGCTAATCCCAAGAAACTCCGGATCTCAAAAACATTTTTAGGTTGCTCCCAATCTTGCATGGCATCTATTTTAGAGTAGTCTACTGTTACTCCTTCCCTTGACACTACGTGCCCCAAAAACTTCACCTCGGTTAACCAAAACTCACATTTCTCAAATTTGGCATATAATCGGTGCTCCATAAGCAATTCAAGCACTACCCGCAAGTGAGCCTCGTGTTTCTCCTCAGAGGTTGAATAAATTAAGATGTCGTCCACAAAGACAACCACGAAACGATCCAAGAATTCTTGAAAAATTTGGATCATTAAGTCCATAAAAGAAGCAGGTGCATTGGTCAACCCAAAAGGCATTACAAGGAATTCATAATGGCTATAACGTGTACGAAAGGCTGTTTTCTGGATGTCCTCCTCCCGGACTCTCAACTGATGGTACCCCGATTTCAAATCTATCTTCGAAAAGTAACAAGATCCTCTAAGTTGGTCAAATAAATCATCTATTTGAGGTAGAGGGTACTTGTTTTTAACGGTAACGCGGTTCAACTTGCGGTAATCAATACATAACTGCAATGACCCATCCTTCTTCTTCGCAAAGAGAGTCGACACTCCCCAAGGCGATGCACTAAGATGAATAAAGCCCTCGTCTAAAAGCTCTTGGAGTTGAATCTTCAGCTTATGCAATTCAGCGGGTGCAAATTTATACGGCGCCATGGAAATCGGTGTCGTGCCAGGCACTAAGTCAATGGAGAACTCGATCTCCCGATGGGGTGGCAAACTAATAAGATTCTCGGGAAAAACATCTAGGTATTCACCAACTACCATTGGTAATTCAACATGGGCCTCGTCACTCTCACTATCCAAAAGAGTTGCAAGAAGGCCACTAAGCTTGCTTCTACTACGAGGGTCAAAAACTGGTGACAAGACCCTATCAACCCGGTCCCCTAGAAAGTAAAAATAATCACCACTCGAGGTGCACATTGTAACCTTCTGAAGGTAACAATTAATCACAGCTCGGTACGAAGATAACCAACCATGCCTAAAATGATATCAAAACTCGACATGTCTAGCAATACAAAGGCAAATGAAAGTCGATGCCCGGTAACCTTTATCTCACAACCACGACATCCACGGTCTAAATCAATCGTACCTCTAACTGGTGACTCTACTTTGAGCGGAGACGCTAACTCTGCCACCTCTAACCCCAATCCAGAAGCGAATGCAGTAGATATAAATGAATGAGATGCACCTGTATTTATCAACACATTAGCCAAAGAATTACACACAACAAAAATACCTCTCACAACTGAGGATCCTGGTAACAGCTCTGGCGCGGTAACAACATATACGCGCCTCTGTAGCCTTTGATTGACTTGCTCATCCCTCGAAACATAGGCCTGCTATATTGACTGAGCCGAAGCAGCTCATTGATTAGCTCATGAAGTCTGAACCGAATGAGCCTGCTGGTGGCTCAGAGTCTGCCTCAACACTGATGCGCCAGATGCGCCTTCCAATTGCGAGCAAGCTCTCCTCATATGCCTCGACTAACCATACTGAAAACAAGTAAGTCCTTGCCCTCTGTTCCGAGACTGATTCTAAGATCGGTTAGGTGGTGGTGGTGGTAATGTCTGCTGCCCTCCTCTCTTTTGTGGGTAGGAAAAGGCCTTGTGACCCGGTTGGCCATACTTGAAACACAAGAAGTTGCCTAGTGCGCTCTTCCCCGGGCCCGCACTAGGTAAGGGAAAGGTAGATAGACTGTTATGACTAAGATTGGGATGGAAAGGTTTCCCTATTCTTCTTACTGGGTCTAAAATCTCCCTGTGACTCTTGGCCCCTAGACCTTGATCCCTGAATTCTTTCCTCCTCGGCTTGTATTGTAATCTCCACATGTACCGCCGCCTCCACAAGACGGTCATAGTTCCGGATCATGTTTTCGGCAACCTTGAACAAAATCTTGGTTCTCATCCTCTTCTCAAACTCTATACAACGGCGCTCTTCCGTTGTTACTAACTCTGGCACAAACTGGGACAAATTAGTGAAGGCCGCCTCGAACTCGGCCACAGATAGGTTAAGTTGTTTGAGGTCTTGAAACTTCTGCCTCAGTTTCTCCCTAGCAGTGAAAGGTAGATACTTATCTTGGAAAGCAACCACAAATGTAACGCCCCAAAAAGATAACACCATTAAAATACATCAACCAACGCCCATTATCAGAAAAGAGTATTTCTCCAAACTTTGTATTACATGATTCATGAGGTTCATACAAAATAATCCTACATGAGGGTATACATTCAATGATCCATAATACATGAATCTATAGCATGTAGGATACTCAATCCAAAAAAATAAAAATAAAATTAAATGCCCACAAGGGCTTACAGATTCCAAGGATTAAGCCTGGTTGCACAAACGATGGTTTCTCAAACCCATACACAGTTAGCCTTTGGCTTGCAAAAATACAATCACAACAAAATATAGAGTTTTGTGCTCTGATTACATACTTCTATGACCTAATTTGGCGGGTTCATCATGTCTTTTCCTGCACCAAAATCCCATAGGGGTGAGCATAAAGCCCAGTAGAGAATTCTTAACAAAGTATATATATTTATGCAAGATTTCCAATATGAAATGCACATGCCATGCTATGCTTGTTAAAAGAAGATTACATTTACATCTTTTGAAAACTACCATGCTTAATGTTAACTTGAAATCTTAACAATTTAGAAATTTACAATTTTATTCAAAGGGGAGGTAAATACGACTCAGGTAATCCCTAGGTTAGTGTCTGCAAGTACGCATATCTAGCACTACCAAAAACCCCACTTTACTGGTTGCTAACTGGAAGGGAAATGGTACCTCCTCCACTCGTGTTTTCGGTCTTTCACCCCGGACACTCAGGCCAACTTAATTAATCTCAACTACACCGCCTATCCGGACTTACCACCGTATTTACCCCAAACCATTCCACGAAAACTTATTCCACAACATTCTTTTCTCAATGCAAAAGTTTTCAACTTTAAATTTCGAAGCTTAACATAATCAACTGAATTGATATGACAATGTAATGATTATCAATGCAATGCAACATTTCTTTCATGTTCAATTCTTCCACACAATCTTACCATTGTGATCACAATTCCCAAACCTCTTTTCGATGTAATCTCACAAGATGAATAAACATACATTCTATTTCAATTCATTTAAAAGGTAACACATTTCCCATATTTTGAGCATTCTCAACATTTTCGTCATTTCAAGACTAAATCAATATTTTGAACCACTACCAAAATCACAATTCTCATATTTCATGAAACTCATCATATATATATATATATAAGTGAGAAATTTCCCTATCTTTATTCATTTTGACACACAAAGTAATATATCAACAAGATCAACCAAATATTTTCAACACTCTTTTAAAACCCCAAAATTTCTAGGTTTTTCCTCATCACACTACACACGCACACATATCTTTTAAAAGAATTTCTTCAAAAACATTTCTCATTACTCAAAGTATTTCAAAAAAAAAAAAAAACTCTCAAGACAATCATTTTATGAGAAACAAGGGGCAAATCCCCTCCTAAACCACTCACATTGTTGAGCCAACCATCAACATTCAAGAAAGTTCCTACCTCAAGTTTGAAGGAGATTGAGGAGAAACCCTCGAATTTAATGGTGTTGAAACACGATCTTCACCGTACAAGATGAAGCTCTCGGCTAGCTCTCCAACTTTGATGAAGAAACTTGGGTTAAAATTTCAATGGATCTAAAGGAATCAAGGCTTTAATCTTGTTTGGGTGTAAGAAATATAGAGAGAAGGAGAAGAAAAGGCTTTTTAGAGAGAGAGTGATATACAAACAATGATATACACACAGCTTAAGGAAAGAAGAAAAGCTGATTTTTGGACTCAGCCCGTCCCGTACGTACGGCACTTACCCCCGCACGTACGGAGCATGCTTTCCACACATACGGCCCTTACCCTTGCACGTACGGCTCTCCCATTCCGCACCATATCCCGCACCTGCATATAATGCAGTGAGCACCCTAGAATTCCCCTGGTTTCCGCATGTGCGGCCTTACCTCCCGCATGTGCAGCCCCTCTCCCGCACGTGTGACCTTGGTCCTCCAACCTAGAATTTTCTCGGCTCAACTCCAAACATTCCGGACCCGACCTCGCACCCTCTGAAACAAGTGAAATTCAACACCGGAATAAATAAGAACAAAAATTTTGAGGAAAAACTTCTGAGCATAACAAACCCAAATGATTAACAAGGTTCCAAGTCAAACCGACACCCCAACAAGACAAACCTAAGGTTAAACGAGGGAAAAAAGCGAAACGAGTAACTCACTCAGTCATCACAACAAAGGCTTCATATATCAGTTCCACTCTATCCTTGGCGTACTTCCACCATTGACCCGCGTCCCCTTTGAGGTAGTAACTCGCTATCCTCAATGTGAAGCATCTCAAATGTCTTTACTGTTTGTTTGAGCCATTCGTTCGCTTTCTTGGGCTCGGGGCCACCAAGGAACTCATCCGATTTGGCCCGCAAAAACTCCCTAGTGAGAAAACTTGCTCTTGTTTCTACGACGTTCTCTCGGGCTTGGTTCTCCACCCTCAACGTATTCATCGATTTCCTTATAGCCCTTTGGCCAGCTTGCCCTACTTGCTTGGTCACGTTAGCTTGGGGTGGCAAATATGACTCAGGTAATCTCTAGGTTGGTGTCTGCAAGTAGGCACAACTAGCACTACCAAAATTCCACTTTACCAGTAACTAACCGGAAGGCACGTGGTATCTCCTCCGTGCGTGTTTTCGGTCTTTCACTTTGGACACTCATGCTAGCTTAATCAATTTCATCTACACCCCCTATCCGGACTTACCAACGTATTTACCCCAAGCAATTCCATGAAAACTTACTCCAGAAAATTCTTTTCTCAATGCAAAAGTTTTCAAATCAAATATTCAAAATTTATCATAACCAAAAGAGTTGAAATGCCAATGCAACAATCATCAATGCAATGCAATGCAACACCCTTTCCATTTTCAATTCTTCCACACAATTTTTCCATTGTGATCACAATTCCATTTCCTCTTTCCAATGCGAATCTCATAAGATAATTATATATATATATATAAATATTCGTTTAAATCCATCAAAAGAATGACACATTTCCACATTTCAAGCATTCTCAACAATTTAGTCTCTGCATGACTATATTCATCTTTTTGAGCAATAAGCCTCAAAACCAACTAGTTTTCATATTTCATGAAAATTTCCTATTTATATTCATAACACAATGAAATTTCCAACCATTCATTCTTTTTAGCAAAGTAATAGGTAAACACCCATAAATTTTCAACATCTCTCTCAAAAACTCAATTTTTTTTAAGGGTTTTTGCCAAAAATAAACATTTCTACATCTTTTGAAAGGTCCAATGTTCAAAGCATATTTCCTCAACAATGAAATCCAAGCTCTCAAGAAATTTTAAACAAAGGCAAGGTGTAAACCCACTTTTAAGATCACCAACACATCTCGAATCAAAATCAACTTTCAAAGTTCATCCAAAGAGTTCAAAAATCAACCAATCTTGCAGAAATATATATATAACTCTAAAAAAATCCCTACCTAAAGTTTTAGAGAAGAAGAGATGAGAAACCCCCAAATTTGACGGTGTTGAAATCCAATCTCCACCGCACAAGACGAAGCCCTTGAGAAGTTACCCAACTCTGATCAAAGGACTAGGGTCAAAATGTTAATGGTTTTGGAGAAATCAAGGATTTAAACTAGTTTAGGGGAAGAACTATAGAGAGAAAGAGGAGAAATGGGTTTGTAGAGAGAGAGATATATATATACAAAAAGTGGTATACACACAGCCCAAGAAGGAAAGAAAAAGAAGATTTTTGGATTCAACAGAGTCTCCCACGTGCGGCACCCATTCCTACACGTGCGGCGCGTGCCTCCCGCACGTGCGGCACTCATCCCCGTATGTGCGGCGCCTCCCTTGCACCTCCTTCTGCACCTACATATAATGCAGTAGCCAGACCTAAAAATCACTCCCTCACCGCACGTATGGCCTCTCTCCCCGCATATGCAGCCCCTCTCCTAGGAACAACTTTTTATGGGCAACTCCTCAACTTCCAAAGTTGAAGGACAAGGGAAGATAACATCTGGAAAGGAACTCACTCTCAACAATGTGCTGCATGTACTGGACATTCACAAGAATCTTGTTTCTGGATCTTTGTTGAGTAAGAATGTGGTTAGGCTAGTGTTTGAGAGTGACAAATTTGTACTTACTAAGAATGGGATGTATGTAGGAAAATGTTACATGTCTGATAGCCTTTTCAAGATGAATGTAATGACTGTTGTATCCTCAGTTATTAATAAAAATACGTCTCCTTCTTACTTGCCTGAGTCTTCAAATTTATGGCATGGTAGACTAGGACATGTTAATTATGGATCTTTACGTAGATTAATTAATATGGAATGTTTACCTAAATTTGACATTGATTCAAATTATAAATGTGAAATTTGCGTTGAGGCAGAATTATCCAAAACTCCTTTTCATTCAATTAAAAGAAGTACAGAACCACTTGAATTAATTCATAGTGACATTTTTGATTTTAAATCAATTCAAACTAGAGGTGGGAAAAAGTATTTTATCACTTTTATAGATGACTATACTAGGTATAATTATGTTTACTTAATTTGAACCAAGGAGGAAGCTTTGGAAACTTTCATTCAATACAAGAATGAAGTTGAAAATCAACTTGGTAAGAAAATCAAGAAACTTAGAAGTGATAGAGGTTGTGAATATGAATCACCTTTTGGTGAATTTTGTAAAGAACATGGAATAATTCATCAAACCACTGCTCCTTACTCACCTCAGCAAAATGGAATTGCTGAAAGGAAAAATAGGACTTTAAAAGAAATGATGAATGCCATGTTAATCAGTTTTGGATTACCCTAGAACTTGTGAGGGGAAGCAATACTTTCTGCTAATTATATACTTAATAAAGTACCTCGAAAGAAAATGAATCAAACACCTCATGAATTGTGGCATTGAAGAGTACCATCCTACAAATACTTAAAAGTGTAGGGGTATTTGGCTAAAGTGGCTATTCCTAGTCCTAAAAAGACTAAGATAGATCCTAAAACCGTTGATTGCATTTTCATTGGATATGCCAAGAATAGTAGTGCATATCGATTTTTGAGTCATAAATCAGAACATTCTGAAATGCATGTAAATAATATTATTGAATCTCGGAATGCATCTTTCTTTGAACACGTATTTCCAAATAAGACTGGACAAGAGACTAGTAATAATAAAAGATCTCATGATGCGATTACTAGTCAGGATCAAGAACATGATTAAGAGCAAAAGTTAGATCAAAATGAGAAAGAGGAACTTAGGCGTAGTAAACGTACTAGAACCTCAAAATCTTTTGGTCTAAATTTTCTAACATCTTTGTTAAAAAATGAGCCTTTAACTTTTAAAGAAGTTATGTCCAGTCCTGAGGCTCCTTTATGGAAAGAAGCTATCAATAGTGAAGTTGAATCCATCTTGCAAAATCATATTTGGGAATTGGTGGATTTGCCACCAGGTTGTAAACCTTTTGGGTACAAGTGGATTTTCAAAAGAAAAATGAAAGCGAATGGATCAATTGACAAATACAAGGCAAGACTTGTGTCAAAGGATTTAGACAAAAAGAAGGTTTTGATTACTTTGACACATACTCACCAGTTACTAGAATAACATCCATTAGAATGCTAATTGCTATTGCATCATTGTACAATCTAGAAATTCATCAAATGGATGTGAAAACCACTTTCTTAAATGGTGAGTTAGATGAAGAAATTTACACGGAACAACCAGAAGATTTTTCTGTTTCAGGAAAAGAAAAGAAAGTATGTAAATTGGTTAAATCATTATATGGTTTAAAACAAGCGCCAAAACAATGGCATGAGACATTTGACAAGGTAATGATGTCAAATGGATTTAAAATTAATGAGTGTAACAAATGTGTTTATATTAAAAACACAGACAAAGGTTATGTCATTGTATGTCTTTATGTGGATGATATCCTCATCATAGGTAGTAATAATGATATGATTAAAACTACTAAGAAAATCTTGAATAAACATTTTGACATGAAGGACATGGACATTGCTGATGTAATTCTTGGTATGAAAATTACCAAAACATCAGAAGGTTATGCTTTGTCACAATCTCATGACATTGAGAAAATACTTGACAAATTTAGCAAAGATGATGATCATCTTGCTAGAACACCTGTGGATGTCAATTTGTTTCTTTCTAAGAATGTAAAAGAATGTATTTCTCAATTAGAGTATGCCCAAATTATTGGAAGCTTAATGTGCTTGATGAATTGCACTCGCCCGGATATAGCTTATGTAGTAAGTAAATTAAGTAGATATACGAGCAATCCAGGAGTAGAACACTGGAAAGCAATTATAAGGGTTCTTAGATATCTCTGATTTACTCGTAACATTGGGATTAATTATACTAGATATCCAGCAGTACTTGAAGGATACTGTGATGCAAATTAGATATCGGATACTAGAGACTCAAAGTCCACCAGTGGGTATGTCTTTACTCTTGGTGGGGCAGTTGTATCTTGGAGTCTTCCAAACAGACTTGCATTGCTAGGTCTACTATGGAATCAGAATTCATAGCTTTAGATAAAGCTGGGGAAGAAGCAGAATGGCTTCGCCACTTTCTTGAAGATATTTCAATATGGCCAAAACCGGTGCTTGCTATATGCATACATTGCGATAGTCAATCAGCAATAGGTAGAGCACAGAGTCATATGTATAACGGTAAGTCACGACACATTCGTCGTCCGTGAGACAACTACTCTCTAATGGAATTATTTCCATTGAATATGTGAAGTCTAAAGACAACATAGCGGATCCACTAACCAAAGGGTTAGCAAGAGAGTTAGTTGAGAATTCATTGAGGGGAATGGGACTTAAGCCTATTAAATAAGAGTTACCACAACGGCAACCAAACCTAGTTGACTGGAGATCCCAAGATCTAGGTTCAAAGGGAAAATCGAGTTGTGTATGACTCAGAAGGATCACTAGGGAGTCAAACTCCTACCCATTTCTAGGATGAAATAGTGATGTTTGCAGCGTTTTAGGTTTAGTAAAATTTTAATGATTCTTATATCTAGGTAAACCTAGTGGAGTATGGAAGGATACTCTTCATAAGAATCACCTATGTGAGTGTGAACTGGGCCGGTTCTATGAGATTTGTGAAGGGCTACAAGTCTTTAGAGCAATCATGAAAGACCAGGTTGTTCAGGGCCAAAATGAACACAATAGTGAGAACTAAGCTGTGTCTAGGGATATACTGTGTGAGTTCTATTGTCTTGGTTTACACAAATGGATGAACAGTTTAATATATCATGTTCACTGGTTAGCTAGTAAATCCGATAGTATCTCACAAGGGAAGGTTCAAAGCCAAAAGCTACCTATCCTTTGCAGAATATTTCCAATTTCTGTACTCTCTGTAATTAGATCATGTTGTTGCATTTTCTCTCCGTCAAATTTCATTCATGTGGGGGATTGTTGGAAAATTGGTTTTATAAGGCTTATTTTGGGTGAACTTTGAGCCCAAAATTGAGTGGGCCCCAAACGTCTTTTGGGATAGGTCTGAAGAGGTGACGTGTTCCTTGTCACATGGCAAGTCATACGGTGAAAACGGTTCGTCAAAACCATTTATGAGTGAATGAGAACTTGACGTCGTTTTCGGGTTCGTGGAATGGACAAATTCAAGAATTAAATGTGGGTTTCCTTACATGGGTTGTCCCACATTGAAACTTGAAGAGAGCTTTTGTGAGTATATAAGCTCTAGGTGTACAACCTTGGGTTGGGCCCCAAGGGGCACTCTAAGTTTGTAGAAGGGAGGAGTTATGGACAAAATGAACCTTAACCCAAACCACCACACACGCGGCACCGCCGTCCGTCCGTCCGTCCGACCGGCCAGTCGAGCCGAGTAGGTCGTGCATGTGGGTTGTGGGTCGGGTCGGTTCTTACATTAATTTTTTGGAGAAAATTCATTTGGATTTTTTTCAGAAAAATCTTAATGAAATTAAATTCAAATTTGGAGCCAAAATTGAATTAAAAATTTTCTGTCCAAGTTTTATGCCTCTTCCAATCCGAATTCTGCAATTTAAATTATTTTGAATAGTGTTAATAATTGCCTAATAGTTACAGATCTGTAACTGTCGAACATAGTCAAAAAAATTGGCTAAATTCAAACTGCATCTATTCAAATCTGTTTCATACCTGTTCGGATAGATTTATTTACCTATAAATACCGGCCATTTTCAGTAGTCTTGATGCTCCAAAAACAGTCAGGAAAAATTTCATTTTGCTGTCCATTTCTTGCTCTGTTTGCATTATTCTTTATTCTAGTTTTAGGAAAAAAATTAGAGAGAGTATAGAACACAGGTTCTAGTTTGCCGGACAAATTTGTTTGGAGTGCTACTATAAATTTGTGAAGATCATTGTATCTTGGGAGATAGACGCCATTAATACATAAGCACCGTAGTGGGGCGAATCTGTCTTAAAGACAGAGTGTCACATACTCGACTTGGTCTTTAATTATTCATTCGGTTTGGTAAAATAAATTCGGTATGTTATTTATTTTATTTGTTTGATTTAGTTTTAATTTTTTTTTGTTATACACAGAAGATTGTTCCAACATTTCTCTACCATACAAACAATTTAATTTCGCTGCACATAAGCACGTAGTTACGTAAGCACATATGGATTACTCTTTTACGATGAAATTTGTCCCACGAAAAACCAAGAATTCTTAGTAGAATGATATCAAGTACCCTTCTAATAAGACCTCAAGGAATTTAATAGGCGCAAACAACATCCCAAAAGTCCAATCTCATACCCATTGAGTCATATAAATATGTTTGTTACATTGCCACAAAATGAGTAATATCTCCTAATCATGAGAAATTAATCCATTATGGCAAAACAACCACACCCCGTGAGACCCAAGTATTCAAATCCGATAGTTCTGATACCAAGTTGTAACGCCCCAAACAAAATACACATGATGATAACATAACATCCATTACTCCTTAAGACGAACTGAAATAATTCCCAACACTTATATTACATGATCATGAGATTAGTACAAAATAGTTCCACATGCGAATATAGATTCAATGATTTCTAGCACCTAAATCTATAGCATGTAGAACTTTTAGTCAAAAATAAATAAATACCCTGAAGGGCTTACAAGTTCTAAGGCTTAAGCCCGGTTACACAAAAGATGGTTTCTCGAACTCATACATGTATAGCCCGTGGCTTGCAAAAAAATACAATCATAACAAAATAGAGCCTTGTGCTCTCAATACATACATCCACGCCCTAGTTGGGCGGGTTCACCACGTCTTTTCCTGCACCACAATCCCATAGGATGAGCATAAAGCCCAGTAAGAAATTCTTAACAAAGTATATATATTTTATACAAGCCTCATAAAATGGAATGCATATGCCATGCAATGCTTTTGACAAGAAAATCACATCTTCATCCTTTGAAAACCATTATGCTCTATGATATCTTGAAATTTCAACAGTTCAAAATTTATCAATTTAACTCAAGGGGCGGTAAATACAACTCAGGTAATCCCTAGGTTGGTGTCTGCAAGTAGGCATAACTAGCGCTACCAAAACCCCACTTTACTAGTTGCTAACCGGAAGGGAAGTGGTACCTCTTTTGCTCGTGTTTTCGGTCATTCACCCTGGATTCTAAGGCCAACTTAATCAATTTCATCTACTCTTCCTATCCGGACTTACCAACGTATTTACCCCAAAGCAATTCCATAAAAAGATTTATTCACAAACTTCTTTTCTCAATGCAAAAGTTTCCAAACTCAATTCAAAATGTGTAATAACCAATTGAATGAATATGCAATGCAATAATTATCAATGCCATATAACATCTCTTCATTTTCAAATATCTCAACGATAATTCTATGACAATCAAAATTCCCATTTCTCCTTTCAATGCTATTTCACAAGATAGCCACATATTCAATGAATTCTATCAATTAATAACAACATTTCCATACTTCGTACTTTTCTCAACTATTTAGTCATTTCAAGACTATATTAACATCTTTGAACAACAACCTCCAAAATCACCACTTCTTATATTTCATGAAACTCATCATTTACATATATATATATATATATATATAAATAAGAAATTTTCCCATCTTTTATTCATTTTGGCACACAAAATAATATATCAAAAATGTCAACCAAGTATTCTCAACATTCTTTTAAAACCCTCAATTTCTAGGTTTTTTCTCACCACACTACATACACACAAATCTTTTGAAAGAACTTTTTCAAAAAAAACTTTCCTCCTTAATCATTGTAATTCAAACCCTCAAGAAAATTAGTTCAAGAGAAACAAGGAGCAATTCCCCTCCTAAACTACCCACATTGTTGAGCCAACCATTAAGTTTCAACATTAACAAGAAAAATTTGAAAATCAACAAAAAAATCTTGCAAAAAATATATATAACTCTAAGAAAGTCCCTACCTCAAGTTTGTAGAAGAAATGAAATGCAACCCTCAAAATCAATGGTGCCAAAACCCAATCTCCACCCCACACAATGTAGCCTTTGTTTAGCTCTCCAATATTTGTGAAGGATATTCGGTCAAAACCCCAATGGATTGCAAGAGATCAAGAGTTTTAAGAGATTTGGTGTAGGAAATGTAGAGAGAAGGAGGAGGATATGTGTCACGCCCCGAATTTTAATCACTTGAAAACATTACCAAGAGCCTGAAATTTAGGTCCATTTAAAAAAAAAAAAAAAAAAAGAGATCTATTACCCTTGAGCAATAGAAAAATGATAGTACATGTTCTCTCTCATGATGAATACAACAATAATAATAATATATGCCAAGTTCCTACTATGAAGTTACAAATAAATAATTACAAACATCAAAGTACAAAGAGATTGCACACAAGATCTACATGAACTTCCTAATCCTTCAACCAATCAATCCGAACTCTCTTCCTGTAAAACAAAAAGAAACAACGATGGGTGAGAACAATTGCCAGTAGGAATCTCATAGTTCTAAAGCAATAACCATCCTATAGATAGAAATGATTATGCATGCAGGGTGGTACCATATAGTAAAGTAATGTTTTGTAATTTCAAAATATCATACGTAGAGTACATTTTTCTCAAAATTTATTTGAACATTTAAGGAAACCTTTAACCATAAAAAAAACCATCCCTTTTTATCAGAAAACCATAAATCCCTTTTTTTTTTTTTGAAAACAAATATATTTAAGGAACTACATCATTTTATATTTATTAATCAATTCCAAAATATTCCTCATTTAATTTCCATCTTAACATTCCTCCTTTTTATTTCCATTTTCCCCTTTTTCTAGTTACATTTATTATAATGTCATAACCTCAAGTTCAAGTTCCCTTAATAATTCAAAATATCCCACATACATGCTATTCCCACCAATCTATTCATATTTGTTGTAACTCCTCAATATAAAAATCCAAATCTCTTTTATAGTCAATAATTGTTATCCTACACTCAACTCCTACTTATCTAACAACTACATCAAATCCACACTTGCATTATCAACTATAATTCAATATATCACAACTACATCATATCCACATATGTGTTATCAATCATATTTGAACATATCACAAGGATAATAAACCCTTTTAATTCAATTTGTTCAGATAAATTCTATATGCATTCCCTTTCCATGTCAAATTATACATCAATTGTAATTTCACAAGTCACATATATCATCATTGACCTCAACACACTTCACAACACGTTTCACTTTTTGCCGGCTTGATATGGCGGGATAGCGGGCACCCAATTCATAGCACATTCCACCTTTTGTCGGCTATTATAGGCGGGAAGTGAACTCCCAAAATCATTTTCTCAAAAACCATATCTTTTTCCGAAAACCATTTGCAACTTTTTAAAAACCATCGACCATATTTGCTGGCTATTATACGATAGGACGTGGGCACCCAAAACATTTTTGAAAACCATCCGTTTTTTCACTTTTTCCGGCTACAATATAGCAGGACTGTGTGGACACCCAAAAATCATTTTTCCACTTTCGCCGGCTACAATACGGCAAGACTGTGTGGACACCCAAAAATATTTTTTCCACATTCGTCTAGCGATAAGCCTAGACACGGCAATTGGGCACCTTGAATTCAAACCACCCCCACATTTACCGGCTATTATATTGACGGTCGTAGGTACCGAAAAACCATTTTTCAACTCCCCACGTGGGTACCAACCACAACATAACCCAACACAACTCAACTTAACCCAACACCACTCAATTCCACACAACACAACTTAACCAACTCAACACAACATAACCCAATACAATTCACATAACACACAACAAGATTCAACACAACCATTTCAACACAAAGATCATATCATCCATACCATTAGTAATTTCTTTTCCCCCAAGTTTGGTTTCATATTATAACATAATTTAAAATATCAACATTATGAGTTCAATCGTAACTTTCACATAAATTTCTCAAATTCTTTAAAATTCAATTAAACTTGTACATGTGTAATTTAACACCTCAATTTCACGATTCTACTATTAATTGAAGCAAAATCATTAACCATCTTCATGAGCCAAACTAGAGTTTTAAAGAGAAATTAAGGCTTACTTTTACACCCAAACTCATGACCCAAGATCATAACCCAACAAATAAACCTAACTCTCTTGAAACCCTAAACCCCAATCTCGTGATTCATCACAATATGCATAAAAATATAAACTTTTGTATTTATATAAAGAAAATACCACAAATCTATCCATAAATGAGGGTATTGAAAGAGAACTAGAAACCCCTACCTCTTGAAGCCAAGAGATGACGACCCAAAAATCAAAGGCAATGAAACCACAAACCATTTGGATCAAAAGGATGCCCTTGACGAGATCTAGACTTTTTCTCAAAGGACCATGGTGAAAAGATCACTCTAGGTGAGTAGATCTAGAGGTCTTAGTGCCAAAAGCTTGAGTTTAGAGAGAGAGAGAGGAGAACTCACAGTTCGAGAGAGAGGAAAGAGGACAAAAGTGAAATGAAACTATGTTTGGAGCCTATTTATAGTCGTAGAAAAGTAGCCCTAAGGTCAATAAAATAATAGGCCCAAAACCCCCCAAAGGTAGGGCCTATTCTAACCCCAAAATCTGAAAAAAAAACACGTAGGGATCGACCTTTCGGGCAGGGGGGTCAACCCTTCAGGTAGAAAAGACAATCTGGCACAAGCAAGGGGGGTCAACCCTTAGACAAGAGGGGATCGACCCTAATTTCCAGCAACTAACACCCAGATTTTGCAATATAAGAGGGTCTATCCTTCCCAGACTGGTGTCTACCCTATATTCCAACAACACTTCCAGAAACTTCACCAATAGGTAAGGGTTGACCCTTAGGAAGGCTGGTGTCGACCCCAAAATAGAATTTCTAAGTTCCCAAGGAACTTTTTGACTAGAACAAGCGCAAAGAAACAAACCTAACGAGTGTAAATCGGATCATACTCCTCCAAAACCAACATTCAATAACTCCAAAGACTCCCAAAACTGAAAATAAGGGAACTAAATACACGCTCCAATCGATTAAAGGATGCGTGTGTTACAATATGGTTTTTAGAGAGAGAGAGAGAGATATGTATAAAATGACATACACTCAGCCCAAGAAAAGAAGAAAAACAGATTTTTCAGAGTCTATAGATTCCTACACATGCGGCATTCATCCTCGCACGTGTGGAGTATGCCTCCCGCACATGTGGCACTCATCCTCGCATGTGCGGCGCCTTCCCTGCACCACCTTCCGCATTTTCCTTTTATGTAGAAGCCTACCCAGATCCTTTCATGTTTCCCGCACGTGCGGCCCCTTTTGGCACGTGTAGTGTAACGCCCCAAAAATTTCGGCATGATATATCTATTTATGCAACAAAATCCACCTGATAACAAACACATATATATATAGCTAACTAATCCATACACCCATTTCCATTAAATCCCAAATGCCAATTACATGTTGTTCACATCTCAATGCCTCAGTTCTAATACCAAACATGCATTTTACAACAAGTATGAAATGGAAGCCAAACAGATAATAAGTGCCTTACAGGCTTACAAATTTATCCAAGAACATTCTTGGTTACACAAAATGGAGTTTCAACTCAACACAAATACAGCCCTGGGCTTACATTCAACAAATAACAATAAAACAAAAATGAAGCCTCAGCTCCGGGTGCTCCCAAGTCAATGCCTTGGTGGAGGCATAGCACCTGTACCTGAAATGATTTCCTTTATAAGGTGAGCCACAGCCCAGTAGAGATATACTACACAACATATGAACAATGACAAGACTAAAGAGGAGTATGCTCATGCCATACTTATGATAAACAGTTCATCTATTTTTTTATGAAGCATGCAATGTTGAGATGCATAACAAATATAAAACCATTTCCATTTTAAAACATATCTGTTGCATGAATACGGGCCTTGTGAATCTCTAGGTGAGTGTCTGCAAGTAGGCTCTAATGCACTACCACTGTCATTTTTACCAGTAAACTGGAAGGCTCGACACCTAACCACAAGGTTCTACACCTCCTACCCAGATTCACCAAGTATTCATGTTTTCGCAAACAAATACATTTCCAAACATTTCTCAAAAACAAATACATTTCCAATGAAATGAATGTAATGCAATGTCCAATGCAACAAATGAGAAATGTGGTTCAATTTACCTAAGTCTCATGCGTTTCTACAACAATCATGGTTATCCTCCACCAATAGTCCAAAACAGATATTTCTAAATGGATATTTAAACAATTAAATTCCAAAAAAATTCTGATAAATGCAATCTATTCCACATCTCATCAAATATGAACAACTACACTAGTTTTTATATCACAATCACGTCCGGTAACCTCTCAAGGTCCATTTCTAACCGTGTCGGTTTTATTCCAACAGATACATTACGCAAAATAATACCGTTAATGCCCAAGAAAAACATCATTTTCTTTCCAAACTCATTCTCCAAGTATTATTCAATTATGACATCCTATTTTGATCGAAAGCCCCAAAAATTAAACGTAATTCCTTTGTTTTCTTTAAAAATGCTCTTTTGGTCGCAAAACGGTAAAAATTTCAAAACCGATTGAATCGAAATCCGTTTTTGTTCAAATTTAAAACATAGCTCTTTCATAACCTTACAAACATATTGCAAGTTTACACTTTCATAATTTGGGCATCAACTCTTTATTTTTCTCAAAATTTCCTTTTTTTAAGCAATTAAATCACAAATTTTTCAAAAATTCTATTTTAATTATATACAACTCTAAACTCCCTATAATCAAGTAAAAGTACATAAAGAAGTGTAGGAAAAATCCCTTCCTCAAGCTAGAAGAGGAAATAAGCAAAAATCCAAATTTTCGATTTTGTCGAATTTCGATCTCAAAAATTTTGCCCGATGCTTTGCTATAAAGATGGAGGGTACCAATAGTGCATAAAGCTTCTCATAGAAGTTAGGATACTCAAGGCCATGCTGAGCCATAAGAATGTACAAGATGCTAAGAGCCATGACACTGATAACACCTCTAATGTCATATGATCTCGTCAGAAAATCACATAACATGATTGAGTTTGACAAATAAGGGATAACTGCCTGATGAAGAGTAACAAGAACCTCCTTGTACAAATCAATCGGGAGTGGTAACCTTGTTCTGTTTATTATCTGCTTTTGGATGTTGAGAATGCTCTTTGCAATCACCTTCTTTAATAAAGACTCCTAATCCATTCCACATCTCATGTTCAGCTTTCTCATCCGTGCCTTCTAAAGGGGGGATGTGTGATAAGATACGATATATCTTGTGAATAGGGAGCTCTACACTTGTTCTTGAATGACTTTTGTTGTTGCCGTCTACACTCACAATTTAATTGTTAGAAATGTCATCACGAGCATGGTCAAACAGAAGCCTTGAGATTTCTACATAACGAAATGGTAGTGGTTGAAAAGTCTTTTGAGAGTCCCTCTCTGCTTTCAAAACCTGCGTCAACAACTGACGTCCACTTTGGAGGTCGAATCGTGCATTTCCCTCTCTTCTTCAAAGCCATTGCAAGCCACAAAGGTACTTGAGTTGCTATTTGCGGATGGAATGGGCCAAAATCTCCACAGATCAAATTGAGAGTCTCGATTCTCATATTTGGTACAATTTTTATCATTTCGTCTTCAGCGAGAAACTCTAACTCGGCTGCTGAAAATTCTGAGGCGTGAGGATCTCACTAGGTGGCCATATTTGTGAATTCAAGTAGACCTGGGGGTTACAAATGTGGGAGGGAGATGTGCAACTCCGTAGATTTGTCGATTGACCTGGGATACAGAGTGGGTATTGATGAAGTAAGGAGATGCTGATCAAAGCAACTATGAACCCCACTCCAGCACCTCCTTTTTTTTAATAGCCCACCGAAAGAGCAATAATAGATAGCCCATGTGTATGCTTTTGTTCCCTCCCCTTATGCACACTATTTCTCTCTCTCTCTCTCTCTCTATGTTATCTCTAAATAAAATAAATATCCACTTACCACCCCACTGAAAACATCATCATGCTATAATATATCCCACCCAGAATCCATCATCATATATTCTATTTTCCACCAAACCCATCTGACTATCTTTTCATTTGGCAAAAAAAATGGGTGAGGTTTAGGATCAAGGCTTCAATCTCATTTTCCTGTTGACAAATTCATAAGATTGCACATTTCAATTTTCATCATGGGGTGGTCAGAAGAAAGTGTCTAAATTTCAAGGTCGGTTAAAATGGAGTGTCTACAACTGGCTATTTAAAAAAAATAAAATTTGGGTCATTACATGTGGCCCAAGGCCTTGCATATGCGGCTCTGTTTTCTAGCCAGAAAAATTTCCAGTTCAACACTGGACATTCTGGATCCAAACTCACACCTTCTGAAGCATGAGAAACTCGACGCGGAAATAAACAAGGATAGGGATCTTGAGAAAAGTTTTCAAATACAATAACTCAAATTATCTGTCAAGGCTCCTAGTTAGACTCGACACTCTAACGAAGATAAATTCAATGTAACTCAAGAGGACGAGGCGAATTACTTACTGGGTCATCACACCTCGCACAAAAAAGTGTTTGAATATTTCAGAGCCAATTTAGTGACAGCAGGTTTGACAATGTAATTCACCAAAACTTCCCTCGCAGCAGTCTCTTCAATTGCATTGTTAAGGGGAGAATACTTCCTTCATCTTCAGAAGTATGAAGTGTTGTAGTGTGATGGTTCTTTGGCATTGCATAGTTTAGAAGAAAATGTTCAACCCCTCTGAGACTGAAGCCCTATATTACTATGTATATAGCTCTGAGACTGAAGCTAAGCGCCTCTGTTATATATATATATATAGCTCTAAGACTTGAAGCTAAGTGCCTCTAGAACTACTTTTAGATAGGAATGTAGGAAAAATTGAAAAAATCAACTAAACCGATTCGCTTTAATACGGTCTAGTAGTAGTATCCATATAATATGAATGCGCTTTAATGCGGTCTAGTAGTAATATCCGTATAATATGAACGTGTGCGAATGGAACGCTTTAATGCGGCCTAGTAGTAGTATTCGAACAATGACAAGCTTAGTAGAAAATGAGAAGCTTAGTATCCATCCTTCTCATCTATGACTAGCTTAGTAGTGGCGGCGACAATGAAAAGCTGAACAGTATAAGCATCAACTGTGATAACCCTGTTCCTTATTATGCTAATTGGTCCTTATTATGAATGTGATTATGTGTTTGATATGATTTTGTGTGCCATTATGTGAAAATATGTGGTTTTGAATTTCTATCTGTTCATCGTAGGAATATCTGTTTGATTATTTGCTTTGAAATTTTAATTGAAGGCCCTATCGGCCACATAAACTGAAATTGACTGCGCTATTGCGATTGACGTAATTTTTAGAGCCTACGGTGAAATTTAATTAAAAATTGATTCGGATCAAATTAATTAGATTAATTTAATGGTGTAGTGCTCAAATTATTTAATATTAATAAGTATAATTGAGGGAAATTATATAAGTGGGGCACTATGTACTCAAATCTCCTCTTTAGCATTCTATTTGGCTGATTCTAACTCAAGAAAAGAGGGAGGGCAGGCTAAAGAGAGAGAGAGAGAGGAAATAATTGGAGTTTGATCATTGAAGCTTGAAAATCTTGAAGATTAAGCTCAAGAATTGGCTAGAGCTTGGGTGTTTGAGGCTTCTAGGTGAGTAATCAACCTTTGACTCATGGATTTTAGTTTGTAATTTGTAGATTCCAAGTTGAATGATGATAAAGAACATGAGTTAAGTTGGTTTTGTTGAATTGGAAGCCAATAGGTACATGCATGTAAGAAATTGCTTTGAGTTTGCGTATTTGAACTTGAATTACATGACTCATGTTGAATTTTGATTAAAGTCCATGTATTTAATCATCTCTTCACCAATTAAGTTGAAAATAATGGGTATCTTCCACATGCATGTGCAAATCATGGAGGTGTGAGTGTTGAATGTTTGAATTTAATGTGTTGGTGATGAGTTTGGGTTAATTTGAGTCATGCATGTAAGTAATTCTTGGAATTGAGCTTCATAATGTTGTAATTTGGTGTTTATGCCATGTTAGTATATGTATATGTGAAGTTTGAGCCAAAATCATGCATTTAGAGCCTTTGAATATCAAGTTGAAGCTCAAGAACATGTTCTGGAAAATCCAAAAAATTTGATGCCTGCTAGAGCGGGAGAATCGCCGCTCGAGCGTAAAATTCAGGCTCCTAGTATTTTTTTTTGCAGACACGGTGTCCGCTCAAGCGGGGAAGTTCACGCTCGAGCGGGGAACCATGTAGTGAGGCCTTTCGCTCGAGCTCCAGAATTCACGATCGAGCGTAAAAATGACATAACTAGTACTTTTGTAGACCTCATGGGTCCGCTCGAGTGGGGAAGTCCACGATCGAGCGAGGACCCCTGTTTCTGAAATTTTGAAAATGTGTTCTGTGTTTCGTTTTCCGTTCTCTTTCACTTCTACGTACTCTTAGGCATACATTGAGCATTGTAAATGAGTTAAAAGGTTAAGAATGAAGCCTAAAAAGAAATATGTGAATCAAGGGACAGATTGAATTGTTTGTGACCTGTTGTGTTCATGTAATGTGTAGGGTCAAGTTCCAGGCCAAATCATCCAGCCGATCACTGTGAGTAATATCTTAATAAAGATATATGTTGTTTGTCCAATTGCTTACTTCCATGTAAGTCTTATAAGTTTGTAAATTTGGATGGTGAACAAATGCTAGAATGATAGAATGAATGGGCCAGAGGCCAGTTCGAGTTTGAATGATAGAATGAATGAGCCAGAGGCCAGTATGAGTCTGAATGATAGAATGAATAGGCCAGAGGCTAGTATGAGTCTGAATGATAAAATGAATGGGCTAGAGGCCAGTATGAGTCTGAATGATAGAATGAATGGGCCAGAGGCCAGTATGAGTTTGAATGATAAAATGAATGGGCCAGAGGCCAGTATGATCTGAATGAAAGATAAATGGGCCAAAGGCTAGTTTGACAAGAATAAATGAATGGGCCAAAGGCCAGTTTGACAAGAAAGTCTGAATGGACCAAAGGCCAGTTTGACATGAATGAATTCGGCCTGAGGCCGTTCGATGTGTTTGGAACCCCAGTCACTTGATATATATATATACTAGATAGAAATATGAATTGGGCCCGAGGCTGTTTGATGTACGTTGTTCTATTGTCTCTTCTTTGTTTGATATTATTCATTGGGCTTTCGCTCACGCTCATTCATGTGTTTGTAGGTGAGCCAAGAGAGATCCAAACCCAGCCTCAGTGAAGTTGGTGTGGAACAACCAAGGTCTTGAAGAGTCAGCCCTTGCGTCTCACGCACGTGACCAGTCTTCGCCTTTTTGCTATTTTGTTTTATTTTGTCTTGTTGGCAAGGACTTTGGTTTATGTCTGTATATAGTTTTGATTGGCTGACCTAGACTTAACTGATCCTGTCTGTACAGAATTTTATGTCACTGTATTTTGATGTGAGTTATTAACATGTATATGTATGGTTTGTTATGATGTGCCATGTAAGCGCAACTTTATGGACAAAGTTTTAAATTTTGCTTCCGTTTGGCCCCTTTACTCTGATGAGTTATGTCTGGTTTGGTTTGAGGCCGTAGGTAATCTCAGGATTACTGGCCGATTATGTCCTTAGCCCATGGGGGTGGGTTCGGGTTATGACAGAGTAGTATCAGAGCACGAGTTAATAACTCACACACTTGTCCAAAAGAGCAATAAGCGTCTAGAAAAGATCTAGGATGCATTCATGTGATAAGTATGAATCTGAAAGCATCTAGAATACGCTTAAATGTTTCCATGTGAATGATTATGTGTTATAAGTTTGTGATTTGCTTGCATTGCAAATTATTTGAATATGTATGCTCCTTGTTATATGCATACATGTGAATCTTTTGTATAAAGTATAATGCAAGTCTAATCAGATGGTGAGAACAAGAGGTGATGAGATAGAAGAGTCCTCTACTGCCAGAATGGATAGAATGGAAAGGTTGATTCAAGAAATGGCAGAAACATTGAGGCAACAACAAGAGTTGCAACAACAGTGGCAGTAACCACATCCTCCACCTCCACCTCCACCTCCGTCACCACCCGTGCCAGATAATCAGAATGATGACCGAATCATAGCTCTCACTAAAGAGTTCAAGAAAATGAAACCACTTCAGTTCCATGGGGGACTAGATCTGTTGAAAGCCGAAGCATGGGTCATCGGCATTGAAAAGTTGTTTGAAGTGTTCCCTTGTTTGAAGACATAGAAGGTTCTTCTAGCTACCTTTATGCTAGAAGACAAAGCAAGAAGATGGTGGATGTTAATGCGTGAAAATCATAAAGATGTTGATTGGGTAAAATTCTTAGAAATTTTCTATGATAAGTACTTCCCGCAATGTGTCCAGGACAGGAAAGTGTCAGAATTCATGAAACTTAGACAAGACAGTATGACTGTAGCTGCGTATGAGGCCAAATTTACTGAATTGGCTAGGTTTGCACCACATGTAATTGATACGGATTACAAGAAAGCAAGACATTTTGAAGGTGGGCTTCGAAACGACATTTTAGAAAGGGTGAATGTCTTGAAGCTAGAAACCTACATTGGGGTACTAGACAGGGCCATAATATTAGAGGCTAACATAGCCAGATAGACTAAGCCAACAACTAATTGGAAAGGCAACAAATGGCAAGGCTTCTTTTCAAAGAAGAAATTTTCAAAAAAGCAAAACATGGGCTCCTCAAATACTTTGAATTCTTCCCGAGACACATCTCCTATGTGCAACATTTGTAGTAAAAGGCACCATGGGGTTTGTTACCGTGTGTTAGGAGCCTGTTTTAAATGTGGTAAACAAGGGCATATGGCCCGAGATTATAATTAGAACAGTGGGAAGATAGCTGCTAGTTCCACTGCATCAATCCCGACGCCGGGAAATACCATGAGATCTGCTACCGCTGGAGACACCGTGAGACAAGGGAGAGTTTTTGCGCTTGTTCCCGGTGATACACGGAATGCCAACGCAGTTGTCTCAGTGTAGACACCCCATTTTTGACCGCCCTCAAGACTTGGACGTCACCGCTTGAACACTCGGTGATTATCCATGTTGGTGTTTGTTTTGAGTTCCCAGAGGTCCCAGCTGCGCGCCGTGCCTCAGGACCTCTCAATCGGTTTGTTCTGTGCTTGGTTTTGTACCAAGACTTGTGTGTTTTTGCATCTGAGGGTAGGGGGAGGCTTGTTAGCCATCCCTGAAGCCCACCGGCTGCCCCACACCTCCACCGGCACCCCCCTAGTGGCCATCGGCACTTATTTCTCAAAACCTTTGGCCGGTCGGCACTGTATTATGCCAACCGGCAATCTTTTGTGCCGGTGACTGTTTTGGCTGGTCAGTGTGACCCCTTTGCACCCCCAAGGATGGTGCATGCCAGCTGTGACAGCTGGAGTGCACCATCACCACTCCCCATGCTCGGGTTTGCACCCTTTGCACCCTTGAACCCCATAAACCTTCTAGAAGGTTGAATCCTTGGCCAAGCTTCTTGGAGAAGCTTGGCCAGCTATCTTAGCTTCCCTTGGAAGCTAAGACCCTCTTGCACCTCTTGAACCCCCCTTTCTTTGCTTAGCCACTAAGTTAAGAGCTTTATTTTGCCTATATAAGCTCATCTCTTCCCCTTGAGTTGGAGGTTAGCCATTTTAGGTCAAAAACTAGAGCTTATATCTATATATCTGTGTGATACACTCTCTCTCTCTCTCTCTATTTTCCCTCTCTCTCCTCTTGTGTGTGTGTTTTTGGGCCTAAAAGTGTAGTTTTGCCTCATTTTTGCACCATTACACACACTAGTACACCTTAGCTCGAGATTGAGGGACTTGGGAGGTTGATTGTTGTGATTTTGGACTGACTTTGATCACTAGAGAGTGGCTGCTCCACCTGTTCTTCAAAGGATCTTTAAGGGTGAGCTTGTTACTTTAGTTTTCCCATTCTTGCACTAGCTTTCTACCCCTCTTGCTTTGTGTTTTTGGATTTGTGTTTAACATAAAAAAGACTTGTTTTTCCTTGCTTAAGAACATTCATCAAGGTTGTTTTGTGGTTTGGGTAGAGTCTTACCCTCTTAGGCCTTGTTTTGGCCATTTTGGAGCCTTTTCTTGAGGCCTTGTTTACTTGGTGTTTTTGATCCTCTCACCACTGAAAACCAGTGGGTTTTCAGTGGTGAGGAAGGTATTTTCAAGTCTTAGATAGGGGAGGGACACCCCTTTCCCCTTGGCCCCTTGTTTGCCTTTGTTTTGGACTCAAATAATAGCATGTATGCATGGTTGGTTTTGGCTTCATTTCAGAGCATATTTGTGGTTCATATGACATGTTATGCCTCTGTTTTAGGTTGGTTTTATGGTCCTTAACATGCCTCTTATGTTTCCTTTGAAATGCTCTCTTATGCTTAGAAATATGCCATGCTTTGAGGCCATGTTTCCTTGCATGTTTTAGCTTAGTTTCATGGAGATACTAACATCATTTTGCCATGTATAAGGGCTGTGGGCCACTATTTTTGTCATATTTAGCATGCTTGACATGGTTGTTTTGCATGATGGCTTGTAAGCCTTAGGTAGGTGATCCATGTACATGCATTGGATAGTCTATTTAGATGATTTGGGATCATTTGACATGCTATTTCAGACCCTAATCCATGCTCATATGTTTGTACTTGTCATCTCTTTCATGCTTTAAAGGTGTGTCCTTTTATGCCTAAGAATAGGCCTTGTGTATGCTCCCATGATTAATGCATTTTGGGGGTGCCATGTGAGGGGATTTGGGTGTCATTTTGCATACTAAAAATCTGTTTTTGGTTGTTAGATTCATGCCATGAGTGGTTGTGTAAGTGGTAGTAAAATGCTCTTTTTGGTGCCTTAGGTTTGGGCCCATGAACTTGCATGTTTGTGTAGTATTTTGGTCATCATTTAGGGCTTGTTTTGCCACTGTTTTGGGGTGGTTTGAGGGCTGCCCCATTAAAGTTAAGGCCACCATTGTATGTTCATTATATGCTTGATGCATACTTGGTTCATCAAGTGTTGTAGTAGGTTGGTTCCATTGCTTGATTGGCCAATGTTTGCATGCCACTTATACCTTGCATGCTCTAGCATTTTGCATGCCTATTGTGATAGTTGCATGACACTTGGTATGCCTTGCATCTTAGTCCCATTTTTGCATCATTTGAGCTATGTTGCATACATGCATTCCATGGCTTGGCTTGGGGATTGTCAAGCCAAGCATAGGGTTGAGAAGAGTTCACACTTCAAGTGGTGCAACCCGTCTCAATTCTTGGTCACCAAGACCTTTGACTAACACATGATAAGGCCTTGGATTTCATTTGTTTGTTTGCATGCATTACCATTAAAATGCAACCTTGGTTCCTTAGGCCATCATGCATCAAGATGCATAATTGATGGCCCAAGAACCAAGAGTCATGTCTCCTTGAGTCCCCAAGCATGATAGGAGGCATTGGCCATGCTTACATAGGCTCAAAATCCATGCCATGCACTGCTGGTTTGCTGTTGCTGTCAAACTGTCCTCTGCAGGAACTTTCTGCCGACCGGCAGTACAATGTGCCGATCGGCACACTTTTTGTGCCGATAAACTCTACAAGAAGCCGGTGACCAATTTAAGCAGCCGGTGGTCACTTCCTCCAGCCGGTAAGTCTTGCGGTTCATATAGAAGGTATTACAGGACTTTAGAAATTTTTCGAGAGGCAGGGCAGTAGAAACAGAAGCAACAGTGTCATGGCACGGGTTTTCCGGGCAAGTCGGATCGAGCATGCATCATTCGCACATCCCGAGGCAGGGCTGAAGCCCCCTTCTTTTTACATATGTTTTTAATTTGATAAATAGAAATTTCTGTAATAATTAATTTATTCATTATTAATCTGTAATATTTATTCGGTCCCTCCGTGTGAGGGCGTAATTGTAATAAGTGTGGGTGAGTGGGTGTATGTCTTCCAACCCCCATTTCTTTCTCCCTTTTATTTACACCTTATGATGGTAGATTAGGGCATTTTTAAGATTAGCATACCTTATGCAATGCATGCGTGCATTCATGCATTTGTTTACATGCATCGGGCTCGGTGCATCATACAAACTGCATCGTACTTTCAGTTCCAAATTGAATACGTGTTATTTGTAGCATTCCAGATGCCATGTTTAGGGTTAGCCGAGCCTACTCTAAATTGCATCCTTGCTTGTGTTGCATTAGCCACTTAACATGAACTAGGACATGCATGTTTGCTAACTAGTTTATTGTTTTGGCACGGAGTACGATGTAAGTATTTTACGTTTTGGCATACCACATGCGTGTGAATGTTGCCATGACAGTATGCTTACCATGCGGCTAAATGCTTATGTGAGATAAACTGTTTGAATGCCTGTGGGTGGAGGTTGGATTGCTTGAGTTGGAATAACTCGTTGAAATCCGTATTTTAGCCTACTTGCGAGTAGCAATTTCAAATTGTTTTTCAAAACAAACGGATATGCAATGTTTGTTTCCAAATTAGGCGATCTTGTCTATACTTGTTTGCTGTGCGCATAACATAGTAATTCTAGGCTAATAATTGGAATAAGAGCATGCAATGTTTTCAAAAACGGATATCACGGTTAGTAGAGGCCGGTCTTCGGACCGGGCGAAAGGGGGTGCTCATAGTTGACCTTCCCCAATTGTACCCAAGCTCCCGAGCCAAGACCACTTTGGTGATGACGGACATGTGGCCTTCGGCACCGAGTCAGGGTTTCCTAAATTTCCCATTTTAAAATATTTAGGTGGCGACTCTGTAATCTGGCAAAGCAGTCCATGTTTGGCACTACTTTTCAAAAAAAATATGTTTTTCTTCAAAACGATTTGCCGGATTTGAACTTTTTGGTTCAAGATTAAGAACCGTAACACTTGAGTCCTTGAACTGTAGTAAACCCAATATGAACGGAACGGGACCTAACCCTCTCGGGGCGTTCGAGGACGTCTACAGTTTCTGGCGACTCCGCTGGGTAGTTTAGAGAGCTTGACTCGAACTCGTGATATCCTGTTTTGACTACACTTATGTGTTTCTTTGCATTGCATGTGCATTGGTGCGCCTAGGACACCGTGTTGGCCATCTGCTATTCTGGCGGTTTCTTGGGAGGCTTGTCTTGTCAAGGCATGTCCGTAAGGTGACGGTTCTTGAACTCTGCGATGGGAACACAAACCCGGTTTTACCGGGTACCCTTCGACCATTCGACCTAGTGCATATCGAAATCCGTAGTGACCATTCCAAACTAGGGAGTTGCTCACCCGATATTAGGTTGTTTGAAACATTGCGTGCGTAGTGAAACCCTAGCTCCTAACAAAATAGGATAGAAACCCTACTAACATAGGGGTGTATTGGCTCTCATTTATCTGCTATGTGCTTTTAGAGTGTATCTCTGAGGAACACACATGTCGGTTGCAAGATTGGGTATCGAACTGAGGGCACCGATATGATATTTTGGGGAATCGATTATCTGTGGGTACAAGATTGACATTGGGGCAATGATTGAAGCAGTGATCGATATTTAAGGAACGATTAATATCGAGTTCGATGTGTTATCTAAAGCGTGTGTTGTATGTTTATTTTATGCCGTTGTCGTCAATTGTCTGTTTATTTATCGCTTTATTTATCTTTTTATTAGGTAGTTGAGCACGATTGCTACCGACGATAGATATCCCCAAGCACCTGGGTTAGAGCCGTCGACTTCTTCGATCGAGGATCGATAGGCGGACAACGATGTACTACTCACTACCCTCGGTTACTAAGCGGAGGTCGATAAGGCGAAGGACATCGATCTGGCGGATTCGAGGCTTTATCTACCCCACGTGTTCGATAGGGATCGAGGATTACGTGTCGCAAGCGAGAGAATATATACGATAATCCAACGAGCGAGGATAGCATGGCTAGTTTGGAGGAGATGGTGCGCCACCTTCAAGAGAGCATGAAAGCAATGCGGCGGATGCGTCCGTTAAGCGAATTTCGCCAGCGAACAGCGAGCCACAATTGTGAGGAACGGCGAGACAATTGCCGTGGCAGCGACAAACCGAACATCTGCCGCATCAAGCTCCTTCCCCACCGGGAGTTCCTAACGTCGGGAGACAACCAATGTTGAGACTAATCTGAGCGCCACAGGACCACCCCACCTCCAACCCTACCTCAAATCCAACCTCGGCTATCAAAAACACCCACCAATCTCTGGGACTCTCCCTTTGAGTTCGAGGTGATCCACCGCACTAAAGTTGAGCAAGCTTGAAAAGTTGTTCAAGAGATCCCAAAGGGTCAAGACTATCCCGACATTGAAGATGGTTACAGCTTGGCCTTGACCGTATTGACAGATTCAAAATGCCTCATATTGATCGATTTGATGGGTCCGGGACCCCATGGTACACTTAAATTTGTTTTTGGACGTTCTAAGGCCAATGGGCCTCGATGGCTCGAAGTTGTCTTTATTTGGTGGGACCTGTCGGTGTGGCATCCGCATGGTATGCCAAGCTAGAAGATGACGTCAAGAGAAATTGGGACGAAATGGCTGAGGCCTTCATCGCGCAGTACTCATACAACACACAGATTGAGATCACGACCCGTGATCTCGAGACAACTAGGCAAGAGCCTAAGGAGAGCTTTTCAGAGTTCGTAACCAGATGGAGGGCCAAGGCTTCGATGATGACCTTGAGGCCTACGGACAAAGACCAAATTCGGATGATTGTGCGCAATCTACAGCCGAAGTTGATGCAAAAGATGATAGTAGTCCCATTTCCCACTTTTTCTGACCTACATGAAATGGGGGTGCAGATTGAAGGTGCCTTGAAGCAAGGCTGGATTGATAATGATCGGGAGCAACCCCGAAGGACCTTCAACCGCAACACTAATGCGGGCCCGAGTGGCACATCTACTACGAGAACCTCCGAAGTGAGCATGGTCACCACTAACCCCCCACAAAGAAATACGGCAGCTTCGCCATTCTCCGGTGCGTCCGGAAGCAACCCGCAAACAACCAAATACCCACCCAGAAACACCAGAACCTTCGCCCCATTATATATGCCCCTATCCAAAGCTCTGGGGGTTTTGATCAAAAAAGGGCACCTGAAGCCCCTGGAGCCGCGGCCCCTACCAGAAAAACTCCCTCCTACCCATAACCCGGCCAAGTATTGTGCGTTTCACCAGCAGCACGGTCACGACACCGACCAGTGCTATCGGTTACGCCATGAAATTCAAGATCTCATCGATAACGGGGTGATCTTGCCTCCCGAAAAACCCAATGTTACTACAAATCCCCTCCCCACACATAACCAAGCTCCACCACCCAAAAGACTTAATTTCATCCATACCGGGGCCGTGTCCTACGACCCTAGTATCTATATCACACCTACCCACCTGCCTAAACCAGAGGTGTTCCTCCCCGATTGCACTGACTTGTGCATGATGGACATCTCTGTAACCCAACCTAAGCCAGTGGTGGTGACTGCCGAGAACAGGAGAGGAGAGACCCCGAAGAAAAAAAGAGTTGTTGAGTCAGAGTTTGCGGAATCTGGGAGTTATATGGGTAAGACATACAGTTCGAGTGACTACATTTCATCGATAGGCTAGGTTAGGCCCGGGATAGAATTGCCAACAGGGGGAGAGTTGTGCATGATCCAAGGAGATAGTCTGGGACAGGGAACAGATGAGGTAACAGCTGCGGGGGAGGACCTGGCCAATCTCCAATTTTACAGTGACCAATACCCAGAAGACACAGTAGTTGCATGGTTCGATTATGAGGATTCAGCAGAAGCTACCGGGTGGTTGGACGATCAGCCTGATGTGGTAGGAGAATTTCAGGCGAAACCGATTCGCGAGAATGAGAATATCGGCGGCAATGGAAGGGTCGAAGCGAGAATACATCGCCGGGCGCCGGTGTCAAATTTCGCCGAGATTGGAACATTTTGAATCTGGAGATAATTGAGCGATCGATCCGTCGAACTCGTAAGTTTTGAAGATTAGAGAATCGGAAAGCAAAGGCCCATGTGGGAGTTGAAGCTAGCATGCGCCAGAACCGAGAATCTGCAGAGATGGATGGAAAGGTCTTTGCGGCGCAAGAACGATCATACCAGAGCGGGCAGTGTGCATCGGCGTGATGGAATGTGGTGGGAAGATGAGGACTTATGTCTTGCCCACACGGATGAAGATTGGGGGAATAACCAACCCGATAACACCTAGTACCTTGGAGAGGTTGACCACATGACACGGAGTGGGCGATATTTCAAACCCCCACACTTGGATCAACCAGAAGCCTCAGGGAAGGATAGGGAAGCCGAGAAGCAAAAGGAGAAGCAACTTGAGGAAGAAGTTGTTCTCAAGCAGCTGAAAAAGATACAAGCAGACATCTCCATTTGGGGACTGCCCATGGCCTCATGATACAGCAGTTTGTTTTGTGACCATGGATAAGGCCAAACTCTCCATAGAAACTACACCAGCGGTGGTTGGGTGGTCTTCCGGGAGGAGGTTCCCGACGTTGACCTTTTCGGATAAAGAACTTCCGCTGAGGCGTAAATCACAACAAACCCTCTACATTTACGTGGAATGTAGAGATAAGTGGATCTGGGGTGGTACTTGTCGATCTGGGTCCGCCATCAATGTCTGCCCACTAGGGCGACATATGCAATTGGCTTGAAAACATGATTTCACCATGACCCAGTCATCGGGCGTACGACAACACAACTAGAGAAGTAATGAGAATAGTTAAAGTTCAGACAAAGGTTGGGCCGGGACGACACGAGATAGATTTCCATGTCCTAGAAGTTCCCGCAACTTTTAATTTGCTTTTGGGGCGGCCGTGGCTGCATCAAGTGAAGGCAGTGTCATCTACTTTGCATCAAATGGTGAAATACCCCTACGGGAGGGGAGTAGCCATCGTCTTTGGGAATTCATCAATCCATCCACCACCGGAAGTATCCACGCCTGTTCTAGAGATCGAGCACGGCATGGAAGATGTGTTCATATTAGGTTTTACCTTGGCCGAGGCTCAGGTTGTACAGAATATCATGGCCGCTAACGAAGGAATATATGTCAGTGCTCAAGCAGTGTACCTCATGAACAAGCTCCAATACATCCCCGGGATGGGATTAGGAAAGAGCGGCCGTAAGGGCATTACAGCGTCGGCCGAAGTGCCGCACAACCCTCATACCTTCGGCTTGGGTTATCTGCCCACCAAGGAAGATTGGGTAAGAAAAGGAAAAGAGATGGCTGGAAGAGCCAAAGAAAAACAGATGGGAAAACCTTTTGAATTGATGCATCGGCCCATCCAGGGTACCTTGAACGGACGCTTCGTCCGGGAGGGGAAAGACTTTCCATTCTGTGGTTTTCCGAAGCCATGGTTGAATGCAGAGAGGAAACGTGTGCCAGGATTCAAAATTTTCTTTGACCTACAGTTATTTGGGGATGATATTGTTGAAAAGCAGACAGACCCAACAGTTGAGACTGAGCATAGCAAAGAAGTGGAATCTCTGGGCACAGAGTTTGAAATGGGGGTAGCACTGGCATGTCTACTTTCAGATCCTTTGATCGACCAGGTGTGCTTGGGGGATGACTCTTCGGTGTCCATGATCGGAGATGAAACGGCTGCGGGCCTACCATTAGCTATTCTGGATGCATCCATCGCGCCCTCCCTCCTGGCGATCTGAGGAGGATTTTTGTCAAGCGACCAGGTCGGTAGTGAGCCGGAATCGATTCCACGAGTCTTGTGAGTCGGAATCGAGTTCAGCTCGTCTGAATCTGAGTCTGGTATTCTGGGGTGATAACCGGATGCCACTGATCTGTCGGTCGTCTTTTCTTTCTCTTTTGAGTCTGTTATATGAAGAATTGGGCGGTTCGGAAGTATCTAATGAGAATGAGGTATTTGTGGTTTCGAGTACTTTTACGTGCCTTTGGTTTATTGCTTAAATCGGGACTTTCAAAATTTTGATGAAAGCAGCGAGGGCGAAATTCCTCGGTTTTGCAGCGACTAATTGAGCAAGAGCAAGAGGTTTGTTAAACCCTTAATGGATGAAATCACTAGTGAACATTGGCGAGAAGGACCCAGGTGGTCGGATCGAGTCCACGTTGTCTTCGGAGAGCGGCGCTTGGTCGCTTTATTAAAAGATTTCAAAGATGTTTTCGCGTGGTCCTACGAAGACATGCCTGGAATCGATCCTGAGATTGTACAGCACCGGATCCCTCTTGACCCCTAGGCCCGACTTATCAAACAGAAACTCAGGAGGATCCGCCCTGACTGGGCCATTAAGATCAAGGAAGAGGTCACCAAGCAGATTAATGCAAGCTTCCTGCTGGTATCCGAATACCCGACTTGGTTGGCCAACATTGTTCCAGTGCCGAAGAAGGATGGCAGAATCCGGGTATGTGTGGATTTCAGGGATTTGAACAGAGCCAGTCCGAAGGATGACTTTTCCTTGCCGCATATCGACGAGTTGGTAGATTTCACAGCGGGGCATGCTTTGCTCTCGTTCATGGATGGTTTTTCAGGCTATAATCAGATAGTAATGGCACCCGAAGACGGAGAAAGCCTTTTACCACCCGTGGGGTACATATTATTCTGAGTAATGCCGTTTGAATTTGAAGAATCTTTGGGGCTACATATCAGCGGGCCGCAACTACAATATTACATGACATGATCCATAAAGAGGTCGAGGTGTATGTGGGCGACATGATTGTCAAGTCCAAAGAAAGAGAGGCCACTACACGCTTTGACAAAAGTTTTTCCAAAGGATCGGGAATTTAAGCTGCTTGTGAATCCTCAAAATGTCGTTTGGTGTTACGGAAAAAAATCTTTGGGATTTGATTACACAAAGGGGCATCGAAGTCGACCCTTCAAAATCAAGGCCATCTTAGAAATGCCACCACCAATGATGAAAATGAGGTCACGAGGCTTTACGGGTAAAGTGCAATTCATAAGGCGGTTTATCTCAAAACTAACCTTAACTTGTGAACCACTTTTGGTCTTGAAGAAAGGAAAGAAGTTCCATTGGGACGCCGATGCCAAAATTGCATTTGAGCAGTTAAAGAGTATCTCTGAGAATCCGCCCGTGTTGTCACCACCAAAGCCGGGGAAGCCGTTGATATTGTATCTGTCAGTAACTGAGACTACAATGGGCTGTATGCTCGCACAAGAGTCGGAAGATAAAGTGGAAAGGGCCATCTACTATCTGAGCAAGAAGATGCTCGATTACGAGACCCGCTACACTCCGCTGGAGAAGGCATGTCTGGCTTTGGTATGGGCTACCAGGAAGCTACGGCACTACCTGTTAGCTCACTCTGTAATGTTGGTTTCACGACTTGATCCCATCAAATATCTTTTCGAGAAACCAGCACTTACGGGTAGGCTAGCTCGTTGGCTGCTGTTGCTCTCCGAATTTGACCTCAAGTATGTGACGCACAAGTCCGTGAAAGGAAGAGCAGTGGCAGAGTTCCTTGCCGACCACCCGGTTGAAGGGGATAAAGCGGTTGAGTACCTATTCGGATGAAGATATTTTGCACATCGAAGATGAAACTTGGGCGATGTACTTTGGCGGGCGTCAAATCAATACGAATGCAGGATAGGAGTGTTCTTGATAGCTTTTGGCGATTCCGCATCCCTTTAGCATTCAAGCTTGTTCAAAGTCTCGAATAATGAGGCGAGTATGAGGCATGTATTGCCGATCTAGAAAAGCCCTAGAACTAGGGGCAAGCGATTGGGCGTCATTGGGGATTCGAACCTAGTTGTGTCTCAAGCTAAAGGAGATTGGAAAGTAAAGGAAAAGATGATAATTTACCACCAGACCTTGGATTTGTTAATTCCTCGGTTTGAAAAGCTAAATTTCACTCACCTAGTGAGAGAGAACAACAGGTTTGCAGATTCGCTAGCAACTCTATCTTCCATGATAGACATCCCATCTGGGGTCCGGATGCGTCCAGTCATTATTGACCAGAAATTTGCACCTGCCTACGAGTCAATCTCTGCCATAGATGAAGTGCAGGATAACAACCCTTGGTATCACGATATATGGAACTTCTTGGAAAAGGAGGCATATCCACCAGAGGCAAATGCCAAGGACAAGAGGGCAATTAGAAGAGTGGCTGTTCAGTTTATCATCTGCGGGGGTAAGTTGTACAAAAGAGGTCATCTGGGAATGCACAAGTTGTGCGTGGAAGCCGAAGAGTCGAAGCGCCTGATGGAGGCCATCCATGGAGGAGAATGTGGGGCACATATGAATGGGGTGATGCTGGCACGAAAGATCCTCAGACAAGGTTACTACTGGTCTACCATGGAGGAAGATTGCATCGGCTTTGTTCGGCGATGCCACAAATGCAATTCGCATAAACCGCATGAACATACCGCCGTCAAAATTTGTACAACATGGCGTCGCCATGGCCATTTTCGTTTGGGGATCGATGTGATTGGGTACATTGCGAAGGTCGAATGGGCATGAGTTTATCTTAGTAGCAATAGATTACTTTACAAAGTGGGTCGAGGCCCAATCTTATGCCGTGTTGAAGGCTTCGCATGTCGTAAAGTTTATCAGAAACAACATTATCTGCTGTTATGGAGTCCCGAATGAGATCATTTCGGACAATGGTTCTCACTTCAAGAAGGAGGTGATTGATTTGTTGGAGAAGTATAATGTGGCTTTTTGTAAGTCGTCCACGTATCGGCCGCAGGCCAACGGAGCAGTTGAGGCCGCCAACAAAAACATCAAACACATACTGCAGAAGATGGTGGAGACCTATCGGGACTGGCTAGATAAGTTGCCGTTTGCTCTGTGGGGCTACCGAACATCAATTAGAACTTCTACCGGGGCGACTCCGTATTCCTTGGTATATGGGATGGAGGCCGTTCTACCCATAGAGATTGAGGTTCCGTCTTTCTGATCTTGGTGAGTGTCGGATAAATGGTGAAATGATTAGCGTGAAGCGGTTGAGGAACTCATGCTCTTCGATGAAAGGAGATTAAAAGCACTGTACCATGTCCAAGGATATCAACGCAGAATCACCCGGGCTTTTAACAAGAAGGTTAAGTCCAGGAATTTGAAAGAAGGAGATTTGGTGCTCAAAGACAACCGAGCTCCCATCCACGACCCAAGGGGTAAGTTCAGACCTAATTGGACGGGTCCTTATATCATCAAGTCTATCTGGTCAGGTGGAGCTGTGGTTCTGATGGACCTAGATGGCCTAGAGTTCTCCCAACCGATCAACATGGACAAGTTGAAGAAATATCACCCCTGAGAGGCTCGCTAGGCCAAAAACCCGGAAGGGCGACCTAGGCAAAATTCAGAGCACAAAAAATTAGAAAATATAAAAACTGAGCTCGCAAGGTTGAAAACCCGCAAAGGGTGGCCTTGGCAAAAGTTAGAGCGCAAAAGGAGAGTGAAAATACCCGAGTGAACCCAAGCCTGAACTACGTAAGGCTTGATTCCCATCTTTGGGATCGTGGCGATTTCATCACGAAGTTCACCGTAAATTCTTCCTGATCAACTTTGTCCATTTGATCATCTCGGTCATCTTTGTCCATCGGCATTTATGCAATCTCGATGCGATTGCTATCTGAGACTAGGGGCAACTTTCCGTTGCCGTACAAGTGCCGCGGTACCATTCAGACAAGGGGCAACTTTCCAGTTGCTAGGATCCGGGTTTGCACATCTCAACGACAGATCTCAGGCGTGTCCAGTTTTGATCCATATCGAAAATAGTTTTGAAAAGTTTTAATAAAGATGACTTTGTTCAAATAAATCTTTTTACAACTAAGACCATTTCTGGACCAAAACGGAAAATTTTCAGTACCACAACTTTCAATTTCATTGATTTCAAATAGATTTCTCTTGCTCTTGCATACAATTGAAGTTGCTTTTTATTACATTCATAAAGAAAACTTGAAAGTACTAATAAAGAAATAAATCCGGGGCATGGTCAAGTCAAATGTCCCTGCGCCCCCTCCCAGAGCTGGTCGAAGCCTCTGATGCCAAAGTGGGCCCCTCCTGTGCCTCTTCATTAAGCCAATCCAAGCACTCATCAAACAAAGTGCTGGCCCAGCAGGGAGCGGGGGCGAGTTCTCTCATCCTCCATCTTTGTGGCATCTGGACGGTGTCGCCTCGAATCGGGAATGTATCCGGTACTCTATCCTTCCGTGGACAAGTCGATTATGACGGCTGGCGCGGAATCTGGAATGGGAAGTAGAAGACACAGTGAGTCAAGCCAATCAATTGGATCTCGGGTTGACGAGTCATGCTATAACTCATCATTGGGAGATTGAGCCAAGGGCACCGCCAAGCAATGCGGTCCACGGACAAACTACACATCCATTCAAACCACCAACCCTCATCAAGGGCGTCAACTAGGCGTTGCCTGAAGAAGTAGCCACGAGCTAAATATGCTGGGCAAGAATCCACAACCTTCAGTTTATCCATCAACCACACCTGGGGAGGGATAAAAAAAAATAAGAGAATAAAGAATAGAGAGAAGTACGATGAGAGAAAAAGTGAGAAAGGGTTTTGTGAGAAAAACCGAGCCTGAGGGCCGAGTGATGTGAGCAAACATAAAATGTGAGATGAGGTGGGAAACATTACCTGCAGTAATAGCGGACTCCCTGCTAATCTGATCGTCTCTCGACGATAAAAGGCGTCTAAGCCCAGCAATGTCTCAGCCAGGACCATGGCAATGCAGCTTTTGCCCTTCTTCAAGCCTTGGGCAACTTCAATCAACGGACCTTTGGGCCCTCCGGAACGAGACGAGCGAAAATGAGAAAGTAGGCATAAGCAGAGGGCATGTCGCGAAAACCTTGCGATGATGGTCGCGCGATCACCGATCTCGAAAAATGACAAACCAAGCTCGGAACATCTAATGTCCGTCAAATCGGAGAACGAGCATCGGGCATTGAGAGCCCACACATTTGTCCTAAGGCTTGAGCATGGCCAAAAGCGAAATTAGGCGGGATCTCCTCATTGCGCCCGATTCTATTAGAGCTTGGAAATCTTCAAAAGTGGGACACACCTCTTGCCCGCTAAAGCTAAAGACATGTGTTCTGGGTTCGAGAACCTTGCAGCGGCATGGAGGAATGGAAAATGCAGCGGTGAGTCTGGCGCAAAGTGAATAGTCGCGTTTATCTTGAAAGCGAAAATTGACTTTTCCGAGCCATCCAAGTTGTTAATCCAAGTTGCGAGATTTTGGGCAAGAAATTCTTCCATTTGGAGCAAATCAGTGTGGAAATGAAGAGAACCACGAAGTTGAGACCCTTTTGAAGAAGATAAGGTTGAGTGGAGGACAGATGTCAACATTCTGCTGGTGCTGACATTTTAGTGTCGACCGGCCAACTATAGTGCCGACCGGCCATATGTTTTGGCCGGTGGATCATATTTTCGGCCGATGGCCATTCCTCAAGGCCGGTAGCCTTTTTGCTCGGCCGGTGGTTCTCTTCCTTGTCCTCTGAGCTGTTTATGCTAGGAATTTGGAAAATCCCACCACTTCCAATACCCTCCAGTGATCAATTCTTCTGGTAGCGCCCATTTGCTTATCGAGTTGTTGCATATTTGCTTATCGAGTTGTATTTCTCTCTTTTTGAGTCTTTGTAATGTTTATCAAGGTGTACTCGCATTTGGCTATTTCTTTGAGTCCCCTGCTCGCTTATCGAGTTGTAATTGGTTTACTACGATTATTACGATCACGATGCTTTGTTTTCAAAACAGTTTCAATTTGATCACATTGTTGTGTGGTGCCTTGCGATGCGATGCATAGAACACGCAAATGTAACACCTTTTGTACAAATAGCTGTTTCATTTCCATCATATGTTTTACAAACAACACACGCTTTTAAGAAATAAAACACACGAGGCGATTACAATGTGCTTAAACTCCTAGTAAAAAGGAAAGTAAAAGCGAGAAGAATAGCGAGGGTAGCGAGTCTTTGGGTTTGGCCGTAACCTCCCCCTTTTCGATCATCGTACCTTTTGCGCCCTTGTTCGGGTCAATCGTGTGATTTGGCACCCTTATCACTCAAGGCAGTCCAAGAAATTGCGCATTCAGAACATAAATGGAGCTTCGAGTGGGCCTCGTACCACAACTTTCGTGAGCAATGCTCGGGACATGCGAAGGATGTCCCTTCCCGTATCCTTTCATATCTTGTGAATTCTTTAAATCATTTCAATTATACTGTGTTGCAATACGTTGCATCTCAACATCATGTTTTACCATGTTCAATTTCAAGTCCCTTTTATACACATTGCATTGTATGCGTGCATTGCTTTATTGATATGTGTTCAAGTTTTTCTATATACACATTGCATTGTATGCTTGCATTGTATGCATGCATTGCTTTACTGATATGTGTTCAAGTTTTTCTATATACACATTGCATTGTATGCGTGCATTGCTTTACTGATATGTGTTCAAGTTTCTCTATATACACATTGCATTGTATGCGTGCATTGCTTTACTGATATGTGTTCAAGTTTCTCTATACACATTGCATTGTATGTGTGCATTGCTTTACTGATATGTGTTCAAGTTTCTCTATACACATTGCGTTGTATGCGTGCATTGCTTTACTGATATGTGTTCAAGTTTCTCTATATACACATTGCATTGTATGCGTGCATTGCTTTACTGATATGTGTTCAAGTTTCTCTATATACACATTGCATTGTATGCGTGCATTGCTTTACTGATATGTGTTCAAGTTTTTCTATATACACATTGCATTGTATGCGTGCATTGCTTTACTGATATGTGTTCAAGTTCTTCTCTATATACATTGCATTGTGTGCGTGCATTGCTTTACTCACATGTGTTCAAGTTCCTTTCTATATACATTGCGTGCACGTGTGCATTGCTTTACTCACATGTGTTCAATCCTACTATCTTGCTGCACACATTGCATGCATTGTCACACACTTTCGACTACCTTGTCATGCATATTGCTAACAAAATATTGTACCTGTTAAGCTTGCTTTCTTTGCAGGCACGATATTGTATGTCTGCTGACTCATTTGAGGCGGTGCAGACGAGCCGCCGCAGTATTGTATCCTCCGAGTGAGATGCACAGAGAATTGCATAATTCTCTTACATCCTTTCTGCATTGTAGTGTAGATTGGCATATGCTAGCTTATAACTGTCGCATGTGTGCTTCATTACAGCTTTCTTTGCATGATCATAAGTTATGCTCGGCTTCTTGCGTCGTCTTGCATTTTGCCCTGCCTTCGGGCGCATACCTTGTTTGTCTAGCATGTTTGTCCAAGTCTTCAGCCTTGTGAAAAATGGGTCGTCTCTGGGCTTTGACATTCACTCCCGTCATTGTTATGACTTCCAAGTTCTGTCAAAGAGGGGCAACTGTAGACACCCCATTTTTGACCGCCCTCAAGACTTGGACGTCACCGCTTGAACACTCGGTGATTATCCATGTTGGTGTTTGTTTTGAGTTCCCGGAGGTCCCGGCTGCGCGCCGTGCCTCAGGACCTCTCAACCGGTTTGTTAGCTTGGTTTTGTACCAAGACTTGTGTGTTTTGCATCGAGGGTAGGGGAGGCTTGTTAGCCATCCACAAGCCCTGCGTGCCCACCTCCACCGGCACCCCTAGTGGCCATCGGCACTTATTTCTCAAAACCTTTGGCGGTCGGCCTTTGTATTATGCCGACCGCAATCTTTTTGTTGGGTATTTGTTTTGGCTGGTCGGTGTGACCCCTTTGCACCCCCAAGGATGGTGCATGCCAGCTGTGACAGCTGGAGTGCACCATCACCACTCCCCATGCCCGGGTTTGCACCCTTTGCACCCTTGAACCCCATAAACCTTCTAGAAGGTTGAACCCTTGGCCAAGCTTCTTGGAGAAGCTTGGCCAGCTGTCTTAGCTTCCCTTGGAAGCTAAGACCCTCTTGCACCTCTTGAACCCCCCTCTCTTTGCTTAGCCACTAAGTTAAGAGCTTTATTTTGCCTATATAAGCTCATCTCTTCCCCTTGAGTTAGAGGTTAGCCATTTTAGGTCAAAAACCAGAGCTTATATCTATATATCTGTGTGATACACTCTCTCTCTCTCTCTCTATATTTTCCCTCTCTCTCCTCTTGTGTGTGTGTTTTTGGGCCTAAAAGTGTAGTTTTGCCTCATTTTTGCACCATTACACACACTAGTACACCTTAGCTCGAGATTAAGGGACTTGGGAGGTTGATTGTTGTGATTTTGGACTGACTTTGATCACTAGAGAGTGGCTGCTCCACCTGTTCTTCAAAGGATCTTCAAGGGTGAGCTTGTTACTTTAGTTTCCCCATTCTTACAGTAGCTTTCTACCCCTCTTGCTTTGTGTTTTTGGATTTGTGTTTAACATAAAAAAGACTTGTTTTTCCTTTCTTAAGAACATTCATCAAGGTTGTTTTGTGGTTTGGGTAGAGTCTTACCCTCTTAGGCCTTGTTTTGGCCATTTTGGAGCCTTTTCTTGAGGCCTTGTTTACTTGGTGTTTTTGATCCTCTCACCACTGAAAACCAGTGGGTTTTCAGTGGTGAGGAAGGTATTTTCAAGTCTTAGATAGGGGAGGGACACCCCTCTCCCCTTGGCCCCTTGTTTGCCTTTGTTTTGGACTTAAATAATAGCATGTATGCATGGTTGGTTTTGGCTTCATTTCAGAGCATATTTGTGGTTCATATGACATGTTATGCCTCTGTTTTAGGTTGGTTTTATGGTCCTTAACATGCCTCTTATGTTTCCTTTGAAATGCTCTCTTATGCCTAGAAATATGCCATGCTTTGAGGCCATGTTTCCTTGCATGTTTTAGCTTAGTTTCATGGAGATACTAACATCATTTTGCCATGTATAAGGGCTGTGGGCCACTATTTTTGTCATATTTAGCATGCTTGACATGGTTGTTTTGCATGATGGCTTGTAAGCCTTAGGTAGGTGATCCATGTACATGCATTGGATAGTCTATTTAGATGATTTGGGATCATTTGACATGCTATTTCAGACCCTAATCCATGCTCATATGTTTGTACTTGTCATCTCTTTCATGCTTTAAAGGTGTGTCCTTTTATGCCTAAGAATAGGCCTTGTGTATGCTCCCATGATTAATGCATTTTGGGGGTGCCATGTGAGGGGATTTGGGTGTCATTTTGCATACTAAAAATCTGTTTTTGGTTGTTAGATTCATGCCATGAGTGGTTGTGTAAGTGGTAGTAAAATGCTCTTTTTGGTGCCTTAGGTTTGGGCCCATGAACTTGCATGTTTGTGTAGTATTTTGGTCATCATTTAGGGCTTGTTTTGCCACTGTTTTGGGGTGGTTTGAGGGCTGCCCCATTAAAGTTAAGGCCACCATTGTATGTTCATTATATGCTTGATGCATACTTGGTTCATCGAGTGTTGTAGTAGGTTGGTTCCATTGCTTGATTGGCCAATGTTTGCATGCCACTTATACCTTGCATGCTCTAGCATTTTGCATGTCTATTGTGATAGTTGCATGACACTTGGTATGCCTTGCATCTTAGTCCCATTGTTGCATCATTTGAGCTATGTTGCATACATGCATTCCATAGCTTGGCTTGGGGATTGTCAAGCCAAGCATAGGGTTGAGAAGAGTTCACACTTCAAGTGGTGCAACTCGTCTCAATTCTTGGTCACCAAGACCTTTGACTAACACATGATAAGGCCTTGGATTTCATTTGTTTGTTTGCATGCATTACCATTAAAATGCAACCTTGGTTCCTTAGGCCATCATGCATCAAGATGCATAATTGATGGCCCAAGAACCAAGAGTCATGTCTCCTTGAGTCCCCAAGCATGATAGGAGGCATTAGCCATGCTTACATAGGCTCAAAATCCATGCCATGCACTGCTGGTTTGCTGCTGCTGTCAAACTGTCCTCTGCAGGAACTTTCTGCTGACCGGCAGTACAATGTGCCGATCGGCACACTTTTTGTGCCGATAAACTCTACAAGAAGCCGGTGACCAATTTAAGCAGCCGGTGGTCACTTCCTCCAGCCGGTGGGGTACTGCAGTTCATATAGAAGGTATTTTGGGACTTTGGAAATTTTTGGAGAGGCAGGGCAGTAGAAACAGAAGCAACAGTGTCATGGCACGGGTTTTCCGGGCAAGTCGGATCGAGCATGCATCATTCGCACATCCCGAGGCAGGGCTGAAGCCCCCTTCTTTTTACATGTGTTTTTAATTTGATAAATAGAAATTTCTGTAATAATTAATTTATTTATTATTGATTTGTAATATTTATTCGGTCCCTCCGTGTGAGGGCGTAATTGTAATAAGTGTGGGTGAGTGGTGTGTATGTCTTCCAACCCCCATTTCTTTCTCCCTTTTATTTACCTGCTTATGATGGTAGATTAGGGCATTTTTAAGATTAGCATACCTTATGCAATGCATGCGTGCATTCATGCATTTGTTTACATGCATCGGGCTCGGTGCATCATACAAACTGCATCGTACTTTCAGTTCCAAATTGAATACGTGTTATTTGTAGCATTCCAGATGCCATGTTTAGGGTTAGCCGAGCCTACTCTAAATTGCATCCTTGCTTGTGTTGCATTAGCCACTTAACATGAACTAGGACATGCATGTTTGCTAACTAGTTTATTGTTTTGGCACGGAGTACGATGTAAGTATTTTATGCTTTAGCATACCACATGCGTGTGAATGTTGCCATGACAGTATGCTTACCATGCGGCTAAATGCTTATGTGAGATAAACTGTTTGAATGCCTGTGGGTGAAGGCTGGATTGCTTGAGTTGGAATAACTCGTTGAAATCCGTATTTTAGCCTACTTGCGAGTAGCAATTTCAAATTGTTTTTCAAAACAAATAGATATGCAATGTTTGTTTCCAAATTAGGCGATCTAGTCTATACTTGTTTGCTGTGCGCATAACATAGTAATTCTAGGCTAATAATTGGAATAAGAGCATGCAATGTTTTCAAAAACGGATATCACGGTTAGTAGAGGCCGGTCTTCGGACCGGGCGAAAGGGGGTGCTCATAGCTGACCTTCTCCAATCGTACCCAAGCTCCCGAGCCAAGACCACTTTGGTGATGACGGACATGTGGCCTTCGGCACCGAGTCAGGGTTTCCTAAATTTCCCATTTTAAAATATTTAGGTGGCGACTCTGTAATCTGGCAAAGCAGTCCATGTTTGGCACTACTTTTCAAAAAAAAATCTGTTTTTCTTCAAAACGATTTGCCGGATTTGGACTCTTTGGTTCAAGATTAAGAACCGTAACACTTGAGTCCTTGAACTGTAGTAAACCCAATATGAACGGAACAGGACCTAACTCTCCTGGGGCGTTCGGGGACGTCTACACTCAGGTACTATTTCTATATGTAATTAGGATGCCTTTGTGTTAATTGACTCCGGATCAACACACTCTTTTGTGACATGTGCATTTGCATCTATACTAAGTAGACCTCTAGAATTATTGCCATATCTGCTATGTGTATCTACTCCATTCGGGGAATCTGTATTGTGTGAATCTGTATATCGTTTTTGTGACATGCGTGTTGGGAATGCCATCCTATATGTGGATTTGTTGCCCTTGAACTTTAGGCACTTTGATGTAATTTTGGGCATGGATTTGTTAACTAAATATTGTGCCACCATTGATTGTGTGACAAAACGGGTTGTGTTTAGACCACAAGAACAAGAAGAAATTGTGTTTGTGGGTAACGGGGTAATACCTCCACCTTATTTGATATTTGCAATGAAAGCATGTAAATTGATCAGGAAAGGGTGCCAGGGTTACTTGTGTTATGTGTTGTCTGAACAATCTGTAGATGTTGAATTGAATAATATTCCTATTGTTAGAGAATTTCTTAAAAATAGCTGTACCTCTTACCCAATTGACATGCAAGGGACAATCATTTGAATGGAATGACGAAAGAGAATCTACCTTTCATGAACTGAAAACGCGGCTAACCACTGCACCAGTGTTGACATTGCCCATAGGTACGGAAAACTTTGTAATTTTCAGTGATGCGTCTTATAAAGGTTTGGGTTGTGTGTTAATGCAGAATAGAAAGGTTATTGCTTATGCCTCCTGACAGTTGAGACCACACGAGAAGAACTACAAAAAACACATGATTTAGAATTGGCCGCAGTTGTTTTTGCTTTGAAAATCTGGCGGCATTATTTGTATGCGGCAAAGTGTGAAGTCTACATGGATTACAAAAGTCTAAAATACTTCTTTACGCAGAAGGAGTTGAACATGCGACAGAGGAGATGGCTCGAACTGATAAAAGACTATGATCTCAAGATCCAGTATCACCTCGGAAAGCTAATACAGTTGCGGATTGTAGACGTCCCCGAACGCATCCCGGGGGAAGGGGATTGCGAGTCCCCCCCGTTCTGGTTCGATATTGGGTCTACTACAGTTCGAAGGACTCAAATGTCACGGTTCTCAATCTTGAATCGAAGAGTCCAAATCCGGCAAATCGTTTTGAAAACAGATTTTTTGAAAGAAGTGCCAAACATGGACTGCTTCGCCAGATACAGAGTCGCCACCTAAATATTTTAAAATGGGAAATTTAGGAAACCCTGACTCGGTGCCAAAGGCCACGTGTCCGTCATCCCCCAAGTTGCCTCGGCTCGGGAACTTGGGTACGATTGGGGAAGGTCACTTCGTGAGCACCCCCGCTTGCCCGGTCAAAGACCGGCCTCTACTAACCATGATATCTGTTTTTGAAAACATTGTGAGTTCTTATTCCGATTATTAGCCTAGGTTACTATGTGATGCGCACAGCATACAAGTATAGACTGAGTCGCCTGAATTGGAACTAAACATTTCATGTTTGTTTGTTTGAAAATGGTTTGATGGTGCTACCCGCAGGTAGGCTAAGACGTGGATTTGCCACCCTCGGGTGGGTTTAGAAAACAATGGTTTTGCCACCATCTAGTGGGCTTAAAACAAGCATTTGATGAATTGTTCCAATTCAAGTAACTCAACCTCCACCCACAGGCATTCAAGGCAGTTATATCACGTAAGCATTTAGCCTCATGGTAAGCATGCTATCATGGCAGTCACTCACACGCATGGAAGGATGCTAAAGCATAAAAACTCACCGAGTACTCCAAGCCAAAACAAAAGCTCATTAGAAATCATGCATGATCCTAGATGCACAGAATTGCCTAATGCAACACATGCAAAGATGCAAACTATAGGAGGCTCGGCTATTCTAAACATGGCACGTGGAATGCTACAACTAACACGTATTCAATTTGGAATTGAAATACAAATGCAGTTTGTATGATGCGCCGAACCCGGTGCGTGCAAAATAGATGAATGATGCAAACATGCTGTCATACTGTATGCTAATTGAAATATGCCCTATATCTAACCATCGTAAGCAGATAAATAAAAGGGAAGAAAGACGTGGGGTTGGAAGACATACATTACACTCACCCACACTTATTACAGTTTTGTCCTCGCACAGAGGGTCCGAATAAATAATACAGTCCCAAATAAAAGAATAATATGGTCCAAAATATACAGTCCGAATAAATATACAGATTCCTAATTAATTAACAAATTAACAAAGAAAAACTGTAAAACTGGCATGCAAGCCAGGGGGCTGCCTTGACTCCGCTCCGGATAATGAAATGATGCATGTTTGGGCTGCTTTGCGTGGAAATCCACGGCGATGCCCCAATCAGACTTTGTTTGCAATGTTTCTCAAAATGCGTGCCAAGTCCCGAAAAGTTGCTGATTCTTCATTTTGCTGCAATAGAGAGCAGGAAAGGGGTATAGCAATGTATTTCACAAATATATGCATGCCTCGATCCTCGTGCCACCAATCACGCATCTCGATGCATGATGGTGAGGAACCGAATTGCACAACTCAATATAGGATGAATGCATATGAATTCTACAACTAGACCTAACTCCATCATGGGTGATCCGGAGTGTCGGTGACTTGGGAATTGGGACCCGTTCCGTCGCTCGGAGTGCGAAACGTGCCTCGTTTCCCGTGCCCGAGCTAACTCCTATCCCGAACACGATGCAATATGCATGACATACATGAAATATAGCTAATATGCAATCCTAACATACATAATGCTATGAAAATGAGATGTCTCGGAATGCGCCGAGGAAATGATCCTAAGGCATAAAATGGCATACGCAATGCAATTGGACTTACACTAACATGAGTGGACCTCAGCCACACTCACATAAGAGGCCGTCGGATAAAAGTGAAGTGCCTCGAAATGCGTGCACACGGGTACGCAAATCGAGAAAATGACATACGCAATGCAATGGCATGGAAATATGATATGGGCTTACACTAACATGAGAGAGCTTCAGCCACACTCACATAAGAGGCCGAGAGATGAAAAATGAGATGCCTCGAAATGCGTGCACACGGGTACGCAAACCGAGGTAATGGCATACACGATGCAATGAGACTAAAATGGCATACAGAATGCAAAATGGACTTACACTAACATGAGAGAGCCTCAACCACACTCACCTAAGATGCCGATGGATGAAAATGAAGTGCCTCGAAATGCGTGCACACGGGCATGCAAACCGAGGTAATGGCATACACGATGCGATGAGATTAAAATGGCATACAGAATGCAAAATGGATTTACACTAACATGAGAGAGCCTCAGCCACACTCACCTAAGAGGCCGATAGATGAAAATGAGATGTCTCGAAATGCGTGCACATGGGCACGCAAACCGAGAAAGTGGCATACGCAATGCAATGGCATGGAAATATAATATACAAACATGCAAATGGAATTTCAGCACTGAAACGTGGGGGAAAACAGTCCCGAAAGATGGCGAAATGACACTCGATGCATGAAATGTTCCCGAAATGCGATATTAGGTGCCCGAAATGGCCTATAGCTGTGCAAACATGCACAATATGGACATGGAATATGAAAACAGAAGCTAGGCAGCCCCAAGACAAGCATTTTTACAGTTCAAAAAGGGCTAAACAGCAAGCACACATAAGATTAGGCAAGTATGCAAAAATGGCTCTGCAAGAGGGGTATTGAAGCAAGTGACACATGCGATGCCCAAATGGAAAAATACCCTTCTACAACACTGATGAGGGACTAAAAATATGAACATTTACAGTAGATTACATCCCCCAAATCAGTATGAAAACATGCTAAAAATGTCATGCAAGAACTAGGATATATAAGGCTATAACATGAGGTACCCCAAACATTCATCAAACCAGCAAAGACCCTTAATGAAATATGTCAATAAGATAAAAATATGACTCTTTCCAGCTCTGATGATGGCCGAAAACAGAAGCTAGATAAGCTTAAAAAAGCATGCAAAAATGGGGGTCAAAGAGGGGTATAATGGTAGGTACAACATGGAGGCGCCAAACAAGGTTGATCCCTTCTACAATGTTGTAGAGGGACACAAAATAAGCTTACTCATAGTTCATGAAATGCTCCAAAACAATTTACATATAATCCAAACAAACCATGCAAACTTACGATAAATAGGAGAGGTTGTGAAGCAAGTACAAGATAGGGGGCCAAAACAGAGTTCAGCCCTTATTCAATGTTAAATAGGGGCTCAAAATAGGCCCTCTTACATTTTACATTATACTCGAAAACAGATCACACATAGGCTAGAAATTTCATGCAAAATAATGGCATATAAGAGGATATTGAAGCAAGTACCAAATGGAGAGCTCAAACAGGGTTGAACCCTTAAACAAACATGAAGAATGGCTCAAAAAATGCCTAGTTTCAGTTAGGGTCGGAGCCCAAAACAGTGAGAAAATAGGCTAAGAAAATTAGGCAAAAATGAGCTCAAAAGAGGGTGAAATGGACTTACCCTTGAAGATCAAGACTTTGGTTGCTTCTTAGACCAAATTTGTTGCCTCTTAGCTGCTGGAAAACCTCTCTTTGCTGCTGGAATGGAGTAGTAGTGGTGGTGCTTGGTGGTAGTGAAGAAATGGAGCCAAAACTTGAGAAAAATGAGAGAGATAGAGAGGGATGTGTGTGTATCCTCAAACCAATTTTTTTTCAACCCTAGGGACAGAGCTGGGAGGCTCCTTATATGGACAAAAGGAGGGGTGTAAAAGTGGAGGGAAATGCACCCAAGCTTTCCCTCCCAAAATATCCCCCGGAGACAAATATTTTCTGGGGGAAACAACTATACAGTTGTAAAGTATGCACTGAGGGGAGCACGGCCGGCTAGGTACTTTTGCTGCAGGTGGCCGGCCGGCCAAGGGGCAAAATGGTCAATAAGAATTTCTGGCCGGCCACCAAAGATTGGTGTCCTCCCATGTGTGTACAACAAGACCCTATGGTTGGAAATTGGCAACTCTAAAACAGGAGAAACAACAAGCCACTTTTCAAAGAGGTTTCAAAATGGAGAAAAGAATTACTGGCCGGCCATGTGTTTTTAGGGTCCTCCCATGTGTGCACAACACAAATATGTGGTTTTGGCTCGAAGAAAATGGCCCTAGGGTGTTCAACATTAGCCCGGAAGTGAAAAAAACGGGCGTCGGGGGGCGCCGGAGGAGCATAACTGCTTGCTGAGACAATTGCTGGCCTCCCACCCTCCAGTGATCTTCCTGGTGATAAAACAGAGGTACCTACCAAAAATGAACAAAAACCGATGCAAAACGAATGCTCGGGGGCCAAAACACGTAGTTCGGGGTCCCGAAAACCGGCCGTTAAGCACCGAAAGTGGTGTTTGGCCACGAAGTGGGTATCTAAGACCCCAGTGTCCCTCGAAAGGGAGTAAATGAGATGTATGCCAAAAATCGGAGGAATCGGAGATGGTTGGGTGGTCTCGAATCGAGGCACACGGCTTGACGGCTCCGAAAATTGGGAACCGGGCTCTGAAATGGGCAAAATGGCCTACGGCCACGAAATGTAGCCTGCGGCCACTGAGAGATGGTCTACGAGACCTCTCCCTTCCCTTAGGAAAAAAAACAGAGAAAATCGAGTCTGGTTCGCAAACTGAGGCAAGGCACAGAAGAGAGTTCGGAAGTCCAGAGGCAGGGCGCACGGCCGCGACTCTAAGACTTCTGAACGAGCACAATATGCAACATCACCGAGCGCTCAATCGGTGACGTCTGAGTCTTAAGGTCGGTCAAAAATGGGGTGTCTACACTGATGCCTTGAGTAGAAAATCAACGGGGACTATGGCTTGGTTGCTTACTGAGCAGAAAGAGATCTTGCAGGATTTCGAGAAGTCTGAAATTCAAGTGGTATTGTGTGAACAGGGCGGATTGATAGCCGCTATTTCAGCTGAACCGGCAATCATTGATGAAATCAAACAAAAACAGAAAGATGATGAATTCCTTAAGAAAGTGATTGATGAATTTGAGACGAGTCCTAAAGTAGAGTTTAGCATTGAAAATGAAGTGTTGAGATTTCGGAACCGAATGTGTATCCCAGATATTCCAAAACTAAAGAAAAGGGTTTTAGATAAAGCCCATAAATCAGTGTTTGCTATGCATCCGTGCAACAATAAAATGTATCGGGATCTGAAACAAAGCTATTGGTGGCCTAAAATGAAGAAAGTGATTGTAGAATATGTGTCCAAATGTCTTCAATGTCAGTAAGTTAAAGCTGAACATTAGAAACTAGGCGGTCTACTTTAACCTCTCCTTATTCCTGAATGGAAGTGGGAACATGTGACTATGGATTTTGTTGTTGGTCTACCTCGGACTCCTCGAGGTATGGATTCTATTTGGGTTGTAGTTGATAGACTGACTAAATCTGCACATTTTCTACCAGTTAGAACTACGTTCAATGCTTATAGATTGGCTACAATATATGTTGATGAGATTGTTCGTTTACATGGAGTTCCGATGTCTATTGTGTCGGATAGAGATCCGAAATTTGTATCTAGCTTGTGAAGGAGTTTGCAGGAAGCCATGGGGACAGAACTAAGGTTCAGTACTGCATTCCACCCATAGACGGATGGGCAATCAGAATGAACAATACAAACTTTGGAAGATATGCTTCGGATGTGTGCTTTGGATTTTCAGGGGAGTTGGGAAGACTATTTGCCACTTGCAGAGTTTGCATACAATAACAATTTCCACTCTAGTATCGGTATGACACCATATGAGGCTTTGTATGGTAGAAGATGTAGATCACCAATTTGTTGGACAGAAGTCGGGGATAGAGCTTTACTTGGGCCTGAAATTGTGCAAGACACTTCTGAGAAGATTAAGACCATTCAACAGAGGCTCAAAATAGCTCAGGACTGGCAAAAGAACTATGCAGATGTTCAGAGAAGACCTTTTGAGTATGAGGTTGGTGACCATGTGTTCATTCGTGTGTCTCCGATGAAAGGCCAAGTCAGTTTTGGAAAGAAGGGCAAGTTGTCGCCCCGTTACATTGGGCCGTTTCAAATTTTGGAAAGACTTGGTCCAGTTGCCTATAGAGTTGCTTTGCTACCGAGATTTGAGCAAATCCATAATGTATTTCATGTGTCGATGTTGAGGAGTTATCTCCGAGACCCGTTTCATGTGATTGATTATCACCGGGGTAGCTATTGATGAAAATATGGAGTACGCTGAATGGCCGGAACACATTATTGACCGGCAAGTGAAACAGCTGAGAAGCAAGTCCATCCCAATGGTGAAAGTGGAATGGAAAGAAAACTATGGGACGGATGCTACATCGAAAAAAGAGGATGAAATGCGACTACGCTATCCACATTTGTTTCCCAACGAAGGTAAATTAAGTTTGGAGGACCAAACTTCCTAAAGGGGGAATGACTATGATAACCCTGTTCCTTATTATGTTAATTGGTCCTTATTATGAAAGTGATTATGTGTTTGATATAATTTTGTGTGCCATTATGTGAAAATACATGGTTTTGAATTTCTATCTGTTCACCGTAGGAATATCTGTTTGATTATCTGCTTTGAAATTTTAATTGAAGGCCCTATTGGCTACAGGAACTGAAATTGACTGCGCCATTACGATTGGCGTAATTTTTAGAGCCCACGGTGAAATTTAATTGAAAATTGATTCGGATCAAATTAATTAGATTAATTTAATGGTGTAGTACTCAAATTATTTAATATTAATAAGTATAATTCTCTTCACCAGCTAAGTTGAGAATAATGGGTATCTCCCACATGCATGTGCAAATCATGGAGGTGTGAGTGTTGAATGTTTGAATTTAATGTGTTGGTGATGAGTTTGGGTTAATTTGAGTCATGCATATAAGTAATTCTTGGAATTGAGCTTCATAATGTTGTAATTTGGCGTTTATGCCATGTTAGTATATGTATATGTGAAGTTTGAGCCAAAATCATGCATTTAGAGCCTTTGAATATCAAGTTGAAGCTTAAGAACATGTTTTGGAAAATCCAGAAAATTTGATGTCCGCTCGAGCGGGAGAACCGCCGCTCGAGTGTAAAATTCGGGCTCATAGTATTTTTTTTGCAGACATGGTGTCCGCTCGAGCGGGGAGCCATTTAGTGAGGCCTTTCGCTCAAGCGCCAGAATTCACGATCGAGCGTAAAAATGACATAACCAGTACTTTTGCAGACCTCATGGGTACGCTCGAGTGGGGAAGTCCACGCTAGAGCGAGGACCCCTGTTTTTGAAATTTTGAAAATGTGTTCTGTGTTTCGTTTTCCGTTCTCTTTCACTTCTAAGTACTTTTAGGCATGCATTGAGCATTGTAAATGAGTTAAAAGGTTAAGAATGAAGCCTAAAAAGGAATATGTGAATCAAGGAATGGATTGAATTGTTTGTGACCCGTTGTGTTCATGTAATGTGTAGGGTCAAGTTCTAGGGCAAATCATCCAGCTGATCACTGTGAGTAATATCTTAATAAAGATATATGTTGTTTGTCCAATTTCTTACTTCCATGTAAGTCTTATAAGTTTGTAAATTTGGATGGTGGACAAATGTTAGAATGATAGAATGAATGGGCCAGAGGCCAGTTCGAGTTTGAATGATAGAATGAATGGGCTAGAGGCTAGTATGAGTCTGAATGATAGAATGAATGAGCCAGAGGCCAGTATGAGTTTGAATGATAAAATGAATGGGCCAGAGGCCAGTATGATCTGAATGAAAGATAAATGGGCCAAAGGCTAGTTTGACAAGAATAAATGAATGGGCCAAAGGCTAGTTTGACAAGAAAGTCTGAATGGGCCAAAGGTCGGTTTGACATGAATGAATTGGGCCCGAGGCCGTTCAATGTGTTTGGAACCACAGTCACTTGATATATATATATATACTAGATATAAATATGGATTGGGCCCGAGGCCGTTTTATTTATGTATTTCTAATGTCTCTTCTTTGTTTGATATTATTCACTGGGCTTTCGCTCACGCTCACTCATGTGTTTGTAGGTGAGCCAAGAGAGGTCCAAACCCAGCCTTAGTGAAGTCGGTGTGGAACAACCAAGGTCTTGAAGAGTCAGCCCTTGCGTCTCACACATGAAACCAGTCTTCGCCCTTTTGCTATTTTGTTTTATTTTGTCTTGTTGGCGAGGACTTTGCTTTATGTTTGTATATAGTTTTAATTGGCTGACCTAGACTTAACTGATCCTGTCTGTACAAAACTTTATGTCATTGTATTTTGATGTGAGTTATTAATATGTATATGTATGGTTTGTTATGATGTGCCATGTAAGCACAGCTCTATAGACAAAATTTTAAATTTTGCTTCCGTTTGGCCCATTTACTCTGATGAGTTATGTTTGGTTTGGTTTGAGGCCGTAGGTAATCTCAGGATTACTGGCCGGTGATGTCCTTAACCCATGGGGGCAGGTTCGGGTCATGACATCAACACTAGTATCCTTTCCATAATTTCTTATTGCAATGAATATTTCATGAGTTTTTATTATCCCAATATATTTCTCTCATGTTTTAGATGTGGGACAACGTATAAAACTTCAAAGAGTTTTTAAGAAAAATATAAGAAAAGTTTTTGAAACTATCAACAAACAAACTGATTTTATTTTTGAAAATTCACCAACACAGAAAGGATTAGATTAGTCTGTAACCAAAATTAAAAAAGAAGAAAGCTTAAGATTAGTCCATTTCTTTCATTTTTCATTTCTTAATTTTCGCTAGCGGAAAACTATTAATATTCAATGTCTTATTTATTTGGATTGATTGGATAAAAATGGATTGTAATAAATTTCATGTTTGTTGGGAATTATGAAAAATGATAATTGTTCAAATGATCATTTTATCCTTTTTAATTGTTTACTAAAATAATGACAAGTTTAAATATGACTTTTAAATTTTCTTTTATTTTTCGCGTGGGACTTATAACATGTTTTAAAGTCTATTAAATATTTTAGTCAATAAATAAATAAAAAAATTTATTGATAGTCTTGTTTGGGAATAGACTATTATAATAATTTTTTTAATTTTTTACGAAAAAATATGCAGAAAAATAAAGAGAGTGATGTGACAAATTAAAATAACTTTTTAATTTTTTAATTAAAATTGAAGGTTGCCACCTAAAATGAACATCAATAAAAATTACAAGTGTTGAAATCTGAGCACAAATAAAGATGTGACATATTGTGAAATTGAACACGTGGGTGGTTGTTGGACAACTCAAATACATATCAACCACCAACTATTTCTTGCATAAGACCCCATTCGCGTTTTTCTCTTGTGGTATTTTCATTTTGATTGAGAAGAAGAAAATGTTCTGTGAAAAAAAGAAGAAGAAGGAAAATAGATATTAAATAGTTGGGGTCAAATTATTCTTTTTTACCTACTAATTCGAACAAGAAATTATTCAACTTTTTTGTATCTCCTAAGGATAGCATAATCTCACATATGAAGGATTAATAGTCCATGTCTTCACTTTTCAAACTAAATAACAGATTAGTTGAGATGTTTATGGAATCCAATCTCATGCCTTAATTCCTCCAAACAAATACCTTTACTTGGACAGACTATATAAAAGAAGATTACAATCTATGGACTGTTAGTTCTAGGATTATTTATTCTTAAACTATTTGGCTAGATATGATTTGTATCTCATGTTTATTTTGTCATGAGATTAGATATTAGAAAATAACTATTTTAGTGAATATTGTGTTTGTTTGAAAAATTATGAAAAAAGAAAGTTGTTCAAAAAAATTAATTTGTCATTCTCAATTATTTAGTGGGTATTTGGTGAAAATGCAAAACGAATCCTTCCAAAGATTTGTAAGTAGTGACAATGTTAAACATGATTATACATATATATTTTTTAGGATGGAATTTGTAGCATGTTTCAAAGTTTACAATTTCTTTTTTATTTAGTCAGCAAAAAATTAAATTTATTAATGAATCCTGCAATATCTTATAGACTCTGCCAAAGCCCCGTAATATATAGTAGACTCCCTTGTAATAGTTACCAAATATATATTAGTTTGGTGTCTCAAATATAGTGTATTTAGCAAATATATTAGTTTAGTATAATCCCCTTTTTAAGTAGCGAACTCCCCTGTAATAATCTAGTAGACTTGAAAATTTGTGTTTCAAAGACTTTGTTGATTTCCATTTTTTTTCTTGTGTACAACTTATTATTAACTATTTTAATCTTTCGTGACCATAACCATAACAATTAGTGGTCTTTAAAAGTAATTATAAAAGTATCATATAATAAATCAAGTACCTAAAATGGTTCTTAGGCCCTTATTTTAGTGTATAAATGAAATATATATATATATATATATATCAATAAATACTATAAAAATAAAATAATAAATAAGACAAATAAATGAGTATTTTTTGAATATCTGCATCTTTTAATATTAAAGCACCATTTTTACTTTGTGAGAAATTTATTAAACATCATCTAATAAAGTTGTCCAACCTTTAGGGCTGATTTGGTCAACTCACAGGCTCCGTTTGTTTTCCGCACTAGTAGTCCACTCTGGACTGTTAGTGATGAACAGTAAAATTAGCTTATGTTTGTTTTGGTTTTTGGACTTCGGATTTGTAGTCCCTTTGGCTTAGGATAGGCTTTGGCGAGAGTATTAGCAATCTGGAGTGGGAGATGGTATTAGCAAAATAATCTGTTTAGATTGGGTGTTACCAAACGTTCTCTCGAAAGTCCAACCGGACGTCCCGCTGGTCAACCGGTCAATTGATTTTTTTTTAATTATTTATTTTTTTAAACATTAATGTTTAATGTTTTTGTAATTTTTGTTAAGTAAAAATCATAATTTTATTTGTTTTATTATTTTATATAAAAATAATTTAACAATCTCTACATTAACAACTATCATCAAAATAAATACAATTTTATTAATCCTCTCACTATCAATTCCCTCACTATTAATCTCCTCATTATCAATTCCTTCCATTCTACCTCTAAAAATAAACGAGGCCACAAGCTAAACTTTTTATTTCACACCCCTTTTAAAATAGAATTGTCCAACATATGAGGAATTAATAATTCCCGACTTTTAACTTTTAAACCAAACAACAAACTCATTGATATGTTAGACATGAAATTCCCTGCGTCAATCCCACCAAACAAATACTTCCTCTAAAGGTGTTGGATCACTTAAGATGCTAGTATTCACTAAGGTCCCATTTGATTGTTTGGATTGCATATAAAGGTTTGAGGAGGATATGTAAGATTTAAAAATAAAAATAGGATATAATATGTTGTAAGATGTGAGATGAATTATATATACTGTGGGGTCACTTATACTATGTTTGGTTAAGATAGGATATATGATAAGATAAAAAGAGAGTGATTATTTTTGATCTCTGGATGAAAGATAAGTTATATCCGACGGTGGGGGATATACAATACCATGGGGCTGGTATTGCATATCCCCTTTTACATCATATACTATTTGAACTCCCTATATCTGGAGCAACCAAACACGGGATATAGGGAGATAAAAAAATATGTGGGACCCACCTCATATTATATCAGGTCCTACACTTATATTTGGCCTTTATATCCGACAAATAAATAGGACCTAAAAGTGTTAGGTCATTTACCTTTTTGTAATTTTTTTTTAATGCAAATATCACATTATTAGTATCATTGTCCAATAATATCTTATCATTTACCCTCCTATTCATATGTGGCATCTAAAAAGTAGGGATTCACCCTCCACCTATAGAGTTTATTATGTATTGGTGATACTATATCATCGGTATCACCATTACACTGAATTTTTTTTTACTAATCGAGGGAGAAGAGAGAAGATCCAAAGAAAAGCGTCGGCGCTGGCCAGAAGCCCACAAAGAAACTGCTTTAGGCACATAACAATATGCCCAAAATTAATTTCAATCGCTTCTGGATAGTTCCTCAAAGGCGTTGGATTTTATGGTCTAGTTTAATTTCAACCAGTTGGTAAGAAACCATACAGGGAAAGAAAAAAAAATGGTGAACGCAACTTTATTGCTTGTGCATTGTTTTTCTTCTTCTTTTTGTGTTTCTTTATGGGACGGCTAATAATTGGGTTCTGATTGATTAGTTAAAACGAAATTGAATGCGTTTGAACTTTTTAATTCAAATCATTGCAACGAACTGTAAGTTGTTGCATTTATGATGTTCGATAGAGTGCCTGACAAACACATGGGGCTAACTTGAACTTGGTTTGACCTTTTTGTTTGTTTGTTTGTTTGTTTGTTTGTCTGTTCCCATTCACTTTGAAATTCCTGTGTAATCAATCGCGAACTTGAACTGAGAACTGGGTTAGAGAAGAAGGTGTACAATGATCAATTTGGGAATTGGGTTTCCAATTTTTTGAACTTCTTAGTCTTTGTCCCTTGTTATGGATAACATGAACTTCAAAAATTGCATAGTGATAAGAAAATATATCCATATATGATGTGCATTGTTTTGTTTTATCACTACGAAGTAGAGATGTACATTAAATTCTACCCTATGACATGTATATAATATACTTAAAAAGAAACATGTCTGTGTATGCATTCATATCAATAGACATGATTTATGATAAAGGGTTAATTATAGGTTAATAATACCAAGACTCTTCAACTATCAGTGAATATCGCTCTACCCCTTATGTACAAATCCATATGTTTGAAAACGGTAAAAATGCCCCCTTCTAGAGTGTGAAACCATGGAAGTGATTCATTTTTATTAGTTGAAGGGATCAACTGATAGTTAAAAGAGTCTTGATGTAATTAACTCTGTGATAAATGGCATAGGGCAAAACCCATTGGAGCATTACTGCTTGAACATTGAATCTCTTTCAAGGTTTCAAAACTCGGTACAAGTATGCTTAAGATTTTTTGATTTGAATTTTTTGTGTTGTAGGACAGAAATGGATAGTATCTGACAGGAAAAGGTGCAGAGATTTGAGGAATTTGTAGATCGTCGCTTAAAACCAGACCTTGTTTGCACGATTGCTGAAAGGTACATTTTCCAAATTTCCCATTCTTTTGCTTATTACTGATCGTCCACTCTCTATTGAACTGGCAAGAAGAGTTAGGATATCTTCTTTTGCTGGACGAAGAGAAAATTTTTTAATTGTAAAAAGTTATCTTGAATAAGTTGTTATATCCCAATGGGCCAAAATAATTATGCATAAGCGGAATAAATAGTGAAGAATAATTATGTGGGATCATAACATGCCACTACATTATGAAGTGGACGTTCACAACAACCTACTCTATTGACATTGTCCCAATTGCGACCAAAAGAGCATTTCTAAAGAAAACAAAGGAATTACATTTAATTTTTGGGGCTTTTGATCAAAATAGGATGTCATAATTGAATAATGCTTGGAGAATGAGTTTGGAAAGAAAATGATATTTTTCTTGGGCATTAACGGTATTATTTTGCTTAATGTATCTGTTGGAATAAAACCGACACGGTTAGAAATGGACCTTGAGAGGTTACCGGACGTGATTGTGATATGAAAACTAGTGTAGTTGTTCATATTTGATGAGATGTGGAATAGATTGTATTTATCATAATTTTTTTGGAATTTAATTGTTTAAATATCCATTTAGAAATATTTGTTTTGGGCTATCGGTGGAGGATAACCATGATTATTGTAGAAACGCATGAGACTTAGGTAAATTGAAGCACATTTGTCATTTGTTGCATTGGACATTGCATTACATTCATTTCATTGGAAATGTATTTGTTTTTGAGAAATGTTTGGAAATGTATTTGTTTGCGAAAACATGAATACTTGGTGAATCTGGGTAGGGGGTGTAGAACCGTGCGGTTAGGTTTTGAGCCTTCCAGTTTACTGGTAAAAATGACAGTGGTAGTGCATTAGAGCCTACTTGCAGACATTCACCTAGAGATTCACAGGGCCCGTATTCATGCAACATATATGTTTTAAAATGGAAATGGTTTTATATTTGTTATGCATCTCAACATTGCATGCTTTATAAAAAAAGAGATAAACTGTTTTATCATGAGCACTGGGATGTGGCTCACCTTATAAGGGAAATCATTTCAGGTACATGTGTTATGCCTCCACCAAGGCATTGACTTGGGAGGACCCGGAGCTGAGGCTTCATTTTTGTTTTATTGTTATTTGTTGAATGTAAGCCCATGGCTGTATTTGTGTTGAGTTGAAACTCTATTTTGTGTAACCAAGAATGTTCTTGGATAAATTTGTAAGCCTGTAAGGCACTTATTATCTGTTTGGCTTCCATTTCATACTTGTTGTAAAATGCATGTTTGGTATTAGAACTGAGGCATTGAGATGTGAACAACATGTAATTGGCATTTGGGATTTAATGGAAATGGGTGTATGGATTAGTTAGCTATATATATATATATGTGTGTGTTTGTTTATCAGGTGGATTTTGTTGCATAAATAGATATATCATGCCGAAATTTTCGGGGTGTTACACTACACGTGCGAAAAGGGGCCGCACGTGCGGGAAACATGGAAGGATCTGGGTAGGCTTCTGCATAAAAGGCAAATGCGGAAGGTGGTGCAGGGAAGGCGTCGCACATGCGAGGATGAGTGCCACACATGTGGGAGGCACACTTTACAAGTGCGAGGATGAATGCCGCACGTGCAGGAATCTGCAAACTTTGAAAAATCTGTTTTTCTTCTTTTCTTGGGTTGAGTGTATATCATTTTATACATCTCTCTCTCTCTTTCTCTCTCTAAAAACCATATTGTAACACACGCATCCTTTAATTGATTGGAGCGTGTATTTAGTTCCCTTATTTTCATTTTTGGGAGTCTTTGGAGTTATTGAATGTTGGTTTTAGAGGAGTATGATCCGATTTAAACTCGTTAGGTTTGTTTGTTTGCGCTTGTTCTAGTCAAAAAGTTCCTTGGGAACTTAGAAATTCTATTCTGGGGTCGACACTAGCTTTCCTAAGGGTCAACCCTTATCTGTTGGTGAAGTTTCTGGAAGTGTTGTTGGAATATAGGGTCGACACTAGTCTAGGAAGGATCGACGCTCTTATATTGCAAAATCTGGGTGTTAGTTGCTGGAAATTAGGGTCGACCCCCTCCTATCTAAGGGTTGACCCCCCTTGCTTGTGCCAGATTGTCTTTTCTACCTGAAGGGTCGACCCCTACGTGTTTTTTTTTTCTTCAGATTTTCGGGTTTGAATAGGCCCTACCTTTGGGGGGTTTTGGGCTTATTATTTTATTGACCTTAGGGCTACTTTTCTACTACTATAAATAGGCTTCAAACATAGTTTCATTTCACTTTTCTCCTCATTCCTCTCTCTCGAAATAGTGAAACGATGAGCGTATTTGACGACAAATAGTAATAGATGGCACAGGCTGCACCAAAGAAACAACATGTGGGCCATACAAATGAGCCCACTACTTAAATTCAAATTCCCGCTTGCGCTTGCCTTTTTAAATCTTTTAATCCTGGCCGCAGATCTGGGAGTGGAGCCCCTAGATGACAACACGCCGCGAATTGCGGAAGGAAGCACCAATCAGGGGACGACATGTGGCGCGGGGGGAACGTCCCAGGTAATATTAGTGGGACGCTCTTGGGATCATATATAAGTCACTCCTTCACTCTCTTATACCAGTAAAGTTTTTAGAGAGTGACTTGCGTCATCCGAGAGAGTGAGTTGTGGCCTCAATGCGACGTCGTTTTAAATTAATTATTCTCCCAACTCTATCAACTCGGATATATAAGAATATGTATTAGCCATTCATATGCCATAAGAGAATTGTGTATCTGACAATTCAAACAGACCGCTGCGCTAGCACAATGTCAAAAGAAATACAACAAGCCGATCTTACAGATAACCTTCACCAGAATGAGGAGGGGGAATTGGAAACCGAAATCATAGACGCGACATCAAACTTGCTGGTTTCCAATATATCAATAGAAAATCCAAAGATAGGAGATGCAATGTGGCAGAAGTTCACATTCAAGTCCATGATAATTGATAAATGCAAGCTAAGGTACAGGCCATAATGTCCATTTAATTCTACCGGTCGCGTCGAAGTTGAAATACGGGACACACAGTTACGAGCAGATGATCAATTACAGGCTCGCTTTACTTTTCCAGTTACATGCCAAGTAGACATCACATATTTTGGAAACCCGTATGCTGCCGCAGATGAGAACGGTTGCCCATGGACAACGTCATACAAATTGCTACAAACAAACATCAACGACGGTGTGAAATATTGCAAAATGAAAGCCACATTGGCTTTCCAAACATCATCTTTCCCAGATGAAATTGCTTATCGGCTGCCATTAATAACTGTTTTGTCCAAAGTATTCAACAACAGCCACGTGGATATTTGGCACGTGGAGCGTAAAGTGGCGAAGGCAAGACTAGCATGTTGTAATTCTGAATCACGTTTTCGGTCCACAATGACATTGTCAGCACCAATGGGCCAATACAGTTCCTCGGCCCAAAGGATAATGGCAGCACGATTGTCATCAAGTTCAATTCGAGATGGGCCTAAATCATTCAGTTGGCGTGACATGATTATGCTGACCCACGACCCATCAATAATTAGCACTGGGCTGAATATTCAGCCTAGCGGCCCAGTTGACATAGGCCCATCAGTAAGCGAGGCCGGATCCAATAACTCCGAATCATCAAGACTCAATACGGACGAGGTGTCTAAATTAATAGCAGAAGCTGTAAAGGCCGTAGTAGAAGGATCCACATCAGCCCAGAAACCAAATGTACAATGTAGGCCATTGTAAAATAAATTGTAATCAATAATATTTTTACGCAATTATTTTACTAGTAACAATATTTCAGCCTGCAATTCAAATACGCCTTGACGGGTCGTCCACGCTTGGAGCCCGGCGTGTTCATGTTTATCTAAAAAATCTCTGTAACTAGAATCAGCTCCGGGGTTGCATAATATAATACTTGGAATCCCGCCTTTTGTTTTCTTTGGGCGGGCATATTTACAATTTGAAAAAAATTCCCATTGCGCTCCAATAAATTCCCTCCAATGTTTCAAATATTGTGGGGCCACATCATCGATTATGTTGTAAAAAGCGTCGTCATTGTGGTCCCTCATATCGATGTGGCCAGAATAATAATTATACGGCCCTAAAGACCGGGCCCAACATGTTTTCCCAATTCTAGATGGGCCTTCAATTATAATGCTCTTGGGCCTGTGTGGTCTTTGGGCTTCATCCCTTATATTTTCCACAACCCATTGCTGTATGGCTGTTGGAACGATCCACACTGTGTCTGTAAATTGATGAACATACGGCAATGGCAGAGTAAATGAAATTTTGTCGTAATTAGATGACAACTTGTCGTAATTTGGCCAGAAATATTTTGGATCGCTATTTCTTACCAATGCCATAGCTTCTTCTTTACTTCTAGCTGCAAGAGCCTCATGGTATATATTTTCTTTGTTGTCCTGGTCAGCACAGCGGCCCCTCTGACGGAATTCGCTCCATTCCGTGTAATCTCCGTGTTTGGAGATGTATTCCAACACATTCTGATGGTTGTTGGCCTCTTGTACATTTGGATGGAAATGGCGATTAGTTTGATCGTGCGTAATGTCGAAGAACCATTCATCCTGTGTCTGAAAACGGTATGGAAATTGGACAAGAGCATGGAGATGTGGTTCACCATCCTCATGTAATTCATGTGCAACCCGCACATAATTTGGTGGCCTGTTTGTGAACATCTCTCAAATTTTCTCTAACAATCTCTCTTTAGGTATATAAGATTTTGGATATGTGAGGAAGATGTTTTTGTTTTGAACTCTAAAACGACGTCGCATTGAGGCCATGTAACAACCCTCACCACTGTTTACCGATTAACCACTAATTACTCCTAAACTGAGACTAATTATGATAAGTAATTGAATTGACTGAAAAACTGAACTGACTGACTGAAATCTAGAACTAAATTGATTGAGTATATCTGTTTAATTGTATGTTTATCTGTTGACTGTTAAACTTATTTGTCCATGTTTTATGTTTTAAATTGCGAATTGAAGGCCTTATTAGCGGCCGAATCTGAAATTGATTGATGTTTTGTGTTAATCATAATTTATAAAATTTTATGGCATATTTATCTAAAATGTGATTTAGTATGATTAAATTAGATTTAAATAAACTAAATTGCATTGTTGGCTTAAATTACCATTTTGCCACACTAGTGGCCCACTATCTAAACACTTTGAGCTTCATACACACTTGACCAAAACATTTTCATCAGCCATTTTGAGTTCTTGACCGGCTAGAGTGAGAGAAATAGGAGAATTGTGGAATCAACTAGGAAATTGGCTTGAAGAACTTGAAGGATTGAAGTATAGATTGCAAATTGAGCCTCCATACTTGTAATTGAAGACTTAGGTAAGGAATTCAACCTCTTAATTGTGTCTTTAAGTTGGTTCATGCATGATTCATGCCATATTGAAGAGCTAAGTCATGAATTGGTTCTAGCATGTTGAATTATAACATATATCTTGCATGCATGCCTTCATTCTTGAGTTTTGAGGTGTTTGTTCATGGAATTCCACATGCATGTTCATACTATAGTTCTAGTTCATGAATTCCTCATGTTTTCGAAAGAATTGGCTCATTAGAGCAAGTTTGGAAGCTTTGAGTTGGTTTAAACTCATGCATGTCATGTTTAAATTATGTTCGTTGAAATGTTGTTTGAAATTGAGTTTAATTGAACTACCCTTGGGCTTTGATTTCCTAAATTGAGCTTTGAAACATGTTATAATATGAGTTTGCAAGTGTTTTCCAGAAAATTAGCCCAAGAGGATCGAATTTGATACATTTGAAGTTGAATTTGAGCTTGAGGTTCAAATCTGGAAATTCCAGATTTTGAACTCACGCTCGAGCGGGGTTACTAGCGCTCGAGCGTGAAATTCGTGCTCCCAGCACTTTGCATTGTTTTGCAGTCCGCTCGAGTGGAAAAATGGACGCTCGAGCAGGACCTTATGTCACACGCTCGAGCGGGTGTCGAGCGCCCATCGAGCGTGATTTTCACACATCCAGTACTTTTGCCATGTTTTGCAGTCCGCTCGAGCGTGGGAAGTGACGCTCGAGCAGGAACCTTTATCTGCATATCCGCTCGAACGGGGAAATCCACGCTCGAGTGGGACCCCTGTTTTCTGAAAATTCTAAAAATATTTTCTGAGTGCATCTTTGCATCCTCATTTCATCCTAGGCATCCTTAGGCCTAGTTTAAGGCATCTTAATGAGGATATAGATGTAGAACCACACCGAGTCTAAGTAGGGACTAAATCTTTGATTCCCGAATGTGAACTTAGTATGTGTTTGTTCTGTCACTGTATAGAGTTAGCCTTCAGAGACGCGCTCTAGCTGCTTATAGCCCAGAACTCTGTGAGTAACAATGTTGTAAAGATATGTTCGAAAATGAATAGTTTCTGAATGATCAACTGAACTGTTTTCTGAACTGTTTACTGTTAATTGTATGAATGTTGTCCTCTATTCTGAACTATATTGTGGCATCCTTAGCAACTATCTTTATCAAGTATCTTTATCACATAGAGATCTCTGTCGCTTCCTATCTTGGAACTTCACATCGTTATGATGGCCATCATTGGTATTCGATCTTTTAAGACTCATCACATCGCATCGTTATGCTAATGGATGTATCCCATATGACTGTTATGACCGAATGACTGAAATACTGAATCAATGAACTATTTTCATTACTGTAAGGACATTCATTCTAAACCTCTTTACGCATTATGTTATTCACTGGGATTTAGCTCACTGTTTATATATATATGTAGGTGTTCAGGCACCAGACCGGAGCTAGGAGCGCGGGTTAGACTCCCCTTTTTGCCAAGCCAACCACTGTGCCTCACTGCGAGGTTCCGAGCCTGTCAAGCTAAGGCTATGGGGTGTTTTAGTTCCACCTTTCTGTTATGTTTTGCATAAACTGTCACTGTACTGTTTTAATAGGGATTAAGTCCCTGTCCTGAATGATTGTAAATGTTGTACATACTGTTTTGCACTGATTGTATATATGTATGAAAAGTCTTTTTGCATACTGATATCCTGACTCATTGGACATTGTCTATTTATCGTTTTGGCTTCCGCCATGCCTGTATCTTGTCTTCATGTTAAGCAGGCCTTCGGTAATCACGGATTATTGGCCGGTTACGGTGCTAAACCCATAGGGGCGGGTTTGGGTCGTGACAGGCCATAACTCACTCTTAATGACGTCACTCACTCTCTCGGATGACGCAAGTCACTCTCTAAAAACTTTACTGGTATAAGAGAGTGAGGGAGGGACTTATATATGATCCTAGGAGCGTTCCACTAATATTACCTGGGATGCTCCCCCCGCGCTACGTGTCGTCCCCCGATTGGTGCTCCCTTCCGCAATTCGCGGCGTGTTGTCGGATAGGGGCACCGCTCCCCTCCGCTCCCAGATCTGCGGCCAGGATTAAAAGATCTAAAAAGGAAAGCGCAAGCGGGAAACTATTTAAACCAAAATAATTGGGCAATTTAAATTATTTTGCAATGGATCTCGGAGATCTAGGTCAATTTAGGCGGTTGATTTTAAAATACGAGCCGGATTTTTGTTGTTGCACTGGTCCTTATTTGTAATCGGCGAAGATAACACCGAGAATTTAATCCAGCTCATCAATGCCTTACAGCGGCAAGAAGATGCTTTATTCGCCGGTCTGAAAGTGGTTTCCGAAATAGAAACCCAAGCGATGGCTCCATCCATGCAGACAATGGAGCCATGTGCAGACACACATCCTGCCGCTGATATCTGTGTTGGTTCAGAAGATGTGTCAAAATCCGTCTGTGGACGTAGGAATAGTGACACAATTTCCTAATTATCATAATTGTATAATTGTTACTATTCCAAAATAAGTAATTTGTTCAAAGTTCTGTCCTGTTGTGTATTATATTGGATTTCTGGGCCGCGCTGATCCATTCTAGTGTCCACTTCTTTCATAGTGCTGATGGGCCTATGTATAATGGGCCTATGAAAATCATTGGATATGTTATGGGCCTTGTCATGTTAAATGGGCCGCTGGACCTCTGGGCCTCTTAATTTGCAGTAGTGTAATTGGGCCCATTTATGTTATTGTTTATGATCCAAAACAATAATCACATTAATTAAATATAACTTGACATTTTATTATTTAATCGTGAAAATGTACATAAATATTTTCCCACCGCCAATCTTTTACATAAAATGCAAGCTCGTAGAGTACAATGGTCAGTGCGAGACAATAATTTACAGGGCTAATAATTCCAAAGCTGGATAATTTGTTCGTCATCCTGCGTACATTTCCAAACATTTCTCAAGAACAAATACATTTATAATGAAATGAATGTAATGCAATGTCCAATGCAACAAATGACAAATGTGGTTCAATTTACCTAAGTCTCATGCGTTTCTACAACAATCATGGTTATCCTTCACCGATAGCCCAAAACAAATATTTCTAAATGGATATTTAAACAATTAAATTCCAAATTTTTTTTGATAAATACAATTTATTCCACATCTCATCAAATATGAACAACTACACTAGTTTTCATATCACAATCACGTCCGGTAACCTCTAAAGGTCCATTTCTAACCGTGTCGGTTTTATTCCAACAGATACATTAAGCAAAATAATACCGTTAATGCCTAAGAAAAACATCATTTTTTTTCCAAACTCATTCTCCAAGCATTATTCAATTATGACATCCTATTTCGATCGAAAGCCCCAAAAATTAAACGTAATTCCTTTGTTTTCTTCTTCTTTTTGTGTTTCTTTATGGGACGGCTAATAATTGGGTTCTGATTGATTAGTTAAAACAAAATTAAATGCGTTTGAACTTTTTAATTCAAATCATTGCAACGAACTGTAAGTTGTTGCATTTATGATGTTCGATAGAATGCCTGACAAACACATGGGGCTAACATGAACTTGGTTTGACCTTTTTGTTTGTTTGTTTGTTTGTTTGTTCCCATTCACTTTGAAATTCTTGTGTAATCAATCGCGAACTTGAACTGAGAACTGGGTTAGAGAAGAAGGTGTACAATGATCAATTTGGGAATTGGATTTCCAATTTTTTGAACTTCTTAGTCTTTGTTCCTTGTTATGGATAACATGAACTTCAAAAATTAGTGATAAGAAAATATATCCGTATATGATGTGCATTGTTTTGTTTTATCACTACGAAGTAGAGATGTACATTAAATTCTACCCCATGACATGTATATAATATACTTAAAAAGAAACATGTCTGTGTATGCATTCATATCAATAGACATGATTTATGATAAAGGGTTAATTATAGGTTAATAATACCAAGACTCTTCAACTATCAGTGAATATCGCTCTACCCCTCATGTATAAATCCATACGTTTGAAAACGGTAAAAATGCCCCCTTCTAGAGTGTGAAACCATGGAAGTGATTCATTTTTATTAGTTGAAGGGATCAACTGATAGTTAAAAGAGTTTTGATGTAATTAACTCTGTGATAAATGGCATAGGACAAAACCCATTAGAGCATTACTGCTTGAACATTGAATCTCTTTCAAGGTTTCAAAACTCTGTACGAGTATGCTTAAGATTTTTTGATTTGAATTTGTTGTGTTGTAGGACAGAAATGGATAGTATCTGACAGGAAAAGGTGCAGAGATTTGAGGAATTTGTAGATCGTCGCTTAAAACCAGACCTTGTTTGCACGATTGCTGAAAGGTACATTTTCCAAATTTCCCATTCTTTTGCTTATTACTGATCGTCCACTCTCTATTGAACTGGCAAGAAGAGTCAGGATATCTTCTTTTGCTGGACGAAGAGGACATTTTTTAATTGTAAAAAGTTATCTTGAATAAGTTGTTATATCCCAATGGGCCAAAATAATTATGCATAAGCGGAATAAATAGTGAAGAATAATTATGTGGGATCATAACATGCCACTACATTATGAAGTGGACGTTCACAACAACCTACTCTATTGACATTGACCCAATGGTGGTGCTTCACTCCCCTAGCAGGTATTATAATCTAGTTTATAGGCTTAAACTGCAAAGCCACAACCCATAGAATCCATACTTGCATAGGTTATGCTACAATCATCAATTAACAGTTGGCTTGTCCATATGAATATAAGTTTCTTAGGTACTTTCCTTTACAAGCCGGTTTTGAAAGATGATGTACATTGAAAATTGAATTATAGTCACTATAATTAGAATTTATTATTGTTTTCGAATGGCTTAAGAAATATCATCACTAATATATTAAAAAAAGAATTCGGTATGAAAATTAAAATTACATCTCATTTGTTGCTTGATGCAAATCAGCAAGTCACACCTAGGATACCATAAAAATTGTCAAAGAACTAATGGGAAAAACAACTAATTTAGGACTATACCATTTTATCCACTAAATAATATAGCAATAGGAGGGAGATCAAGAGAGCTCCATAATGACCATTCACCACCTTCCTTACTTGAAGAAGAAGAAATAGAAGAAAAAGAACCCATTTCAGTTGAATTCCATTGGCTTCCCTCCCCTTCTTGTACCGCCACTCATGAATTGCCTCCATTTTCTTCCTCATTCTTTGTCTCTTGATCTAGATCATTGTCACTACATTCATGTCCAAGTTGGAGAACTTTACTTCACTCATCTCTCTATTTTTTGATCCAAGTTTGAGTTTCAAACACTCTGATATCCCATTGAATGCATAAAGAGAGGTCGAGAATTTACACTCATACTTCATCGTCTTCATGGCTTCGATTAGCCTAGATGGATCCTTTTCTTCTCCACCATAACTCTCCTGCTCTTCCACCATCTCTTCTGCAATCTCAAATGGCAAATACTAGCAACAAGAAGATCTAATATCATCCACAAAATGAAAATCCACAATCCCAACGTCGATGTCTTCTCCCATTTCGCGCTCATCAACACTCGCTTGTTGATGATGATCAATACCGGTACATTTATTATCTCCCGATACCTTGAATTCGTTTGATTCAATACTTGCATTGATCAAGCAACTATCACTAGTACAAGTAGTAGTGGTGTTGATACTAGAATTGTTAATTCCACTTTCTTCATTTATGGAATTAGTAGTAGTAGTAGTAGTAGTAGTAGTCCTAATATTGGGCATGTTGTTGAAGAAATTATCAAATTGCTTGTCTTCCTGACTCTATAATATTTGGTTAGCGTGCGAAGAACAGGAATTGAAAGTTGAAGAAGCATTACTACTAGCATTGTTTTGAGCTTTGAGCCTATGGAGAAGAAGGTTTGTGATTTTCGAGGGGAGAGCAGGAGAGGAATTGGAAGATGGCGAACAAGGCCAAAAATTGGTACGTGTGTTGGATCCACGAAGCAAGCAAGCCGCCTCATCATAGGCCCTTGCTGCTTCCTCAGTGGTGTCGAATGTTCCCAACTATACCCTAATCTTTTGAGTGGTATCTTTGATCTTCGCCACCCACCGCCCTGACGGCCTCTACAATACACCGACGTAGCGTTTGTGAGCTCTCCGGGCCCCACCAAGAAGTGCAGTAGCCTCAATGTTCATCAGCTAATCCCAACCCATGTTTCCATTTCCATCAATGTTGTTTTCTTTCTCCTTTTCCCTCTTCTCTACTTTTCTCTTCCTCATCATAGTTTTTTCCCTTACCTTTAGCTTTCAATGTTGTTGAAGTAGGTGAGAATATTATGAAAGTAGCACTTTTTTGATTTGATTGTCTTGTGTTGTGTGTATTAACATTTATATACTCTCTATATATATGAATAGATGAGAGTGGGGTTTAGGATATTCTACCAAATCAGAGAGGAGCATAGTAACAGGTTTTTGTTGCAATCTCTTTGTTCTTTCTATTGGCTTCGATTATGCCACTTACCTATATGGAGTTGTTTTTTGGATTAAATACACTACAACACAACTGAGTTTTTACGGCTCCACATTAACGACATACAATAAATGCAAGTCGTAGTTTCTCACTTTTATGACTTGTTTTTTTTTGCATGTCATAAACAATTTTTTGACCACAACATGTCTATTGCGTAGGCCGTCAATGCTAATAATGATAATTTTTTTACGGCTTGCACTATTAGCCGTAAATAATATAACTTTCTACGATGTGCATATGATATGCCATTAATACATCAACTATATATGACACGCGTACACCAGCCGTTAAAAATATTGAACATTTCATGATGCACAAAAAATTAGTTGTTAAAAATATTATACTTTTTACGACGCATAAAAAGTCAGTTGTTAAAAGGTATACTTTTCACGACGCACATATGCTAGTTGTTAAAAATATTTTACTTTTCACGACACGCAATTTCTATTATAAATAGTATGCCCAAAATAAAAATAGGCACCAAAATAAAAATTTTGAGCGCCAAACACCAAAAAAAATTTTAAAAAATAAAAATAAATAAAAAACCCCAACTCTTCAACCCCAAAACCAGAAACCATAGGCTCCTACTCATCATTATCAACAGATCAAACCTCCACAGACTTCTCCACACTCGATCCAATTTTTCACATCATATATGGTCCAACCCGTTACTAAAAGAAATTAAGGTTTTAGGGAGAAATTTTTTGGAACAAAAATAATTTGTCTGTAAAAATTATACTTTTAAGGACAAAATGAAGGAATTTAAAAAATATATATTTAATCATGTTATTACATTTTTTAGATAAGTTTATTTAGTTGTAAAAGGATCAAGCACTTTTACCTACAATTTTAATTGGTCCCTAATAATCCCAAATTATACATTATTTTATTTTTTATATTGATTTTTGAACTCAGGGACTATCTTAAAAAAAAAAAAAAAATCAGGTTCTATATTTCATCTCCTTCTCTCTCTCTCTCTCTCTCTCTCTCTCAAATCCTTAATTTCTTCCGATTTTGGTTCTCATCTCTTTCGATTTTTGTGAGTTTCGATTTTGGTCCTTTGGTCAATCTAGATTTTGAAGAATGTATACATTGGAATTGATATCTTGCATTTTTGTTGCTGCTCTGTCTTGTTGTAGATCATATATTGGAACTGAGTTTCGATTTTAAAGATTTTGCTCAATCGATTGCTTAGATTTGTAAGTTTTTATTATATATGATATATGATATATATATATATATATGTAATACACAAAATCATCGAGTACATCATCCAGATCTCGCTCAGATTTGTAACTTATAGAACAGATCTCACTCATGGGTGAACAATACACAAAATCTATTTGATATATATATACATGTGTATGTGTGCTCTTTGATATTGAGTTCATTGTTTTGGTTCTATATATGTGTGTGTATAAATCTATATTCTATAATAGTTTGACTTTTCCTTGCTAAAATGGAGAAAAAGAGAGGTTAACTATTTAGGATAAAGGGAAAGCCAAAACCACAATCAACTTGGTTGAATTTGATTACATCCAAAAGTTCAAGTTGCTGAAAAAGACACTAAGAAAAAAAAAAATAATCAAAATCAAAATCAAAATTCATGAAAAAAAATAAAAGGTTTATTTTCTCAATTAGGGAAAATTATTTGAGGATAGTAGGTTTAGTTGATTAAAAATGTGTTGCTGTCTTCACAATTCATATTTTAGTATTAGATGTCCTTCTAGTGTCTATGCTATAACCTATTGAAATCATCATTTGTGTGTGTGCCACTCTTGGCTTTTTCACACTTGATGAGAATTGGTACATTTTGATGTGTAAAATTTGTCTTAGCTCAGAAGAGAAGAAAAAGTAATTATGCTTGCTTTTGTAATCAATGTTAGAGAGGTGTAAATGGATTGAAGAAAAATATATAAGTTTTTTCACTTTTGTTAATTTTGAACAGCTATCAAATGATATGTTCTTTGTTACCTGTTTGAACTGCTATAATCGTCACTTTGAGTAGCCTTCATGGCTCTTTTTTTGCACCTGATGATAATTAACACATTTAACTGTGTAAACGTTGTCTTAGATGTGGAGAAAAAGTAAATATATTATGCGTACTTGTGCAATTGGTTATAGCGGTGTGGATGGATAGAAGAAAGATATTGGAGAAAGGTTTTCTATGGAGGATCCTCTCTCTCCTTCTCTCTCTATTTTTTTATATTTTTTTGTAAGTTCATTCTTGTAATCTTTTGAAAAAGTGTCTAAGCCATTGCCTTGAAAATTTGTCCTGTATTACAAATATTTCATGCCTGTTGTTTTATATATGTTTCAGTGAGTTTCTTTTTCATGTTTTCTCGACATCAAAAAACACTAACATTTGATTATTATTTGCAAAATCAGGAGGATAACCTCAGGACTATTGGTGTAAACTGCGATCAGATGAAATTCTGAATTGTGTTTGATGTTATGTTCTTTACTTGGAGCATGGCAATTAGGGATGTTAATCATAAATCATTATTTGCTTCATAGAATTTCTTCAGATTTCTTTTGTTAAGCATCTTTCATGGCATTCTTTACTTGGCAGCATGTCATTTAGGGATTTTAATAGTCTTATTTCTTCCTAGAACTCATTTAGTTAGATCCTTTTGTGTTCCTTGAGTTGGTAATTCATTGATTTTTTAAAAACATATTGGTTATGTATTTGGCTTGTCTTAGAATCTTCTAGGTTACTGCTTCGAGTAAAAGATGGAGAAAAAGGCAGTTGGGTCCCCTCCTTTACCACCACCACCAATTATACTACCCACTGTAAAGCCAGAAAAACTTGACACTCTTAAGCGTTCTATAATCAGTAGACGCGGGTTTGGTAGTGCTGGAAGGTGCATTTCATTGCTGACAAATCACTTTAAAGTTTCTGTCAAATCCCTCGATGAAATATTTTACCAGTATAATGTATGTTAGCCATCTGTCCTTTTATTATTTAAAGTTTGCAGTGGTTCAGCATGAAACCTATTGTTCTATACCACTTGCAGGTTTTTATTAGTTCAGAGGATAAGAGAGTTGTCAAGAGCAAGGGAATAAAGAGAAAAATTATTGATAAACTTCACCAAACATACTCTTCTGAACTTGTTGGGAAGAAATTTGCATATGATGGAGAAAAAATAATTAATGTTGCTTACAATTCATTGTGCAAATGTGTCTACAACTATGATATTAACACTTGGACCTGTGATTGATTTTCTTCTGGCCAATCAGAATGCACGGGAACCTCATGATATTGATTGGGTAAAGGTAATTTATTGGTAGTTTGTTCTGTATTTTATTTCTATTATCTGTCAATTGAAATTGTAATTGTTTGGACATGTTCAGGCTAAGAAAATGCTAAAAAATATGAGGGTTAAGACAAGGCACAACAACATGGAATTTAAGATCATAGGCTTGAGTGAAAATCCTCGCAATTAGCAATTATAAGTGCTTTGCTTGTTTAATTGCATGGAACTTCTTATTTTGGTACATTCTGTTTTGTTTTATTGTTTCTCCAAGTTTTTCTTTGAAAGTGAGGAATGCTGATGGTGGATATGATGGAGGGGAAGCTTTAGAGATTACTGTGTATGATTATTTTACCAAACACCGTAACATTGAACGAACTTATTCCACATTCATGCCATGCCTTGATGTTGGAAATCCAAAACGACCCAACTATTTTCTACTAGAGGTACGCAAAATTATTTTTTTTCTTGATTGTGTTTCTCAATCCCCACCCCCTGGCCCTCAATTTTTCTTTAACTCTCTTCTGCTACTCCCTTTCCTTCTGTACAAGATTTTGATGTTGTTTTTGTCTTGGTATTCCAGTTTTGTGCCCTTGTATCTCTTTAACGTTATACGAAGGCTTTATCTTCAATACAGAGAGCATCTTTAGTTGAAAAGTTGAGGAAAAAGCCTCAGGAACGAATACGAGTTGTGACTGATGTAAATTCTTGTTGCCATATTCTGTCCAGATTTGACACACTTTTAGAAAAATGAACATTTCTCTCAATCTACCCAATAACCTTTGCTCAAATAAATTTTGTTGGAAAGAGGACTAAAAATGCTAAGTTTTGACATAAGAACTAACCTAAGATGATTTTTCTAAATTTTGTTTTTTAAAATACTCGAAGTGGACTATTTTCTCGAAACACAGGACTAGATTGTTTAAGAAAATTGTTTAGACTATAAAAACGTCTAATTGGGGGCTACCAAAAATGTCACATCCTCTAAACACCTCAAAGATCATCCCCTATATTCAGTTTTGAAAAAGAAGTAAGTTCGATATTTGTCCAAGAGTGATAAAGTTGCAGCAGTCATGAAATTAGCAGAAAATACAAGGTAGCATCACTTATTCATACTAACATCTAAACTTACACCCGATTTCCAAGCATACCAACATTTCATACATACACAGGACATGCTAGGAGGTAGATGAAGAAGAGTAAGCAGGATTGGAGAAGAGAAGAGGGGTGTGTAATTTGTTAGGGAAAATCGATGTGATTCCCCTAAGTAAATCAATCAATGGGAATAAAAACTAATGCGGAAAAATTAAATCAAAGGCAACACAAGAATTTTACGTGGTTCCCTCAATGTGAGGTACGTTCACGGGATTGAAATCCGATTCCACTATCAACCAAATAAGTTCCAAACGATTACAAACGAGACACTACTGGTCTCACAAAACCACCCTTAGGTGAATTCCAAATAATCACAAATAAACAAGAGGAAAAACCTCACCAAATAGATGAACCAAAATCTTCAAAACCAGAATTGTAGAAGACCCAAAATAATGACCCAAATCAACCGAAGCAGAACAACAAGCCGAAAATCCACTGTGACCCAATGTTTGAAAGCCCCAATGATATATTCCAAGCAATATAGAACAAAGCACACAACCACCAAATTGATATCAATCAATATTATGCCACTGTTGCCTTTTCACCAAGCCACCACGCTGCCTCTCTTTTTTCTTGGGAAAAACAATACTCATCCTATTTTGAATCTAGGGTTTTTTTCTCAAAACCTTAGTTGTTTACAAATTTGATTGAGTCTCCACAAATTAAATATAATATATAAAAATATATTATAATTAATACTAAATCAAATTAAATTCTTTTTCCAAAACCAATTGGGTCTCACACTCCAATAAGGAGGTATACCCAACAATTCTCCCCCTACCGACTTAGGTGGAGAGATCAACCATACCCGCCAAAGTTCGACACTTTAAATGTTTGTCCCTTGACAAAGTCTTTGTCAACATATCTGAAATATTATCATCTGTGTGAACTTTTTCGAGTTGTAACAATTTCGAATCTAACACATCACGAATCCAATGGTATCTCACATCAATGTGTTTCGATCTCGAATGAAAAGTAGAATTTTTACTCAAGTGAATAGCACTTTGACTATCACAATAAAGCACATACTTTTCTTGTTTCAAACCCAACTCTTGCAAAAATTTCTTCAACCATAACTCTTCTTTGCAAGCTTCTGTAATAGCAATAAATTCAGTTTCGGTAGTTGAGAGAGCAACACATTTTTGTAATTTAGATTGCCATGCCACAGCTCCCCCTGCAAAAGTCATCAAATACCCCGAAGTAGATTTCCTAGAATCAACATCACCAGCCATGTCAGAATCTGTGAACCCATCAAGCATCGGCCTACCATCCCCAAAACACAAACACACCTTCGAAGTCCCTCGAAAATATCTTAGAATCCATTTTACCGCTACCCAATGTTCTTTACCCGGATTAGAGAGAAACCGACTCACCACACCAACGGTGTGAGCAATATCCGGCCTTGTACAAACCATGGCGTACATCAAAGAACCAACTGCTGAAGCATAAGGAACTTTCAACATCTCTTTTTTGTCTTTCTCACTTGTAGGACATTGATTCGAACTAAGCTTGAAGTGATATGCAAGTGGACAACCAACCGGCTTTGCTTTATTCATGTTAAATCTCTCAAGAACTTTCTTAATGTAGCTTTCTTGAGACAACCAAATCAGTCCCTCTTTGCGATCACGAACAATTTTCATACCAAGTATTTGCTTTGCCGGTCTCAAATCTTTCATAGCAAAAGATTTACTCAACTCTTCCTTCAACTTGTTAATCATGGTAGAATCTTGACCCACAATTAACATGTCATCAACATAAAGCAAAAGAATAATAAATTTACCATTCGGAAAATTTTTCAAAAACACACAATGGTCTGAAGTGGTTTTAGAAAAACCATTATTCATCATGAAAGAGTCAAATTTTTTGTACCATTGTCGTGGAGCTTGCTTGAGGCGATACAAACTTTTCTTCAATTTGCAAACAAATTTCTCTTTCCCTTTTTCCACAAAACCTTCCGGTTGCTCCATGTAAATTTCTTCTTCAAGATCACAGTGAAGAAATGCGGTCTTCACATCAAGTTGCTCAACTTCAAGGTTCATACTTGCAGCCATGCCAAGTACAACCTGAATAGAAGACATCTTCACAACTGGCGAGAAAATTTCATCAAAGTCAATACCTTTCTTTTGCCCAAAGCCTTTCACAACAAGACGTGCTTTGTACCTCATATTCTTCCTATCATTCTTCAATTTGAAAACCCACTTATTTTTCAGAATTTTCCTCCTCTTAGGCAACTTCACTAAGTCATAGGTGTGATTTTCAAGTAAGGTGTTCATCTCCTCTTCCATGGCCTTTTTCCAATCACCTTTCTTTACATGCTCAATTGCTTCTTGGTAGCTCTCAGGCTCCCCTTGATCAGAAATCAACACAAATTCATTGGGAGGATACTTTCTTGAAGGTTGTCGGTCCCTTGTAGATTTCCTCAACTCAAGTTGTGGTGGCGGTTCTTGAGTTGGATGCTCTTCCTCAATTTCTGGCTCAACTTCATTAGGATTAGCATCATTCTCTACATCTTCTATAGGTGGCTGTACATCTCCCCCATTTTCATCATCAACTTAAGATGAAGGAGATGGATCCATGTCAATGAGATCACTAGTTTTTGGCTCTGGTTGATCACCTTTACCAAAGTCTTCAATTGTTTGGTCTTCAAGAAACACAACATCACGGCTTCGAATGACTTTCTTGTTGACCGGATCCCATAATCTATACCCGAATTTATCACGCCTATAGCCAAGAAAAATACATTGTCTTGACTTCCTATCAAGCTTGGACCTTTCATCCTTTGGAATGTGAACAAAAGCTCGGGAACCAAACACTCTCAAGTGCTCATAAGACACATCTTTGCCAGTCCAAACTCTTTCAGGAACATCACCATTCAAAGGATAGCAAGGAGACAAATTGATCACGTCAACCGCTGTACTCATTGCCTCACCCCCAAAGGATCTTGGCAATTTAGCTTGTGAAAACAAACACCTTGTTCTTTCTACAATGGTGCGATTCATCCTCTCGGCAACGCCATTTTGTTGAGGAGTCTTCTTAACTGTCTTTTGGTGCCAAATACCTTGGCTACGACAATACTCATCAAATGGCCCAATGTATTCACCACCATTATCTGATCGGATGCACTTCAATTTCTGTCCCGTTTCTCTTTCAACCATGGCCTGAAAATGCTTAAATACTTCTAGAACTTGATCTTCAGTTTTTAGTAGAAAAGCCCAAACTTTCCTTGAATAATCATCAATGAAAGTAACAAAATAAAGTGCACCACCATGTGTTCTAACTTTTAAAGGACCACAAACATCCGAATGAATCAACTCCAAAACATTTTCTTTTCTAGAAGAACCATTTTTATGAAAAGAAACACTATGTTGTTTACCCGCCAAACAATGAACACAAGTTTTAAGATGTGTACCTTTCAAACCGAGTAGAAGCTCTTTCTTGAACAAAACTTGTAGCCCCTTTTCACTCATGTGCCTAAGTCACCTGTGCCACAATTCAGTAGAAGTATCATCTTTAAGTGCATTGACAACACCTTTACAAATTTTTCCTTGCATCGAATAAAGTGTATGAGTCTTCTTGCACTTAGCCACCACCAAAGAACCTTTTGTGAGCTTCCATATTCCATCACCAAATTTGTTGTTGAAGCCTTCATCATCTAGCTTCCCAGTAGAGATCAAATGGAGGCGAATGTCGGGAACATGCCTCACATCTTTAAGCAACAATTTGTAGCCCAAATTTGTTTCCAAGCAAACATCACCCATGCCGATAATCTTGGACAAACCTTCATTACCCATTCGAACAGAACCATAATCTCCTGCAGTGTAGGTAGTGAAGAAATCAACTTGAGAAGTCACATGAAAAGAAGCACCAGAATCAATCACCCAACTGCTCTCTTGGCCCACAAAATTGATACAATCATCTTCACAAACGACCATGAGATCATCGGTAGTAACTGCCATTGTGTCTTCTTGCTTCTTATCCACACTTTTGTCACGCCTTTTCTCCTTGTTCTTGAGCTTTCGGCATTCTCGCTTCATGTGCCCTTTCTCATGGCAATAATGGCACTCAATGTCTTTCTTTGAAAAAGAACCATTTTTTGATTTGTCACTATCACCCTCAATGAGTCCATACAAATCTTTACAAAATAATAGGTCATCTATTTTAGTTTGCCAAGTTACCCAATTGCTTCCATTGAAGCTAGACATACGACCCACATTCCCCTCCATTGATTTACACAAATAAATAAACTCAAATAAACCGTAAGCTCTGATACCAGTTGTTAGGGAAAATTGATGTGATTCCCCCAAGTAAATCAATCAATGGGAATAAAAACTAATGCGGAAAAATTAAATCAAAGGCAACACAAGAATTTTACGTGGTTCCCTCAATGTGAGGTACGTCCACGGGATCGAAATCCGAATCCACTATCAACCAAATAAGTTCCAAACAATTACAAATGAGACACTAATGGCCTCACAAAACCACCCTTAGGTGAATTCCAAATAATCACAAATAAACAAGAGGAAAAACCTCACTAAATAGATGAACCAAAATCTTCAAAACCAGAATTGTAGAAGACCCAAAATAATGACCCAAATCAACCGAAGCAGAACAACAAGCCGAAAATCCACTGTGACCCAATGTTTGAAAGCCCCAATGATATATTCCAAGCAATATAGAACAAAGCACACAACCACCAAATTGATATCAATCAATATTAAGCCACTATTGCCTTTTCACCAAGCCACTACGCTGCCTCTCTTTTTTCTTGGGAAAAACAATACTCATCCTATTTTGAATCTAGGGTTTTTTTCTCAAAACCTTAGTTGTTTCCAAATTTGATTGAGTCTCCACAAATTAAATATAATATATAAAAATATATTATAATTAATACTAAATCAAATTAAATTCTTTTTCCAAAACCAATTAGGTCCCACACTCCAATAAGGAGGTATACCCAACATAATTTACCTTGAGGCTAGCTAATAATTGTATCACAATTAAAACCAAGTGGCTTAATACCTTTTATCAATATGCACATGAATAAACCCTATTTTTAGTAGTTTAGTACTTACTACCAAAATCAATTCCATTGTTGATGTGGACTCAATTTAGGGAAAATTTTAGTTTTGCTATGTGTATGCTTTGGAAGTGCCTTCGGCACTTTGCTTATGGTTGACCATTGTAGGCATATGTCTAGGGGTGAGCATGGTCCGGATTGGACCAGATTGGGGTAAAACCAGGACCAATCCGTTTAAATCATGGAACCAATCCGAACCAATCCATTTAAACATGGATTGGATCGGTTTAGGACCACAGATTCACATAATTAAATAACAAAAAAAATATATACTTAACACTTTAATTTCTTAAAAATATAAACATAGCGCCATATTAGTTTCACAATAGCAACATATTTTTCTATAATAACGACATACTGTTGTAGAATTTAAACAACCATAAGAAAACTGGTTTCACCATAAGTATTTAGACCATTACAAATTAAAACTAAAAACTAACAAACAAAAGTAATAAAAGAAGATATTATACGAATTTAGGTTTGAGTTTAGGTTCTATATAGAATAGGAGAAGATACTATGGGAGAGGATGTATAATAAAAATATAGACTATTTGTATACGGTCTGGATCGGTTCCAATCTGGAACTGTGGGGTTCAATCCAGAACCAATCCGTGGACTACGGATTTTTAATTCTTCAATCCGGAACCGAACCACGAATTCAAAAAACCAATCCAAACCTATCGGATTGGACTGGACTGGATCGGATTACGGATTTCACGGATTCCTTGCTCAGCCCTACATATGTTAATGAAATCTTGAACATAACCAGCAGTTATGTATTTTTAAATGGATTTGGCTTGGCTGCTAGATAGGACATATCTTTTTGTGGAAATTTGAATGGTCCTAGTAGAAAGTGCTTAGGGGAAGATAGGCCTTATCCTCCCTAATACCCATGGTCAACACTTGATGTTTATAGTTTAAAACTTCCATTTCATGGGAGAAATCTATTTCCTAACCATTGATTTGAGCACTGAATATTGATATTAATTTTTTTTTCTTGGATTTGATTTTAATTAAAGTTATGGTTTTACTAAAGAAATATTCTCAAGTAATTAATTGAAGAGACGTAGAATTCCCATGTTATCGTGTAGGGTCTAAAAGCCATTGATTTGCATGGAAAAATGTTAACGAGATACTATTTATATGTTTGAATAGCTAAAGGCTGCCATTAAGAAGAGTACTGCTATTTTTGACAAAGAGAAAGCATAGGAGCGGTTGTCAAAGCTATCTAGTGGTGTTACTGTTTTCAAGGTAAATATTTATTGAATTTCTACTGTTGCATGTATTTTAATGACTTCATTGCAAGTCATCTTCTTTTAGGTTAGAAGGGCTAGCAAGGCAGAAGTTGAAGAATGGAAAGATTGGGTTACAGATGCTTTAAATGCAACAAGAGCAGCTTTAAATGCAACAAGAGCAGTGTGGAAGAGGGAATTGTTCTAGGTAATGGATAAAGTTGTAAATAATATAGACTCTAATTTGACTTGACTCTTTATTTTAGAACTTAAAATGGTAATGGATAAAACCTATACAAACCTAAACCTCATACGTAGAGATCCTTTAACATAATTATGCAAGTCCCAAGTAGGTGCTACATTGAAGTAGATTAATTCCATCTCTTCCTTTTTTCAAATTTAATTTTTCTCTTGAACTTCTTATGGCTTGAATTTAGTAGCAAATTATATTTTCCTGTACAAACTTAATGGTTTTTCTGAAGATTCCTACTCATTTCCCTCTAGAAACATTACATCAAAAGAGGTAACTTCATTAGAGGTAACTTCATTTGAGGTATGAAAAAAAAGATTTTGCTTTATGTGGATTTTATTTGCATAGACGTTGAGACTATTGAGATCTTGAATTTTTGATAATTTTTCATTATGACATTGCTTTTATGGGGCCATAGAATTATCTTACTAATTTTGAAAATGTTTTGTTGATGTTTTAAAATTTCTTAATCATTTCTTAATACCTGAAGAAATATTTTGGTCTTTGAGTCATTGGTTCTTGTACTTATGTGAAGTTTCATTTGTCATGCAGACAAGAAATGTAACAGGGTTAGTTGCTCCATCTATTGCCGCATGTTTAGGTGCCTTAACACATACATTGGGCACCCTCGTCCCTATGATAGGAGCAAGTGGATTTGCTACAGCTGCAGCTGTAATTGCTATAGGAACTGTTGTTGGTAGTTTTAGATAATCTTTTAATAGTTGTTGATATGTTTAGAAAGTTAGATATGAATAGTTTTGGATGGTTTAAACTTTTTGTATAGTTTAGAACTTAAGGATATAGTTTTCGAATGTTTGGAATGTATAGACAATTGTTGAATGTTTATAATTTATGCATATAGTTTCTTTTTGATGTTTCAAACAATATTTTGGTGGTTGATTGATGTTTTGTGATGCTTGATGCTTGTTTGTAATATTTGTTAGATTGTACAAAATTGGTCGAATAGAACCTACTAAATTTAAAAATTTTAAAAAAAATGCATATTTTATGGTAGGCATAATAAGTCGTATTACATATTTTACGATGCGCAATCAGCGTCGTTATTTGTCTCTATAACGACCTGAAATTTATTCAACATAAACCAACCACCTTAACTAACATTCACTAAGTCACGACAATAGTCCTTCCCTCTTTACATGATTAATACACAAGCTTATAAAAAAGTTTCACATGCAAGTTATACATTCATCGGTAAGAAAACACATGAATCTATAGCATGTGAAGCATATAGTTCTCAAAAACAAATAAATGCCCTTATGGGCTACAACTTCCAAGGCTTAAGCCCCGGTTACACAAAAGTGGCCTCTCGGACCCATACAAAAATAGCCCTTGGCTAGCAATTAAATCTCAACAAAATAGAGCTATGTACTTTTCACAACTATCCACGCCCTCAACTTGGCGAGATCACCATGTCTTTACCTGCACCAATATCTCATAGGGGTGAGCATAAAGCCCAGTAGAGAATTCTAACAAAGTATATACAGTTATGCAAAACTTCTCAACATCATATGCAAACGTGATGCCATGCAATGCCATAATACATAAGAGCTTCACTTCAAAGCATAACTTGAAAATTACCATGTTTTCAATAATATTTTACATTCTCATCAATTTCAAAACTTCTAATTTTTTTTTGATTAATAGGGGCGGTAAATACGACTCAGGTAATCCCTAGGTTGGTGTTTGCAAGTAGGCTCAACAAGCACTACCAAATTGTCATTTTTACCAGTATTAACCGGAAGGCTCGACACTTATCTGCGCGATTTTCTGGTTTTACACCATGGACACTGCCAACTTATCAAGTTCAACTACATCCCTTATTCGGACTTACCACGTATTTACCCCATACCACATTTCCGTAGTTCTTATTCCAACACCTCTTTCCTTCATGAAGTAAATATTTTTCAATCTAAACTCACAATGTATGATAATAATAATTTGAAATGTGTATGCAATGCAATGATCTTTCCCATACTTCATAGTATTACTCCATTCCCAACTATCTCTACAGCAATAACAATTTACCATGTTTCTCATTTCTTCTTCTCAATGTTATTTCACAAAATAACCATGCCATCAATTTATAGCAACAACAATCTCTCATCATACCCAAATCATAACAAGCTAGCCTCTTTAAGGCTACATGTGATGTTTTCAACATCAAACTATAAGATTTTACAATTTACACATTTCATGGTGCACAACCAATTGTCACCTCATAACAATACATGTTCAAGTATTTAATAATAATGTTAAAATACCATCTCACTTCTCATGTAATAAGTAGATGGCTATTTTACTACACATATGATGAAGTTTCTCTCATTCATTGTCTTGACACAAGAAAACAAGGAATTTCATAGGCATTTTTCTTATTTTCCAAAATCCCCAAAATTTTAGGGTTTTTCATGAAAGACAACACATTCCCCATTCTCTTGAAGTAATCCTACCAAAATCATCTTTCTTGAGTTTTATAGAAGAAAATCCTCATGGAAATAAAAAGTTGAGATTTAAACCCACATTTCAAAACTTCCTCTCTCTCTTCATTTAGTATAAAATTAAAATCAACACAACAACCTCATGGAGACCTTAAAATCAACATTCATATAGCCAAACATGTATATATGACTCAAGAAATCCCTACCTCAAAGTTTTGGAGAAGATGAGAGGAGAAACCCTAGAATCAAGAGGTGAGAATCTTTGGTCTACCACTACACAAGGATGGAGCTCTAGCTTTTGATCTTCAAGATGAGAGAGAGAAGATGGATCTAGACCCAAGGAACTTCATGAAACCAAGGGTTTGGAGGCTTGATGAGGGTTTTCTAGAGAGAAGAAGGAGGAAAAAGGTGTTTAGAGTGAGAGGAAAGAGCCCAAATTGTGATATAAGTTCGGCCAAAAGACATAAAAAAAATAGAGTTTCGGATGCCTAGAGTGCCACATGTGCGGCGCCCTTTCCCGCACGTGTAGAGCACCCATTCTCGCATGTGTGGCCCTCACCTCCATACGTGCGGGGGTCCTCTCGCACCACTCTCCACTCGTGCCTTTTAAGTACTAGGCACACTTTTGAAGATCACCCCTCTCCTCACGTGTGGCCTTACCCCTCGCACGTGCGGCCTAGGGCCTCGCACATGCGGCCCTGACCCAGCAGCCTAGAATTTTCTGGTTCAAACCCCTGGGCATTCCGGACTCAACCGAGTATCCTCCGAACCTGGTGGAATTTAGCACCGAACAAGACTAGAACAAGAATTCAATTGAGAGAACTCTTCGGAACAAAAGAAAAGCTAACTCAAAATAAACAAGTATGAGAATTAAAGAAGGGCGTCCAGACACAACAATCCCGATAAAAATGAAAATGAAGGGACGTAAAGTAAAACTGATCATTACAACCACCCCACCATAGGAAATTTCGTCCCCGAAATTTGAACAAACTCCCCAAAATTAAATAAACTCACCAAACAAGAGTGTTCTAACAACTATAATAATTTTTAATAACATTATCAAGTTGCAACATTTATGTCCACCAATATTTATTTTTCTTTTCATCATTACTCCATCAAAACAACAATTGCTCAAATTAGATATATGAGAATAAACATCTATAACAAAATATCATCCTTCCATAAGCTCATGCTTAATTTAACAACATATACAATAACATGTGATCAACAATTTAACATTCTCCCCTTCATCACTAGGGAACATTACAATTGAAATAAAACAATTAGGCATGCTCAAATAAATCCGGATACTTGGAGTGGACCTCCGCTTCCCGTTCCCAGGTCGCTTCCTCGATCCCATGGTGTCTCCACAACACCTTCACTAACGGTATGGTTTTGCCTCGTAGCACTTGTTCTTGGGTATCTAAGATTTGAACCGGTCGCTCCTCATAAGAGGCATCTTCATCTACTTCCAAATCAACCCAATCTAACATATGAGAAGGGTCGGATTCATATTTCTTAAGCATTGACACATGGAACACATTGTGAACCACCGAAAGTTGTGGCGGTAAAGCTAACTGATATGCCACTTCCCCGACTCTTTCCAATATCTCGAAGGGTCCAATAAACCTCGGAGACAACTTCCCACTCTTGCCAAACCTCATCAAACCCCGCCTAGGTGAGATCTTAAGGAAAACATGGTCACCCACCTGTAGACATCCCATTTTTGACCGACCTCAAGACTTTGACGTCATCGGTTGTGCACTCGATGATCGCGCATGTTTGTGCTTGTTTTGAGTGCCCGAAGGTCTCGATTGAGTGCCTTGTCTTTGAGCCTCTTAACACTCTGTGTTTTGGCCTTATTTTTGGACCTAACCTTGTTGCCTCTGGCCTGGGTAAGAGGAAGGCCTTGCCGGCCATTTGTGGCACTTGCCGGCCACTTTTCTCTCTTGTAGGCCACTTGAAGTGGTCGGCCGGCTAGGGGAAGTGGCCGGCCGGCCACCTTAACTGGCCGGCAGCCTATTTTCTCCTTTTTTGGATAATTTTAGATTTTTTGAGCTAGCTGTGGCTCACTGAGGTTCATCCTCCATACGGATGAAGCAAGCTTTTTGCTTGCTTGCTCTATGTAAGGGGAGGTCCCTCCCCCTTTAGAGGGGTTACAAAATTTCAGAGCTGAAATTTCTCTCTCTCTCTAGAATTCTCTCTCTCTCTCTCTCTCTCTATATATATATATTGTGCTATATTGTGCTTAAAAGTGAGTTTTCTTCACATATTTGCACTAAAACACCTAGTCAAACACCACTACCTTGAGCTGAGGTTCTTGACGGCTTGTTTGGAGCTCAAAAAGCTAGTTTTTGGCTTAGAAGTTTCTTGTTTAGTTGTTGTGCTTCAAGGGTAAGCATTTACCCATTTTTAAGCTTGTTTTTGTATGCTAGTTTGGGCCACCTTTGCATACTATTTTGGCTTAGTTATCAACTGCAAAAACTTCTATTTTTAAGTGTTAAAAATGGTTGTTTAAGCCTCTTTTAGAGTCAGGGGTAGTCCACTCTCCTTGTAGCTTTATTTGCTAAGCTTTGTGCCATCCTTTGAAGCTCTTAAAAAAAATTCTTTTTTGGCCTTTCTACCACTGAAACTCAAAAGTTTTTCAGAGGTAGAAAGCTGGTTTTGAGGACCAAAATAGGGGGGGTGGTCCTCCCTTCTCACATCTTGTTTGCATGTGTTATTGGCCTAGTAGTTGAGCATATTTTTCTACAATCTCATGGCTTGTTCTCAGCATATTTTTGTGACTTTTTTGACATACTATAACCCTGTTTTGGGCTGGTTGGAGCACCTCTTGTTTGTTTCTTACACTTGTAGTGTAATCTTGCTTGCTAGCCTAGCTTACTTGATGTTATAGCCTATTATTCTAGCATGTGTTAGCTCCATTGCAGCATGTTTTTGGCCTTGCTTTGATATGCTTAAGCTTTGTTTTGAGTGGTCTTGGTCCCTTGAGACTTGCTTTGTATAGCTAAAGTGTAGTTAGCTTCACTAGCTTTGTGCTTCAGGCCCTTTAACATGCTTTATTTGAGTTATTTGCGTGATATGGCATCATTTAGCATGTGATTTCAGAGCATATACTTTTGTCATACTCTCACATATATCGCTTTTTAATGGCTTTTAAGAGTTGTCCCTTATGCCTTGCTTGCGAGCCAATATGTGTGTATGATCTTCCACTCTTTTGTGCTTTAATTTCAGTACATTTTGGCCACTATTTTAGCATGTTTGAGGTCTGTCTAAGGCTGGTTTGGCCATTTGAGCATTGTGTTCCATGCCTCTAGTGTTGTGTCCTTCACTAGTTTCAATGCTTAAGTCCCTTAACATGTTGTGTATGTGATGATTGCATGTCTTGGCATCATTCAGCATGCAATTTCAGTGCATATAGTGTAGACAGACTTTCACATATTCCACTCTTTCATCGTTTTTGAGAGTTGTGCTCTATGCCTTGTTTGTGAGCCTACATGCGGACATGGTTTTCTTGCTATTCGAGCTTCAATTTCAGCATGTTGTAGTCTTTGATTTGGCATGATTAAGCTCTGTCCAGAGCTGGTTTGGTCATTCATGCTTGATATTGCATGCTTCTAGAGTGATACTCTTTACTAGCTTAATGTGTTTGGCTTTTGAGCATGCATTACATGAGCTGTTTGCATTGTTTTTTAAGTCACTTAGCATGCTATTTCAGTGCTGAAATATGTGTCATTGCACTCCATTGCTTTAAACTTTCATTCACCTAGAAAGTGGCCTTAAGCCCCTTATTGGCTTGAGCATGAACTTGAGGCATTCATGCCTAATGGTTTTAATCCTCCCTTGATGATTTCTACTAACCAATAGCATGATACTTTCTTCATGCTCAAGGCACTCGAAGCTTAGGTCATCTTTCAAATTAGAGGACCTTTCACATTGAACTTAACTGGTTAACAGACTAATTGGTAAGTTAAAATGTGTAAACAAGAATTGAGCAAAGTAAAACATGCCAAGATAACATATGCGTGTTGCATTGCATGTGTTTGGATCGGACATTAATCCAAACACAAGAAATGTGAGACATTTCATACTCAAAGTGATGAAACGTATTGCATTCCTTGGTCGCCGACACCCTTAATCATGCATGATGCGGTGGAGGCACTTTGAGTCTTATGTGCGCATTCACTAAGCTTGTACAAGCTTGGTTTTTCGGCCATCATGCATTGAGATGCTTGATTGGTGGCTTGAGAGCCAAGTACCACACTTCTTTGAGCTTGAGACATGATGAGGAGGGTGGTAGTACACACATTTCTTGCCAAATACATTGTCTTGTCTTTGTTGCTCTCTGTTACAGCAAAGACAAAATTCTGGAAAGAGAAGTGGCCGGCCGGCTGACTGGCCACTTGTACTAGCCTACCGACCACTTGCACTGGCCGGTCGGCCAGTTGAGATGGCCGGCTGGCCACCTGCAGGGAAAATTGTCCAAAGTGTTCCAGTGTTGGGGCAAATGCAATCTGGAAGTTCATATGATGTTCTGAGATCACCGCGAGTGCAAACAGAGGCAACTCATGGCAAGACAATGCATTTTCGGGTGAAGCAAACCGAGCATGCATGTCCCCCTCCCCCTCCGAGGCCATTTTACTGATTTATTTAGCTAGTTAATTTACCGGTTTTGTAATTAATTAGTTAATATATTTAGCTAATTTAATTCATATTTGTAATATTCTAATTAGCTTAGATTAGCTAGTTCTTCAAATTCAATTTGGTTTGCAATTAATTAGCTAGAATAGTTAATTAGTTGTTTTGTAATAATTTGCTTAGCATAGTGTAGCTTAGTTGGTTTATTTGGACCCTCATTCGCGAGGGCGCAATGTTGTAATAAGCGTGCGTGTGTGTGTGCATGTCTTCTAACCCCACTTCTTTCTCCCTTTTACTTAACCGCTTACGATGGTTAGTTTTAGGGCACGTTTTGATTAGCATACCTTATGCTTGCATGCGTGCATCATTCATTTGTCTTGCATGCATCGGGCTCGGCGCATCATTCAAACTGCATTGTATTTCAATACCTATTTGAATACATGTATCAAATTGTTGCATTTTGTAGACGTCCCCAAACATTCTTGGAGGATGAGTCCCGTTCTGTTCATTTGGGTTCACTACAGTTCAGGACTCCATGTCACGGTCCTGTATCTAATCTCACAGAGTGCAATGCAAGACCGATGAATCATCAAAGAGTCCAAATCCGGCAAATCGATTTTGAAAACAAATTTTTTTTTGAAAGAAGTGCCAAATATGGACTACTTTGCCAGATACAGAGTCGCCACCTAAATATTTTATTTTGGGAAATTTAGGAAACCCTAACTCGTGCCTAAGGCCACGTATCCGTCATCACTAAAGTTGCCTCGGCTCGAGAACTTAGGTACGATTGGGGAAGGTCACTTCGTGAGCTCCCTCGCTCACCCGATCAAAGATCAGCCTCTACTAACCATGATATCTAGTTTTGAAAACATTATGCGTTCTTATTCCAGTTATTAGCCTAGGTTTACTATGTGATGCGCACAGCATACAAGTATAGACCGGGTCGCCTGAATTGGAACAAAACATTTCATGTTTGTTTTTGAAAGGTGGTTTGCTACTTGCAAGTAGGCTTAAAATGCAGATTTTGCCACCCTCAGGTGGGCTTAGAAAAGATGGTTTTGCCACTATCTAGTGGGCATTGTTCCAATCTAAATAACCCAACCTTCACCCACAGGCATTTAGGCAGTTATATCACATAAGCAAATAGCCTCATGGTAAGCATGCTATCATGGCAGTCATTCACACACATGCAAGGATGCTAAAGCGTAAAAACTTACCGAGTACTCTAAGCCAAAACAAAAACTATGTTAGAAATCCATACATGATCCTAACTATACAGAAATACCTAATGCAACACATGCAGGAATGCAACTAAGATAGGCTCGGCTATTCTAAACATGGCATATGGAATGCTACAGCTAACATGTATTCAACTCAGAATTGAAATACAATGCAGTGAGTATGATGCGCCGAGCCCGGTGTATGCAAAACAGATGAATGAATGCAAACATGCTATCATACTGTATGCTAATTGAAACATGCCGTATTCTAACCATCATAAGCTGGTAAATAAAAGGGAGAAAGACGTGGGGTTGGAAGACATACATCACACGCACGCACACTTATTACAATTGTGCCCTCGCCGAGGGTCTAATAAATATCTGATCCGAATAAATAATACAGTCTAAATAAGTACAAAACCCTAATTAATTAACAAATTTAACTAGGAAAGCAGTAAAATAGCACGCAAATCTATGGACCGCCTTAGCTCTATTCCAAATGATGAATGATGCATGCTTGAGTTGCCTTGCGCGGAAATCCATTGCGATGCCCCGATTAGCCTCTGTTTACAATTAAGCCCAGAATATTGCGCGAAGCCCCAAAAGACTGCCGGTTTCTGATTTGCTGCAACAGAGAGTGGGAAAGGGGCATGACAAAGTATTTTCACATATGTATGCTTGCCTCAATCCTCGTGCCACCAATCACGCATCTCGATGCATGATGGCCGAGGAATCGAATTGCACGACTCGATGTGAAATGAATGCACATGAAAACACAACAAGACCTAAACTCCATCATGGATAATCCAGAGTGTCGGTGACCGGGAATTGAGACACGTTCCGTCACTCGGAGTACGAAATGTCCCTCGTTTCCCGTGCTTGGGCTAACTCCTATCCCAAACACAATGCAAATGAGATGGCATACACAATACGACTAACATGTAACCTAGCATACGCCATGCTATGGACTAAAATGGCATACACAATGCACGTGATGTAACATGGCATAGACAATGCTCTAACATGCAATCTAGCATGCGTAATGCTATAGACTGAAATGGCATATGCAATGCACGATGGACTTACATCAATATGAGTGGACCTCAGCTACACTCACATCAGTGGCCATAAGATGAAAATGAGACTATCGAAATGCGTGCATATATGCATGCAAATCGAGGACTGAACCTAAGGCACCAAATGCCACTCTAACAAGGCATGGCAAGGCATGAAACATGGCATTCAAACATGCAAATTCCAACACTGAATCATGATGCAAAATGATCCTGAATCATGGATATATGTCATACAATGCATGGAATGGTCTCGAAACTCAAAACTAGGCACATATATTGACTTATAGCTATACAAAGCATGCATTATTTGACTATGAAGCACAACTACAGAGCCAAGGCAGTCCCAAAACATGAACATTTCTAGTTCAAAGCATGACCAAAAGATGCTAGCATGATGGACTAAAATAGTATGCAACTTTGACTAGCAAACATGATTTACATGGCATGTGCATGAAGCGTATGAGAACTCATCAAACCACAAAAAATCAGTGAACAAAACATGCCAAAATATACTCATATAATCACTGAAATGCAGCCAACATGTGTAAAAATGATGAGCTCCTTTAGAGGGCCATACAAGGGGTTATTAAGCACATACAAGATAGACATGAAGCATAGCAAAACCACCCCTGGAAATGGACTATGACAACCCTAAAACCCACCAAATAGGCCCTGGATAGTGACTTCAATAAATGCAAAATAGGGTTCCTTTGGAAGGTCCAAAAGACCACCAAACAAGACAAGGAGAGAGGGGGTCACCCCCCTCTGATTTTGGCCTTCAAGAAAACACCTAAGCCACTAAAAATCCGCTGGATTTCAGTGGCTAAGAGGCCAAGCCATGGCCAATGCAAGAGCTCTAATGCATAGCCCTAATCATGAAGGAATGAAGCATGCATAGGAGAAGATGATCCCAAACAGAAATTGGACCTTAACCAAACTTGACTTTTTCCAGTTTATATAAAATCTCAAAAGTGTTCACAAGTAAGGCTAAAATATGATGCAAAAGTAGTCCTAAAAGAGAGATAGAGGGTAAGGGGAAGTAGATGACTTCAAACAGTAAATAGCCCTTCACCAAAGTTGAAGAGAGGCTCAAAATAAGACACTTTACAGTTTGGCTCGAAGCCCAGAAATGCTCACAAGTAAGGCTAATATATCATGCAAGATAAGCCCTAAAAGAGGGATAAAGCACAAAGGGAGAGTAGAAGACCTCAAAAAGAAAAAAGTTCTTGATCAAACATGAAGATAAGCTCAAAATAAGACTATTTTCAGTTTAGGTCGAAGCCCATAAATTCTCGCAAAAGGGCCTAAGATATAGAGCAAAATAAGGCAAGAAAAAGGGAGATAGGGACTCACCCTTGTAGCACAGCAAAGCAACAGCCTTTGGTCCAAGATTCCGAGCTTCCAACCTCTGCAAATGGCCTCCAAGTCACTGGAATAGAGTGTGGAGGTGGTAGGCTATGAGGTGTAGGGTGAAATGGCCAAGAACCAAGGTGTTTGGAGGCTTGGAGTAGATAGATATATGGTTATATGTATTAATGCCCCAGCTGGTTTTTCTAACCCTTAGAAATGAAGTAGGGTGCTGGTTATATAGAGGGAGAGGAGCCAAAGAAAAGGGGGGAAAAACCAATTCAAATCTCCCCCCAAAAGGACAGACCCTCGGGCAGGGGATCTGGTGCAAAACAGCTGGCAGAGCTGGAATGCACCAGGAGGGACAAACTTGGCTGGCCAGGTTCAAAAGGTTCAGGTGGCCGGCCGGCCACCTCTCCTGGCTGGTCGACCAGGGGTCAAAGGGGTCAAGCAAAATTACTGGCCGGCCACCCCAAAAAGGTGGCCTCCCAGATGAGTGCAACACAACTGCATGGTCAAAACCTAGAAAATGTGAACCAGGAGAGAGAAAAACTAGCTTTTTAGAGGGGTTCAAAAGGGTCAAGGACAATTTCTGGCCAGCCTACCCATATTGGTGGCGTCCCAGGTGTGTACAACACAATGATGTGGTGGAAAGTCAGAAAAAGTGGCCCGGGAGTGGGAGAAACCAGCTTTCTAGTGAGAAAAACGGTCAGCGAAGAGCAATGAAGAGAAAAGCTGGCTTTTCAGAAAAATTTCTGGCTTCCCACCCTTCTACAACCTTTCTAACAATGAAAATAAGGTCTCCGCCAAAAATGAACCCAAACCGATGCAAAACGAAGGTTTGGGGGCCAAAACGCGCCGCCTAGGGCCCCGAAAACTGACTATTAAGCATCGGAGGTGGCGTTTGACCACGAAGTTAGTCTCTCGAGCCACAGTGTCCCTCAAAAGGGAGGAAACAAGGTGTATGCCAAAAACCATAGCAAACGGAGGTGGTTAAGTGGTCTCGAACTGAGGCACACGGCCGACGGCTCTGAAAACCGAGAACCGGGCTCCAAACGGGAAAAATGGCCTACGACCACGAAATGTAGCCTACGGCCACTGAGAGATGATCTAGGAGACCTCTCCCTCCCTTCAGGAAGAGAAAACAAAGAAAATAGGGCCTGGTTCGCAAACCGAGGTAAGGCACAAAAGAGTCCGGACGTCTGGAGGCAAGGCTCACGGCCGAGACTCCGCAACTTCAGAACTAGCACAATATAAAAAATCACCATGCGCTTAATCAGTGATGTTTGAGTCTTATGGTTGGTCAAAAATGGGGTGTCTACACATTTAGATGCCATCTTAGATAGCTGAGTGTAGACACCCCATTTTTGACCGTCCTCAAGACTTAGACGTCATCATTTGAACACTCGATGATCATCCATGCTCATGTTCGTTTTGAGTTCTCGGAGGTCTCAGCTACGCGCCTTGCCTCGAGATCTCTCAACTTGTCTGTTTTGTGCTTGGTTATGGACCAAACACTTGTGTTTTTGCTTCTAAGGGAAGAGGGTGGCTTGTTTTCCATCCCCTCAACCCACCGGCCAGGGCATGATGCCATCGGCCCCTTTCTCTTGCCATCGGCCAAGAGTGTTGGCCGATCGGCACTATTTTTGATCGGCCGGCACTTATGTTGGTCGATCGGCCATTTTTGGTGGCCGAACCCTGTTCATCTGCTTTATGCATATATTTTGTGACAGCTGGTGCAGCTGGCATCCACAATTCACCCCCTCTATACACGTGTATAGAGGGATTTTCCCTTTGCTTAGCTTCTCTTAGAAGCTTTAGAATTTGAACTTCTATAAAGAGGGAGCCCCTCCTCCCTCCTCTAGGGTTCAGAAAAATTAGGTTAGGAGAGTTAGATATAGTTTTGTATCTATACTCCAATGTTTGATCCTATTTTCGTGCTCAAAAGTGTAGTATTGTCTTACTATTGTACACAAACACACACCAGAACACCATCCTTGGTTGCTAAGGTGCTAGGAGGTTGATTTCAGTGTTCTTGGGTCGGTTTGAACTCAGAAAACCTGCTGGAGCTTTCTTCTTGAAGAGGTTCTACAAGGGTGAGTTCCTTACTTTAGATACCCCTTTATTGCTTAAGCCTTTAGCCCTTCTTGCTTATTGTTTTGAGCTTAACTTATAACTGATAAAAGTTCTAATTTTTCTTGCTTTAGAACTTTGTTTAAGGTCACTTTGAGGTTTGGGGTTGTTTCCCCCCCTTTTAGGCCTTGTTAGGCCTCGTTTTAGGCCATCCCTTTTGGCCATTGTTCTTAGCTTTGCATGACCTCTCTACCACTGAAATCTAAAGAATTTTTAGTGGTGGGGAGGTGGTTTTGGTATCCTAAATAGGAGAGGGTTATCCCCTCTCCTTGTTGTCTTTAATGCTTACATAAATGGCTTATGTTAGTATCATGTTTCCTTAGCTTGTTTTAGCTTCATTTCAGTATATATTAGGCTATTTTTTTGCCATGATATAGCACTGTTTTGACTTGGTTTAGACATTCCATGCATGCTTTGTATACTTGTCTTGTAATCTCATGATTTGCCTTAACATGTACCTAGCATTTAGACTACTATGCTTGCATGTTTTGGCCTAACTCCATGAAGATTTTAGCCATGTTGTGACATGCTTAAGCTCTGATTTTGGTCTTCTTGGTCATGCTTGCATTGTTTTGTATAGCTACCATGCAATCTAGCCTGTTAGCTTTGGGTGCTCAAGTCATTAGCATGCTCTATTTCGACCATTTCAGTGGTTTGGCATCACTTGTTATGCCATTTCAGTCCATATAGTATGCTCATATGCTTGCACTTGTAACTTCTTTAATGCTTTAAAGAGTCGGTATGTTATGCCTCATGAATGTATCATTGTGTGTGCCATTATGCTTAGGCATTTGGGATGCCATCTAAGTGGGTTTTTGGGCTCATTTTGACATGCCATAACTTTATTTCTGGTTGCTCAAATCATGCCATGTTTGGTTTTGATAGGTTAGTGTAACACCCTCTTTGGTAGCCTTGCATGCCTCATGTTTTGGCGTTGTGTTCTAGCTTGTGTTGGCTAGTTTCGAGCTTACTTTTGGTCTTGTTTAGACCTGCCTTGGGACTGTTTTAGGTCCACTTGGCCTTTTGGGGCTTGCTTTGTATAGCCATGGTTTGAACCTTTTGGCTAGTTTCAAGCTTTAAGCTTTCTTGCATGCTTTGCTTATGTACTTTGGTCGGTTTGGCACCTCTCCTAACATGATTTCAGAGCTTAACATGTTTGTCACATGTTCATGTTTATCCTCTCCTAAGTGTGCTTAAGAGTTGTGCTACTATGCTTAAGTGTTAGGCCAATTGGCATGCATGTTTGTATGTGTTTTTGTCCTTATTTCCATTGCATTTTTTGGCCACTGATTTGGGCCTATTTGAGAGCTGTCCATATTAGTTTAAGTCCATCCTTTGCATGTTCTTGCATGCTTGCCTTGCATGTTGTTACATACTTGGCCTATTGCATGTTGTTGCATGCTTAAGTTGTATTGCATTCGGCATGCCCTTTTATTAAGTTGCTTTGCATATTTGCATGCATTATCCCTTGCATGTTGTTGCATGCCTGCCCCACATGTTGTTACATGCTTGCCTATCTTTAAATGTTGTCACATGTCTTGCATGCTTGTCTAGGTTGCATTGCATTTGGCATGCTTGTCACCTTTAGCCTTATATGGCATGATCATTAACATGCTCATGTTGCACTAGTTTTGCTTGCATGTTTACATCCCTTGCCTCTTGATAAACCATGATAGAGGTTGGGGTCCTTATGTGTTTTGTGTGCATTTCATTTGACATTAAAATGCACACTTGGTTCCTTTGGCCATCATGCATTGAAACGCGTGATTGATGGCCCGAGGGTCGAGAACCATACTTCCTTGAGTTCATGACATGATAGGAAGGGTGGTTGTGCACACATTGCTTTGAAAATGCATTGCCATACTCTGTTTGTCCTCTGCTGCAGCAAAACAGCGTTTTGCAGGAATAGATGGCCGGTCGGCCATTTGAAGTGCCGGTTGGCTACAAATTGTTGGCTGAGAGCCCTATTTTTGGTCGATTACCAGTTCTCCTTGGCCGATGGCCTTGCCTCTTGGTCGATGGACTCTCAGCATGTCCCCAAGGTGGTTTAGAAGTATCCTTGAGACTTGTGCAGTTTTCAGACGTGTAGAGCAGTGCAAACAGAGGCAACATGACATGGCGATGGATTTCCGAGCGAAGCCGACCGAGCATGCATGCATCTCTCTTCCCGAGGTTGTTTTACTGCTTTAGTAGCTTAATTAATTTGTTTAATTAGTTAAGTGTTGTGTAAAAATTAATTAGCTTGTTAGTTAGTTAATTTGTATTATTCTTTCGGTCCCTCCGTCGAGAGAGGCATAGTTGTAGTTGTGTAATAAGTGTGTGTATGTGTGTATGTGTAACCAGCACCCCACCTCCATTTCTAAGGGTTAGAAAAAATCAGCCAAGGCTCCCTCCCCGTCTCCCTCCATTTTCACTATTCCAAGCTCCAAAACCCTAAGATTCTTACACCATTTGCACTACAACCCATAGCACAACACCACCACCATCTATTTCAGCACCTTGGAAGCCATTTGCAAAGGTTGGAAGCTTAGAATTTTGGACCAAAAGCTGCTGGAGGTCAGCTCTTCAAGGGTAAGCACCTATTTCCCTTAAACTTGCATTTTTTTGCTTCATCTATAAGATATACTTGCAAGCATTTTTGGGCTTCGACCTAAACTGGAAACAGCCTTATTTTGAGCTCATCTTCATGTTTTATTAAGTAATTTTTTTTTTGAGGCCATCTTCTGCCCCTTTCCCTTTATCTCTCTTTTAGGGCTATTTCTTGCATGATATATTAGCCTTCCTTGTGAGCATTTATGGGCTTCGAGCCAAACTGTAAAGTATCTTATTTTGAGTGCCTCTTCAACTTTTTTGAAGGGATCTTTGCTGTTTGAGGCCAGCTACTGCCTCTTGCTCACTATCTCTCTTTCGGGGCTATTTTTGCATCATATTTTATCCTTACTTGTGAGCATATTTGAGATTTTCCATAAACTGTAAAGTATCTTGTTTTGAGCCGCTATTCAACTTTTTTGAAGGGATCTTTGCTGTTTGAGGCCTTTTTATGCCCTGTTTGTTCAATCTCTCTTTTAGGGCTGTTTTTGCATAATACATTAGCCTTACTTGTGAGCCTTTTTGGACCTCGACCTAAACTGAAAAAAGTCTATTTTTGACATCACCTTCATCTTTGATTAAGGTCTATTCTCTGTTTGGAGTCATCTTCCCCCTATGCATGCTCCATCTCTTCATGATTAGGGCTATGCATTAGAACACTTGCATTGGCCATGGTTTGGCCTCTTAGCCACTAAAATACAGCAGATTTTCAGTGGCTTAGGTGTATTCTTGAAGGTCAAAATCAGAGGGGGGTGACCCCCTCTCACCTTGTTTTGTTTGATGGTCTTTTTGGCCTTCCAAAGAGGCCCTATCTTGCATGCTTTGTTGATTGATTTCAGGACCAATTTGATGAGTTTTAGGGCTATCATATTTGATTTTTAGAGTTGATTTGGCTATGCTAAGTGTTCTTGATGCATGTGCTTAATAACCCCTATGTACGCCCTCTAAAAGAACCCATCATTTGTGCATGTGTTGGCTGCATTTTAGAGGTTATTTGGGCATGTTTTGGTATGTTTTATTCACTGATTTTTGCTGGTTTGATGAGTTTTCACCTGTTTCATATACATGGCATGTAAACCATGTTTGCTAGTCAAAGTTGCATGCTATTTTGGTCCATCTTGCTAGAATCTTTTGGACATGCTTTGAACTAGAAATGTTCATGTTTTGGGACTGCCTTGGTTCTGTCTTTATGCTTCATGATCAAATAATGCATGCTTTGTATAGCTATAGGTCAATGCATGTGCCTAGTTTTGTGTTTCGGGACCATTCCATGCATTGGGTGCCATGTTTCCATGTTTTGGGATCATTTTGCATCACATTTCAGTGCTGGAACTTGCACGTTTGTATGCCATATTTCATGCCTTTCCATGCCTTGTTAGGGTGGCATTTGTGCCTTAGAATCGGTCCCCGGTTTGCGTGCATGTGTGCACGCATCTCGAGTGTCTCATTTTCACCTTATGGCCACTAATGTGAGTGTGGCTGAGGTCGACTCATGTCTGTGTAAGTCCATCATGCATTGCGTATGCCATGCCATTTCATAGCATTGTGTATGCTAGGTTGTATATTAGTTGCATAGTGCATGCCATCTCATTTGCATTGTGTTTGGGATAAGAGTTAGCCCAAGCACGGGAAACGAGGGACGTTTCGTACTTTGAGTGATGGAACGTGTCTCAATTCCCAGTCGTCGACACTCCGGATTAGCCATGATGGAGTTTAGGCCTTGTTGTGTTTTCGTGTGCATTCATTCCATATTGAGTCATGCAAATCGACTCCTTGGCCATTATGCATCGAGATGCGCAATTGGTGGCACGAGGATCGAGGACAATGCTCCCTGAAGAGTAGTCAAGCATACATATGTAAAAATACATTGCCATGCCCCTTTCCTGCTCTCTGTTGCAGTAAATCAGAAACCTACAATCTCTTGGGACTTCGTGCAATATTCCGGGCTTAATTGTAAACAGAGGCTAATCGGGGCATCGCGATGGATTTCTGCGCCAAGCAACTCAAACATGCATCATTCATCATTCGGAACAGAGCTGAGGCAGTCCAGGGGCTTGCATGCCAATTTACTATTTTTGCTAGTTAATTTGTTAATTAATAAGCGTTTTGTAATTATCCCGGATATCGAGGACAGATATACCGATGTGGCTGTGACGCTGCCGGATAGATTCAAAATGCCGTAGATTGATCGCTTCGACGGATCTGGTGATCCCATGGTCCACCTCCGGCTATTCTCAGATATATTACGGCCGATGGGCCTCACCAGACCCCAGAAGCTTTTGTTATTCGGCCGGACCCTGTTGGGTCTGGCCGCTATCTGGTATGCGAAGTTGGAGGATGATGTCAAGCGGAGTTGGGATGAAATGGCTGAGGCCTTTGTTGCGCAATACTCTTACAACACCCAAATTGAGATTACGACTCGAGATCTCGAAACAACAAGGCAGGAGCCCAAAGAGAGTTTCTCGGATTTTGTGACTCGGTGGAGGGCGAAGGCCTCGATGATGACTTGAAGGCCCACCGATAAGGATTAGATCAGGATGATTATGCGCAATCTCCAGCCAAAACTGATGCAAAAAATGATTGTGCTCCCCTTCCCCACCTTTTCGGATCTGCACGAGATGGGGGTACAAATTGAAGATGCAATGAAATAGGGTCTGATTGACCAAGACAGAGAGCAACCTCGAAGAACTTTTAACCACAACAACAATGTAGGCCCGAGTGGTGCTGCAACTGCATGAACTTCGGAGGTAAGCATGGTCGCCACCATTCCCCCTCCCCTTCCAAGGCCCATGGCAGCCACACCCTTCTCCGGTGCATCCGGAAGCAATACACAGACCACTAAATATCAACCCAGAGGCCAAAGAACCTTCACCCCATTGTACATGCCCTTGTCCAAGGCTCTAGGGGTCTTAATCAGAAAAGGGCATCTAAAACCTCTGGAGCTGAGGCCGTTACCGAATCCGCTACCCTCCACTCACAACCCGGCCAAATACTGCGCATATCACCAGCAACACGGTCTTGACACCAACCAATGTTTCAGGTTGCGTCACGAGATTCAAGATCTCATTGACAAACAGGTGATTTTGCCACCAGAAAGACCCAATGTCACAACCAACCCACTCCTTACACACAACCAAGCTCCACCTCCCAAAAGAATTAACTTTATCTAGACTGGGGTCGTGTCTTACGATCCTAGCATCTATATCACTCCTTCCCATCTACCTAAGCCGGAGGTGCTCCTTCCTGATTGCACTGACCTTTTGTGCATGATGGACATCTCCACAACCTAACCTGAGCCAGTAGTGGTGGCTGTTGAAGACGGTGCAGAGGAGATTGCAGAAGAGGATGGAATGGTTGAGTTAGGGTTTGAGCAGTCTGGGAATTTAGCTGGGGAAGCCTACGATCCGAGTGATTACATCCTGTTAGCAGGCCAGTCTGAGCCAAGTGTAGAATTGCCAGAGAGAGCAGAACTGTGTGTGATCCAGGGGGATAGATGTGAGTAGAGAACAGATGATTTGACGGTTGTAGAAGAGGACTTTGCCAACCTCCAGTTCTTCAATGACCAAGAATCAGGGGATGCGGCAGTCAACTGGTTTGAGTATGAGGAATCAGTAGAGGCTACCGGATGGCTGGATGATCAACCAGATGTTGTAGAGTTCCAACAGGGCCCGGCAGGGGCGAGGGTATTAGTTGTGGCCGGAAAGGCCGGAAGACAGAGTACATTGCCAGAGAGCGCCAGTACGAAGAATTTCGCTCAGGACAGGAGCATTGTGGATACAGGAAAAGCTGAACAAAAAACTGCGCTGACGCAGATGGAACAACAGGATTCTGAGAGAACCGGGAAAGCCAAAACCCCTGAGGAGACTGAAAATGCTGTGGGCACAAGGACAGAAGATGCTGCGAGCATGTGGGCTGAAAGTATTGCAGGTACAATCACACCGGAGCCAAACAAATGTCTGTTGGTTGCTTACGGAATGTGGTGGGAAGACGATAATTTATGTCTTGCCTACACAGACGAGGATTGGGGAAGCAATCAACCAGACGACACCTGGTATCTCGATGAGGTTTATCACATAACAAGAAGCGGGCGGTATTTCAAGCCCCCGCACCTAGACCAACCAGAGGCATCTGGGAAGGACAAGGAAACTGAAAAGCAGAAAGAGAAGCAGATCGAAGAAGAAGCTGTATTGAAGTAGCTGAAGAAGATACAAGCAGACATCTCCATTTGGGGACTGCTTATGGCATCACGGGTACCCAGACAGGCTGTTCTATCTGCTATAGACAAGGCCAAACTCTCCATAGATACCACGCCAGAGCAACTGGTAGGATTAGTCTTTTCGGGAGGAGCTACCCCGATGCTGACTTTTTCTGACAAGGAACTGCCACCTGAGGGGGCAAACCACAATAAGCCACTCTACATCTCTGTGGAGTGTAGAAATAAATGGATATCGGTGGTTCTTGTTGATACCAGATCCGCCATCAACGTCTGCCCGCCAAGGACAGCCTATGCCATCGGTTTGAAGACCGCAGACTTTATACCAATAGCCCAGGTAATTCGGGCATATGACAACACGAGCCGAGAAGTCATGGGGACAGTAAAGATCCAGACCAAAGTTGGGCCAGGACAGCATGAGATAGATTTCCATGTCTTGGAGGTCCCCGCAACTTTTAACCTGCTTTTGGGGCGGCCGTGGTTGCACCAGGTGAAGGCCGTCTCGTCCACTCTGCATCAGATGGTGAAATACCCCTATGGAAAGGGAGTAGCCATTGTTTTCGGGAATTCATCGATCCATCCACCTCCGAAGGTATCTACACCAGTCCTAGAAATCGAGCACGGCATGGAGGACATGTTTATGTCAGGTTTTACCTTAGCTGAGGCTCGGGTTGTGCAAAACATCATGGCTGTTAATGAGGGAGTGTGTGTCAGTGCTAAATCTGTATACCTCATGAACAAGCTACAACACATCCCCGGGATGGGATTAGGAAGGAGCGGCGCCGCAAAGATTGGCAGTGCCACATAACCCTCATACCTTTGGATTGGGTTATCAGCCCACCAAAGAAGATTGGATAAGGAAGGGGAAGGAAATGGCTGGGAGAGCCAGAGCGACGAAGGCGGAGAAGCCTTTCGACTTGATGCACCGGCCCATTCAGGGTACCCTAAACGGACGCTTCGTCCGGGAGGGGGAGGACTTTCCGTTTTGCGGCTTCCCAAAGCCGTGGCTAAACGCGGAGAAGAAGCGCCTGCAATTATTCGGGAATGACGTTGCCGAAGAGCAGACAGACAGATCAGCTGAGGTTGAACAGTGTAAGGCAGTGGACTCCGAGGGCATTGAAATTGAAATGGGGGTAGCATTGGCATGTCTACTTTCAGATCCTCCGATCGACCATAAGTGCTTGGGGGATAACTTCTCGGTTTCCATGATCGGGAATGAAATGGCTGTGGATCTACCGTCAACTATTTTGGATGCATCTATCGCACCCTCTCTCACTTGGCAATACGAAGAGGGGTTTTTGTCCAGCAGCACCGAGTCAGGTAGTGAGCCAGAATCTGATTCCACCGAGTCTTGTGAGTCGGAATCAGGTTCCAGCTCGACTGAGTCTGAGTCTGGTAATCCTTGGGATGATAACCCGGATGCCACAGTTTTATCCAGGTCGTCTTTTTCTTTCTCTTTTGAGTCTGTTGTAACTGAGGAATCGGACGATTTGGGTGTGCTTAATGAGAATCAAGTAACTGTGGTTTCTGAGTACTTTTCTGTGCCTTTGATTTATTGCATTAACTCAGACTTTCAAAATTTTGATGAAAACGATGAGGATGAAATTCCTCCGATTTTGCAACGCTTAATTGAACAAGAGCAAGAGAGATTTGTTAAACCTTTAATGGATGAAATCACTACTGTGAATATTGGTACTGAGGAGGACCCGCGGTTGGTCCAGATCGGGTCCACGTTGTCTTCGGAGGAACGCGAGCGCTTAGTCGCTTTATTAAAAGATTTCAAAGATGTTTTCGCGTGGTCCTACGAAGACATGCTTGGGATCAATCCTGAGATTGTACAGCATCGGATCCCCCTTGACCCCGAGGCCGGACCTGTCAAACAGAAACTCAGGAGGATCCGTCCGAACTGGGCTCTCAAGATTAAGGAAGAGGTCACCAAGCAAATCGATGCAGGCTTCCTGCTGGTATCCGAATACCCGACTTGGTTGGCCAACATTGTTCCGGTACCGAAGAAGGATGGCAGGATCTGGGTATGCTTGGATTTCAAGGATTTGAACAGAGCCAGTTCGAAGGACGACTTTCCCTTGCCGCATATTGATGAGTTAGTGGACTTTACAGCGGGGCACGCTTTGCTTTCATTCATGGATGGCTTCTTCGGCTACAATCAGATAGTGATGGCACCAGAAGACTGGGAAAAGACAGCATTCATGACCCCGTGGGGGACATACTGCTATAGAATAATGCCGTTTGGGTTAAGGAATGCCAGAGCTACTTATCAATGGGCTGCAACCACAATATTGCATGACATGATCCACAAAGAGGTTGAGGTGTATGTGGATAACATGATTGTCAAGTCCAAAGAAAGAGAGGGCCACTACACCGCTTTGCAAAAGTTCTTTCAAAGGATCAGAGAATTTCGGTTGCGGCTGAATCCTCAGAAATGTACGTTCGGTGTTACAGCAGGGAAAATTCTGGGGTTTCTGATTACACAGAGAGGTATCAAAGTCGATCCTTCCAAAATCAAGGTCATCCTAGAAATGCCCCGACCAAGGACTAAAAAGGAGGTGCGAGGCTTTCTAGGTAATGTGCAATTCATAAGACGATTTATCTCAAAATTAACCTTGACTTGTGAACCACTTTTTGGCCTCCTGAAGAAAGGAAAGAAATTCCAATGGGACGGCCGATGCCAAGCTACTTTTGAACAGATCAAGGAATACTTACAGAACCCGCCCGTGTTGTCATTAGTAGAGCCGGGGAAACCATTGATATTGTACCTTTCAGTACTTGAGACTACAATGGGCTGTATGCTCGCGCAAGAATCAAAGGACAAAGTGGAAAGAGCCATCTACTATTTGAGCAAGAAGATGCTAAAGTATGAGACTCGCTACACACCGTTGGAGAAGGCTTGCTTAGCTTTGGTATGGGCTACCAGGAAGTTGCGGCACTACCTGTTAGCTCACTCCGTAATGTTGGTTTCACAACTCGATCCCATCAAATATCTTTTCGAGAAACCAGTACTTACAGGTAGGCTAGCTCGTTGGTTGCTGTTGCTCTCCAAATTCGATGTGAAATATGTACCACGCAAGTCAGTCAAGGGAAGAGCAGTAGCAGAATTCTTAGCCGACCATCCAGTGGAGGGGGGTGAAGCAGTCGAGTACTTATTCCCAGATGAAGCCATTTTGCACATCGACGATGAAACTTGGACGATGTACTTCGACGGAGCGTCAAATCAGTACGGGTATGGGATAGGGGTGTTGTTGATAGCACTCGATAATTCTCGTATCTCTCTAGCCTTCAAACTCCGGTTCAAAGTCTCGAACAACGAAGCAGAATATGAGGCTTGCATTGCCGGTCTAGAAGCAGCCTTGGAACTAGGGGCAAGACGGTTGGACGTCATCGGGGACTTGAACCTTGTTGTGTCTCAAGCAAAAGGAGACTGGAAAGTCAAAGAAGAGAAGATGATGATGTATCACCAGACCTTGGATTTGTTAATTCCTCAGTTTGAGAAGCTAAACTTTGCTCATCTACTAAGAGAGAACAACAAGTTCGCAGATTCTTTAGCAACTCTATCTTCTATGATAGACATCCCGTTCGGAGTCTGGATGCGTCCAGTCATCATTGACCAGAAATTTGCGCCAGCCTACGAGTCGATTGCTGCTATACATGAGGCTCAGGACAAAAACCCCTGGTATTACGACATTTGGCATTTCTTGGAGAAGGAAGCATACCCGCCAGGGGTAAATGCCAAGGATAAAAGGGCAATCAGAAGAATGGCCGTTTAGTTCATCATCTGTGGGGGTAAGTTGTATAAGAGAGGTCATCTGGGAATGCATAAGCTGTGTGTCGATGCCGAAGAATCGAAATGCCTAATGGAGGCCATCCATGGAGGGGAATGCGGTGCGCATATGAACGGAGTAATGCTAGCACGGAAGATCCTCAGACAGGGTTACTACTGGTCTACCATGGAGGAGGACTGTATTAGTTTTGTTCGGCGATACCACAAATGTCAAATTCATGCAAATCGCATGAACATTCCACCGTCGAAGCTGTACAATATGACTTCGCCCATTTTCAGTCTGGAGAATTGATGTAATCGGGGCTGTCACTCCGAAGGGGTCGAACGGGCATGAGTTTATCCTGGTCGCGATAGATTATTTCACGAAGTGGGTCGAGGCCCAATCTTATGCGGTGTTGAAAGCTTCACATGTTGTGAAGTTTATCAGAAACAACATCATCTGTCGCTACGGAGTCCCAAACGAGATAATTTCAGATAACGGTTCCCACTTCAAGAAGGAAGTGATTGACTTGTTGGAAAAATACAACGTGGCTTTTCATAAGTCATCCACCTATCGGCCGCAAACCAATGGAGCGGTTGTGGCCGCCAACAAGAATATCAAACATATATTGCAAAAGATAGTGGAAACCTACCGAGACTGGCCAGATAAGCTGCCATTTGCTCTGTGGGGCTACCGGACTTCAATCAGCACTTCTACTGGGGCGACTCCGTATTCATTGGTTTATGGGATGGAGGCCGTTCTACCTATCGAAATTGAGGTTCCGTGTTTACGAGTATTGGCTGAGTGTCAAATAGTCGAAGCAGATTGGCAGCAGAGCAGGTTTGAGGAACTTATGCTCTTTGATGAGAGAAGACTGAAAGCACTGTACCATGTTCAAGGTTATCAACGTAGAATTGCCCGGGCTTTCAACAAGAAAGTTAAGTCCAAGAATCTAAAGGAAGGAGATTTGGTGCTCAAGGACAACCGAGCTCCCATCCACGACCCAAGGGGTAAGTTCAGACCCAATTGGACTGGTCCTTACATCATTAAGTCTATTTGGTCAGGTGGAGCTGTGGTTCTGATGGATCTAGATGGCCTAGAGTTCTCACAACCGATCAATTTGGTCAGGTGGAGCTGTGGTTCTGATGGATCTAGATGGCCTAGAGTTCTCACAACCGATCAATATGGACAAGTTGAAGAAATATTACCCTTGAGAGGCTCGCTAGGCCGAAAACCCGAAAGGGTGACCTAGGCAAAACTCAGAGCACAAAAAAATTTGAAATTATAAAAACTGAGCTCGCAAGGTTGAAAACCCACAAAGGCTGGCCTTGACAAAAGTTAGAGCGTAAAAGGAGAGTGAAAATACCCGAGTGAACCCAAGCCTGAACTACGTAAGGCTTGATTTCCATCTTTGGGATACGTAGGCAACTTCATCCCGAAGTTCAGCCATAAACTTTTCCCCGATCAACTTTGTCCGTTTGATCATCTCAGTCATCTTTGTCTATTAGCATTCATCGTGATCTCCGGTGCAGTGCTTTTCAGACTAGGGGCAACTGTCCGTTGCTGTGCAGTGTTGCGATACTTTTTCAAACTAGGGGCAACTTTCCAGTTGCTAGGATCCGGGGTTGTGCATCTCAGTGACAGATCTCAGGCGTGTCCAGTTCTGATCCATATCGAAAATGGTTTTGAAAAGTTTTAACAAAAGTTGACTTTGTTCAAATTAATCTTTTTACAACTTAGACCATTTTTGGACCAAAGCAGAAAATTTTTAGTACCCACAACCTTCAATTTCATTGATTTCAATACAGAGTTTTCCTGCTTTTGCATACAAATTGAAGTTGCTTTTTATTACATTCATAAAGAAAACTTGAAAGTACTGGTAAAGCAATAAATCTGGGGCATAGATAAGTCAGGTGTCCTTGCGTCCCCTCCCAGAGCTAGTCGAAGCCTCTGATGCCAAGCTGGGCCCAATCTGTGCCTCTTTATTGAGCCAATCCAAGCACTCGTCAGACAAAGTGCAACTAAAAGTGGGAGCGGGGGCCAGGTGCTCTCTAGTCCTCAACGCTGTGGCATACTGGGCAAGCTGTGCGCCTCGGATCGGAAATGCGGCAGGATACTCTATCCCCTCTGGCGGGCAAGTTTGATCATGATCGAACTGGCGTTGGAATCGGAACGAAAAGTAGAACACACAGTGAGTTAGACCAATCAACTGGATCCCGGTCTGCCGGGACATGCTATAGCTCATTGCCGGGAGATTGAGCCAAGGACAGCGCCAAGCAATGCGATCTGCAGACAAATTGCACATCCAGTCAAACCACCATCCCTCATCAAGGGCAACAACTAGGCGTTGTCGAAAGAAGTAGCCGCGAGCTGAGTAGGCCGGGCAAGAATCCACAACTTGCAGTTTATCCATCAATCATACCTGGGGAGGGATGAAAAATGAGAGAATAAAGAATAGAGAGATGTACGATGAGAGAAAAGTAAGAAAAGGGTTTTGTGAGAAAAAAAAAAAGAAGCCTGAGGGCCGAGTGATGTGAGCAATATATATGTGAGATTGGGTGGGAAACATTACCTGCAACAGTAGTGGACTCCTCGCAAATCTGGTCGTCTCCTGGCAATAAAAAGCATCTAAGCCCATCAGTGTCTCAGCCAATGTCATGGCAACGCAGCTCTTTCCTTCTTTCAAGCCTTAAGCAACTTCAATTAGACGAATGCTAGATCCACCGAAGCCCGGGGCAAGAAAAAAGTGAGATAGCAAGCACAAGCAAAGGGCGTGTTGCCAAAAACCTTGCCAATAATGGTTGCCATGGTCACTGGCATCAGAAAAGCGATGAATCAAGCCGAGGATGTCCAGTTCCCCGTTACAGATCAGAGACCGAGCGTCATGCATGGTAAGCCCACACATCCGCCCTAAAGCTTGGGCATGGCCGAAGCGAAACTAAGGCAAAATTTCTTCATGACGTTCAGATTCCATCAAAACCTGAAAATCTTCGAAAGTTGGACATACCTCTTGCCCACCGAAGCTAAAAACATGTGTTATTGGATTCCAAAACCTCACCACGGCATGAAAGAAGGGAAGGTGTAGCGGAGTACGGCTCAGCGTGAATAGTGCATTCAAGCCGAAGCCCTGAAAGTTCAACTTTTTCGAGCCATGCAGAGAGGCGATCCAAGTTGTGAGATTTTCGACGAGAAACGCCTCCATTTTTGGTGCAAAACTGAGATGAAATGAATCAACTACGAGGCTGGGACTTTTAAAGAGGATAGGGCACTGTTCGGGGGACACGTGTCGAAAAACTGGTGGCTGCCAAGCTAGGTGGCCGGCCGGCCACCTTTTCTGGTAGGCCGGCCACCCCTCTCCCCTCCAATGCAAAAAGCTGGCCAGCCAGCTCCCAAAGGTGGCCGGCCATGCTGCAAAGTGTGCCTTTGGTCCTATTCTACCCTCTAGAAGGAAGTTCCTAGCATTTCCATGCATCGAGAGTGTCAAAGGCCTCCATCTCCCTCTGTTTCGGATGCGTTCCGTCAACCAGATCGTTCGAAATGCACTTTGTTTATAGAGTTGTTGTTAAGTCTTGCTTATCGAGTTGTTGCTTTGCTTATCGAGTTGTTGTTTTTGTTGGTTGAAATGTCGTGTTTATCGAGTTGTTAAGTTTTGTCGAGCTGTCGAGTTTTGTGCATTTAGTTGTTACTTTTTTGTGCCTTACTTATCGAGTTATCAATTTTGTTGTGTTTTGCTTATCGAGTTGTAAACTTGCTAAGGTTTTGTTATTTCTTAGTAAGTTAAGTTGTTTAGTTTGTTGCGTTGGTTCACTACCTGACTTGGCAAATACACAATGCACATTTCCATTCAACCTCATTCTGGTGCAAAATGATGCGATGCGATGTTAAGAACATAAAATACAACACTTTTTCAAAAGCTGTTTCATTCCATCATGCTTCTTTTTTACAACATGGGTACAAGTTTTACAAAAAAATAAAACTGCCTAACAATGTACAATGTGCTACAACTACTAGTAAAAAGGTAAGTAAAGCAGGGAACAACTGCATCAATGCTCTCAAGAGCAAGAATGAGAGGCCCTCTTCATCCTCTTCTGCGGAACAGCCTCTGCACTATCATCACCGTCATCTGAGTCGGGGCTGTTATCCTCGGAACCCTCCTCAGCCTCATCTCCACTACCGGAACTGGGGTCGGAGCCACCCTCTCTATTAGCAGATGTCTATGACTGGGGATCTGCAGCCTCCTTCTTCTCACTGGGCTCCTCCTCTATGATGTGCGCCCTGCGTCCGCCTCGTCCGCAAGACGACTCCCCTCTCCTAGATCCTCGAGAAGGCCCAGATGGCCCAGCTCCTCGGGAAGGCCCAGGTGGCCCGGACTGTGGCCCGGTATATATTGGAAGCATCTGAAAAGGAATAATGCAATTTGAATACATCAGCGCAAATGTGTATATCAGATATAGATGCAAGAAAGCTACATGAAATGGGCGCATACAGGTACAGTGCGTAAATGTGGTGTGTGTTAGATGTGCTCAACACAGGCAATCTATCAATGTAATAAAATGATCAAGATCAGCATGTCATCAGAAGTATGATAAATGCAAGAAAACTAAAGGGTACCTGGACACCCATGAGGGACAACTGTGCCTCTCTCCGTAGGACCATGCCCTCAAACAAGGCTACCATCCCGAGCACCTCATCCATGTACTCCCTGGGTGGTTGCAGATACAAGCTCAAGTCATTAATGAATAAACAAACGCCAAAGTATCTGTGTGATAAACGGAAAACAGTGGAACATACCGGTGGTGAGTCAAGGTCACTGACGTATCGGTGGTTAGGCATAGGTGGCTCTATCGGGATCGGGTAGTAAGTCCCATATCTCCATCCTATCAGCTCAGTCGGCATATCTGGCCATCCAGGATGATGATGAGTCGGAGGAATTAGGGGAACCAGTGCACCCCCGCTTCTAGACGTACCGGCCCTGCTGGTGGAAGGGACATCTGCAGTCCGAGCCCGGCTCGATGAAGGCATACCAGCAGACCTCCTCGTCGGAGTACGGACCCCCGTCAGTGGAGGCATCAAGTATGTGTGACGATAGGTCGCATACTCCCCCTGCTTCAGATGTAAGAATGCATCAGTACCCTGCATAGCACTAACGACACCCTGAGGAGAGAGCCTATCAGTGGTCCGCATGTCGTCTGGAGACGCTGAAGAAAGGTCTTGAGTAGGGTAGCCCCATACTTGCCGTAGGAAGCGATCCCCCAAAAACTAGGCCCTACCAACTGGCCCCTCGAACAGGATCCTATACCGAGAGGCACCCCATGCTCCGGCAAACTAGAATCGGAGGTCTCTGCCTAAAGGCGCTCAGGGCTGCCACGAGATCTGCGGATAACTGATGTATAAGCTAATCAGGAATTGTGAATATGCAAGATAAATCAAAGATCGGAAACATAAAGAACTGAGAGTTCTGAAATACCTCTGACGGCCGCACTGTATCAAAGTACTGCCGTAGGTAGAGGAAAGACTCTTGAGGTCTCGGCCGGTGCTGGCCCTCGAATACGAGTGAATAAGGGGTCACGAGGGACACCTCCACCTCAAGCTCCGAAGCCAACGTCGGAAAGTATGCATAGATCCATAGCTGTGGAAAACAGAATAGTAGCCATCAGAATATAGAATGCTGAGTGCAGAATGTAAATACAAAATGCTGAGAGCAAAGTGCAAGGTACAAAGTGTAAAGTGCGCCGTGTGTGCAATGTACAAGTAATGAGAAGCAGAAATGTAAATCAAGAGGGCAGAAAGTACCTCCCAGGTTCTCCAATAGCCACCGACCATGTTTCCCCGTCCGCAGGAGGTCGCGCTCATATAGCAGTAGAGAGTAGCCAGGCTGGCGCCACCCCAATCATATCGGCTGACCTGTGATAGGTCCATGAAAGCACTCAACAGATAAAGCCCGACAGTGTTCCCCCTATCGGCAAACAAAGTGGTCCTGAAAAGGAACATCAGAAATCCGCGGGTGTACTGTGCCACCTCCTCAGGAGTCTCAGGCTCTATCTTCGGCCTTCTGAAATGGGAAGAAAACCAAGTATATCAGACTCTGCCTGAAGATCTATCAACTGGTGGGCGAGCTCCCAATAAATAGATCCAAGCGGCCTCCCACTGGCCCATGTCCTCGTCATATGGGATGGCCCAGCCTCCCACATCAAGGCCCGTCAGTACGGCGAAGTCAAGCGGGGTCATGGTCATGTCCCCGGTGGCAGAGAAATGGAAGGAGTTGGTGGTGTCCTACCATCTCTCTACCAAGGCACCCATCAGCGTCCTACTAGCAGGACAGCGGGAGATCCCAGTGCAAAAAGGCCCAAACCCTGCCACGTCAACCAAATCTCGGACAGCCTCCGGGAGCTCCGTGTACCACTCCCTCGCCGTGATGGAGCCATATCCTCACGCAGCGCGAGAAGTCACCTGCATTCAGGATGAACACATGTATTCAATTTCAGATTGAAATGTATAAGTTGCGTGCAAATGAACTGAATAGGCTGCGTGCAAATGAAATGTATAAGTTGTGTGCAAAATCAAATTAGATACAGAATTTGGGCTGCGTGTTCAACTCTCAATCAGTGTGTCCTGCGTGTTCACAATCAGTTCGGGCTGTGTGTTCAACGCCAAGTGTTTGAGCTGTGTTTTCAAAATTCAAAAATTAGTGGGCCGTGTGTTCAACTCTCAATCAGTGTGTACTGTGTGTTCACCTCAACAATGGGCTGTGTGTTTAGAATTCAAGTGTTTGGGCTGCGTGTTCAACTGACAACAAGTGCGTGCTGCGTGTTCACAATCAATTTGAGCTGTGTGTTCAAAATTCAAAATCAGTGGGCTGTGTGTTCAACTCTCAATCAGTGTGTGTTGTGTGTTCACCTCAACAATGGGCCGTGTGTTTAGAATTCAAGTGTTTGGGCTGCGTGTTCAACTCTCAATCGGTGTGTGCTGCGTGTTCACCTTCAATTTGGGGCTGTGTGTTTAGAAATTCAAAGTTTGGGCTGCGTGTTCAACTGTCAACAAGTGTGTGCTGTGTGTTCACAATCAATTTGAGCTGTGTGTTCAAAATTCAAAATCAGTGGGCTGTGTGTTCTACTCTCAACAAGTGTGTGCTGCGTGTTCACCTTCACTTTGGGCTGTGTGTTCAGAAATTCAAAGTTCGGGCTGTGTGTTCAATTCTGGAACAAGTGTGTGCTGTGTGCTCATAATCAGAAAAATGGGCTGTGTGTTCATCATCAAAGTTCGAGCTACGTGTTCAACGTCAGCGTCAAGTATTTGAGCTATGTGTTCAAATTTCAAAATCAGTGGGCTGTGGGTTCATCTCAAAGTATGGGCTGTGTGTTCAATTCTCAACAAGTGTGTGTGGTGTGTTCACAATCAATATACGGGCCGTGTGTTCAGAAGGTCAGAGTGTTTGAACTGTGTGTTCATGATGCAAACGGAATACGGTGTTATAGGCTAAACATTCAAAACAAGCTGTGTGCTTGAGTGAGCAGATAAACATAGCGAAAGCATGAAATGCGCGGAAATTACAGAATACATTGTAGAAAATGTAGAAGTGAAGTAAATACCTCTCGTGCCTAGTAGGAGAGGTGGGACTCTGGCTCCCGCAGTAGTAGATCTACAGGTGCTCGCTCATCGAAGTTAGTAAAGTGATAGAAGACTGCCTACGGGAGGATGTGCGCCGGAGGGTCATACCTCTCAGGAATGAATGGCCGAATCCTCGGGGGTAAAGCCATAATATCGGGATCATCTCCGGCACCCGGAGGACCTCCACCATGAGGGAAATGACCAGCCATCTTGAAAAATCTGCAAAAAAGAGCAAAAATGAGCAAAATGAGCCAAAATTGGAAAAAGTCAACAAAAGTCAACACTCGGGAAATGAAAAAGTCAACAAAAGTCAACCCCCGAGAAAATCTTCCAAATGTTGAGACAAACTTACCTCAAGTGGTGAAAATGAGAAAAGAAGCGCCGAAATCAAAATTTAATCGGTTCAAAGTGACGAAAACTGAAAGATTTCGCGAAAACAACTTGCGTGGGGCGTTGGAAAATGCGTATAGAGCGCAGATCTGAGGGAGAAAGTGGTCTAGGAAGGAAGAGGAGGAAATTTCGGAGCTGATGTTATGAGGAAAAGTGCTTTGGATAAGCACATTTAAAGAAAAGAGAGCAAAAGGACCAAACTGCCCCGAATTTGGGCTAGGTGGCCGGCCGGCCACCTTTCCTGGCAGGCCGGCCATCCCTTTGCCTCACCCCTGGCCGGAAGCCTCCCCCTTGGGCCAAGCATGGCCGGCAGCATTCCCAAGGTGGCCTCCAAGGTCCCTGCAAATTTTGGTGATGATTGGAGTCCCTGGCACCCGGGAAAGTACAAGGAAAGTGCACTTTTCGTCGCGAAATCCCTCCGCAGGAACTTCAACTCCAACTTTCGATGTGTGTCTCATCGATACTCGTCAAAAGCAAGGTGTATCCTTTTTGAATATGTTGTGACCCCTCCGAGAGGTAAACCAAAGGTCGCGATTGAGCCACCTTCGTCGAAACTTGCATTGTTTTACTCGTTGTTTCGTTTCAAAATGTGCATTCAAGTTTACACTTATCCTACATTGTTTTGCACGTCACTTGCATTCTCATGCACATCACTTGCACTGTTTTGCACGTTTCACGAGTATTGTCATACCCTTGTGCTTAACTTGCGTTGTCATGCGCGTCGCTTCTCGCATTGCGATGCACTCACCCATCAACACCGCGTTCGCCTACATTTGACATCACACTGAACATATGTTGCTAACTATGTTGTGCTTGTTGAGTTTCTTCTTTTTGCAGGTACGATATTGTATGTACGGTTCATTTGAGGCTGGTGCGACCAAACGTGCCACACTGGTATTGTATCTTCTCCGTATGGGACGTGGTGAGAATCTAATGATTGTCCGCACTTTTTAACTGCATGAAATGTAGTATTGCTTTGCATTCTTGCTTAAAACTGTTGCATCTATTGTGAATATTTGCTTCATTATAGCTTGCTGCTTCGCATGATCATTGAGTTACATCCGGCTTTGTGCATACCGCTTTGCAAGCTAATTAAATATTACAAATTGACTAAATTAATTAAATAGGTTAATTAATCTAATTAAAGCAATAAAACGCCTCGGTATGAGGGCCGGATACAGTGCATGCCCGGGACTCACTCGGAATCCAGTTGCCATAGCACTGTTGCCTCTGTTTACACTGCCATACTCCTCTAAAAATTGCCAAAGTCCCGGGATTGCTTCTCTGAGTGCTGTGGAACACCATCGGCTAAGGGGAATGGCCACCGGCCAAGGGATGTGATCACCGGCTACATATTATGCTATCGGCCAGTCATTCTTTGCCGGTCGGCACTTAAGAGTGCCGGTCGGCCAAAAATTGCTGCAGAACCTGCAATTTGACAGTAGCAGAGGACAAGCAGTGTATGTCATGGCAATTCAAAGCATGTGTGCACCAAACACATCCCACATCATGTTGTAGACACCCCATTTTTGACCGACCTTAAGACTCAGACGTCACCGATTGAGCGCTCGATGATGTTGCATACTGTGCTCGTTCCGAAGTCTCAGAGTCGTGGCCGCGCGCCCTGCCTTCGGACTTCTGAACCCTCTTCTTTACCTTGTCTCGGTTTGCGAACCAGACTCGGTTTTCTCTGTTTTCTTTCCTGAGGGAAGGGAGTGGTCCTGTAGACTATCTCCCGGTGGCGTGTTGCATTTAAGTGGCCGTAGGCCATTACCATTCGAGCCGGTTCCCGGTTTTCGGGACCGTTAGGCCGTGTGCCTCGGCTCGGGACCGCCAAACCATCTCCGAGTTCTCCGATTTTTGGCTTGCACCACTGTTTTATAGTTCCGAGGAACACTGGGGTCTCTGAAACCCACTTCGCAGCCGAACACCACTTCCGGTGCCCGGCAGCCCATTTTCGGGACCCCAAACTGCGCGGTTTTGGTCTCGAGCATTCATTTTGTATCCGTTTTCTCCGGTTTTTGGCAGACACCTCTGTTTTATAGTTCCGAGGAACCCTGGGGCCCCTGATGCCCACTTCGTGGCCGTATGCCACTTCCGGTGCCTGCAGCCGGTTTTCGGGGCCCCGAATCGTGCGGTTTGGGCCCCGAGCATTCATTTTGTATCAGTTTTCTCTGTTTTTTTTGGCAGGAACCTCTGTTTTGTCATTCCGAGGGACACTGGGGTCGTAGGTACCCACTTCGCTGCTGAACACCACTTCCGGCATCAGATGCTCATTTTCGGGATCCCGAATTGCTCGGTTTTGGCTCCGAGCGTTCATTTCTCATTAGTTTTTGTTCAAACTTGGAAGGTACCTCTGTTTCAACACTAGGAAGATCACTGGGGGGTGAGAGGCCGAATTATCCCGAGATAACCGGTTTCGCTCCTCGAGCCCGTTTTCTCACTTAGGGCCAATGTTGAACACCACAGGGTATTTTCTTCCAACCAAAGCTACATATCGTGATGAGGGAACATGGGAGGACCCTAAAAGCTCTTGGTCGGCCGAAGCTGTGGGTTTCATTTTGGGCCTCTCCTTCAAGCTCTATGTTGTGGCTCTGCCAGTATTGCCAAATTTCAACCTTGGATCCTTGTTCTACACATCCGGGAGGACACAAAATGTTGGTGGTCGGCGAAATTGTGAAGTTCATTTTGGGCCTCTTCTTCAAGGTCTATGTTGTGACTCCTACTTCAGAGTTGCCAGATTTCGACCATGGGGCCTTATTCTACACACTTGGGAGGACACCTTTCTATACTGGTCGGCCAGAAAATCTTTTGTTCATTTTTTGGTGGTGGCCGGCCGGCCATGGTGAGTGGCTGGCCGACCAGGTGGGGTGGCCGGGCGGCCACCTTGCAGGAAACCTGGCCACCGCTTCTTTCATTTCACCAAGATCTGTTGTCCGGATATTTTTGCTGAAATATCACCCCATCCGGGGGATATTTTGGGAGGGAAAGCTTGGATGCTTTGCCCTCCCCTTTTACACCTTGTTTTGCCTATTTAAAGGGACCATCAGCTCCTTCCTCAAGGTTACAAAAATTGTCTTCAAGAACACTTAAGCAAAAACCCTAATCTCCATAGCCAAAACCTTCAAAAAAGCTTCAAGTCTTGCTTGATTTCTTCACCAACACCTAGCTTCACCATTCCAACTTCGATTCCAGCAGCAAGGAAGCGTTCTTCAGAGGTCAAGAGGCTACAAATCCAAGCCAAGAAGCAAAGAAAGACAAGTCTTCAAGGGTAAGTCTTCAAAACCAACTTTTAGGGCTTTTTCTTGATTCATTTCTCTACTCCAATTGGTTAAGAATTGGGGCTCCGACCCCTACTGGTTTTGCGCTCATATTGAGCCCCTCTACAACATTGTAGAAGGGCTCAACTTCATTTGGTGCTTATATATACTAGTTCCTTCAATATTCATCAAATTTGTCACATTTTTGCATGCTAAAATTGACCTATTTGTGTTTGTTTTTAGGGGTCCGACCCCTACTGGTGTTGTGCTCATTTTGAGCCCCTATACAACATTGTAGAAGGGCTCAACCTTGTTTGGCCATTGTATATACCACCTCCTTCAAATTTCATCAAATGTGCCACATTTTGTATGCAATTTTTGACCTATTTCTATTTGTTTTTGGGACTTCGACCCCTACTTACTTTGGTCTTATTTTGACCCCCTTTACATGTCTCATTAAGAAAATTTTGTCATTTGGTGTGTGCTTTGCATGTCTCTTGTTATAGCCTTTTTTGAGCTCCATTTTGCATGGAATTGTTAGCATGATTTTATTCTGATTTTTGGGTTTCCATAAACTGAACATGTGCTTATTTTTAGGCCCTATTCAATTTTGTAGAAGCATGTTTGTTCATTTGGGGTTTTTATATATCACTTGTCTCAATACCCTTCTTTTAGCCCCTATTCTTGCATGCTTTTGTTGCTATGTCTATGCTTGCATTTTGGCCATGTTTGTTACTGAAAAATGCCATATTTGGGACTGTCTTGCCACTGGTTTTGCTGCCATGTGCTGATTTTGCATGTTTGGTATGGCTATAGGCCATTTCGGGTGCCTAATTTCACATTTCGGGATGATTGCACGCTTCGGTTGTTATGTCGTATCATTTCGGGGTTGTTTTACATCATTTGTGAGTGCTGAAATTCCATTGCCATGCTTGCATATCATTTCCTATGTCATTTTATGCCTTAATGCATCGCCTCGGTTTGCGTGCCTGCGGGCACGCACTTCGAGGCACCTCCGTTTTATCCGACGGCCTCCTATGTGAGTGGGCTGAGGCTCTCCCATGTTGGTGTAAGCCCATTGCGGCATTCCGTGTGTCATTTTATTGCATTTCCTCATCGCCTCGATTTGCGCGCCTGTGGGCACGCGTTTCGAGGCACTTCGGTTTTATCCGATTTTTATTTCATCATCGCCTCGATTTGCGCGCCTGTGGGCACGCGTTTCGAGGCACTTCAGTTTTATCTGATTTTCATTTCATCATCGCCTCGATTTGTGCGCCTGTGGGCACGCGTTTCGAGGCACTTCGATTTTATCCGATTTTCATTTCATCATCGCCTCGGTTTGCGCGCCTGTGGGCACGCGTTTCGAGGCACTTCGGTTTTATTCGATTTTCATCTTTCATCATCGCCTCGGTTTGCGCGCCTGTGGGCACGCGTTTCGAGGCTCTTCGGTTTTATCCGATTTTCATTTCATCATCGCCTCGATTTGCGCGCCTGTGGGCACGCGTTTCGAGGCACTTCGGTTTTATCCAATTTTTATCTTTCATCATTGCCTCGGTTTGCGCGCCTGTGGGCACGCACTTCGAGGCACCTCCCGTTTTATCCGATTTACCTGTCATATCATCACCTCAATTTGCGTGCCCGTGGGCACATATTTCGAGACATCTCATTTTCGTAGCATTGCGCGTGCTAGGTTGTATGTTAGTTGCATTCCATGCATATCATGCATATTGCACGGGAAACGAGGTACATTCTGTACTCCGAGTGACGGAGTGTGTCTCAATTCCCCAGTCATCGACACTCCGGATTACCCATGATGGAGTTAAGTTTTGTTGTAACATTCATCTGCATTCATCTGATATTGAGTTGTGCAATTCGGCTCCTCGGCCATCATGCATCGATATGCGTGATTGGTGGCACGAGGATCGAGGCATGCATATATTTGTGAAAATACATTGCTATGCCCTTTTCCTGCTCTCTGTTACAGCGAAATCAAGGATCAACAAATTTCCGGAGTCCGGCGCGCATTCCGAGAAATATTGCAAACAGAGGCTAATTGGGGCATCCCAGTGGATTTCCGCCCGAAGCAGTTCAGCGTACACTAATTCATCAGAAGCAAGGCAGTCCCTGGCTTGCATGCCAGCTTTACAGCTTTCCTAGTTTAATCTGTTAATTAAATTAGAGATTTGTAATATTCGGACTGTACATTTCGGACTGTATATTCTTTTATTTGGTCTGTATATTTATTCGGACCCTCTGTGCGAGGGCAATGTTGTAATAAGGGTGTGTGAGTGTGATGTATGTCTTCCAACCCCCATTTCTTTCTCCCTTTTATTTACCCGCTTTGGATGGTTAGATATAGGGCATATTTCAATTAGCATCTGATGTATGACAAAGATGTTTGCATCATTCATCTGTTTGCATGCAGACTCGGCGCACCATACAAAGCTGCATTTGTATTTCAATTTCAAATTGAATACATGATAGTATAGCATTTCACATGTCATATTTAGAATAATAGCCGAGCCTGCTATAGCTTACATTTTTGCATGTGTTGCATTAGGCATTCTGTATACTTAGGATCATGCATGATTTCTAATTATTTTTTGTTTTGGCTTGGAGTACTCGGTGAGTTTTATGCTTTAGCATCCTTGCATGCGTGTGAGTGTTGCCATGATAGCATGCTTACCATGAGGCTAAATGCTTATATGATATAACTGCCTTGAATGCCTGTGGATGGAGGTTGAGTTATTTGAATTGGGACAATTCATCGATTGTTTGTTAAGCCCACTAGATTGTGGCAAAATCTGCATTTTAAGCCTACCTGCGGGTAGCAAACCATCTTTCACAAACAAACATGAGATGTTTATTTCCAATTCAGACGACTCGGTCTATACTTGTTTGCTGCAAGCATCACATAGTAATCCTAGGCTAATAACCGGAATAAGAACATACAAAGTTTTCAAAAACAGATATCATGGTTAGTAGAGGCCGGTCTTTGGCCGGCGAGGAAGTGCTCACGATGTGACCTTCCCTAATCGTACCCAAGTTCCCGAGCCAACTTTGGTGATGACGGACCACGTGGCCTTTTCGGCCTTAGTCAGGGTTTCCTAAATTTCCCATTTAAAACATTTAGGTGGCGACTCTGTTATCTGGCAAAGCAGTCCATGTTTGGCACTTCTTTCAAAAAATCTGTTTTCCTTCAAAACGATTTGCCGGATTTGGACTCTTTGGTTCGAGATTTGGAACCGCAACAAAATCGAGTCCGAACTGTAGCGAGGTCCCTCGCGGGCGTTGTTACAGTTTCTGGCGACTCTGCTAGGGAGTTAGAGAACTTGACTCGAACTCGTGATATCTGCTTTTGACTACACTTGTGTGTTTCTTTGCATTGCATTTGCATTGGTGCGCCTAGGACATCGTGTTTGCCATATGCCATTCCCGAACGATTTGCCGGAGGCTTGTCTTGTCAAGTCATGTCCATAAAATTTGATCGGCTCAGGCTCGACGACATGGGAACACAAACCCCGGTTTTACCGGGGCACCCTTTTTGACCATTCGACCTAGTGCATATTCGGATCCATAGTGACCATTCCAAACTAGGACAGGTTGCTTACCCGTTTATAGGTTGCTTGAAGCCGCTGCGTGCGTAGCGAACCCCTAGTTCCTGACAAAATAGGACAGGGAAACCCTACCCCAACATAGGGGTGTTTTGGCTCTCATTTATCTGCTATGTGCTTGTTAGAGTGCGTCTCTACAGGGAATGCATGTATCAGTATGAGTTTGGGTATCAGGCCTGCGGGCATCAGTTTTGAGTTGGCACGTTACGCCTGCGGGTATCAGTCAGTTATTTGAGAATCAGTTGTCTGCGGATATCGAGTTGATTTAGAAACGATGATCGATGGTTGAGGACAGTGTATTTCCAGCTTATCCAAACTGTGTGTTGTATGCCCGACTGTGTGTTGTGTGTATTTAAATTTAATTTGTTATCTTGCCCGTTTTACGGTCATTTATTTCCTTTTGCTTTATTATCTTTTTTGCTAGGCGGGTTTGTATACGATTGCTTAGAGAGCGTCGATACTTCCCAAGCAATCTGGACACGAGGTCACCGACTTACTCGATCCGAGGATCTAGTTGACGGACATGCGGTGTTCCATTCACTACCCCCGGTTATTAGAAGGAGGCAGAAACGCATCCATCGAGAGCGAGATTACTGCATGGTCTATTTTAGTGTCGAACGTCGGGTTGAGATTCTGTTTACGCTATAGAGATACACTTGCGATTATTGAGATGGAACAACGAGAACCTGGCAATGGAGGCGATGATCGCGGATGAATGAAAGCATGAAACAAATGCAAGATGATGCTATCCGCCAGGCGGAATTTTCCAAGCAATGAGCCCTTGTCATGGCCCATGATGCGAGTTGATCACCAGTTACAATAGCGAGCAAGCATCTGCTTCACACAGTCCCTCCTCCACTAGGGACACAGCAGGTTCCTCCACCACCCGGGGCTCCATTACCTGAGCCAACATCTACTGGCCAGAATGCCCCTCCAAATCTGCAGAATACCCAAGCTACCCTCCCAAATCCACAAAATGCTCTGCCAAACCCACCAAACACCCAAGAGGACACGGGTCTTCCAGCAATTTGGCTCGCCCCTTCTACCATTGTCCAAAAACATTACACCTAACTACGGACGCTCCATTTGAGTTCGAGGTGGACCAGAGAGCTCTGAAATTGAGCAAGTTGGAAAAACTCTTCAAGAAATCACAGGGGGTGAAAGCCATCCCAGATATTGAAGACGGCTATACTGATGTGGCCGTGACATTGCCGGACAGATTTAAGATGCCCCAGATCGATCGCTTTGATGGATCCGGGGATCCCATGGTCCACCTCCGGCTATTTTCAGACGTCTTAAGACCAATGGGCCTAACCCGACCGCAAAAGCTTTCCTTGTTCGGTCGAACTTTATCGGGTGTGGCATCCACTTGGTATTCAAAGCTGGAGGATGATGTGAAGACAAACTGGGATGAGATGGCCGAGGCCTTTGTTGCACAATATTCATATAACACACAGATCGAGATTACCACTCGTGATCTCGAGACAACGAGGCAGGAGCCCAAAGAATCTTTTTCTGACTTTGTAACCCGATGGAGGGCGAAGGCATCGATGATGACCTTGAGGCCAACAGATAGAGATCAGATCCGGATGATTGTGCGCAATCTCCAGCCGGCATTAATGAAGAAGATGATCGTAGTCCCTTTCCCCACTTTCGCAGATCTACATGATATGGGGATGCAAATAGAGGATGCAATGAAACAAGGTCTATTTGACCAAGACCGGGATCAGCCCCAAAGAACATTTAATCGGAATACCAATGCAGGCTCGAGTGGCTCTGCCAATACGAGAACTTTAGAGGTCGGAATGGTCACCACCAATCCCCCTCCCCAACCAAGGTCCGCAGCGGCCACACCTTTTTCTAATGCCTCTGGGAGCAGTAACCAAGCTTCAAGGTACCAACCCAGGGGTCAACGAACCTTCTCTCCACTACATATGCCTTTATCCAAAGTCCTCGGCGTTCTAGTTAGAAAAGGGCATCTGAAACCCTTGGAACCGAGGCCCCCTCCAAATCCACTCCCCCCTTCCCATAACCCAGCCAAATATTGCAAATACCACCAGCAGCATGGTCACGACACCGACCAGTGTTTCAGGCTGCGTCATGAGGTTCAAGATCTCATTGACAAAAACATCATTCTACCTCCTGAGCGACCCAATGTTACAACCAACCCACTCCCAACACATAACCAAGATCCACCCAAAAGAATCAATTTCATCCAAACTGGGGACGTATCTTACGACCCTAGCATCTACATTACTCCCTCCCACCTACCCAAGCCGGAGGTGATCCTCCCTGATGGCACGGATTTGTGCATGATGGACACCTCCACGACCCAACCTGAGCCAAAGGTGGTGACCACCGAGAATGGAAGGCGGGGCTTCCGAGGAGAGCAAAGCTGTTGAGTCTGGGGTGGAGCAATCTGAGAATTTAGCTGGCAGAGCTTATGATCTGAGTGGATATATCTTGTCAATGAGCCAACCTAAGTTGAGTGTGGGGTTGCCAGAGAAGGCTGAGTTGTGTATGATCCGGGGGGATAAACTTGAATCGTGGGGATGATTTGACTACGGGGAAGAGGGCCGCCAACCTTCAAGTTTTCAACGATCGAGAATCGGGCGATGCATCAATTAAGCTGGTTCGATTCTGGAGTCGTGAAGTTGTCGGGTGGTTGGATGATCGGCTGACATTGTACCATTGTGGCGGAAGGGCGAAGGTCGAGTGAATCATGGGAGGCGCCGGTGTGAAGAATTCGCCGGGACCAAGACATTTTGAAAAGAACAAGCGACGCCGGGGAACAAGAAAGAGATGGGTTTACGAGAGAGCAAGCGAAGAACCATGAGAAATTGAGAGTCTTGTGGGCACGAAGCCCATCTTTGCGAGCATGAGGGAGGAAAATACTGAGAGCACAAGCAAGCCGGAACCAGATAGGTGCCTGCTAGATGCTAATGGAATGTGGTGGGAGGATGACGACTTATATCTCGCCCACCTGACGAAGAGGGACGGTGTGGCCAACAGACAGACTGGTACCTCGAGGAGGTAGACCATATGACTAGAAGTGGGCGGTATTTCAAGCCCCACACCTTGATCAACGAGGTATCTGGGAAAGATAAAGAGGCGAGAAGCGGAGGAGAAGCAAGTGGAAGAAGAGGCATCTTGAAGCGGCTAAAAGAAAATACAAGCGAGATATCTCCATCTGGGAACGCTTATGGCTTCGAGGGTGCCGTGGTGTCTTATCTGCCATGGACGGCGAAACTCTCCATCGAAACTACTGTGGAACAACTAGTTGGTTTGGTCTTCCCGGAGGAGGTTCCCGGCATTGACCTTCGGATAAGGCTGCCGCTGAGGCGTGGATCTGCAGACCTCTCTACATCTCTGTAGAATGCAGGGACAAATGGATTCCGGTGGTACTGGTTGATACTGGATCCGCTATCAATGTCTGCCCGGCCAGGACGGCCTATGCAATTGGGTTAAAGTCTGCGGACTTCACCCCAACTTCTCAAGTGATCAAAGCCTATGACAATACGAGTAGGGATGTCCTGGGGACAGTAAAAATCCAAACCAAGATTGGGCCTGGACAACAAGAGGTAGATTTTCATGTCTTGGAGGTCCCCGCATCCTTTAACATGCTTTTGGGGCGACCCTGGTTGCATCAGGTGAAGGCCGTCTCATCTACTCTGCATCAAATGGTGAAGTACCCCTATGGAAAGGGAGTAGCCATTGTTTTTGGGAATTCGTCAATCCATCCTCCTCCGGAGGTATCTACGCCAGTCCTGGAGATCGAACACGGTATGGAAGACATGTTCATATCGGGATTTACTTTGGCTGAGGCCCGGGTGGTACAAAACATTATGGCTGTGAATGAGGGTGTGTATGTCAGCGCTCAAGCCGTCTACCTCATGAACAAGCTACAGCATATCCCGGGGATGGGATTGGGAAGAAGCGGCAGGAAAGGAGTCATAGCGTTGGCGAAGTGCCACATAATCCACATACCTTTGGATTGGGTTATCGCCCACCAAGAAAGGCGGGCGAGGAAAGGAAAGAAATGGCGGCGGGGCAGGCGAAAGTGGGAAGCCTTTTGATCTAATACATAGGCCCATCTGGGGTACCCTGAACGGACGCTTCGTCCGGGAGGGGGAAGATTTTCCATTCTGCGGCTTCCCAGAACCATGGTTTAACGCGGAGAAGCGCGTGCAGGTTTGAAATCTTCTTCGACACTGCAACTATCAGGGATAGCGTTCTTTGCGAGCGACAGACCCAATAGCGAAATTTGAAACGAGAATAAAGGCGAGGATCTTTGAGGGCACGGAATTGGAAATGGGGGTAGCACTGGCATGTCTCCTCTCTGATCCTCCGATCGACCAAGATTGCTTGGGGAATAACTTCATGGTCTCCATGATCGGGGATGAAACGGCTGTGAGCCAACCGGCAGCTATCTTGGACGCATCGATCGCACCCTCCCTCATTTGGCAGTACGAGGAAGGATTCTTATCCAGCCGGTTAAATTCGGAGTAGTGGCGAATCTGATTCCACCGAGTCTTGTGAGTCGGAATCGATTCGGCTTCGGCGAGTCTGATGCAGTACTCTGAGGTGTCAACGGATGCCAGATCTGTCGGTCGTCTTTTTCCTTTTCATTTGAGTCTGTAACAGATGAATTGGACGATTTGGATGAACTTAATGAGAATGAGGTGAATGTGGCTTCAGTACTTTTACGTGCCCCTAATTTATTGCATTAATTCGGACTTTCAAAATTTTGATCAAAAGCAGCGAGGGAAGTCCCTCGGTTTCTAGCGACTAATTGAGCAAGAGCAAGAGGTTTGTTAAACCCTTAATGGATGAAATCATTTACGTGAACATTAGTCTTGAGGAGGACCCGCGGTGGTCGGATCGGGTCCACGTTGTCTTCGGAGGAACGCGAGCGCTTAGTCGCTTTATTAAAAGATTTCAAAGATGTTTTCGCGTGGTCCCTCGAAGACATGCACAGAATCGATCTGAGATTATCTGACATCGGATCCCCTTGACCGAGGCCCGCACATCAAGCGAAGCTCGAAGGATCCGCCGGATTGGGCTCTCAAGATCAAAGAAGAGGTCACCAAGCAAATTGACGAGCTTCTGCTAGTATCTGAATATCCGACTTGGTTGGCCAATATTGTTCGGTCTTGAAGAAAGATGGCGGATCCAGGTGTGCGTGGATTTTAGGGATTTGAGCGAGCTAGTCAGAAGGGCGACTTTCCCTGCCACATTGATGTGCTAGTGGCCTACACTGCAGGGCTTGCATTGCCCACATTCAAGGATGGCTTCTCGGGGTACAATCAGATAGTAATGGCGCCGGAGGACAGAGAAAAGACTGCATTCACTACCCCGTGGGAACCTCACTACGGGTTATGCCGTTTGGGTTGAAGAATCTTTGGGGCTACTTATCAACGAGCGCGACCACAATATTACATGATATGATCCACAAAGAGGTTGAGGTGTCGTGGGCGACATGATTGTCAAGTCAAAGAAAGAGAGGGCCACTACACCGCCTTGCACAAATTTTTCCAAAGGATTAGGGAATTCCGGTTGCGGCTAAACCCTCAGAAATGTACGTTTGGTGTTACAGCGGGGAAAATGCTGGGGTTTCTGATTACACAGAGGGGCATCGAGGTCGACCCTTCCAAAATCAAGGCCATCTTAGAAATGCCACCACCGAGGACTGAAAAGGAGGTGCGAGGCTTTCTGGGTAGAGTGCAATTCATAAGACGGTTTATTTCAAAACTAACCTTGACTTGTGAACCACTTTTTGGTCTTCTGAAGAAAGGCAAGAAGTTTCAATGGGACGGCCGATGTCAAGCTGCATTTGAACAGATTAAAGAATATCTACAGAACCCACCCGTTTTGTCACCAGCAGAACCAGGGAAACCGTTGATTTTGTATCTGTCAGTGACGAAGACCACGATGGGCTGCATGCTTGCGCAAGAATCAGAAGATAAGGTGGAAAGAGCCATCTATTATTTGAGCAAGAAAATGCTAGAATACGAGACCCGGTATACGCCGTTAGAGAAGGCTTGCTTAGCTTTGGTATGGGCTACCAGGAAGCTGCGGCACTACTTGTTAGCTCACTCGGTAATGCTGGTTTCTCGTCTCGATCCCATTAAATATCTTTTCGAGAAACCAGCACTTACGGGTAGGCTAGCTCGTTGGTTGCTTTTGCTCTCCGAATTTGATCTCACATATGTGGCCAAAGTCGATAAAAGGCGAAGCGATGGCGAGTTCCTTGCCGACCATCGGTTGAGGATGAAGCGGTTGAGTACCTATTCCCGGATGAAGCAATTACGCATATCGGCGACGAGGAAATTTGGACAATGTACTTTGACCAGACATCAAATCAACATGGGTATGGGATAGGAGTGTTCTTAGCACCGACAATTCCGTATCCCTCTAGCCTTCAAACTCGGTTCAAAGTCTCAAATAATGAAGCGAATCTGAAGCGTGCATTCTTTGGTTTTGGGCGGCCCTAGAATTAGGGGCAAGGCAATTTGGGCGTCATTGGGGATTCAAACCTTGTTGTGTCTCAAGCTAAAGGAGACTGGAAAGTAAAAGGAAAACATGATGATGTATCATCAAACCTTGGATTCTTGATTCCTCGGTTTGAAAAGTTAAGCTTTACTCATCTACTAAGAGAACAACAAGTTCGCAGACGCTTTAGCAACTCTATCATCCATGATAGACATCCCACGTGGAGTCGAATCGTCCGGTCATTATTGACGAAATTTACACCTTATGAGTCGATTGCGACCATAGATGAAGTTCGGGCGAGCACCCTGGTATCATGACATCTGGAATTTCTTGGAAAGCGAAGCGTGCCGCCGAGTAAATGCCAAAGACAAGAGGGCAATAAGAAGGTTGGCCGTTCAGTTCATCATCTGCGGGGGTAAACTATATAGAAGGGGTCATCTGGGAATGCATAAACTGTGTGTTGATGCTGAAGAGTCCAAGCGTCTGATGGAAGCCATCCATGGGGGTGAATGTGGTGCACATATGAATGGGTTGATGTTGGCACGGAAGATCCTTAGACAGGGTTATTATTGGTCCACCATGGAGGAGGATTGTATCGGTTTTGTTCGGCGATGCCACAAGTGTCAAATTCATGCAAATCGCATGAACATCCCGCCGTCGAAGCTGTACAACATGACTTCGCCATGGCCGTTTTCAGTATGGGGAATTGATGTGATCGGGGCTGTCACGCCGAAAGGGTCGAATGGGCATGAGTTCATCCTTGTAGCGATAGATTATTTCACAAAGTGGGTTGAGGCCCAATCTTATGCAGTGTTGAAAGCTTCACACGTTGCAAAATTCATCAGAAACAACATTATTTGTCGCTACGGAGTCCCAAATGAAATAGTTTCAGACAATGGTTCCCACTTCAAGAAGGAGGTGATTGATTTGTTGGAGAAATACAATGTGGCTTTTCATAAGTCATCTACTTACCGGCCGCAAACCAACGGAGCAGTTGAGGCCGCCAACAAGAATATCAAGCGCATATTACAGAAGATGGTGGAAACCTATCGGGACTGGCCAGACAAGCTGCCGTTTGCTCTGTGGGGCTACAGGACTTCGATCAGAACTTCAACTGGGGCGACTCCGTACTCGTTAGTCTATGGGATGGAGGCCGTTCTGCCAATTGAGATTGAGGTCCCGTCATTACGAGTATTGGCCGAGTGCGGATAAGCGAAGCAGTTAGCGGCAGAGCATTTGAGGAACTCATGCTTTTTGATGAAAGAAGATTGAAAGCACTGTACCACGTCCAAGGCTATCAACGCAGAATCGCTCGGGCTTTTAACAAGAAGGTTAAGTCCAGGAATTTGAAAGAAGGAGATTTGGTACTCAAAGACAACCGAACTCCCATCCACGACCCAAGGGGCAAGTTCAGACCCAATTGGACTGGTCCTTACATCATCAAGTCAATCTGGTCAGGTGGAGCTGTGGTTCTGATGGATCTAGATGGCTTGGAGTTTTCTCAACCGATCAATATAGACAAGTTGAAGAAATATTATCCCTGAGAGGCTCGCTAGGCCGAAAACCCGAAAGGGCGACCTAGGCAAAATTCAGAGCATAGAAAATTGGAAAATTATAAAAACTAAGCTCGCAAGGTTGAAAACCCGCAAAGGGCGGCCTTGGCAAAAGTTAGAGCGCAAAAGGAGAGCAAAAATACTCGAGCGAACCTGATCCTGAACTACGTAAGACTTGATTCCCATCTTCGGGATATGTAGGCAGCTTCATCCTGAAGTTCAGTCATAATCTTTTCCCCGATCAACTTTGTCCACTCTGATCATCTCAGTCATCTTTATTCATCAGCATTTATTGTGATCTCCGGTACAGTGCTATTCAAACTAGGGGCAACTTTCCGTTGCCATGAAGTGTTGCGGCGTCTTCCAGACTAGGGGCAACTTTCCGTTGCCACACTTTGCCGAGGCACTTGTTCAGACTAGGGGAAACTTTCCAGTTGCTAGGATTCGGAGTTGCGCATCTCAGTGACAGATCTCAGGCGTGTCCAGTTCTGATCTATATCGAAAATAGTTTTGAAAAGTTTTAATAAAAGTTGACTTTGTTCAAATTAATCTTTTCACAACTAAGACCATTTTTGGACCAAAAGTGGAGAATTTTCAGTACCACAACCTTCAATTTCATTGATTTCAAAACAGAGTTCTTTTGTTCTTGCATACAATTGAGGTTGCTTTTTTATTACATTCATAAAGAAAACTTGAAAGTACTAATAAAGCAATAAATCTGGGGCATAGGCCAGTCAGGTGTCCCTGCGCCCCCTGCCAGAGCTTGTTGAAGCCGCAGTTGCCAACCTAGGCCCAACCTGTGCCTCCTCGTTGAGCCAATCCCAGCACTTATCAGATAAAGTGCAACTGAAAACAGAAGCAGGGGCCAGAAGTTCTCTAACTCTCCATGCTGCGACCTGTCGAGCCAACTGTGCGCCTCGAACTGGAAATGTGGCCGGATACTCTATCTCCTCCGGTGGGCAAGTCTGATCGTGGCCGAACTGGCGCAGAATACGGAAAGGGAAGTAGAATACACAGTGAGTCAAGCCAATCAGTCGAATCCCGACCTGCCGTGACATGCTATAACTCATTGCCGGGAGATTGAGCCAAGGGCAGCGCCAAACAATGCGGTCTGCCGACAGGTTGCACATCCATTCAAACCACCAGCTCTCATCAAGAGCATTCACTAGGCGTTGCCGAAAGAAGTAGCCGCGAGCTGAATAAGCGGGACAAGAGTCCACGACTTGCAATTTATCCATCAACCATATCTGGGGAGGGATGAAAAATGAGAGAATAAAGAATAGAGAGATGTGCGATGAGGAAAAAAGTAAGATAAGGGTTTTGTGAGAAAAATCTAGCCCGAGGGCCGAGTGATGTGAGCAAACATACATGTGAGCTTGGGAGGGAAACATTACTTGTAACAGTAGTGGACTCCCTGCAAACCTGGTTGTCTCCCGGCGGTAGAAAGTATCCAAGCCCATCAATGTCTCGGCCAGAGTCATGGCAATACAACTCTTTCCTTCTCTCAAACCTTGAGCGACTTCAATCAAACGAATGCTAGCTCCTCCGGGCAGGCGAAACGAAAATGAGATAGTAGGCACAAGCAGGCGTCTTCGGAAGCCTTGCCGATGAGTGGTTCTTTGCGATCACCGACATCGTAAGCGATGCATCAGGCTCGGAATGTCCAACATTCCATCACCAATCAGAGACCTAGCATCCTGTGCATTAAGACCACACATCCGCCCTAAGGTCTGGGCATAGCTAAAATTGAGCTGGGGCAGAATTTCTTCACCTCGCTCGGACTCCATCAGGATTTGAAAATCTTCAAAAGTAGGACATACCTCTTGCCTGCCAAAGCTAAAGACGTGCGTCACCGGATTCCAGAACCTTGCCGCGGCATGGAGGAAAGGAAGATACAGTGGAGTCCGGCTTAGCGTGAATAGTGCATTCAAGCCGAAACCCCGGAAATTCAACTTCTCCGAACCATCTAAAGAAGAAATCCAAGATGTGAGATTTTCGGTGAGAAAGGCTTCCATTTTTGTGAGGAAAGGTGATGAAATGAATAAGTTCCAAGAGTGGAGCTTTTATAGAGGGGCGAAGCACTATTCAAGGGACACTTGTCAACATTTCGGTGGTTGTGGGAGGGGTGGCCGGCCGGCCACCTATCCTAGTAGGCCGGCCACCTTTTCGTCTTCAAATACGAAATGCTTTCGGCTTCGCATCGGGTCCCATTTTGCCCGCCGGAAGGAAATTTGAAGCATTTGCATGCATTGGGAATGTCGAAGGCCTCCATTTCTCTCGGTTTCGGGTACATTCCGTTATCCAGATTGTCCGTCTGAAGTATGTTTTGTTTTGCTTATCGAGTTGTTGTTTTGCTTATCGAGTTGTAAGTTTTGACGAGCTGTCGCATTTTGTGCTTGGAGTTGTCACTCTTCTTGGTTATATAATTTTGTCAAGTCTTGTCATTGTTGTACTTTGTTTATCGAGTTGTAAACTTGCTAAGATTCTGTTATTTCTTAGTGAGTTGATTTGTTTTAATTTGTTGCGTCGGTTCATTACCTGACCCGGTAAATATATGAAGCACATTTTCATTCAATTCCATTTTTGTGCAAAATGATGCGATGCGAGGCCAAGAATTTCAAATACCAACATCCTTTCAAAAGCTGTTTCATTCATCATGTTTTACAACAGAATAAAAGGTACAAGTTTTACAGAAAATAAAACTGCCTAATAATGTGCAAAGTGCTACAAACTACTAGCTAAAAAGTAGAATAAAGCAGGAAATAACATCAGTGTCCTCGCGAACGAGAATGTGGAGGCCCTCTCATCCTCTTCTGCGGGATAATCTCTGCCTCGCCATCACCATCCGGATCGGAGCTGTCATCCTCCGGATCTCCCTCAGGCTCATCTCCGCTCCCAGAACCAAGACCGGAACCTCCCTCGCCAGGAGATGCCTCTGACACATGATCTGCGACCTCCTCCTCGTCATCCTCGACGATGGGTGCCCTGCGTCTGCGAGACGACCCTGCTCCTCGAGCTCCTTGGTAAGGCCTGGATGACCCAGCTCCTTGAGTCCCTGTACCTCGAGCAGGTCTAGCACCTCGACCTCTCTGAGAAGGCCCGGGTGGCCCACCTCGTGTCGAAGCATATACGGGAGGCATCTGAAAATGCAAGGTGCAATGCGTTAGTTCGAACATAAAAGCAGGTGCAAATGCAGAATGTGAAAAGGGTGTGTGTCAGATGTGCTCTACACAGTCTATCAATACAGCAAAAGGTTCAAGACCGAAGTATCATCAGAAACATGCTGGTATAGGGAAAATGAACAGTACCTCCACACCCACGATGCTCATCTGCGTCTCCCTCCGAAGGATCATGCCCTCGAATGTGGCCAGCATCCCGAGCAGCTCGTCCGTATACTCAACAGGGGGCTGCGAATACAAATGCAAAACTATCAGTAAAGGAATCAATGTCCAAATATCTGACTGATAAATCAAAGCTGAAAAACATACCGGGGGCGAGTCAGGGTCTCTAACATATCTGTGATCAGGCAGAGGAGGCTCTAGCGGAATCTGGTAAGGCGTCCCAAATCGCCAATTCGTCAACTCAGTCGGTATCTCTGGCCATCCAGGGTGATCAAGAGTCGGAGGGATCGGAGGAATCGAACTGCCTCTACCTCTAGATGTACCGGCCCTGCTAGAAGAAGGGATATCTGTAGCACGGGCACGACTCGAAGATGCTGCGCCAATGGACCTCCGTGGTGGAGCCCGTATTCCCGACAGGGAGGGCATCAGGTATATGCGGCGATAGGTGGCGTAGTTCCCCTCAAGAAGATGTAATAAAGCATCACTGCCCTGCATAGCACTACTGACCTCGTCAGGGGATAATCTATCGGCAGTCCGCATAGTGTCTGGAGGCACAGCAGGAGGGTCCTGAGAATTGCCCCCCATCGTCGGCAAAAAGCGTTCCCCAGGAACCAAGCCCTGCCGACTGGTCCCTCGAGAAGGAACCTGTACTGGGAACTGGTCGACCCTCCGGGGAACTGATTGTCGAGATCATCACCAAAGACTCCCCAGGGCTGCCAAGTGATCTGCGGACAACCAGTGTATCAATCAATCAGAAATCAGAATATATAACAGATCAAAGACGAAAATGAAAGGAGCTGAGAGTTCTGAAATACCTCTGTCGCCCGAACAGTGTCGAAGTACCGTCGCAGAGAAGAGAGAGTCTCTCGAGGCCTCGGTAGATGCTCACCCTCAAACATCAATGAATACGGAGTCGTCGGAGGCCCTGCCACCTCCATCTCCGGAGCCAATGTGGGAAAATACACATACACCCATAGCTGAGAAAAGCAGTGTAGAATGTGAATACAGAATGCAAAGTGCGCCGTGTGTGCAGTGAACAAGTAATAAGGAGCAAAAATGTAAATCAAGAGGACAGAATGTACCTCCCAGGCTCTCCAGTAGCCGCCGAGTAAGTCCCCTCGTGTGCGAGAGACTGCGCTCATGTAACAGTACAGGGTAGCCAGGCCAGCGCCGCCCCAATCATACTGGCCGACCTGTGAGAGGTCTACCAGAGCACTCAGGAGATATAATCCTACCATGTTCCCTCTATCAGCAAACAAGGTGGTGCCGAGGAGATACATAAGGAAACCGCGGGCATACTGCTCCGCCTCCTCAGGAGTCTCAGGCTCCATCTGTGGCCGCCGGAAATGGGAAGCAAACCAGGAGTATCGGACCCTCCCCGAACCTCTGTCTACAGGCGGGTGTGCCCCCAATAGGTGCATCCAGGCAGCCTCCCACTGACCCATATCCTCGTCATAGGGAATGGGCCCACCGCCTACGTCTAGGCCGGTGAGTACAGCGAAGTCCAACGGGGTCATGGTCATATCCCCGGTGGCAGAAAAATGGAAAGAATTGGTGGTGTCCCACCATCTCTCCGCCAAAGCAGCAAATAAAGTCCTACTGATGAGGCAATGAGATAACCCTCTGCAAAATGGCCCGAGCCCTGCAAAGTCAACCAATCCCCGGACAGCTTCCGGAAGCTCAAAATACCACTCCCTCGCGGCGACGGAGCCATATCCTCGCACTGTGCGAGAGTGAACCTGCATTTCGAATAAATGCATAGATCAGCAAATGAAGTGAAAATGCGCTGTGTGCAAATGAAGTGAACAAATGAAGTGAAAATGAGCTGTGTGCAAATGAAGTGAAAATGAGCTGTGTGCAAATGAAGTGAAAATGAGCTGCGTGCAAATGGAGTGAAAATGGGCTGCGTGTTCAGTGAATTTGGTATTTGGGTTGCGTGTTCAAAGTTTCAGAAAATCAGTGGGCTGTGTGTTCGCTTCAAGTTTGGAACTGTGTGTTCTACTTCTAATCAGTGGGCTGTGTGTTCGCTTCAAGTTTGGGGACTGTGTGTTCTACTCAATCAGTGGGCTGTGTGTTCGCTTCATCAGTGGGCTGTGTGTTCGCTTCAATTTTGGGGACTGTGTGTTCTACTCAATCAGTGGGCTGTGTGTTCGCTTCATCAGTGGGCTGTGTGTTCGCTTCAAGTTTGGGACTGTGTGTTCTACTTTCAATCAGTGGGCTGTGTGTTCGCTTCGAATATGGGTTGTGTGTTCAGTGCATCAAAGTTTAGGGCTGTGTGTTCTACTTTTAATCGATTAACGTGTGTTCGCTTCAAAATTTGAAATTTGCGTGTTCAGAAAATCTGAGTTTTGGGACTGTGTGTTCTACTCTTAGCCAGTATGTGCTGTGTGCTCATTTTCAACTTCGGGTTGTGTCTTCGGTGAATCAATGTTTGAGCTGTGTGTTCAATTTCTAACTAATGTGCACTGTGCGTTCACAATTATTCAATATGCCAAGTGTTCATGAAATTCAAGTGTTTAAGTTACATGCTCAGGATACAAGTATCATGTCGTAAGTTGAACTGTATGTCTAAGCATGGCAGGAGTATGAAATGCACGAGAAATACAGAGAATAAAGTGAAATACCTTTGCATCGTAGGAGAGGTGCTGCTCCGGCTCTCGTAGAAGAAGATCCCCGGGTACCCGATCGTTGAAATCAGTGAAATGACGAAAAGTGGCTCGCGGAAGCCTATGCACCGCTGGAGCATAACGATCGGGAATGAAAGGGCGGACCCTCGAGGGCAGTGTCATGAGATCAAAATCATCCCCGGCACCTGGAGGACCTCCACCGAATGGAAAATGACCCGCCATATCGAGAAATCTGCAAAGAGGAGCAAAAATGAGCAAAATGGACCAAAATTGGAAAAAGTCAACAAAAGTCAACTCTCGGGAAATGAAAAGTCAACCAAAAGTCAACTCCCGGGAAAATTTTCCAAATATTGAAACAAACTTACCTCAAGTGGTGAAAATGAGAAGAGAAGCTCCGAAATCGAAATTTAGTCGCTTCAAAGTGCTTAAATCTGAAAGATTTCGCAAAAACAACTTGCGTGGGAGGCCGAGGGACGCGTATAAAATGCAGATCTGAAAGAGAAAATGGCTTAGAGAGCAAGAGGAGAGAATTCCACACTTGGGGGTGTGATTTCGGATGGCATTGGAGGTGTATATATATAGAAATCCAAAAAATGACCATTTTGCCCCTACTTTGGGTAAGTGGCCGACCGGCCACCTAACCTGGCTGGCCGGCCACTCCCTTTTTCTCCCCTGGCCGATGGCCTCTCCTAGGGAGGAGAGCTGGCCAACCATCTTCCCCACCCCCTCCCCTACCTCTCTGCAAATTTTGAGGAAAATCGGAGCTCCCGGGACCCGGAAAAGTTAAAGAAAAGTACACTTTCTGGCGCCGAATTGTTCCGCTGAAACTTTAATTGCAATTATTGACATGTGTCTCATCATGATTCATCAAAATCGGAGTGTACCCTTTTTAAACATGTTGTGACCTCTCCAGAATGTAAATCAGAGGCCGCGATCGAGTTGCCGTCGCTGAAACGCGCGTTTTTCAGCTTGTTGTTGCGCAACAAACGGGCATCCTGATTTGTGCTCATTTGTCATTATTTGGCTTCTAATTTGCATCCTCGTGATTGTTTTGCATTGTCATGCGTGTTTCTTTGATGTACCATACTTTTACGCTCGAGCATGCATTGTCGCACGTTATCTTTTCTCGCATAAGTGATGCATCCTTTCACCGGCACTGTGTGTGTCAAACTCTTTGAATCATTGGAATCGCATTGAATATATGTTGTTAGCATATTGTTCTTGTTGAATTTCTCTCTTTTGCAGGCACGATATTGTATGTACGGTTCATTTGAAGCTGGTGCGACCAGACGAATCGCGCAGGTATCGTATCTTCTCCGTGTGAGACGCGACGAGAATTGAATGATTCTCCGCATTCCTAACTGCATGAAATGTAGTCGTTACTTTGCTGCTTTGCATTCTTGCTTAAAAACTGTTGCATCTATTTGTCAATACTTGCTTCATTACAGCTTGTTGCACTTGCACAATCACTTGGCTCCGTGCCTATCATTTGCATTCTTGCCCCCCTGCCTGCGGGCACACATTTCTGTTTATCCTGTATGATGGTCTAAGTCTTCGGCCTTGTCAAAAATGGGTCGTCTCTGGGCTTTGACATTCACTCTCGTCACTTCTTGACTTCCGAGTTCTGTCAAAGAGGGGCAACTATAGACACCCCATTTTTGACCGACCTTAAGACTCAGACGTCACCGATTGAGCGCTCGATGATGTTGCATACTGTGCTCGTTCCGAAGTCTCAGAGTCGTGGCCGCGCGCCCTGCCTTCGGACTTCTGAACCCTCTTCTTTACCTTGTCTCGGTTTGCGAACCAGACTCGGTTTTCTCTGTTTTCTTTCCTGAGGGAAGGGAGTGGTCCTGTAGACTATCTCCCGGTGGCCGTGAGCTGCATTTCGTGGCCGTGAGCCATTACGCATTTATTGAGCCCGGTTCGGTTTTGGACCGTTAGGCCGTGTGCCTCGGCTCGGGACCAACCATCCCCGAGTTCTCCGGTTTTTGGCGTGCACCACTGTTTTATAGTTCCGAGGAACACTGGGGTCTCTGAAACCCACTTCGCAGCCGAACACCACTTAGGTGCCTTGACCCATTTTCGGGACCCAATCATGCGGTTTTGGTCTCGAGCATTCATTTTGTATCCGTTTTCTCCGGTTTTTGGCAGACACCTCTGTTTTATAGTTCCGAGGAACCCTGGGGCCCCTGATGCCCACTTCGTGGCCGTATGCCACTTCCGGTTACTGGGTTTGGGACCGAATCGCGGTTTTGGGCCCCGAGCATTCATTTGTATCGATTTTCTCTGTTTTTTGGCGGAACCTCTATTTTTTCATTCAGGGGACAGGGTGGTGGTGATACCCACTTCGCTGCTGAACACCACTTCCGGCATCAGATGCTCATTTTCGGGATCCCGAATTGCTCGGTTTTGGCTCCGAGCGTTCATTTCTCATTAGTTTTTGTTCAAACTTGGAAGGTACCTCTGTTTCAACACTAGGAAGATCACTGGGGGGTGAGAGGCCAGTAATTATCCCAGATAACGGTTTAAGCTCCTCCCGAGCCCGTTTTCTCACTAGGGCCAATGTTGAACACCACAGGGTATTTTCTTCCAACTAACGCTACATATCTGTGATGAGGAACATGGGAGGACCCTAAAAGCTCTTGGTCGGTCGAAGCTGGGTTTCATTTTTGGGCCTCTCCTTCAAGCTCTATGTTGTGGCTCTGCTTGATGTCGCCAAATTTCAACCTTGGATCCTTGTCCTAGACGACTGGGAGGACACAACATGAGGGTGGTCGGCGAAATTGTGAAGTTCATTTTGGGCCTCTTCTTCAAGCTCTATGTTGTGACTCACCTTGAGTTGCGATTTCGACCATGGGGCCTTATTCTACACACTTGGGAGGACACCTTTCTATCTTGGTTGGCGGAAAATCTTTTGTTCTTTTTTTGGTGGTGGCGGTGGCCATGGTGAGTGGTGGCCGACCAGGTGGGGTGTGGCCGGCCTTGCAGACTCCTGGCCGGCACTGCTTCCCCATTTCATTTCAAGATCTGTTGTCAGGATATTTTCTTTGAAATATCACCCCATCCGGATATTTTGGGAGGGAAAGCTTGGATGCTTTGCCCTCCCCTTTTACACCTGGTTTTGCCTATTTAAAGGGACCATCAGCTCCTTCCTCAAGGTTACAAAAATTGTCTTCAAGAACACTTAAGCAAAAACCCTAATCTCCATAGCCAAAACCTTCAAAAAAGCTTCAAGTCTTGCTTGATTTCTTCACCAACACCTAGCCTCACCATTCCAACTTCGATTCCAGCAGCAAGGAAGCGTTCTTCAGAGGTCAAGAGGCTACAAATCCAAGCCAAGAAGCAAAGAAAGACAAGTCTTCAAGGGTAAGTCTTCAAAACCAACTTTTAGGGCTTTTTCTTGATTCATTTCTCTACTCCAATTGGTTGAGAATTGGGGCTCCGACCCCTACTGGTTTTGTGCTCATATTGAGGCCCTCTACAACATTGTAGAAGGGCTTAACTTCATTTGGTGCTTATATATACTAGTTCCTTCAATATTCATCAAATTTGTCACATTTTTGCATGCTAAAATTGACCTATTTGTGTTTGTTTTTAGGGGTCCGACCCCTACTGGTGTTGTGCTCATTTTGAGCCCCTCTACAACATTGTAGAAGGGCTCAACCTTGTTTGGCCATTGTATATACCACCTCCTTCAAATTTCATCAAATGTGCCACATTTTGTATGCAATTTTTGACCTATTTCTATTTGTTTTTGGGACTTCGACCCCTACTGACTTTGGTCTTATTTTGACCCCCTTTACATGTCTCATTAAGAAAATTTTGTCATTTGGTGTGTTCTTTGCATGTCTCTTGTTATAGCCTTTTTTGAGCTCCATTTTGCATGGAATTGTTAGCATGATTTTATTCTGATTTTTGGGTTGCCATAAAATGAACATGTGCTTATTTTTAGGCCCTATTCGATTTTGTAGAAGCATGTTTGTTCATTTGGGGTTTTTATATATCACTTGTCTCAATACCCTTCTTTTAGCCCCTATTCTTGCATGCTTTTGTTGCTATGTCTATGCTTGCATTTTGGCCATGTTTGTTACTGAAAAATGCCATATTTGGGACTGTCTTGCCACTGGTTTTGCTGCCATGTGCTGATTTTGCATGTTTGGTATGGCCATAGGCCATTTCGGGTGCCTAATTTCACATTTCGGGATGATTGCACGCTTCGGTTGTTATGTCGTATCATTTCGGGGTTGTTTTACATCATTTGTGAGTGCTGAAATTCCATTGCCATGCTTGCATATCATTTCCTATGTCATTTTATGCCTTAATGCATCGCCTCGGTTTGCGTGCCTGCGGGCACGCACTTCGAGGCACCTCCGTTTTATCCGACGGCCTCCTATGTGAGTGGGCTGAGGCTCTCCCATGTTGGTGTAAGCCCATCGCGGCATTCCGTGTGTCATTTTATTGCATTTCCTCATCGCCTCGATTTGCGCGCCTGTGGGCACGCGTTTCGAGGCACTTCGATTTTATCTGATTTTTATTTCATCATCGCCTCGATTTGCGCGCCTGTGGGCACTCGTTTCGAGGCACTTCGGTTTTATCTGATTTTTATTTCATCATCGCCTCGATTTGCGCGCCTGTGGGCACGCGTTTCGAGGCACTTCGGTTTTATCCGATTTTCATTTCATCATCGCCTCGATTTGCGCGCCTGTGGGCACGCATTTCGAGGCACTTCGGTTTTATTCGATTTTCATCTTTCATCATCGCCTCGGTTTGCGCGCCTGTGGGCACGCGTTTCGAGGCTCTTCGGTTTTATCCGATTTTCATTTCATCATCGCCTCGATTTGTGCGCCTGTGGGCACGCGTTTCGAGGCACTTCGGTTTTATCCAATTTTTATCTTTCATCATTGCCTCGGTTTGCGCGCCTGTGGGCACGCACTTCGAGGCACCTCCCGTTTTATCCGATTTACCTGTCATATCATCACCTCGATTTGCGTGCCCGTGGGCACATATTTCGAGACATCTCATTTTCGTAGCATTGCGCGTGCTAGGTTGTATGTTAGTTGCATTCCATGCATATCATGCATATTGCACGGGAGACGAGGTACATTCTGTACTCCGAGTGACGGAGTGTGTCTCAATTCCCCAGTCATCGACACTCCGGATTACCCATGATGGAGTTAAGTTTTGTTGTAACATTCATCTGCATTCATCTGATATTGAGTTGTGCAATTCGGCTCCTCGGCCATCATGCATCGATATGCGTGATTGGTGGCACGAGGATCGAGGCATGCATATATTTGTGAAAATACATTGCTATGCCCTTTTCCTGCTCTCTGTTACAGCGAAATCAAGGATCAACAAATTTCTGGAGTCCGGCGCGCATTCCGAGAAATATTGCAAACAGAGGCTAATTGGGGCATCGAAGGATTTCCGCAAGCGATTCAACAGACACTAATTCATCGAAGCAAAGGCGTCCTGGCTTGCATGCCACTTTGACTTTTCCTAGTTTAATCTGTTAATTAAATTAGAGATTTGTAATATTCGGACTGTACATTTCGGACTGTATATTCTTTTATTTGGTCTGTATATTTATTCGGACCCTCTGTGCGAGGGCAATGTTGTAATAAGGGTGTGTGAGTGTGATGTATGTCTTCCAACCCCCATTTCTTTCTCCCTTTTATTTACCCGCTTTGGATGGTTAGATATAGGGCATATTTCAATTAGCATACAGTATGACAGCATGTTTGCATCATTCATCTGTTTTGCATGCACCGGGCTCGGCGCACCATACAAACTGCATTTGTATTTCAATTTCAAATTGAATACATGATAGCTGTAGCATTTCACATGTCATATTTAGAATAGCCGAGCCTGCTATAGCTTACATTTTTGCATGTGTTGCATTAGGCATTCTGTATACTTAGGATCATGCATGATTTCTAATTATTTTCTGTTTTGGCTTGGAGTACTCGGTGAGTTTTATGCTTTAGCATCCTTGCATGCGTGTGAGTGTTGCCATGATAGCATGCTTACCATGAGGCTAAATGCTTATATGATATAACTGCCTTGAATGCCTGTGGATGGAGGTTGAGTTATTTGAATTGGGACAATTCATCGATTGTTTGTTAAGCCCACTAGATTGTGGCAAAATCTGCATTTTAAGCCTACCTGCGGGTAGCAAACTATCTTTCCCAAACAAACATGAGATGTTTATTTCCAATTCAGACGACTCGGTCTATACTTGTTTGCTGCAAGCATCACATAGTAATCCTAGGCTAATAACCGGAATAAGAACATACAAAGTTTTCAAAAACAGATATCATGGTTAGTAGAGGCCGGTCTTTGACCGGGCGAGAGGGGGTGCTCACGATGTGACCTTCCCTAACCGTACCCAAGTTCCCGAGCCAACTTTGGTGATGATGGACATGTGGCCTTTCGGCACCGAGTCAGGGTTTCCTAAATTTCCCATTTAAAACATTTAGGTGACGACTCTGTTATCTGGCAAAGCAGTCCATGTTTGGCACTTCTTTCAAAAAATCTGTTTTCCTTCAAAACGATTTGCCGGATTTGGACTCTTTGGTTCGAGATTTGGAACCGCAACAAAATCGAGTCCGAACTGTAGCGAGGTCCCTCGCGGGCGTTGTTACACATGTTGATGGCTCAATGGGGCATGTGCCTCGATCCTCGGACCACCAATCGCGCATTTTTATGCGTGATGGCCCAAAGGACTAAGAATGCAACTTCAATGTCAAATGCATGCAATGCAAACAAGCAAATAAAGGTGCCGAACCTCCATCATACTTCACTTCAAGAGGCCCAACATGCATGTCAATGCAGCAAGGCCCTAAGCATGTTATCTACTATGCCATATGGACAATGCGAGGCACTTTTATAAGCATACAAGTAGGCGTACAAGGCAAGTATGCAAACTAAGCAATGAGATGGACTTACACATGAATTGGGCAGCTCTAACAAGGCTCAAAACAGTGGCCAAAGTGCCTAGAAAATGAGACCAAATGCACACACACACATGCAAGTGTTAAGGCTTAAGACTTAGGCATACGAAGTCAACTCTCATGCACACTTAAGAGACACAAACATGGGCTAATAGCATGCATGAAAAGCTCTGAAATCCATGTTAAGCGTCATGCCAAAACATGCAATAAAGCAAGCCAAATATACAACGAATGGCCCAAGTCTTGAAACAAGCCATGAAGGCTTAAACCAAGGCCAAGTCCACCAAGCCTCACAAGGCTAAGGGGACTCAAAACAGGTCACAAGCAGACCTAAACAAAGCCTAAGGAGCACCTAGATGGCATCTAAGAGGCTCAAGTATAAAGGCATGCAACATGACCAAAACATGGAGCATTCAACACATGCTTTTAAAACATTAAAGAAGCAACCAAAGCATGCATACAAGCACACCAAAAAGTCTGAAATAACATGCTAGATGGTTCCAAACTATCAAAAATGAAGTAAGCATGGCATGCTATACACTCATACTCTCAAGGCCAACAAGCCAAATGCAAAGGAGCTACATAATGCATGATGGGATCGACCCAAATGGCTATGGACAGAGTTAAATCATGGCAAAATAAGTACACAAGCTTCACAAACACAAGCCTAAAACATGTTAGAAACTAAGGCTAACAAGCTAGTCATGTTAAGGAAATATTAAGGCATTACAAAGTAACTATGCAAATCATGCAAAGAGTACTAAAACCAACTTGAAATCATGTTATAACATGGCAATATAAGCATGGAAAACAAGTCAAGCATGCTCAACACACACTCAAGCATGGAGCTCCTTAGGGAAGCAAAATTTGTCCTTTTCAAGGACATCAAGGAGAGGGGGTGGCCCTCTCCTTCTTGAGACTTCAAGGCATGCTCTTTACCACTGAAATCACTCAAGATTTCAGTGGTGAAGAGATCCTATCACCAAAATCTCGGATCTCTCCAAAATAGCACAAAACGGGGCCTTTTCAAAGCCTAAAGGGGGTCAAACTTCCCCAATCCACTAAACACTCTTAATATACAACAAAGAGGGTTAGAAATCAGAACTTTTTTGTGCCAAACACTAAGCTCAAAAACTGTTTTAAAGCAAGCAAAAATAGGTTGCAAGAATGGGGTAAAAAGGGAGTTAAGTTCTTACCCTTGTAGCCCTCTTCACAAAGCTTGATGTTGTGGCTCCTTTGGACTCAAAACCACCAAGAACTTCAAGAATAAGCTCGATTTCCAAGAATGCCAAGAAAAGGTGGAAGACTAGGTGTGTTAGTGCAATAATATGAACTAAAACACCTAGAAAGCAAAAGAGAAAGGGAGATATAGGATGTGTATCTATCTTAACCCTAAAACCAGAGCTTGGTTCTCTCTAAAAATGGCTGAGTCTCTCAAGAAGCCAACCCTTGAGCAAAGGGAAGAGCTTTCCCTCTTATAGGCCAAAAGCTTACAAGCTTAGCCACTAAGCAAGCTCATCCCTCCATACACGTGTATGGAGGGGAAGACAATTGCACACAGCTGTCTGAAAATATCTCAGAAAGCAAGTGCACAGTGTCCGGCCGGCATAAAATGTCATTTTGACAAAATTTAGTGCCGACCGGCACAAAAGAGTGCCGACCGGCACAATAAAGTGCCGATGACAACTCTAGCCAGCCGGTGGCCTCTAGCCCCAGCCGGTGGTGTGTAGGGATGCCTCAAAAAGCATTCCCTGCCCCTCAAAGGCAAAACACAAGTGTTTGGTGCAAAACCAAACACAAACGGTCGAGTTCGGAGGTCCTGAGGCAAGGCGCGCGCAGCCGAGAACTCCGGGAACTCCAAACGAACACAAACATGGATAATCACCGAGTGTTCAAGCGGTGACGTCCAAGTCTTGAGGACGGTCAAAAATGGGGTGTCTCTGATTGCCCTCTTGTGAGAACTCGGAAGTCATAAGAATGACGGGAGTGAATGTCAAAGCCCAGAGACGACCCATTTTTGACGAGGCCGAAGACTTAGACAATCATGCAAAACAAGTAAGATATGCGCCCGAAGGCAGGGGCAAAATGCAACTGAAAATGCAAGAAGCCGGGCATAACTTATGATCATGCAAAGAAAGCTGTAATGAAGCACACATGCGACAGTTATAAGCTAACATGCACCAAACTACACTACAATGCAGAAAGGATGTAAGAGAATTATGAAATTCTCGAAACGTCTCACGCGGAGGATACAATACCTGCGTGGCTCGTCTGGTTGCACCGGCCTCAAATGAGCCGTACATACAATATCGTGCCTGCAAAGAAAGTAAACTTAACAGGTGCAATATTGTTAGCAAAATGCATGACATATGCAAATGCGAATGATGAATGATATGCAATATATACAAAACCATGTATGAATAATGCAAATGAAAATGTAGTGCAATTAAAACTAATGCGAACTACATGCAGGACAATTGAATCATGATTCAAACCGGGGCGGTTCGAAGCCACACGTATGTCAAATAGATTGATGGAGGTGACAAGTCCGTCTCCCATAGAACGATGTCTGATCTATGAGTACTTCGCACGGACACAAGAACAAGTATTGGGTGGGATGACATAAGTGGGGAAACGACCCGCTGGGGTAAGACTGATGATCCTAATGCCGGACGCAACGACTACACTACAATGTAATGGAAATGGATACAATGGATATGGCACGCGGGCCAAACCGTATTTTGCCTAGGAAGGGCATGCACACATACAAGCCATGTTTAACACAGAAAAGATGCCGCAACCTCAAACCAAGTTCATCAAGGAATAGGCGCGATACACATGAACCGTGCGTCAACGTGAAAAGTAAGGGCACATACCAGACCAAGCTCAACAAGGAAAGACGCAAGCCATAGATGGAAGATGATGCAGTGAATGCATGCAACTACAATATAATGGAAATGAATATTTACAGAAAATGCATGACATATGCACTATACTACAATGGAATGCATGACATATGCATGTTTTTTTTTGTGTTTTGAATGTTTTTGAAAATGCATGACATATGCAATAGTATTAATGATGCATGACAATGCACGTTTTTTTTTTTGAATTTTTTTTGAATTTTTGAAAATGCATGACATATGCAATATGATGCAATGGCTGTGATTGCAGTTTTCCCTATTCTACCAACGGGGTGATATACTAGGTTGGTTCAGTATCCAGAATTGAGGCGTAAACACGCCGCCTCAACCTATGGGGCTTCCATACAGATTTCAAGCCGAGGGTACACCCCCTGGGTATTTAAACCAGACTTTAGTCTCGGAAATCTCGAACCTTTGCATTCTAGGCATAAGCCGTTCAAACTCTAGTTTTCACCGTCCCCATTGGTCTCCTAGGAACTCATCACAAACACAGACGGGTGGCTTTACCAGACCACCGAAAGTCGTTCGGGCACGACAAACACCGAAGGAATCGCACCTTCATAGGATTTAAGGTCTCCTAGACCGTGCGTGTTTAAGGTCTCGCCAGACCAGGGGGCAACGATGAGATGCGCAAAACAACGCTATGGAATGCATGCAAAATGCAATGAGGTGCACCTTAATGCACCGAAGGTTTTGCACCTCTCGAGGATTTAAGGTCTCCTAGACCATGCGTGTTTCAAAAGATGGAAAATGGAGTGCAATGAGGTACGCGTGCCTCAAAGGATGGAAAATGAAGTGCAATGGGGGTGCGCCAAACGGCGCGATGAAATGCATGCCAAATGCAATGAGGGGCAACTTAGTGCACCGAAGGTCTTGCACCTCCCGAGGATTTAAGGTCTCCTAGACCGTACGTTTTTAAGGTCTCGCCAGACCCGAATGGGTGCATGGTTTCAAAATGCGCGGCAATGCGCGGCTGCTGAGATGATGATACATAACAATGCATGTGCCAAAGGTTTTGCATCTTCGAAGGATTTAAGGTCTCCTGGACCGTACGTGTTTAAGGTCTCGCCAGACCGGGCGTGTTTAAGGTCCCGCCGGACCCGGATCAAACTCTGAGGTGCGCGAAATAGCGCGATGGAATGTGAAATGCAAGATGAAGCACGCGAGGTAGTACACCTTACGTGGATCAAAATGAAATGCAAAATGAAGCACGTGAAGTAGTACACCTCACGTGGATCAAAATGACATGCAAAATGAAGCACGTGAAGTAGTACACCTCACGTGGATCAAAATGAGATGCAAAGCAAGGCACACATACCTCGAGATGCAACGAAATGCAAAATGAGGCACGCATACCTCATTTGATGGTCAATGAAATGCAAAACGAGGCACACGTACCTCGGGATGCAATGAAATGCGAAATGAAACACGTGAGGTAGTACACCTCACGTGGATCAAAATGAGATGCAAAATGAAACACGTGAAGTAGTACACCTCACGTGGATCAAAATGAGATGCAAAATGAGAGAGTATGACACGCATGCCATACGACAATGCAAGACGGTGCAAGTTGCAAGGGACGTGCAAGATGGCGCGATACGATGCGCCGGACAATGTGATGGATGCGCGTGACACACACGGGGCAACTTTTGAATCTTATGAAAGACAAAGGGATACAAAAGGATACATCCTTGCTTGAATTTGAGTGCCACGCATAGTAGACACGGTCTGAAGTCAAAACGGAAGCTGACTGATCATCGGGGGTGCAGTTTCTTGCACTTTCTTAAGCTATGAAGACCAAAGACCCCTCATCTTGCCTAAAAACATCCTTGGGAGCACCACCGGCTGGGTGGGGTGGCCACCGGCTGCCTAAACTCATCTATCGGCACAAAATAGTGCCGACCGGCACAAAAAGGTGCCGACCGGTAGAAAATGCCTGATCGGGGGCAGTTTTGCCATTTCACTACGGGCCTTTTAAAATAGGGCTTGAAACCCTATTTTCTTCACTTTGCCTCCGCCGAAAATCTTCCTCTCTTTCTCTAGAGTGTTTTTCCTTTGATTTTTCGCCGATTTCCTCGCGTTTTACATCCGTTTTCTCGCCGGATTCGCGATATTCTTCGCGTTTCGGACATTTTCAACCGAACAAAACTTTGTTTCGGTGCATTTTTCGCCATTTCCGCTTTTTCGGGACTTGTTCCCCTCGATTTTCTCTTCATTCTCGTGTCTTTTCACATTCCGACCCTCCTGGCCATTTCCGGCCCTCTCGGGATTGACCTTCTCGGTTGACTTTTCGTATTCCGACCCGGTTTTCCATTTTCCGGTCATTTTTCACCACCATTACCCATGGCAGACGATGTTCCACATGTCGGGACTCCTCCGGACCATGAGATGGATCCCGGGGTCGAGCTCCTGCCACTGAGCGAGCGCCCCTTCGACCCGGCGACCTATCGCCCGGCCATCCACGTGCTACCACCCGATGGACTTCGCCATTTCCGCGGTTTTGATCGGGCTTTGGACCCGGAGCTCTTGCTGCACGAGCCGGCCTCCCACTTGTCTGCTGGTGCCACCGAGGTAACATTCTGGTCTTTTATTTTCTGCAATGTAGGATTTCATGTCAACTGCCATAGCTAACTGAACCCATTTAACTGCTTAGTTCTGATGTACTGTACTGTAGTTGATTGTAGACAAACTCATAACTGACATCTGTTTAGGACCGACGCACATGCACACACAATACATTAGCCTGACTCACCCAAAACGTGGCACACACTGCACTGCAAATTCAAAGACACCCGGTGCTTATTTGAATCTAAAAACCTGCACGCATGCTAGTTTTGCACTGAATCGAACCACTTGAGCACGCTGCCGTATTACATACTGTAGCTCACTGCGGACATACGATGACCCGTTATCTGTTTGAATTTGAAAAATGCGCACACGTGCACCATATCTGTATGCTGTTTCTCACAAAACACACTGACACATCACAGGCCGTATTCCACCGCAGTATAGTGAAACCTGACATTTGCTTGCATCTGAGAAACGTACACACGTGCACGATGCTTACACAGATTTGCACCGTTCAAACAAAAACACACTGACGCATCGCACATTGTAGTTTACTGTAAACACACCGGCACCCGGTTTTTGTTTGAATCTAAAAGATAATCTGCACGCATACCGGATTTACACCAACTGCATATCTTCATATGGCTTTGCAATTTCTTGACTACAGGGAGACTCCCATACTCTCCGCGGGTATGGGAACGTTACCGCTCGCGATTGGTACGCCGAGCTGCCTGACGCCGTTAGCCGCATTGTGGATCGGTCCGGCTTCGGTACCTTCTGCAGGGGACTCTCCAGGCTCTCTGCCTGCAGACCTCTTCTTGCCGCTCTGGCAGAGAGGTGGTGGGACACCACCGATTCTTTTCATCTATCAGCGACCGGGGACATGACGATGACCCCTTATGACTTCTCGATGCTCACCGGCATCGGGGTGGGGGGTGATCCGATCCCCTTCGACATAGACACGAATGAGTGGATTGCCGCTCAGGTTCATTTGCTCGGCGAGGCGCCGCCGCTTGTTCGTCCAGGGTTCGTCCGCTACTCATGGTTCGAGGTGCAGTTTCGAGTGCGGACCATGCTGGTGGACGCAGCTCCGATGACCCAGGAGGCTGCTGAGAGATATGCACGCGGCTTCCTCATGTTTTTGCTGGGGACCACCCTGTTTACCGACCGGGCGAACACAGTGCCCCTCTGCTTGCTCAGCGCTTTAGTGGATGTCGAGAGGATTGTGCGGTATGACTGGGGAGGCGCGGCTTTGGCCACCCTTTACGGTTATATGAGCTCGATCTCGTGGCAGGGATACCGCTAGGAGGCTATTGGCGAGCCTGGGAGGTACGTCTTCTCCTCTGCTTTACATTTCTACTCTATACTTTCTGTATTTTGTACACTGCACCCACATTGTTGTCTGCTTTACAATTACTGTACACTGTTCACTCTGCACACACATATTTCCACTTTATCTTGTTGTATCTTGTACACATACACACACATATACGCTTTATCTTGTTGTACACTGTTCACATCTGTACACTCGCTCAATACATTGCACAACACACTCCGCTTATTTACGCTTTATTCAGATTCGCTCGATAAATGTTCTGACATCTGTCTTGCAGTTGTGGGTCTACGCCTACTTCCCCAGACTAGAGCCAGTGTCGGAGACGGAGACCCCTCTGGTCGTCCCCTTCTCTCGTCGCTATGACGGGCGATGTGTCCGGAGGCCCCGGGACACTTTTAGCTTCTTCCGCCGTTTCTTCGATACCATCACCCCCACCGAGGTATGTTTTACTTACAGTCCGTTTAAGCTTCGCCTCCAGGCGTACATTTCTGTATCCGTAGATAATCAACTGTATTTCATTTCAGGTCATCTGGCAGCCGTGGGCTCCACTACCAGCGGTGATACGAGATCGGTATGCCGGCGCCATCGAGACCTCGCGCTACCGGATTCTCCTGGAGGGCCCGGTCTGCCGGGCCTGGTACCTGGGTGAGCGTTTCATACGCCAGACCCTAGGGTTGTCGGAGCAGATAGTCCCGATCCATCCTCCCGAGCGCATGAGAGAGACCGAGGGATACAGCTTCCAGCAGATGGAGGATTACACCCTTGGCTGGGCGGTGGACGTGGATGCCGACAAGGGCGAGGGCGATTACTCAGAGTACGTCCGGACCTTCTTGATGCGGCCTTTGGCGAGGCTCCGAGTGATCAGCCGAACTGCGGCGGCCAGCGGCGAGGAAGCGAGGAGTGGGGTCGTCGCAGAGCTCGAGCTCGGCGGGAGGAGTCAGAGGGCGAGGGACGGGCTGGCTGCTCACCCTACCATGTTGACTTCTGAGGCAGAGTGGGGAGACCTACCAGATCCCTTTTGCCTCTCCCCTGGCTGATCATGAGCTGGCTGGTATTCCTGACTTGCCTCCGGTATGTATTACTTTATTTCTGCATCTTGCATTGTTATTTCAGTTCATTCAGATATCCCACAGAATACTGATGTATTTAATACTTTTGCAGGCTTCTTCCGAGTACACCCGTCAGTCTGTGGAGCTGAATGCCTCCTTGATGGGGATGCTGCAGCGGACTCTCGACGCTTTGGCCGTCTACGGCTTGCCGGTATGTTCTCATCGACCACGCCTCAAATCATACTGCTTTCGCTGTCTGCTATCTTATCTTGCAAGCATCGATGAATCGCCACGACTTTCATACATCAGACTTATGTCTTGCATTTCGCCTTGATTCACTGTTTCACAAGATTCACACAGTACTCTTACATCGTGATTCTATCTTGATAAACCGCCACGGCTTTCACACCTTTGTACTCATACCTGTGCATTCTGCGATAAACGCTCCACACGTTGATGTGTTTGCTCTTTATATTTTCAGCCTCCTTTCTCGATCCCTCCGATTGGGCGTGCTGCTCATGCCTCCCTCTCTACTCGGGATGGCGTGATCTTCCCTCGTACTAGAGGGGCGTGGTCACGTGGAGGCGACTCTCGAGCTCCAGTTCGAGACGGTGAGTCGGGAGGCGGGATCGAGTCATTTCTTGGAGGCCGGGGATAGCTCGGGCTCGGGCTCTGACAGTGACGGCTCCGACGATGCTTTTGTGCTTCTGCCCCGGAAGAGGGCGAGGACTGACCCTTAGGCATGAGGCCTATTGCTGATGATGATGATTTTTGCTGCTTCTTTTCTTTATTTCTTTTCTTGTACTTTTCTCTTTTTGGTAGATAGAGTACTATGTACTGCCGCAGGCAGGTTTTTGCTTTTCTCGAAAATTTGTATTTGAAAAGACGATGATATGGAACAAACTTTTTATCTGAAAAATGTTATATTGGTCTGTATCTGCATATTTCATATCCTGCACTGCATTGCATCATATTACACCTCAAATGTAAATGATATTGATTGGTTGTCTGACAATCGAACACTTGCACTGTGATAATCAAATAGCGAATCAACTAAACAGCAAAACAACTCATACAAACCACTGCTCAAAACTGGGTTCACAACCCATACTCTGCTAGGGACTAATCTGCTGGGGATTGATTTGCATACAGCCCATAACACAGCATTTGGTTCATTCTGCACACAGCAAACCCTGAACAAATAGGTCCAATCTGACAAGACGGATCACGAAACTAACACGGTTGCAGTCGAAACACATTCAGATGTTCCAAAAATTTTTCTTCCTTCTCCTGCTTTACACGGATGTAGAGAAAGGCACGGCATTCTGAGCACAAGAGATTACTTTTTGGAAGAGGATGGGTTTTCAACCAGTGTGTCGAGCCTACCACAGAACACGACGAGACAGGTTGAAACAAAGAAACAAAAGGCATACGACCTAACAAAATGAGACACACTTGGACAAGACTCAAAGCGAAAATTGAGACCGACAAATCGAAGGACACGACACACGGACGTGTTTACTAGAAGAGACCTCAAATTTCGAGGAGCCAGTTCCTCTGGGCAAGTTTCCCACCCCCTCTGATTTGTGATTCCCGCATCACTCGACCCTCAGGCTTGGTTTTTCTCATAAAAACCCTTCTCTCACTTTTCTCTCAACTTACTCCTCTCTATTCTTTATTCTCTCATTTTGCATCCCTCCCCAAGGTGAATGACAGACGAACAGGAAGTTGCGGGTTCACGCCCGACGCAGCTAGCTTGCAGCCATTTCTTCTGGCGGATAAAGTGCCTCTCGGGCAATCAGGTTAACGGGGGGAAGACAGAGGACCTGACTCAATCGTGCCCCTAGTTCGTCATTTTGACCGTTTTTGTTGTGTTTTCTAAAACAGTTCTGATCAAAATGAGAGTTGGATTAACACACTTATTCAATTTTTGATTTAAAATCTTGCAAGTTAGGCCGTGAACACTGAAAATTCTCCTTTTTGGGTCCAATCATGGTCCAATTTTGAAAACGAAATAGTTTTCGAGAAAATAAGTCAACCTCAGTAAAAATTTTCAAAAACTATTTTTGCAAACAGCCAATGCTCGAACGAGCGCGGAACTTACCCTCGAGATATGCAACCTCGGATCGAAGGCAATGGAAAATTGCCCCTGGCTTAAAGGGGGGAAGGCAACGGAAAGTTGCCCCTGGTTTGAACGTAACTCAGGGCAACTTATGGCAACGGAGGGCAACGGAAAGTTGCCCCTTGTTTGGATGATGCCGCGGCATGTTGTAAGCCAGTCTTTGTTGACGACGGTCGGATCCCCGGACACAGAGGAGTCGAAGACGGCTTGAATCAATATGTGGACACAGTCACCTGGAAGGTGTTAGCTGTTTGGCTTCAAGAGGAAGTTAATCACGTAGCTCCGGATTGCTGCAATCGAGACATTGGATTCGAAGGAGGCACAAGTGATCAAAACCATGACATGGACTGAGACGCTATGGAAGCGTTGGGGGCTGGACTTCAGGATGAAGTTGCCTACGTATCCCAAACATGGGAATCAAGCCTTACGTAGTTCCGGTTAAGGTACACTCGGGTATTTTAACCTTCACTATTTTTAGGCTCTAACTTTTGCCAAGGTGCCCAATGCGGGTTTTCGACCTTGCGAGCTATGTTTTTCGTTTTCATTCTTTTTCTTTTCTTTTGCATTTCTTTTGATATATATTTTTTGCATTTTTTTTCTTTTCTTTTCTTTCTTTTCTTTTCTTTTCTTTCTTTTCTTTTTGTTTCTTTGCTCTAACTTTTGCCTGGGTCGTCCTTCCGGGTTTTCGGCCCAGCGAGCCTCTCAAAGGGTAAAAGTGTAGCAAGCCCATGCAAAATGGTTTTGAGATTGAAGCCTCTCTGTATCTAGGAGAACGGCTATTGTGTTGATTTGCCGAAAGGTCCATCACGGCTACTTCTCGAGCTTTGCTTGGTGGGATCTGATCTTCCTGATCGGACTCTGATGCCTCTTGCTCGAGGGCTGCTTTGAACTGGGCCACACAGGCGTCGCATTGATAGCTATCTTTTGAACATTCTGGATGCTGGTCCAAGGTTTGAAAATAGGGGGGTCGAGTCTCGAGGCTGAGAGCGATCCTAAGCTGCGTAGTCTCGAGAACGATTCCACACAGGTCTTCGCAAGACTACGCAAAATATCTTGTTTTTGAAAGTTTTTAAGAAGGCGACGATTTGCTCGTGCCGAAGACAGTGTGGAACCAGTCTGGATCAAGCCAGGGTCCTTCTCAGTACTCACGCTGACAAGCATCATTTCATTCAATAAGGGCTTAGCATGCCTCTCTTTCTCTCAATTTGATCAAAGTTTTACAAATCCCGAGGAATTCCTCCCTCTTTGTTTTTATCACCGCAGTGTTCAAAAAGGTTTTGAAAAAAACTTAGGTCATTGCAATGATTTTTTTTTTAAGGCACAAAAGAGCAGGTGGAATGCACTGTCACCCCATTCGAATTCTCTGGCACAACTAGCCCAACATGATCAATAAATATGGAAACACGATAGCCACGGCTGTTTCGTTCAGATTTCCCCAGGTGTAAACTGGCTCCACGGCAGAGGCAGACCCAAAAAGAAAGCAAAAAAGAAGTAATTACAAAACAAAATGGTGCTCGAGGCAACAACCCCGAAGCCACCTAGTATTCGTATAAAAGAGGGACTGACTCATTACAATTAGACAGACCCTTAAACAAAAGGACTGACTCAAAACAATGAGACAGACTCAAGACAAATCAAAAGACTGACTCGACCAAGTCAGGTTTTACAAAACTAGTATCGGCAGGTGCTCAAAAATGCGCGCCAAACGCCATATCCAAAAATGTACCAGATATTGCCCGCAGGCAGTTGAATCCCAATTACATACTCGCAGTATCGGTGTCTTTGGTATCTGTGTCCTCACAATCCAAGAACTCTGTAGTGACTGATTTGGCCGAGGTAGGCGGGAGGATAACCTTGTTATCAATCAAATCCTGTACCTCATGACGGAGGCGGAAGCAATTGTCGGTAGCATGGCGGTATTGATGATACGCCAAGATCTTGAGTGGCATCATGGCTCTTTGGAAGGGGTTTGGGGAGTGGCCTAGGATCGAGGGGTGGAAGATGCCCCTTTTTGGTCAAGATCAGAAGTGCCCTAGACAAAGGCAAGTAAAGAGGATGGAAAACCCTGCGCCCTCAAGGTGTACTTGAATTCAGGTATTCTTGCTCGATGTCTTGGCGAACGGATCGGCGAGTTCGGCTTGGATTTCGATCTTTTAGGATACAAGGCCGAGTGGGAAGAACCTTTTGGCATGTGACGGGCCTATCCCAATTCTCGATTGATCGAACCGCCTCGGTGAGTAGGAAAACATCATCCACAATTTTGGTTACAATCGCGGATACCTGTTGTTTGCTCATTCCCCCGGCTTTCAAAGCCTGGACTGCCCACAGCAGTTGTTCCACGGGGTCGGCATCCACCTTCACTTTGTCTTTGCCTCTGGCCTCAGCCTGGTGAGAGGTTTGGGTTGGTACTGGTACATCACTGTTGTGGGTGGAGGTCATCTCCGACTGATTGAGCTCGATCACAATCCGCCCCAGTATCGGGGGCTCCTGGGGTTCGAAATTTCCAGCATACGGTGCAACCGGTGGCGAGGTTGACATTCCGTAAGCGAGATCCGCCACGGACCTCTGGAGATCGCCTATCATCCCCATTAACTCGAATGTAGTGGGCTCGCGAGCCTGATAGAATTGAGGGGTCCAGATTGGGTGTGCAGCGGGCGACCTAGGCGGATGCGGCATATCAACAGTAGCTTCATCTTGCGGGGTGGTTCCTTGACTCAGCGCGGCCGTCATGACCACAATCTCTTCTGAGTTCTGCATCATGTTCGGTCCTGCCTCAGCGAGGAGAAGACACTAGCTGTTCTGACTTAACTCTTTGAATCTCTGAACTGAAACGGAAAACAAGCAGTATTTCAGCCCCAAACAGATCAAACACGGGTGTAGTCGAACAACTGCACTCTACTACTGAACACTGTTCCCCGAAGTCACTGTCCCAAATCTGAATCTGATACCCGTAGATACAGCTGATCCACAACAACACTGATACTAGTGCCCTCAGGCCTGATACCCAAATTTTGCAAACTGATATGCGTTCCCTGTAGAGATACACTCTAAAAGCACATAACAGGTAAAAGAGAGCCAATACACCCCTATGTTGGGGTAGGGTTTCCCTGTCCTATTTTGCCAGGAGCTAGGGTTTCATTATGCACGCAGCGGCTTCAAACAACCTATATCGGGTAAGCAACCTGTCCTAATTTGGAATGGTCACTATGGATTTCGATATGCACTAGGTCGAATGGTCAAAAGGGGTGCCCCGGTAAAACCGGGGTTTGTGTTCCCATACTGGCAGAGCCCGCAACCGGTCAGCCTTATGGCCATGCCTTGACAAGACAAGCCTCCAGCAAACCGCTCAGGAATAGCAGATGGCCAACACGGTGTCCTAGGCGCACCAATGCACATGCAATGCAAAGAAACACATAAGTGTAGTCAAAAGAAGATATCACGAGTTCGAGTCAAGCTCTCTAAAATCCCCAGCAGAGTCGCCAGAAACTGTAGCACGTCCGCGGGGGACCTCGCGTTACAGTTCGGACTCGTTTGTGTCGCGGTTCTAAATCTGAACCAAAGAGTCCAAATCCGGCAAATCGTTTGAGAAAACAGATTTTTGAAAAGTAGTGCCAAACATGGACTACTTTGCTAGATTACAGAGTCGCCACCTAAATATTTTTTTTAAAATGGGAAATTTAGGAAACCCTGACTCGGTGCCGAAGGCCACGTGTCCGTCATCACCAAAGTGGTCTTGGCTCGGGAGCTTGGGTACGATCGGGGAAGGTCAGCTATGAGCACCCCCTTTCGCCCGGTCCGAAGACCGGCCTCTACTAACCGTGATATCCATTTTTGAAAACTTTATGCGTTTTTATTCCGGTTATTAACCTAGATTTACTATGTGATGCGCACAACACAAAAGTATAGACCAGATTACCTAACTTGGAAATAAACATTGCATATCCGTTTTGTCTCGAAAAACGTGTTAGATTTTGCTACTCGCAAGTAGGCTAAAATACGGATTTCAACGAGTTGTTCCAACTTAGGCAATCCAACCTCCACCCACAGGCATTCAAACAGTTTATCACATAAGCACTTAGCCGCATGGTAGACATGCTGTCATGTTAACATTCACACGCATGCGACATGCTAAAGCGGAAAAAAAACTTACATCGTACTCCGTGCCAAAAACAATAACCCGGTTAGCAAACATGCATGACCTAGTTCATGTTAAGTGGCTAATGCAACGCAGGCATAAATGTAATCTAGAGCAGGCTCGGCTAACCCTAAACATGGCATGTGAAGTGCGCGAGTAGCACGTATTCAATTTGGAATTGAAAATTGCGATGCAGTTTGTATGATGTACCGAGCCCGGTGCATGTAAACCAATGCATGAATGCACACATGCATTGCATAAGGTATGCTAATTTAAATGTGCCCTAATCTACCAACATAAGCGGGTAAATAAAAGGGAGAAAGAAATGGGGATTGGAAGACATACACCCACTCACACACACTTATTACAATTGCGCCCTCACTCGGAGGGACCAAAATAATAATACAGATTAACTACACAAGCTAATTAAATATTACAAATTGACTAAATTAATTAAACAGGTTAATTAATCTAATTAAAGCAATAAAACGCCTCGGGATGAGGGCCGGATACAGTGCATGCCCGGGACTCACTCGGAATCCAGTTGCCATAGCACTGTTGCCTCTGTTTACACTGCCATACTCCTCTAAAAATTGCCAAAGTCCCGGGATTGCTTCTCTGAGTGCTGTGGAACACCATCGGCTAAGGGGAATGGCCACCGGCCAAGGGATGTGATCACCGGCTACATATTATGCTATCGGCCAGTCATTCTTTGCCGGTCGGCACTTAAGAGTGCCAGTCGGCCAAAAATTGCTGCAGAACCTGCAATTTGACAGTAGCAGAGGACAAGCAGTGTATGGCATGGCAATTCAAAGCATGTGTGCACCAAACACATCCCACATCATGTTGATGGCTCAATGGGGCATGTGCCTCGATCCTCGGACCACCAATCGCGCATTTTTATGCGTGATGGCCCAAAGGACTAAGAATGCTACTTCAATGTCAAATGCATGCAATGCAAACAAGCAAATAAAGGTGCCAAACCTCCATCATACTTCACTTCAAGAGGCCCAACATGCATGTCAATGCAGCAAGGCCCTAAGCATGTTATCTACTATGCCATATGGACAATGCGAGGCACTTTTATAAGCATACAAGTAGGCGTACAAGGCAAGTATGCAAACTAAGCAATGAGATGGACTTACACATGAATTGGGCAGCTCTAACAAGGCTCAAAACAGTGGCCAAAGTGCCTAGAAAATGAGACCAAATGCACACACACACATGCAAGTGTTAAGGCTTAAGACTTAGGCATACGAAGTCAACTCTCATGCACACTTAAGAGACACAAACATGGGCTAATAGCATGCATGAAAAGCTCTGAAATCCATGTTAAGCGTCATGCCAAAACATGCAATAAAGCAAGCCAAAAATACAACGAATGGCCCAAGTCTTGAAACAAGCCATGAAGGCTTAAACCAAGGCCAAGTCCACCAAGCCTCACAAGGCTAAGGGGACTCAAAACAGGTCACAAGCAGACCTAAACAAAGCCTAAGGAGCACCTAGATGGCATCTAAGAGGCTCAAGTATAAAGGCATGCAACATGACCAAAACATGGAGCATTCAACACATGCTTTTAAAACATTAAAGAAGCAACCAAAGCATGCATACAAGCACACCAAAAAGTCTGAAATAACATGCTAGATGGTTCCAAACTATCAAAAATGAAGTAAGCATGGCATGCTATACACTCATACTCTCAAGGCCAACAAGCCAAATGCAAAGGAGCTACATAATGCATGATGGGATCGACCCAAATGGCTATGGACAGAGTTAAATCATGGCAAAATAAGTACACAAGCTTCACAAACACAAGCCTAAAACATGTTAGAAACTAAGGCTAACAAGCTAGTCATGTTAAGGAAATATTAAGGCATTACAAAGTAACTATGCAAATCATGCAAAGAGTACTAAAACCAACTTGAAATCATGTTATAACATGGCAATATAAGCATGGAAAACAAGTCAAGCATGCTCAACACACACTCAAGCATGGAGCTCCTTAGGGAAGCAAAATTTGTCCTTTTCAAGGACATCAAGGAGAGGGGGTGGCCCTCTCCTTCTTGAGACTTCAAGGCATGCTCTTTACCACTGAAATCACTCAAGATTTCAGTGGTGAAGAGATCCTATCACCAAAATCTCGGATCTCTCCAAAATAGCACAAAACGGGGCCTTTTCAAAGCCTAAAGGGGGTCAAACTTCCCCAATCCACTAAACACTCTTAATATACAACAAAGAGGGTTAGAAATCAGAACTTTTTTGTGCCAAACACTAAGCTCAAAAACTGTTTTAAAGCAAGCAAAAATAGGTTGCAAGAATGGGGTAAAAAGGGAGTTAAGTTCTTACCCTTGTAGCCCTCTTCACAAAGCTTGATGTTGTGGCTCCTTTGGACTCAAAACCAGTCAAGAACTTCAAGAATAAGCTCTGATTTTCAAGAATGCCAAGAAAAGGTGGAAGACTAGGTGTGTTAGTGCAATAATATGAACTAAAACACCTAGAAAGCAAAAGAGAAAGGGAGATATAGGATGTGTATCTATCTTAACCCTAAAACCAGAGCTTGGTTCTCTCTAAAAATGGCTGAGTCTCTCAAGAAGCCAACCCTTGAGCAAAGGGAAGAGCTTTCCCTCTTATAGGCCAAAAGCTTACAAGCTTAGCCACTAAGCAAGCTCATCCCTCCATACACGTGTATGGAGGGGAAGACAATTGCACACAGCTGTCTGAAAATATCTCAGAAAGCAAGTGCACAGTGTCCGGCCGGCATAAAATGTCATTTTGACAAAATTTAGTGCCGACCGGCACAAAAGAGTGCCGACCGGCACAATAAAGTGCCGATGACAACTCTAGCCAGCCGGTGGCCTCTAGCCCTAGCCGGTGGTGTGTAGGGATGCCTCAAAAAGCATTCCCTGCCCCTCAAAGGCAAAACACAAGTGTTTGGTGCAAAACCAAACAAAAACGGTCGAGTTCGGAGGTCCTGAGGCAAGGCGCGCGCAGCCGAGAACTCCGGGAACTCCAAACGAACACAAACATGGATAATCACCGAGTGTTCAAGCGGTGACGTCCAAGTCTTGAGGACGGTCAAAAATGGGGTGTCTACACCATCTCACCCATTTTTCACCAAATCCGAAATTAGCACACATATTAAACAAGAAATCCCAATTGACCGAATCATAAGCCTTTTCAAAGTCTAGTTTCAACACTAGACCTTTCTTATTCGATTTTCTCCACCCATCAACTACCTTATTTGCAATAAGGATCCCGTCCAGAATATTCCTACCCCCCCAAAAATGTTGATTGAGACTCACTAATGATTCTTGGCATCACATGCTTCATTCTATTTGCCAAGACCTTAGCAAGAATTTTGTACAAAGAACCGATAAGACTAATGGGCCGATATTCATTCAAGCTTGACGGGCTATCCACTTTGGGAATTAGAGCAATGAATGAACTATTTATACCACTAACCAGATTGGCATTCTGATGGAACTCCCTAAAGAATTGCATTATCTTAGACTTAACTATTCCCCAGCATTTCTTAAAAAAGGTCAAATTAAAACCATCAGGCTGATGTTCTTTGTTACCTTCATAGCTCTTAATCACATGACTAACTTCCTCTTCTGTAAACTCTGCTTCCAACCAAGCCATTGCTGAACTACCTCTAATATTTTTGAACTGAACCACCAGTTTAGGCCTAATAGCCCAAGTTTCAGAGAATTGGTTCATGAAATGCTTCTTTACCTCAAGTCTAACCTCCAAAGGTTCTTTAACCAATGAACCATTCACCATAACAGAACATAAAGAATTCCTGCTATTCCTGTTGCACGCCATAATGTGAAAATACCTGGTATTCCTATCTCCCTGTGTGGCCCAACTAACTCTTGACTTTTGCAACCATATACGTTCCAGCTTTTTGTTCAACCTCCAGATTTCACCCACTAGTTCTTTTCTTCTAGCTTGTTCATTTCCCAGCAGTGGTCTATCTTCTGCAATTAATTCAATTGCATGAGCTTCCTCTTCAGCATCCTTAAGCTTAGTTTCAACTTTTCCAAACACAGCAGTGTTCCATACTTTTAATTTTTGTTTCAAAGCTTTAAGTTTCATGAGACATCTAAATCCAGCCCATTCTTCCACTTGAGCTTCTGACCAGGTTTGCTCCACTAAATGAACGAAGCTAGGGTGGAGAACCCAAGCATTCAGAAACCTAAATGGTCTAGGGCCCCAATCACAATCATCCTCTATCAATATTATAGAACAATGATCAGATAATAGCCTAGGCAAACCCTAAACCCTGAGATTGAAGTTCTGAAGCCACTCATGATTAAGTAGAAATCTGTCTATCCTACTCCATTTCTCCCTTGTTTGTGAGTTACACCAGGTAAATTTCCTTTCCAGCATTGGTAAGTCAATCATCTCTAGTTGTTCTACCATAGAATTAAAATCCCTTATTCCTCGATCTCTTCTAGAACACTCAATCCTTTCATCAGTGTTCCTTATTTCATTGAAATCACCACCCATGCACCATGGCCCCAAGAAATGTTGTTTCAATATAGCAAAATTTGCCCAAACTTCTTGCCATTTGACCACATCCGTAGGACCATACACATTTACCACCACACAATTAAAAGAAGAAAAGATAGTACCTGACAAGAGAATGAAGGTTCGGTTTCCACAACAAGCATTTAGTTGAAACATCTTTGGATTCCATACACATAGTAGCCCACCAGCTCTGCCTTAGGCATCCACTACCATATACTCAAATTGATCTTCATACCAGATAGATTTTATTACTTCAGTGGTGATTGTAGATCTCTTTGTTTCTTGAATCATCACTAAACTAATTTTTCTTTCCGCCAAACTTCTTTTGATCCTTCTCCTTTTCTCAGGTCTTCCAAGGCCTCTAACATTCCAAGATTGTATCTTCATTACACAATTTTACACTTAAACCCGCTAAGCCTTACGACTCAATTCTCTTTTCTCCTTCTTACCCCTTTTACTTTGTCTGTGGCCTCCAACTCCTCTAGCTTGCTAATCACCTCCTCCTCCTTGCCATCACAATCGACCCCCAACACTTTGCCAATTTAAAGAGATGCTTCTGCCTCTGATAATCGTAAGTGACCTCTACTAGACTTGCTGGCCATGGAAAGTGAGATAGCAGCTACAGCAGATCGAAAAACTGCTCCTTTTCTTAGATTCAGTGATGATTGCATTGCTGACTTTCCATCTTTGTGCTTCCACTGCTTCAGAATTTTCTGGCTTCTACTTACCATTTCTTTCTCCTTTAGTTTCTTTTTACTTACATGGGCTGAGTTCACCTAGTTATACATTACACTATGCTGCTTCAACCTTTCATCAGAATTAGAAGGAATGCTATTAACAACCCAATTTCCTAGTTTTGCAGCCCTTTGAGCCGATCCCTCCTTACTTGTTCCCAATTGGGCCCTATTCAAATCCACTTCTATGTTGATTCCTTGTTGAGGCCCAACAGACCCACTCAGACTTTTAATAAAACCAGGGGAGTAGACCTCATCATCGCCTCTCCAGCTATCCTCCTTGAGTGCGCCACCCACCTCTGACTCCCCTTGATAGAGCTTCCTTATAGAGTCTTCCTCTCGTGCAGCGCCAATCTCTGACCCTCCCATCATCATTTCTGACTCATCCACCACCGATATTTCCTTTAGCCAATCTTCCTCCTCCAAGTCATTTGGAACCTGTTTAGTCACCCTATCCTCTACAGCCACTTCACACCTTTTACCCACTTCAGCTCTCACATGTACTTCCACGTCATCATCTTCTTTCTCCTGCCTGCTGCCTCTATCTGCAATAGTTTCTTCTTCTTCTTCATCACAGTTGTAGCTTTCCTTATTATTCCTCATAAAGGATTGGCAGATGTACCTTTCTTGCACTACTTTTGAAATTATAATTTGTTCCTCACAAATCCTAACAGGGTAGATTACCCCTTTGCACTCCAGGTTAATTGTATGATTAATGGTGTCCATGCAACTTGTTCCTCACAATGATATGTTAGTTGTAATTAAACTATCACATAACCTTGTTAGGTCGGTTAATGGTTTCTGATTATATAAAAAATATCATAACCAAACCACAAAATTTTGTAACATTAACTAAATTTTTTAAAATATTTTTTTACGCTAATTTGTAATGAATTTACGCATTTTATAATATGTGTATATGATATGTATCTCTAAAGGGTGCATACCAAAGGCTTTCCCATAGATTGTGTTAATTTTTGATTGTTATAAACTTAAACATTTTAAACCCAACTCAGTAATGTCATTGAGTGAATTTAAAATTTAAAATTATGTCTTTCTAAGATTTCTTGAAAAAATAATAAAAGGTCAATTAAAATAACTCTCAATATGTTTGGTTTAATTTTTGAAATTATTTTTTAGTTTTGTTCTTATATATTTTAGTGATTTTTTTTTTCTTTATATTTTAATCAATACGACACTGACAATGTAACATATTTATAAATAAATTTAAAATAATTACTTTAGGTTGACTTTTGT